>CM062816.1:473269503-474562551 GCA_031772625.1 Pinus tabuliformis
CAAAGGAAGAAGACTGATAGACATTGCAACTTTTGTAATCGAGATGGCCACTTAGAATCCAAATGCTTTAAGAAGATGGATGCCTTGGAAGTAGCAATGAAGAAGCATAACATCCATTTGGAGCACTCTTCAACTTCAACTTCATCTTCAGGAATGGCACTTTCTGCATGTGGTTGTCAAGCATCTCAGTCTGGCTATGCACTAAATGTATCTTCTTCTTCTCATTCTCATGAGTGGTTCATTGATTCTGGAGCTTCTTATCACATGGCCAAAAACAAAGCCATGTTTTCTTCTTTAAATGATTGTAACACCAAAAATATATATGTTGGTGATGATAGATCTCTTAGTGTTGTAGGGATTGGAACTGTTCATATAGAAAATGGTCAGTTTAATGATGTATTATGTGTTCCAACCTTATCCTGCAACCTTCTATCTATATATCAGATAACTCATTCAGGTGAAGGTAAAATCATTGAATTTTCACCTCACGATGTTGTAATTAAGGACCTAAGAGATCCTAGACAGATTTTAGCTACTGGCATTGCTGATGATTCTACAAGGTTGTATAAGTTTCACAACTTTGGGTCATCAAATCTTCCCTCAGTATTTGTTGCTCATAATGATGAAGTGAGCAAACTTTGGCATGAGAGATTTGGTCACTTAAACTATCGCTCTCTTCAGAATCTATGTAAAGAAAATATGGTGACAGGTCTTCCAATGGTATCTTGCAGAGATGGTGTTTGTTCCGGATGTGTACTCGGAAAACATCATCGGGACAGTTTTGAAACACGTGCCTCTTGGCACGCCTCAGCCCCTTTACAACTCGTGCATAGTGATTTATGTGGTCCACTTCCGGTTGTTTCATTCTCTGGCTACAAGTATTTCTTAACTTTCATTGATGATTTCTCCAGACGCACTTGGGTATACTTCTTAAAACTCAAGAGTGAAGTATTTAACATGTTCTTGGCCTTTAAGGCCTTTGTTGAAAAACAATCTGGACATCAAATTCTTAAGCTAAGATCTGATAATGGCGGAGAATATGTTAACAACAAATTCATCAACTTTTGCACTAAGAATGGAATTCAAATGCAACATACTATTCCATATACTCCACAACAAAATGGTGTAGCTGAAAGGAAGAATCGCACCTTAAAGGAAATTGCTAATTGTATGCTTCAATCTAAAGGACTTAGTCTTAATTATTGGGCAGAAGCAATTAACTGTGCAAATTACATAATAAATCGCACTCCTACTATGGTTTTAAAGAATATCACTCCAGAAGAAGCATGGAGCTCAATTAAACCAGATGTAAATCACTTTCGTGTTTTTGGAAGTGAAGCATGGGCCCATATTCCAGATGAGAAACATAAAGCTTTAGAAGCTAAGAGTGAAAAATGTATTTTTTTTGGATATTCTGAAGATGTCAAAGGATATAGAATTATTCCACTTAAGTCCAAAAATGTTATCATTAGAAGAGATGTAAAGTTTGCTGAAAATATATCGGCCTACGAGCCTAGTTCGGCGGATGTGCCACCTCTCCCTATCTCTTCTACTTTTGAAAACATTTCTTCTTCAGATGATGAAAGTGAGGATGAAAATCCTCCCCCACCTTCTCAGGATCCTCCTTCAGCTCCTCAGCTTCCAAAATGGGTCCATGCTACGCGGGATGCAGCAGGTGATCTTGTCGGTGATCCTAGAGATCAGCGACGTACACGTTCTCAGTTTGATAGAGCCTCTTCTTTACTAGCTCAAGCTTCAGTGAATTATGATCCTGACACCTTTGCAGAAGCTTCGGGCCATCCAGATTGGGAAGTAGCTATGAATGAAGAATATCATTCATTATTGGCAAATGATACATGGGATCTTGTTCCTCTACCAAAGGGACGAAAACTTGTTAGATGCAAATGGGTTTACAGAACCAAGTATGGACCAGATGGGAAAGTTGATAAACATAAAGCTCGTCTTGTTGCTAAGGGTTTTTCACAAGTTGAAGGCATTGACTATACTGAAACCTTCTCCCCTGTTGCCAAAATGAACTCTATCCGCCTTGTTCTTTCCCTTGCTGCCTCTTTCAAATGGGAAGTCCATTAGATGGATGTTAAATCTGCCTTCTTGCATGGGGACTTGCATGAAGAAGTCTATATGGAACAACCTATTGGCTTTATACAAACAGACTCCAGCCTTGTATGTCGGCTTAAGAAATCCCTTTATGGTCTCAAGCAAGCTCCTCGAGCTTGGTATGCCAAAATGGATAACTTTCTTTTAGAAAATGGCTTTTCTAGGTGCCATTCTGACAATACAGTCTACACCAAGAAAGTGGGAAAGTCTCTTATCATTCTTGTCCTTTATGTTGATGATCTTATCCTTACTGGTAGTGATCCCAACCTTATAAACCATGTGAAGACTAGCCTTAAAAGGAAGTTTGAAATAACAGACTTAGGACACTTACATTATTTTCTTGGTCTTCAAGTCTTGCAATCCAAGGAAGGTATTTCCCTTTCCCAAACCAAGTATGCCTGTGATATTCTACGCCATTTTCACATGGAAGACTGTAAGCCAGCCCCTTCTCCCTTTCAGTCTGGAGTCAAACTTTCAGTCACTTGTACTTCTCCTGAAGTTGATGCTACCTTATATCGTCAACTTGTAGGAAAACTTTTGTATCTAACCCATACTCGTCCTGATCTTTCCTTTGTTGTTGGCCTTGTTGCTCGGTTTATGCAAAACCCACATGAAAGTCATTGGAAAGCAGCTAAAAGAATACTTCGTTATGTTCGAGGTACAGTTCAGTTTGGGATTCATTATAGTGCCGAAGCATCTCCTCTATTGGTTGGTTTCGCTGATTCTGATTGGGCTAGTGACCCTGATGATCGAAAGTCTATTGCAGGTTATGTGTTCACTCTTGGTTCAGGACCTATTACATGGGCTTGCAAGAAACAAGGTGCCATTTCTCTTTCTTCAGCAGAAGTAGAGTATCGTGGTGCCGTAGAAGCTAGTAAGGAAGCCTTGTGGCTTCGTCAGATCCTGTCAGAGTTTGGCTTTCAGCAACAACATCCGACTAGACTTTGGTGTGATAATCAAAGTGCCATTCAACTATGCAAAGATCCAGTCCAACATCAGCGCATCAAACACATTGAACTGCACATGCACTTCATCAGAAAGCTCATTCACGACCATGTTCTTGAAGTGCAATATTTTTCAACAGATGATCAAGTTGCAGGCATCTTCACAAAGGCTCTCACAGAGGCGAAGTTCACTAAACTTCGATTTATGGTTGGAGTTCAGGAAGTTGTCACTAAGGGGGGATAGGCTCTAGTGCCTCCTTCCTTCTCCTATTGTGTCATATTTGTAAATCCTTCAATCCTATCCCAAGTTGTTCTTAAGGGGGGATGTTAGGATATTTCGACACATAGGAAATAGTTAAGTATGACTTGGTCTAGTATAGAGTTAGGTAAAGTGTGTTTCTTTACTATGTACATTTTGTAACTTACAATCCGACGGTCACGATATGTAGTGATCCGACGGTTCATTCTCTCCTCGGTATTACCGACACTTGATCCGTGGCTTAATACCTGATTGGTCCATGATCTCTATTTAAAGAGCATGGAGGGTCATTTGTAGGTTAACCGTCCATGAGAGAAGCTTATGTAAAAATTTTCATTCTTTTATTAACAAATTGCCTGAAGTGGCCGCGTTGGCTCAGGCCGTGGACTGTTTCCCTCTTTGAGGGTTTTAACCACGTCAAAATACTGGTGTATTGATCTGTGATCTATTTGTGATCGGTGTCCTTTTGGTGTTCTGTATGAGGAACTTACCCTGTAAATTCCTACAAGCAAAGTATTGTGCTCAAATGTTAAGGTCTAAAATTACTTCACCAAAATCTAAACCTTCGGTGAGATCCAAAATTTCAGAGGCCTGGCCAAGAATTATGGGTAACCTAATTATATTTATTGAAATTTGGAGATATCTCTTGAAGCCTCAAATATTTTACTTAACCAAGTAATATAGAGACATTCATAATCTCATTAGAAAAACTTACCAAATACTTCAGTCTCCGCAAGTTCTACAGTCATTACTAAAATAGATCTTTGGTAATAGCTCCATAATGTCGTAAACAAAATATATAAGGACTAAAGATACTTGTGTGTATATATACATGGATATCATGACACATAAGTGGTGGAGAAGCTGATTAGAAAATATTTTTTGTAAGATCAGTCTACTATAACAGTGCATAATAAATCATTAATGAAAGGAAGAACTTGTCTCAAGGAAGGAAGCCATCTAATTGTCTTACTCTAGCATGTGGACAAATCCTTGAATATTTCATTAAAATCAAGTAAATATTGTTATTTTTATGTGTTATTCATCTACTAATATGTTTTCAGTCTCCAAGAAAAGCATCAAGTCCTATGGAACACCAATCCTTCAATCAAAAGAAGTCTAAGGTATGTATTATATGTTCATTGTCTAGTATGAAAAGTTTTATGTTCTAAGGTCTGCAAGTTTCTCTTTGAGATGAAGGTTGAATATATATAGAAACCCTTACCCCAATACTCTTGTTCCTAACTCAGGTTATCTAGGGTATGAAAATTATTTATGAAAATAGATTTGAGTGATGATTAGATTGCCCCTAGAGCTAGTTAGGGTTAGTACTCAAAATCCCTTGAAATTCATTCAAAGTAATGGAATCCCTAGATGGTCATTATGTTATTATACTTGTATATTTTGGTTGTTCTTGTCAATTAATATTGCAAGAGTGGTAACTTGATAAATCGAGTGGGATCCTTGAGCACAACTTGACTCATAAGGAAATGAACCATGAAGACGCTATCATAATTCAAAGGGAGCCCTTCAATAATGAAAACCCTATAAGATTTGTAAAAGGATCAACTTCACGTATATTCAATACCACAAAAATTTGTAGTTAATCTTTTTCATTAAAAGAGTATGACCATTTTAAATTTCTTCATATTACTAACTCTCTTATGACTAAGGTCTTAAATCATAAAGATTCTTGTTAGGGTGATTAATCATTAGATTGAATCTACCCTTATTATATTATCTCTCACCATTTGTTTATTTTTTTGAAAACCTAACCTTTAGGGTTCACTGTAAAACCCTAGCCTTTTATATGCTTAGGTTATGTTGAGAATTTTAAAGCCCTAGTCTACTTAGGGTTCGTTAATAGATTCTATAACGCATAATGATATCCTACTCTCTTGATGTTTAGGATTTTGGTAATGTTCTGAAAAAACCATAGCCTTTTACGATTTGTCAATGATATATAGGTTATATGATGAAGCCCTATATTTTTATGGTTTGGTTAATTATGGTTTATGAACAAAAGCCCTTGTAATAGTCAAAAGTAATGTCCTAGGAATGAAACCCTAGGTGTATAAGCTTTTGCATAATTGAACCCCTAGTGTGGTCAAAATTGTTGGGGTTTGATGTTTGTATCTAGGGTTTACAATAAAACCCTAGTAGAGATTGATAGATATGAAATGCTAATATGCTAACTTGATTGTTGATATCCTTTCATTGATTAAATCTAGGGTTTGTGACAAAACCCTAATAAAGCTTGGCATGAAATTCTAGGGCATAATTGTTGGGTTGTTTTATATTCTTTCCACGACTACACCTCGCGCGAGGGGGTCATGGGGGGGCGATAGCCCCCCTATACATTGTGTCAAGCATTGTCAGGGGGTCACAGGGTCCAGGGCAGCGCCCCGCGAAA
The DNA here is from genome assembly GCA_031772625.1 of Pinus tabuliformis. Taxonomy (NCBI): domain Eukaryota; kingdom Viridiplantae; phylum Streptophyta; class Pinopsida; order Pinales; family Pinaceae; genus Pinus; species Pinus tabuliformis. The sequence continues at coordinate 473,275,238 of CM062816.1, forward strand.
AACTTTTTGGACCTTATATTAGGTGGGCAGACCTACCTAAGGTTTTGTGCATGGATTTAGCACATGGTTTTGGGCTTGATGGCTTTTTTCTATGATATTTTGTAGATCTGGTCAAGGGAAGTACGATTATGTTCTAATCTAGGGCTAATGGATTGAGGTTTATGGATGCTTCGGCATGTATATATATGTATTGTAACATTGAAAGGAATATAATGAAAAATCAATCTGGTAGTCCCAGTTTTGGGATCCAGGGGAAAATCTTTGTGTATATTTGTTTTATGTTTTATGCTCTTTCCACTGTTTATTTTCTGTTTTTAGAATTCGTATGTAGGTAATTTTTGTACGAGGTTAAAACCTACAATAATATTAAAAATTTAAAGTGCTTTGATTGGATTTCTAACTTGATTTAGTTGTGTACATATAAGGCTTTAAGTCTCAACAATCGAATCTAGGGTTTATGAAAAAAACCCTAGTAAGTTGTTAAATTCCATAATATAAAAGATGTAAAATGTGTTGACTGTTGATCCAGGTGGATCTCTAAAAAGTACTAGTGGCATGGTAAGAAGGCTCAAAATTCCAAGTGGAAGAAACTCTATAAACTTAGCATTGGATTGAAGTGCTCATCATCTTGATTCCAATGGTGCAAACAACACTCAAATCCGAGTTTATATGAAGAAGTTAGAGCAAGTCAAAGGTAAAGTTTGACTTGGATAGGTGGCAAGAGGAAGTGACATGGAAAAAATCTCAGTGAATGGGGAAGTGCCAGGTGGCAGGCCGGCATTGGTCCTGCATATCGCAGAATGAAGAGGTCGTGGCTTAAGGAAATCGGCCCCCAACACTACCGAGTTGCGATGCGATAAATCACAATCGCAAATTGCAAGGAGGGGAAGACTTAAAGAATCAGCCTCGGGAGAAATCCAGGTTGCAATGTGATATATCGCAATCACAGAGTCATGTTGTGATTTGTGATATCACAATCGCAATTCACAAAGGGAAGCAGTCGCATAGAGTACCAATCTTTGATTCCTATCGATTGCGATTTGCGATGAGGATTCCAGACCCGATATATTATGTATTGTGTTTAATAGCTCATCAGGTCCACTGTTATCACAGGGCACCTGTTGTAAAGGCTTGGGTTTGTCCACTGATTTTGATTTTCGATCTCTGCACTGATGGGTTATCAACACTGATAAAGTTGTCGAGATTCAAGGAATACGCTGATTCATGTGAAAATAGTGTTAAAGTGATTTTTCTATGTTTAAACAGGTTTTGTTGCCTGTGTACTATTCACAACCTAGGAATCTCTGTTGGAAATGCCCGCCTACTAAAATTTTTCATATGTTTGGAATTCCCCGAAATTGAAGAGTCTGTCGATCAAGTTATATATATGGGACGGTCCGCACAGGAAAAATGAAGATACTAGCATGATAGTTTAGAACACATTGCGTGTAGTAATAACCCGACCTGGCAGCAAGTCGAAACCTCACCTTGAGTGGCAGGGAGGTTCAGAGAGGGTGCAAAAGCTTCATTTCTCCGAATTGGGTGTTCGGATAAGCGATTCTGCACGATTTCGCCAGGATTTCAGTTGTACTATTTATTTTTGAAACTGGGCTCTCCATTCTTAATCCATCTTCTAGCTTGAAGGTATAAGGATTGCAAATGAATGTTTCTTGTACTTTTATCTCTTTTTATGCCACTTAATGAAATAAGGCCTCCCCCTTATTGAGTAAGGCCTGGAGGCGTAGTCCAAATTGGATGAACTCTGTAATCAAACCTTTGTGTAATTGTTTCTTGCTTATCATGTTATTTCCGCATTGTTGTATGTGCTTTTAAGTTGCGTGGTTAATAAGCTTTGTTTCATGTAATTATGATGCATACATAAGTAAAATATCCTGGATCAAGTTTGGTATCAGAGCAAGTCTTTATCTATGCGAATTGCATGATTATATGCTAATCCGAAACAAGTTGTGAAAAGGAAAAGGAAAGCTTGATTCCTTTGATCCTAAAGCAGGACGTGCACAATGAAGAAGAAACATGGAAAATGAAGAAGCTCGTTGGGAAGAGGAACATAATTTCCGCAAGGTATTCTACAATATGGTATAGAAAGTGGACAACTTGTTTTCAGAGTATGAGAAGGGACTTGGGCGCGAGAAGCAATATGTCGATGACAATAGATCAGCAAATCATGAAGGTGGTGGAGAAGAGACTCCTCCCTGTCCTTCTTCAAGTGATAGTTCTCATCACTCTAATCGTGATTCCAAACATACATCTAAGAAACCATTCTTCAAGCTAGATGTAAAGTTTGACATGCCCATGTATAATGGAGAGTGTAGTGCAGAAAAACTTAATAATTGGATAAGACAAATAGAGGTCTACTACTAGATTCAGAAAATCGAAGAAGATGAGACGAAGGTCTAGTTAGCATCTCTTCGGCTGATTGGCACTGCTCTCGTTTGGTGGGAGAGAAAGTTGCATAAGGGAAGCAACAAGTCGGGTAACCTTCTTTCCTCTTGGTCCAATTTTATTTCTGCATTGAAAGACCAATTTTACCCTTTGGGTTATAAATAAAAGGAACTAATGGAATGGAAATATCTAAGGCAAGGTAAAGGCCAAAATGTGCAAAGCTTCACTAAAGAGTTTCAAAAACAAGCATTGAATTTGGGCATCTCATTAGATTCACCCAAGACTGTAACTAAGTATGTTGGTGCACTAAATAGTTACATAAGACACTCACTATTATTGTTCAAGCCTACTATGATTGATGCAGCCAGTGTAAAGGTGATTCATCTTGAAAGCCAAGGCAAGAATTACAAAAATGATTAAGCCAAGAAAACACCATTCAACCCTCAGCATGGAAAATTCCAGAAGAAAGGAAAGGGGAAGGCTAAGAAGACTGTTGAGCTTCAACCTTGCACTCATTTACCTGTCCTCCCAACAGCTTTTCCCTATTCACTTCTCTCTTCTGACATCATTTCCTCCATCAACTTGTTCAATTCATTGCATTATATGTCTTTTTAACATGATTTGTTGACTGTGCTAATGATTGACTGTTTGTTTAGAATTTTGGTACATGTTCAGCAATTCTGTAGCTGTTCTGCAATTCCGCAGCTACTCAGCAATTCCGCAGCTGTTCAGAAATTCCGCAGCCTTTTTGTTGTTTGATATACTCCACGTGTCTTCTCCAGGAACGGGCCACATCGGCACGTTGGTATGGATGTATACATGGTTCGTATGCTATTGGTTGGGCCAAATCAGTCACGTATGCCCCCGGTCAACGCAGGAGTACCCACGGTCAAACAGTTAAGTTCCAGACGGTGGCACGGCTCTGCGTGAGCAACTGAGACACGGAACCACAGTTGGCACTTCCTCCACGCCACGAAGACAGCAAGGGACAAGATCTAACCATAGATTTACTCCCCATGATGACCGTTTCCTCCAAACGTGCACGGAGTTGCCTGCGTGTTGCTGCGTAGTTAATTAGTTAAGACTGTAGTTGCTTAGTTTACGCAGAGGACAGTTTGTCCCTGTGCCTATAAATAAAGCGTTTGCCAACGCTTAGAGATTAGCTTTTTGATATTGTAATTGCTGTAATTGTTTTGGTTATCAAATTCTGTTTTAAAGACTGTTTCTACAGCACTTTTTGACTGTATTTTGACATGCTGATTTAATATAAGAAGATTGTTTCTGCTCATCTCTGCGTAGCTGATCTTTAGCTGGTTGAGTGGATGGAGGGCCCCCATCTACCACAACCTATGTACAGTAGCATTTAACTTTATTTTCCTGCCTTTCTTTGTTTTCATTTTCACATGTACAATAATGTATAGTTTGATTTCTGCAGTTTTTCGTTTCTTTGAACATGTATAATAATGTACAGTTTGATTTCATGCCTTTACATTTCCAGCACTTTTCAGAACTGATCAGTTTGTTTATGCAGGTGTGTTAGGAGCCCGGGATAGTGTGTTTTTATTTCTTTTTATCACTAATGGTATTTGAAGTTGTCTTGTCTTAGCTGTTGATTTTTACCTTGCTTACGCAGTTTCATTGCTAGTTTACTTTATCAAGTTTTTGACAAGTTGCTTACTAACCTTTTGATGGTCTTCTCATCATAATTGTCTAACTTTTATTGGACCAAAATATCATTGAGTGGCAGCTTGGTTTGATTAGCTTTTTGACTCATATTATTGATTCCTTCTTAACTGTTTTTCACATGAACAATTACAGCTAGAGGCAGAGTGTTAAGAAAGAATGAAGTGTTATGATTTGTCATTTAAGTTTTTGCAGTTAAAGTAGTGTTTTTCACTTTCCATTGAGTTAACATAGATGCTATTTTTGTTCTTATCAACAGCATAGATAGTGGACTAGTGCCATTAGTCACTTTGTTTAATGCTTTGCTTTCATTCGAAGTTTCAATTCCATTGCAAGTCACTTTTCAAGCTTTCTCTTTAAAAAGTTCTAGAAGCATTTAGTAATCACCATATACACACACACGCACTCATTTGTTTATAAATCCATCACTCCATCTTAAGAATTTAAATCAACCACAAACATCATCTAAAAACGACAAAAAGAACTAGGAAAGGTTACTTAAGTACATATTGTACATCTCACTTCATCAGCCTACGAGCCCCGGGTTGACAATTAATGATAGCAATTTAGACAACACTAAATTGACCAAACATTTTGGCGCCGTTACCGGGGAAGTGAAATTAGGTAGCCAATTCTAAAAAAAAAAAAAATTAAGAAAATTTCAAGAAAGGGAAATTGATAACCTCTCAAAGTATGCTCTCCTCTTGCACCTAGAGTGATCTGGAGGATCAGAAAAGAGAAAGTTATTGGTTTAATAGTTTCTTAAGTATGCTCTCTTCTTGCACCTAGAGTGACCTGGAAGATCAGAAAAAGAATTATTAGCCTGACTTGAAGGAAAAAATAAAAAATGACATGCATAGAGCTAGAGATTCTAGGGGAAGGTTTTTAGCTAGAGCCAAGAGTTCGATTTTTACAAGTCCATCTACTTCAAGGGATAGACAAGAGACACCTTCCTTATCTCCAACTGACACTCCTAGCCCTAGGGTTCCCGAAATTCAAGAAGCAGGAGTCGACTCTCCCATACCTTCCATCGAGTCTAAAAGAGATCCTTCCTTCTTTCTCCAGAGAGGCAAATTATAATTGAAGAAGTAGAAACACCTGAAGAAGAAGGAGGGAATCCTTCTCATACACCCTTAGTATAAGAACCAGAAGACTCTGAAGTCTCTGGGGAAACTACCATGGCAGAGGAAGAAGCACCTGGATTTGGTAGAGGTAGAGGTAGAGGAGGAGGAGGGAACAATGGAGGAGGTAGAGGTAATATTGGAGGAAATAGGGATGGGGATAACTCATTCGGATTCCCTATAGTTGATGAGGATTCCCGAGCCACCATGAAGAACATCTCACCATCTGTCCTCCCAAACTTTCATGGATCAAGGAATGAGGACCCTGAAACATTCTTATTTGAGTTTGAAGTCGTATGTAGAACTTATGACTATTTGGATGACACTCAAAAACTCAAATTGTTCCCTTCCACATTGAAAGGACAAGCTTTGAAATGGTTCATGGGGTTAGTCACTCAATCCATTAGGTCTTGGAATGATATGAAACAGACATTTTTGGATAGGTACCTGGACTATTGTATGCCCACCAACCACAAGGATGAGGTATTTAAAATGGTAAAAAGAGAAGATGAGAATTTGGAGGAATTGATTGAAAGATTTCAGTATAATTTGAAAAGAGCAAAAATGAGTAACTTGGATGAAGAGACCTTGAAAGCCCTATTACTAAAAGCCATTAGAGATGAATGGATAGATCTTTTGAATATGATGGGGAAGGGAGACATATCTCAGCTTCCACTTTCTGATATAGCAGAATTATGTGTCCATCTATCAAGGGGCAAATCAAAAACTCAAAAAGGGCCTAGAGATCCTTCTCTCCTCAGAGCAAATAAATCTGCAACTGGATCAGTAAGTAGGGCTGAGATCGGAAATATGCTTGATGAATTCAAAACTGACATCTTAGGGAGTCTGAGTGAACAATTAGACACCCTTAAGATCCACAATAAACAGAAAGCAGAAGCCGAGGCCTTGGCCATCTTTTGCCCAAAATGTAGGAAGAAACATGCTTTAAGGGAATGTCCCTTGGAAGCACAAGTTGTGGAAACATGTGTAATTTGCTCAGAAAACCATGAGACCAAGGTTTGTCCTTCAATCCCTGGGCTCAAAGCAGTCTTTCAAGAAGATCCAAATACACTTGAATCTCTCTGTTTTGTTGCAAGGAGACCTTGGCAGGGGCAACAAAATCAAGGGTTTAACAACTCTATGAATTTTCAACCCCAACCAAATTGGAATCCTTGGCAACAACCTTGGCCTCAACCTCAAAATCCTTTTCAATCATGGATGCAAACCATGCAAAATCCTTATGGGAGATTTGCTCAATTCTATCAATATCCTCCATCTTTTCAGAATCAGCAAGCTCCACAACTTCCAAATCAAAGTCAACAACTATCATTACCATTCCCTCAACAACAACAACCTTCTCCACAAAATCAAAATTCTCAACTCTTGCTCCAATCCCAACAAAAGTCAAATCAACTTCCTTCTCAGCCATTGCCAAACCCCAATAATAGGAACCCTCAAAATGCTTACATGATGGAAGGTCAACCATTCCCTACCTATATGATTGTTCCTCTCAATGAAGTACAACTCAGATCAGGTAGAATCTTAGATCAACCTTCTATAAATGTGCAACAACCAAGAATTTCTGAGGAAGAATATCTTAGAGCTAATAAGGGTTCTGAAGCATCCCTTCAAAACCCAAACACTCAAAAAGAAAAAGAAAAAGAATCAACCCCCACAACTCCCCTAGTTGAGCAACCTACATCTGTGGCCACACCTCCTTTTCCTGAAAGGTTACAAATCGACAAAGGAGTGGAAAAGCAAATTTGGTTGCCTGACTATAATTTTCTAGATGAATTGAAGAATGTCTGTATCAAGATTCCCTTGTTACAAGCCATTAAAGAGATTCCCATTCCAGCAAAAACAATAAAGGAGTTGAGCCTTAAAAGACCAGGAAGGAAACCAAGAGATACCAGAAGAATCCACCTGGTAGGAAAAATTGCAGACATTATGATGGGAAAGATTACCATGCAGAAATATGTAGACCCCGGTAGTCCAATTGTCAAAACACATATCAAAGGGGTAGAAATACCAAATACTTTGATTGATTTAGGGGCTGCTATCAACATTATGAGTAGACAGACCATGGACCAGTTAAAACTTCCTAACCTTCTCTTTACACCTACTTTACTGCAGCTTGCAGATAGATCAATCATTAAACCTGATGGTGTATTGGAAGACATTCCAGTCTCCCTAGACTCTTGGGAATATCCAGTTGATTTTATGATTTTAACTCCCAAGAACAATCTAGGAGGACATCCTCTTATTTTAGGAAGACCTTGGCTGGCCACAGCTAATGCTTTCATAAGTTGTAGGTCTGGGGATATGTATATTTCCGATGGCAATTCAACAAAGAAGTTCAATCTGTATCCTCCAGCAAAAGAAATTATAGAAATAGGAGATAATGAGTGGGTTGATGATGAAGATACTATACAACCTGTCTTTACCATTTCTGAGATTAGTGAAGATAGTCAAATTCTGAATACATTAGAAAATTTTGAACCATCTTCAGAATATGACTCTACACAATTTCAGTTGGATTCTGACATAGAGTGTCTATCATCTAGACAAATGTCTCTTTTCTCTATGGAAGAATTTGGTAGTTCTTCCATTGAGATCTTTCCAGGAAAGACATTAAACATTAACAAAAACTTGGAAAAATCCCAACAGGAAGAGCTAACCAAAGTCTTGCAAAGACATTCTACTGCTTTTGCATGGGAGTATACCGACATGAAAGGTATTGACCCTAAGACTTGCATTCATCACATCTACATTGAGGAAAACAGTAGACCAACCAGACAACCTCAAAGAAGGATGAATCCAAATCTTAGAGAGATAGTGAAAGAAGAGCTCCAGAAGTTACTCAATGTAAACTTCATTTACCCTATTTTAGATAGCCAATGGGTTTCTCCCTTGGTTATAGTACCTAAAAAGAATGGTAAATGGAGGGTTTGCATTGATTACAGAGAATTAAACAAAGCAACCTTGAAGGATCACTTTCCTTTGCCCTTTATTGATCAAGTATTAGATACTTTAGCAAGTAAAAAGTTTTTTCTCATTTTTGGATGGTTTTAGTGGTTACAATCAAATTCAGGTAGCACCTGAAGATCAAGACAAAACCACATTTACTTGTCCTTTGGGAACTTTTGCTTACCGAGTACTTCCTTTTGGATTATGCAATGCACCCGCTACATTTCAAAGGGCTGTACTAGGAATCTTTTCAGATCTAATTCATGATTGTGTAGAGGTCTACATGGATGATTTCACAGTTTATGGTAACACATTTGAAGAAGCATTAGAAAATTTGGAAAAAGTTCTAATTAGATGTAAAGAAACAAATCTTTCATTAAGTCATGAAAAGTGTTTTATGATGTTTACTGAAGGAATTGTTTTAGGACATCATATTTCAGGAGATGGAATTAAAGTTGATAGATCCAAAGTGGAAGTCATCTCCAAGTTACCTGTTCCAAATTTCCAGAAAGATGTTAGAAGTTTTCTTGGGTTTACTGGATATTATAGAAGATTTATTGAAAACTTCACTAAGATAGCATATCCTCTTTTCAAATTACTTACCAAAGACTGTGAGTTCAAATGGGATCCTGAATGTCAGTCTGCCTTTAAAACTTTAAAGACTAGAATATCTGAAGCACCCATTTTGAGAGGGCCAAATTGGAAACTCCCTTTCCACATTTCTACTGATGCTTCAGATACAGCTCTAGGAGCTGTTTTGGGACAAAAGGATTTGGTCCCTTATGCCATTTATTACACCAGTAAAAATTTGACTCCCACCGAGTTAAATTACACTGTGACTGAAAAAGAATTCTTAGTCGTTGTTCATGCAATCAACAAGTTTAGACACTACATAACCGGCTATGAAACTTTTGCCCATACTGATCACTCTGCAATTAGATATCTCATGAACAAACCTATTACTAATGGCAGAGTTACAAGATGGATTTTACTTTTACAAGAATTCAACATTACTGTGTTAGATAGACCAGGAAAACAAAACACAGTAGCTGATTTCTTGTCTAGAATCCAAAACACTAACGAAGACTCTCCTGTAGAGGATAAGTTTCCAGATGAATACTTGTTTGCAGTAACTACCAAGACTCCTTGGTATGCAGATATTGATAATTATCTAGTTACATGGAAGCTACCTCCACACTTATTTCCTAATGAGAAAAGGAAAATCATTCAGGAGAGTTCACACTATTCTTGGATTTCTAATGAATTGTTCAAAACAGGGCCAGATTGTATGATCAGAAGATGTGTTCGGGAAGATGAAATGCCTGACATCCTTAAGGCATGTCATGATGAACTGTGTGGCGGACACTTTGCTGACAAGAGGACAGCCTATAAAATCCTTTCTTTAGGATATTATTGGCCTTCTCTCTTTAAAGATGCAAAGCAGTATGTTAGAAGGTGTGACAGCTGCCAAAGAGTTGGGAGACCAACTCCTTCAAATGAAATGCCACTACAGCCACAGGTATGCATCGAACCCTTTGAGAAATGGGCTCTAGATTTCATTGGACCTATTAATCCACCATCTAAGCAAAAGAAGTACATATTGGTTTGCACTAATTATGTTACTAAGTGGGTAGAAGCCAAGGCATTGCCTTCTGCCACTGAAAATTTAGTTGTTCAATTTCTTTTTGAGGATATTTTTACTCGTTTTGGTGTCCCAAGAGAAATTGTGACAGATAAAGGAAGCCAATTTACATCTAAATTGATGGAGAAGCTGGTGGAGGAATACAAAATCAAGCACAGAACATCTACTCCATACCATCCGCAATCAAATGGTCAAGTGGAATCTACAAATAAAGTCCTTGAAGGCATTATCACCAAGACTGTTCATCTTCATAGAAGAGATTGGGCAGAAAGGCTTCCTGAAGCCGTATGGGCCTATAGAACTACATGGAGGAACACAACAGGACATTCTCCCTATGAACTTGTTTATGGGAAAGAAGTCCTGCTCCCCATTGAGTTCCAAATCAAGACCTTCAAGATGGCAGTTCAATTGGGGATGAGCCTATCAGAAGCTCAAAAACACAGAATGGACCAGCTAAATGAGCTAGATGAAATAAGACAAGATGCAATTCTAAGGACCGATCTAGTTCAGCACCAAAGAACTAAATGGCATGATCGACACATCAAAGAAAGAAAGTTTCAGAAGGGAGATTGGGCACTATTGTTTGATTCCAAGTTTAAGGACTTCAAAGGAAAATTTCAAACTCATTGGCTTGGGCCATATGAGATTGATGAAGTCTTTAAAAATGGAGCAGTTCGAGTGAAGACCATTGATGAGCTTCAGACTCCTCTCATTGTGAATGGCCATAGATTGAAAGTCTACCACAAGCCACTCTCAAGGGAGGAATTTGTTAAGTTGTTCCAAGAAGATTCTGCAATGAGGCTAGTGGAGAAGAATTCTTCTCCTCCATTAGCCTGATCTTTGTTTCTTTCAGTTGAAAAAAAAAAAAAAGAAAAAAAAAAAGGAAAAAAAAAAAATCTCTTGTATAAGCCTGAAAACCAATCTTGGATTGGCAGTCTTATGCAGAAAATATGAAGTGAAAATCAGGGTCACCTGACACTTTATATTTTGTAAGAAAATCTTCGGCAAAATCACATAACGAATCTTTTGTCGACGCGTTTCGAACCAACCAGTGTGGTTCATCGTCAGGACAAGTTGAAAACCAATCTAGCTTTAGCGTGATTAAATAGAGTGTGCAGAGATCCCAACAGCTACATTCCTAACGGCTAATTTGACCAAGAGACCCTGGTCAAACTACAAACAGTCAATTAATATTTCTCGAAAAAGCTATAATTAGGTAAATATTGGTAAATTTTAGGAGTAATATTCTTATTTTAATTAAGAGGGTTATTATATCCATAATATATTTTATTTATTCATATTTAATTATTATTCAACGAAAAGGTAATCAAACCCTATTATTCTAAGAATTTAGTTATACTAGATAGACGTGTGAAAATTAATTAATGGTCTTTGGTAAGTTAGATCTATATCCTATTTAATATTTATTAATTAGATTGGTCACTAAGTTATATAAATTAAGTAAAAGTTTAATAAATAATCTAAATCTTTTATTATTATTCTTAGAGAATTAGTTAAATTAGGTAAATCATAATTACCTAATAATATTTATTCCAAGGTAAATCTATTATTTATAATTTAAGGTCTAATGTTATTGGTACCTAAAGGTTAAAACAATATTCATTAAAAAGATTTTCATTCCAAATTTATTAAGGTTAACCATGTCATTATTATTTATTATTATTATTTATAAGTTAGGTCTATATCACATTTATTATTTAAGTAGATTGGTCAATAGATTAAAAGTATATTACATAATCTAAATCTTCTTGATAATTAATAGATCTAAAAATAAAATAAAAATATTAAACCATTATTCCTAGAGTTTTATCATATTATGTAAATATTATAATCAATATTATGGAAATCATAACTACTTTTAAATCTAACGGTCACTAATCCAAAATCTATTTTTACTAATAATCCAAGGTTGATATGTTTATTACTAATATTATTGGTATCTTTAAACCTAAAGGTTAAAACAATATTTATTAAAAAAGAATATTTATTCCAAATTTTTATTATTAAGGATCACGATGTCAATATTATTAATTATTAATATTTATAAGGTTTAAAACGCGTTATTTAGGAATTAGTTAAAGGGAAACTTAATTCTAAGGGTAATCTAGAGATAATTAAATGGTATAAATACTAAAATGTCCAATAGTATCATAGACAGGTAAGGTTGATACACTACCAGCCCGAAACAAATCACTAACTCAACCGTACCAAAATAATAGGACAAAACTGTCAAAAGAAAAATAAAGGAGGGGGAAGACAGAAACCCTAAGATCTAACGAAAAGGAAATGAGTAGGCTAAGAAGACAAGGCTGGGACCTAGCAACTGCTAATCTTCCAACTTTATATTTTCTCTTTTTCTGTCCATCTCATCCATCTCATCATTTTCATTCCACTTCATTTTCTTTCAGTCCATTCATTCCATCTCATTTTCACCAATAAAGTCCCTCTCAGGACTATTCCATTCAGTCAAGTTGTTTTAATCCTCTTTGTGCAGGCAGAAAAGTGTTGCTGCAATTTCCACAGCTAGGAGCCAATTCCGCAGCTGATATCAAGATTCCGCAGCTAATACACTCTGTTCCTGCAACAAAAACAAACTCTGTTTCAAAAAGAAAAATCTGCAGTCAAAAGCACCAGCATCATTAAAGAGCAAGGACACATGGCATATACAAAGGCAGCAATAAATCAAAGGTTAGGGATCAAAATGCAAATACACGAAGGTATGTTCTAAATTTCTAACTAACAGTTATATCATTTATGTATGGTTTTCGGATTATGGTAGGAAGCACGTAATGTAATGATTGACAAGACCTCCGTCCACTCCTCATAATCCTCATCCATTATGCTGCGTAATCCACCTCACCACCTTCCTAACGGTTCCCTAATTGTTGTTGATTTGAACTTAATACGGCCTGCTCTCTCTCATTAATTCTTCGTACCAGAGTGACATGTACTGTTGTACCACGGCTCTCCAATTAATCATTCCACAGCCAAGTGTACGCAGCCACCCGACGTTCAGGGATTTGGCCGTTGTATCCTCTACCCATAACTCCGCTTCTCGCATGCATAACCTCATCTTCGCATTGTTATCTATGCCCTCACCGTTTTCACTCTCGGTTTCATTCACTACTCTGTTTCACCGTGAACATACTCTGTTCTATTTTCCTCACCTCTCCACTCAAAACCCTGACCACCAGTCTCATAATTGCGTCACGGCCATTCTGTTGTAGCTGTAATACCCACTACTGAGCACTGTTTTTCCCGTATAGCTCTCTCTCCAGTATTCAAACAACGCTGTCAGAGCAGCAAGAGAGCTGGTAACCGAAATGGGCAAGTTATTAAGAGCAAAGCCGGAAGGTTCTAAGTTTTTAGACGGTTACCCACAAACGAAGAATGCCCTGCAGAAACCCAAGTGGTTAAAATTTATTCAGAAGTTCAAAGGATATCACAAGGAAGTTACCAAGGCCTTTGCTCGGTCGTTTGATGGAAAAACAAATACTGTGGAGATTGGAGACCTACAATTCACTGTCACAGAGAGCAGCTTGGCTCAAGCAACTGCTTTGCCTCGTACTGGGGAACGTTGGTTCAAAAATCGAACTGTTGAAGGCCAAGAGTGGAAGAACATGTTGAAAAATCCAGGTATGGATACCACTATCTTCACCAAAGGAATACCTGTAAGTGTCATTAAAAAGGAATGGACTGCCTTACTTTTGCTAGTTCAGAAATTTTTAACATGTGAAGGCAGATTTGGTATAATGTATGTTTATCATACAAAGATAATGATGCATTTTATGGGTGAACATACCATCAATCTTCCTTATTTCTTGCTAGCTAGTCTAAAAAAAATGAGTGCCACTGTTCAGAAAAACGTGGGAAACATTGAGCCCCACCTATATCACCATGGACTCATTAAAATCTTGATTAAGGAGCAGTTAAAAATTAGAAAGGATACATGGGAGAAATTCCTTGTTAGAAACCATTTTCAAGAGGCAGCAGAAGCCTCTAGTAGCTCTCCTAGGGTGCCAAAAAGAAGTAGAAGAAAAGGGAAAGAAATGGTTACACAAGAAGAGACTGCTGCCGAAGACACTGCTGTAGAAGTTGAAGAAACTGCCCAAGAAATTGTTACAAAAACTCTTCAAGAAATTGCCCAAGAAACTGTTCAAGAAACTATTCAAAAGGAAAATAAAAAGGGAAGCAGAACAAAAAGACAAAAGGGGGAAAAAGGGAAAGTTATTTTGCAAGAGTCATACCCTTCACCTGAACCCTCAAGTGAAGAAGATACCCAAACATTAGCTCATAGGCTTGCTCAGCTTCATGAAACTGCCATCTCCAAAAAGAAACAAAAGCAAAAACAGCAAGAACCAAAAAGTACTAGCCTGCAAGTAAGAAGAAGCAGTAGACTTATACAGAAGAAGAGTGTAAATAAAGAGAAATAGTCCCATTTCATTGATTTGGGCACACCTGAGAAGACTCCAATTCGACTAGCTATTGAGCTAAGTCCTCCAAGAGAGGAAAGTCCTTTCCAGCAAGAGAGAGAAAGTAGTTTTCAAGGATTTGAATTTAGGCCAAGACAAACACCTGACATTGACCCTGTCCAGCAGGAGGCATATGATTATTTGGAAACATTAGAGCAATCTGTTGCTGGTCCTAGTACTGTCTTGCCCCTTGAACAACAGGTTCAATCTCTGAAGCAAGAAGTATTTAAGCTAGAGGTCCTAAACCGCCACATCAAACAGGAAAACGAAGCATTGAAAGAACAGAGAAACGTGGACAAAATGATCCATGATAACACAATGCTTCATTTGGGTCTTTGGCAAAGAAAGAACAGGAAATTGAAGAGGAAATGCAAGAAATTAAGCAGGGCCTTGATCAACTTGAAATTCAGGTGCTTGGTTAGGAAACCAAGAACAAATTTGGCAACAGGAAGGAAAAGGAGAAGGTTGGATGTCTTGGCAGAGGCTTCTGAACATGTGAACTGAAATATTATGACAAAATTTTGGTTGCATGAGGACATGCAACACCCTCGCAGTGCGGGTATGTTGAGCTTCAACCTTGCACTCATTTACCTGTCCTCCCAACAGCTTTTCCCTATTCACTTCTCTCTTCTGACATCATTTCCTCCATCAACTTGTTCAATTCATTGCATTATATGTCTTTTTAACATGATTTGTTGACTGTGCTAATGATTGACTGTTTGTTTAGAATTTTGGTACATGTTCAGCAATTCCGCAGCTGTTTTGCAATTCCGCAGCTACTCAGAAATTCCGCAGTTGTTCAGAAATTCCGCAGCCTTTTTGTTGTTTGCTATACTCCACGTGTCTTCTCCAGGAACGGGCCACATGGGCACGTTGGTATAGATGTATACATGGTTCGTATGCTATTGGTTGGGCCAAATCAGTCACGTATGCCCCCGGTCAACGCAGGAGTACCCACGGTCAAACAGTTAAGTTCCAGACGGTGGCACGGCTCTGCGTGAGCAACTGAGACACGGAACCACAGCTGGCACTTCCTCCATGCCATGAAGACAGCAAGGGACAGGATCTAACCATAGATTTACTCCCCATGATGATCGTTTCCTCCAAACGTGCACGGAGTTGCCTGCGTGTTGCTGCGTAGTTAATTAGTTAAGACTGTAGTTGCTTAGTTTACGCAGAGGATAGTTTGTCCCTGTGCCTATAAATAAAGCGTTTGCCAACGCTTAGAGATTATCTTTTTGATATTGTAATTGCTGTAATTGTTTTGGTTATCAAATTCTGTTTTAAAGACTGTTTCTACAGCACTTTTTGACTGTATTTTGACATGCTGATTTAATATAAGAAGATTGTTTCTGCTCATCTCTGCGTAGCTGATCTTTAGCTGGTTGAGTGGATGGAGGGCCCCCATCTACCACAACCTATGTACAGTAGCATTTAACTTTATTTTCCTGCCTTTCTTTGTTTTCATTTTCACATGTACAATAATGTATAGTTTGATTTCTGCAGTTTTTCGTTTCTTTGAACATGTATAATAATGTACAGTTTGATTTCATGCCTTTACATTTCCAGCACTTTTCAGAACTGATCAGTTTGTTTATGCAGGTGTGTTAGGAGCCCGGGATAGTGTGTTTTTATTTCTTTTTATCACTAATGGTATTTGAAGTTGTCTTGTCTTAGCTGCTGATTTTTACCTTGCTTACGCAGTTTCATTGCTAGTTTACTTTATCAAGTTTTTGACAAGTTTCTTACTAACCTTTTGATGGTCTTCTCATCATAATTGTCTAACTTTTATTGGACCAAAATATCATTGAGTGGCAGCTTGGTTTGATTAGCTTTTTGACTCATATTACTGATTCCTTCTTAACTGTTTTTCACATGAACAATTACAGCTAGAGGCAGAGTGTTAAGAAAGAATGAAGTGTTATGATTTGTCATTTAAGTTTTGCAGTTAAAGTAGTGTTTTTCACTTTCCATTGAGTTAACATAGATGCTATTTTTGTTCTTATCAGCAGCATAGATAGTGGACTAGTGCCATTAGTCACTTTGTTTAATGCTTTGCTTTCATTCGAAGTTTCAATTCCATTGCAAGTCACTTTTCAAGCTTTCTCTTTAAAAAGTTCTAGAAGCATTTAGTAATCACCATATACACACACACGCACTCATTTGTTTATAAATCCATCACTCCATCTTAAGAAGTTAAATCAACCACAAACATCATCTAAAAACGACAAAAAGAACTAGGAAAGGTTACTTAAGTACATACTGTACATCTCACTTCATCAGCCTACGAGCCCCGGGTTGACAATTAATGATAGCAATTTAGACAACACTAAATTGACCAAACAAAGACTGTCACAGCCAAGAAAGAGGATGGAGAAACATCATCTTGCACGCATTTCAAGAGAGAAGGTCATGACGAGGACCACTGTTGGAAGCTACGTCTAGAGTTGAGACCAAAGAGATTCAGTGGAAAGGGCAAGCAGAGGACAGTGGCAACAGCGCAGCAAGACTTTGGATCATATTCTAGTGATGAGGAATTGGTCACAGCCATGGGTGCAAAAGGTACTCCTTCTATTAGTCATAATTCTGATTCAATTGCAAGTACTAGTTATTTGAATGAGCCTATAAGTAATGAGAGCAAGAGAATTGAACTATTCCACATCATGGTTATTATAAACACACAAATGTGGAAACTTTGTTCAATTTAGGTTCCCAAGAAAATTTAATCTCAAAGTCCTTAGTGAAAAACTTAGGCCTCGAAACTAAGCCTCATTCGAGTCCATACCCTCTTGGTTGGGAAAACGATAAAGAAAAGTTACAAGTAACCAAGTAGTGTAGGGCCAGATTTGTTATTGCTTCCAAATTAGTTAATGAGCTAGAGTTATATGTTGTGCCTTTGGATGTCTGTGGAATTATCTTGGGAAGTTCGTATCTATATGACAGAAAGGTATTTTTCTTTCGGCGTGAAATTAAATACCACCTCACGAAGAACGAGGTAGAATATATAGTCAGAGCTCATCATACGAAAGTTAGTGCTAGCCTTGTCAGTGCAAGAAAAATTGAACGACGAGTTAATTCCAGTAAAGGGTGCTTTCTCATGGTGTTGAGAGAGAAGGAGGCCGAGACGGCTAACGCTTTCAAAGGTTGTGATCCTGATCATAAGAAAGAATTGTTTGAAATTATTTCTAACTATGATGTATTGTTTCAGGAACCGAGAGGATTGCCCCCAAAATGGGAAATCCAACATGAGATCCATTTACAATAAGATGCTCCTTTACCGAATATTGGCATGTATAGGATGGCTTCTATTGATATGGAGGAGATCAAGAAAGAGGTGCAGGAGTTGATAAATCAAGAGGTCATCAGACAGAGTTCTTCTCCGTGTGGCTCACCAATCGTGTTGGTGCCAAAGAAATATGGCACATGGAGAATGTGCGTAAACAATAGGGCGCTAAACAAAATTACGGTGAAGAACCAATACCCTCTCCCTCGCATTGATGAATTATTAGATCAATTGAAAAATGATTTGTATTTTACAAAACTAGATTTGCGTAGTGGATATCACCAAGTTAGAGTAGCAAGATAAGACATTTGGAAAACTACATTAAAAACCAAGCAGGGGTTGTTCGAATGGATGGTGATGCCATTTAGACTGTGCAATGCTCCGGCCATGTTTATGAGGGTAATGAATGATATGTCTAGGCCTTTTAATGATAATTTTGTGCTTGTATATCTGGACGATATTCTTGTTTATAGTAGGACATGGGATGAACATGTATGTCATGCGAAGAAAGTGCTTGATGTTCTGAAAAACGAAAAATTGTATGTACAAATGTCAAAGTGTGAGCTTGGGAAGACCTCTCTAGTTTATTTAGGTCACATAGTTGGTAATGGGAAAACGAAAATAGATCCCTCTAAAGTAGATGTGATTATGAAGTGGCGTGAGCCCACAAATGTTACAGAGGTCCGAATCTTTTTGGGTGCAGTACAGTATGTTAGAGCCTAGATTTGCCTCAGGCTGAAAAGGCAAGGTTCTAGGTCCACATCAAACCATGCTCAGCCTCGTAGCTAGCCCTACGAGGACAGGAGAGGGCTCTCTCTGGGTCAATCTCCACAAAAGATAATCATAGGGGGCTTGAGATGACCGATTTAACAACTGATCTTAGGCTAGGTATGAAAGTGCAAAGTTTTGATTTGAGTTTTTGGGGGTTTTGTTGGAAAAAGGGACAGGTAAATTTTGGGTCCGGGGATGAGGCGAGATTTTTTTAGAGTTCTGATTGGGGCAAGGAAGGCAATCGATTTGATGCTTTGAATTGAATGAATGGGTGGATCAAACCGGTGAGGAGCCAAGGAGGGCAAGAGGGTCTCAAGATTCCTCCTCAAACAGATGAAAACATGAAGAATTAAACAAAATATCCAAGCAGAGCATAGCAGTCCATGAATTCTACCTTAATCACTCATTTGTTTAATTGTAGAAGACAAGAGAAGGGAAAATGATACACAATCACATCAAATAACTTACAAATACATAGAGAAACACAACTTCAAAACATAGAGCCACATGGATCCCAACAAGTGTTGTAAAACCCTGGTCTTTTCTTTGCCAAAATTGCAGAAATGAAATGTACAATAGAGTGCCAAGCAATCCCAAGTATCCAACCATGAAAATTACTGAGAAATTACATGATATAGACAAGTCTAACTCCTTCCCATGCCTCTAGGGGTCGAGCTCATCATTCTAGGAAACTGATTCATTCATTTAATTTTCACTTTTTAGTGAATGAATCCTCTAGAACAAGTAAAAATGTGCCAATATTACATCATAGTTATCAAATTACATCATGAAAGATCAAGAGTAACATCAAAAAGAAAAACTGGTCAAAACTGGGCGAATTTCTGAGCTGAACAGTGAAAAATAGGCAAAAATCCTTTATGCGTCGCGCCTGATTCTCTATGCGTCACGCCACTTTGGATCTGAATTTGAGGCACTTCCTGAAGTCCAAATTGAACCCATGATAGCTCGTTGGAAAGCCCTACCTATCTAATTTCCAACCCAACCAAAATTTTTCAATTTGAAGTTCATTTTCCCTATGAAAAATCAAATCTCCCAAGACTGCTTCCTGTGTGTCAAAATAGGGGCAGTGAGGTCATTTTTTGAGTGTTTTTGACCTCCCGAGGACTCAAAACTTGCCCAAAATTCTTGGCCATGCACCAGAAACCATGATTTTTCATGCAAAATCTAGAAATGTAAATTTTTTGTAATTTGGAGCTCCCTAGCAAAAGCTTGCGCCATGCCATGTGGCGCACAGGGAGGAAAACCCTGTTTTTTAGTCCAAAAATTTTCAAAATGTCAAAAATTGCTCCAAATTTCTTGAAATTTGGGCTGGACCCTCTTTATTAAGTGTCATGCTGGGCTAAAGAGGCTTTGGCCAATATCCAAAGATGATCATGCTCCTTTTTCCTCTTTTGCTTCCTTATTGCCTTCTTTAATTTTGCCTTTAGATTCCTTATTTGTGCCTTGCAAACCTTGTTCCGCGCCATGTAGTGGAGAGCCATGTAGCTCAGCAATGCTTTGTCTCTGTTAGCCTTTTCCAGCAATCCCTCTAAGTGGATGTTGACTCTCTCGAGCCAAGACTCTCAGTCGGCATTGATCTCCTGCTCAAGTGAAGTAAACTCCACCCTCCTCCTTTGGGCAGCTTGGCGATTCTCGAATATGTTTGCCACCTCTATGAGTCCTCCTAGGTGCATGTACATCTGTGAGAGAGTCACTTTGGGTCTCCACTTCATAATCAGATGAATGATCAGATGCCATAAGTGCTGATAGACAAATTGGCTTGAAGAAACAGGTGTTGATGTGTCAAACTGTGGTATACTGTTTTTATGATGTGCTTGATCTGTGTCACCAAGGGGAAAACAGTGAAACAAGGGACTGTTAGGAGAGGGGAAAACTAGTGGGAAATTTGGGAATGTTGGGATAGAATTAGTTAATGAAGTATGGGATGTTATGGGAATTTTGTATAGGGTTAGGATTTTTGTATAGGGTTAGGGTTTGGGGACATTAGGAAATTTGGGAAAGGGAACTTGGGATAGGGGATGAATGAATTTAAAGGGTAGTGGAACTTAGGGAATAATGAAAACAAGGGACAAATGAGATGAGGGAGTGAACTTGGTGACAAACAATGATTTGAAACCCTAGCAGCAAGTTTCCTTGAGGTATTTTAAAAGATAGGGTTTGATGTTTTTGTTTTAACCATTTCCATCCATCAACCACCTTACCCTAGCACAAACTTGGATGAAACACAAAAATGGAGGCTCTACCTACTTTTGGAATGAAGAATTTGCAATTTGGAGGAATATTTCAATGAATTTCAGGCTTTTTAGCCCAATGCGCTGCACCTTCCCTATGTGTCGTGCCAGTGTATTTTTGCATTGAGAAATGCAGCCCAATGCACCGCGCCTTCCCTATGCGTAGTGCTTTTAGCATGAGACGTTTGGAGGCCTTTCTGGTGTCCAAATTTGGTGCAAGATATCTCGTTGGAAAGGTATTTAAGTCTACTTTCCAACTCAACTAGAAGTTTTCAATTTGGAGTTCATTTTCCCTATCAAAAATCAAATCTCCCAATACTGGTAAAAATGTGCCAAATGAGGTTGCCTAAAGGCAGAGTGTTGTTGCAGTCAACTTTTGAATGCCTTACTCAACTCCAAATTGAGCTCATGATAGCTCATTAGAAATATGTTTCTGCCTGGTTATCATTTGACTCATCAAGCAAGTCATTTGGCCAACCAAGCTAGGAGAAAATGTGATTTTCCCAAGGTCACTTCAAAGGTGCATAAATTCTCCCGAGGCAACTGTATTTTTGACATTTCTATAAAACCATGACACCTGTGTAAAAAGTGAAGGAGGTTTTTCTTCCTTGGCTTGTGTGGACAAAAATATCTCTCAGTTTTCCAAAATTCATCTTTTCTTTCTTACAAACATCATTGGAGTAAAACCTATCCTGATGTGTGGAACAAGGGATTTGTCGAAATGAAGCGAAATGAAGAGGATAAGGAGCTTCTAAATTCTTGAGAAAATTTTTGGAAATAGGGAGGGATGTTAGGAAGTAGGAGAAAGTAGAATCTCAGAAATTTAATGAGGGGAAGGGGTCCAAAAGGGCAAAACACAGGCCTAGCCTAGAAAATAGGGTTTGTAGCAAGAAACTAGGGTTTGTGGAAAAATGAGGAATTTGGGGGATCTCAGTGATGGGAAGTGTTTAATAAGGTACTTTAAGGATAGGGGAAGGTGTATGAACATCAGGATACAATTTTTTCCGATGATTTGACCATCCAAGAGAAATTGCCTTCAAAACCCTAGGAGAGGGAAATGAACTTTACCTAGGCGCAACTAAAGCATGAACAAGGTGTAAAATGACCCAGTGGAACTTGGCATGATAATGAAAACCCTCTGAATGATGGTAGACTCTACTGAATGGTGACATGTAACGACATTTGGACAACTTTGGAAGGATTAAAATCAAACCCTAGACCTGATACCTAGTGACCAAATTTTGCTTGAAGACTCACTGAAATGACAAAATTTGACCTTGACACCTTAAAATCACTTTGTAAGAGCATGTTTGATCACTGGAGGAAGGCTGAAAAGACTGACACTAACACAGTATTGGATAAGGTTCATTGCGAACTTCTCTGTTATCGCAAACCCATTACACACATTAACAAGTGTGAAGCAGGCCTTTCAGTGGTGATCCAAAAATGGATCCTCGATAAACCTCTAAGTCTAAAAGACTTCATATAAGAGGTAAAAGGTGCCAAATGGCACAAATTCTTTGTAAATCAGAGGAAAATGAAAGTCCAAGGAAGTTCCTGGGACTAGTCTCATTGCAGAGATCCCTTCATTCTGAATCCAATGCAACTTGAATGGGCAAAAATGGACTTCATATGCAGAAGTTATCATAAAATGAGGCTGCCCTTTTTCAAAGGAAAAAGAGGCAAAATCCCTTGAATAATGGGTCTAAAAACCCTCTAAGTCTTCCAAATCTCCCAAAAGGGAAAAACCATCGCAAAAGGAGAAGTCTTGGACTTATCGGGTAACACTATTGGAGGCTAAAAACATGGAAAAAACCATGAGATTGAGCTATCGGAGGCTTAAAAAATGGTTGAACAGAAGTTGTCGGATCTGGCCGATCAACGGTCCAGATCTGATCGGCAATCGCAATCAGCGGTGGTAGTCGGCAGATATCAGTGGCATAATACGCGATGGGACCAAGCCGATGCGATACCGCGATCGCCGATATCAGCGGATCGCAATCAGCATTGGCATAGACCATAAAATATGGAAAGGTCTCAGACTTATGCGATATGTGATGGCGGTAAGTCGCATCATAATATCACGTCGGCACAACACATTGGAGTGGGGCCACATATGTTATATATATGCGATGTGATCAACCGGACCCGATGGAAATATAGGCGCTATCTCATAAGATTTGAGATCCGCCAAATTCCATTTTCAATGTATTTTTGCATTCGTTATTTAACGAAATACAAAGGAACAAGGCCATTTGCGATATGCGATAGCAATTTATGGCGGACCCAATAGGGATATAAAGCGTGGTTATGAATGTTTCAAGTCCAGATGAACAGTGTTCTGCATATTTTTCTATGTTTTGCAGTGTTTTCCTATGTTAACAGAAAACGGCTGATTCAAAGGATTGCAAGCGCCGATTGCCCCTTCCGTTACAGTATAGGTGGCATCCATCCCTGAGAGTGTTTAGCAATGATTTCTAAAACTTAGAGAAGTGATTTGAGCATACCAAAGTTGGAAGACAGAGAGCCCGAGAGGGACAATGAACAGGCAGCACTGATTTGGCTTAAAAATCCATAGAACAACAGAATGAAGAGATTGTTGGTTGTTGATGGGTTGTTGGTTGTTGTGGGAGATGTTGCTGAAGCCAAAGAAGGAAGCTAAGGCCAATAGGTAGCACAGAAAGCAAGAGGCATCATAGAAGCAAAGGGAGCAGCTTATGGGGTCACTTGGAAGCCAAGTGAAAGGCTAAGAGGATTGTTTTTCTGATAGAAGGCAGAAAGAAGCTAGAGCCAAGAGCCAAGAGCTAGATCCAAAGAGCCAGAGTCAGAGCCAAGAGCCAGAACCAAGAGACAAAGAGCCAGAGTCAGAGCCAAGAGCCAGAACCAAGAGACGAGAGCCAGAGCCAAGAGCCAGAGCTTCAAGAGCTAGGAGATTAAATGGTGTCTAAACCCACTATTTTTGTGTAAAACAACAGGATTTGGGCCAAGATCTTGTAAAAAACATGAATACCATAATCCCAGAGAGCCTAGTTGAATTAACTAGAGCTCACAGAGATGTAGCCCAAGAGTTGTGGGTGAACTCCAAATTAATATTTTTGTTCATGTGTCTGCTTTATTGCTGCATTGTCTCTGATGCTTTATTTACTGTTATGTATATTTGTATATCAGTTTGAGCACATCAACTCACAGAACAACAACAGAATTTAAGGTATAATCAGTTAAAAACAAATACAATCATACACCCACACTTTCAAGTGCATAGTTAATTCCGCAATGGTTAATCATTAAGACTTGGGAAAATTCAAGCTTTGGAAGTGGAAAAGGTTCTTGTAAGCTAGACAAGAAGCCTAAGAGCCCCATTTTCAGATCAGGTGGTATTGGAGCTTAAGATTGATTAACCCCACCTTCAAGGAAGGTTATATCATAATGCTTGATTGACAGAGCAAAGATTGCTTGTCTAAAAGGTGTTTGAACAACAAGAGGCTGATTGTATGCTTGTTTTGCAGACTGACTATTTTCTGAGTTTGCAGAGGTGAAGGGAAAGCTATTGATAGCTCAGTCCAAGAAGGACAAGAAGGAGAAGGGCTGAAGGCACTCTTCTTATCCCAAAGGACCTCAAGGAAACCCAAAGCACAAGAGGTTTGTTGCAAGAGGTTACTTAAATAAGCTCTTTATTTATCTTGTTGAAGTTTTTTTGTTCATTGGCATAATGACAACTTCTACAAGTGGGTCCTCAAATTCTGCTCTCTTCACAAGATTCTTTGATGAAGACATGAAGCAAGAGTTGTCCACCATGATGGATATGGTGAGAGAAATTTATGAGGATGGAAGGAAGAGGAGCATGCTTAGAAAGCAGCTGAATTCCATGAAGGAAAAGAAGCAGTTGCTTGCTGACAAATTGCAGGAAATGGAGAGGCAACTTCATATTGCAAATATGAACCTGAAGAGGATGCATGAGTTAGAAACACAATTCTTTGTTGCCCAAGAAGCCTTAGTCAAGTATCAGCTTGAAGAAGAGGTAAGCCATTCCAGTTTTTCTTTAAATTCTTTTGAGAATGCTTGTATTGGTTCTTTTGAAAAACATACTAAAGGCATAGGTTCCAAGCTAATTTCCAAGATGGGTTATGAAGGAAAGGGCTTGGGAAAGCATGCACAAGGTATTGTTGAACCAATAATGGCTAAGGAAAGGCCTAAGTATTTGGGTCTTGGCTATGGACAGTCTTATGGAGATAGTTACAAAGCTGCCATGAAGGCCATTGAAACAATCTCAAGAAGGAGTTTCATTTCATGTCCTCTACCTCAGAAGTGTGAAGGTTGTATTCAAGAGGAATACAATAGCTTGAAACATCAATTGCAGGATGCAAGTGTTCAGAAGCACACACTTGAACCAGAGAGTTGGGGAGACTCTAACAGCCTTGGAGAGATTGATGGCGTTCCAAAGGGAGCCACTTCATTTGCTTCACCTCCTCATGAAGGCAATAAAGGTGAAAGAGGCAGGTATAAATCTGATTCTAATCATATTCCTTTTGATTTTGAAAATCATGATAAATTTCCACATAAGCATGGGAAAATAATTGCATGTTCCTTTTGTGGTTTGGATAACCATGATGTTTCTAGATGTTGGAAGAGAATGGCCACATACAGGAAACTTTTGAAGGAAAAAAAGCAAGCAGCCAAACGTCCATTGAACAAGGCAAATCATGCTATCAAGAGGATGCACATGCAATGCACTTACTGCCATAAGCAAGGACATCTTGCTGCAAAATGTTGGACTTTGAATCCAACAATGCTTCCACAAAAGCTGAAGAAAGTGGAAAGAGAAGATGGCAGAAATGGAAGGGAAGATTCCATGAATGATGTGTCTCAGAATGATTCACATGATGATGTTGATGTGCAGACAAAGGTAGTACCTTTGAAAGGGATTGGTAAGGAACGGTTAGAGTTCTTATCTGATTGAGATTGCATGTCTATTGATGCATCTACATTATATTTCATTACAGCTTCGAAAGTACAGTGTGCTTAAGCGAAAGTTGAAAGGTGAAATGCATGCATGAGCTTGAGATGCATGAACACAGGGATGTTGATGATTTCCTTGTTTTTGAACATGTATGTGTAATTAACTTGCAGGGTTGATTGCTTTGACATGCATGTGATGCCATGTTGACTTGGAAGAAGTTAACTTGGTCTCCAAATGGAGATAATGATGAAGTGTTTCATCTTTTGAAAAAGAGTCCTAATGGTCTTTTTCTACATGCTTGACTTGAAGGGTTATTTATTCAAAGGCATGTTTTGTGGGCTTGTATCTAGTCCATCATTTGTATGCAGATGTAAGACATGGAGGTGTTCACAAGATGTGAAATCTGTTTCTTTTGTTGAAGCAGGAGTTTAGGCCATCCAAGTTGTTGTCTGTATGCCTGTTGTTGTTAACAATTGTTGTTGGCAGCTTGTTAAACAGGTACAAATGAAAGCTTGTGGAGCAGATGTACTTCACATTTTTTGAGCCACCTTGGATCAATATTCAAGGCAAAGAAGCTCAAAACTACCTTTTATAACCATTTCAGCAGGAGTGCTACAGGAAGGCAAGGAGGAAGATAGTTCTTCCCAAGAAGACCAACCCATCCAAGAAGGGAAGTGGTCAGAAACTTTGGTTCAGAGGCACTATGCAATGCAAGTGTAGGGAGGCTGAAAGAAGAGGGTGAGTCACTCTCATTTACTATTCAGATCAGTATATTAGTCTTTTGGAGACCATAAATTCTTTAGTGGGAGGGCGTGATTCAAAAATGGATCCTGGATAAACCTCTAAGTCTAAAAGACTTCATATAAGAGGTAGAAGGTGCCAAATGGAACAAATCCTTTGTAAAATTAAAGGAAAATGAAAGTCCAAGGAAGTTCCTGGGACTAGTCTCATTGTAGAGATCCCTTCATTCTGAATCCAACGCAACTTGAATGGGCGAAAATGGAATTCAGATGCAGAAGTTATCATAAAATGAGGTTGCCCTTTTTCAAAGGAAAAGGAGGCAAAATCCCTTGAATAAGGGGTCTAAAAACCCTCTAAGTCTTCCAAATATCCCAAAAGGGAAGAGCCATTGCAAAAGGAGAAGTCTTGGACTTACCGGATAACACTATCGGAAGCTAAAAACATGGAAAAAACCATGATATCAAGCTATCAGAGGCTTAAACAATGGTTGAACAGGAGCCGTCGGATCTGGCCGATCAACGGTCCAGATCTAATCGGCAATCGCGATCAGTGGTGGCAGTCGACAGATATCAGTAGCATAATACACGATGGGACCAGGATGATGCGATACTGCAATCACCTATATCAGCGGATCGCAATTGGCGCTGGCATAGACCATAAAATATGGAAAGGCCTCAGACTTATGCGATATGCGATGGCGACAAGTCGCATTGCAATATCACGTCAGCACAACACATTGGAGTGGGGCCACATATATTATATATATGTGATGTGATCAGCCGGATTTGATGGAAATATAGGGGCTATCCCATAAGATTTGAGATCCGCCAAATGCCATTTTCATTGTATTTTCGCATCTTTCGTTATTTAACGAAATACAAAGGAACAAGGCCATTTGCGATATGCGAGAGCAATTTCAGGTAGACCCGATAGGGATATAAAGTGGGGTTATGAATGTTTCAAGTCCAGATGAATACTATTCTGTGGATTTTTCCATGTTTTGCAGCGTTTTCCTGTGTTAACAGAAAATGATTGATTCAAAGGATTGCAAGCACCGATTGCCCCTTCCGTTACGATATAGGTGGCATCCATCCTTGAGACCATTTAACAATGATTTCTAACGCCCAGAGAAGGGATTTGAGCATACCAAAGCGGGAAGATAGAGAGCCCAAGAGGGACAATGAATAAGCAGCACCGATTTGGCTTAAAAATCCACAGAACAATAGAACGAAGAGACTGTTGGTTGTTGCTGGGTTGTTGGTCATTGTGGGAGTTGTTGTTGAAGCCAAAGAAGGAAGCTAAGTCCAAGAGGCTGTGCATAAGCCAAGAGGCAGCACAGAAGCAAAGAGAGAAGCCTACGGGGTCACTTGGAAGCCAAGTGAAAGGCCAAGAGGACTGTTTTTCTAATAGAAGGTAGAAAGAAGCTAGAGCCAAGAGCTAAGACCAAAGAGCCAGAGTCAGAGACAAGAGCCATAACCAAGAGCCAAAGAGCCAGAGTCAGAGCCAAGAGCCAGAACAAAGAGCCAAGAGCTAGAGCTTCAAGAGCCAGGGGATTACATGTTGTCTGAACCCACTGCTTTTGTGTAAAACAGCAGGAGTTGGGCCAAGAGCTTGTAAAAAAGACGAATACCATAATCCCAGAGAGCCTAGTTGAATTAACTAGAGCTCACGGAGACGTAGCCCAAGGGTTGTGGGTGAACTCCAAATTAATATTGTTGTTCATGTGTCTGCTTTATTGTTGCATTGTCTCTGCTGCTTTATTTATTGTTATGTATATTTGTATATCAGTTTGAGCACATCAACTCATAGCACAACAACATAATTTAAGGCATAATTAGTTAAAAAAATACAAGCATACACCCACACTTTCAAGCGCATAGTTAATTCCGCAATGGTTAATCATTAAGACTTGGGAAAAATCAAGCTTTGTAAGTGGGAGAGGTTCTTGTAAGCTAGACAAGAAGCCTAAGAACCCCATTTTCAGATTAGTGGGGAGGAAAGCAATGGAAATCCTTCAACGCGCTAAAAGAGAAGACTAGCACAGCACTAGTGCTAGTCTTACCAAACCTTCAATAGCCTTTTGAGATTGAAATGGATGCTAACGGATATGCCATGGGTGTTGTATTGATGTAGCAAAGGAATCTTGTATGTTACCATTCGCAAAATTTCTCCCAAGATGTTGTGAATTATCCCACGTATGACATGGAGTTGTACGCCTTGGTTCAGAGGGTAAAAAAGTGGAAACAATACCTGATCGGCAAGGAGACCATCATCCATACTGATCATGAGCCCTTGCAGTTATTTTAGTCACAGACCAAGCTTCAACAAGCCTGTCATTTCAGATGGATGGGATTCCTCCAATAGTTTCATCTAGTAATAAAATACAAGAAGGGCGCTAGAAACAAAGTAGAAGATATGTTCTCTCGCCCTCCTATTTCTGAATATGTATTTTTTCAAAATGACTCGTTATCGTTAGAAAGTTATGCTGAACAATATTCTAACAATAATGATTTTAAATAGATTTATGCAAAACTAACTTGTGGATCGCAGGTGGACAATTATTATTTGCAGGGAAAACTATTGTATCACCTTAACAAACTGTGTATACCCATTGATGAAAAGGTACATGTAATACGAGAGGCTCATACCTCTCTTGTGTCTGGTCATTTTGGGGTTGAAAAAACTTTGTCATTTATAGAGGTTTTGTTTTTGGCCTCATATGAAAAACATTGTGACTCATTTTGTAAAAGGTTGTGTGTTGTTTTCTATTTCAATGCCCTCTAATAGAAAACTTGGGCTCTACACATCACTCCTTATTCTGACTCAACCATGGGTAAGTGTGTCCATGGATTTTTTAGGTGGTTTTCCTATGTCTAGGAAAGGTCACGACTATTTGTATGTCGTTGTAGATCATTTTAGAAAAAATTGTATTTTAATGCCTTGTAAAAAGCAGGTCATTGCTGAGCAGACTGCTTATATTTTCTTTCAGCATGTCTGGGTCCATTTTGGGTTGCCCACATCTATTGTGTTAGTTCGAGACTCTCACTTTCTTGGAGAGTTTTGGACCAACTTGTGGAGAATGATGGAAATTAAGCTGAAAATAAGTATAGTGTTTCATCCACAAACCGATGGGCAGATAGAGGTCGTCAACCACACCATGGTACACTTGTTACGAGGCTATTGTGGAAAACATCCCAAGTTGTGGGATGAAAAGCTTCCTTATGTGCAACATGCATAAAATCGAGCAACACATTCATCCACACAAAGCTCATTGTTCGAGACATGTTTTGGTTATCTGCCAATGGATCCCTTAGACATGGTCTTTGGGAAAGATGAGGATGGCAATGGATGAGATGATAGGGACAAAGCATGGAAGTTTATTTAGCGGATACAGGTGATTCATTAGGAAGTACAGGAGCAGTTGGAGAAGAGTCAGGCTCGGTATAAAGCTCGACATAATAACCACTGAGTTTATCATCAGTTTCAAGTTGGGGACAAGGTATGGGTCCATATCAACAAGGATAGAATGAAGGGGGAAGGGAAGAAATTGAGACCCATTCGATATAGTCCCTTCAACATATTGGAAAATATTGGAGACAATGATTTTCATCTTGACTTGCCCGCTTATATGTAAATGTACTCAGTAGTAAACGTTGAAAACCTGAAGCTTTATGAACCTCCATTGATTATGGATAGCAAAGAGGTTGCACAGATTCCTATAGTGGACAATTTTGCACCAGAGTATCTAGACAAGTTGCCTGAAGATATCATACTCGACAGGAATATCATAACTTCACGACAGGCAGATGTGGAGTACTTTCGTGTTGGCTTCAAAGGAATGCATCCGAGTAAAGTTTGGTGGATGGAGAAAGAAAAAGTGAGGGAGCAATTTCCTCACTTTCCAATTGACTAAAAAGGCTTTTGGCAGTCCAAAATCTCTTAGCGGGGAGGATTGATCCAGGTGGATCTCTAAAAAGTACCAATGGCATGGTAAGAAGGCTCAAAACTCAAAGTGGCATAAAATCTATAAACTTAGCATCAGATCGAAGTGTTTTTCATCCTGATTCCGACGGTATGAACGACACTCAAATCTGAGTTCATATGACGAAGTTAGAGCAAGTCAAAGGTAAAGTTTGACTTGCATAGGTAGCAGGAGGAAGAGACATGGAAAAACTCTCAACAACTGGGGAAGCGCCAAGTGGTAGGCTACCATTGGTCCCGCATATCGCAGAAGGAAGAGTTTGCGGCTTAAGAAAAATCAGCCCCCGACACTACTAAGTTACGATGAGATAAATCGCAATTGCAGAGCACAAGGAGTCGAAGAGTTAAAGAATCAGCCCCGGGAACAAGCTAGGTTGTGATGCGATATATCGCAATCACAGAGTCAGGTTGTGATTTGTGATATCACAATCGTAGTTCGCAAAGGGAAGCAGTCGCATAGAGTACCAACCTTCAGTTCCCAACAATTGTGATTTACGATGAGGCTTTCAGACCTGATATATTATGTATTGTGTTTAATATTACATCGGGTCCATTGTTATCGCAGGGCACTTGTTATAAAGGCTTGGGTTTGTCCGCCAATTGAAACTCTGATTGTAATTTGCAATCTCTGCATTGATGGGTTATCAGCGTCAATAAAGTCATCAAGATTCAGGGACTATGCTGATTCATGTGAAAACAATGTTAAAGCGATTTTTATATGTTTAAATAGGTTTTGTTGCCTGCGTACTATTCACGGCCCAGGAATATCTATTGGAAATTCCCACTTGCTAAAATTTTCCATCTGTTTGGAACTGCCTGAAATTGAAGAGTCGGTCGATCAAGTTATATATATGGGATGGTCCCCATAGGAAAAAGGAAGAGACTGGCACGATAGTTTAGAACACATTGTGTGCAACAGTAACCTGACCTGGCAGCAGGCCAAAACCTCGCTTTGCGCAATAGGGAGGTTTCGAGAGGGTGCAGAAGCTTCATTTCTCCGAATTGAATGTTCGGATAGGTGATTTTGCAGGATGTTTCACCAAGATTTCAGTGGTACTGTCTATTTCTGAAGCTGGGCTCTTCGTTCTTCATCCATCTTCCAGCTTGGAGGCATAAGGATTGTAAATGAATGTTGCTTGTACTTTATCTCTTTTTATGCCACTTAATGAAAGACGGCCTCCCTACTATTGAGCAGGGCCCAGAGACATAGTCCAGATTGGATGAACTTCGTAATCAAATCTTTGTGTCATGGTTTCTTTCTTATCATGTTATTTCCGCATTTTTTTATGTGATATTAAGTTCCATGGTTAATAAGATCTGTTTCATGTAATTATGATGAATCCATAAGTAAAAGATATTGGATCAACTATCAACCTAACTAGATTTATGTATTTGATGTCTAAAACTTGATTATTTTGACGCTTCCATTGTAATGACATTATTTTGATATAGTTTACTTCATTCTTTTGTATATTTTTATTTGGTGATACTTATTGTTAAAGTTTTGCAGGTACATGATCTTCAAGATGTTAAATATATTCATAATTAAAGGTGAATTGATAATAATAATGAGCATGATGGAAAGAGGAAGTTGATGACATTAAAAATTAATAGATGATCTTGTTACCATAGAAAGGATGATGTTCCAAAAAGAATGAAGCTTCGAAAAATTTAAGTTCTACGATATAATGATAATGCAAAAGAAAGAATTTGTGTGGCTGAAAGAAAAAAAAAAATTGTTGATGGACTTATTCTTAATTAAGAAGAAACTTGGATAAAGGAAAAGTGTATATTTCCATAGTTGAGAGGTAGCTTGGTTGATAAGTTAATATCTTCAAGTTGATAAGGATGATTGAGATCGTAGAATAGCTAACACACTACAGACATGTTGTTCATGATTGATGAAGTTGCAAACAAAACTTGGTTACACTGAAAAATGTTGAGGCTTTGTTTGGTGCTGCTGGAAAATTAAAGAAGGAAGATTCCAACAAAATGTGTTTGATATGATTATGACCTAAGAAGCATCAGTGTATTTGAATATCCTAGAGGTTTATGTTAACTTGTATATATTTGAAAGTTTATTTCTAACTAGGATTCTGAGTTTACAGGTTAATCTCTTCATAAAAGGTTTGAACATTTTGAAGCATGTTGGAACTTATGGACATATCTCATTTAGTCTATAAGGATAGATGAATCATCCTAGGGCAACAAGATGCTTGGTAAGACATCTCGCTAGCCTGTGATGATGTCTACATCTCGAAGTAGGGAGGGTAGTGTTGGTCTTGGGGAAATTTTGAGGTCTAAAATGGGCCTCCTAAGAGATATTATAAAATAATATTTGAAATAATAAAATAATATTGGATTACATCAAAAAATTTAGAGGGAAAAGAGAAAAAACCACTTTTTCAACTTGTATTTTCACTTATATCCCTACGAGTTTACTCAAATTTCAAGTGGGAGTACTCATTGGATGTAGAATTTAGTTCATCATCCATGGAGTACCCATGTTGCATACTTTAGATGGACCCTACTACAAGAAAAATTAGAAATACATGAAAAATGTGATTGCAATCATGTTTTCCATGTATTTCGCATTTTTCATGTAGCATTGTCCATCGAAAGTATGCAACATGGATACTCCTTGGATAAGGAATTAAACTATGTGTCCAATGAGTGATTCCACTCGAAATTTGAGTAAAAGCATAGGGATATAAGTTAAAAATACAAGTTGAAGAAGTAGTTTTTTTATTTTTTAATCTTTTTACTTTTTTACTCCAAAAATGGTGAATCATCCCCCGTGGTTGACATCATCATCTTGAATCCTATTGGTTCTTTTAAAGTTGATTTTTATTGCACATCTTTGTTTTGAGGCTCATTTTTTACCTAAAAATTTCTCTAATGAGTGGAAGTGTGATGGTATCTAGAGTGGTTAAAGCTTGGAACACACCTTAGTCCCAACCGGATTAAATACCTGGTCAAGTATGTAATCTATAGCACTATGTGTGTTGTGATGCTTCATAGAGTATATCATTTTGAGATCTTCCTTGTACCTATATGTATATGTAATTATGAATACCTCCCTAGTTAAGAGGGAGTGTTGAATAAAGTAACTAGTGTCGGTCTTCATGATTGTATTTGAGTAATGTATTTGTCAAAAGAAAGAAAAAGATAAATTATTCATAAAAAGGAAAAACTTATTGACTTATTAAAGCATTGGTTTCAAGCTTGGGTCAATGGTCAATAGCTCAAACTTCCACTGTATGCTTCTAGGATTTTTTTTGAGTCAAAGTCAAAGTCATTATTTGTAAGAGACCGTTCTTGGGTTCCTCAAAGTCAAGAAAGAAATTTTTTTTTTATGTGTTGTATCTATTCTCCACCAAGTTGGCGTCCTCTCTTAACAAGTCGGCCTCAATCACTCTGTTAAGTTGGCCTTATAATGTAGACACAACCACTATATATATAGCTATGTTACTTTACCAGTTTTGAAAGTGATTCGATTTTATGAAGTCTATCTAAAATAGCAAGTGTGAAAGTGTCCAAGGAGAAGTTGTTTATTATCACATGAAAGGAATTGTTTTATCATCATAAGGAAATATTTGGGAGCCCATATTCTACCACTTATTACAAGTCCGGAGGCATAAACTTAGCTACAGAAGTGTAGTGCAGGTTGAATTTCTTAAAGGAGAATACTTACATTGACTAAAAGGAAAGAAGCTAGTACATGGAAGTTGACTTGGTGGGTGGAGGAAATTTATGTTTTGGTAAAAAAGGGTCTTTGTTGTCTCAATATTATTTGAATCTATAGTGGAAGAGTTTGACTAGGTTTTCCCCTTCATAGGGTTTTTTCCTTGGCTAACTGCTTACATTTGGTGTCCTTTTTCTTGTCTTTGTGATCTTCACTTGTTTTGGTATTTGTCTTGATGACGGAAAGAATACTAATATAATGAATAAGAATTAGAATATGACACAAGGACTTATCATGTTAAGAGAAATCATTTGAATAATCCTAATCTAAATGTTTCCCTAGATTTCTCAACACTCCTAAGGGTCATGCCCTCATCAAATCTTACATTTTGACTCAAGATCACCTTCCTTTGTCCTGGAATGTAGACTCGATAGGCCTTTGAGACATCATTATAGCAAACAAATACACCCTTTTCTAATAAGGGCTTCAACTTAGTCCTCTTCTCTGTGGGAATGTGAACATAAATTGGACTATCAAAGATGTGCAAATGGCTCACTTCGGATTTCACTCCTATAAACAACTCCTCAGGAGTCACGTCCTCCATTATCCTGTGAGGACTCCTATTATTCATGTAAAAAGTTGTATTGCAAGACTTCACCCACAAAAACATAGGAAATTATTGATCATATATAATTTCCCTTGCTGCCTCCATGATGGTCGTGTTCTTCCTCTCAACAACCCCATTCTATTGAGGGTTGTAAGGTTTTGTGAACTCCTTCTTAATTCCTACTTCCCTGCAAAAATGTTGGAACTCATTGGAGGTATACTCTGCCCCATTATCAAACCTTAGCACCTTAATATTCTTCCTAGTTTAGTTCTCCACAAGATCTTTGAACTGTTGAAACCAATCGAAGGCCTCATCCTTGGTCTTTTGGAAGTAGATCCAAGTTTTTTTGGAATAATGATCTACAAATGTTACAAGCATAAGGACATTGTAATCAATGTCACAAACATAGGACCACAAATATCTTACTGCACCAATTCTACCACTACCTTAGACATGGTCTCACTGTGAGTTTACCTTGCCTTAACTTGCTTTCCAAGTGCACACCCTTTACACACTCCATTCTGCTCCACCCTGTCCTTTGGAAAATTAGTAACCATCTTCTGAAAAATTGGGAGATCTCTGCAGTGTAGGTTTCCCATCCTCCTATGCCATATTTCACTTTTGATGTCACTCTCATGTATGATATCCTTCATATGTTGTCCTCTCAACAGATAGAGATCTCTCTCCCTTCTCCCAATCACTCGTTTTTTTCTTGGATCAATTCCTTTCGACCCAATATTCAATTCACCTCCTGTAAATCGGACGTTTAGTCCTCAATGTTCCATAGCTGAAATTGAAAGGACATTCTTCTCCAAACCCAATACAGTAACACCTTATTCACGTCCATGATTTCGGAAATTTGCATAATTGGGCAAAATTGTCCCGCAGGGCCATGTTGATTTTGTTGGGGGTGAATGGCCTGGGCATTCTTTCTCCAATTAGCCATGGTGTCTGGCTCGGGGAGATTGGCACATGGTAATCATATTGCCTGCTCAAGATGGAGTGATCTCTTTTTTATAGAGTGGGTTTTATTTATTTATTTACTGGGGTTTTTAGCCACCAGTGCAATAAACAATTCTAATTTAATGTTGAGTTGTAATGTAGGCTCAATAAGTGAAGGGATTTCTTGTGATGAGGGGCTTCTTATTAGGTCTCTAGTCAACATAAGAGCTCTATATAAATAGACGTGCATCTAAGGAGACCATCATCAACATAGCAAGATCATTCATCTTTTCTAGTGGAGCAGAAATTTCAGCTTATGAGAAATTTGTTCGTCTCTCATCTTTCTTCATCATTTTATCTCTCTTGGAGGTTGCATGTGTGAGAGTTTGAATAGGTTTGACCACTGAGCCTTGACTGAGTTTGGATGAGTTTTGACCAGTCGATCCTGATTAATTTTTGACCAGTCATGTTTCACTACAGTTCATATAGCCGCATGTGCGAGTTGACCGTAGGTCGAATTTGACTACAGGTTGATTTTGATTGTGGACCTAGTTTGATTAGCATTGACCAAAGTTGATATTTCAAATTGTTTTACTAGATTTGACTAACGATTGTTTGACCAAGTTTGAATGGTTTTTTGACCTATAATGTTGGCTTAAATTTCTAGAAAAAATTATGATTTGTAAACCTTACTAAAAGGACAATTTCTCCTCAAGAAAAATTGTTGGGTTTTCTCCTGAATTTGGTTTCTTAAATGAAAAATTATTGTGTCTATTATGGATGGATGTATTTATATGATCTTTAAAATTTCTATTGCATTTACAATTGATATTTTATATGTGTAATTATTCAATGATAGAAACAACATGATAAATATTGTGTGAAAATCATTAGGAAGTAATTATTAGATGAGAAATTGTATTTTATTGCACATGCTATAGAATTTCGACACATGATACCACTTGTGTCCA
The DNA here is from genome assembly GCA_031772625.1 of Pinus tabuliformis. Taxonomy (NCBI): domain Eukaryota; kingdom Viridiplantae; phylum Streptophyta; class Pinopsida; order Pinales; family Pinaceae; genus Pinus; species Pinus tabuliformis. The sequence continues at coordinate 473,311,737 of CM062816.1, forward strand.
TATGAAACTCAATATTTCAAATGCCTTCTACTATATAGTTGGCCTTATCACCAAGCTCCACATGTACATCTCTAGGACCCCTGGTCATGTTGGTGAAGACGTCTCGAGATCCCATCATGTGACAAGGTGCTCCATTGTCCACAAGCCAAACACCTCATGTAACTGTTCTAGATTGACAAGACATTAAGGAAAATATTTTCTCGAATTTTTCAGCCATCTCTTATGTTTTTGCAGTGGTTGTCGTAGTTTTCTTTTGCTCTCCCTTCTTCTTGTTTGGACACCTACTAGAAAAATGCTTGAATTTGTGACAAGAAAAGAACTTGAGTTTTCTCATGTCCTTTTCCTTTTTGTTATGTGAAGATCATTTTCCACTATGGTTCTGCTTGGCCTTCACCTTTTCCTTTTTTTTCTTGTGCAGAAAGAGCAAGCTCATCTTTCTCCTCAGTACCCTTTCATTGTTTCATCCAATGATTTCTTCCATATCTCCTTCTGGATGAAGTCATACCACAACCACCTCCAATCAGGAAATTATTTCCTAAAAAGGATCTCATTTAGAAAGGTGGTCCAGTGCTTAATGAAACCTTTTAGAGAAACTTTTACTAGCTCTGAATAAGTCACATTTTTCGCAACAACTGCAAACTCACCATGAGCCTGTTTGATCCTTATGAGGTGAGATTTCACGGTCTCATATATGTTCATTCTAATGTTATTTAATTTCTACCGCAACACAATTTTCTTGTTTTCATTTGAACTCTAGTAAAGACCAGTTAGAGCTACCCACATCTGAAATTCAGTGTCCTTCCCTGATATATGAGTAATTATGTGATCCCTCACACCATCCAAAAATTAATACACCTTATCTTCATATATTTAAGATTGTACTTTGCTGCAAGGTTTGGATATAAAGGAACCTAAATTCATCTATTTACAAAATCTCATGGATCATTCATCTTCAAAATCATGGTAATTCGCTCCTTCCAGGGACTGTAATTAGCAGCCCCATCCAACCTATCTTCATATTGCACACTACAATATGCTATCTTCACAAATCGATCATGGCCCTAGCTGCAAAATTTTAAGAAAATAATTATGTTGTCATAAAAAGGAAAATCGTTGTTTAAAACTGTTAGGCCCCTATACTACTAGTGTAACTCCTTATTGTTATTAGTACAACCCACTTATTATATTGATGTACCCATGTAGTGCCCATATTGTTACTATTGTGTCACATAGAAGCCCACTATTGTTATTATTGTGCCCTTACATTATTATTGTTATGTCGGCTCTAATTATGTTATGACCCCTTAGACTCCTATATATAGAAAGGAGGTCTTTTCATTTGTATCATCGAAGAATTATTCATTTATGTAATGTAAAGGAGGTTTCCCCCTCGAAGAGGCTGAATTCTAAGTCGTTGATCTATCTTTTCTATCTTTTCTTGAACTGGTTTCATAACATTTGGTATCAGAGCTTTGGATTCTAGGGTTTCGCTGCTCCAAACAGGTCATCGTGGCATTTTCGCTATAACTTTTTTCTGCAATGTTTCAGAAGTTGCAAACAAAACCAATTTGAGAAGAAAATGTGCTGAACCTCGGGTCCGAATTTCAAATATTTTCACGCTATATTTGAGGAGATATGATCTAAGGAAGTTGGTCTTTTTGCAGACTCCTGAATTACATTCCAAACAGGTGACCTAGGGAAAATAGTCATAACTTTCTCTCTGGGGATTGGATTGAAATTTCGTAAGAAGGTACAGAAAGAGGACGGACTGTAGTTTCTTGTATATCTTTTTCAGAGTCAAAGGTCCAAACAGGGACACGTGGCATGTCGTACAAGTTCGCTCTACTGAACTAGTCTATAATCAGGTCACTGTGGGAGATTTGACATAACTCTTCCTTGGAGAATCCAATTGGGATCGGACTGGTGGCATTGGAAAGAGGACATAGAGGGCTACTACAGGTTTCAATTTCAGAACTTAAAGATCCAAAAGTACAGAGTTACAGTTGTTTCAAGATCGAGCTCCTAAAATCAAGAAAAATCGAGATGGGGAAGTTTGATGCCAAGGATCCGGTAAATTGGATACTTCAGATGGAGCAATATTTTGATGTACATGGTGTACCACTGTTACAAAAGGTATGTATTTCATCTTCATATTTAGAACCGGATCAATTTTTATGGTATGAAGAGCTTTGTTCTCGTAAAAAACTTGTTACGTGGTCAGTTTTCACGGAGGAAATGATAGCACATTATGAGGATACAAAGAGCAACACCTTCTTTAGAGCAACACCACAACAATTGGAAAGAGTAAAAGGGATTTGTGACATAGTGGAAAGAAAAATTATGGAAACCAAGAAGCATACCCCTCACAACTATAAAGATGGAAGTGTTGTTTCTCCTAGCCTTCCACAACATACAAGGGTTACACCACAACAATTGGAAGAAAAGAGAGAAAAAGGGTTTTGTTACAATTGTGATAGCAAATGCACTAAAGGTCATAAGTGTGCTGAGAAGAAATTATTTTACATAGAATATGAAGAGGAGGAAGAAAAGGATCAAGAAACATCAAAAGAAGAAGATATATGCCAGGACCCCACCCCAAAGAAAGAAGAAATGAATCAGAGCATATCCTGTAAAGCATTGGCAAGAATTACCAATCCTCAAACTCTCAAGATAGAAGGACATATCAAGAAGAAAAAGGTGCAAGGAGTGAAAGATCACATTGAGAAAGAACAAATGAACCCAACCATATCTTGTAATTCATTGGTCGAAATTACCACTCCTCAAACTATCAAGATAGAAGGACATATCAAGAAGAAAAAGGTGAAATAAGTGAAAAATAACATCAAGAAAGAAGAAATGAATCCAACCATATCTTTTAATTCATTGGTCGAAATTACCATTCCTCAATCTATCAAGATAGAAGGACATATCAAGAATAAAAATGTTCAAGAAGTGAAAGATCACATCGAGCATCAAGAAATGAATCTGGCCATATCTTGTAAAGGATTAGAAGAAATTACCACTCCTCAAAATCTAGAGATAGAAGGATATATCAAGAAGAAAAAGGTTCAAGCAGAGAAATATCACATCAAGCATCAACAACAAGTTCTCCAACTTTTAAAGGATGTAGGTGATCAACAGGTAGATCAACATCGTAGTGAAAAATGTTTTGATGTAGGTGATTGGGTATTTTTACTGTGACATCTCAAGCAAGCTATTTATGAGAAGGAAATGTTGGAAATACTACATGCACTTAAAAAATGGCGACCTTACCGAATGGGAAGACTCTTCAAGGATGAGGATGTGGAAGCATTGTTTTCTGCTATTTCTATTATCCAACCAGATTGGATAAACGAAGCAAGGGACGAATGGAAGTAGGACGAATAAGTATGGCCATTTATTCAAAAGTTGCAAAAGATCCCAATTCAAACAATATTGCCAGAAATTGAAGAAGAAGGAAAAATCATATTGGAACTTGGAGCAGTCATAGAAACAAAAACCCAACAGCTACGAAATCGATCAATTTTAGAGTATCTCATCAAGTGGAAGAACTTACCCGCTAAAGATTCCACGTGGGAGGACAATAATTTTATACAGAAGCATCAAGAACTACTCAAGCATTGAGGACAACGCTTTTTGAAGGAGAGGGGCATGTTAGGCCCCTATACTACTAGTGTAACCCCTTATTGTTATTAGTACAACCCACTTATTATATTGATGTACCCATGTAGTGCCCATATTGTTACTATTATGCCACATAGAAGCCCACTATTGTTATTATTGTGCCCTTACATTATTATTGTTATGTCGGCTCTAATTATGTTATGACCCCTTAGACTCCTATATATAGAAAGGAGGTCTTTTCATTTGTATCATCGAAGAATTGTTCATTTATGTAATGTAAAGGAGGTTGCCCCCTCGAAGAGGCTGAATTCTAAGTTGTTGATCTATCTTTTCTTGAGCTGGTTTCATAACAAAAACCCTCATGATCTCATATCTCTCTTCTTAGAGTCTTTTATATAGTTTTGATACCATGTTAAATTGTTGAATACCAGCCAAATTTATTTTCTCATGAAAATTTATTTGTTCCCAACAATTCATTTATTTAGCCAAAAAAAAATGAATTACCAGAAAACAAAATCACTCGTATTTTTAACTTCTAGAAATGAATATATGTCACTGAATTTAAATTAGAGAGATAAATCATACATTGTAAAAGTAATTCACCCACAACAATTCTCCGTCATCTATTAATCTAGAAAAAATAGGTTTTCGACCCACAAAGATACAAGGAAAATACAATAACTGGAACCTGTAACTCGGTCCCCACAAGATGAATTTGACACAAGGAATTTGGCCACCTAGAAATCAACCTCTGGATGAAATCATCCTGGCGAAATTCAGCCCAAATGATCATCTATAAAAATCGACTTGCACCCTCCCTACGTGTTATCATTGCGCCTCAAGAAAACTCGACCTCCCAACAATTTAGCTATCTACAAATAAAATCGACCTTCCAACAACTCAGCCCTGCAATCTCCTCAACTCGGCCTCCTAGATTCGCCCTCAATTTTCTCGTACTTCTTCTTTGCGCTTCATTCCACTAAGCTACTCACATTAGAGAAATCATTCTTTATGTGATGACTCACTCTCTTGAGTACTTGTTGTTGTGTCTTCATCTCTTCACTAGGATTCCTTTATAATATTCATTAAGCCCAAATACCTAACCTGAATCTCCCTTCTAGAAGACCTTGAAGATCAATGGTTGAGATTATTTCTAAGTCACTTAAATAATTAAATTATTTATCCTTAGAATATGATTTAATATTCTATAATAATTAATTGACTTTAATTATTGTAATTTTCCTAAGTTAGACTAAGGAAAGAAGACATAAATCACTTACTCCACCAAGCGAGCACCTAAAGAGGCAATAAATCATCTTCCACGTGCTTAGACACTAAGTCTATGCAGAAGACCTTTTAAAGCTACCACTAGCTTCAACAATAATTGATAACATTGTTCATTCCCCTGAAAAATTGAGGTTTTTGAACCTATAGGAATCGTGATGGTTTTGTTTGTGGTTCCACAGGCTAAACTGCAGTTTCGACATGGTTTCACCAGGGTTACCTTGCGGTTCCAGAAAGCACTCACATGGTTCCGTGAGTGACTTTTTTTTCATACAATTGGGGCTTATAATCAAATTCCATTAGTTCCATTATGATTAGAGACCACATAAACCTTTAGCCTCTTTCAAATACCAAAGATTTATTTTAGTTCAATTGTTAATTCTTGCATCAACAGGTCTCACGGGCCTTTGTGTTGTCTTAATGTAGAGTTTGTCTTAGTGTTCTTGGCAAATTTACACTAGAATGTCTTCTTTGTTATACATTCTTTGATTTGAACTAGTGAATTCACCTCCGTTCATTACGAAGAATCAACAAGTTGGGCTCAATTTCTACTTGGACACTAATTGATGCATATTTTAATGTCAGTAAGAGTTTGACTAGAATGCTTTGAAGTTTGCATAAGTAGTTATTTGTGATGGTAAGAAGCTCTTCTTGTTATCAAAGATTAAACAAAATTTTCCATTGTTGTTATCGTAATATTTTTAGTTTTACCCCCTTTTCTTGTCATCCTGCTATGTTGGCAACCTTAGCCCTTGGGTCTAGGTATCAGATGATCTCAAGAAGTCATCTATAATCCTTTAATTCACAATCCTACTAATAATCGTGTAGTCTATTGTTATTCCACTAATATTGGGATGCTTGAAGTATCTACCAAGTTTATGAGTGAGGGGTCATAATGCCATCCTCATAACAACTATAGGTGTCACTTGTGTTTATGACGATCTCTCCTTAAATATTGAATCATTTAGATATTTTCTCATTTTTGTGAATAATTGAACATGGCCGACAACCTCGGTGTCCTTCTTCCTTGTCTAGGTTATTTCTTTGAATTGGTAGGCATCATAAATTTGGTAAGAGGAATCTACTTCTGTGCCCTTTCACTGCAAAAATCTCCCCAATATTACTTTCTCAATTATGGGCTTGACTCTTTCTACTGTATTGATTGATAACTAGATTCAAGGTGAGTAGCTTAATAGTGACACACAAGTCAATGCATTGGTTAGATTTAAATGTTAATGATTATACTAGGTGGTATTCCGTGAAACATGATGACATATGACGTTGAGCATTAGCATTATATTGTCATTGTCAATAATGATCTAAGTTATGTGTGTTAAGGTTGAGTGATGAAGCTTTTGGTTAGCACTTGCGTAAAATGGTTAGGTCAAAGTTCATGGCAATGGTGCATGTCAAAGTACACTTTGATTATGAACTAGAGTCATGATTATAATATCCCTATTATATGAAACATGTCATTGATACAAATCATTCAACACTCTATAATTGACGAGCAAAGGAAGTTTTTAATCAAGCTATCATGTTTTAACAAAGGGACTTTGCAAGCTCTTCTTAAGGTGGAAAGATGTTGAATTCATTGTATCACCATGTTCATAGGTTAAGTAAGGATGCTTGGTAACTATTGATCTCATATTAAGTTTAAAGATGCAATCCCAAAAATAGTATTAATCCAATAAATCTATCATATTATTTCACCGGTACCATGAATTTGGTATCTTGGGAAAAACTAGTTTCACAACTTATGCGTAATGGTGAGAAAACATGATCAGCAAAGGACAATATTACCATCAAAACACTATAATTTAGGTCAAGAGATTTTGGTAATGTCTATGGAAGAGAATGTTAGAAAGAATTACATTTATCTAGGAACGGGTGATTAAAAGGATTTCAAATATCATCACCATCAATCATATTATCCAATTAAACTAAAAATATAACTTGAACATCTAAATTCATGAATAATAGTGTGCAAACATAGTATTGATGTTAAAAGAAGTACGTTCACATGTTTTATATAAATGTTAGCAAGAGTGTTGATCAAGGCAAGGTGCACCATCATTGTACATGTTTGTTCCTTGAGAGTGAATATGGGTAGCTGTTATAGCTCCAAATCTCACTCTTATGGTTTGTGATGCTGTTCTCATGGCCTCGGGCAACCCCTCCTTCCAGACCTGGTCCTAAAATTCAAAAAACAGTGTTTTATCCCTTATACGTGACATTGCCCTGAGTTAAACGCGTGTATACGTGGGTCTGTGTATATCCAACCCGCGTGTATGTATTAAAACACTTAAAAAAATATAAAATTCCTTCTTTTCGGGCGGAGATCGCGGGTTTTACCTGTTGATCACCTGTTAGTGCCCATGGCCCAACTGTTCCCAACCAACTCCTAACTAAAAAACTACTTTGGAGATGGTATAAAAAGACCTCAAAGGGAAGGCCTAAGGGAGAGAATAGAGAGAAAGGTTATTATGCTGAGATTTTTCCCTTGACCAGGTCTGAAGTCCCTTATGCCTTCTGCACTTCCCCCATTTTGTACAGGAAACCTTTGTTTCCTTGTGTGTTGATGTTCATACACCATTTATGACATCATGGAGAGAGTCATGGAAGGAGTTTTGTTAGAGGCTTGAGGCTGGAACGGATCCGGAAGGAAGCTTTGCTTGGAGCCTGCTGAAGGTGACTCAGGTGAACATATTCCTTTTTATGTACTTTATTTGTCTATAATAAAAGAAACACATGTCTTGGTTCCCGAAATGAATCTTCTTTATGTTAATGATATTCATGTTTTGAATTCATGAGTAAATGGTTGTTTAGATTTCATAACTAACTACCTTTATTTATAACATGAAGATAGTTTCTTTATAAGTTTTTGTCCATGTACTGCTGTGTCTTTGAATTGTTTGTTTTGCAGGACAAAAGAGAAGAAGGGAACTCCAAGAATGGTTTGGACCCTAAAGGCCTTCTCAAACGTAGGACCGAAGGTACGTACCCTTATCATAGAATTTGCTTACAATAGCATAATGTTTGTATGAATGCATGTTCCTTTGAATAGACAACTTTCAGTCTGCTAGGGTTTCACCCAAAAAGCCCTAGGGGAGTAATTCCCTCTACCAGAATTGGCGACTCCATTGGGGACAACACTCTTGTTGTTCCTAGTTTGGGTGTTTTTCAAGCCAATCAGGGCTCGGCTGCCTTGTCTGCTTGCTGTTACTGTCTGGTCTGTTCTTGAACTTTAAGCTTTGCCAGTTTCTTCAGTTTGTCTTTTTTTATTCTTCTTGAAGCTTTTCATATACGTTATTTTTCTTAGATACAGTGGCGTATATACGCTTTTTTCTTTGAGTGAACCCACGTATACGCAGGTTTCCTCAAACACAGTAGCGTATACACGCAATCTGTACTTAAGTACAGTCGCGTATATATTGCAATTTTCGAGATTTATAAATCTTTTTAGTCTCTGAAGGCTTGTCTGGTGGTTTGAGTCAGTCTGAAACAGTCATTTTCCAGTATCAGTTATTTGTTTTACAGCGAGCATCTCGTTCTGAATTCTCTCTGATTATAAGGAGTATTGGTCTTGTTTTTTGTTGATTGCAAGCGTCATCGTTTTCGGCTAAAGCACGCAAGATTTCTTGCTAGGAATCTTGGCTGCTCTGTTTCATCAGGGTAAGGAGATTGAATTCAATCTTTGTGTTAATCTTGCTTTTGGTGACTTTTTGTTTGCTTGACAAGATCGCTTTTTGTGACCATCCACTTCTTTGTTTCACGAAATTTGTTGTTTGACACTTTCTTGGAATTTGTCTTTTTGATCTTTTTGGTTTTCATTGCCAAAGCTTTCATTGCTGCTTTTGATTGTTAAGAGCGATTTTAAACACATTTATTTTTGTTGAGTTTTCATCCATTGAGTGATGTCAATTCGCAAAAGTGTTTGATTGCCTATTCTTCAATCACAAGTTTCAGTGTTGAGAGCATCTTTTGAAAAGACTCTTTTGTTTGTTGCTTTGAAGAAAATCTTTTGAAAATCTTAGTTTTGCTTTCTTGAACTTGCTTTTCATTTGGTTTCCTTTTAGTGAAGTGAAAGTTCTTTATGTTTGTCTTAGTACTTGTTTTTAGTGTTTAGACGAAATGGATGGTAACATCTCATATTCCATCTAGGAATTTTAAGTGGCAAGATAAAGATTGATAAGCAAGCAACTTTCATTTTTTGTTGCATCAACTTATATTTGTTGCATTAGGATAGATTTGCATATCTTTTTAGGCATCCATAGTTTTGTTAACTTTTGTGAGTGTGGAGTTTGAAAAGAAAAAGAAAAATTTGTTTATTAGAAGTACCTCTGAACCCTATAGAAATTTCTCTTCATCGAAAAACGAAAAAGTGCATGTGCATGTAGTTAAGTTTTTATTAATTTTTTTTGCGTCAAAAAACAACACTAGTTTCACTTCCGTTACCTTGTGACTTAAAGAACAGCCTAATAAAATCAAGCGCTAACTAAAATTCACTAGAACTTTTTGTTTTAGTCAGTTACACCAACAAGATTAGGATTTTAGAGCCTTGGATTAGGCGAGTGGAGAGTTAACTCTCCAAGGCCATATAAACGTCAAACGTAGGAGTCTGAATAACGAGAGAAAATCCAATAGCGTTAAGAAGACCAGGAAAGCTCCGGATCTGGGAGTTAAGCACGAGGGTCTGTAAAGACAGGAAAGAGAGATACCCCCTCTCCTACTTGTCCGAACTTACCTCACGACTGTTCCGCCTGGCTTCTGCGATGAGTTGGTATCCATAGTTGCTTCTCCTAGGGAACTACACAGGTGGCTGCGGAGGGGAATCCCGTGGCACCTGAGGTTGACGTTGCATCACTCTCAACGGTACTACTGGAGGGCACCCTTGCGAAGCTTTGGGGCTTACACCGGTGCAGGCTGTTGTTAGGAGGTCAGCGTAACTTCCTCTTTTACCTTCGCTGATAGGACTGGGCCGTCATTATCCCAGACTATCTTCGGAAGGCCCCTGACTCCACTTTCTTGTATTTTGGTGTCCGGTCCTCATCACCCGGAGCGGAAATACATGGAAGTTGTTTGACTGGCTGATATCTTTAGGGACTTTTTAGTGAGTGATCTTTGCTCCTTATATATAGTTGGCTTTAGGTATTTTTGTCTAGTCACGCTTGGACTTTGTGTTCTGAGTGACTGGCTTACCACTCTACCGATCTGTAAAGGCTTTTGGTTGTTCTTTCAGAAGTTGTGGAGTTGCCTCCTCAAGTGCAAAGGTTTTGATTGCTTATCCATATTCCTTGAAAAGTTATTTCTATATTCCCGTAAGGGAAGGGTCTTTGGAATAGTTAGATATGGCCAATATTCCTGTGGAAACCAACCAAGGTGCCCTCCCAAAAGGGGATCCTTGTGTTTTTCCTTTCTTTGGAAACGTTGGTACTCCCTTGATGGCCACTTTGAATATTCCTGGGTTGAATGTTGGACTACTCGTTTGGTTGTGGTCCACTCTGAATCTTCCAAATGCTCTTGAAGCTTCTTAGTTGAATGCTTTATTTCAAGGGCATCACATGGGTGCTCATTGTTCATCTTCTTTCAAAGAGAAATCTGGGGTTCCTTCTTCTCCTCCTTCTTGTCACAAGAAATCTAAAAAGAGGAGAAAAAGGAAGTCAAAGAAGAAGAATAATTCTATCCTTTCATCTTCAACCTCTGCGAGTCATGTTGGAGATGAGCCTTTAGCCACTGCTAGTCATGCTGGGGGCACAAGTCTAGTCACTGCGAGTCACACTAGCATTTCATCTTCAACCTCTGCGAGTCATGTTGGAGATGAGCCTTCAGCCACTGCTAGTCATGCTGGGGGCACAAGTCTAGTCACTACAAGTCACACTAGCACTTCATCATCAACCTCTGTGATTCATGTTGAAGATGAGTCTTCAGCCGCTGCAAGTCATGCTGGGGGCACCGGCCTAGTCACTGCGAGTCACACTAGCACTTCATCATCAACCTCTGCGAGTCATGTTGAAGATGAGTCTTCAGCCGCTGCAAGTCATGCTGGGGGCACAGGTCTAGTCACTACGATTCATACTAGCAAAGAGTCACCGACCTCTGCAAGTCATGTTCAGGACTCTCCGCAAACCACTGCTAGTCATGTTGGCGGAATGGAGGTTGATAAGACACCTAGACATAGAAGTTTTAAACCTAAGTTCCTTGTAAGATATGCAAGGGATACCATCTTACTCATTTATGCCCTGGTATTCCAGAGGTTCAAAGGATATGGTCTAAGTCTGAAAGTACTTCTACTCCTAAACCTGATATGGTTTCTCATCAATCCCATCAACTATTGGTTCATAATGTGGTAGAGCCAGTGCAATCGCTGGCCGATTACACTCCTCTTTTGGGGGGTGAAGGGCCTAACAAAAGAGTTTGTTTGATCTCTAGTACAGAGTCTTCTAGTATAGGGGGCATTCCGGTTACTTCGAATGTTCCCCCTCCAAGTGCTAAGAGTGTTTCCTTTGATTGGGATAGTCTTGTTGAGCCTCGTCTTCCTTCCGCTGCACCTTTTCAAATAAAGTTCAGGGTTAATTCCACAAATGTCTATCGATGTATGGTGGATGAAGGATCCTCTGCAAGTATTATATCCTCTTTGACTTGGAAAGCTTTGGGTTCCCCAAAGTTGTTGACAGCTCAGAGTCAGTTGTTAGCCTATGATAGAAGACCTGGTAAATCTATGGGTGTTCTTCCTCAATTGCCTATCACTTTAGGTGGGAATACTTTCTTAATCGATATGATGGTGGTTAATAGCCCTTTAGAATTTAATATGCTACTTGGGCGTGATTATGTCTATGCTATGAATGCTGTGGTGTCTTCACTCTTTCGAGTAATGTGCTTTCCTCATAACGGGAGTATTGTCACTATTGATCAGCTTGCATCTGATAATCACCACCCTAATTCGACTTTCCTGCAGAATGCCCCTTGGTTTGTTCCAAGTGTTCAAGTAGACTCTACCCCGCCACGGGTGAATTATGTGGCATTGAATCCTCAATGTTCAATCGCTTCTAAGAAGAATCCTTTGACCTATTATTCTCCTTCTTGGGGCTTGGTCCTGGCAGTTGACCGAGAGATTCATCCTATAGGGAAATGGGACCCTTTAATTCCCTCTTTTAATCCTTGTAGTTCTCATGATTTCTCAGATCTTGCTTTGCCTTCACAGGAGGAACTCTTTGAAGCCATGAGTTATCACTACCAAAGGAGTCCTTGGTCCGATCCCTGCAAAGGGTTTGTCCAGAAGAACTATTATGCGTAAGCCACAAGGCTGCGTGGTCCCCTGTACCATATTGTACATATGAGGTACGCATTTTCAAGTTTCGTATTCTATAACACAAAGATCTTATATGAAGTTTATATGTGGGATGCATTAACTTCTCGTCTAGTGTTCCTATTTATGTTCACAGAACTTGGAAGATGTCTCCTTTGGAAGTTTATGGTTGGTCCGTTCTGACAGGTATTGGTTCTCGAAACTGGCATATAGGTTAGGTTTTTCCGCCTGCATTGTGCACTTATCAGTTTCCTTTTCCATTTTGCCTTAGGATCGACCCCACCAAGTTATGGTGTGGAACCTTCTCATTGCTTAGAAGTATCATGACTTGTGTGGTAGAGCCTACCTTATCATGGGTGCCCTAGTTAGTACCTTTTTGTTGCTTGGCACCAATGTGGTTTTTTTATCCCTAGGCTCAGGAGTCCTCTGTAGTCCTGCCATGACTTATACATTGAAGACTCATTCTTCTTAGCTTCTTCGCTTCGTTCTGGCCTTATACCCTAGAGGCTCCTTTGTGTTGAGTTGTACTACTGCATTGCATGTTGACCACTTGCACCTTTTGGCCTGGAGCCGGCTTCACTTGGACTCGTGTTTAAGCCAACTTTTGACCATGACGTCTGCAAAATCAACCTTGCATACCTTTGACTTCTGCAGCTTGACACACCTTGACCCATGGAAGGAACATACCTTTGAGTGTCACTGACCAGTTTTCACCTCCCTGCATTGAGCATAGGAACGTTCCTTTCCCGGGAACTAGATCATCTGTTTCACCGACGCTCGTTCTTTCCACTGTACCATAGCATTCTTTTATTCTTTTTCCGGCTTAACAGAAAAAGACAAAAAAATTAAATATTCCAAAAAAGAGCGGGAACGGGATATTATTTCCATTTATTGTTGGCAGCTAGAGTCAGTCGTGTCGCCCTTGAACAAAGCACTCAAAACAAAGTCTCCTCCGCATGGGTGGGATTTAGTTTGACTTAGGTACACCATAACCTTGTTATTGAGTCAGTTCTCCCCCGATTGGTTATCTCTTCCAATCATATGGAGGGTTCGTTCTTGCCTCCTGCATGGCGAACTTATACAGAGTCATCATATGCTGCCACAGAGTCACATTGAGTCGTGATTTTGTTCAAGGGAAGTTAGCCTGAGTCGGCCTCTCTGCGGTGTCTCTTGACTCATTTTTTAGTCGGCCATCCCTGGTTGTCAGTGTCATGTCTATCATCACATCAGTTATATTGGTCCTTTACTCATGCCAGTTTGAGAAGGTCCCCATTGACTTCTTGCTGGTGGGTCTTGTCCTTATCGACGACGACACCTTGCTCTGAGGACAGGCCTAGAGCCGCACCCTGGCCCTATTTTCATTATTGATAGGTCACCTTGTGCTCAGCATCGATCATTATCATGGGTCTTTGACTGAGTGGTTTCCCTTGTGTTCGACATCAGCTTACATTATCACACATTGGGATTCGTGCAGTACCTTGGTTTCCATTTGACCCTATTGGTGGATACCTCGCCTCTGTGTCAGCTTTCATTATTGGTTGGTTCAGAGGGTTTCTGCCGTGCGCTAGCCACATCTTTTGTACGCAGGAAACGTACTTCGGTTGGGTTACTACATCTTTTTCGTCTGATTCCTTCCACATTATTGGCCTATGGGTTACACTCGCACTAGATTGATGGAGGATGCCTTAATGCCTTCCTTCTAGCAGATCTTTCCCTATCGACTCCGACTCATTGCTCTGGGGCAAAGATCTAGAGTCCATTTGGCAGTACCTTGGGGTTTGCAGTCATTAGTGGCAGATCCTTCGCTATCGACAGTGGGAAACCATCATTGTCTCCTGATCGATAGATTCTTACAGGCGTTCGACTCCAGCTCATCTATTCACACTTGTTAGATTGTACTGGGTACCTTGACGCTCATTATCATTATCGGTGAGTAGTCTCGCGTTTGTTAACGGTATACATCAATGACCGGTAATCAAACGATTTCTCACATGGTCGACTTCAGATCATTTATTCCCATGGTGTAGAAATGTACCACGGCGGTCGGTGAAGACCTCAGGTTGTATCAGCATTCATTGGTTCACTTGACAGTTGCTCCTGTTGCTGCTAGTTGATACCACTCCACTTTATATGTTGCAGTCAGTCATGGCGACATTCTATATGCTGGCACCTTAGTTTGCAGTGTAGTACCATCCTATTCCATCATGTTCAGTTGGTACCTTTTGGTATCAGTTTTTGATATCAGTGATCCGTTGCATCTTTCAGCATCATTGACAGTCTTATATGTGATATTCAGACATGTACTTGTTCATTATGATCAGACGATCCATTATGTATCTTTCAGTCATTTATACTTGTATACTTAGTGGATCCGCTTGTACTTGATATGCGGACATGCTTTACTTTTTCTGAGCATGGGTATGCCTGCCTCAGACAGTGTTTCTTTCTGATCTCCTTTGGTGGCTTGGCAGGCTGAATTCTGGTGAAGTCCTCCTCGGTTTTTGACAGACTTCCTTTCCATGTACTCGCATAATATATTTCGGCCATCATGTACCCCTTCTGACCTCATATATTAGGGGGCATCTGTTATAGCTCCAAATCTCACTCTTATGTTTTGTGATGTTGTACTCATGGCCCAGGGCAACCCCTCCTTCCAGACCTGGTCCTAAAATTTAAAAAACAGTGTTTTATCCCTTATACGCGACATTACCCTGAGTTAAACGCGTGTATACGCGGGTCTGTGTATATCCAACCCGCGTGTTTGTATTAAAACACTTAAAAAAATATAAAATTCCTTCTTTTCGGGTGGAGATCGCGGGTTTTACCTGCTGATCACCTGTTAGTGCCTGTGGCCCAACTGTTCCCAACCAACTCCTAACTAAAAAACTACTTTGGAGATGGTATAAAAAGACCTCAAAGGGAAGGCCTAAGGGAGAGAATAGAGAGAAAGGTTATTATGCTGAGATTTTTCCCTTGACCAGGTCTGAAGTCCCTTATGCCTTCTGCACTTCCCCCATTTTTTACAGGAAACCTTTGTTTCCTTGTGTGTTGATGTTCATCCACCATTTATGACATCATGGAGAGAGTCATGGAAGGAGTTTTGTTAGAGGCTTGAGGCTGGAACGGATCCGGAAGGAAGCTTTGCTTGGAGCCTGCTGAAGGTGACTCAGGTGAACATATTCCTTTTTATGTACTTTATTTGGCTATAATAAAAGAAACACATGTCTTGGTTCTCGAAATGAATCTTCTTTATGTTAATGATGTTCATGTTTTGAATTCATGAGTAAATGGTTGTTTAGATTTCATAACTAACTACTTTTCTTTATAATATGAAGATAGTTTCTTTATAAGTTTTTGTCCATGTACTGTTGTGTTCTTTGAATTGTTTGTTTTGCAGGACAAAAGAGAAGAAGGGAACTCCAAGAAGGGTTTGGACCCTAAAGGCCTTCTCAAACGTAGGACCGAAGGTACGTACCCTTATCATAGAATTTGCTTACAATAGCATAATGGTTGTATGAATGCATGTTCCTTTGAATAGACAACTTTCAGTCTACTAGGGTTTCACCCAAAAAGCCCTAGGGGAGTAATTCCCTCTACTAGTAGCTTACATCTATGTGTATAACGTACTACCAAGTGAAGACGAATGCCTACAATATCTCCCATGCTCATAAACCTTCACTTGTGAATTATAAATGACTGAAGATAATAAGAGACCAATCAACTAATGCTCAATCTATTGAGGCCATTTTCATGAAAAATAACCTATCTAATCTTTCAATGAAACCAAAACCAACACTTCAAGAGAAAATTCATTAAAACATGACATGGCTTGCTAACAACTTAAGCATGTTCATGTAAATCACCTAGGGAAAAATCAAGAATTCAAGGTCATGTGCAATTCCATAGTAAAACTAAATAATTCAACACTTATCATACTACTTAACTATCCTCATTGACATAAGAATAGAATGATGGAGCAACAAGTAAATATCATACCAAATGTCAATCCAAAATTTCATTGAAGTAGTCAAACACAAAAGAAACCATGATAGACTTGTTACCCACCAAAAGTGGCTAAACCATAGGAAAAGAATTTATCCTCATTGGAAAACCAGCTAGCCAACAACCCCATGATGGTCAACACATAGAATTATGCCACAGTTCTCCACCCATTGCTCATGTCAGATCTCTCTCCCCTTTGGCATTGTTCTTGAAGGAAGGTGAGTCATCTCTCAGCAGGTACTCTAACCATTCTTGCAACAATATTATTTCATTTAATATAATGGACATATTGATATGGATCACAAGAAAAACTACATGATTGATCAATCTCAATTGTATCCTTGTTATCACACTTCACCTAGGGAGGTTAGTCTTTGACTCTAGTCTAGTGGTACCTACTTCAAGTCCTTAGGGTTTAGTAAGGTTACTAATTGGGAGACAAAAGATGATCTAATGTGTCCAAGGTAATCCATACTTACCACTTTCAATATCTCCTTATTATCCATCTCCATTTTTCGGGTTTGTAGTCATTTGTCATTAGGTTGGCACCCTATATCCACATCCTTGACTTAGGGCCCGAAAACTTGACCTTAGAGGTTGATGCAGTTGGAAGAAAGTTAAAAGCATATAAAGCCACAATGAAAGAAAATTTAAAATGTGAATATGGATGGGACAATATTTAGTGCTTGGGAGAAAACCTAGCATGAGCTCTAACCCCCTCATTAACCATCACCCAGATCCTCAAACATTTAATGCTTCTTATAAGTAAAGGAACTCTTGAATGTTTTAACCCTAATAAGCAAGAAACTGCTACATCTTAAAGGGGTATTGGAAAATCATAAACTAGTCTTGGGCTCTTAATATATGCACCAAATGAAGGCAGATCATTAAAGTAAAAGGTGCGCTAGATGAGTGGAAAATACAAGTTGAGGAAATCAATAACTCATGCAACCATGATTGCTCCCTCACATTATTATGCTTGGGATTTTGGACCCCCATTAGTTGGTCTCCTAGATTTGGCAACTTCCTTGAAGTCTCTCTATTTAAACTTTCTCTTTGTATAAATGCAGCAGGGGAAATTGGTGATAAGGGGGGAATGTAGCTAGATTGTGATGTTGTATTGGAGATTCAAAGAGTTGAGCTCTACTATTTTGTAACCAAAGGTTTGATATTTAATAGACGGATTTGGTCGATCGATGAAGATATTGTGCAATTGTTGTGACTTGATCTGATTGTCCTTCAGGCATGCTTTAACCAATGAGAAGGGTCCTTCAACTAGAAAGCATTGCCTCATTCCTTTTGCTCTTAATATAGTTTTAATTCCTTTATATGATTTTTAGTTTAGGATTTTATTTTAGTTGAGTTTTTGTCTTATATATAATCATAGACAAAATTTAGACATTGAAGATTGGAGGATATAATTGCTTTAAAGTTTATTGCAGGAACACTGGAAGGCTAAAGATTGTAATTGATGCTTGTAAAAAAATCTTGTAAACTACAACCTACTGATCAATATATTTCTATGGTGTGGCCTCTAGATAGTTCACTTACCGTTGTGTTTTTATTTCAAACTTTTAAAGAACTTTATGAGTAGATCTCTGAGTTTGTAGCTTGTTGTGTCTCATTTCCAAATTGTGTTGTCTTAAATGATTTCATTCCTTGCATTTTTTTTAGTAATATTTCAACCACAAAAGAGCTGTTGATTCAGATCCACTACGAAATATCATTGAAGGATCAAGACACTAGTAAGCTAGTCCTACAAAGTTACATGAATATATTTTCATGAAAGAATGTAACTTAGAACCTTTATAGCACTAGTTGTCCTATAACCCAATGACAAGTTCTACAGTGTTAATTTTCAACAATTGAATTTGAAAGTTTGCATGATTTTTTAGTATTTGTTGGCACATGATAGATAGTTTAAGATAGGATTTAATCATGCATTTCATGTTCTTGCATCTCTACTTTTACGAACAATTTTTTCATGATTCTCATTCTAGAGCACATAAAAATCTTGAACTCATTCAATCTTATTTATGTGGCCCAATGCATGTGTCCTTCTACAAATGGTAATAAATATATGATGATATTTATTTGATGATTACACAAGAATGTGTTGGGTTTATTTATTGAAGAATAAATATAAATCTTTTGAAACATTCAAGAACTTTCATGCATGGATTGCAAATGATGCACAATCTCATATTGGCTATATTCATACTGATAATGGAAAAGAATATACTTCAAATGAATTTGAAAACTATCTTCACCAACATGGGATAAAACATCAAACAATTGTGCCTTATAATCCCCAATAGAATGGAGTCACTGAAAGAATGAATAGAACAATATTAAATATGGTGTACAATGATGTTTTTCAAGAAGGTTAAGTTGATGTTTTGGGATGATGCAGTTCTATGTGTTGTCTATATAAAGAATAGGTGTCCATATCATGATATAAAAAACAAGACTCCATATGAAATGTGGTATGGACACATTCCTTTGGTGAGTCATCTTAGGGTTTTTGGTTCCACCTGTTATGCCTTGATACCTAAGGAAAAAAGAAATAAACTCGATGCAAGGAGTCACAAATGTATCTTCTTAGGGTACTCAGATACCTCCAAAGCATATTGTCTCTATGATGAAGTAAATAAGAATTTTATAATATCTAGAGATGTGATATTTCTTGAATCTTCCAAGACTGACAATGTTGTTGAGTGACAGCTTGATCACTTGGATAGATTTGGACATGCAAAGTATTTTCAAGAGTTTGATAATGAGATTCCACATCTTGAAGGGGGGATCCCTATACTGGATCAAACAATGGAGTCACCTTCTAACGCACTCTCCCCCCTCATGAAGCTCTATCCACTAATTAAGAAGACACTTTGAGTGATGTGAACAAGAGAATTGGGAGGCTAAATATTTATTCAATCCCATCTCAATCAACTGAGTAGCCTGCGTCATCTCAAAAAGGTCCTCCAAAATAGCTGACAAAGACACTTGAAAGTGTCCATCTTGATGAGGTTAAAAAGACAAGAATAAGAAGCTCAACTAGACAAAATGGAGGTGATGTAGACAATTTTGATTCACCTATTGATATGTATGTTTCTTATGATTGTGAATTGAATTTTTCTATGGATTATGAACCAACTTCCTTCAAAAAATTCGCTTCTCATGATGAATGGTGTTAGGGTCCTATAATTTGTAGGATCAATTGATAATTATTTGTTGATTTTCTCCTATGAGATGTTGTAAATAATGATTTTATTCTGCAAATTATTTTCAAAACTTCAAAGAAGAAAGAGGAAAAATAAAAGAAAAAAGAGAGAAAAAATAAAATAAAATAGGGGATATAAAAAAATGATATATATGTGATAAAAAACAATAGAAATGAACAAAAAATTAGAAAAATAAAAAAAGTGGGCCGCTATAGTGAGCCAATCAAAATGTCGCTTTCAAAATTCCAAAAATGTCAAATTATAAGGCTTTAAACCTCAGTAATTATCATTTATTTGGTTTTTATGTTTTATGCTATGTAATAAAACGACAAAATTGTTTTGTTTTCTATGAATAAAGGTCGTGTTGGAATCAATGGTTGTGATCGACTACGCCCTGATCTACGAAAGAGGGGTGTTTTCACCCCCTCCCCCCAAAATACCACCTTTGTATCCCACCAACGGCTCGTCCCTTTGCCAGTTCTATCCCACCATCTGTCTCCCCTTCCATCATTCCTCTCACGCCATGTATCTCCCCCTTCACCAATCATATCCTGCCACATAACCGTTACAACCACCACTCTGCTCCCGCCATATGTCCTACAACGTCACTCCCCTCCACGTCATATATCCCTTTAACATTCAAATTATGTAACGAAATCTATCATGAACATTATCTCATAAGTTCCTTTCGTATATATGTTTTGTTAATAAAACCTCTCTACTCCACAGATGTTAATCTTGTCGTTATACAACCAATTCGACCTGGTATAAAAAAATCCTTCAAGGCCTTTCCTTTTAGCACAATAATGATAATGCAGACGAAGAACAAATTGTTACAAACTGCCAGCCTTCAACAACAACCTTTCCTGCATGTTAGCGCTTGAAATTTCACCTCAGGCTGAGAAAGGCAAACCTCAAGGCAACATCAAACCACTTAGCCTCGTAGCTAGCCCTACGGGCTGGAGAGGGCTCTCTCCGGTCTATCTCGGTGAAATCTTCAATGGATGAGATGACCAATAGGGTAACACTGATTTTAGGCTAGTAAACTGATCAAAAAGGTTGATTTGGGGTTTTTAGGGTTTTTGGTGGCAAATTGAGGGGATGGCAATTTTGGGTGCGGGGATTGGACACAGTTTCTGCAGGGGGTTCTTTGGGGCGAGGTAGGAGACAATATTGATGCCTTTGATAGAGGTGGATGGTCCGGAATGACAGGTGAGGAGCTAAGGAGAGCAAAAAATAACTTTGAATTCTCCTTAAACAGTAGAAAACATTTGAGATTAAACAAACTTAAAAGCAGAGCATGACAGTCATGAATTCTTACTTTAACACGTCGTTTGTTTAATGTGCAGAAGGAAAAGAAAGGAAATGATTCACATAACACACTTACAGGTACATAGAGAAACACACCATCAATACATGTAACCACAAGAATCCCAAAAAGGACTGCAAAACCCTGGTCTTCCTTAGCCAAAAATTGTAGAGATACAGTGAATAATACAATGATAGCTTATCCCTCAAGAGTCCAACCTTCCAACCCCTGAAAATGACTAAGAAAAATCATAATATAGGCAATCCAACCTCTTCCCTTGCCTCTAGGGGTCGAGCTCATCCTTATAGGAGTTGTTTCAACTAATTCTAAACTGAGCACTAAAATCTAGGCAGTCAAAACAACTTGCCTCTATAAGCTAGGAAACCAATTCATTCATTTAATTTTCACCTATCTCATGAATGAATCTTCTAGAAGAGATACATAAGAGTAAAAGTGTCATAAAATTACATTCATTACATCAAAGAGGATAATAATCCACCCCAAAAAGTAAAACAGGGTCAAAATGCGTTTTTCTGAGCTGTACACTAAAATTTGGAGAAGTTTGCCTGACGGGTCGCGCGCCTCTGCCTGACGGGTCGCGCGCCTTTGGGACCACATTTGGGGAACTTCCCGGTGGCAAAATTGAGAAAAAGTAGGCTTTTGGGAAAGGTCTGTGAGTCTACTTTCCAACCCAACTAGAATTTCTAAATTTGGTGGTCATTTGCTCCTCCAAAATTGCAATCTCCCAAGACTGCTTTCTGCAACTAAAAAATGTGGCAGAAAGTCAATTTTTGCTTGTTTTTTGACTTTCTGGAGGCCCAAAACTTCATAAAATCTCAAGTCCATTGATGAGCATATGTAACTTCTCATGAAAAATCTGGAAATGCTGAGTTTTTTCAAAATGGAGTTGCCAAGATGAAGGGTCGCGCGGGGGGTGAGACCCGTTAATGGAGAAAACCTGTGTTTGGCATAAAAAATTCACAAATGACAAAATTTTCTCCAAATTTCTTGAAATTTGGGCTGGGAGTCCCCAATCAAGTACCATGCTCATTCAAAGAGGCTTTGGCCAAAATTTGGAGTGGATCGGGCATTTTCCTTCGTTTTTGTGCTTTGGCCAACCGTCCTTGGAGCACCTTCGTTCTCGCCGATATTTTTGACATTTCTTTAAAACCATGACACCTGTGCCAAAAGTGAAGGAGGTTTTTCTTCCTTGGCATGTTGTGGACAAAAAACTCTCTCAGTTTTCCAAAATTCATCTTTTATTGCTCTGGAACATCATTTGAGTGCGACTTGTCCCGATGTGTGAAACAAGGAATTTTGTCGAAATGGAGCGAAATGAAGGGAATAGGGGGCTTCTAAATTCTTGGGGAAATTTTTGGAAGTAGGGAGGGATGTTAGGAAGCAGGGGAAAGTGGAATATCAGAGATTGAGTGAGGGGAAGGGGTCCAAAAGGGCAAAACACAGGCCCGACCTAGAAAATTGCCAGGTTGTAGCTAGAAACTAGGGTTTGCGCAAAAATGAGGAATTTGGCGGATCTAAGGGATGGGAAGTGTTTGATAAGGTACTTTAATGATAGGGGAAGGTGTATGAACATCAGGAAACAAGTTTTTCCGGTGATTTGACCATCCAAGAGAAATTGCCTTCAAAACCCTAGGAGAGGGAAATGACCTTGCCTAGGCACAACTGAAGCATGAATAAGATGTAAAAAGACTCACTAGACACTGAGATGATAATGACAACCCTATGAATGATGATAGACTCAGCTGAATGATGACATAGATTGGCATTTGGATAACTTTAGAAGGAGTTAAAGCAAACCCTAGACCTAATGCCTAGTGACCAAATTTTGCTTGAAGACTCACTGAAATGACAAAATTTGACCTTGACACTTTAAAATCACTTTGTAAGAGCATATTTGATCACTGGAGGAAGGCTGGAAAGACTGACACTAACATTGGCTCCAATGGGGATGGTAGCTCCTTGGAGGTGCCAAGAACCTTAGACCTCTGGGAGAGCAGACCAGTGCCTTACAATCATTGGGCAATGGAGTCATTATTTTGAACGAAGAACACAAAACCTTTGACACATTTATTGAATGAAAACTTGACTAAAAAGTGACTGAAACTTAACTGAAACTTGACTCAAACCGACTCGATGACAAATTGAAATGATGGAAAAACTTGACTCTAACAAACTAACTCAAGACCTGAACTTAAAATTTAAAACTTGATGGCAGTACATAACCGCCTATGTTTCTTACAAGACAACCTACCATCAAACTATATCATAATTCCAATGTAACCAATCAAGCAGATGCCTTCTTGACTGGTTCTCCCAATCAGATCTCATGATCAACAATAGATACTGGTAACTGGGCATCCAAAAACATAGTTGACCATGATCTCCTTCATCACTGAACATCGCAATAAACACTGTCACTGCTGGCTGCAACAAACTTGCTATAGGATCATGAAAAACATGAAGATTTTCCATTGCCACCTTCTGCTGAAAGAACAAGTAATCCTTTATTTCAAATTTTGATCTCCCTTCATCATGTGCTTCAGTAAAAGTACGCTCATGGGCTTCAAAAAACTCTGAACAAATGGATGAGCAGATCTCTTCTTGGAAAGACATTTCAGCACATGAAACATATGAAGAATCTGAAAGGAAATCCTGAATGTTTTGATCTTCTGTGGTGTGAATGTGTTGTAGGTCATTTGTATATGACATGAGGGCCAGGTTATCATGTTCCTTATTACATTCATCAATCATAAGAGAAGAAACTTCAGATGGTCCTTGAAGCACAAGATGATCATTTATATCGTCTACCACAAATTCATGCAGAAAAACTTTTTCACTTGCTTGAGCAAAGATCTCACCTTGTTGTTCATGAGCTGACTGAATGACCTCCTCATGAAGATCTAGTTCCGGTGAGGTGGGAGCACTTAGATTTGTAACTTCGTTTTCTTCATGCCAGCTGATCTCAACAGTCGAGTTCTTCTTTGTAGGATTCAACACAAGGTATTCTTGGTCACCATGATCTGAATTTTGATCTGAAATAGCTGAGTTGACTGCATTACATTCTAAAATTGAATCTTGGCTACCCTGCACGCTGTCTTCTTCTGTGGGCAGATCTGAAACAAGCTCTTCTCTTTCATCAATTACAGCCATATGGCCATCTTCAACCTGCTGATCTTGACAAGTATCCTCTAAGATTTCTATGTGCTGCTAAAACAGCTTTTCATACAGGGCTTCCATGATTTCTTCATCCATGAAATTATCATCTTCATAAAACTTCTCAAGGCTTTCAATAAAACTATAGGCATGCTTGCAACAGTCTTGAACTAAATTCGATGATGGATAAGAGTCCTTATATCTTTCAATGAACATAGCATGAAAATCCTTTAAACAGTAAATACAAGCAGACGACAAACTTTAATACCATGATTGGGCTTCACCTTCCAAAGTCGCCAGGAATATCTTCATCAAGCAATCTTTAGGAAAATTCACCTTCAACTTGCGAATATGCATATGAAATCTAACTAGATGAAGAGCAGCATCCTTCTTACCATCATCATTAAATGTAGGCAAATTCCTTGACCAATCTACCTTAGGAATTTTATTTGGAAAACTGGGGATGTGATCTCGACTCAGGGGAGCGTATCTTCTTACAATCCGATCCATCTTGAAAAGCTCAAAGCTACTGATCTCTCTGCAGTGAAGTCACCATGAAGCATTGATCTCTAGAGTTTTCAGTGAAGGAGTCGCCAGTGAATGATTTCAGCCTTGTCAGTGTCTGATCGTTGTTCACTATCAACAATCAGATCTGAACTTGATACATGTACTGGGGTAATTAACAAGTTAGATGTCGCGTTTACAAGCTAGACCAGAGATTGACTGAAGCAGCGTTTATCTACTTCCACTAATGCAAAGCAAAAGCGTTTCGAAGGCTACCTGGCATAACTTCAGGCTTCGTCTGTAGCTTATAAAACAAACACATCAACCCACAAACAAGTTTGTTCTCCCCAGTATGGTCGCCAATATGTTAGCGCTTGAAATTTCACCTCAGGCTGAGAAAGGCAAACCTCAAGACAACATCAAACCACTTAGCCTCGTAGCTAGCCCTACGGGGCTGGAGAGGGCTCTCTCCGGTCTATCTCGGTGAAATCTTCAATGGATGAGATGACCAATAGGGTAACACTGATTTTAGGCTAGTAAACTGATCAAAAAGGTTGATTTGGGGTTTTTAGGGTTTTTGGTGGCAAATTGAGGGGATGGCAATTTTGGGTGCGGGGATTGGACACAGTTTCTGCAGGGGGTTCTTTG
The DNA here is from genome assembly GCA_031772625.1 of Pinus tabuliformis. Classification (NCBI taxonomy): domain Eukaryota; kingdom Viridiplantae; phylum Streptophyta; class Pinopsida; order Pinales; family Pinaceae; genus Pinus; species Pinus tabuliformis. The sequence goes on from CM062816.1 coordinate 473,336,812, forward strand.
GGGCGAGGTAGGAGACAATATTGATGCCTTTGATAGAGGTGGATGGTCCGGAATGACAGGTGAGGAGCTAAGGAGAGAAAACAATAACTTTGAATTCTCCTTAAACAGTACAAAACATTTGAGATTCAACAAACTTAAAAGCAGAGCATGACAGTCATGAATTCTTACTTTAACACTTTGTTTGTTTAATGTGCAGAAGGAAAAGAAAGGAAATGATTCACATAACACACTTACAGGTACATAGAGAAACACACCATCAATACATGTAACCACAAGAATCCCAAAAAGGACTGCAAAACCCTGGTCTTCCTTAGCCAAAAATTGTAGAGATACAGTGAATAATACAATGATAGCTTATCCCTCAAGAGTCATACCTTCCAACCCCTGAAAATGACTAAGAAAAATCATAATATAGGCAATCCAACCTCTTCCCTTGCCTCTAGGGGTCGAGCTCATCCTTCTAGGAGCTGTTTCAACTAATTCTAAACTGAGCACTAAAATCTAGGCAATCAAAACAACTTGCCTCTATAAGCTAGGAAACCAATTCATTCATTTAATTTTCACCTATCTCATGAATGAATCTTCTAGAAGAGATACATAAGAGTAAAAGTGTCATAAAAGTACATTAATTACATCAAAGAGGATAATAATCCACCCCAAAAAGTAAAACAGGGTCAAACTGCGTTTTTCTGAGCTGTACACTGAAATTTGGAGAAGTTTGCCTGACGGGTCGCGCGCCTCTGGGACCACATTTGGGGCACTTCCAGGTGGCCAAATTGAGCAAGAGTAGGCTTGTTGGAAAATTTTGTGAGTCTACTTTCCAACCCAACTAGAATTTCTGAATTTGGTGGTCATTTACCCCTCCAAAATTGCAATCTCCCAAGACTGCTTTCTGCAACTCAAAAATGTGGCAGAAAGTCAATTTTTGCTTGTTTTTTGACTTTCTGGAGGCCCAAAACTTCATAAAATCTCAAGTCCATTGATGAGCATATGTAACTTCTCATGAAAAATCTGGAAATGCTGAGTTTTTGCAAAATGGAGTTGCCAAGATGAAGGGTCGCGCGGGGGGTGAGACCCGTTAATGGAGAAAACCTGTGTTTGGCATAAAAAATTCACAAATGACAAAATTTTCTGGAGTCCCCAATCAAGTACCATGCTTAGTCAAAGAGGCTTTGGCCAAAATTTGGAGTGGATCGGGCGTTTTCCTTCGTTTTTGTGCTTTGGCCAACCGTCCTTGGAGCACCTTCGTTCTCGTCGGTATTTTTGACATTTCTTTAAAAACATGACACCTGTGCAAAAAGTGAAGGAGGTTTTTCTTCCTTGGCATGTTTTGGACAAAAACCTCTCTCAGTTTTCCAAAATTCATCTTTTATTGCTCTGGAACATCATTTGAGTGCGACTTGTCCCGATGTGTGAAACAAGGAATTTTGTCGAAATGGAGCGAAATGAAGGGAATAGGGGGCTTCTAAATTCTTGGGGAAATTTTTGGAAGTAGGGAGGGATGTTAGGAAGCAGGGGAAAGTGGAATCTTAGAGATTGAGTGAGGGGAAGGGGTCCAAAACGGCAAAACACAGGCCCGACCTAGAAAATTGCCAAGTTGTAGCTAGAAACTAGGGTTTGTGCAAAAATGAGGAATTTGGCGGATCTAAGGGATGGGAAGTGTTTGATAAGGTACTTTAAGGATAGGGGAAGGTGTATGAACATCAGGAAACAAGTTTTGCCTGTGATTTGACCATCCAAGAGAAATTGCCTTCAAAACCCTAGGAGAGGGAAATGACCTTGCCTAGGCACAACTGAAGCATGAATAAGATGTAAAAAGACTCACTAGACACTGATATGATAATGAAAACCCTATGAATGATGATAGACTTAGCTGAATGATGACATAGATTGGCATTTGGACAACTTTAGAAGGAGTTAAAGCAAACCCTAGACCTAATGCCTAGTGACCAAATTTTGCTTGAACACTCACTGAAATGACAAAATTTGACCTTGACACTTTAAAATCACTTTGTAAGAGCATATTTGATCACTGGAGGAAGGCTGGAAAGACTGACACTAACACTGCACATAGTCAACATTTTTCCATGGGTAACCTTGTTCTTCTGACTTCCTCTATCAAGATTTTTCTCCAGTCTTATTCTTCCGCTAGCCTTCTCTATTTTCATGATGTCAAACCGAAGAGGGAAAGGAAAAGTTACAGACTCAAATCCCCTCATTCTTCTAGTCCCAGATTTTAACAAATCTTTTATGATAGACACCTACTATAAGATTGTCTAGACCCAATTTGAATTTTACCTGTACGAGCTACACAACTAGGAAAATAAAAAATCATGGACAAAAGTGATGACTTGACTATTTGGGAATCCCTTCTCCCTCAGTTTGTCTTCCCACAAACTCACTTTTTCCCTGAATTCTTTATTTGGTGCCATCTCTGATATTTTCCAAGTCAAAGGGTTGTTATTTCCCATAATAATGAAGTATTTTTCTCCATTTCCCCTGAAAGTATATGCCAAGCCCTGTAAAGTGAATATCAGGCCTCCCATCATCCCTTTTCTACCGATGTTTTAATGGAATTGTATAAAAAAAATTACATGCCCTCATAGAGCCCAAATTTTTTAGTGTTTCCTTCCAGAAAAAAAGTTGAACTACCCTAGACAAATCCCCCATATCCAGTCTCAATTTCCCCTGAAATGTCAAAGAGGTAATTTCTATGGTAACCCGATTGCTCAGGTACCATAGTGATCAGTGGTAGATGAGATAGTGTTAGGATTTATATCTATTTTTATAGTTGGCAAACAACCATCAATCCTTTTCAATTACAGTCAATTTTTTTCCAACTCAATCCATGACCAGTTTGTCAATTCCAAATTTGAAGTTGTCTTTAAGTATCTGTCAGTGCTAGTTTACCTTATGCTATATTATCAGTCAGACAGGTTTAAGTTCCCTTTACAGAAGACAGATAGTGAAGGAAACCCTTGGTCAGTGATTCACTGGAATTCTATGGTTAAAAATAACTCAAAAGAGTATTCTTATACTGATTTTGTTGACAAATTTTTACATACCTCACTATGTTTGCTTAGCAGTGATATGATCCCAAGGATTTCACCAGAAATAAAGAAATTTTTACACTTGTTAGAGCAATCCAAATTTGGAGACTGGTATGTATACCAAAACTACACTGGAATTAGAGTTTAGGGATCATAATTACCTCCTTACATGTTTCTAGTGTTTGTACCAGTTAGGATATTTACATTAGAGTACACTAGCAAAATGCTAAACATGGATGAGCTGCATTTTGTATCCTATAAGAAGAAAGCACAGTTCAAGTTGAAGGCTCATATAGGGCCCTATATTATCAACACCAGAGCTGCAACAAAGGAAGTGGATGCTATTTTCAATCAGATGAAATTCAAGCTTAGTTTCTCTTGGTCCTATGATCCCCAAGGAATCATTTCTAAGCTCAGATTGGAACAGAAGAGTACCTCCTATGAACAAACACCAAGGCCTGAAATTGAACAATATGCTAACTAGAAGGAATGGACAGAGGGTACTTTACAGGAAGTTGAAGAACAACTGGTTAGTCAAACATCTATGCAGATACCTCTTCCCAGTGAAAAGGAGGGAAAAAGGGAAAGGGAATCCATGTCCCCTACTGATTCTAACAATCAATATGCAGAGTTTATTGTTTTTAAAAGGAAAAAGAAGGACCCAAAAGCTACTCAAAAATCAGATCCTCAAGTCAATCCTCAGTTTAAGCCTCAGATAATTAATATCCAAGATGAAACTCTAGAGGAAAGGGACACACAGCAAACATCCACGGTGATTTTATCATGATCTCATATCACTCCTCCTACTCAAATACAAGAAACAGTATAGTCACCTACTGCATAAACAACAGTCTAGTCTCTAGTATCATCCAATTCCCAAATTTCAACTTAGTAGAGTATATTTTCAAGATACAGGGAGATAAAATTGAAGAATGAATCTTTCAAGGTTTCCACCTACTCTGAATTATGGAAGCAGACAAATAAAACCAAGCACAGATTACTCTTTGCATTCGATTCAGAGAAAGGACAATTCCAAATGGCCTTCATGGAACCTTTAGTACCAATTCAGCCATGACTGCTTCAAAATTATAGTCATCTTTGAGTAACATGAGTTCTCATTTGAAGATTGAGAAGATGTCATCATTTGCTAAGGAAAACATGATCAAATCTCTATAATATTTGATCATAAAGCTAGGACATGACCCTAAGGATATCAAAGCAGCAAACGAGCTCATAAATAGCAAGGAGTTAGACATTCAAGCATTGAGAAATCAAACGAATCTACCCTCCACAGAACATCCTCAGCTAAAGAGGTCACTAATATAGAAATGGAGAAAGAAAATTTATTTACTCTAGTGGTTAAGTAGAATGCACAGATACAAAAGATGGTGCAGGTCATGGAAGCATTGTTGAAAGAAAAATGATAGTGGGAAGCACTAGGAGAATCTACAACATGCACATGTACAATAGCAGAAACTTCAGCAAAGGCCATAGCTTCAGAGTCTACAAAAGAGCATACCAGATATCTGGATGAATTGTCATCAGTGCAGGTCAAGAAAGATAAATTGTCGGTGTTATTAACTCAAATGGAGGAGAATAAGATTAAAACTGACAATGCCTATTTGTCATAACTGCAGAAAATTTACAAGCTCATCAAGAGGATGTAGAAATATGAATGCCAGTCCTTTGTCATTTAGATGTTGGAAGAGGCTAAGAACAATATTTGGCATAATAGAAATTCCAACATAATAGATATGTGGCCTTCAATTCAGATTACTTTTGAGTAGGAAGAACTTGTGCAAAGAGTCAAAATAACAATACAAAACACAAAGGCAGATTTGGATCATAGACCAGAAGAGGCACAAAAAATTATCAAGTTGTTGAATTCCAAGACCAATGAGGAACTAGAAGACCTGAACATTACAGACAGGACATCAATAGTCATGGAGGTTGAGAGGGTCTTAATAAAAAAGAATTTGATGATACAACTTGAGAAAAAATGTAAAGACCTTGAGTTGCAGGTTAGGAGGTTCAACAGAAAATTCACAGTGTTGCAAGGAAAGGGTTTACTACTCTAAGGAATTGTAATGGAAAATTGATCCCATTAGAAAACTACCAAGAAAAGTTGTGTAACATAGGTGATGATGCTTCCAAATTTGTAAACTCCAAAGTAGTTATTAATGGATAAGCATTCATACGGGGAATACAGTTTGATTTGAATATTCAACATGAAATCCACCACCTTTTTGCCAATAAGCCAACTTTTGACACTTACACTGAAGTGGATGAAAGGTTTAGAAATATGGTTAACATTTCTATCCCAAGTGAAGAAAGGTGGGACTGGTTGCTAAAGTTGATCAAGTGAAGTGTAACTGAAGCACAAAATTTTTAGCATCAGAGAAACAACACTTGCAGCGAAATAGCTACAGTCATCACCATATTCCTACATAGCCTCAACAACGCAACAAAGTTCAGCAGATTTTCCCTATTTTTATTCTTCTATATCTAAAATATATGTGTGCTTAACAGATATTATTTTGTAAATATATTTTAGTTTGAAATATGATCTAAATTATAATAATTTTCTATAAATATTCAGAAATAAGACTTATAAAAGGTTGGAACTCTTAGGAAGAAAGCAGACCTATTGATGTAAGTTGTGTGTGTACTAAAGTGATCAATTTCATCAATATAGAAAGTTTGTTCCAGGATTCCCGTGTCAAGAAATTGGTGATGTCTCCTCTCATGTGAAATTTTTATTTTCTCAGTTTTCCATATGTTTTTCTGTCTCTATTGTTTAAAGAAGATTAAAAGGGTTGAATTTGTTTAAATACATTCTGCTCTATCTTTTAAACAATATCTATGTTTTCACTCTGATATTAAGTATAGATTTCCTCCTAGCATGCTCTATATTTAATTGAATCTAAATCTTTTCATCCCATTCACTCCACAAATGCTCTAAAGTTCCAAAATCTTGCCTACCTTGCCCTATTACATCTGTTTTGTCATTTTTGTATTTGATCACCCCAAGCCTCATGACTACATGCCCAATGGAATTTCCTTGCATTTTTCAACCAAATATTTAAAAACTAAACTTAGAACTCAATAACTAGCCTAATATCTTAAAAGAACAAATCTAAATCAAAAAGAGAGATCCCTCTCTGAAGCTAGAAGGGCTATATCCCAGCTTTAAAAGTGGTTTTGTCATTACCTCTGGGTTTCTCTCCAAAACCTTGGGAAATTACAGAGTGATAACATTTTGGTGACCATACTGGGGACTCGAACAAATCTTATATAAATTGTGTTTTTCCCTTGTAAATTTTTCTTTCTAAACTCAAAGCTATTTCCAATGTGTGGTTGTGAAATAGATGTTATTAAGGTTGTTTTTCCACCCAAAATTGTGTACATATTCATATCTGTAAATAATCTATTGAATATCTCGCTCCTAGAAAGATCTACACTAGAGCCAATCAAGATCCTAAACCACTTGAAATTTTAGATAATCCTAAGAAACTTGTCAGGAAAAATATAATAAAAAACTGAGAGTCAAGCAAGCAATAATCCACTACCTAGAGTTAATTCTCTCCCTGAAAGTTCCATTACTATAGAGGATATTGAATTTGTTTTACCTTTTGAGCATAGCCTTTTTCATACCAAATCAAAATATTTGTTCCTGAGATAGTTTTTGATGAAAATATTTTGAAACCTTACATCCCAAAACATCAACCTATCAATCCAGATTATGATGAAGATGTTATAAAATAGTTTAACAAGCTTGAAGTTTTGGTGACAGAATTAAATCAGGTTGTGCAAAAAATGTTTATTGATCAATCAACTAAATATTCTTCTTCTTCTTCTTCTTCTGCTTCATCTCCAACCCCTCCAGTGGTTCCTTCCATTATTACAGCCCTTCTAGTGGTTTCTCTCAATACCATTGCCCCTGTTTTATCTACCATCCCTACTACTACTACTACACCAACTCAACAAAGTATAATCCCACCTTCTTTAATACCCTCAAGATCCACATCTATTATAGTTTCATCTTCTTCCCATTCCCATTTACCAGTCATGGCAGCTCTTTATGCCCCCTTGTCTTGCCTGGACAAATTAATGCCATGCCACAGGATTATCATAGCCAAATACCTCAATTTGATGGCACAAGGCCAATCACAACACAACAACACATAGACAGAATGAATGATGTTTCAAATTTGCAAGAAGATGATGAAGATGAAGTGAAAATGAGACCATTTGCACAAAGTTTGATAAGAGAAGTTAAGAAATGGTTCAGAGCATTGCAACAGCGAGTATCCCTAACCTCACACAATTTCACCAAACTTTCCTCACACGATGGGAAGTAAAGAATAACCCTCTCCAAATCTTGGTTGAATATGAGAGTAAAAAAGAGCCCTGGTGAAACAGTCCAAGACTACTGCACTAGATTCATTAACATTTACAATTTTATTCCAGCTGCAATACAACCCCCACCAGGACTAGCTCTAATCAAATTTCCAGATGGTTTTGATGCATATATGTCTTACCAACTGAGGGAGAGAAATCCTGCTACCCTAGAGGAAATTCAAAAGAATGTAGTCAGTGTGGAAGCCAATTTGTTGGCAAAGAGAGCTAGGTTAAAGGTTGAGAGAAGAGTCATTATTAAAGAAGAACCTGCTTCTTCTTCATCAGATGCTAAGTTGGATACCTTAGTTAAACCATGGAAAGAATGATGAATAGGATAAGTATAATTGACGGGGCTCCTCCAAGGGAAAATCAAGGGGGTCCTCAAATTAGAAATCCTAATTTTAGGAGAAACCCACCCCAAATCAAACAGAAAGAACAAAGAGGCCCAGCTAATCAGCAAAAAAATTAGACCTCCATTCTAAGAGAATTATGCAAATGAAAATGAGTTACTAGAGGATCCTAAAGAAAATCAAATAAACTTATTTATAGAAGGAGAATTTGACAATATTTTCTTAACTAAGGAGGAGCAAGATCTATTTTTGTTATCACATCTAGAAGTCATCCCTGTAGAGATAGATGATTATAAAAATGGCTACCAAAATTATATCACGGAGGTTTACAAGGAGTACAATTTGAGAAGTAAAAATATTGTCAGAAATCCTCCCAAGATGATTCAGAGTGACACCGCTTCTACCAGTCAAGCCAAGGATGATTCTCAAAAGGAAACTTCTCCAAAACAAGATGTAAATGTCAAAGAAATAGACAAACCCCAAACATCTTTCAGTATTGAAAATGAATTAGCCAAGGTAAAAATTTATATTCCTCTAACAGAACTTATTAACAAGAATGCATATAGATCTCAAGTCATTAAGGCTTTGAAGATAGAAGAAGGAAAAAACACAGTCAACCTAACTGATGACCAACCCGAATTATTGTTTGGGCCTGAAGTTGAAGGGAAGACTTGGGATGGTAGTGTGCCACCCTTCTATATCATTTTGAACATTCATGACAAAATTATACTCAATTTTATGCTTGATTCTGGTGCTTCACATAATCTTATGCCCAAAGCCATCATGGTGCTAGGATTAGACATAACAAGACCCTACAAAGATTTATAATCTTTTGATTCTAGCAAAGTAAGATGTTTAAGTCTCATCAAAGATTTATGTGTTACTCTGACCTAAATCCTAGCAAAGAGTGTGGTGATGGATATTGTAGTGGTAGACATACCTCCCAAGTATGCAATGTTGCTATCAAGATCATGGGGAGAAAAGTTACAGGGCACTTTGCAGATGGACATGACATATGCTACCATTTCTTTTTCTGGTCAGAATAGAAGGTTATGCATGGAAACATTAATGAAATATATGGTTAGTAGCCAAGATAAACCAAATAATTACCCCAAGTATTATGTTCATTCAGATATGGATTCCTTCATCCTATATAATGACATATGTGCAGAAAAAGAGGTATCTGACCTAGACACTGTGTTGAGCAAGACACAAGAGACGAAATTAGATGGTGGGAAATAAGATAAAGAGGGTGAAGCCCTTTGGAACATGGATTTTGATGGGGAAATGAGCAAGGAAGGAGCAGGGGCAGGTGTTTGGATCTTAAACTCACAAACAGGTATAGCAAAGGGACATTCTTACAAGCTAAATTTCCAATGTACAAACAATATAGTTGAATATGAAGCATTGATTTTAGGACTGCAACTTTTGAAGAGGTTGGGAGCTAAAAGGATTTTTGTACATGGTGATTCTGAACTCATCATTAACCAAATTAAAGGTGAGTACTTGGCTAAACACCATAGACTAAGGGCCTATAGAAATGCAGTCTTAGATTTTCTGCAGCGTTTCCTAGAATATCAATTGTCTCTGATTCCCAGAGGTAAAAAAATCTTAGCTGATGCGTTGGCTACTTCAGCCAGTACTTTTAAGATGCCTTTTCATCCCAATAGAAAATATGAGGTTGAAGTGAAACAAAGGTCATCTGTCCCAGATAATGTTAGATATTGGCAGGTTTTTGGCAGTGATGAACAGAGAAAAAGTTTTTGCAATTAAAAGAAGAGTTTGAGAATGTACATATTGATATAGATAACTATGTAGATGGTGATATAAATGAAATAGTGTTGTTGGGATTGGGTCCCTAGGGTCATTTTTGGGGTTAGTTAACCCAAATTTTATATATGTTTTTGTAAAAGAAGTAAAGTCTCTGCGATATATGGATGTGGAGCCCACAGATAGATAGGTGTCAAAGGGGTTTTAGCCCCTTGTTTGGATAGATAGTTAAGTCAGTTTTGAGACTCACCTATGGTCCAAGGACCATGGTATTGTATTGAAAAGTCTATATATTCAAGTCATAGAAAGTTTAGAAAGGGAAGTAGATAGTGAAGAATCAAAATAGAACTGTTTGGGGCAAGTGCTAAGGCAGGAAGGCTATGCTTCCTATACTTAGGCGAGAAGGGGAAGGCTCTTGCAGCTAAGTGCACAGAAGGCCTTGGTAAGTCCGCAGTTGAGTGCACGGACCCCTGCAGCTGAGTGCGTAGGGTAGAAGATACTGTAATCTAAATACTGAAGATCAATAAAGATTGATTTGGAGAATTACTATGCACTTTTGTTGAATCTATTTATGTTATATTATGTCGCTTAATGATATGTTTTATGAAATAATGAATGAATTTTGTGTGAAGTTACTAGATCTGTCTTATTAATGCATAATTTAAGTAGTTATCTTGTTTCGTGAAGATAATAGTTAATTAGACTATGTTTTATGACAAACTGGATCGATCTGCGTGAACTCAGATCTAGAGTTGTTTATTAATGCGAGAAAATAGATAGATCATCTAGTTGAGGTCCACAAAGCCTGAATGTAGACCTTTGCAATGTTGGGTTGTGTTATATTCTTTCCACGACTAGCCCACGTAGTTAACCATGGGGTTAGAAAGGGGGCAGAGCCCCCCCTTGTTGCGCCAATTGCGTAGTGGGCGGAGTCACAGGGGGTTTGAGGGGTGCAGGTAACCCCACTCTATGGGGTTCGGGGCAACGCCCTGGAAAATTTTGATTTTGGACCCAATGTTAGGTTGGGCTGACCTACCTATGGTTTTGTGCATGATTTTCACACATGGTTTTGGATGCAATGGTTTTCAGACCATGGTTTTGGACGCGATGGTTTTCGATCCATGGTTTTGGATGTGATGGTTTTTAGTTCATGGTTTTGGACGTGATGGTTTTCGGTCCATGGTATTGGATGCTTTGGCATGTATAAATATGTATTGTAACATTGAAAGGAACATAATGAAAAATCAAGATGGTAGTCCCGGTTTTGGGATCCAGGGGAAAATATTTGTGTATATGTGTTTTATGTGTTATGCTCTCGCATTGTTTATTTTCTGTGTTTTACAATTCGTATGCAAGTAATTTATGTATGGGGTTAAAATCTACATTTGGTATCAGATTTGTTTTGGCTTCAAGGGGACGCCTTTATTGCTGAGGGGTTTCGCTCGAGCCTGTGATAGACCTTGTTCAGTGGGAGATCTGTGAGATCGATTCTGGTGGTGAAAAAAGATGGAGAGCAGTGGAAAGATAGAGATCGAGAAATTTAATGGTCAGAGTTTTGAGTTATGGAAACTCAAGATGGAAGATCTGTTGGTGGATAAAGACAAGTGGGCCGTGGTATATCCAGGTACCAAACCAACGGGAGTGTCAGATGAAGAATGGAAGAAGTTGGATCAGAAGGCTAAGAGCACAATACGATTGTGTGTCTCAGATTCAGTATTGTTGAATGTATCAGGGGAAGCTATGGTGAAGGATTTGTGGGACAAGTTAGGGACTTTGTACCAATCTAAGCCTCTGGTGAATAAACTATTCCTATGGAAAAATTTGTATAACCTGAGGATGAAAGATGGAGACTCAGTGACAGAACATCTAAACGCATTGAATACAGTGGTAAGTCAGTTATTATCTGTTGATATTAAAATTTCAGATGAAGATAAGTGCATCAATTTGTTGTGTTCTCTACCAGATTCGTGGGATAGTCTGGTTATTACAATAGGTAGCAATGCAACTACCTTGCAGTTTTATGAAATAGTCTCATCCTTGCTAACGGAGGATATGAGACAGAAAAATATGGAGAGCCAGAATGGTGATGCCTTGTCTGTACGAGGACGGTCCCAGAACAGAAACAAAAATAAGTCATCGAGTGGGAGATCTAAATATAGAGGGAGATCTAAATGTCCAGGAAAACCTGTAAAGGTGGTGTGCTGGAAATGCAGAAAGGAAGGACACTACAAAAGGGACTGTAAATCTAAAGCTCCTAATAAAGGAAAGGGATATGATGATGCTCCTTCTGCAAAGGTGAAAACCACCTCAGATGAAGGTGGGTATGTGTACTTGGCTTCTTCAAGTACACATGTAGATCATGAGGTATGGTTGATTGACTCAGGTGCATCCTTTCACTTCACTCCCCATAGAGAGTTGTTCTGTGAGTATGAGAAATATGATGGTGGTGATGTCTTCTTGGGGGATGACAAGAAGGCTAGAATCATTGGTCGCGGGTTAGAACACTTCGGGGTGTTCTGCATATTCTTGCATTAGCTAGAAATATGATTTCTGTAAGCAAGTTGGATGATGCAGGTGTAAAAACAGTGTTCGAGAAGGATACCTGCAAGATGGTTCGAGGGGCACTGGTATTGATGAGGGGAGTTCGAATTGGAACTCTATACAAGCTGCAAGGTAGAACTGTTGTTGATGGGTGCAACAATTTCATGGTTCCTGAAAGTGGAGCAGAAAATCTAGTGGTCTCTGGAGAGAAGACCATGCTATGGCATCAAAGGCTTGGAAATATTGGAGAGAAGGGCCTTCGAATACTTCATGGTAAAGGTATGGTAGAAGGTATGATTAATAGCTCTTTGGATTTTCATTCCTATGAAAATTGTGTATATGGGAAGCAGAATTGGGTGAGTTTCCCCTCTGGTGGTAAGAGGGCGAAATAGATATTAAAGCTTGTGAACAGTGATGTGTTTGGACCTGTGAAGGTTCCATCACTGGGTATGTCTGTGTACTATGTATCATTTATAGATGACTTCTCAAGGAATAAATGGATATATTTCCTTAAGAAGAAATCTGAAGTCTTTGAAAGGTTTTAATAATTTAAGGCTATGGTGGAAAACCAAACATAGAAGAAGATAAAGGTGTTGAGGACAGATAACAGTGGAGAGTTTTGCAGTAAGGAATTTGAAGAATTCTGTAAGAAGTGTGGTATAGCACTGCAGAAGACTACTCCATATACACCTCAGCAAAATGGAGTTGCAGAAAGAATGAACAAGACGTTGATGGAAAGGGCAAGAAGCATGCTCAGTGGTGTTGGGTTAGGACAGGAATTCTGGGCAGAGGTGGTGGAGACAGCATGTTACTTGGTCAATAGATCACCTTCATCAGCGTTGGAGGATAAGACTCCAAAATAGGTATGGACTGGTAAGAAACCCTCTCTTTCACATCTGAGGGTATTTGGATGTGATGCATATGTACATGTTCCAAAGGAGAAACGAACCAAGTTGGATAGTAAATCTGCAAAGTGCATCTTTATTGGCTATAAGGATGGTTTAAAGGGTTATAAGCTTTGGAACCCAGTAACAAGGAAGGTAGTGTACAACCGAGATGTGGTGTTGAGAGAGGTGAAAGATGTTATTAAACATGAAGTCCAACCAAAGGAACCAAAGAAGATAGAGTTTGAGCTAAAGGAGGAAGAATCAGACTCTACAACAGAGGAATTAGAAGATGAAGAGCCACAAACTCCGGGTGTGAGAAGATCAGTTCGAGAAAGAAGGTAGCCAGAAAGGTATAGTCCATCTGCTTTCTGTTCAAATTTTTCTTTGTCTATTACTGATGATGATCCCAGAACTGTGAAGGAAGCAGTAGATTCAGAGGATGGAAAACTTTGGAAAGAGGTCATGATTGAGGAAATGGCATCTTTGCACAAAAATGAGGGTTGGGATTTGGTGGAGTTGTCGGCTGGAAGGAAACCTATTGGTAGCAAATGGGCGTTCAAGAAGAAGACAAATGTAGAAGGAAAGGTGGAGAAATACAAAGCTCGGTTGGTAGCAAAAGGTTATTCCCAGGTGTCGGGAATTGATTTTGGTGATATTTTTTCTCCTGTTGCCAAGGTAACTTCTATTATATTACTTTTATCTGTTGTTGCTGCTTTTGATTTTGAGGTAGAACAGATGGATGTGAAGACAACATTTCTTCACGAGGATATAGAAGAGGAGATCTACATGAAGCAACCTGAAAGCTTTGCGGTGAAGGGTAAGAAAGAATTGGTATGCAAGTTAAAGAAGTCTCTGTATGGGTTAAAACAGTCACCAAGGATGTGGTATCAGAAATATGATACATTTATACGGGGACTTGGCTTCACCAGAAGCAAAGCATATCACTGTGTGTATTTTAAATTAATTGGTGACCGTGTTATTTATCTGGTCTTATATGTGGATGATATGTTGTTGGTTGGAAATGACAAAGAAATTATCCAGGATTTGAAGACCCATTTGTCCTCCAAAATCGACATGAAAGATCTTGGTGCTCCAAACTATATTTTGGGCATGGAAATTAAAGAGATTGAAAACAGAGGAAGCTCTGGTTAAACCAGAGGAAGTATGTCGAGACAATATTGCAGAAGTTTAATATGTAGGATAGTAAACCGGTGAAGGTTCCTACTCCTGTAGGTCTAAATTTATCTGTTGAATAGTGTCCCAAGACACAAGAAGAGGAAGAGGACATGTCACGTGTTCCATATGCAAGTGCAGTCGGTAGCCTAATGTATGCGATGGTCTGTACTAGACCAGACATTGCACATGCAATGGGAGTATTGAGCAGGTTTATGTCAAAACCAGGGAAGGATCACTGGACAGCAGTGAAGCGGGTTTTTAGGTATTTGCGTGGCACTAGTGATTATGGTTTGTGCTACCAAGGAAGACCAGGATTGGATAGAGCGTTGGATATTCGTGTCTTTTTTGATGCAGACTGGGTTGGAGATCTGGATCAAAGAAGATCTACAAGTGAGTATGTGTTTAACTTATTTGGAGGTGGAGTCAGTTGGATGAGTAAGAAATAATTTGTAGTGGCACTATCAACTATAGAGGCAGAATACATAGCAACTACTCATGCAATCAAGGAAGCAGTTTGGTTGTAGAGATTGTGTTCAAGTATGGGGTTAGTATAGGGAGCTATAAGGATAGATTGTGACAGCCAAAGTGCAATTTTCTTGGCAAAGAACCCTGCATATCATTCAAAGACAAAGCACATTGATGTTCAGTATCACTTTGTGAGGGATATGATAGAAGACAAAAAGGTGTTGTTGGTAAAGGTGGAGACTTTAAAGAATACTACAAATGCATTGACAAAAGCTGTGAGCTCTGAGAATTTCTCTTGGTGTAGAGAAACAATGGGCGTTATAGGGTTGGATAAATGACTAACCTCACTTGTGGCCCCCTATGGAAAGAAAACAACAAGTGGGAGAATGTTGGGTCGTGTTATATTCTTTCCACGACTAGCCCACGTAGTTAACCAGGGGGTTAGAAAGGGGGCGGAGCCCCACCCCCCTTCACTGCGCTGATTGCGTACGAGGGGAGTCACTGGGGTTTTGAGGGGTGCAGGTAACCCCACTCTATGGGGTCTGGGGCAGCGCCCTAGAAAATTTTGGTTTTGGACCCTATGTTAGGTTGGGCAGACCTACCTATGGTTTCATGCATGATTTTTGCACATGGTTTTGGACGCGATGGTTTTCGGTCCATGGTTTTGGACGCGATGATTTTTGATCCATGGTATTGGATGCTTTGGCGTGTATAAATATGTATTGTAACATTGAAAGGAACATAATGAAAAATCAAGCTGGTAATCCCAGTTTTGCGATCCAGGGGAAAATCTCTATGTATATGTGTTTTATGTGTTATTCTCTCGCATTGTTTATTTGTTGTGTTTTACAATTCGTATGCAGGTAATTTCTGTACGAGGTTAAAACTTACATTTGGTATCAGAGTTGTTTTGGCTTGAAGGGGACACCTTTGTTGCTGAGGGGTTTCGCTCGGGACTGTGGTAGACCTTGTTCAGTGGGAGATCTACGGGATCGATTATAGTGGTGAAAAAAGATGGCGAGCAGTGAAAAGATAGAGATAGAGAAATTTAATGGTCAGAGTTTTAATTTATGGAAACTCAAAATGGAAGATCTATTGGTGGATAAAGATCAATGGGTCGCGGTAGATCTAGGCATTAAACCAACGGGAGTGTCCGATGAAGAATGGAAGAAGTTGGATCAGAAGGCTAAGACCACAATACGATTGTGTGTCTCAGATTCGTATTGTTGAATGTATCAGGGGAAGCTACAGTGAAGGCTTTGTGGAACAAGTTAGGGACTTTGTACCAATCTAAGTCTCTAGTGAATAAACTGTTCCTACGGAAAAAGTTGTATAACCTGAGGATGAAATATGGAGACTCGGTGACAGAACATTTGAACACATTTAATACTGTGGTAAGTCAGTTATTATTTGTTGATATTAAAATTTTAGATGAAGATTAGTGCATCAGTTTGTTGTGTTCTCTACCAGATTTGTGGGATAGTTTGGTTATTGCAATAGGTAGCAATGCAACTGCCTTGCAGTTTGATGAAATAGTCTCATCCTTGCTGATGGAGGATATGAGACGGAAAAATATGGAGAGCCAGAATGGTGATGGCTTGTCTGTACGAGGACGGTCCCAGAACAGAAACAAAAATAAGTCATCGAGTGGGAGATTTAAATCTCCAGGAAAACCTGTAAAGGTGGTGTGCTGGAAATGCAGAAAGGAAGGGCACTACAAAAAGGACGGTAAATCTAAAGCTCCAGATAAAGGAAAGGGATCTGATGATGCTCCTTCTGTAGAGGCAAAAACCACCTTAGATGAAGGTGGGTATGTGTACTTGGCTTCTTCAAGTACACATGTAGATCATGGGGCATGATTGATTGACTCAGGTGCATCCTTTCACTTCACTCCCCATAGAGAGTGGTTCTGCGAGTATGAGAAATATGATGGTGGTGATGTCTTCTTGGGGGATGACAGGAACATTAGAATCGTTGGTCGCGGCAAAGTAAAGTTGAAGTTGCAAGGTGGAAGGTTTAGAACACTTCCGGGTGTTCTGCATATTCCTGCATTAGCTAGAAATCTGATTTCTGTAAGCAAGCTGAATGATGCAGGTGTAAAAACAGTGTTTGAGAAGGATACCTGCAAGATGGTTCTGGGGACACTTGTATTGATGCAGGGAGTTCGAATTGGAACTCTATACAAGCTGCAAGGTAGCACTGTTGTTGATGGGTGAAACACTTCCGTGGTTCCTGAAAGTGGAGCAGAAAATCTAGTGGTCTTTGGAGAGAAGATCATGCTGTGGCATCAAAGGCTTGGACATATTGGAGAGAAGGGCCTTCGAATACTTCATGGTAAAGGTATGGTAGAAGGTATGAGTAATAGCTCTTGGGATTTTGATTTCTGTGAAAATTGTGTATATGGGAAGCAGAATCGGGTGAGTTTGCTCTCTGGTGGTAAGAGGGCGAAACATAAATTAGAGCTTGTGCACAATGATGTGTTTGGACCTGTGAAGGTTCCATCACTGGGTATGTATGTGTACTATGTATCATTTATAGATGACTTCTCAAGGAATACATGGATATATTTCCCTAAGAAGAAATCTGAAGTCTTTGACAGGTTTAAAGAATTTAAGGCTCTGGTGGAAAACCAGACAAAGAAGAAGATAAAGGTGTTGAGGACAGATAACTGTGGAGAGTTTTACAGTAAGGAATTGGAAGAATTATGTAAGAAGTGTGGTATAGCAGAGCAGAAGACTACTCCATATACACCTCAGCAAAATGGAGTTGCAGAAAGAATGAATAATATGTGGATGGAAAGGGCAAGAAGAATGCTCAATGGTGCCAGGTTAGGACAGGAATTCTGGGTAGAGGCAGTGGAGACAGCATGTTACCTGGTCAACAAATCACCTTCATCAGCATTGGAGGATAAGACTCCACAAGAGGTATGGACTGGTAAGAAACCCTCTCTTTCACATCTGAGAGTATTTGGATGTGATGCATAAGTACATGTTCCAGAGGAGAAACAAACCAAGTTGGATAGTAAATTTTAAAAGTGCATCTTTGTTTGGTATAAGGATGGTTTAAAGGGTTTTAAGCTTTGGATCCCAGTAACAAGGAAGGTTGTGTATAGCCAAGATGTGGTGTTCATAGAGGTGAAATATGTTATTAAGCATGAAGTCCAACCAAAGGAACCTGAGAAGATAGAGTTTGAGCTAAATGAGGAAGAATCAGACTCTACAGCAGAGGAGGAATCAAAAGATGAAGAGCCACAAACTCTGGGTGTGAGAAGATCAGTTCGAGAAAGAAGGCACCCAGAAAGGTATAGTCCATCTGCCTTCTGTTCAAATTTTTCTTTATCTATTACCGATGATGATCCCAGTACTGTTAAGGAAGCAGTAGATTCAAATGATGGAAAACTCTGGAAAGAGGCCAAGATTGATGAAATGGCATCTTTGCACAAAAATGAGGCTTGGGATCTGGTGGAGTTGCCGGCTAGAAGGAAACCCATTGGTAGCGAATGGGTGTTCAAGAAGAAGACAAATGCATAAGGAAAGGTGGAGAAATACAAAGCTCGGTTGGTAGCAAAAGGTTATTCCTAGGTGTCGGGAATTGATTTTGGTGATATTTTTTCTCCTGTTGCCAAGGTAACTTCTATTATATTACTTTTATTTTTTGCTCTTGCTTTTGATTTTGAGGTAGAACAGATGGATGTGAAGACGACATTTCTTCATAGGGATCTGGAAGAGGAGATCTACATGAAGCAACTTGAAGGCTTTGCAGTGAAGGGTAAGAAATAATTGGTATGCAAGTTAAAGAAGTATTTGTATGGGTGAAAGCAATCACCAAGGATGTGGTATCAAAAATTTGATACATTTATACGGGGACTTGGCTTCACCAGAAGCAAAGCAGATCACTGTGTGTATTTTAAATTAATTGGTGATTGTGTTAATTATCTAGTCTTATATGTGGATGATATGTTGCTGGTTGGAAATGACAAAGAAATTATCCAGGATTTGAAGACCCATTTTTCCTCCAAATTCGACATGAAATATCTTGGTGCTGCAAACTATATTTTGGGCATGGAAATTAAAAGAGATCGAACAAAGAGGAAGCTCTGGTTAAACTAGAGGAAGTATGTCAAGACAATATTGTAGAGGTTTAATATGTAGGATAGTAAGTCAGTGAAGGTTCCTATTCCTGTAGGTGTAAAGTTATTTGCTGAACAATGTCCCAATACACAAGAAGAGGAAGAGGACATGTCCGGTGTTCCATATGCAAGTGTAGTCGGTAGCCTGATGTATGTGATGGTCTGTACTAGACCAGACATTGCACATGCAGTGGGAGTATCGATTAGGTTTATGTCAAAACTAGGGAAGGAGCACTGGACAACAATGAAGCGGGTTTTCAAGTATTTGCGTGGCACTACTGATTATGGTTTGTGCTACCAAGGAAGACCAGGATTGGACAGAGTGTTTTATATTCGTGGCTTTGTTGATGCGGACTGGGCTGGAGATCTGGATCAGAGAATATCTACAAGTGGGTATGTGTTTAACCTATTTGGAGGTGCAGTCAGTTGGATAAGTAAGAAACAATCTGTAGTGGCACTACCAACTATAGAGGTAGAATACATGGCAACCATTCATGCAAGCAAGGAAGCAATTTGCAGAGATTGAGTTCAAGTATGGGGTTAGTACAGGGAGCTATAAGGATAGATTGTGACAACCAAAGTGCAGTTTTCTTGGCAAAGAACCCTGCATATCATTGAAAGACAAAGCACATTGATGTTTAGTATCACTTTGTGAGGGATATGATATAAGACAAAAAGGTGTTGTTGGTAAAGGTGGACACTTTGAATAATATTGCAAATGCATTGACAAAATCTGTGAGCTCTGATAAGTTCTCTTGGTGTAGAGAAAAAATGCGCGTTGCAGGGCTGGATAAATGACTAAGCTTACTTGTGTCCCCCTTATGGAAATAAAACAACAAGTGGGATAATGTTGGGTTGTGTGATATTCTTTCCATAACTAGCCCACGTAGTTAACCAGGGGGTTAGAAGGGGGTGGAGCCCCCCCTTCATTGCGCTAATTGCGTATCGGGGGGAGTCATAGGGGTTTTGAGGGGTGCAAGTAACCCCACTCTATGTGGTCCGGGGCAGCGCCTCGGAAAATTTTGGTTTTGGACCCTATGTTAGTTGGGTAGACCTACCTATGGTTTTGTGCGTGATTTTTGCACATGGTTTTGGACGTGATGGTTTTCGGTCCATGGTTTTGGATGCAATGGTTTTCGGTCCATGGTTTTGGACGCGATGGTTTTCAGTCCATGGTTTTGGACGCAATGGTTTTTGGTCCATGGTATTGGATGCTTCGGCATGTATAAATATGTATTGTAACATCGAAAGGAACATAATGAAAAATCAAGCCAGTAGTCTCGGTTTTGGGATCCAAGGGAAAATCTCTGTGTATATGTGTTTTATGTGTTATGCTCTCGCATTGTTTATTTTATGTGTTTTAGAATTCGTATGCAGGTATTTTCTGTACGAGGTTAAAAGCTACACGCAAAGGTCTAAAACCCATTTTAACTTAGTTATAGTGACGAGCCTTAGGAAGATACCGATCTGTGCGAAGGCAGATCTGAAGATGTGCATACTTAGAAACCACTTATCACATATCCCTGGATGCAAAAACTTGGTTCTAGTATCCCCCAATACTGCTTCGGGTGAGACTACAACCTACGCTACGCAGGTTGTTGTCGAACGGGCCAGCAGTTGAGGGTTTTGTTGGTTGGCATGAACAAATCTAAACTTGGGTTAGGACCCCTTAAGCCAAAGTGTTAAACGAGACTAATGACATTCCATAAGAACTTGAGATTCTACAATTGAAAGACAATGTGTTACGAAGAGGTTTGGTGCCATTAGAAGAGTTGTTTGATTTTAATGATGTAGCCAAAAAGAAAAAGAT
This sequence comes from Pinus tabuliformis, assembly GCA_031772625.1. NCBI lineage: Eukaryota > Viridiplantae > Streptophyta > Pinopsida > Pinales > Pinaceae > Pinus > Pinus tabuliformis. The sequence continues at coordinate 473,357,391 of CM062816.1, forward strand.
AGGAGATGAGGTTGAAGATTGTAATATAGGTACTAAGGAAAGTCATAAGATGGTAAATCTATCCAATTCCTTGCCTCCCAAAGAAAAACAGAAGTAAAAATATCTATTAAAATATTTTTCTGATGTGTTTGCTTGGAATTATGACGATCTAAAAGCATATGATACAAGTATAATACAACATACCATCCCCATCAAAGAGGACCAAAAGCCCTTCAAGCAAAAATTAAGGAGGGTAAATCTAGTTATGATGCCTTTGATAGAAAAGGAATTAAAAAAAAAAATTGATGCCAAAATCATTGTGCCTTTAAGATTTTCAAAATGGGTGTCAAATGTAGTGCCAACAAGGAAGAAGACGGGAGAAATAAGGCTCTGTGTGGATTTTAGGAATCTGAACAAAGTTTCTCTCAAGGATAACTACCCTCTACCTAAAATTGATCGTAATTTACAAAAAGTAGTTGCCTCCAGCATAATTTCTTTGTTGGATGGTTTTTCAGGACAACCAAATTCTGGTACATCCTGATGATCAGCATAAAACAATTTCCACAACACCTTGGGGGACCTTTATGTATGTCAAGATGCCCTTTGGCCTTATGAATGTAGGGGCCACTTTTTAGAGAGCAATGGATATTGCTTTCGCTGATGAGAAGGATAGATTTATTGTAATTTATTTGGATGACATTATTGTATTTTCCAAAACATATCAAGATCACCCGCTGCACTTAAGGAAGGTTTTTGAAACATGCAGGAAATATGGTATTTCCTTGAACCCCAAAAAATCTCTTTTTGGTTTAGAAGAAGGAAAGCTACTTGGTCATATTATTTCAAAAGATTGTATTAGAATAGAACCCAGCAGAGTGAAGCCATAATGAAGATTGATCCTTCCAAGAACAAAAAAAAAATTGAGTCTTTCATTGGCAGGATCAATTTCCTAAGAAGATTCATTCCAAACTTAGTCGAGAGCTTGAGAGCAATAAAAAACATGATGAAGAAAGATACTAAGATAAAATGGAATAGTGAGGCTAAAAAATCTTTTAGTGAAGTAAAGGTAGCTTTGACATGTGCTCCTGTTTTAATTAGCCCTGATTTTACTAAAGATTTCATGATTTTCTCTTTTGCATCAGAACACACTATTGCAGCAGTTTTGTTGCAGAAAAACAAGGAGGGACATGAACAACCTATAGCATTCTTCAGTAGAGCTTTAATAGATGCCTCCTTAAAGTACAATATCATGGAAAAATAAGTATTTGCTTTAGTAAAGGCACTGAAAGACTTCAGAGTGTACATTCTACATTCCCACATAATTGCATTTGTTCCAAGTGTTGTAGTGAAAGATATCCTCACTCAGATTGATCCAGATGGGAAAAGAGGCAAATGGATTGCAGTAATTTTAGAATATGACATTGAGATAAGGCCTACTAAACTCATCAAAGGTCAGGGATTGGCTAAGCTAATGGTTGAGTCAAATTTCCATGCACTGGACATAAATTTTATAGTTGCACTTGATGAACAGGAAGAGTTGGCAACTCCACAGGTATCATAAGCATTTGCTACCTCTCCTTGGTATGCAGATATTGTCTATGTTTTACAAAATTTACAAGCTCCTCCTAGTTTGACAAAGACCAAAGCTAGATTCCTCAAGTTAAAAGCTATGAAATTTTGCATTTTAGATCAAGTTGTGTATTGGAAGGATACTGGAGGTATTTTGCTAAATTTTTTATTAAAGGATGAAGTAGACAAAATCATGGAATACTTTCGTCAAGGGGGTTGTGGAGGACATTTATACTATAAATCCACATCCAACAAAATCCTGAGGGCTGGTTTTTACTGGGCAACCTTGTTTGTAGATGTTCATAAGAAAGTTTCAACATGCCATCAAAGCCAAATATTTGAAGCAAGAGAAAAAAAATTCCCTTACTGTTAAAGCCCATTTCAGTGGAGGTTCCTTTTCAACAATGGGGTTTAGATTTTATTAGAGAAATACATCCAAGCTCTTCAGCTCAACATAAATGTATCCTCACAACTACTGACTACTTCACCAAATGGATTGAAGTTATTCCAACCAAACAAGCTACATATTCTATCATAATTCACTTCTAAGAAGGTAATATTCTTTCCAGATCTGGATGTCCACTTAAAATCATTACTGACAATGTTGTTGATTTCAAATCAAAGAAAATACTTGATTTATGTCTCAAGTATCACATAAAGTAAGGACACTTTGTGTAGGAATTTTCAAAGAGGCAGCAAGGGAAAGAACAAGGCGGATAGAGTTCATTTTGGCAACAGGGGAGAAGGTTTTAGTATAGTCAATGCCTTCAACTTGTTAAAATACCCTTAGCAACAAGACGAGCTTTATGTTTATCAACTTTCCCATCTGGTCCATACTTGGTTCTGTAAACCCATTTGCATCTAACAAGTTTTCGTCCCTTTGGTAGAGGAACAAGATCCCATGTATCATTTGCCAATAATGAATGATATTCTTCATGCATAGCTGCTTCCCAATCTGGATGGCCTGAAGCTTCTGCAAAGGTGTCAGGATCATAATTCACTGAAGCTTGAGCCAGTAAAGAAGAGGCTCTATCGAACTGAGAACGTGTACGTCGTTGATCTGTAGGATCACCAGCAAGATCACCTGCTGCATCCCGAGTAGTACGGACCCATTTTGGAAGCTGAGGAGCTGAAGGAGGATCCTGAGAAGGTGGGGGAGGATTTTCATCCTCGCTTTCATCATCTGAAGAAGAAATGTTTTCAAAAGTAGAAGAGATAGGGAGAGGTGGCACATCCGCCGAACTAGGCTCGCAAGCCGATATATTTTCAGCAAACTTTACATCTCTTCTAATGATAACATTTTTGGACTTAAGTGGAATAAGTCTATATCCTTTGACATCTTCAGAATATCCAAAAAAAATACATTTTTCACTCTTAGGTTCTAACGCTTTATGTTTCTCATCTGGAATATGGGCCCATGCTTCACTTCCAAAAACACGAAAGTGACTTACATCTGGTTTGATTGAGCTCCATGCTTCTTCTGGAGTGATATTCTTTAAAACCTTAGTAGGAGTATGATTTATTATGTAATTTGCACAGTTAATTTCTTCTGCCCAATAATTAAGACTAAGTCCTTTAGATTGAAGCATACAATTAGCCATTTCCTTTAAGGTGTGATTCTTCCTTTCAGCTACACCATTTTGTTGTGGAGTATATGGAACAATATGTTGCATTTGAATTCCATTCTCAGTGCAAAAGTTGATGAATGTGTTTTTAACATATTCTCCGCCATTATCAGATCTTAGCTTAAGAATTTGATGTCCAGATTGTTTTTCAACAAAGGCCTTAAAGGCCAAGAACATGTTAAATACTTCACTCTTGAGTTTTAAGAAGTATACCCAAGTGTGTCTGGAGAAATCATCAATGAAAGTTAAGAAATACTTGTAGCCAGAGAATGAAGCAACTGGAAGTGGACCACATAAATCACTATGCACAAGCTGTAAAGGGGCTGAGGGGTGCCAAGAGGCATGTTTTTCAAAACTGTCCCGATGATATTTTCCGAGTACACATCCAGAACAAACACCATCTATGCAAGATACCATTGGAAGACCTGTCACCATATTTTCTTTACATAGATTCTGAAGGGAGCGATAGTTTAAGTGACCAAATCGCTCATGCCAAAGTTTGCTCACTTCATCATTATGAGCAACAAATACTGAGGGAAGATTTGATGACCCAAAGTTGTGAAACTTATACAACCTTGTAGAATCATCAGCAATGCCAGCAGCTAAAATCTGTCTAGGATCTCTTAGGTCCTTAATTACAACATCGTGAGGTGAAAATTCAACGATTTTACCTTCACTTGAATGGGTTATCTGATATACAGATAGAAGGTTGCAGGATAAGGTTGGAACACATAATACATCATTAAATTGACCATTGTCTAGATGAACAGTTCCAGTCCCTACAACACTAAGGTGCAGTGGAAAAGAGCATACGCATGAGAAAAATCCTTCCTTTCTGTTTCTTATTTGCCCAGATCACACAGAGTCGCAGGGAAAAGAGCATATGCAGAAATGAAAGGTATAGATCTGGTAATAAAAACAAAGCTAGATAAACCGAAAACCGAAATAAACAGAGAGAAAATAACTATAAACTGCAAATAAACACTGTATACCTCCAGATCTTAAAAATGACGCAGCTAGGGCTACCGGAAACCTTTTCACGTGAAACGAAAGGGGTTCCTCACTAGAACAGATGCTCCCAACACACAAAGCAGTCCTCTCGGCCCGAAAGCAGTCAGAAATAGTAGATCTAGGAAACGGTAGTCGGATGTAGTTCTATTGGCTTCATATTTGGATCACCAACGGACGCGGCCCTCAAATAGCTCTGATACCATGTAGGAATTTTCAGGGTAAGTTCCTTAGACAGAACACCAAAGGACACCGCTCACAAACAGATCGCAAATCAATACACCAGTAATTTTGACATGGTTAAAACCCTCAAAGAGGGAAACAGTCCACGACCTGAGCCAACGCGGCCACTTCAGGAAATTTATTAATAAAAGAATGAAAATTTACATAAGCTTCTCTCATGAACGGTTAACCTACAAATGACCCTCCATGATCTTTAAATAGAGATCATGGACCAATCGGGTGTTAAGCCACGGATCAAGTGTCGGTAATACCGAGGAGAGAATGAACCGTCGGATCACTACATATCGTGACCGTCCGATGGTAAGTTACAAAATGTACATAGTAAAGAAACACACTTTACCTAACTCTATACTAGACTAAGTTGTACTTAACTATTTCCTATGTGTCGGAATATCCTAACACTTTGTTGCTTACTATCCTCAAGGGAATGGATTAGTTGAGTCTTCTAACAAGAGTTTAGTCAACGTTATAAATAAATTGTTACAAGAAAATAAGAAATCTTGGCATAAGAAATTGATTAATGCTCTATAGGCTGACAGAATTAGCACTAAGAAATCTATTGGAATGTCTCCTTTCCAATTAGTATATGGAGTGGATGTAATTTTTCCCACTTACCTGGGAACTCCAGTGCTAAAATTATTGCAAGAATCACAAGTGGAGCCAAATGATGTACAAAGAAGGATAAATCAAATGATTCAGTTGGGGCATACCAGGGAGGAGGTATACAATAAAATTAGATAATTGAAGACAAAATAAAGAAGATTCATGATAGAAGGACCAAAGCAGATGACTTTAAAATAAATGATCTTGTTCTAATATGGGACTCCATAAATGAAGAGAAAGGTGAGCATGGGAAAGTTGAAAATCTATGGAAAGGACCCTATAAAATTGAATCATTTCGAGGTAACAATGCATTCTTGCTAACATATTTGACTAGAGAAGGACTGTTGGGAAGACATGTCAATGGCAGACTACTCAAACACTATTTCACTCAAGGATAGATAAGTTTTTCATACATGTCATTGTAAATATCATGTTATCATTCTGCTGCAAGTGAGGGTGGCTGACATTAGGAATTGAAGCCCACGGAGAAGGCCTTAAGCTTCTGATGAGTTGTTGCTAGTACTTATAATAACAACAGTTAGTCAATTCAGTTACAGAATAAGAACAGGGTGCCCAATGGACAAAGGCTATTGATCTATAGTGTTCTTGACACCTCACAGGGAGTATTCCATCCCCATTGGAGCCAATGTTAGGGTCCTATAATTTATAGGATCAATTGATGATTATCTATTGATTTTCTCCTATGAGATTTTGTAAATAATGATTTTATTCTGCAAATTATTTTCAAAGAAAAAAGTGGACAAATAAAAGAAAAAAGAGAAAGAAAATAAAAAATAAAAAATAATTGGGCCCCTATAGCGAACCAATCAAAATGCAACTTTCAAAATTCCAAAAATGTAAAATTACAAGGTTTTAAACCTTGGTTTTTATGTTTTCCGTTGTGTAATAAAATGATAAAATTGTTCTATTGTATATGAAAAAAGGTCATGTTGGAATCAATGGTTGTGATCGACTCCGCACTGATCTACGGTGGAGGGGTCGACAGTTAACACGGGGGGGGGGGCGAAAATCAATTTCCACCGAAACCCCCTAGGCCAACGTGGCAGCGCCTGGGGCATTTCGGGGGATCCCCTCTCGATACCGCTTACTACCGGCACTCTCCCATTCTAAATATTGCCAACAACTCGTCCCTTTGCCATTTCTATCCCGACATCTGTCTCTTCCGCCACTCCTCTCACAACATGTGTCTCCCCCTTCACCACTCATATCCTGCCACATAACCATTACCCCCACCACTCTGCTCCTGCCACCTATCCTATCACGTCCCTCACCTCCACATTATATATCCATTTAACATTCAAATTATGTTGCAAAATCTATCATGAACATTATCTCATAAGTTCCTGTCGTATATCTGTTTTGTTAATAAAATCCCTCTGCTCCACAGATGTTAATCTTGTCGTTATACAACTAATTTGACCTGGTATAAAAAATACTTTGAGGCCTGCATCCATCCCTTTTAGCACGACATTGATCCTACAAATAAAGAACAAACTATTACCAACTGTCAGCCTTCAACAATAGCCTTCCTGGCGCACGGTCGACAATTTTCCATGAGTAACCATGTTCTTCAGTCTTTCTGCTCAAAAATCAGATCCTCAGGTCAATCTTCAATTTAAGCCTCAAATAATTACTATCCAAGATGAAACTTCAGAGGAAAGGGTCACATAGCATATATCCACATTGATTTTATTAGGAGCTCCTATCACTCCTTCTACTCAAATAGAAGAAACAGTACAATCACCTACTACAAAAACAACAGTTCAGGCTCCAGTATCATCCAGTTCCCAAATTTCAACTCATAAGAGTATTTTTTCAAGATTCAGGGAGATAAAAATTAAGAACGAAGCTTTTAAGGCTTCCACTGACTCTGAATTTTGGAGGTAGACAACTAAAACCCAGCACAAATTACTCTCTGCATTCAATTCAAAGAAAGGAAAGTTCCAAATGGCCTTCATGGAACCTTTACTACCATCTCCCAAGAGTGTTGAAGACTATAAAGCCTCCATTTTCTCAATTGATACCAAGAAAATACATGAAATCAATCAAATCAATTTACACAAGAAAACAGGGGAGTTTATTTTCTCAACACTTACCAGTTCAACCATGATTGTTTCAAAATTACAGTCATCTTTGAATAACATGAATTCTCAGCTGAAGATTGAGAAGATGTCATCATTTTCTAAGGACAACATGATCAAATCTCTAGAATATTTGATCATAAAGCTAGGACATGACCGTAAGGATATCAAAGCAGCAGAAGAGCTCATAAAGAGCAAGGAGGAAGACATTCAAGCATTGAGAAAGAAACTGAAGCTACCCTCCACAGAACATCCTCAAGCTAAAGAGGTTGCTAATATAGAAATGGAGAAATAAAAATTATTTACTATAGTGGTTGAGTAAAATGCACAGATACAAAAGATGGAGCGGGGCATGGAAGCATTATTGAAATAAAAAGAACAATGGGAAGCAGTAGGAGTATCTACATCAAGCACAGGTACGGTAGTAGAAACTTCAACAAAGGACACAACTTCGGACTTTATAGAAGAGCTTAACAAAGCTCTAGATGAATTGTCATCATTTCAGGTCGAGAAAGAGAAATTGTCAGCAGCATTAACTCGGATGGAGGATAATAAGATTAAAACTGACAATGTCTATTTGTTAGAAATGTAGAAAAATTACAAGCTCATCCAATAGATAGAAAAATAGGAAGACCAGTCCTTTGTCATTCAGATGTTGGCAGAGGCTAAGAATAGTATTTAGCAGAGTATAAATGCCAACATAATAGATATGTGGCCTTCAATTCATATTACTTTCGAGTAGGAAGAACTTGTGCAAAGAGTCAAAACAATAATACATAACACAAAGGCAAATTTGGAGCATAGACCAGAAGAGGCACAAAATATTATCAAGTTGTTGAATTCCAAGACCAAGGAGGAATTAGAAGACATGAACATTCCAGACAAGAGGTCATGGAGGTTAAGAGGGTCTTAATAAAAAAGAAATTGATGATACAGCTAGAGAACAAATGTAAAGATTTTGAGTTGCAGGTTAGGAGGTTCAACAGAAAATTCACAGTGTTGCAAGAAAAGGGTTTGCCTACTCTCAGGAATTATAATGGCAAATTGATCCTATTAGAAAACTACCAAGACCAATTGCATAGCATAGGTGTTGATACTTCCAAATTTGTAAAGGTCAAAGGAGTTATTAGTGGATAATTATTCATAAAGGGAATATAGTTTGATTTGAATATTCAACTTGAAATCCACCACCTTTTTGTCAATATGCAAACTTTTGACACTTACACTGAGGTGGATGAAAGGTTCAGAAATATGGTTAACTTTTCTATCCCAAGTGAAGAAAGGTGGGACTGATTGCTAGAGTTGATCGAGTGAAGTGTAACTGAAGCACATCATTTTCAGCATAAGAGAAACATCACTTGCAACAAAATAGCTACATTCATCACCAGATTCCTGCAGAGCCTCAATAATGCAGCAAAGTTTAGCAGATTTTACCTAAATTTATTCTTCTATATCTAAAATATTTGTGCCGTTAACGGATATAATTTTGTAAATATATTTTATTTTGAAATCCTATATGAAATGTAATATTTTTCTATAAATATTCATAAATAAGACTTAGAAAAGGTTGAAACTTGTATGAAGAAAGCAAATCTTTTAACGTAAGTTGTGCATGTACTGAAGTGATCAATTTCATCAATGCAAAAAGTTTGTTCCGAGATTCCTGTTTCAGGAAATTGGTGATGTCTCCTCTCATGTGAAATTGTTATTTTCCCAGTTTTCCAATGTTTTTCTATCTCTATTGTTTAGAGAATATTAAGGGTTGAATTTGTTTAAATTCACTCTTCTCTGGCTTGTAAATAATATTTATGTTTCCACTATGATATTAAGTATATAATTCATCCTAGCATGCTCTATATTTAATTGAATCTAAATATTTTCATCCCATTCACTCCAAAAATGCTCTAAATATCCAAAATCTTGCCTACCTTTCCCTGTTACATATGTTATGTCATTTTTGTATTTGATCACTCCAAGACTCATGAATCCATGCCCAATGGACTTTCCCTGTAGTTTTCAACCAAATCTTTAAAAAACCAAACTCAAAACTCAATAAATGGCTTAATATATTAAAACAACAAATCTAAATCAGAAAGAGTGATCCCTCTCTAAAGTTAGAAGGGTTAGATCCCAGCTTTAAAATTGGTTTTGTGGTTACCTCTAGGTTTCTCTCCACAACCTTGGGAAATTACAGAGTGATAAAAAATGGAAATAAGTGATCCAGAAAGAATATGATGCTTTGATAAATAATGGCACCTGGAAGTTGGTTGATCCTCCATTTGGATCAAACCAATAGGCTGCAAGTGGGTCTTTAAGAACAAGTATAAAGCAGATGGCTCACTTGACAAGTGTAATGTCAGGCTTGTGGAAAATGGTTTTGCATAGAAAGAAGGGATTGATTATGAGTAGACATTTTCCCCCACAGCAAAATGGGCTACCATATGAACACTCTTTTCCTTGGTAGCTTGGAACTGTTGGAAAGTCCATCAAATGGATGTAAAAATTGCTTTCTTGAATGGAGATATGAAAGGGAATGTTTTTATGCCCCAACTAGAAGGATTTGTTGTGAAAGGTCAAGAACAGAGAGTGTGAAAGATTTTCAAATCCTTGTATTTCCTCAAACAAGCACCTTGAGCCTAGTACAAGAAATTGACTAAGCATCTTCTGAAACTCAATCTCAAACAGTATGATCTTGATGATGCAACTTTGTTTGTTAAGAAACTTGGAAAACTAGTTATACAACTTGTGGTGTATGTAGATGATATTTTGATGATAGGGAATAATGAGAATTACATTGCATCCATAAAGAAAGAACTGAGGAAAGGTTTTGAAATGACAAATTTGGGATATGTTCACTACTATCTTGGTATTGAAGCAACCCAACATCTGAAGTTTATATTCCTTTCACATAAGAAGTACACTGGAGATATGTTGAACATATTTGGCATGGATGAGTGCAATCCTTTGGCTACTCCAATGGAACAAAATTTAAATCTCACATCCACTGAAGGAAAAGAATCTGAGGATGCAACGAAGTATAGATAGCTCGTAGGAAATCTCAACTACCAGACTACTACCATACCAGACATTTAATTTGTTGTTGGAATCATCTCTAGGTTTATGCAAAAGCCTTGTGAGGGCTATTGGTTTGTTGCAAAAATAGTTCTAAAGTAATTGAAGGGAAATCAAGGATTTGGACTGAAGTATACACAAGTGGATGACTTCAGCTTGATTGGATCTTATGATTTAGATTTTGATGGAGATAAATAAATCGTAGTATCTACTTCAGGTTATGTTATGAGTCTTGGATTGGGAGTTGTCTCCTAGAGGTCATGCAAACAATTAGTTCCAGCAAATTCCACAACAGATCAGAATATGTGGTAGCAGCTGAAGCAACAAAGTAAATTGTGTGGCTCCGGAAAATTTTGGAAGATTTGCAAGAGAAAAAAAGTGCATTCAAGTCCTCTTTTGATTGACAACACTTCTGCAATAAACTTGGCCAAGAACCCAAAGTTTCATGATCAAACCAAGCACATTAATACAAAGTATCATATTATTCAACATCATATTGAGGCCAAGACAATCCACCTATGGCATTGTTCCAAAAATGAGCATATTGCAGACATCTTCACCAAAGTGCTTGGAAGAGAAAAGTTTGAAAGATTCAAAATTATGCTTAGACCCACCAACATCCCTTCATAATAAGGGGGGGAATGTTGACACCTAATATTTGGGATTAGGAAAATACATGTAAATATTGTAAATAACAAAATAAAGGAAATTGGAAGATGAAGAGACATTGGAAGATGAATCCCAATAGTCTCCCTCTCCTTGTATATATCCATGTTTTCTCTTAATGCAAAAACACAATTCATTCGTGGAGTTACTCTCCTCGCCTGACATTTGTAAATTCCTCACAACAAAAGTAGGGAAAAGGCATCCCAAGCCCATGGAACAAATCACAGAGCTAGGATAGACCACCTTAAAACAACCTGTCTAAGCCACAAACAAAGAAGGGTAATGTGAATATGAAGAAAGACACGGGAAACTGGTGCAAGTTACATAAGGTCCATGTGCATAACACTTATGAATGTCACTCAAAGAAGTCATTTGTGGCCAAGATGAAAGCCTTAGAGTCAAATGCAGGTTACAACTCTGAATCAGATCTAGATAAGGGGAAGTGGATCATTGACATTAAAGCACTTGGATGAATTTTGATGTATGGATTTGGGATATTTCTCTTGTCTTGGGGCTTTATTGAGAAAACGAAATGTTGCTTGGATATACTCTATAATGTTGTAAGTAAATTTTGATGCTATTATTCTTGGTGTTGCATACTGCTGAAATAGGGCTAGTTGTTGCATTATCAAAATGTGGAATTGAACATGTTTTAGCTAATTTAATGTACGGGCCAATGTTATATGAATGAAATTTCCTAGAGATTTATTTATCTCGAGAATATTACATCATTTTCTTTGACATATAAATGCTTGAAGGTCACTTTTCTTTTCTTTCTCTCAACATTGGATGAAGATGACTTTTTGGGCCTCCTTAATCAAGAAACCAAGTTCTTACTCATCATTATCCTTGACTCCATATCCCCAAGTGAACTGGGCATTGATCCCTCAAAAATGGTGATCATTTCAACCTTATTTTAACCATTTCCCCCTTTTTCCCAAAGTATAGACCCATTAGGTCACCTAAGGCATCAATTTCTCGAGAATTGACCCAAGTAAAAAAACTTGATCTCTGATAGGCTACTGAGATGGTGGGTCCCCTCCCTCTCCTCCAAATTTGAGGCAATTCTAACAGTGGAATCTCCAGGAACCTCAAGCCCTATCTTTTGGATCGAATTGTGCCTAAACATCCCCAAGGCTAGACCTCAATAGGGTCAATCCAACCTTTTGAAGGAAGTATTCTTGCTTGGTCCTTTCCCCTCACCTTGTTTGAGATAGGAACATAATTGGTTGCTACATTCCATCCCCAAACCTAGTTTGGGTCCACTTGGGCCCGTGTGGTCCCACTTCTCATTAAATACTATTTGTCAAGGACCATTTGGAAATCCAATTTTCCCAAGGATTACAGGGATTGAGAAACTTGTTCATAAGCCTATCCTTTCTCCCTCAACCCTCCAATTCTCACCCCTTATCCCAGGTGGACCAAGTTCCTTTCTTAAAGAGAAAGCAAGCTCCATTCTCCACTCCATCCTTAGGAAAGGGTTTTCAGGGTCACTTCTCACCTATCCATTGACATATACTTTAAAATTTAATCCCTACACTATCGAGACTCCTCCCATCGGTGAAAGTCCACAAAGAGCAGGAAGACTTAGTTGTGGTGATTGTGGGCTAAGCCTCCATAGTTGCCCTTGACCTAGAAGTTGTCCTTTTAGGAAACCCTTTAGATCCCCTATTGGTTTGTTGGAATGGCCTCAACCCATTTTGTGAAGTAAGATGTTGCTGTCAAAATCCAAGAATAGCCATTGCTAGAATTTTGGTTAAATTTTCCAATGAAATTTAGGCCCCATTGCTGAAAAGGGGCTTATGCTATAACAAGTTGGAGAGGCAAGGCTGCTAATTTATGCTTCCCTATGAAAATCTGACATTCCTGACAACTTCTGACGAACTTGTGTACATACGAGAAAATGGTGGGCCAGTATTATCCTACACACAGAATCTTGTGGGTAATGGTTTTCGTTGCAAAGTTCCCTCCACAGAATCCTGCATGGAATTCAACAATGATCTTTTTAGCTTCATCCTTATCAATGCATCTGAGTACTATCCCATTTGTATTTCTCCATCCAATTCCATCCTTTAAGATATAATATTTGGATGCATTTAATTTGAGAGCCCTCCTTTTATGGGCTACCAACTGGCCAGGATAGGTCAAGTTTGTCAAATAATAGAATATGTCCTTATGCCATTCGATCCCTTCCAACTCCTGAAGTTTGGGAGATATAGAAGGCTCAACAACCTCATTATGGATAACCATCTCAAAGGCTTTTCATTACTTTCTGTCAACATTTGAGCTAATCTTTGACCTTTGACAAGCTTGGTAGGTCTAATTTCAAGTTCACATCCTTGAATCTGAGTTACCCATCTGGCATGAGTTCCCAAGCAATCAGTTTGAGTACAGATATCTTTGATAGTTAAGTGTGGAACAAATGCAATAATTTTTTAATAACCCACATATGTCCTAAAATTCTAAAGAGATTTGGCCAATGCATAAGCCTACTTTTCCATGACGTTATACTTTAATTCTGAGTTCTGCAATGACTTACTAATGAAGGAAATTGGTTGTTCACGCCCATCCTTATTCTTCTATAACATAACACCTGCAATAGTATCTTCGGAAGAAAATGAAAAGATCATAAAGTCTTTTGAATAATATAGGCTAACCAAGATAGGAGCTTTGGCAATGGTGTCCTCGATATCCTGAAATCCCTTTTTACCCTGCTCCTTCCTAATAAATTTTCATCTTTCATTAAGAGGCATTGTATAGGCTTAGCAATCTCAGCATTATTTGGAATGAATATCCAGAGAAAATTTGTCTTATTGAGGAAAGACTGAAGGGACTTACAATTAACAAAATTTTCTAAATAGCCTCAACTCTTTCAGGATCAATCTTGATGCCATCTTTGGAAATGATATGTCCCAACAATTTCCCTTTGGTCACCCCAAAAACAAACTTGGTCGGGTTTAATGATATGTCAAATTCATGACATTTTTCAAAAACCTGCCTTAGGTGATTAATATGATCTTTACCATCCTTAGAGAAAACATTAAGGTCATCTTGATAGATATATCAATGATTTTTCGAATTAATTCCTTGAAATCACAATCCATGGCCCTCTTAAAAGTAGCCCCTGCATTTATTAACCCAAAAGGCATTCTGAGATATTCAAAATGTACCCCAGGGTGTGGTGAAAGTGGTCTTATGACAATCTTAATCTTTAACCAAAACTTGGATATAACCAGAAAAACCTTCTAATAATGACATCATACCAGACAGTTATCCTTTGCAACATATTCTCCATGTTGGGCAGCAGATAGTTACCTTTTTTACAGGCTAAGTTAAGATTTCAAAAATCCACATATAGTCTAATAGTATCATTCTTCTTCCTAAAAATAACCAGGTTCGAGCACCATGATGAATGTCGAGTCTGTCTAAGGATACCAGTAGCAAGCATTTCTGTAATTCTTTCTGAACCAGACGGGTCAACTTAGGAGTTATTTGCTTGAGACTTTGCTTGAATGGTTTGGCCTATTCATCCTTCAAAGGCATAGTATGTTGAATAACATATTTCCGTATCCTTTGAGTTAATCATAGGAAAAGGCCAAAACATCACGATATTCAATAAGCAGATCAGTCAAACTTTCCTTTTCCTCTTCAAATTTTCCTTTACCAATTTTGACCATCTTTGAGTTCTCAGGAAAACTGATATTCACCTCAATGAATTACCCAGGATCCATCTTATTTTCATCAGTCCTTTTGGTTGCATCATTCCTATCAAAAGGTTGTTCCATGGCCACCATGTTTCGAATGGAGGGGTTTACCATATCCTTTTCTCTAAGTTTAGATCCTTATTCCTTATAACAAGCTTAGAAGTTTTCAAATTCTTCTTAGTGATTTAGGAAACGGACAATTTGTTATTCATCATCAAAAACTTGCCAATGTTTTACATTATCTGGAACTGATGGTCTGAAAATGACTTCCATTCTAGCCTCATCCTTTATTAGATTGTCATATATTTGGAAAGTGGATGCAGCTATAGCCAGCTCGTTAGCTTGACTATTCTCTTCTCTTGGAATAATTTATAGACCAAATGCATTGAATAACTCTAAGGTGTCTCATGCAGCATTTCTATATTTTGTGAGTCTATTTATTTTGCATGAGAATATACCCTTGGCCTATTTGACAACCAGATCATAATCACCCTTTACAGTTAATTATTTTACTTTAAGGTCCCAAGCTATTTCCGAGCCTAGTAACAAGGCTTCATACTTAGCTACGTTACTAGTAGCCTCGAACTCTAGACGGAAGGAAAATTTAACTACATGCCCCAGAGGTGAATTGAAGACAATTCTAACCCGTTTACCTGATTTTGAAAAGGCACCATCAAAATTCATGTGCCACATTTGGTATTTAGATTTAATATCTTCCTTTGGCGAATCAACAAGATTAGAAAGGACAACATAATTTCCAATGTTGGACTATATTACGACCAGCTCTTCTGAAAGGTACTTGGTGAGACAAAGTCGGTGAGACCAAACAATAGGAAGCACAAGTTGGTGAGACCAAACAATAGGAAGCACAAGTTTTTGCATGGAGCTTGTGAAAGAAAGAGAACTAGCCTAGGTGAGGCTTGTGGGAGTTTGAAGAAGGATAAGTTCCATGGGTTAGGAAGCATGGATCAAGGTGCAAGCAAGGGTGTTTCAGTTTAGTGTAAACATAGAGAACGTTGTTGTTCTCTAATGAAACTTTATTGTATTATAAACAATCCATTGTTCAACCTTCTTCAATAGAATTTTCAATAACAAGCAAAGGGTTTTCCCAGTTGGGTTCCCTAGACAATTTTGTGTTGTTGAATTCTGTAATTGTGCTTTTTATTTTTGTTCATATTTCATTGCATCTGGTAGAGAAATTATGTGTTTATTTGAGAAGAAATTATATTTTAGATTGCTCATATTAGTAGATTGTAATTTCATGGATTTTCTACATGGCATTAGAGCCTGGATCAGAATAAAGATAGCACATCCAAAGCTCAAAACACATTAAGGAAGATATTTGAAGTGGATGCAGACTTGAAGGACTCTAGCGAAGGTGGAAAGGAGTAATAATTGGTGACTTTTCTAGATTGTTTGGAGGGTCGAGTTCCCTAGGCAGGAGGCCGGGTATTTGAGGTGAGATTTGGGCATGTTTGGAGCACATCTGAGCTACGTTATAGTTCTAGTCTAGGCCATAGACCTTTTTGAGGTGGCAGCAAGTTCAAATATTTGTTTTGAAGGAAGTCAGGAAGCCTTGGAGGCAGTCCAACCTAGGTTGCATACATAGGAAGGAAGAGGGAGCATTTTAGGCCTGTTTTGGAGGGTAAACGCAAAAGGTAGAAACAATGAGTTAGGGATAACGTGTGTCCTAACCAAGTTTTTCATAGCTCATAAAAAGTGCACAATTTCCAAGGAAAAAGGGAGCAAAAATAAGGTAGGTGTGTCTCCTTTTGTTGATATTGTTCTGGTAGTGGATATATTCCATTTTGGGCAGTTATGGTGGCATCTTAAGTATAGATGGAGGCCTAAGAAGAGAGACAAATGAGTCGATGTGTCATAGTAAAAGGGAAAGTTTGCAAGCCCTGGGATTGTCATTATTAGAACAACCAAGAGACAACAAAAGGGAATTTTGGTGAAGCCCTAGTTTAGTGAATGCAGGGAGGCAACTCACTGATAAGAGGGCAGTTCGACAAAGACCCTAAGAACGTCATCCTTTGGAGTAGAAAAGAACATTGTTATTGGGTAGCTTGGAAGTCCCTAGGAGATAGCGATCTTGGAGGAGTAGGAGAACAAATAGTGGGCAATTTGAGTAGCTTATGTTCAGTCTTCTTGCAGCATCCAAGAGATATTGATAGTGGCAGATTTTACAGCTGGAGATGCAAGCATTCTGAAGTAGCAAAAGCTGCAGTGATCAGCATAAGAGGAGGCAAAGAACTTGCCATATGTGTTCAAGGAGAATCCTTCCACATGACCGGGAAGAAGAAGAGTTTCAACCACTTGAAGGATTAGGACATGCAGTTTCATATTGAGCTAGGAGATGATGGTCAATATGCAACTAGAGGAGTTGGTATTGTTAGTTTTCAGAGGGAGTCAGGTAATCCTCTTCATCTTATACATGTTCTCTATGTTATAAGGTTGAAGCAAAATATTGTTTCTGTAGTTACCCTTGAGGACAAGGGATATGATATCATCTTCAACAGAGGTAAGATATACTTCTAGCACTTAGCTTATGGATGTAAGAAGAAGATAGGTGTGAGGGTGAAGAATATCTACAAGTTGCAAGTAGAGACAGGTGCAGCCTTGAGTAGTAAGGCAGGTAGTACTCAAAGTAGAGAAGTGATGGTTAAGCAAGAACAAAATAAAGCTCTCAAGATGGAGAATCAACCAATATCTCAGTTTCAGTCTAAGCTAGTTGACAGTTGGGCTAACTAGCAAGATGATGATGGTGAGGACCATAGCCCAAGGCAAGTGGAGACAACCACTCAGTCAAAGAATTCCAATATAGGGAGAGTTCGAGCCAAGTCGGCAGAGGATTTGGTTAAGGAAGATTATAAGAGAGTTAAGTCTCTAAAATCAAGAAGAAGACACCCAGATACATAGGGTACATGGCACTTATGACTAAATTGGTGAACTCACAAAGCATGGTGGGAAAGAATAGGTCTTCAAAGCCAGTATTGTAGAAGAAAGCTGGGGAGTCTTCTAGTTCAGAGGGAGCAACTACAACAATGAAGAACTTGGTAGAGTTGAGGACAACTCCAAATGGATGAGATTCTTTTAGGAACACCTTCCTCTCTAAGAGGGAGTGTTGAAAATATTAGCGAGAAAAGGGTTCCTTGATTTGTGCCTTAATAGGAGCCATAATGAGTTTCTTCTTTGGTATGGTCGAGCTCCTAAAAAATAGGAGTTTAGGACGAGTTATGAAGCATAACCAATGTGTTAAAATAAAAGGTTGAGTTATTTGTCTTCTAGTATGACCTGTATTGGGAACAGGATGAAGAGTTTGAGTCAGCCTCCTAAAATTTAGGAAGGACGAGTTAACACTAGCAGTAAGCCTTTGTTAACTTGTAAACCACCAGTTTTACTTGCCTAATATAATACTCACTAATTTTAACCATTCAAATTGCCTTTAAAAGGAGGAACGAAGGCACGAGTTTAATCATTCTTTTGGTGAGCATGAGATGGTGATACCAAGCAATAGAAAGCACAATTTTGTGCTTGGAGCTTGTGAGAGACAGAGAATGAGCCTAGGTGAGGCTTGTATGAGTCTTATTAGGGTCCTATAGTGATAGGATCCATAATTTTAAATTAGCTGAGGTTAAGTCTTGTAATATTGTACATACCTTTTCTTTCTGCAAATGTTTTCCATATTAAAATTAAAAAATGTGAATAGGGTATGTCCTAAAAGAATTATCAAAGAACAAAAAGAATAAGAAAAGATCAAAAAAATGAATAAATATGAACCACAAACAAAAACAGATCATGAAAGTGTGCAAGTCCAAGTGCCACTACTCTTTACTTTACTGTCTAAAATAATGGTTGTGTGCAACTTGTCATACATGCCACAACCCATGATAATCAAATTGTTTAATCTTTACTATTTCATGCTTTGAATTTCATGTTTATAGTTAGAGAATAAAGATCTGACCAAACTGTTTAATCTTGGCAAATCAGTAGATAGGTAGAGAAATAAAAGGAGCTTATCAGTTTAATCTGAGCCCTTGGAACATATAAGGTTAGAAGTAAATAGTTTGTTTCATAAAAGAAAAATGAAAGAAAAGGTATGCTAGCTTAAATGCACCCAACAAAGTGAAGAGAAAATGTTAGGGTAAGTAGAAGAAAGGTTGCAGAAATACAAGCCATTTGAGGCATAAGCACATCTATCATGTTTAATCATGTGTTTCAGTGTGCAGAAGAAGCTATGAAAGAAAAAGAATGCTCTTAAGTTCAATTGGTTAACTTCCCCTATTCTAACTCACCCCTCACTACATACTTACTAATTTCCCCTTTTACCACTTCATTTCTTATGCAAGCCCCTTTTTCTTCATTTTGACTCCTACCCCTTGGTTTCACACAATTCCCTAGAAAAATACCCTCCAAACTCATTCCCCTACCCAAGAACCCTTTTTCCCTAGTGTGAAACCCTTTCCCATGCAAAAAATCACTTTTCTTTGATTAATTTTCCTAAAAACCCACTAAAACCTCTTATCCTAAGTTTTATCTCCCCCCCGCATTGGTTTATTAACTCCGCTACAAAATCATTTTCCCGACAAAACCTTGGCCCCACTTCATAAACCCACTTTACATTTTAACCTTGCAATTATCCATTGATTAATTACACTTAAGTGTAATTAACCCCTGGGCCCTGCTAATATTCGCCCCCATCTCTGGCCGTGCATCTCCGGCACGCGATGGCTGTTGGATCTTACACCCCCAGATCCTACAGCCCTCGACCATATCGCTCCCATTCATTCCCGACCTTTACCGGCCTGAGAGCACGCGATATGGGCGGTATTGCTCGGGCCCCCTTGGGTTACGTGGCAGCACCGCGTTAAGTCGCGTGCTCTCGGGAAAAAACCATCCATCGCTCAAAAGCGGTACGATGGATCCCTAAACCACCTGCCCGCTGAAAGAAAAAACTGTCATTGCTCACTAAACAAGTTTCCGTGCCAATTTCTAATTGCTCCCGGTTAAAATCCCACAGACCCCAAGTTTCACTCTTTTCGCTCATTTTCTCTACGAAAAAGTCCTAACCTTTCCTGCCCCCCCCCTTTGAGCTTCTGCACCGGTTATGACTACCAATTGCCTCCCGAACACGCTCTGGAAGCTCAGTTCAACCCTCTAGTGCGCGACTCAAGCCACAGAACCCTCTACAGCCGCCATCAAAACCAATTTGTAGCCTGAACCTCAAACTCCAGGTATTTGACAACAAACTATAGACAACCCTCTCAAACTCAAAAGTATATAGTAAATTCAAACATTAAAGTAATTGAATTTAATAAATTTCCCTTGAATTGAAAGTATTTCCCCTCAAATACCAAAACCCTTATCCTGCAAATTGTCATTACCCTATCCCTGTACCAAAGTTATCAATACTTCATTTCTAGAACTGTATAAGCCCAATTTCCACATTTTATCACAAAGATGGAGGCCCAGACCTCCCTTGATGTCAGACCTGTCTCAACCCCTCACCTAGACATTGACCATTTGGCCCTAGTAGACAAGTATTTCCAAAGTAAAGACACTTCTACTCCAAGCCACCTTCTGAAAATCCACTGTTGGAATAAGGATAGGTTCCTAAACCATGTTGATGAAATCAACCTTTGGGAATCCAATTTGCCCAAGTATCCATTCCTAGAAGTTCACCCATTCCCAGACATTATACATTTTTGCCATGCTTGTTATATTCCTAGCCAAAGAGATATTGTTGCCCCAAACCATGAGTTGTTATTCACCATTACACCAGAGTCTATCAACCAGATGTTGCAAATCTAGCCTAGACCAAATCTGACCCCTTTGTCCATTGGAAATCTATTGGACTTATACATCACACTAGACCCATTCAAAATCAAACAAATTTTCCAGAATTTCATCATTGAGGAATGCCATACTCCTACATACATTCCACCCTATGTTGCCACTATTTTTTCAAATACTGGCAGGCGCATAATCACCACGCTCTCATGCATCCTAGGATACACATTAGATGAGCATGTGGATGAGGTCATCATGGCCTTCCTGTCCATTTTCACTCCAGGCAAGCCTCCTGCTATCATGTTTGCTTATGCCCAGTTCATTGCAGACAGAATGCGTGAACAATTCACTAGACTGCCCACTGAAAGAGTTTTCAAATACTCTTCAATATTGTTTCATATGTTCTTGTATTACTAGACAGATAAGTTCCCTTTGAAGATCTAGAAATTGGACACCAAGGAAAAGGAGAGATCAATCATCTTCTGGAAACCCTTGATCCACAAGTTTTCCACAACATTCACCTACAAATACTTCATGTACTCTTTTGTACACCCAGTTATGAACACGTTGACTTCTAAGACTCAGCCTAGAATCACCCCAAAGATCAAGAGAGTACTAAAATTGGCCAAGAATAGCAAGGTGGGAGATTGGTACTTATACCAAAACCACAATGGGATCAGAATTTATGGTTGTGATCTATCCCCCTATAAGTTGCCCAAATACCTCCCTATGAGGATATTTGCTCTTGAGTACTTCAGACAAATCATCAGCTTTAATGAGATCCACTTCCTAGCTTAGAGGAAGAAAACCCAGTTCAAGATAAAAAACCAAATGGGCCCATTCATTTGCAACAACCTAGAGGCTAGACCAGAGGCTAACAAGTTACTTCAACAAATGAAATTTAGAAACAGTTTCATGTGGCACTATGACCCTTATGGGATCATAAACAAGCTCAGACTCAGGGTCAAGTTGGGAGCATACATCCACCACCCAAGACCTGACATTGAACAGTTTTCTAACCAGGATGAGTGGGTGGAGAACACCTTGATTGATATGGACAACACTGTTGTGGATGTAGAGAACACACTCATTGATTTGGAAAGACAATTTGATCACAACTCTTTCCTGCAGGTTCCAGAACATGAACATTCCTCCTATCACACAGACCCCAGCCAATGAAGAGAAGAATCCTAAGAGGAGAAGGGATGAGGCATCTAGCTCTGCCATGGAGACTACTGATGAGCTGATGGAGCCAAGCAAGAGGCCCAAGTTGAATCCTGTCTTTGAACATGAGGAGAACATTGCATTAGAGGAAACACAACCGCCATCAACCTCCAACACACAGATGATAGGGAGACAAACGAGTATGGAGGTTTCTTCATATGTCAGGCCAGCTGACAAGGAAAAGGACATCAAAGACAGATTCAAAGAGATAAAGATGAGGAATGAGAGACTGAAGGCAGAGACATATACCCAATACCTCAAGCTCACACCACCAAACCAGACTAGATTGATGTCATCCTTTGACATCAAAGAAGGAAAAATGTAGGTCTCATTCTTGCAGCCCACTGTATAGAAATCGAAGACCTCAGCAGATTACAAGAAGAAAAATTTTGAGGTCTTGGCCAGGGATGTTCATCCCATTGATCATATAGAGTTTCACAAGCAGGCTGGAGAAATGATCTACTCCACCTTCACAGCAAAGGCCATGGCTACTTACAAGCTGCAGGATTCATTGGACAATGTAACAACTCAATTCAAGCTAGAGAAGGCCTCTTCATAGGGTAAAGATACCAGGATAATGTCCTTGGAGGACTTTGTTATTGAACTGGGCCATGACCCAACTAATGTTAAGGCCATAGAGAAACTGATCAAAAAGAAGAATGAGGACATAACAACCCTCAAGAAACAACTCAAGTTGCCTCTTTTGCAGCACCCACAAACAAAATAAGTCCTGGAAAGCCAGACCAATCATGAGGAAATGATGAACTTAGAGTTGCAACTGAATGACCAATTAAAGGAGATCGAGAAGGAGTTGGATAGCTTAATTCAGCTCAAACAAGCTAGTATTGATAATGCTCCTACAACTGTCATTCCAACAGTAACCACAATTGTACCTTCTACTTTGGCAGCATCATTAGCTCCCACTGCTCGAATGGCCATTGCACTACCAACATCTGCACTAACTACATCAGCAACAGGATCAACAGCAACAGCCTCCATAAGTGATGAAGAAAACAGGTTGGTCAAAGCAATGGAAGAGATGTCCATTCAGACCAATGAGATGAACAAACTGAAGGAGAAAGTCACCATCTTGGAGACAGATTACAGACTTGCCCAGATCATGCATAAAGAAGAACAACAAAAGGCTACAAGGATGAATGAAAGGATAAAAACCCTAGAGAAAGAACTCACACTCAATGAACCTATAAGTAAAGCTAAGGAGCAACTGTGGGCCAATATCATTGACTCTGTCAATGATATTTGGCCATCCATCCAGGTCATTTTTGAGCAGATTGATTTAATAAAGCAGGCTATAGAAGCCATTGAAAGGGTTAAAATAGAACTTGGAGATATGCCAGAGGAAGCAGCAAGAATCATCCACTTCCTCAACTCCAAGAATAAATATGAGCTGTAAGAAATGGAGATACCTAATAGGACAGGTACAATTTTGGAAGTCAGAAAATTCCTCACAAAGAGGAATTTGATGTTGAATTTAGAAGGTAAGTGTCAAAACATGCAACTAGTTGTTGACAGGTTCCTCGCTAAGTTTGAACTTTTGAAGGAAAAGGGATTACCTAATCCCTTAGTAATAAATGATAAGTTAATGACACATGAGGATTATGATAAGAAGATCAGGGAAGTGGCTAGAGAACAGGTAATCACTTCATCCATGACCAATAAGCAAAGTGTTGTATCAAACTTTTGAAAATTTGTTTTACCTCCAGCATGAGGTAAAACACTTGTTTATTAATAAGCCTACTTTTGCCAAATATACAAAGGCAGATGAGATATACAAAAAAATGCTCAATATCGAATTACCAGATGAGGAGAGATGGGAAAAACTAAATGATTTACTATAGTAAATACACAATAAATTATAAATGTACAGTAAAAAGTAAAACAACACAGTAAAAGGATATTGACAAGTCAGCAAGGTTAAAGTGTATAAGATGAAAGAGTATCAGATGAAAGGTTAAAGTAAAACAAAACATCCAGTGTGAAGACCAAACAACCAAGCAGCATAAAGGGCAAAAGATCAAAGAGCAAACCAACAAAACCTAAATAACAGGGACAACAAGCAGCAGTTCAATAGCTGTCTCTATCTTCTTGCATGAAGATATTTCTTTTTCCTAGATTAGTTCTCAATGTAGTTTGAGATATTTTGTAATTCCTTTTGTATAAATACTTCATAATTTGAAGTATTATGGGTGGATTATTTTACATTTGTAGAGTTATTTTGATCTGAAAACCTAAGGGTGATTGTACCATTTTCAAGTCAACAGACTGGAGCAGGCAATAAAAGCATTTCACTACATGATTCATGAGATGAGCTATTTTCAGTGAAGTATCTTCTTTGTTTGATCTTGTTACCTTCTTATGTTTTTCATAATCTTAAATGTGTTCTAAATTTGAATGAATTAGCTATAGATATCACTCAGAAATTGTTTAAGTACACTTTGTTTTGCACAGTTAGTAATTTACATGTTTTCCTATGATACCCATATTTGAGAACCCTTAATTGCTCTCCCATCCCGGTTGACTTCTTTCATTCCTTCCAGAGTTCGGCCTAGAGAACCCTTAATTTCTCCCTGGATCCGATTTGAAACCATTTCACCATTTAGCCTTCGATATATGCAGTAACTCATCTATCTTTCCCTGTAGACACTGTTTTTAGAACTGAATCCAGTATTGTTTGTCTAACATTCGACTCCATAGCCCAATGGTAGAAGCAAATCTCTTTTCATCTAAGTGATCCCACCACCAAATTTCAAACCAAACCCCAAGTGCAAACAATAACTAGCCTAAAATCATCTTAATTAAAACAAAGTTAAATTATAAGGAGAGAGCCCTCTCTAAGCATCAGGAAGGCTAGGTCCTGATCTCCAAAAGTGGTTTGTGGTTACCTTTGACTTTTCTTTCTTCATTAACTTCAAAAGAAATATCAGAGTGATAACATTTCTGGCGACCATACTAGGGACTTCGATCCTCAGTCTCATAAAACTTTAAGGAAACCTTAAATTTCATCTTAAGCCCCTTAAGGTCATGTTCTGAAAGTTAATCTTGAAAAAATTTCATAAAAAAACAGTTAGAAAAAAAGTTAAAATTCTAGCTCCCAAGAAGATTCACTATATCAGGGCAAAACCAAATCCAAGCCTTGAAACTATAGTTGATGACCCGGAGAGAATTTTAAGAAAAACCAAAACAACAGAAACTCAAGCAAGTAGTAGTTGGTTAGTTAGAGTCAATTCACTCCCTGAGGATTTATTAACTTTAGAGGAAATCCCTTTTGATTTGTCATTTGACCTCTCATTATTTAGAAGTAAATCTGAGAATGCAATCCATGAAACACTCTTAGACCCTGAGTTTGTTCAATTCATTGAATAAAAAAGGATTATTCATTCAGATTTAGATAAATTTGTCGTTGATACTTTTGACAAGATAGAAGCTTGGGCCTCTAAATTGATAAGTAATATAGGTGATTCTTACATTCAACAATCTGTTGAAATAGCTGCCCTTACTACTGCTACCCCTGAAGTTTCTGCACAAACTTCACTCACTGTAAATACCCCTTCTTTTACCACAACTTCACCAATTGTATCTTCCACAATCCGATCACCTAAACCAGTTATTAATCAGCCATCCTCATCATCATCTAGTTTACCTCCATCCAGTTCAGGTCCTTCCTCAAGCACCACAACTTTACCCCCAAGTCAAGCTAGAATCACAGCAATGGCAAATCGATATGCACCTCTAGTTTTACATGCACAACTCCATGCCATGCTTGCAAATTATCAGAGTAAAATATTCCTGTTTGATGCTACTGGTGAGTACACTGCCCAACAACATGTAAACAAGATGTCTGACTTTTTTGAGTTACATGAGATAGATGAAGCAGATGTCCAAATGATGTTGTTTGCCCAAACTTTAACTAGGGAAGTCAAGAAATGGTTCAAAGCCTTTCGTGCCAACCATATTGCAGACTTAGCTAATTTTCACAGATTATTCATTGGTAGATGGGAGAGAAAGAAAAACCCATTGCAAATACTTTCTGAATATGAAAACATTAGAATAGCTCCTAATGAGTCAGTTCGGGACTATTGCACTAGGTTCAATAGTATCTACAATGAAATCCAAACCAATATTAAGCCTCCACCTGACCTAGCATTAATTAAATTCCCTAATGGTTTTGACGCTGACATGTCATACCAGTTAAGGGAAATAAACCCTGAAACACTAGAACAAATGCAAAGCAATGTTCTTAGTGTAGAGGCCAACCTATTAGCCAAGAAAGCTCGAATGAGAAATGAAAAGAAAGTTGCATTTAAAGAGGAAACTTCTACTTCAGATGGAAAGGAAGATATTTTAGCTAAGAGTTTAGAGAGAATAATGGATAGATTAGAAAATATGGATAGGAAAAATCAATGGGAAAATAAACAACCACCCCCAATAAGAAACCCCAATTTTAGGAAGAATCCTAATGCTAGAAAAAAATGCTACACCAAATTAACAGATTAGGCCCCCCTTCCAAGAGAACTATGTTGAGGATTCACAGAACTAAGAAGGAGAGGATGACAGCCAGATAAACTTACTAGAGACCAAAGATGAAGACACTGTTTTTCTTACTCAAGAAGAACAAGAGTTATATATGTTGCAGCAGTTGCAGTTAGAATCTAGTGAATCCTTTGATTTTAAACAGGGATATGAGTCAGCTATATATGAGGTACACAAACAATATAGCTTAATAAAGTAAAAAGAACAATGAGACTCCCATTAAAAGATCCATCCAGACCCGAACTAAGATAATAAAAGAAGCTCCAGTTACCAAAGTGTTACAAATCCTCCCTAGGGAAACACCAGAGACTTGTTGAGATTGCAACAAGATGATGGAGCTTAGTGAAAAGAGTCGCCTTCACTAAGTGGGCCCGCAGGCTATTTTTGGCGCAAGTCTATTTTTAGACTATGTCTATTTTTAGACATATGGATCATGTCTATGTTTATGGATGATTGATCAAGTTGGAAAAAATAGATGGACTTCTATTTTTGATGAAAGTGTGAGTGATCAAGTCTATTTTTAGACTGGCTGTCAAAAATAGAAAAGTCAAATATTATTATCTCACAATAATATTTGGACTATAAACTTAATCTTATTCTCTTGGAGCACTTCAGTTTGAGCTACGGAAGTGGCACATGCAGCTGTCAGAAGGAAATTCGTTTTTCTTATGAGTCAGTTGAGTTGTTGCATGCATGACTTCAGTTAGAACTCAAGTGAGTTGAGTTTAGTGGACTGGAGGTACAGTTGATGGAGTTGTGTTCAGTTTAACTTAGTTAAACTGGTTGTAGTTAGTCTAACTGCAGATAGACTAATGATGAGTTGTTAAACTAATTATTAACTCATAATACAACTAAAGAATACATCAGTTAACTCAGTTGCATGTCAGTGCATGTTCAGTTCAACAGGGACAGGTGGTAGAGAATCAGATTGCTATCAGTTGTGACTATAGTTGTGCACTAGATCTTGCACAATCAAGGGATTGAGTATGCCAATGAGTTTGCTCACGTATTTGGCCCGCATTTTAGCCTTTGCTCACGTCCACAAAGAGTGAGTGACTATTTTGCAGGTGAAAATCGAGTTTGGGAAGCTATTCTCATCAGTTCTTGAGCAGGTATTGAGCAGTGGAGGCAGGCAAGCAGTGGAAGAGATTTGGAGATCAGATCTGAGCTGTATTGTGTGTAACAGAGGTGGAGATACTTGTGAGAAGTATTATGCTGTGTAATGTTACATGACTCAATCATTAATATACAGATAGTGTGGGGTTTTTAGCGAGATGTTTTCCCCGTGATACATACTGTGTTAATGTGTGAATGCTCTTGATGTTTTATTGTTATTGATGCTGCTATATTCTTGATCAACGTAGAGGAGCTTATGTATTGTGTATGTTTTCCGCATTAGTACATGATCAGGATAATCTCCATTGAATATGTGTTAAATTATTCAAAATTTCTACATGGTATCAGAGCTAGATGATTTGTAGAAAAAAAAAATTCTACATGGTATCAGAGCTAGATGATTTGTAGAAAAAATTTCTACATGGTATCAGAGCAGCTTGATTTGTAGAAGAGATTTTTACAGGATATCAAGAGAGGGTTGATCATCAGATCTACTATTCAGGAAGTGTTTACTCACGAATTCTAGATCGGAAGCAGTTGAGTTGGTTGCTGGTGGAATTCGAATTTGCAACAGTGTTGTTGAAATGTCTTTCAACAGATTGCGAATGTTATTCCAAAGCAAGAGCGACCTGGCGCTCAAGGATAAACTCAATAACAATAAAGGTGAGAATGGATCTTCATCAAAGGTATCTGATGAAGAGAATTGTGCTTTGGCTGCCAAAGCAAACAAGGGGAAGAACGAGAAAGCTTCTCAGTCTGGTGCGAAAGGCAAGAAGCAGGATATATCCAAAGTGAAGTGTTTTCACTGTCACCAGCATGGACACTATGCCACAAATTGTCCGCAGAAGAAGAAGAACAAGCAAGCTGCTGGATCTGCAGGGGGAGAGGCTTTAGCTTCTCAGTTTGAGCTTGATTTTTCATTGATCGCATGCTTGGTTTCAAGTGTGATGGGATCAGTGTGGTTCTTGGACAGTGGTGCGTCTTTTCACATGACGGGAGATAGAGATTTGTTCTCTGATCTGGAGGACAAAGATCTTGGAGTGCACATCGAGATGGGCGATGATGGTAGATACAGTGCGACCGGTATCGGTACCATTTCCTTTGAGAGGGAGTCTGGTAAACCCTTTGTATTGAAGGAAGTCATGCATGTTCCAGGATTGAAGAAGAATCTCATCTCAGTGGCGATGTTAGAAGACAAGGGGTATGATGTTGTTTTCAGCGAGGGAAAGGCCTTCCTGCGCAGCAAGACAACTGGTGAGACCCGGAAGATAGGGGTTCGAGTGAGGAACCTTTATCAGTTGCATGTAGATGGATGCGCAGCAATGGCAGGCAAGGCAGAAGGATTGGTGAGCCGGGACGATGGCGAGTTGTGGCACAGGAGATTGGGTCACCTTCACCATGGAGCCTTGAAGATACTGCAGCAGATCACTACAGGGCTTCCTAAAGGCACACTTGCGCAGTCAGATCAGTGCAAGGGGTGTACTTTGGGGAAGTTTGTGAAAGCCACCTTTCACGAGAAGGATAGTCGCGCCACGACGATCCTTGAGAGAATTCACACAGACGTGTGTGGACCTTTCTCAGTTGCTTCGACAGCAAAACACAGGTATTATGTGATTTTTGTTGATGATTTCTCTCGTAAGTGCTGGATCTTCTTCATGCAGAAGAAGAGCGAGACATATTCAAAGTTCTGTGAATTCAAAGCACTGGTCGAGAAGGAGTCGGGGAAGAAGGTGAAGGCTCTTAGGAGCGATAATGGTGGTGAATACATCTCGGACGAGTTCAAGGATTTCTGCAAGGCAGAAGGGATTCGTAGAGAGCTCATAGCTCCCCATAACCCACAGCAGAACGGGGTAGCTGAGCGGAAGAACAGAACGATTGTGGGTGCTGCACGGGCAATGTTGCATGATCAGGGCCTACCCCTTCACTTGTGGGCGGAAGCATGGAATACAGCAGTTTATGTGCAGAACCGTTGTCCTCATAGGATACTTGGCATGAGTACACCCGAGGAGGCTTATTCTGGTAAGAAGCCTGATCTTTCTCATTTGAGGATTTTTGGTGCTAACGTTTACATGCATGTGACGAAGGATGCCAGAAAGAAGTTGGAGCCGACTGCAGAGGTTGGGATATTTGTGGGGTACACTGATACGCCCCACAACTATCGTGTGTATTTTCCAGACAGTGGTAAAACTGTTGTGCGACGGGATATAAAATTTCAGGAGGAGAAAGCCATGAAGTGTTCGCTTGAGAGGGAGCTACACTTGCATGTAGATGAGGAGCTATTAGTTCCTAAGGATGAGCTTCAGGACGTGGATCAGCCACAGGACGAGGTTCATGGAGTGGAAGAGACCACTCATGCAGCGCCAACCATCAGAGGGCGAAAGCGCTTGACAGAAGCTGAGCGACTGGCTCAAGATGCAGAGAAAGTTGTAGGACCACCTACAGCCCAACGCAGGCAGAGACAGTCACCTGATCGGTACACTGGATACATGGCTCTTATGAGCAAGTGTGTTGTGACTGAGCCATCCTCTTTCGAGGAAGCTGTGGAGGAACCCGCATGGGTAGACGCCATGGTGGAAGAGTATGATTCTATTGTCAGAAACAGTGCATGGGAGATTGTTCCTAGACCGGAAGGGAAATCAGTGGTGGGTTCGAGATGGATCTACAAAGTTAAGCAGGCAGCTGACGGGAGTGTGGAGAAGTACAAGGCAATATTTGTTGCCCGAGGCTTTTCACAGATTGAGGGGATCGATTATGAGGAGACCTTTGCACCTGTCGCAAGGTATTCTTCCATACGGACGATTCTTGCTCTCTCAGCGCAGATGGGATGGCACATTCATCAGATGGATGTGAAGACTGCGTTCCTCAACGGAGTCATTGAGGAGGAGGTGTACATTGAGCAACCCGAAGGCTTTGAAGTCTTCAGCAGCGAGTCGCATGTGTGCAGGCTCAAGAGAGCGCTGTATGGGTTGAAGCAAGCACCACGTGCTTGGTACACACGGATAGACAGCTATTTCACAGGACTTGGATTCTCCAAGAGCGAGGCGGATCCGAACCTATACCAGATTGTGGTGGAGGGTAAGTTGCTTATCATTGTACTGTATGTTGATGATTTGATTCTAACGGGTGATGAGCTGTTGATACTGTCATGCAAGAAGGATCTTGCTACAGAGTTTGAGATGAAGGATTTGGGCCTCCTTCACTATTTCCTAGGATTGGAAATATGGCAGCGCAGTGGTGGACTGTTTGTTTCTCAGGGCAAGTATGCTCGGGAGATACTGGAGAAGTTCAACATGCATGGCTGCAAGCCTGTTGATACTCCTCTTCCTGGAGGTTGGAGGAAGGAGGATGCCACTTCGGGAGAAGAAGTGGATGCCACTGTTTATCGACAGTTGGTGGGGTCGCTGATGTATTTGGTCAATACACGACCTGATATATGCTATGCAGTTAACCAACTTTCACAAGCTATGGTTAAGCCTACCAAGCTCTTCTGGAAGGCGGGCAAGCATGTATTGAGCCACTTGAGAGGCACATCGGGATATGGATCTTGGTACAGGCAGGAGGATGCAGAGTGGGTAGGGAGCCCAACGGACAGAAAGAGCACATCAGGAGGGGTCTTCAGTATCGGATCGACAGTAGTTTCTTGGTACAGCAGGAAGCAGAGATCTGTGTGGATGAGGATGATCTTGGTCGGGTTTTTCGGGTCCAAGCACATCAGGTACCATCATATCAGAGATTGTGTGCAGCGGAGGATCATGTTACTTTCGTACATTCCAACGGAGGATCAGGATGCTGATATTCTGACGAAGGCTCTCACCAGGAGCAAATTCGAGTACCACCAAGGCAGGATAGGGGTTGCTGATAATCCATATCTTGTCGAGAGGGAGTGTTGAGATTGCAACAAGATGATGGAGCTTAGTGAAAAGAGTCGCCTTCACTAAGTGGGCCCGCAGGCTATTTTTGGCGCAAGTCTATTTTTAGACTATGTCTATTTTTAGACATATGGATCATGTCTATGTTTATGGATGATTGATCAAGTTGGAAAAAATAGATGGACTTCTATTTTTGATGAAAGTGTGAGTGATCACAGTGTGAGTGATCAAGTCTATTTTTAGACTGGCTGTCAAAAATAGAAAAGTCAAATATTATTATCTCACAATAATATTTGGACTATAAACTTAATCTTATTCTCTTGGAGCACTTCAGTTTGAGCTACGGAAGTGGCACATGCAGCTGTCAAAAGGAAATTCATTTTTCTTATGAGTCAGTTGAGTTGTTGCATGCATGACTTCAGTTAGAACTCAAGTGAGTTGAGTTTAGTGGACTGGAGGTACAGTTGATGGAGTTGTGTTCAGTTTAACTTAGTTAAACTGGTTGTAGTTAGTCTAACTGCAGATAGACTAATGATGAGTTGTTAAACTAATTATTAACTCATAATACAACTAAAGAATACATCAGTTAACTCAGTTGCATGTCAGTGCATGTTCAGTTCAACAGGGACAGGTGGTAGAGAATCAGATTGCTATCAGTTGTGACTATAGTTGTGCACCAGATCTTGCACAATCAAGGGATTGAGTATGCCAATGAGTTTGCTCACGTATTTGGCCCGCATTTTAGCCTTTGCTCACGTCCACAAAGAGTGAGTGACTATTTTGCAGGTGAAAATCGAGTTTGGGAAGCTATTCTCATCAGTTCTTGAGCAGGTATTGAGCAGTGGAGGCAGGCAAGCAGTGGAAGAGATTTGGAGATCAGATCTGAGCTGTATTGTGTGTAACAGAGGTGGAGATACTTGTGAGAAGTATTATGCTGTGTAATGTTACATGACTCAATCATTAATATATAGATAGTGTGGGGTTTTTAGCGAGATGCTTTCCCCGTGATACATACTGTGTTAATGTGTGAATGCTCTTGATGTTTTATTATTATTGATGCTGCTATATTCTTGATCAACGTAGAGGAGCTTATGTATTGTGTATGTTTTCCGCATTAGTACATGATCAGGATAATCTCCACTGAATATGTGTTAAATTATTCAAAATTTCTACATGGTATCAGAGCTAGATGATTTGTAGAAAAAAAAATTTCCACATGGTATCAGAGCTAGATGATTTGTAGAAAAAATTTCTACAGCTACCCCTAAAATTGTAGATATAACCTCCACTGAAACTCAAACAGAGACAATCACTGAAAACAATCAAAATAAGAGAAATCAAGGCAAAATAGTAGAAACACATACTGAAATTCCTAGTACCGAGAAACAGGATAAGAACACAAAAATTGCACATGTTAAGGAAGATCTAAATCAAACAAACAAAGCTCAGCTACCTTTCAACATCAAAACTAAAATAGCAAAATTAAAGATATCAGTTCCCCTTACCAAACTAGTAAAGAATGAATCCTATAAGTCAGAAATAACTGAAACTTTAAACATAGGATAGGGAGAGGATGTTGTTAATTTGAATGATGATCAGCTTGAATTATTGTTTGGCCCTGAGGCTAATGGTATTCATTAGCAAGGGGGAGTTCCTCCTTTCTACATTAGCCTAAACATTCATGACAAAATATTGCATAATGCTATGTTGGACTCAGGGGCATCCCATAATTTGATGCCAAAGGCAATCATGGAGAGACTAAACCTAGACATTACCAGACCATATAAGGATTTGTTTTCTTTTGACTCTTGTCCAGTTCCCTGCAAAGAGTATTTTAATGGACATAGTAGTTGTAGACATCCCACCGAAATATGGAATGTTGCTATCTCTCTCATGGGGAGAAAAACTGCAGGGATTCTTGCAGTTAGATATGTTTTATGCCACCATATCTATTTTTGGCCAACCAAGAAAATTATATAGAGAGACCTTGATGAAATACATGGTGAGCGGTGATGAAAAACCACAAAACTTTCCCATATACTCCATGCATTCAAATATGGACTCTTTTATCTTGTACAATGCAAAACATGACAATAAGGAAATCACAGCTCAAGACCTGAAATACAGAACAGCTGACAGCGAGAACATTTTTCATGAGTCACTATGGCATCTAGACTTTGATGGGTCTGTCAATAGGTTAGGGGATAGTGCAGGAGTGTGGATCCATAATATGGAGAATAATCATGCTGAGGGACATGCTTTCAGATTGAACTTCAAGTGTACCAATAATATGGCCAAATATGAAGCCCTAATTCTAGGGTTATAATTGGTTAGGAAACTTGGAGCCAAAAGAGTTTCCATTATGGGAGACTCAGAGCTGATTATTAAACATATTAATGGTGAATACTTTGTAAACAATCCTAGACTTGGTCAATATAGGGAAACTGTTCTAGACTTAATCAAAGACCTCCTAGAAACAAACTTTGTTGCCATTCCTAGAAAACAAAACATGCAGGCCCACAGTCTGGCCACTTTTGCTAGTACCTGTAAATTTCCATTTCAACCCAACCATCAGTACACTGCAGAAGTCAGACATAGGCCTGTTATACCAGACAACCTGAAGTATTGGCAGATTTTCTCCCAGGATTCTCAGATTTACGATTTCATGAACAATGAAGGTGAGTTTCAAAATTGTAAGATAGATACTGACTATACAGTAGACAATAATATAGAAAGTAACATAGATGTAAATATTTTAGATATATCTAAACCAACTTAATTTACTAGAGTAGAAATAGATAGTTTAGAGAATGTAGAGATTGAAGAAATAATGAATGATGATCCTGAAATTCTTAATCTAAAAAAAAAAAAGCCTAAGGGATTAGTTCCTTTAGAAGATTTGTTTGACTCTAATGATGTAGCTAGGAAACCCAAAGTGGAACATCTAAGAGCTGACATATAAGAGGTTAACATAGGAGTTGAGGATAAACCAAAACTCATTAAAATATCAAAAGCCTTACCTCCAGAGGAAAAGGTTAAATACATCAATATGTTTAAAGAGTTCCAGGATGTATTTGCCTGGAGTTATGAAGACTTAAAATCTTATGACACCAGCATAATCCAACACAAAATACCTCTAAAATAGGATCATAAACTTTTCAAATATAAACTTAGGAGAATAAACCAAGTTCTTATGACGTCTATTGAGAAAGAAGTTAAAATAATGTTTGATGCCCAAATAATAGCCCCCATTAGATACTCAAATTGGATTTCAAACTTAGTCACTACTAGGAAAAAGACTAGTGAAATTAGACTTTGTGTAGATTTTAGAAATTTAAACAAGGTCTCATAAAAAGATAATTATCCTCTACCAAAAATGGACCATATACTGCAGAGGGTAGTAGGATCATCCAAGATTTCATTGTTAGATGGATTCTTTGGGTATAACCAAATCTTAGTTCAACCTAAGGACCAAGCCAAAACTACGTTTACTACTCCTTGGGGTACCTTCATGTATTTGAAGATGCCTTTTGGATTAATGAATGCAGGTGCCACATTTCAAAGAGCTATGGATATAACTTTTTCCAAGGAGATCCATGACTTCCTAGTAGTATACCAAGATGACATCACAGTCTTCTCCAAATCTCATAATGAACACCTAGACCCCCTGAGAAGAGTATTTATCAAAAGTAGAAAATTTGGGATTTCTTTAAATCCCAAAAAGGCACTCTTTGGTCTGGAAGAGGGAAAATTGTTGGGACACGTCATATCTAAAGATGGGATTAGAATAGATCCTGGTAGCATAGAGGCCATTTAGACCATTACCCATCCTAGAAATAGTAGAGAATTACAGTCATTTCTAGGCAAGATAAACTTTCTTGGGAGATTAATTTCAAATCTAGTAGAACTGATTAGAGAATTAAATATCATGCTAAGAAAGGACTTAGCACTTAAATGGATAGTGGATGCCAAACAATCCTTTGAAGCCATCAAGGAAGCCTTAGCCAAAACTCTAGTCTTGATAAGTCCTGATTTTAGCAAGGATTTTATAATTTTTTCTTTTGCTTCAAAACACACCATTGCAGCAGTCTTGCTACAAAAGAACAACCAAGGATATGAAAAACCAATTGCATTTTTTAGTAAATCCTTAAGAGATGCCACACTCAAATACAATATTATGGAAAAACAAGCATTAACTTTAGTAAAGGCTATCAAAGACTTCAAAGTATACATTCTGTGTTCTCACATTATTGCTTATGCTCCAAATTCTATAGTTAAGGACATTTTGATAAAAAATGCGCCTGAAGGGAAAAGAGGCAAGCAGATTGCCACAATATTGTAATATGACATAGAGATTAAGCCAACTAAGCTTATCAAAGGCCAAGGTTTAGCCAAACTCATCGTTGAATCGAACTGTCAGGCCCTTGATATAAACTTCATTAGTGCCCTTGACAATCAGGAAGAGATGGCGACTTACTGATCAGTGAACCCTTTACTAATTCACCCTGGTATGCAGATATTATATTTGTATTACAAAATTTACAATCTCCTCATGGTTTAACAAGAACTAAAGATAGAATTTTAAAGATGAAGTCATCAAAGTATTGTATCATAGATAATGCAATGTTTTGGAAAGACAATAGTGGTATTCTTTTAAATTGTTTATTGAAAAATGAAGATGATAAATCATGTAAGAGTTTCATGCAGGGGATTGTGGAGGACACGAGGACAATTGTACAGGAAGACTATTGCTGACAAAATCCTGAGGGCTGGTTTTTACTAGCCTACTTTGTTTGCAGATATTAAGAAACATGTGACCTCCTGTCATAAATGTCAGATATTTGAGAGAAAGAGAAAACTTTTACCCTTACCTCTTGTTGAAGGCTCAAAAAATCAGGACTCGAACAAGGGGGTTAACCACCTGGTCCGAACCTTAATGCAGCTCCTTTTCCGTTTGGAATAGTGGCTCCGACTGGGGATGATGGGACCAGTTTCCCAATCTATTTATGATGTTTGTGCTAACGGGATGATGTTTTTCTTTTTGGGGTTTTATGGGGTGAATACTTGTTCTAAATCTAATCTATCTTCTAACTATCATATGCAATCTATCATAATCAAAGAAAACATCTAAGTTTAAAACTATCCCGGGAGTAATGTTTACATATGCGATCTAAAATGATTTCTAAAAGTGATTGATAATGAATATCATTCAATCACAATAAGAAGAGAATCCATTTAAGAATGATTGTTTCATATAAAAAGTTAGCCGAAACAATATGAAAAATATATCGCATAAAGAGTCATTCACATATTCAACATAAAGAATAAGTCATCACCATACAAAAGTGCAATAATGATAACTAAACATTTAAACTTTCATACATAAATAACTGAAAATGATTTATTGCTTGACACACAAGTAAAAAGCATTAAGAGATAAAAGTACCATTTGTAATACGCCCTACTCATGAGCTGCAGCAATATTGATCTATCTTCAAGTCACTTAACATCCACTAAGAGTACAAAAGTGCAATTTCAGTAGCAGATATTAAACTCAAATAGAAAATAAATCTTGTTCCATTAATTTTATCAAAACCTCCTCAGTGGGGGGCAAGATGCACGTTCTGAAGAATGTTTTTGATAAAACTCTGGACCCCTCTCTAAATGCATGAGAGGGGTTTAAATACTACTCTATGAAATCTAAAATTAAATATTACAAAAATAGATGAGGAGGTTTAAACGACCTGCTCATTTTAAGCAAAAATAAACTAAAACAAAAATAAAATATGTCTATGACTAATCCTACATCTGATTCCTTAGATCGCAAATATCCAGCGTCGGTTTTAAGAGTGTTGATTGGCCGAGTTCATCTTTTAGTTCTCCTGCAAATACGGCATTGGTGAGAGCCGGCACTATCTTCTCTGCGGAAGTCATCCGGCACTTCAGGGTCATCCATTGGCTGTGTGGTTTCACCACGTACTGCCAATATGCTGCCCAGTTTAATATATTTACCTATTTAATTGCCTCTTCCCTTTCCTTCGCTGCTTGTTTCCATACTGCTTGGAGCTGTTGTGCTTTTGGAAGAAAACCAGGGGTAGTTTCCGCTACCAAATTAGCCATGTGTAGATTTTCATTTACGCATTCAATGACACTGTTCACTGCTGCCGCTGCATCTTCCATTACCTGTTCTGCTTCCTTTAGCCAAGAATCCCATTTCGCAAATAAAATCTCTTTGTACGATTCATCAATTCTGGGCATGTCTGCTCTTTTCCCTTCTTTGGATTTCTGCCAGTTTAAGAAGTCTGAGACCATCTTAAAAATTGAATCATATTCAAGTTGTAATTCCACGAATTGATTTGTAATATTATCACTCATTTCGCAATGGGAATTCCATTGCGAAATCTTCTGGCATAGTAGTTATTTCTATTGCAAGAGCTGAGAATTGAGACCAAGTGCCTCTATGACAAATTGCCCAATTTTAGGATCATCTTTATGCAGTTCAATTAAACCCTGTAACTATTCTTCTTTACTAGCTAAACTGCTTTGATGTGCCAATTGCATTTGTTGGAAGTCTTGCTGAAGTTTTGCTAACTGTGTTTCCGCTTGTTGGTTGATGCTGACTTGCTATAATTGTTCTTCCAAAAACAAAATCATATCTTCTTTTTCTTTAAGTAGCAATTGAACCTCTATTGCCTTCAATAGTTGTTGCAGCGTATGCACCTGTGACTTGTGAGAGCCTAGTGATATTTGTTGATGGATCTGTAGAGGGTTCTTTCCAAAGAACATCCAGAGGTTCATCCTCGGGAGCGAGCACAGAATCCAACTTTCTTTTCTTCCTTTGCCTTCTAACAATAGCTTTATGTTGAGCGTTCTAGAATACATCTAGAGGAGGAATTTTCCTCTATTCTTAGTACAATCTCAGATGAGGGAGCAACGAGAATGTGCTCCATTTCCTGAGTGTTGACAACCCTTTCTATTACCATTTCTGTGGTCGCCTCTTTTGGATTTGTTGGTGGCTCTGCGCTTTTTTCTTCTGTGTTAAGTATCTTATTAAAATTTTCCCATTCCCCTTCTACATCAATTACGGGTGGCTTTGTTTGCTTTGTAAGGGGAGTTGAGGTTTCAGCTTGTTTTACAGACAAAGTCTGTTGATCAGAATTTGTTGTAGACTGAGTTGTGTCTTTTATTGACTCCTCGCTTTTACTGTGTTCATTTTCGGATTGATTGCTAGACTTTTCTGTTTTCTGTTGATTCTTTTTCAGAACTTGTTTTGGACTTCTCTTTTGAATCCTCACTTATGCTAACGCTGGGAGTAGGATCTCTTATTGGTTCGATGAGTAATTGGTCCAATGGGACCTTAGATAACCTCTGTTTTCTGTAATTGTCAAAAGTTTGGAGACCTTCTTGGTCAAAAAGAATTCGTGTTGTATGCTGAACCTCTTTGAAGGTGTTTTTCTACAGGAAAACATCATCAAAGGGATCTTTTTCATGAGTAAAAACTCTTATTTTAACCATTGTGTTAAAATCACTTACAACACCAAAGGGATCATATTTCCTTCCCGGGAACTTGGGTAGTTGTAAAGATAATACATTATTAACTTCTTTGAAAGCATGACCTAAGTCATGCAATGCAAATGCTCCGCATGTTACAGGAAATTGAGGCCAAATGGCCTTCTTGGAATCTTTCAGTATTTTGCTCATTCCTCCCTCACCGCATGTCTAATAGGCTATCTCCCTAGCCATCAGTTTATCTGGGACGTAAAAAGGTAGCACATGGGGTGAAGCAATGCTGCCAAACACTCTGATATATGTGAACAATTCTTCCCCAAACCATCTCGCCACGGGGAGAATATCTACCTCAGCTTCTTGGGAAAACCTTGGGGCATCTCTGTTGTAGATCTTTTTATGGATCGGGAGTATAACTCTATGTCAAATTTTGAAGAAATGTGGCACAAAATTTGATTCCCACATGCATTTTTGATAAATTTGAATGGGAAGTGGATTTTGAACCGTCCACTTCCATCCCATAATAGGAAATTTGGAAACAAAACAAATAGCGTCCATAACATAGGCGCTCATAAAAAATGGAGGGTAAACCCTCGAAGCAATGCTTATTTTTCTTCTATATTCTAAAATTGCAGTGGCTAAATTATCTGACAGGATTTAGGCCCAATTCATTATTGTGGCATTGATAGTTGCATCCACTAGTGGTAACCATTCTGATGAAAATTTGTCGATGTCTGGTTTACCAAACAGTCTACATAACATTGCAGCGACAAAACAGTAAGGGGAACAAAGAGAACCAGTGGCGTACATACCATTTTTATCTTTCTTCAGTCTTTCCTCATTGGCAGACCAATTCTTTGTGCTTTCTTCCAAGTCTTCATTCTCCTTGGCGAACTTCTCGACAAATTGCATGTTGTAGATGGCATGAGGTTCGGGTAAGTGATACATGAGCCTCAGATTTTCTAGAGTAAATGACCCCATGACTTCCTGGCTTGCCGTCTTGAACTCTCTGTCAGATATGTCTGCATCATCCATATTCCATTTCACCATGTTGGTGTAAGGGAGCATCTTTGGCCTTGCAGCAATGCGGTGTAGAAATGAGCATGCAAGTTCAGTTAGGG
Organism: Pinus tabuliformis; assembly: GCA_031772625.1. Classification (NCBI taxonomy): domain Eukaryota; kingdom Viridiplantae; phylum Streptophyta; class Pinopsida; order Pinales; family Pinaceae; genus Pinus; species Pinus tabuliformis. The sequence continues at coordinate 473,397,142 of CM062816.1, forward strand.
ATGCATCAAAAGAGCCACATCCATCCGTCGTAATTGTTACTTCCATAATTCTCGATTGTTCCTCTTCCAACAACTGATACATAGTTTTCCACGTAGATGTCCCTGCATCCCGATTACAGGTAGTGTCTGTGAACAATGGGGTCATTTCTGACTTCTCAGACACGGGAGCCTTGCCTTTCTTCACCATTTCTTCGTGTGTTATGCTTTGTGTGTTCTTCCTGAAAGTTGCAAGCAGAGAGCAAGATATGATAAAATGATAGTGAATGCATAAATAATCAATAGAAGGATGAAAATAAGGTGATGGAGGGTCTTTAATTCTAAATCATATCAAAAGATATCAACTTGCGTCAAATGGTCCTTTACACTGATCCTAATCGCTCTTTTAATAAATGACCACTAATGAACCGTTATGCTTAACTTTAATGTTCATAACTTCACATTGAAAGTCGGGAAGTACTCTACTAGAACCTAGATCCCTTCGAATTGCGATAAAAGTGATTTTGCGATTTGCTTCACAATATCGCAAATCGCTATATCACAAAACTTGTTTTCGTTAAAACCCACCGCTACATGAGTTGTTGTGATATGCAATTTGTGAGATGCTATCGCATTTCGCAATATTTTGCTTAGGCTTTATCAAGTAGCGTTGCGCGTTTGAAACTGCGATGCGATAAGGTTATATGATTTTATGACCTCGCATTTTCACGAATCGCATTTTAAAGAGGTAACTTTTATAAGGGAGGTCTATCGTAACTATTTTGCGATGCGAGAATAATCTTTTTTAAAGCGGGTTTTTCAATGTTTACTTAAATATTCACGACTTTCCGTTATAAGGCTATTCTTAGGCCTTTTGATCATGTAACGCTTTTTATAAGAAACTTATCGTTTCTGAAATTTTATGCCCTTAAAGTATGAAAAAATAAATCTTCATGTTTTAGCAAGTTCCACTTTGACATCTTATTTTATTCTAAAAACAAGAAAGGCATGATTAAATGCTAAGATTTGATTTTTTGGAATCCCCATTTATTAATGTTATTACTAACACTAATAAAAGGGAGGGTTGTTGATAGACACAACAATTGGCGATTCACTTGGAATAACCAGTTATCTCTGAGGGGTTTTTTGAATTTTCTAAAACTTCAAAAATAGAGATGGTTTTGAAAATGAAACTTCATTGTATGCAATATAAGGTAAATAGTGCTATTTATTGATAACATCTTGTTCTAAATATTTTTATTATGATTGTCTTCTTCTCAGAGTTAGTCATTTTACTCACATCAGTCGTTACTTGGTTGTAAAGATAAGAACGAAAACATCTCTTTAGATCAGTTTTGGTGTACTTGTTTGTCGTAGGTAGAGCCTCTACTGCCAACAGGCGTTCATAGCCTCGACATGGTTACCTGTTACCCATTTAATGGTCCAATGTCCCACTTGAGAAGCATGCAATGTTCAAAGATAAATCCTCATGTACACTTATTGTTCTTTCTTTTCTTATTTCTCTTTTAATTCTTAAAGAACAATGTCTTGGTTTGGTGGCCAAAATTGACAGTGCCATTCATTTGATTTATAACTTAACTGAACAAGCTAGCTCTTAATAAGACCCCTTGCCTTTCGATTGAAACAGTCTCCAGCCATTACCCTGTTTTGATATGCAGTATGGCAATGTCAGTTAGTTATAATCTTTATGATCATGATAAGTCGGCTCTTGATGAGACCTCTTATTCTTTAAGTTTAAGGTGTATAATTGGATTACTCCTTGAATCTTGCAAATTCTTTGAGTGGGGGGGAAGTCATTGGTTACTTAAGAATTCTCCCGGACGACAATTGTAGAGTTTGAAAATAGCTTTTCCGCAAAGAATCTTTGTTTTGTTATCGATACCTTTTGTGACTGATGTAAGGAAAACTCCTTCCTAAAGTTGATTGTAACCAAAACTTAGATAGTTGAAACAAAAGAACAAGTAAAATTTTCAAAATAATAGCACTTGACCCTATGTTTCAAAAATGGAGATTAATTTTCATAACCATTCCCACTTATAAAAGCGAAAAACAAAATTAAAATGACACACTATTCTTTTCGTGAAACCAAAAGTGAACATTCTCAACCTGTTTTATTATCAAAAGAAAACTTAACTAAAAACTATAATCTACAGAAAATAGAAGAGATCATCTTTTATGGAAAATATTTCTTTAGAATCTGTCCATTAACAGGTAAAGACTCTCTTTTCACTACTAAATCTTGTAACATGAAAGTTGATGGACCAATGAGTTCAACAACCTGGAATGGTCCAAGCCACATCCGTTGGAATTTAGTATGCTTGCCTTTCTCCTCATGGGCTTTACCCCATTTTAATACTAAGTCTCCAAGTTGAAAATCTTTTCTAGACATTGAGTTTGAATCAAAAAAAGCTTTTACTAATTGTTGATGATGCGCGTGAGTAATTCTGGCCTTTTCTCGTTCCTCTTCAAGTTTAAGAATCTGCAATTGTCTTAATTGCAAGGATGAGGAAGGGGTTTCTTCAATGAATTGAACTAAGGCTAAAGAAGGAATAGCTAGATTTGTTGGTAAGACCACTTCTTTTCCATAAACTAAATTAAAAGGAGAAGTGCCAATGGAGGTTTTTTGAGTTATTCGATCTGCCTAGAGAGCATACACTAAAGACTTATGCCAGTTTCTATGATTTTGATCAATAGTCCGTTTAATGATTCTAATAAGGTTTTTGTTTGTTGATTCGGCCAACCCATTTCCTTGTGGATAATAATTAGCAGAATATTTGAGTTTAAAACCTCTTTTGAGAGCAAATTCTGTCATAGCATTGCCTGAGAAATATGATGCATTATCAAACATTAAAGCAGAAGGTAAGCCAAACCTGGTGATTATGAATTGATCTATAAATTCGATGATACTTTTAGAGTTGGTTGTCTTGAGTGGAACTGCTTCTACCCATTTGGTAAAGTAGTCGATAGCTGTAAGGATGTATTTATGTTGTTTAGAAGAATGAGGAACGATCTCACCTATTATATCTAATCCCCATTGTTCAAATGGTTGATCGATGTTGACCGGCTGTAATGGCAACGATGGTTTCTTTTGTCTTCCGATAGCAGTCTAGAAAATCTGACATTTCCTTACATAGCTATGTGCATATTTAAATAAAGTTGGCCAGTAGTAGACAGCGCGCAAGATTTTGTGTGTTGTTGCATCTCCTGCATAGTGTCCACTTGTTGGCCCATCATGAAGTTCCTGCAATACTTTTTCTGCTTCAGATTTCTCGAGGCGTCTAAGGAGAACAGAATCATAATTCATTCTAAAAAGTACATCATTGATTATTTGATATTGTTTAGATTTTAGCCTCATGATGAGCCCCAAAAATGGGCAATTATTTGGGCTCATTCAACCTCCTAAGTTGACTTAATCCACCATTCTCATTGGTTTATTGCATGTTTTTTATTATTTTTATGTTAATAGAGTGAATTTGGTTAGTCACTATGCCAACAAGTCTAATGGGTGCTTTGTGTAGCCTTTTTGGTCCACTTGGAGACAAAATTGAAGGTCTTAATGAGCACTTGGCAGCCAAATTCGTGGGAGAACAAGCTAGAGGATTTGTAGGAAGGTGTCCCCCTCATTTATGGGCCCTTACCTCGAATTCTCCACCATCAGCTCGGAGTTCAAAGGCCACCAAATCAATGAGCACAAGGGCAGCCAAGCAAGTCAAGTAGGATTGCTGTTAACTACAAGTCTTGGGCAGCCAAGTCCCTAAATTTTAGGAGGACTGTTGGGTCCTCAATTTGTATAAATAAGAAGGCTTAGGGCCTCATTTTGGTTAGCTAGTTAGTCAATTTGGGTTTTTGCTCTTTGTAAGCCAGTTTTGGCATGATGTTAGACTCATGATTATTTAATAAAGGCAGGCAGCTTTTGATTCAATTCTGAGTTTTTAAGGGAGCTATAGCTCTCAGGTTAGGGCCCAACCTGAGAGCAATAGACCTCCTCTTCCTTGTATTGTTACTTGTTTCCTTGCAGCACTTTATTTCCTCTGTTTTGACATGCATTTAGAATTTACAGTCTGCTGATTTGATTTCTTTTATGTGATTGAGCAGGATTAGTTTACAGTTCAAGTGCTTTCAGTTGCTTAGATTAGAGTAGGAGGATTGTAATTCATTAGAGCTCCAAAAAAGGTTGATAGTGAACTCGCTGCCATCTCTGTTTAGAGATTGGGGGTGTGGGTTGTACCAACCACCAAAAACGCAGTCTTATGCTTTCATGCAAGCCGCCACACAGTCATTGCAATTGTAGATCCATCCATGCATTTTTCTCTTGAGCACTACTGCTTCGTTCCAACACCATGCACGATTTTTCTCCACACTTTACCTTGTTGTTCATTGGTTTAATAACACAGTTAGAATAGGTTGATGGAATTCTCGGTTTTGTGCAAGATATAGAGGATTTGTTTCTTTTACACTGCATAGCATCACGTTATCGTGTTATTCTTCTTCTCAACCACGCCTAAAGCCACCTGCTCGACCTCTGTTCAGCTCGTTAGCCTTCCAACACTTCCACTGTTCACGTAGCTCCATCTTTTTAACTTTTCCTTGCTTCCACCCTTCTATTCACCAACCAACTGTACTCACTCTTTCCTCACCTCAGATCTCTGTCCCTGAGCCACCACAAACTCCTCCTTCACCTTACCCATCCACTCATACCACTCCTCCACTCCTCCATCACCCAAAACTCCAACTACAGCACATCCCGTAGAAGTTAGCAGACTTCCTGTAGAAATCCCAAGCTCCCTGTAGGATCCCCTGCAGACATCTTGTAGAAACCTGTAACCTCGGTTGCCGAGCACCTGAACGTTGTGGACTTCTATGGAAAGATGTTTTGGATCCTCTGGAACCTCACCTAGCCCTCCTCACCTTTCCCAAGCTTCCTTTCTTTCGAACTACCCCTGCACAGTCAAACCCTAATAAGAAACAAAATCATAATAACTCCAAACCACTTAAGCAAAAATACAAAAACAATGTTCTTTTCAATGGGAGTAGTTTAAGTTCATGCATTTCATATCACTAGCAGTAATGGCATCATTCTTAGACATTTGCACTCCCACCAATGCATCATAGAGATTAAGCTAGTCAGATTAGGGTTTACTAGGGTTTCCATGTTTTGGTTGGCTTTCAGCTCATTTTTGCAAAATAGATTAATTTCCTTTGAGATAGCCTTCGTCCATCATTTAGAAAGCTTCTTCTGAGAGCATATAGAAGTTGGCTTGAGCCCTAGCAGACTTGTGCCAGCTGACAAAGTGACAGCTGCGACAAGAGCTAGTACTTGTGCATACAGCACCGTCGCTTCCAAGTTTGTACGAACTACCGGGTTGATAAAATTAGAGATAGGAGGCCCCAGGAGTTGTAGCATTATTGCTACAATACTGGAGCCCACCACCTCAGGGCCCTTTTCTTTGTGTGATTCAAATGTGGAGGAGCATATCCATTTTTTAAGTAGAACATGATATCAGTATACCTTGATTCAAGTCATTTAGGCTTACCTCATACACTTGTACTTCACTGCCTGGAGACTGCGTTTCTAATATGTGTGATGCTCTTGCCAACATCCTGCAAAAACCTTGACCTTTTACAATATTTGTTGGTTTAATTTCAGCGTCATATTCTTGTAGGGCTGTGACCCAATTTGCCCTCTTTTCGCCCACATCTTTTTGTACCAAAATATTTCTTACCGCTGGAAATGGTACTATTATTTTGGTGTGAGTCTTGAGAAGGAAGGGTCTGAAATGTTTGATTGCTTTGAAAACAACATAACCCTGTTTCTCAACATCGGAGTAATTTAATTCAACTCCTTGCAAGTTTGAACTGAAGAAGGCAACTGGGGCCTCGGTTTTATCTTGATTCGCTTGTATGAGTATGGCAGCATACGATTTCTCGGAGGAGAATGTATATAGAGTGAAAGGATCAGAAAAGTTTGGAGTCACTAGAGATGGGGCATTTATAATTTCTTGTTTTATCAAGCTAAACACTTCATGTTCTACATGACCCCATTTGAAGAGAGAGTTTTTCTTTATCATGGCTTGGAGAGGTGACATGATTATTGAGAAGTCAGGGACAAATCTCTTAACAGAATTGATCTGACCAAGAAAAGGTTGCATTGCTTTTTTATTATGGGGTAAGGATATCTCATAAATTTCCTTAATCCTATCTGGGTCAATATGGATTTCGTATTTGGACACGATGAATCTAAGAAGTTTTCCTTCACTTAACGCCAAAAAAATAAAATAAAAAAAATTGGGATTAAACGAGATTCTGTGTTTTTGACAACATTGAAAGATCTGTTTTAAGTCTCTGAGATGATTACTGTGTTTTTCAGAATATACTGTTATGACGTCTAAGTAAATCACCACTGACTTGTTTACTAATCCTTTAAACGCAATGTCCATAGCTCTTTGAAACATGGCACCAACATTGATTAGCCCAAATGGCATCTTTTGATAAGCATAAGTGCCCCATTTCATCCTGAACGTAGTTTTTAATTGATCATCCGGGTGGACCAAGATTTGATTATACCCTTAAAATCTATCTAAAAGGACATTAATTCTAACCCTGCGACTGATTGTAATATCTGTCCCATAGGGGGCAGTGGAAAATTATCCTTTTGGCAAGCTTTATTGAGATTTCGAAAGTCAATACAAATCCGAATATCACCGTTTTTATTTCTGTCTGGGACCAGATTGGAGACCCATCTGGAATGTCTGACAGGAAAAATAATCTTGGAATAATCTGGCCTTCCAAATTAGGATGTATTTTCCTCAATTTTTGTTGAACAAGCTTTTCATTGGAAATCATAGGAATTGTATGCTGGATAATAGAAGTGTCATAGGTTTTAAGATCATCATAATCCCATGCAAAGACACTCTTGTATTGCTTCAACAATCGATAAAAAGCTGATTTTTCCTCGTATGTTAGGCCAAGACCTAAGTTGATGTTCTGCAATTTCATGTATATTCCCAGGTTTACTAATTTGTATCTCAGAGTTGAACTCTGAAGTTTTGAATTGGTGGATCGTTTAAATCTGTCCTTTAAGTCATACAGGTCCTCTAACTTGACTATGGATTTTGATATAGCGTTATCACTGTTTTCTTGTTCCAGTTTTTTTCCATATTGGTCTTCATCAATTATCTGATTATTGTAAGAGCCTTATGATGTCAGAAAACTCACAATATCAGGGTCATTGTTAAAAACTCTCTAGTTGGTAATGTTATCAGGAATAGAGGGTCTAAAGATTAGTTCAATTGAGAATCTGTCTAGGCTATAGTCCTCTGATGGAATAAGCTTGGAAGCTACATTAGCAAGGAGATCAGCACTAGCATTTTGGAGTCTCGGAATGGATGAAATATTAAATGTTGTAAAGTGTGAGGTCAGGTTTTGTACTAAAGATTGATAGCGTTTAAAGTGTCCCGACAGACAATGTATAGTATTTCTTACCTGTTTAATAACAATCTCAGAGTCTCCAAATACTTGCAGGTATTTGATATTAAGCCCGATTACTTTGTATAACCCTTGAACTAATGCTTCATATTCAACAGTGTTGTTTGTGCAATCGAACTCGAGTCTACATGTTAACATGGTTTTTTCTCCTTTTGGACTAACTAATATACAACCTGCTCCTGCTCCATCGTTGGATTTAGAACCATCAAAAAATAATTTCCAAAACAAAGTTTTATTTACAGGTATATCTACAATATTTATGCATCTAGAAGTGTCTGTTTGAGAGAAATTTTCTATCTGAGATAAAACAAAATTTTCCAAAAAAGGTGAAGTATGAGCGTTGAAATTCCCTAAGAACGAATCAATAGAATAGTTTCTGATTATGTTGTTGCTATATGCTACAGGCTCGTTTTCTCCTTCTAACTCTGTCACTATATACTTTTGATGTCTTTCTCGTTCAACCTTGATCTGATTAAGTTTTCCATTGTAGGGGAGCCACATATGAGACCAGTCAGTCGCAAAGTAACTATGAAGCTTTTCTGACCAATCCCTACTGAGGATCAATCCATAAAATTCAGGGATGTCTGCGACAGTTATATCAATAACTTGACATACCTTTGGGTTTGACGAAAGTCTTATGGTCAATTGATTAAGTTCACCGATGACCTCTTCTTGAGACCGATCTAGTTGTACTATTCGTATTGCAGATTTATGAGGTTGGACATTTAACTTTGCGCAAATTGTCTTAGGTAAAATGTTAGATGATGCACCGGAATCCACTAGAAAGTTATGCAAATTTTTATTGAAAACTTCAAAAGTAAGGAGAAATGGCAGAGTATGGGATTTTCATCTTCCCCCAATCAGAGCAATGTCAGTTGGATCGAATTTATTTGAAATTCTAGTCGGAGGCCTTCCCATTTGATGAGTAGCTTGTGAAATTACAGCGGCAGGGAGAGGCGTAGTAGGTACTGCATTCAACTCTTTCAAGAGTAATTTCTGTTGATGTTTTAATTTGTTGAGCTCGTGAAAAGTAATGTTTGCCCTGGTTTTCTTCATATATTCAATAATGTTATATTCTATTTCATCAGAGATGATAAGCGTTTTAGATGAAGTTGGTGAATCAGATTGGACTGGGTTTGTTTGAGTAGACTTTGGTGAGGACTTCTTACCTACGATTTTATTCTTGGGAGTCGGACTTGGGTTTTTTTGTTTAGCACTGGGTTGTGGAGGATCAAGTTGATTTCTATTTCTAGTAGCGACAGGTAATGCATCTTGATCTTCCTCATCTGGAAGAATGAAGTCCCACATTCCTTGTAGCTCTACGACTTCATCATCATCGGTTTGTTCCTCATTTGAAACTTCTTCCTCTTCCCCTTCTAATTTTGAGTTTGTTATAGCGTTTGGAGGTTTAGGATCAGTTGTAGGATTCCTTTTAAAGGTTTTAAAAGGTTTCTTGGGAGAGGTTTCTGCTACTTGTTTCTTTATATCAACCATTTTGTTTGACATGGTCTTCAAGACTTTCTGTAACACTTCCAAGTCAAATGGGTCCTTCAGTTGTTTTTCTTAGGATCATCTCTAAAAGACACTTTTCTTTTCTTTTCTTTTTCTTAGAATTTCTTTCATCTACAACATTTTTCTTTTTTTACGGCTAGGATACGTTTTTCTACCGTTATTGCCTCTTTCATGTTTTCTGCTAGCGTTGGCTTGGCAGCGCTATTTACAAAGATATATAAATTTGACGGTAAAGAAGAAATATACCACTCATTTTGGATTTCATCGCTAAGCTTAGACACTGTTGGTATTTTGTTCAACAACTTATTGAAGCGAGAGTTGAAATCCTTAATTGGTTCCTTTGGTTCGGCTTTTAAATCGGAGAGGTCATTTATCAAAGTTTTTGTTGACCTATCATCCCCAAATTTTTTAAAAACTGATCTTGAAATGTATCCTGGTTATTAATGGAGCCTGCTGGTAAAAATACCAGGATCATGCTGCTCCTTGTAAGGTATAGGGAAATAAGCTTACAAGTGTGTCCTCTTCTGTTACTCCGTTCAAATTAATAGATAGCATAAAATTATTTATGTGTTCCTCAACGAGTTGGCCATTGTCAAGATTAAACTTGAGCAACCATTTCTCAGGATGAGCTGGTAATTGAGATAAAGGTGCAGGCATTCTTATAGCTCCTGGATTGGTCCATGGCCTTGGCGGTGGATTTCCTGCCATCGTCGGGGTATGAGTAAGAGGAGGTGTAGTAGTAGTTGAAGGTGGCTGGGTAGAGGAGGATGTTGCTCCTGTACCTGTGTGAACCATGATCTGGAGTTGAGGGATGGATGAATGACCTTGTGATGATATGGATGGGATGGAAGACGAAAATGATGATAGAACCTCACTCTGAGATTCTGCTGGTGTTTTCCTAGATTTCTTACGACTTGGTAGAGGAAACTCAACTTGTGGGATTCCTAGCTTTTCGCATTGTGCTCTAGTCAGTCGTTGAGATGGGGTCAGATGGGAAGTGACACTACCTTGGGATAACTCGGATTCTTCTTGAGATATAGAAATCCCCTATAACTTATGAATTAAAGTCTTTAACACAGTGGGATCTGAAGAAGAATGATCTAGCTTGTTTGGGATTTCAGTAATGTGCTCAATATTTTTCTTTTCAACTTCTGGTTCAGAGATGGAAGATTTGGAATGCGAACGAGAAGTTGAGGATGATGGTGAGGGAGTTTTACTCTTAGGATGGCATGAAGATGTAGATTTACTTGCCATTCACAATCAGGCCCTCCTTCTAGCGCCATATATGTTGAAGGATCGAAAAATCGAGACTCCAACAAGGGGGATAACCACCTAGTCTGGACCTCAGTGTAGCTCCTTTTCCATTTGGAATGGTGGCTCCGACTGGGGATGATGGGACTAGTTTCCCAATCTATTTATGATGTTTGTGCTAACGGGATGATGTTTTTCTTTCTGGAGTTTTATGGGGTGAATACTTGTTCTAAATCTAATCTATCTTCTAACTATCATATGCAATCTATCATAATCAAAGAAAACATCTAATTTTAAAACTATCCCGAGAGTAATGTTTACATATGCGATATAAAATGATTTCTAAAAGCGATTGATAATGAAGATCATTCAATCACAATAAGAAGAGAATCCATTTAAGAATGATTGTTTCGTATAAAAAGTTAGTCGAAACAATATGAAAAATATATCGCATAAAAAATAATTCACATATTCAGCATAAAGAATAAGTCATCACCATACAAAAGTGCAATAATGATAACTAAACATATAAACTTTCATAGATAAATAAATGAAAATAATTTATTTCTTGACACACAAGTAAAAAGCATTAAGAGATAAAAGTACCATTTGTAATATGTCCTACTCATGAGCTGCAGCAATATCGATCTATCTTCAAGTCACTTAACATCTACTAAGAGTACAAAAGTGCAATTTCAGTAGCAGATATTAAAATCAAATAGAAAATAAATCTCGTTCAATTAATTTTATCAAAACCTCCTCAGTAGAGGGAAATATGCACGTTCTGAAGAATGTCTTTGATAAAACTCTGGACCCCTCTCTAAATGCATGAGAGGGGTTTAAATACTATTCTATTAAATCTAAAAATAAACATTACAAAAATAGATGAGGAGGTTTAAACGACCTGCCTCATTTTAAGCAAAAATAAACTAAATTAAAAATAAAATATGTTTACGACTATTCCTGCATCTGATTCTTTAGATCACAAATATCCAGCATCGGTTTTAGGAGTGTCGGTTGGCCGACTTCAGCTTTTAGCTGTCCTGCAAATATGGCATTGGTCAAAGTTGGCACTATCTTCTCAGCAGAAGTCATCAGGCACTTCAGGTTCATCCCTTTCATTTCCTCCACTGCTTGTTTCCATACTGCTTGGAGCTGTTGTGCTTTTGAAAGAAAACCAGGGGTATTTTCTGCTACCAAATTAGCCTTGTGTAGATTTTCATTTACGCATTCAATGACACTGTTCGTTGCTGCCGCTGCATCTTCCATTGTATGTTTTGCTTCCTTTAGCCGAGAACCCCATTTCGCAAATAAAATCTCTTTGTGTGATTCATCAATTCTGGGCATGTCTATTATTTTCCCTTCTTTGAATTTCTTCCAGTTTAAGAAGTCTAAGACCTTCTTAAAAATTGAATCATATTCAAGTCATAATTCCACGATTTGATTTGTAATATTATCACTCATTTCGCAGTGGGAATTCCATTGTGAAATCTTCTAGCATAGTAGTTCTTTCTATTGCAAGAGCTGAGAATTGAGACCAAGTGCCTCTGTGACAAACTGCCCAATTTTGGGATCATCTTTATGTAGTTCAATTAAACCCTGTAACTGTTCTTCTTTACTAGCTAAATTGCTTTGATGTGCCAATTGCATTTGCTGGAAGTCTTGCTGAAGTTTTGCCAACTGTGTTTCTGCTTGTTGGTTGATGCTGACTTGTTGTAACTGTTGTTCCAAAAACAAAATCCTATCTTCTTTTTCTTTAAGTAGCAATTGAACCTCTGCTGCCTTATCAATAGTTGCTGAAGCGTATGCACCTGCGACCTGTGAGAGCCTAGTGAGATTTGCCGATGGATCTGTAGAGGGGTCTTTCCAAAGAACATCCAGAGGTTCATCCTCGGGAGCGAGCACATAATCCAACTTTCTTTTCTTTCTTTGCCTTCTAACGATAGCTTTATGTTGAGGGCTGTAGAATACATCTAAAGGAGGAATTTCCTCTATTCTTAATACAATCTCAAATGAGGGAGCAACGGGAATGTGCTCTGTTTCTTGAGTGTTGACAACCCTTTCTATTACCATTTTCGTGGTCGCCTCATTTGGATTTGTTGGTGGCTCTGCGCTTTGTTCTTTTGTGTTAAGTATCTTATTAAAATTTTCCCATTCCCCTTCTAGACCAATTACGGACGACATTGTTTGCTTTGTAAGGGGAGTTGAGGTTTCAGCTTGTTTTACAGACAAAGTCTGCTGATCATACTTTGTTGTAGACTGAGTTGTGTCTTTTATTGACTTCTCGCTTTTACTGTGTTCATTCTCGGATTGATTGCCGGACTTTTCTGCTGATTCTTTTTCAGAAACTGTTTTGGACTTCTCGTTTGAATCTTCACTTATGCTAACGCTGGGAGTAGGATCTCTTATTGGTTCGATGAGTAGTTGGTCCAATGGGACTTTAGATAACCTTTGTTTTATGTAATTGTCAAAAGTTTGGAGACCTTCCCGGTCAAAAATAATTCGTGCTGTATGTTGAACCTCTTTGAAGGTGCTTTTCTGCAGGAAAGCATCATCAAAGGGATCTTTTTCATGAGTAAAAACTCTTATTTTAACCATTGTGTTAAAATCACTTACAACACCAAAGGGATCATATTGCCTTCCCGGGAACTTGGGTAGTTGTAAAGATAATACATTATTAACTTCTTTGAAAGCATGACCTAAGTCATGCAACGCAAATGCTCCGCATGTTACAGGAAATTGAGGCCAAATGGGCTTCTTGGAATCTTTCAATAATTTGCTCATTCCTCCCTCACCGCAGGTCTGGTAGGTTGTCTCCCTAGCCATCAGTTTGTCTGGAACGTAAAAAGGTAGCACATGGGGTGAAGCAATGCTGCCAAACACTCTGATATACGTGAACAATTCTTTCCCAAACCATCTCGCCACGAGGAGAATATCTACCTCAGCTTCTTGGAAAACCTTAGGGCATCTCTGTTATAGATCTTTTTATGGATCGGGAATATAACTCCGTGAGAAATTTTGATGAAATATGGCACAAAATTTTATTCCCACATTCCTTTGTGATAAATTTGTATAGGAAGTGGCTTTTGAACAGTCCACTTCCATCCCATGACAGGAAATTTGGAAACAAAACAAATAGCATCCATAACATAGGCGCTCATAAAAAATGGAGGGTAAACCCTCGAAGCAGTGCTTATTTTTATTCTATATTCTAAAATTGCAGTGGCTAAATTATCTGACAAGATTTGGGCCCAATTCATTATTGTGGCATTGATAGCTGCATCCACTAGGGGTAACCATTCTGATGAAAATTTGTTGATGTCTGGTTTACCAAACAGTCTACATAACATTGTGGTAGAAAAACAATAAGGGGAACAAAGAGAACCAGTGGCGTACATACCGTTTTTATCTTTCTTCAGTCTTTCCTCATTGGCAAACCAATTCTTTGTGCATTCTGCCAAGTCTTCATTCTCCTTGGCGAACTTCTCGACAAATTGCTTGTTGTAGATGGCCTGGGGTTTGGGTAAGTGATACATGAGCCTCAGGTTTTCTGGAGTAAATGACCCCATGACTTCCTAGCTTGCCGTCTTGAACTCTTTGCCAGATATGTCTGTGTCATCTATAATCCATTTCACCATGTCGATGTAAAGGAGTATCTTTGGCCTTGCAGCAATGCGGTGTAGAAATGAGCATGCAAGTTTAGTTAGGGATGCATCAGAAGATCCGTGTCCATCCGTTGTAACTGTTACTTCCATAATTCTCGGTTGTTCCTCTTCCAACAACTCATACATATTTTCCCACGTAGATGTCCCTACATCTTGATTACAAGTAGTGTTTGTGAACAATGGGGACATTTCTGACTTCTCAGACACGGGAGCCTTGCCTTTCTTCACCATTTCTTCGTGTGTTGTGCTTTATGTATTCTTCCTGAAAGTTGCAAGCAGAGAGCAAGATATGATAAAAATGATAGTGAATGCATAAATAATCAATAGAAGGACGAAAATAAGGTGACGGAGGGTCTTTAATTCTAAATCATATTAAAAGATATCAACTTGCGACAAATGGTCCTTTACACTGATCCTAATTGCTCTTTAATAAATGACCACTAATGAACAGTTATGCTTAACTTTAATGTTCATAACTTCACATCGAAATTTGGGAAGTACTCTCCTAGAACCCTGAGCCCTTTCGAATTGCAATAAAAGTGATTTTGCGATTTGCTTCGCAATATCGCATATCGCTATATCACAAAACTTGTTTTCGTTAAAACCCACCACTACATGAGTTGTTGTGATATGTGATTTGCAAGATGTTATCGCATTTCGCAATATTTGCTTAGGCTTTATCAAGTAGCGCTGCGCATTTGAAACTGCGATGCGATAAGGTTATAGGATTTTATGATCTCGCATTTTCGCAGATCGCATTTTCAAGAGGTAACTTTTATAAGGAAGGTCCGTCGTAACTATTTTGTGATGCGAGAATAATATTTTTTAAAGCGGGTTTTTCAAGGTTTACATAAATATTCACGACTTTCCGTTATAAGGCTATTCTTAGGCCTTTTCATCATGTAACACTTTTTATAAGAAACTCATCGTTTGTGAAATTTTATGCACTTAAAGTATGAAAAGGTAAATTTCCATGTTTTAGCAAGTTCCACTTTGACATCTTATTTTATTCTAAAAACAAGACAGACATGATTAAATGCTAAGATTTGATTTTTATGAAGGGTCCCCATTTATTAATGTTATTACTAACACTAATAAAAGAGGGGGTTGTTGATAGGCACAACACCTCTTAAACCAATTCCCACTGAAATGCCATTTCAACAATGGGGGTTAGACTTCATTGGAGAAATACACCCAGCCTCCTTAGCTCAGAACAAATGGATTCTGAGAGCTACTGACTATTTCACCAAATGGATAGAAGCTATACTTTCTAGACAAGCCACAGACACTTTCTTTATCTCCTTTTCAGAGAATAATATCTTGTCAAGATTTGGATGTCCGCAAAAGCTCATTATTGATAATGCGGCTACCTTTAAATCCAAGAGAATGATAGACTTCTATAACAAATACCACATCACCCTTGACCACTCCACAGCCTATTACCCTCAAGGTAATGGACTTGCAAAATCATCTAACAAAAGCCTGGTCAATATCATTAAGAAATTGTTGGAAGATAACAAAAAGACATGGAACAAGAAGTTAGTCAATGCCTTACGGGCAGACATACTAACTACTAAGGAGTCCATTGGAACATCACCTTATCAGTTGGTTTATGGGATGGATGCAGTTTTTTCATCATCTTTGGGAGTGCCAGTGATGAAAATCATCCAGAATTACAAGTGGAACCAAATGATATTTAGAGAAGAATAAATCAGAACATACACCTGCAGTAGACCAAAGAAGAAGTATATGTAGAATCACAAGTAATCTAGGACAAAAAAAAAAAATGATAAAAAGACTAAAGCAGATGATTTTTACATAGGAGATAAAGTCCTTAAGTGGGATTCAAGGAGAGAAGACAAAGGCAAGCATGGATTTTTTTTTTTTTGTGGCAAGGGCCTTATGTCATTTATGGTTACAGGGGCAACAATTCCTTTTTCTTGAGAGAGATAGATGGATCATATCTACTAGGAGGACCTGTTAATTGTAGAATGCTTAAGCATTATTTTTCCAATGACTAATAATAGTTCACTTTACTTTGCATCATTGTACATAACATTATAGAGTGTAGATTGGATTAGATGGTAATCCTTTGAAGTTGAAGCCTAGAGAGAAGGCCCTGAGCTTTGAAGAATTTACTATCATAGCTATCAATAAAGAAAAATCATAGAAGGACAGTTCACAAGGTAACTACAGTCACAATTCAAAGGCTCCTGATCTTTAGAGTTCTTGACATTTCACCAAGAAATGCCATCCCCATGTGGAACCACTTTTAGGGTCCTATAGTGATAAGATTCATAATTTTGAATTGGTTGAGGTTAAGTCCTGTAATATTGTACATACCATTACTTTCTGCAAATATTTTCAATATTAAAATTAAAAAATGTGAAGAGGGTATGTCCTAAAAGAAATATCAAAGGACAAAAAGAATATGAAAAGATCAAAAAAATGAAGAAATATGAACCCCAAACAAAAATAGATCATGGAAGTGTGCAAGTCCAAGTGCCACTACTCTTTACTTTACTTTCTAAAATAATGATTGTGTGCAGCTTGTCATACATGCCACAACCCATGATAGTCAAACTATTTAATCTTGACTATATCATGCTTTGAATTTCTTGTTTATAGTTAGAGAATAAAGATCTGGCCAAACTGTTTAATCTTGGCAGATCAGTAGATAGGTAGAGAAATAAAAGGAGCTAATCAGTTGAATATGAGCCCTTGGAAGATATAGGTTTAGAAGTAGATAGTTTGTTTCATAAAAGAAAAAGGAAAGAAAGGGTTTGTTAGCTTAAATGCACCCAACAAAGTGAAGAAAAAATGTTAGGATAAGTACAAGAAAGGTTGCAAAAATACAAGCTATTTGAGGCATAAGCACATCTATCATGTTTAATCATGTGTTTAAGTGTGCAGGAGCAGTTATGAAAGAAAAAGGATGCTCATAAGTTCATTTGGTTAACTTCCCCTATTCCAACTCACCCCTCACTACATACTTACTAATTTCCCCTTTTACCACTTCATTTCTTATGCAAGCCCCTTTTCCTTCATTTTGACTCCTACCCCTTGGTTTCACACAATTCCCTAGCAAAATACCCTCCAAACTCATTCCCCTACCCAAGAACCCTTTTTCCCTAGTGTGAAACCCTTTCCCAAGCAAAAAATCACTTTCCTTTGATTAATTTGCCTAAAAACCACAAAAAAACCATTAAAACCTCTTATCCTAAGTTTTATCTCCCCCCTACATTGCTTTATTAACTCCGTTACAAAATCATTTTCCCGACAAAACCTTAGCCCCACTTCATAAACCCACTTTACATTTTAACCCTACAATTATCCATTGATTAATTACACTTAAGTGTAATTAACCCCTGGGCCCCGCTAATATCTGCCCCCATCTCTGGCCGTGCAACTCCAACATGCGATGGTTGTTGGATCTTACACCCCCAGATCCTACGACCCTCGACCATATCGCGCCCATTCATCTCCCGAACTTTACCAGCCCAAGAGCACACGATATGGGCGATATTGCTCGAGCCCCCTTAGGTTACGTGGAAGCACCACGTTAAGTTGCGTGCTCTCAGGAAAAAACCACCCATCACTCAAAAGCAGTGCGATGGCTCCCTAAATCGCCTCCCGCTGAAAGAAAAAATCGTCACTACTCACTAAATGAGTTTCCGCGCCAATTTCTAAGCGCTCCCAGTTAAAAGCCTGCAGACCCCCAGTTTCACTCTCTTTCCTCATTTTCTCTGCGAAAGCATCCTAAGCTTTCCTGTGCCCCCCGAGATTCTGCAATTGATTCTGACTACCAATTTCCTCCTGAACATGCTTCAGAAGCCCAGTTCAGCCCTCCAGTGCACGACTCAAGCCACAGAACCCTTTGCAGCCGCCATCAAAACCAAGTTGCAGTCTGAACCTCAAATTCCAGGTATTTGACAACAAACTACAAATAACCCTCTCAAACTCAAAAGTATAGAGTAAATTCAAACATTAAAGTAATTGAATTTAATAAATTTCCCTTGAATTGAAAGTATTTCCTCTCAAATACCAAAACCCTTATCCTGCAAATTGTCATTACCCTATCCCTGTACCAGAGTTGTCAAGACTTCATTTACAGAACTGTATAAGCCCAATTTCCACATTTTATCACAAATATGGTTGCCCAAACCTCCCTAGATGTCAGACTTGTCTCAACCCCTCACCTAGACATTGACCATTTAGCCTTAGCAAACAGGGATTTCCAAATTAAAGACACTTCTACTCCAGGCCACCTTCTGAAAATCCATTGCTGGAGTAAGGATAGGTTCCTAAACCATGTTGATGACATCAACCTTTGGGAATCCAATTTGCCCAAGTATCCATTCCAAGAAGTTCACCCATTCCAAGATATTGTACATTTTTTTCATGCCTGTTATATCCCTAGCCAAAGGGCTATTGTTGCCCCAAACCATGAGTTTCTATTCACCATTACACCAGTCTATCAACTAGATGCTGCAAATCCAGCCTAGTCCAAACCTGACCCCTTTGTCCATTGGAAATCTGTTGGACCTATACATCACACTAGACCCAGTCAAAATCAAACAAATCTTCCAGAATTTCATCATTGAGGAATGCCATACTCCTACAGGCATTCCACCCTATGCTGCCACTATTTTTTCAGAGACTGGCAGACACATAATCACGATGCTCTCATGCATCCCAGGATACACATCAGATGAGCATGTGGATGAGGTCATCATGGCATTCTTGTCCATTTTCACTCCAGGCAAGCCTCCTGCTATCATGTTTGATTATTCCCAATTCTTTGCAGATAGAATGCATGAACAATTCGCTAGACTGCCCACTGAAAGAGTTTTCATATACTCTTTAGTGTTGTTTCATATGTTCTTGTATTACTAGACAGATAAGTTCCCTTTGAGGATCCAGAAATTGGACACCAAGTAAAAGGAGAGATCAGTCATCTACTGGACACCCTTGGTCCACAATTTTTCCACAACATTCACCTATAAAGACTTTATAGACTCTTTTGTATACCTAGTCATGAACATGCTGACCTCTAAGACTCAACCTAGAATCAACGCAGAGATCAAGAGAGTAATGCAATTGGCCAAGAATAGCAAGGTGGGAGATTGGTACTTGTACCAAAACCACAGTAAGATCAGAATTTATGGCTGTGAGCTATCCCCCTATAAGTTGCCCAAATACCTCCTTATGAGGATATTTGCTCTTGAGTACTTTAGACAAATCATCAACTCTAATGAGATCCAATTCCTAGCTTATAGGAAGAAAACCCAGTTCAAGATAAAAAAAACCAAATGGGCCCATTCATTTGCAACAACACAGAGGTTGGAATAGAGGCCGACAGGTTACTTCAACAAATGAAATTTAGAAACAGTTTCATGTGGCACTATGACCCTGACGGGGTCATACACAAGCTCAGACTCAGGGTGAAGTTGGGAGCATACATCCACCACCCAAGACCTAACATTGAACAATTTTCTAACCAGGATGAGTGGGTGGAGAACACCTCGATTGATATGGTTAACAATGTTGTGGATGTAGAGAACACACTCATTGATTTGGAAAGACAATTTGATCACAACTCTTTCCTGCAGGTTCCAGAACAAGGGGAGCCAATAAACATTCCTTCTGTCATACAGACCCCAGCCAATGAAGAGAAGAATCCTAAGAGGAGTTGGGATGAGGCATCTAGCTCTACCATGGAGACTAATGATGAACTAATGGAGCCAAGCAAGAGGCCCAAGTTGAATCATGTCTTTGAACAGGAGGATAACATTGCATTAGAGGAAACACAACAACCATCAACCTCCAACACATAGATGATAGAGAGACAAAAGAGTATGGAGGTTTCTTCATATGTTACACCAGCTGACAAGGAAAAGGACACCAAAGACAGATTCAAAGAGATAAAGATGAGGAATGAGAGACTGAAGGTAGAGACATATTCCCAATACCTCAAGCTCTCACCACCAAACCAAACTAGACTGATGTCAGCCTTTGACATCAAAGAAGGAAAAATGCAGGTCTCATTCTTGCAGCCCATTGTACAACAACCAAAGACCTCATCAGATTACAAGAAGACAAATTTTGGGGTATTGGCTAGGGATGTTCATCCCATTGATTAGATCGAGTTTCACAAGCAAGCTGGAGAAATGATCTATTCCACCATCACAGTAAAGGCCATGGATGCTTACAAGCTGTAGGATTCATTGGACAATGTAACAGCTCAATTCAAGTTGGAGAAGGCCTCTTCATAGGCTAAAGACACCAGGATAAAGTCCTTGGAGGACTTGGTTATTGAACTGGGCCATGACCCAACTGATGTTAAGGCCACAGAGAAACTGATCAAAAAGAAGAATGAGGACATAGCAACCCTTAAGAAACAGCTCAAGTTCCCTCCTTTGCAGCACCCACAAACAAAAGAAGTCCTGGAAAGCCAGACCAATCATGAGGAAATGATGGACTTAGTGTTGCAACTGAATGACCAGTTAAAGGAGATGGAGAAGGAGTCGGATAGCTTGATTGAGCTCAAACAAGCTAGTATTGATAATGCTCCTGCAACTGTCATTCCAAAAGTAACCACAGTTGTACCTTCTACTTTGGCAGCATCATTAACTCCCATTGCTCCAATGGCCACTGCACTACCGACATCTGCACCGACTACATTAGTAACAGGATCAACAACAACAACCTCCACAAGTGATGAAGCAAACAGGCTGGTCAAAGCATGGAAGAGATGTCCATTTAGACCAATGAGATGAACAAACTAAAGGTGAAAGTCACCATCCTGGAGACAAATTGCAGACTTGCCCATATCATGGATAAAGAATAACAACAAAAGGCTACAAGGATGAATGAAAGGATAAAAACCCTATAGAAATAACTAACACTCAATGAACCTATAGGTAAGGCTAAAGCAACTGTGGGCCAATATCATTGACTCTGTCAATGATATTTGGCCATCAATCCAGGTCATTTTTTAGCATATTGATTTAATAAAGAAGGCTACAGAAGCCATTGAAAGGGTTAAAATAGAACTTGGAGATATGCCAGAGGAAGCAGCAAGAATCATCCACTTCCTCAACTCCAAGAATAAATATGAGCTGCAAGAAATGGAGATACCATATAGGACAGGTACAATTTTGGAAGTCAAAAAAGTCCTCACTAAGAAGAATTTGATATTGAATTTAGAACATAAGTGTCAAAACATGCAACTAGCGGTTGACAGGTTCATGGCTAAGTTTGAACTTTTGAAGGAAAATGGATTACCTAATCCCTTAGTAATAAATGGTAAGCTAATGACACATGAGGATTATAATAAGAAGATCAGGGAAGTGGCCAGAGAATAGGTAATCACTTCATCCATGAAGGGCTTACCAACAGGCAAAGTTTTGTATCAAACTTTTGAAAACTTGTTTTACCTCCAGCATGAGGTAAAACACTTGTTTATTAATAAGCCTACTTTTGCCAAATATACAAAGACAGATGAGATATACAGAAAAATGCTCAATATCCAATTACCAGATGAGGAGACATGGGAAAAGCTAAATGAATTATTGTAGTAAATACACAATAAATTATAGATGTACAGTAAAAGGTAAAACAACAAAGTAAAAGGATACTGACAGGGTAGCAAGGTTAAAGTGTATCAGATGAAAGGTTAAAGTAAAATAGAACATCCAACGTGAAGACCAAATAGCCAAGTAGCATAAAGGGAAAAAGATCAAAGAGTAAGCCAGAAAAACCTAAATAACGGGGACAACAAGCAACAGTTCAATAGTTGTCTCTATCTTCTTGTATGAAGATATTTCTTTTTCCTAGATTAGTTCTCAATGCAGTTTGAGATATTTTATAATTCCTTCTGTATAAATACTTCATAATTCGAAATATTATGGGTGGATTATCTTACATTTGTAGAGTTATTTTGATTTGAAAATCTAAGGGTGATTGTACCATTTTCAAGTCAATGGATTGGAGCAAGAAATAAAAGCATTTCGCTACAGGATTCATGAGATGAGCTATTTGCAGTGAAGTATCTTCTTTGTTTGATCTTGTTACCTTGTTATGTGTTTCATAATCTTAAATGTGTTCTAAATTTGAATGAATTAATTGGAGATATCACTCAGAAATTGTGTACACTTTGTTTTGCACAATTAGTCATTTACATGTTTTCCTTTGATACCCGGATTTGAGAACCCTAAATTGCTCTCCCATCCCAGTTGACTTCTTTCATTCATTCCATAATCAGGCCTAGGGAACCCTTAATTTCTCCCTAGATATGATTTTAAACCATTTCACCCTTTATCCTTTGAGATTTGCAGTAACTCATCTATCTTGCCCTATAGACACTGTTTTTAGAACTGAATCCAGTCTTGTTTGTTTGACATTCGACTCCATAGCCCAATGGTAAAAGCAAACCTCTTTTCATCTAAGTAAAGTGATCCCACCACCCAATTTCAAACCAAAACCCAAGTGCAAACAATAACTAGCCTAAAATCATCTTAACTAAAACAAAGTTAAATTATAAGAGAGAGCCCTCTCTGAGCTTCAGGAAGGCTAGGTCCTGATATCCAAAAGTGGTTTGTGGTTACCTTTGACTTTTTTTTCTTCATTAACTTCAAAAGAAATATCATAGTGATAACAAGTCTGAAGAAGGACGAGTTCCTTGGGTTATGAAGCAGGGATCAAGGTGCAAGCAAGGGTGTTTTAGTTTAGTGTAAACAAAGAGAACATGGTTGTTCTCTAATGAAACTTTATTCTATTGTAAAAGATCCATTGTTCAACTTTCTTCAATAAAATTCTCAATAACAAGCAAAGGGTTTTTGTTAAAATTGGAAACTAGGGCCAAACTCCATGTGGGTCATATTATTTATGGCATCTGATATTTTTATTGGATCCCTCTCATTGAGAGGTGTAGGATTGATCTAAAGATCATCCGATTTTGATAAGTATTTATGAAGTTATGAATTAATTTTGATTATGGAATTATTATCAAGCCGACCGACAACTTGAGTAGGCTCAGAAGCCCAATAGTCATGTCTATTCATCATCTAAATTTTAGTATAAATGTAGAGGACTTGAAATCATTTGTAACACACATCCTCTTCATGTGTTCTCCTCCTCTCCACGTCTTGGGTTTTTGGAGAAGGAGGGACACCTAAAATATACGCTGGATGATGCCCTAAACGCAGTGAAGGTGAAGGCCATATACGCAGCCCTAAATTACAGTCATGAAGGAGAGGATCCTAGCTGCAGTTGAGTGAGATCTTGCCACAGTAAAGGAAAGATTCAAGACATAGATTGAATGCCCTAATCCGCTGTCCTAGAAGGCTCCATACGCAGTCCTAAAGGAGAGACCTAACCAGCGCATTTAAGGGTGCCCTAGGCCACATCCAACAAAGGTTTTTATGCATCAAAGGAGGCATGTATATACAATACATGGAGACCTTATACGTTGGGATTTATATGTTGTTCATGGAGATTTAAACGCAGTCACTTATAGGTTGTTCAAGATGATGTCAATAGCCCTAAACGTAGTCATTAATGGAGGAACATATACGTTATCCAAGCAGGTCAATGGAGACACCTAATTCACCTCAATGGAGATATTTAAGAGCAGAAAAGAGACCTATTACAGTCATCTAAACAGGTGTCATAATGTCACATTGCTGTAGGTGAAGCCGTGACATATATTCAAGGAATATTTGAGCATGATAGGATTGTGTGCAAGGAAGCTGATGACAGCATGTTTGTGTAGAGGATTCTGGAACTATAGCCTAGCTGCCTTGCTAGGCTGCAAGCCATAGTAAGCAGCTAAGGCTGATATGTATATGAACTAAAGAATGATCTATGGGCAACATATGAGTAGCATGATGATAAGAGATCATGGGTAGCACAATGATATCTTGAGCAGCATGATGTATGGGCAACATTATGAGCAGCATGATGTATGAGATCATGGGCAGCATGATGTATGAGATCATGTGCAACATAATGATGTATGAGATCATGAGAAGCATGACGTATGGGAAGCATTATGGACAACATGATGATGAATGAGATCATGAGCATGGGTAGCTTGATGATGAATAAGACCATAGACGATGCAGCATGAAGATGAGAGCAGCTCAGTCATCAAAGTTCAACACATGTGACAGTAAAACATGTTGTCACATGGTTATGTGTTGCAAATGAATGAGAGGCAGCACTATGATAGGTGAAGCAGACACCTTGGAGAATCAATTGAAGCAATATGTCTTCAACTGATCTCATGCCGATATCAAAAGTCAAAGTGATTGACTTCTATTGTAAATGTACTATCTCTCTCACTTTCTCTGCTGAACTTTGAAGAACATAAAAGAAGAATTGATCAAGGGTTTCCCCACATTGTGGGGTTTGTCCATGGCTAGCGCCACATCTTCTGTCCTCTTGTCTTTGCTTGTCTTATGTGATTTATATTTATGTTCTATCTGCAATTTACTTTATGCTGATGTGATTGCTAACGTGGAAAAGAAATTGAAATAAATTGCTCTAGCATAGAACATACCTAAAATTAACATGGTATCAGAGCTGAGGTGAAGATAATGGCCAAGCAAGAGTGAAAGAGCAATCATTGAAGACAGTTGGGACAGGACAAAAGGATCAATGGGTTCCTCATCCCTCTTCTAATTCACTAAGGGTGAAGTCGAAGCAGAGAATATTATCAGAATGGTGCAGTGGAATTTCTGATGGCCTACCTAAAGATCACTTCATTGGGAAGTTTGGATCTAAGGGTGGAAGGAAAGGCAGATGCCTTGGTTATAATAAGTTCAGCCCTTATGCGAAGGAGTGTTCGAATGGCAGAGATGCAGGTCATCAAGGACACGACCAACTCTTCAGAGAAAGCAAGGAACCCCAGGTATGAAGAATAAAATGTTGTTTCTGATAAGATAAAGAAACATTATCTTATATTGGCCCTCTCCTTCAGATCCTTTGGGAATCTGGCTTATTGATTGTAGTGCTTCAAGGCACTTCATTGGATAGATGGGTACACTCTCTAATTTGGTAGAGATGGAAACAATCGTGGGATTATACTTGGAGCCGATGCCACCTATCCTGGTAAGGGTGCAGGGAATGTTATCCCTCAATTGAATGATGGTAACTCGATTCATTTACAGAATCTCTTTTATGTATCTGATCGCAAGAAGAACCGGGTGTCCATGTCAACAATGGAAGTCAGAGGTTACAGGGTGGCACTCATCGATGGAAAGGTACGTGCTTGAAAATAGATTTTTCAAAGATGTTTTTGAGTTCAGGGTTGTATCAAGTTGCAGGAAGTCCACTGGGAACCATGTCCATTGACACAGCACCGGAGGTCTGTGAGTCAGATGGTGACAGGGATGCCTGAATTCAAAGGAGCATGAAGGTACATGTCTGAGATGTACCAAAGGAAAATCTTATAAGGGGACCATTCCCCTCATGCCACAAGTCCACAGGTTTGGAACAACCCGAGGAGTTTGAGATTCATGATCGGGAATCTCATGTATGCAGGTGGTAGAAAGCCCTCTATGGCTTGAAGCAAAACACCCCGGGCATAGTATGAGAGGATCAACAACTGTCTGATGAAGCTGAGATTCACTAGGAGTGAAATCGATCCAAACCATTACTCGAAGGTTGTGGATGATAGACCTCTCATACCGGCACCTATGTCTAACAGGTGCAAACCCTCTCATTTGTAGGAGACAGAGGGAGTTGGATTCCAAATGTGGAAAGATAGACTGCAAGCCTGTGACTACCTCGAGGATCTTAACTTTCAAAGAAGTTATATGGTAGTGATGTCGGGACAAATTTGGGAAATGCCTCTGAGTTTCATAAACTCATTCGCGTTGATGTTCTTAGAGAGCCTCTGTCCGGAAATATGTGTTGCAGTTAGCATGGTGAGCTCATATTTGGTTGAGCTTCATTGGATTGGTGCCTAGAATCTTCTGAGATATCTTCAGGGCACAATCTCTCATGGATTGAGATACACTGCCTGGAATATTTCAAATGTTGAGTGGGTAGGCAGTGTGAAGGATCACTAGAGCACTTCTCAGTGTTGGTTCTCCTTGGGATCTGCTTCGATATCTTGGATGAGCACGAAGGAGAAGTCGGTGGCTTTGAGCACTACTGAGGCAAAGTATATTGCTGCTAGCATGACTACCTGAGAGGCAGTCTCGTTACGAAAGCTCTTCGGTGTGTTGTTTGGATACCACTTTGTAGCAGGATTATTAGTTCTCCTATGAGGTCTGGATGATGTGTTCTCCATGACAACTATGTAGCATGATGATTAGTTCTCATGTGAGGTTTGGATGATGTGTTCTCCATGACGACTATGTACCAGGATGATTAGTTCTCCTGTGAGGTCTGGATGATGTGTTCTCCATGACGATTATGTAGTAGGATGATTGGTTCTCCTGTGAGGTCTGGATGATGTGTTCTCCATGACAACTATGTAGCAGGATGATTAGTTCTCCTGTGAGGTCTGGATGATGTGTTCTCCATGACGATTTTGTAGCAGGATGATTAGCTCTCCTGTGAGGCCTGGATGATGTGTTCTCCATGGCGATTGTGTAGCAGGATGATTAGTTCTCCTATGAGGACAAGATTGATTAAGTTCTCTTGTCGAGGCATCCTACCCATGCAGTCTGGAACTCATGAAAAGTACCTCTCATCTGATCAATGAATAGGGAAATGAGGATAGGGACCATAGTAGTACTGATGGACGCATCGTTGTATCTACCGTACTCCCTATGCTAGGATGACCTTAATTGATCTGGGATCAATGATACTGGTCTGGGACCAGTTATAGGAGTTGTACCTACTATGATGCTGACTTCGGGTTAGTTGAGACTGGCTTGGGACCAGTGGTATATACTCTGAGACTGACTTCGGGTCAGTGGAGGATTGATCTAGGAACAGTGACAGTGGTACATACTATGACGCTAACTTTGGGTCGGTTAAGACTGGTCTGGGACTAATGATACACACTCTGAGACTGATGATACTGGTCTGGGGCTAATGGTGCACACTCTGAGACTGATGATACTGGTCTGGGACCAGTGGTAGGAGTGGTACCCACTATGACACTGACTTTGGGTTGGTTGAGACTGGTCTGGGACCAGTGGTACGCACTCTAAGACTAACTTCGAGTCAGTGGAGAATGGTATGAGACATTCTCGATCAATTCTTATTCTTCATGGTTTGGTAGAGCTGAGCAGAGCTAGCAGAGCAGTGCAGGGCACTCATGGCAGAGATAGTATGGTTGGACATATGGATCAGCAGATGGAGTTCTCCCTAGTTGAGAGGGAGTGTTAAAATTGGAAACTAGGGCCAAACTCCATGTGGGTCATATTATTTATGGCAACTGATATTTTTATTGGATCCCTCTTATTGAGAGGTGTAGGATTGATCTAAAGATCATCCGATTCTGATAAGTATTTATGAAGTTATGAATTAATTTTGATTATGGAATTATTATCAAGCCAACCAGCAACTTGAGTAGGATCATAAGCCCTGCTTGAAATCATTTGTAACACACATCCTCTTCATGTTTTCTCCTCCTCTCCACGCCTTAGGTTTTTGGGGAAGGACAAACACCTAAAATATACGCTGGATGATGCCCTAAACGCAATGAAGGTGAAGGCCATATACACAGCCCTAAATTACAGTCATGAAGGAGAGGATCCTAGCCGCAGTTGAGTGAGGTATTTCTACAGTAAAGGAAAGATTCAAGACACATATTTAATGCCCTAATCCGCTATCCTAGAAGGCTCCATACGCAGTTCTAAAGGAGAGACCTAACCACTACATTTAAGGGTTCCCTAGGCCACAACCAACAAAGGTTTTTATGCAGCAACGGAGGCACGTATACACAATCCATCGAGACCTTATACGTTGGGATTTATACGTTGTTCATGGAGACCTCAATACAGTCACTTATATATTGTTTAAGATGATGTCAATAGCCCTAAACGTAGTCATTAATGGAGGAACATATACGTTGTACAAGCAAGTCAATGGAGACACCTAATTCACAATCAATGGAGATATCTAAGAGCAGCAAAGAGACCTATTACAGTCATCTAAGTAGGTGTCATAATGTCACATTGCTGTAGGTGACAACGTGACATATCAAGGACTATTTGGGCATGATAGGACTGTGTACAAGGAAGCTGATGACAACATGTTTGTGTAGAGGATTCTGGAACTATAGCCTAGCTGCCTTGCTAGGTTGCAAGCCATAGTAAGTAGCTAAGGCTGATATGTATATGAACTAAAGAATGATGTATGGGCAGCATTATGAGCAGCATGATGATAGGAGATCATGGGCAACATAATGATATCATGAGCAACATGATGTACGAGATCATGGGCAGCATGATGTATGAGATCATGGGCAACATAATGATGTATGAGATCTTGAGCAGCATGATGTATGGGTAGCATGATGATGAATGAGATCATAAGCATGGGCAGCTTGATGATGAATAAGACCATAGAAGACACAACATGATGAGCAACATGAAGATGAGAGCAGCTCAGTCATCAAGGTTTGACTCATGTGATAGTACAACGTGGTGTCACATAGTTGTGTTGTATATGAACGAGAGGCAACACTATGATAGGTGAAGTAGTCACCTTGGAGAATCAATTGAAGCAATATGTCTTCGACTGATCTCATGTCGATATAAAAAGTCAAAGTGATTGACTTCTATTGTAAATGTACTATCTCTCTCACTTTCTCTGTTGAACTTTGAAGAACATAAAAGAAGAATTGATCAAGGGTTTCCCCACATTGTGGGGTTTGTCCCCGGCTAGCGCCACATCTTGTGTCCTCTTGTCTTGGCTTGTCTTCTGCGATTTATATTTATGTTCTATCTGCAGTTTACTTTATGCTGATGTGATTGCTAATGTGGAAAAGAAATTGAAATAAATTACTCTAGCATAGAACATACCTAAAATTAAAAATTTTCCCAGTTGGGTTCCCTAGACAATTTCGTGTTGTTGAATTATGTAATTGTGATTTTATTTCTGTTCCTATTTTGCTGCATCTAGTAGATAAATTATGTGTTTATTTAAGAAGAAATTATATTTCAAATTGCTCATATTAGCATATCAAAATTTCATGGATTTTCTACATCTTAGAATATACCAAGTGTTTCCTTTTCTAGTTAATGTTAATGCATTTGAGCTCAAAACTACTAGCATCAAAGTTCTTAGATTAACCTATTGGTTTGATATTTAATTCCATGAGAGGGTTGTACAACCATGGTTTCGCCTATTTATAGTGTGACTCAACAAGTAGGCGAATTGGCTCCATACGAGCTTCTAGGAACATTTAGCAGTACCAAGGGCAATCGTCTCATGGTTTTCAACAACATTCTAAATAGGATTTTTGCTCAAATCACATGTGGATACCTCACAACCGCCCTTTTGTTGTGAATATTATTTTGTCATTATTAAAATCCATTCGACATTAAGGAGTCATGAGGAAGTTCAAGAGTCATGAGGGTATGTGAAAGGTCATGGTAGGTGAAAGATCACCTCACTTCTATAAATATACCCTCATGCCTCATTTGTAGGGGACTTTAGCACTTGAGCTAGGCTAGCATTAGAGAGTCGTTTTGTGATTAAGGATATAGAGGCACTCAACTCTTGGTAGATAGTATGGTTTTGATGGGATTTTGGCGCATGTATTTGAAGTTGCAACGCTATCAATGAGAAGTTCTTCAATTTTGGCACATATTCCCATGCATTCATTTGTTAGTTGTACTAGATAATTGATACTCCAATCAAGTTTGCATGTGTGCTTTCATGTCGACTTTATGTCGATGAACTAAATCGTGACTATGGCTTATATGTTTTTTCTGAGTCTTTGCTTTCCTAATTCCATGCATGTTAGGAACTAATTGTGAACTAATTTGTAGCTAATCTCTAGTATCTTCTCGCTTGTATGTTTTAAGATGATGTTATTTAACTAGTTTCTCTTAAGGCATAATGTTCTCATTGTTTTGTTGTTAGGTTCTAATACATCGTTTTACTAACTTATCAATTAAGAGTCAATTTCATCCTCATTCTTCAGGCATCTCACACTTGGTCTCACACTCATTCCTCCGTAGTTGATGCCTAGGAGCAAAACATTCATGGTGGCAGCTGGGCCCACATACTGGATGGGGCTCATATCCCAAATGGTGTGAGGTCTGATTGGGGCTTCACACCGGAGAGATGGGGTAAACAATCCCACCAACATAGGGACATATAAAATCTTTCTAATATTTTAAATTTAGTCAAATGACACTCAAATTTCATAAATATTTGGCAAAATATCTTATAAATATTTACACATAACACAAAGTCTTATTGAAGAGATGGCACCAAAGAATATAATTGAGTTCTTTTTTGGTAATACCTTTAATACTTTGACTTTTCATTGGTTTATTATTTATTATTAGTATTTGGAATTTTTTGAGGATTGGGGGAAGACATATATGTAGAAATTATGATGTACATTTGCAACTACTTATGAATTTTTAATCAAAGTCACAAGGCACAAACCTACTCTACTGCTTTGCGGACATTAATTCACAATTTAGAACAAAAATCTCAAACATACAATAAGAAATCACACACATGCATGTAGAATTTTTCTCGGCGAAAGGAAACTGCTAAAAACCCCAATCTCTGCTTGCATTATTATGATAAATAGAGATGTATTACAATTGCTTTGCTCAACTAAGCACAACCTGCAACTGCATAACCTATCTCTTTGCTCACTAAGAAGCTCTGACCTAGACTGTTATGCAACCAACTCACAAATAGATAGATCAACGACTTAAAAATTATCCTCTTCAAGGGGGAAACCTCCTTTAAATTACATAAATGGAAAATTCTTGGATGATACAAATGAAAATACCTCCTTGGTATTTATAGGAGTCTAAGGGGTCACAATATAATCAGAGCCTACATAACAATAATAATGTAAGGGCACAACAATAACAATAGTGGTCCTCTATGGGGCACAACAATAACAATATGGGGTCTCCATGGTCACAATAATAACAATAACGGGGCTACAATAACAATAACAATAACAATAAGGGGGCTACACTAGCATTATAGGGACCTAACATGCCCCTCTCCTTCAAAAAAGTGTTGTCCTACATGCTTGAGTATTTATGGATGCTTTTGTATAAAATGCTCATCCTCACATGTGGAATTTTCAGCGAGTAAGTTCTTCCACTTAATGAGATACTCTAAAATTTACCGATTCTGTAGTTGTCGGGTTCTTGTTTCCATGACTGCTTCTGGCTCAAATATGATTTTCCTTCTTTGTCAAGTTATGGCAACACTATTTGAACTGGAAGCTTGTCACCGATAACCTTCTTTAAGCATGAAACATGGAAAACTAGGTGTAATCAGGAAGATGTAAGCAACTCCAATTTGTATGCCATAGCACCAATATTTTGCAACACCTTGTAAGGATCGTAGTACTTGGGTGACAATTTATTATCCTTCTTAGCTTTCCTAAGAGACATTTGTTTGTATGGTTGTAGCTGTAAAAATACCTAGTCACCTACATTAAAACTTATTTCACTACGATGCTGATATGCTTGTTGTTTCATTCGATTATGCCCCAGAGTGAGCTTATCCTTTAAGAGTTAGAGAACTTGTTGTTGTTGCTCAATGTGATCTTCCACTACTTGAAACTTAGGATTTTCTCTTAAAGATGATGAGATGGATAGTGGATGATATCCATAAAGTGCCATAAATGGGGTCATTTTTGCTGCAGTATGGAAGGAAGTGTTATACCACCATTTAGCTAGAGGTAACCACTTAACCCATTGTGTTTGTTTATTAGATACAAAGCAACGAAGATATCCTTCCAAACATTTTTTCACTATCTCAGTTTTCCCGTCAGGTTGAGGATGATAATATGAGTTATGAACTAATTGAGTACCAAGACAAGAAAATAATTCCATCCAAAATTTTCCAATGAAAATGGGATCTCTGTCACTTACTATAATCTTTGGGTTTCCATGAAGCTTTTGAATTGTTTCCATAAATGCAGTAGCAATTGTACTGGCTTTAAAAGGATGAGATAATGCACAAAAGTGTGCATACTTGGTAAGTCTATCAACTACCACCATGATGACACTCTTTCCTTCAGACTTGGGTAAACCTATGATAAAATCCATTGAGACTTCCTCCCAATGCTGACTTGGAATGGCTAAAGGTTGCAACATACTTGGGGTCTTAACTGTTTCAACTTTATTTTTTTGGCAAACCAAACATTTTGCCACAAACTTCTGAATATCATATTTAAGGTCATCCCAAAAAAATTCCTTCTTGACCCTATGGTAAGATTTTAAAAATCTTGAGTGCCCTCCTAAGGGAAAGGTGTGCAACTCCAAAAGAAACTTTGTTTGAGTTGGGAATTCTTACAAAGATATAAGCGATCTTTGTACCATAATGAACCATTTTTCCAGGTAAATATATAAGATGTATTAGGATCTTGCTATAACTTTTGAATGAGTGACCACACCACTTCATCATTCTTCCATTCATCCCTTGCTTCGGTTATCCACTTAGGTTGGATAATAGAAATGGCACAAAGCAATTCTTCCGCATCCTCATCCTTTCTTGAGAGTGCATCTGCAACAACATTTTGCTTCCCTTTTTTGTATATGATTTCAAATTCATAACACAACATATTTGTCACCCTTTTTTGTTTCTCTTCTAAAGATAATATTTGTTCCAAAAAGTATTTAAAACTATCATGATATTTTTTTACCTTGAAGTGTCTTCCCATTAGGTAAGATCGTCATTGCTATAGTGCATGTAGTATTGCCAACATTTCCTTCTCATAAATAGGTTTGTGTAAATACTTTCCTTTGATTGGACGAATTTTAAAAGCAATAGGTCTTCCTTCTTGCATTAAAACAACACCAATTCCATTTCATGAGGCATCACATTCCACAATAAAGGTTTTTGTGAAGTTTGACATAGCTAACACTGATGTTTGGCACATTGTCTCTTTAAGATGTTCAAAGGCTTTCGTTGCTTCTTGAGTCTAAGAAAATGCATCTTTATTCAGTAATGATGTTAGAGGTGTCGTTATTCTCCCATACTTCTTAACAAACTTGCGATAATACCCTGTCAACCTGAGAAATCCTCGAAGATTCTTTATGGTTGTGGGGATTTTCCATTCTTTAATGGCTTTAATTTTGTTAGGTTCTACCCTAAAACCCTCACGAGATACAATATGAACCCAATATTCCACCTCCTGTACTCCAAAGAAACATTTGGAGGTTTTTGCATATAGTTGTTTCTCTTCCAATAGTTTGAGCACCTTGTCAACATGTTGAACATCATCCTTCCAAGGCTTGTTGTAGATTAGCATATTATCAAAAAATACGAACACAAATTTTCTAAGGAAGGGTTTGAAAATGGAATTCATCAAACCTTGAAATGTGGAAGGTGCATTAGTAAGGCCAAAAGGCATGACTAAAAATTCATAATGACCCTCATGAGTTCTGAATGTTGTTTTCAGAATGTCTTTAGTCTTCATTCTAATTTGATGATATCCTGAACAAAGATCCAGCTTGGTGAGGTGAATTTCTCCATGTACTTCATCCAACAATTCATCAATGACATGAATGGGAAATCTATCTTTAATAGTGAGCTTGTTGAGCTACCTATAATCTGGACACATACACCATGATCCATCCTTCTCATGCACCAATATTATTGGAGCAAAGAAAGAACTTTGACTAGGTTGAATTATACCAGCCTCTAGCATTTTTGCAACCATACGTTCAATTTCACTCTTTTGGGCATAAGGATATTTGTAAGGCCTGATGTTTGGAGGAACACTTCCTGAAATCAAATGAATAGCATGATCATGATCACGAATAGGTGGGACTCCTTTGGGAGTCTCAAACACCTTGGAATGATTATCCAAGACTTTTTGGAGACATGGAGAAATAGATTATTTCAATGTTTTAACCTCTAGTGAGCATAATTGTGCAATTACACCCCATTGTTATTTCTTTAGAAGCTTTGTTATGCCATTAGAGTTGATTATCTTTCTTGGTTTCCCTACAATACCACTTAATTCAACTTCCTTTCCTTCCCAAAAAAAAGTTCAATAAAAGTTCTTGAAAATTGAAAGCTATCATCCCCAAAGATTGTAACCATTGGACTCTTGGTACAACATCAACACCACCCATTGGAATGGAAAGCATTGGATTATTAAATACAT
The DNA here is from genome assembly GCA_031772625.1 of Pinus tabuliformis. Taxonomy (NCBI): domain Eukaryota; kingdom Viridiplantae; phylum Streptophyta; class Pinopsida; order Pinales; family Pinaceae; genus Pinus; species Pinus tabuliformis. Next base: position 473,431,348 of record CM062816.1, read on the forward strand.
ATTCCCCCGTGGTTAGCTTGGTATTATGGCACTTTCCAGAGCAATTTATAGTTCCTCCATTTGCAACAATCACTTGACACTTTGGTATTGGATATAGGAAGCTATTCAATTCCTTTGTTATCTTACAATGAATAAAATTGTGGCCACTACTCTAATTAATCATCACTGCTACCTTTTTCTTCTTGATATATCTTTTTATCTTGAGAATTTGAGGAGTGGTAATTCTTGCCAATGCATTACAAGATATGGTCAGATTCATTTCTTCTTTCTCGGGGGTTGGTTCCTGGTGTATATCCTCCTCTTTTGATGTTTCTTATTCCTTTTCTTCCTCCTCTTCACAAATTATGTAGAATAATTTCTTCTCATCGCACTTATGACCTTTAGTGTATTTTCTATCATAGTTGTAACAAAGCCCTTTTCCTCTTTTTTCCTCCAATTGTTGTGGTGTCAACCTTGTAGGTTGGGAAGACTAGGAGCAACAACACTTCCATCTTTATAGTTGTGAGTAGTAGACTTCCTTGTTGCCATAATTTTGCTTTCAACTTTTCTTGCCACCCTAAATGCCTTCTCTAATGAATCGAGTTCTCAAAGGCGAACCTCTTGTTGGATGTTATCTCAAATTCCCTATGAAGACATCAATTCTATGCTCCTCTGGAATATCAGTTACCCTAATATTCAATTTTTGGAAGTCTTCAATGTGCTCCGCCATTGAACCCTTTTGTTTGAGATTTATCAATTGGATAAAGAATGTGTTGCTCTTTGTATCTTCATAATGTGCTATCATTTCCTCGATAAAAATTGACCAGGTGACAAGTGGTTTACAAGAACATATCCATCTATACCATACAAACTATTTGGGCTCTAAATATAAAGATGCACTATGTACCTTTTGTGAGGGTTGCACATCTTGTAGATCAAAATATTGCTCCATCTGTAGTATCCATGTTACCAGATTCTTGCCATCAAACTTCCTCATATTTATGTTTAGAATGTGGTGGTTCTTAAACCCCACATTGGAGTATCTAAAATCATAATTCATATTCCTTTTGTCCTCATCATGATTTCATGGATTACCTTTTCACCACTAGGAAGCCTTTCTTGCAACAAATTTGTCAACCCTTCCAACTTGACATTCATCACATCCATTTATACTTTAAAAACATCCATGTTGCCTTCTATACCATCCATGTTACCTTTTATTTCTTATTTTAAACCATCCATGTCCCCTTTTAGTTCATATTTGGTTGCTCTTTGTGGGAGTGAAATTTGTTGTACTTGGTTCCGTAATTTTGATATATAACGCTACAATTCTTCCTCTTCATGCGTCATAATAGAGCTTTCTAAGGGCTTAATAAGTGTAGAATTTTTTTGTTTGAGAGGCATTTTAGAACCCAATACTAATGTATATGCTTCAAGATGCTCTTGGATTCACTTCAAACTGACTTTTCAAACAAAACTTACGCAATTAAAAAAAAATACACACATTTTTCTTGCTTTTAGGAGCTCGATCTTTAAATGGTTGTAACTCTTTAATTTTGGATCTCCAATATCTGAAATTACTTCCTGTGATTTCCTCTGAGTCTTATTTCTAACACCACAAGTTAGACCAAAATTGGATTCTTCAAGGTAATGTTATGTTAAATATCCCACAATGACCTGATTATGGATTGGCTCAATAGAGCGAACTTGTACGTAATGCCATGTGTCATTGTTTCAGCCTTCGACCCTAAAATTGATACACAAGAAACTAAAGTTTGTTTTATTTCTTTCACTTCTTACGAAATTCCAATTCGATGCTTGAAGAGAAAGTTATGACGATTTTCCCTCGATCACTTGTTTGATATTAAACTTTGGAGCATGAAAAAACCCTAACTTATTTGGACCATATCTTAGAAAATATAGCGAAAAAAATATCTAAAATTTTGCCACGAAGTTCACCAATATTTCGGCTCCATGTGGTCGTAATTTCAACTTCTTAAGCTTCGTATAAAAAAAGTTATAGTGAAAATGCACGATGACCTGTTTGAAGCAAGGAAACCCTAGAATCCAAAGCTGTGATACCAAATGTTATGCAGTCATCCAACAAATAGATAGATCAATGACTTAAAAATTATCCTCTTTGAGGGGGAAACCTCATTTACATTACATAAATGAACAATTCTTGGATGATGCAAATGACAATACCTCCTTTGTGTATATATATAGGACTCTAAGGGGTCACAATATAATCAGAGCCTACATAATGATAATAATGTAAGGGCACAACAATAACAATATGAGGGTTACATGGTCGTAACAATAACAATAAGTGGACTACACTAACAATAACAATAAGGGGGTTACACTAGTATTATATGGACCTAACACAAACTTAGTCAATTTATGCCATTACTTGAACCCCCCTATTTCCTTGCGCAATTCCTTGAGAAGTTAGGCCCCTATTATTCAAGAATTTCTCCAAAATAGATTGCGCAATTCCTTAGGTTGATCATCAGGTTGCATGCAACACATGTACACTCTGGTATAGTCTACAACTGGTGTTACACTACTTTGGAATCTCCACCTCAACTGGGTAACTCAAATTCTCTGCATGCACTAGCTATTTTGGGTTGATTGTTCAGTTAACTGGATGATCACTGAGTTTGACTGAAGTCCCACTTCACAACTGACCTTCCACTAGTTCCTCCAATAGCTAGAACTAGTTTAACTAAAAACAACTTGAGATATCTGACTTTGATTGCTACAAATTAAAAATCAATCATGCTTAAACTCTAACTCCTCCAACTCGAATTTACCAAGTAAACTAGGTGACACAAGCCACGTCACACAAGTTAACTGCATCCAAGTCATGATATGATGTGGAAATTATAATTTTCTCAATTTAATCAAGGCAATATCAAATTTAGAATTTCTTGTTACATTTTTCAACACCCCCTCTCATCAAGAAATGGATTATCAACCACCCCTATCCTACATCTGTGGAACTTGAACTTCCCTCTTGACAAACCCTTTGTCAAAATGTCAGCCTCTTATTCCTCTATCAGAAAGTACCGCAACAACATTATCCACCTCTACACACAGTCCCACAAATGGTGATACTAGATATCTATATGCTTGGATTGATAGTGAAAAACAAGATTCTCAGAGAGTTTGATGCAACTCTTATTATTATAGTAGATCACAGTTGAATCCATCACCTGACCAAAAAAATCCAACAAGTATATTTATCATCCAAATCGAATCACCTGTTGCTTGACTTGCAACCATGTATTCTACTTATGTCGAGCTAAGCGCCACAAATCTTTGCTTCCTACAGTACCAGGAAACAACTGCGGAACCAACACTAAAAATTCCACCTAATGTACTCTTTCGGTTTGATGGACTTCCCGTCCAATTTGTATCTGTGAAGCCACACAATTTCACTTCCTTTGTCTGTCTATACCGTAGTCCAAATTGGGCAGTGCCTTTGAGGTACCGTAAAACATGCTTGGTTGCCTTCCAAACTAATTTGGTTGGCCTAACCATAACTTGGATCAGATGGTTGACTGCATATCACACATCTGGTTGTGTGTTCACAAGGTACATGAGTGAATCCACTAGCTGTCAATAAATGGTAGCATCCACTTCTTCACCTGAAGTGGCATCCTCTTTGCTCCAATTGGTTGCTAGAGGTGTCTCCATGGGTTTGCAACTATCCATGTGGAACCTCTATAGTATCTCATTTGCGTACTTTCCTTGACAGATAAACAATTCCCCGTCGCCTTTCCATACCTGAGGAAGTAGTGCATGAGACCTATATCTTTCATTTCAAACTCCCTTGCAAGGTCCTCCTTGCAAGATCTGGTCAGTTGCTCATCACTGTGAAAATTCATAAACTCAAATCCTATTGCAACAACTGGAAATAATTCTCCTAATTGTTAATTTTTTTAACAATTTACTTACTCTTTGTTATAGTAAATACTGAATCAATAACATTGCAACCTACATAAATAAAATTGCAAAATAAATAAACGCTAGAAGAAATACTAACGCAAACATAAATCTACATAGTTATTTTTGGACAAACGTCCACGGAAAAACCCAACTTGGGAAAATCGGTGCAACAACTGAGGGTTTTAATATTAAGCAACAATGAAATAATATGAGTACAACTGAATGCTGAAACTGGCAATCCTACATATAAATATTGGCAAGAAAATATAGTGAGGAGAAATTCCTCACTCCACAGGAAAATTCAGGCTCTGACCTTAGCTCAAATTGAACCGTCTAAATTGACTTTGCGCAGCTACTGTGTCACCCTGGCATAGTCACTTATGCACTCAATTCAAACCAAATTCTCCTTAAGCCGCATGGTCTGTTGTTATCTGGGAAAATGTCTCTCCTGGCCTTTGGAACCTTTGTCTAGCTTCTTGCACTGAAACTTGGCTTTCCCCAGCAGATACGAAATTGCCTCTAGAGGCTATTACGCTGCTTTGCGTCAGTCTCACTGTGGCTCCTTTACCTCTCTACAAATGCACTCACCAGGACCTCTGGAATTATTCCTCTGGCTTCACTATCCCTGCCCCTCTCTCACTGCTTCGATCTGACTAGCTCTCTCTCCGACAACTGATTACTGCTACTCTAGAAATCAATTTGCTCATGAAATCGAACCTCTCTAGTGTTGTCTCCAATCACCATCGACTTCTTCTTATAATCCTCTGTTGAGATTTCAATGGCCAAGATTATATCCTAATCGATGGTTAGGATTAACTTGAAGTCGATCCGAGTGAGTTTCTAGAACATTCACACCTTAACTTAATTAATTCTCATTAGTTAGTCATATTCCCTAAGTTTAGACTTATGAATTATTAAAAAACTAACTAATAATCTAATTAAATCATTTCTAGGAGAATTTCCAGAAACGATTTTTGGGTTTTGGAGATCTCATGCATTCTAGCTTCTCCGCAAAATTTCAAGGCTAAAACACACATGATACCTCAAAATCTAACACTCCCTCTTAGCTAAGAATGTGTCTAGTGTTTTTGCCTCATGTAGCATCACCCTGTCTCAGCATCATCTCCTGTCATGCTACTAATGCATGGGTGTTAATACCCACCAACTACTGTGCAAATCTGATATGTGTTGCATTTGTGCTATTGCTGACTCTGTTGAACTACTGCCAACACTACATCTGCACTTGAACTCCCTCTCCATATGTTGTTGTTATAATTGCAACTGAAAATAACCCTAAATACTGAATCAATTGTGATCAGTATGATGCATTTGTCACCCAAGTCTCTAATTGCTGCAAGTATCTGCGTTGTCACAGAGGCATCTGTGGTGCTACTGACTCTACATTGTACCAACTGCACTGCTCCCAATTCTACAATGTGTTGCCCAACATTTGACTGCAACTAGACTCTACATCTGTCACTCTAACATCTGACTACATGTACTACCATTGATCCATCATGTTACTGAAATGTTGTGGGCCCCCGTAGCAAGGCACTAACTCAAGAGTTGGACCTCCTCAAGGATCCTGCCCATTTGTAACACTCTAGGGCTACATCACCAAGTCACCCCACTTCACTCCTGGGGGTATATTAGCAAAGATGACGAAGTCTTCCTCCAGCCTGGAGGACAACCTATCGATGTTTGTTGATGCTGCCTGGTGATCCTGCTTCTCCTCTTTGTCCCTCTTCCTGAGAGGTCACTCAGTGTTGTAATGACCAATCTCACCACATCTGAAGCACTTGACCTTTGACAAGTCCTTCTTCTTTCATTGTTCCCCCTGTCCTTGATTGGGTCCCTTAGATGTGAAGGCCGCATTCTCCTCCTCCTTCACCTGCTTCGATCCACTGTTGCTGCCACTGATGGAGCTCGTCTCAACTCCCCTTGCTGTAAATTGACCCACATCCTATCCCACCTCGGAAAAGTGTCTCTGCCCAAGATACTTTGGACAAATACCTGCCACTCCTCTAAGACACTGTTGAGTGCCAATCACACTAGCTCTGTGGGTTGAGGCATTGCCCCAACAACTGCAAGTTGGTCCCGGATCTCCTGAATCCTGGTGAGGAAGGGGTATATGCCTTCCCCCTTCTGCATCCTGGTGCATCTCAGCTTCTCCTCTAAGCACATCTTCTGTTGCTCAGAAGTGCCCTGGTACAACATGGTGAGACTCTCCCACATTTCTCTGGTAGTCCCTTTATCAGCTATGTGTGAAACAATGTGATCCTGAACACCCTCAAGAATCAACCTCTTCACCCGCACCCTCTCCTTTCTATACTCCTTCAGTTGATCTGCATCCATGGGGATAGCTACCATTGCATCTATATATATGTCTTTAGGCCATATTCATCCAAAAGGAAGGACATCCTTACCTTCCAGATGACATAGTTGGAAGCTCCATCCAACCTAATCTGATCAGGAATCCCAATAGTGGCTGTCTCAACAAATGTCGAAAATCTCCTCTTCCCTTCTGCTCAACTGCTACTCAACTATTCACACTCCCTTCTAGAGTGAGAAACTTTGCACACAACAACTGTTGATCTGCAAGGGAAATCAAACTTCTTGAGACTAGAAGTTCCCTGAGGAAAGTTTCCTCAATGTGTGCTCTTCTTCCACCCAACGCTAGTTCTACTATAGAAAACTGCTGCAAAACTACTGCGTCCAACTATATATTTTCTCTGCCAAAAATATTGGTTGCTCCCTCTGCCTGGAACCCCTCGATCTGGAGAGATCGAATTTTTTTGTCTCACACTCAGAAAAAATCGAATCTCCTCAAGAAATTCAACCTCTTGGCCAAGGTGACTGCGCTACCTCTGGGGTTTTGATTTACTGCCCATACTGAACAACGAAACTCCTTCTTTCTTCACTACTGAGATCTCTGGCTAATCATCTATGCTCTGATACCATGTGAAAATTCGGAAACCCGAATCCTATTGCAACAACTGGAAATAATTCTTCTAATTGTTAATTATTTTTTAACAATTTATTTACTGTTTGCTACAACAAATATTGAATCAATCGCACTGCAACCTACACAAATAAAATTGTAGAAGAAATAAACGTTGGAAGAAATACTATCACACACACATAAATCTACACAGTGATTTTTGGACAAATGTCCCTTTGAAAAACCCAACTTGGGAAAACCGATGCAACAGCTAAGGGTTTTAACATTAAGAAGCATTGAAACAATCTGAGTACAACTAGATGCTGAAACTGGCAATCCTACAGAGAAATACTGGCAAGAAAATATAGTGAGGAGAAATTCCTCACTCTACAGGCAAATCCGGGCTCTAACCTTAGTTCAAATTAAGCCGTCGAAACCGACTTTGCACAACTATTGCGTCACCCTAGCGCAATCACTTCTGCACTCAGTTCGAACCAACTTCTCCTCAAGCCATTTGGTTTGCTGCTATCCGGGAAAATGTCTCTCGTGGCCTCCGAAACCTCTTTCTAGATTTTGGCACTGAAACTCAACTTTCCTGAGATACGAAATTGCCTCTAGAGGCTACTGTGTTGCTATGTGTCAACCTCCTTGTGGATCCTCTGCCTCTCCACAGATGCACTCACTGGATCTGGAATCCTTCCTTCGGCTTCATTGTCCTGCCCCTCTCTCACTGCTTCGATCTCACTAGCTCTCTTTCCAACAACTAACCGCTGCTACTTTAAAAATCGATATGCTCATGAAATCGAACCTCTCTAGTGTTGTCTCCAAGCCCCATCAACTTCTTCTTATAATCCTCTGTTGAGACTTGACCGATCAAGATTAGATATTAATCGATGACTAGGATTAACTTGAAGTCGATCTGTGTGAGTTTCAAGAACATGCACACCTTAACTTAATTAATTATGATTACTTAGTCACATTCCCTAAGTTTAGACTTAGGAAATATTTAAAAATTGACTAATAATCAAGTCATTTCTAGGCGGAATTTCTAAAAACGATTTCTAGGTTTTGGAGATCTCATGCATTTTAGCCTCTCCACAAAATTTCAAGGCTAGAACACATCCGATGCTACAAAAACTAACAATCACTAGTTAAAATCAAATCACCAACATATAAGACAATAATAGCAATTTACTTTCCACCAAGATATGATAGAGGTTTGCATCTGCTTCACTTTTGGTGAAGTCCAAACAAGTGAGATAGCTATCAATCCTAGTGTACTAAGCACGGGGTGCTTGTTTGAGACCGTACAATACTTGCTTGAGTATGCACATATAAGACTCTTAATCAAGTCTTAAAGCCTTCTCATTTCTCAATGCACACCTCCTCCTTAATAACTCCATTGATGAGTGTTATTTTTACATCCATCTAGTGGATCTTATACCCCATTTGTGCAGCCAAAGCAAGAATTGATCTAATGGATGAGTACCTTGTTGTAGGAGCAAAGGTCTACTCATAGTCAATCCCCTCAACTTGAGAGTACCCTTGGCCACAAATATGGCCTTATACTTCTATATGCTTCTATTTGTTGCCTGCTTCACCTTAAAGATCCATATCGAGCCCACAACTGATTAATTTGTTGGTCTTGGGACCACTTCCAAAAAACTGTTCCTTACAATGGATTCATATTTCTCCACCATTGCATCAACCCATACAGGTTGCTTTACTGCTTCCTTAAAAGAGGATGGCCCAGTCTCTACAAGCTCAGTCATTAGATCCATGTAACTAGTGTATCGACCAAGTGATCTTATCTACCTGCACTAATTTGAAGGAGCACCCACATTCTCCCTCACATCATGCACAAGTCTTTTAGCTTCCCTAGTTATTTTCCTGCCTTCTCTAGATAGTTCTGCTTGAGTGGCTATCTCCATTATCTTCTCCTCAATTTGTGGCTGCTCCACAACTTCCCGAGGTTCCTCCTTTGGAGCTTAAAGCTGCTCTTCTGGTGATATATGAAGCTCCTGCTCAAGAAAGAACTACATCACTTTCTCCTCATCAAATTTTACATCCCTTCACACAACCGTCATCCTGAGGGATGACAAGTACACATGGTAGTTATGTAGAGTTTTTGTCTAACCCACAAATACCCCCAATTCTTCTATCAACTCTAGCTTCTTCCTTGTGTCTTTGGAGACATGGTTGTAAACATAGGCTCCAAAAATCCTGAAGTGCGACATATCCAACTTTCTCCCTGAGAAAACCTCCTCCGGTGTAATCATGCCCATAATCTGATGAGGACTCTGGTGCTGCAAATAGACTATTGTGTTGCAAACCTCAACCCACAAGTCCAGAAGTAGGCCTTGGTCATGCAACATTACCCTCGCTGCTCCCACAATGCTACAATTCTTTTTCTTAGCCACCCCATTTTGTTGTGGGTTGTGGGGTGCTATCAACTCTCATTGAATGCCTTATTTTGCACATAAATTTTTAAATTCATTAAACACGTACTCACCTCCATTATCGCTCCTGAGAGCCTTCACCTTCTTGTCGATTTCTTTCTCAACCAGTGCCTTGAATTCTACGAACTTGGAGAATGTCTCATCTTTCTTCCGCATGAAGAAGATCCAACACTTTCGTGAGAAGTCATCAATAAAAATGACAAAATATTTGTGCCTAAAAGTGGAGGTTGTCGAGAAAGATCCACAGACATCATAGTGAATCCTTTCAAGGACTGCATGCGCTTTGTTGTCCCGATCATGGAATGTGGATTTTGTGTACTTCCCGAGAGTACATCCTTTTCATACATCCTGCTGCTCAAGTGCTCCTTTGGGGAGGCCTATGGTTATTTACTACATAATCTTCAGGGTGCCATGCTGCAAATGGCCAAGTATTTTGTGCCAAAGTTCATCTACATCATGACTTTGCACCTTCTCTACCTTTGTGCTTAATGCAACACAATCTTTCACATCTAGCTTATACATGTTCTTCACACGAACCCTGTTTTTCTTCACTTGTCTCTTGGTTATGTGTCTTAGGAATGCATTTCCTTTGCTAAAGATCACATCAAATCACGGTCTTCCAAAACTGCGACAAAGACGATATTTTTCTTTAGGCCCAAAATGAACATGGCATCCTTAAGCCTGAAGGGGGAGCCTAACTCCCTCTGAAATCTAACTGTACCAATCTTGGTCGTGTTATACCTTCCGTTGTCCCCCATCTCTATGTGCATATGCAAGTCTTTTTCCTCCAAGTCACTAAAAAAATCTCTACACCTTGTCATGTGGAATGATGCACCTGTGTCCAAGTACCACACGCTCCCCATCACTATGTTGGCCATGCATGCAATGAGGGTAAAGTCAAGCTTGAACTATGAAGCCAAGTCTTCACCTGTTGCTCCTCCTGAGGTCTTCTTGCTTGCCTTCTTATGTAGACACTTCGTGGCATAGTGCCCAAATTCATGACAATGGAAGCATTTAGTTCTGGACAAATCTTTCTTCTTTCCCGCTTTACTGGATTCTGGTTTCGATTGAGATTTCTTCCCTTTTCCCTTCTTTGCCTTTCCAACCAATGAATTTTTTTCTTCATTCTCGCCCTTGGATGAAGTCCCATCTTTGGTATTCCGCTTTATTTCCTCCTGTACCAAATCAGACAATAACTGCTCCCAATTCGGTAATTTCTCCCTCCCATTCACCGAACCTTGATTGCTATGCCAACTCTTCGAAAGGCCCATAAGGGTTAGGCTTACCAAGTCTTCTTTAGGGACATTAACACTGACCCCGCCAAGTTCACCACGACACTGTGTAAACTTGCTCAGATACTGCAGGATTGTGTCATTCTTCTGCATTTTGATACTTCGAAGTTTATCCTTCAGTGCCAACTTCCTGTGGTCACCATTATTCTCAAAAAATTCTGTCAGTGCTTTCCACATTACAAAAAAGTTTTTTTTTTTTGTTTTTTTTTTTTGTTTTTTGTTTTTTTTTGTGGAGAATTGACATAATGTGATCCGTACTCCCTCTAAGATTATTCTCCTTGCCTTGGCTACATATTTCTTCCACTGAGCAAGGTTTTGGGCTTCAGAATTCAGTGGATTTGCAATATCTGTCTTGATGTATTCTAGCAATCCATTGTCATCCAATACTGCCTCCATGGGATCCTTCCATACAACACAATTAGAGGTGCCTTCCAAGGCATACTCTAGCCTTAGTCCATTGAAGGCCATTTTCTCAACTCTAAATAAATCCTGCTACACTGAACTCCAAATTCGAACCTCTTGAGAAACAACTTTGAAATTCCTGCTCTAATGTGAATCCTGCTCTGATACCATGTAGAAATTACAATGTAGATTTGCAACTGCTCATGAAGTTTTAATCAAAATCACAAGACGCAAACCTACTCTACTACTCCACAGACATTAATTCACATTTTAGAATAAAAATCTTAGACATGCAATAAGAAATCACACACATGCAAATAGTATTTTTTTTTTTCGGGGAAAACAAATTGCTAAAAACCCCAATGTTTGTTTGCATTAATATGATGAATAAAGATATATTACAATTGCTTTGCTCAATTGAGCACAAACTGCAACTTCATAACCTATCCCTCTGATCACTAAGAAGCTCTGACCCAAACTTAATCAAATTTTGCCTATGTTTGAGCGCCTATTTCCTTCCGCAATTCCTTGAGAAATTAGGCCCCTATTATTTAGGCACTTTTCCAAAATGGATTGCACAATTCCTCAGGTTGATCATTAGGTTGCATGCAACACTTGTGAACTTTAGAATAGCTTACAATTGATGTTACACTGCCTTGGAATCTCCACCTCAACTAGGTAACTTGAATTCTTTGCATGCACTAGCTATTTTGGGTTGATTGATCATTTAACTAGATAATCATTGAGTTTGACTGAAGTCCCACTGCACAATTGACCTTCCACTAGTTTTTCCAACAGTTGGAACTAGTTTAACGGAAAACAACTTGAGATAACTAACTTTGATTGCTGCAAATTAGCAATCAAACATGCTTAACTGAACTCTTGCTCCTCCAACTCAAATTTACTGAGCAAACTAGGTGTCGCAAGCCATGTCACAGAAGTTAACTGTATCCAAGTTGTCTACTGAGGTGGAAATTCGATTTTTCTTAATTTAATTAAGCAAAAATCAAATTGAGAATTTCTTGCTGCATTTTTCAACAATATAATTGCCTATCAAATTAAAGACAAGGCAAATTACTTGTTCCCTGCCACTAGCAACATTAAGGATGATACTCAAGTTATCAAAGCTAATGAAAAAGTTCAAAGTATTAAATGTGGATGCATTTCTCCATGTGAAGGGTGGTGGATTTAACATTCTAACAAGTGGAGGGCTCAACCACCAATCGCACACTACCCATTCAACAACAGCGAGGCCCCTAAACACCTTATATCACATCCATAAAATGCACACACTATATTCAAATATAGAAGACGATTAGACTAAAAGGATTTGAGGATGAATCCATCATCGCCTTTAGAAAGAAAATCACGAGTCACTATTATATCAAAAAGTGGAAGCAGAAGCCCATTAGAAATCATATCTTAAATGTTGTCGACCTCACCAACCCATATCAAGAGATTGCCTAGATTTTTGACAAAATGACTTGACAAAAAATTATCCTGAATTTCAAAGATATGTTGCTTATATTATCAACCATGTGCAACACATAAATGAAATATTTGATTGGGGGAGCTCATTTCAAATGGGATTTTTGCATCAAACTCATAGAGTTCCCTATAATAATCAAGTCTCACATGACCTTATAACTGAGTAATTTTTAAAATTTTGTGATACCTTTGAAGACATCATTGTAAATGCATATGTATATCCATGTCAATTATGAGTTTCCTAGAATGGATAAGTTTTGCCATGTTTTGCATGGCTTTATACTTGATTATTTCCCTAATTTTTTACAACATCCTTGTAGGCATGCTTTTTAGGAAAGATGTATAGCTTTTCAATTTAATTTTGTGTAGTGGTGGCATCTACTATCGTTACATTGACATTGGTTTTAAATTGTTACATTTGATACTTTATGAGTAATTGCTTGATCCTTTGCCTTTTGTTTGATATGTTGTGTATGTCTTGTTGTCAACATTGAAAAATGATATAAACCACTAAGACCATTATCATTTCCTTGTTGGTAAACCAAGCATATGATGCATACTTCTTAACATATTCTTTTTTCATTACTAGGTTGTGCTTAGGTTAGGGTGAGCTTACATGTTGGATGGAAGAATGATCTACCAAATAACAAGATTTTGTCATGAGGACTGTACAAGACTCGATTAAGCCTTAATGCCCCCTAGTTTAGTGTAACCCCATAATTGACTATCACCCTCAACCTCTCCTCATAAAATTTAAAGCCAAAACATGATGAGAAATAAAACTCACAAAAACCAACTAATTTACACCTCATAGATTAATAGATATTTTTTAACACATTTCCATACACAAATGCTCCTCAACACCATCTACTCCAACTTAATAACATATATTCATAAACAGACACTCTAGAACATCTACTTCAACTTCTGACTCATATCCACGTAAACATCTCTCGCCCATATATGAAATTTACCATATCCTTCACTTCACTTCACATTTTGTTGTTGGCACTAACTCCCAAAATTAATATCAATTTGTTTATAATGATCACTTCTTCCCACGCTCTCTCACATATATTCATGCATCATCTCCACTTATGAATCCAGTCAATCTAGTGATTGATTGGTAATGACCATAATAATTACAATTACAACTATAAATTGGCACAATTTTTGCACTTGAAAAACCACACAACTATATACCTTTCTCTTTTTTTTAACAGGTGAGAAAATCTATCCTTCACTTCACTTCACATTTTGTTGTTGGTACTGACTCCCAGGAATTAATATCAATTTGTTTATAATGATCACTTCTTCCCACGCTCTCTCACATATATTCATGCATCATCTCCACTTATGAATCCTGATCAACCTAGTGATTGATAATGACCATAATAGTTACAATTACAACTACAAATTGGCACAATTTTTGCACTTGAGAAACCACACAACTATATACCTTTCCCTTTTTTTCAACAATCCAGTGATTGGTAATGATCATAATAATTACAATTATAACTATAAATTGGCACAATTTTTGCACTTAAGAAACCACACGACTATATACCTTTCTCTTTTTTTTAACAGGTGAGAAGATCTATCATAACTCAATTGTCAAAGGCGAGGACAAATGTCTCTCACTGCTAACCGCGAATGCATGCTAGACTCATCACCCTTATTCAAGGAAAACCACACCACCTGTACGACGGTGGTATGTAAAGGGACAATCTCCTCTGGGTCTTGGGCTGTTAGGCTGTTAAGCTGTTTCCTTAAGTCCAAGAAAGGCAAGCTCTTAGCCAATCAAAAACAATTTTAGGGATACTCCAAGCCCAATATACCTTTCCCTTTTATTTATTTATTTTTTAAATTTTTTCACCTTTTATGTTGTTTTTATATTTAAATTATTTTATTTTTAATTTTTTTTTCACCTTTTAAAAGTTCGAGTGGGCGGGAATGGTTTTTATATTTAAATTATTTTATAAAACTTCTAGTGGGCGGAAATGGTAGTACCTGCCTCAGACAAGACTAAGAACAGACGATCCGGCCTCTGGATGGGAGAAGACAGTTTGCCTTAAAAGACCTGACATTAAAAATGTCCTGGAATCATGCACGGTCGATTCCCTGTAAAATGCTTTCGATGACAACAGTCCGCCTCACGTTCAGTTCAAGTCTGTTCCTCCGCCCTCCAGCAGGGATCTGCACGTGGCTCGATTCCACTTCACATTTGTTTTTAATTCGTTCGCCACCTTATTCTAATGCCCGCCATCGTAAACCTATAATTGGGATTCGAACCTGCGCTGCTATGGACGAACGGACGAAGCAGGCGCTCCGTGCTGGACAGCTACGGTTACATGGGAGTAGCAAATAATTTCTCTATTTTTTTTTTGTTATCACCATCCCGATAGATTCAGAATTTGCAAAATCCAGAGCAGTATCGTCTTTGCATAAACCCAAAAGTTTCTACCGAATTTCTAACTAAAAAGCAAATCCAAATCCTCTGGACATAAGATTAGTTACTCCCGGTCACATGAAATCATCAATCGCGCGGGCAACGACAAACAGCATGGCCCGCCGGTGTCAGGAGACCCTCTCCGTTAAGAGAAGACAACAGCTCACTCGCTCAGTGGGAGTTCTCTTGCCTTTGCCTCCCTTATGCCCTTTTCAATCCACGCTCTGCAAATCCCCTGAGCCCTATGGCGCTTATCACTCTTCGTTTTCTCCCCATCCTAATGGTCGGATTCTGCACATTCCTCTTCCTTCCATCACAATCCCAGCTCTCCGCCCCCCTCCACTGCTCGGACGTTGGCCGCGTCTGCGAGTCCTTCGTCTCTTACACTCTTCGGCCACCGCAATCCCTAGGCGAGGTAGAGAGCCTGTTCGACGTGCTTGTGGACGACATAACTTTAGACCAGAGCGTGGACGCCGGGGATCGCCATGTTTTTATCAAGAAGAACTGCTCCTGCGTTTCGACTCACAAGCAATATCTGAGCAATACAACATATACCGTGACAGAGAATGTGGGATCCTTGGGTTCTATACTGGAAATGTCTTACGGGGGGCTCGCCTGGATGCCCAATAACGCTTCGAGAAAACTGCATTTGGGGGCTGTGGTGTCTTTGCATCTGCTCTGCGGGTGTTCCAGCAGCCTGTGGAATTATATGCTGAGTTACGTGTTGCAGCCGTCAGATACCCTCTCTTCTCTTTCCAGCAGATTTGGAGTGAGCATGAAAGATATCGAGACTGTCAATGATATCGCCGACCCAAATGTTCTTTCTGCTGGGATTGTCTACTATATACCACTGAACTCAGGTGTCTTGGGTTTTTCTTTTCCTTTCTTCTCATTGGTGCTGAATATGCAACTTTTGATGAGCCACCATTTGTCTTCAGAGGCAGGGTCAACATTCGCTTTTGGTTATTCCCTTTTATTTATCATAATAGAGTTATCCACTTCAAACAAGAATTGCCTCTAAATTCGATATCATCATATTTGTCGGGTCGTGCTGTAGTGCGTTAGGCTGTTATGTAAATAATTGGTCTGCCATTTAAAAAATTCAAGTTCAAATGTTAGTGAAGGAGGAAGGTGTTTAACGTATTGGAGTTAATTGCAATATATGATAGATCATGGAGTAACTGAACATTTATTTCTCTACGATAGAGTAATTGTAAGGCCCTAATTTTGAGTTAATTGCAATATATGATAGATCATGGAGTAACTGAACATTTATTTCTTTATGATAGAGTAATTGTAAGGCCCTAATTTTGGATCGGTTTGGGCACTTTTGCCTCATGATCACATTGGTGGTCACTTACCGGCATGGATAGACTGGATTTAAGGTTGATGTCTAGGAGAATCAATTTTGGTGCCTTGGTCAATTGCAGTCCTTGGCAGCTTGCATTAGTTAGTCAGACCAAGAGAAGCTTGGAAGGGAACTTGGTGAGGAAAGGCAAAGAGGGTTGCCGTGGCCAACTTTGTCTTCAGACATGCACTATAGATGTTTGACAAAGTGGCATAGAGAACTTGACTGGCTTTTATAATTTTGGGTGCCTAGGCACCATGCAAACTCAAGGAGTTGGGCATTCAACACTTAGGGATTGCTATAGAGTGTTAAAAATTGTAGCTCAAGGAGTCGGGCATTCAACACTTAGGGGTTGCTATAGAGTGTTAAAAATTGTAGCTCAGACAGGTGTCTCTACATAAGCCTTACATCTAGGTATGCAAAAGACAACGTAATAATTACTTGTTTTAGCAATTTTATTTATTCCTAAGTTTTATTTAGGAAAAGTACATTGATTTAATTAATTAATGTAAACTTAGACTATATGATGACCCATGGTATTTCGCTTTAGAAGAATTATCCTTATAAATTGATGGAATGAGTGAGTGAAGGACACATTATTTTCGAAATCACTTTGAATAAGAGAGAAGAGGGTTGATTTGGGTGAAAAACAGGAAAGTCGAGTAGTTGAGGAGAGGGGCCATTCTCTAGGATGAGTGAACAAGAAAAAGAGGTCGAGTTTTCTGTTGAAGAGGCTGAGTCTTGGGCCGTGGAAAGGGGCTGTGCGTTTCTGTGGAAAGAGGCTGTGCTTTAGGCTGTACGAAGCAGAAGGGAAGGACCAATTTTCTGGGGCTGTTGATTGGACGTAAAATCTCTGGTACTGTTGTATTAATATTTTTCTGAAACATAATAAAATCCCGTTTTGCTAGTTTTTCCCCACATTGGGGTTTTCCAAGGTAAATAGCTATATAAAAATTGAGTGCTCGAATTTCTGTTTTTGGTGTGCATAAAATGTTAGAAGCTTAGCGGTGTTAATTGTGCGTAGGTTTCAGATTTAAATTTTCTGGGTTTTCAGTAGAAATAAAAATATGGGTATAAAAATTTACTAACACATTAATTTGAGTGTTAGGCTTAAAGGATCTAACACAAAGGGCAACCAAATGCATTGAACACATTGGGTGCACTTATTGGATCCATCGAGCATCGCTAGGCACACATGTTGGGTGCACCATTGGAGTTTGGACATCGGTAGATAAGTCATGAAGGGGGTAGAGGTGCTGTCAAGCATAGTTGAAGTTGGCAATGTGGGCACTTGGGTTCACTTAGGCTTGGAGGCGCTTGCAAGTGCAAGACAAGTCTTGTATAAATAGTGGATGCCTCAAAGGTAGGGTATCAATCCTTTATTTGTTATCATTCATTTATAGCGTAAAGGAGCTTTGTGATTTTGCTAAGTTCAAGGTTAAGCATAGTAGGGCACATTGCATTTGTTGAGTGAGATGAAGATAAAAACTTGACTTGTAGGAGGCAAGCTTGTGATTACTTTAGGGGTTAGATTGTGTAAGTTGGTTGGGTAGTAGATAGAAGGAAATATTACCTTAGACTCATTTTACATTTGTAATCAAGTTGAAGGTAGAAGGTTGCAACTCCCTTGTTATATATCCGTAACATTCTTCATCTAAATAAAGTTAAGGCAACTACTTTGGATGCTGCCTATACATGTGTGTTGTGGACTTTCTATGATTGTTGGATATTTTGCTTTGTATTGGCTAAATATTAAAACACTGGTTAAGTATTACAGGGGATGTTTTATAGGCCATGGTTGGATGCGTGCCTACTCTTGAATGAACTTTGTTAGGGCATTTGAAAGTTTGTAGCTTAAGATGAAGTTATGGGAAGCCCTTAAGCGAAGAGGCATAATTTTGCTATACTATGCAAAAGTTGACCAAGCCTTTGAATTTGATGCAAGGCCACATGATTTTAGGTGTTGAAATAGACTTGGGAAAAACCCAAGTTTGCAACGGAAAATTTGAGCAAACTATAGGTCTATGATAGTAACCAAATATTTATACTCTCCATTTTGAGAAGATAAATATTTACGAAAATTGGTTTATTAAACTTTTCCATGTTTTAAACACTGTCGGATTTTCCAAAACTTGAAAACCTTAGAGTATATGAAATTGGTTTGTAATTATCAAACTTTAGTTTCCTTTATGAAAGCCAACTAATGTTTGTTTGGATTTTAATCCATGTTCAAGCTTTTTAATTATAGGATTTCATAGTCATTTTACACCAATGGACCAAAATGAGTGCATTTGATCACCTTCAACGCTCAACAACAAACTATAGTATAACATTTGAGGTTTCTTTTTGTTTGTTTGTTTTTGTATTTTTTTAATATTTAAGGAAATATTTGGGCAGATCCACTTGAAGGGATCACATCCCGTTGGCTTATTAGCAAAGCCTAACCTTGATGGCATCGACGAGAATTGACCCTTTGACCTCTCATTAGCAAGGTGCTTTTAGCGATGGGAACTCGACCAATTGAGCTAACCCTCGGGGCTAACATTTGAGGAATTGTTGAATACACTATATAGTCATTATTAACTTATATTAGCCAAATTCTCAGCATGCATCAAAAGCTATGGTGAACTACAATTTGGAAAATGTGTGAATGGTAATATAGAATCAATTCTTCAATATTGATTCATGCCACATGCTTCTTTTATATAAGCCTTAAAAGTGATTAAATATAAAATTTTGCAAGAGGGATATAATTTTGCAAAATAGCAATGATGATAACTATGAGTTCACATGCTTGTGGTCTTTGTAATGTCTCTTTGTGCGAATTGACACATTGTTATTACCTAAATCTCCAGATTTGTCCCCCCCCCCCCATGTGTTGCGAATCCAGTGTGTCGTGTTCGATTTGCTGCTGATGCATGTCTGAATTTTGGGATTCATGTCAAGGAGTCTGTTCGTTCCTTAAGAGAATCATGATTTTCAGACATGCGTTTGCCAAAAAAGCGACTTGCATGCTTAATAAAACCCAGAATTGGGCCACATTTGTCCATTTGCATTCGCTGTTTGGCTGTTGTGGGATTGTGGGAATGACCAAAAAAGGAGATAAGAGTGTTTTGGAGGTGATTCAAGCTCAGGTAAGTGGATTTCCCTTCCATTTTTTTTCTAGTTTTGCTACAAATGTTTACCTGTCCATTTTGTTTACATGCATAGCCTTACAACAATACATTTTTTCTTTATTTATAGTATTCATGGCTCAATCAAGGGCAACAAGAAACAGGCAGAAAAAGGGGAAGAATGTCCCCATTGGTAATGCCCCCCCTCTTTCAATTTCATTAGGGTCTGCTAGTCTAGGGTAGAGAGAATTGTGTATGTGCACATGAACCTTCGTCTTCTTTACAGGCAGAGGAAGGAGTGGTTGAAGGGAAAGACAAAGATGTGGAATGTGTTTCTTGATGATATGGATTTGAGCAACAGTGTTGAGTTGGCATTGGCCAACTTGGATCTTACTGAGCCAATGCTAGAGCTTGTCACTTTTGATGATGGTGATACTCTTGAGGGGTCATCCTCCACACCAGTAGATGCAAAGATTACATTGGATACAAAGGAGGAGGATGCAGAAGAGAGAAGTGGTGGTACTGATGCTGATTTTGATGTTGATGAGCTATAGGCATAGCCTATAGCCTGCTGGTAGCAACCTATGAGATTCTTCCTTCCTATTCTATTGTTCCGGGTTCTAGTGTCTACCTTGTTTTGTATTTGCTATTTGCCATTGGCATTCCTAGTCAGTGGTCCTCAACACTCAATACTATGTAATTTATTTTGATTTTGACGACTTAATGAGAAAACTGCAGTTTATGGTTAATTTCTTGTGTTTGTCCAATGTCAATTTATCGTATTTGTCATTGATGTAGTAGTAAGTGCTAGTTGTAAACTTGTATCATTGATGAATCATGATTGTATGCATAATGTTACAATGTACATGTATGATTGAATTTGTATCATCATGAGAATTTGTGTAATATCTATTAATTTTTTTAATCTCTCTCTCTCTCTCTTTCTCTCTCTCTCTCTCTCTATATATATATATATATATATAAAGTGTCCTACCTGTCATGTTTCGGGGGGGTCTTCGTGTCTTGTGTCAGAGTCTTGTATTTGTGTGTCACACGTGTCTCGTATCCCCGTGTCAGGTGACTTAGGTTATTACAAATATAGATTTGGATTGAAATAAACAATAGGAAATATGTTAGAAATGAATTTCAAATGAATAAAGAAATTCCAAAAAACAAAACTTTGGGTTTCCCTACTCATCCAAAGATGGATTACATTTGCAAATCTAAAGGGTGAATGGAAGGGGACTTCTCCAAGTGACTTTTTGTTGAGAAAAAAAGTAGTATTTTATTGATAGATAAGATTGATATAAATAGAGAAAAGAAAACCCTTCTTTATACGAAAAGGAGTAAAGCCCTAACATTTGGTCCAAACTATCTTTATAGGGTAACCAACATAGATCCATCTCGATCCTTGATCTATCAAACTATAAACATTGAGGGAGACAAAAAAATTTGAGGTGTAAACCTTAATGTTTTTACATCCTTTAATACTATTTAATAAACACTATGGTTTGCCCTTGACCTTTCTTTCCTTCTTCAGGTTAAGATGTATCCATGCTAATTTATTTATAGTTGTTTATTGCAAATACAATATTCAATATGTTGATTTTTATTTAACACTATGCTTATTAAAAATAATAAAACGTTGGTTTTGATTTTCGTTTTATTTTATAAAATCTACACAAACATACAAAGACGGAGACACACAACATCTCTTCCACCCCATGATGTAAAGCACCTCTCTTATTCATGATACATTGAAGCTAAAAGATGTATTTGGATCAAGTCTAGGTAACCTTTGAATCCACTCATGTGAATCCAGTCCACATAATAACATGATAAACCTACTTACACAATGTACACCAAATATAGGCTCTAAGCACCATTCCAAAAGTATTATTATGATGAGTTACATAAAAAATCCTTATTCATTAGGAGAAGAACTCACAAATAACTTAAGCAAATTCATATATTATATTCATCAATTAACATAAAAAACAATGGTACAATATTCTCACTCATTGTCCATGTAGGGTCACTACTAGGCATAACTACTATTCACCTATACATTTGATCACATGTATTCCCCAATTAGAGTCATAACATAGTAGACCTCTCTAAAAGGTTTGTTCTCAAAGCTTTGTAATCAAGGGATTTGCATGTGATGAAACCAAGTGAGAGGATTTCCTTAGATTTGTGTTTGCCTTTTTGCCACTGTTAATTATCCATCCATTCATATTTGATTCTTGTTGGTGTCAATCCTTGATTATTTGATGTCACATATTACTCTTTCCTTTGTTTTATTTGATGTCTCATATTATTTTTGGAACTTCTACCATTGGTTGTACTTTTTGGTCTTTGATAATATCATGTTACATAATTGTTCTTCAATGTCACGTTCATTGTTTAAGCAATCTGTGTCCTTGGTAGTGCTGATGTGGACTTTCCCATATTTCGTGTTGTCTTTCTTGGCAGTGAGGGTGTAGATGTGGTTTGCCCTTTGATGTTTTGCGTTCATTTTCCATAATCTTATTATCAATTGTCTTTTTTGTTATAATGATGTGCTTTATCTTTTGTTTTTGGATATTCAATTGCTTCTAATTTTGAGATAATACCATCATAGTTGTCCTTCACACCCTCAAAATGGAGTTCAATTTCTTCAAGTATTTCTAA
Source organism: Pinus tabuliformis (assembly GCA_031772625.1). Classification (NCBI taxonomy): domain Eukaryota; kingdom Viridiplantae; phylum Streptophyta; class Pinopsida; order Pinales; family Pinaceae; genus Pinus; species Pinus tabuliformis. The sequence continues at coordinate 473,453,446 of CM062816.1, forward strand.
TGACATTTTATATTGTCGTCTTGATTTGGAGTTGAAGTATGATACTCATTATCAATTTCATTCATCTATCAGTTTTTGTTTGTTTCTCTAACTTGACTTCATTTGTATTTAAGGCTTCTTCAACTTTCTCACAATGTTCCTTTTCAACTCTTCTAGTAGTCTATTCATATGTGATCTTTGATTTTGCCTCAGGTAGATGCCTTTTTACATTCTAAATTGTAGAAATTCGGTGTATAGACCCACTCTGGTTTCAAGTTTAGTCATTCCTCATTAAGTTTAATACCCAACCAACATTTAATATGCTGCGATCATAAATATGAATATTTTCACAAATTGAAACACATAGAATCTACTTCTACTTTTTCACTTTTGTTGAGATAAAACACAAGCATGCACAAAATAAATTGACGTAGCTGTTTTTGGTCAAATGACCTTGGGAAAACCCCTATTGGCAAACCAATGAAAGAGGAGGATTTGTTTCCTAGAAATTTGTGTTGCCTCATCTCCTCGATTTTTGTGCCTAGGTTGTTTTGGAAGTTATGCACAACTTGCTTAGAAATTTGTGTTGTACGACCCTCGAAATTTGTGCCTTGTATGCCCTTGAAAATCGTGCCTACCTATTGTATGACTTGCATATTAAATGTGTTGTACCCAATATTGCAGGATCCGCCCCCCAAATCTGAAGGCAGATTCGTGTCCCATTTAGATCCACCTCTAATCCTTAGACAAAACCGAAAATTGGATCTGCGATTCTGCCTTTTTGTTGCAGTTCTTGGAAAATGGATCCTCGGGGCCCCAATTTGCATTTCCCGAATGGATCAACCGTTGATCGACCATGGGTCTCGAGCAGATCTGAGAGAAAGGTGGACAGTTCCATGTGGTAGGCATTTATTTATTTATTTTTTGCATTTAACTTGGGTTTAGGGGGCTTTAGGTGAGTTGAGGGTGAGTTAGGGAAAAGAGAGGATGAGGTTAAAAACATTTCACCCCTCTCTTTTCCTCATTCTTGCATCTTTGAAGAGCTTGGAGAAGAGAGGAGAAGAGAGTTTGGAGAAGAGATGAGATACCTAGCTTTTGAGATCAGATTTGTGAGGTTTGAGGAGAGCTTGGAGGAATGAAGGATGAGGAGCTTGGAGGAGCAAAGAAAAGCTGCCATCTACAAGAGCTAAACAGGTAAGTGCAAACCATAGTTTTAAAAACCGGCCACAAAAACCGGTAACCTGTCTAACCGGCCGGTTGGAGGCCTGGCCGGTCCAAACTGGCCTAACAAACCCGGTTTATTACCTTATGTGCCCAAAAACAGGCCCTAACCGGTCAAAACCGGCCGGTTTAGGGCGGAACCGGCCGGTTTATGGACAACATTGTTTCTTATCTGCCCTAAACCGGCCGGTTTATGGACAACATTGTTTCTTATGTCTCCAAATTGAGTATGCTTCAAAAATTGATAGATAAGTCTGAATTAGTCATCAAAGCCCCACAGTTATATGTTTTCTGATCTATGGACATCTTCTGATGGATGGAGATTGTCTTATTAACTGTTTGGATGCTCTGTCCAGCAGTGGCCTGCTTTCCAGTTTTTTGGGATTAGAAGTTTGGACTGTTTTCAGGACTGTATTGGATTGATGTTGAAGTGGCTTTGTGGATTGCATGTAAGAGGTTTGGAGTTGTCTATCTTTGAAATGATTGTATTTAGAATCATTGTTTTTTATACTCTCAGCGCCATGGCAGAAGTCCAATATTCTTCTTGAAGGGGATCATGGTGTCCTCAACTGAGCTGGCACGCAATAGACAAACTGAAGTGCAATTACATAATACAGTTTTTATCCTTTAACCATTTTTCTTTCTGCTGATATTTCCATATAGTACAGAGTTCACAATTATATCACATTTCTTTCCTCAAATATTCTCTTTCTGCTGATATTTCAGAAGAGGACTCTGTCTGCTATGAGTTTTTACTAAATTAGTTATGGTTTTGAAGTAGTCTTTAATTTTCAGTATATTAGTTATATTTCTGAAATGGCCTTTAGTATTTTACTATATTAGTTATATTTTTGACTTGTGCCTTTATGGACTTCAAACTCAAAGCATACGCGCCATGTTACATGACATTAAAAGAATTGGAAAACGCGGGAGAGTGTGGCCAAATTTGACCTTGTGGGACTGTCGTGAACCACTTTTGACCATTCATGATTTAGTTTGAAAGATTTGTCCCGAGTTTGATCTATTTGATCCGAGTATCATAGGTTCATGTCGAGTATGAACAGGTTTTATCATTCCAACATATGGAAATGCTTGCAGGTGGTTTCTAGTATTCTACTATGGGAAAACAAAGAGTAAAACCATCTCTTCTTCTTGCTAAAATAACTACTAGCTCCTTGAGAAAGGTGCCCACTTCTCAGAACAGATCACACTCAACATAACTGCAGTTATGAGGAATCCAAATGTACATGGTCCAATATAAGAAGATGAATCCCAATTAAAAAAGATCGCTACAGCTCATGAATATACCCCTCACCTTGCATACTCAGATTTAGGAAAAGGTTTCAAGTTTTCAACAGATTTCAAAAACAACTTCCATTCTATTTTTCATTGCATAGAAGCAATCTTTCAGGGGGTCAAAGTAACATCACCATACCTTCTTCTCAATCTTTTCTTTGACCATAAACAGTTGCTCGTAGTTAAAAAAAAGTAGTTTATGGAGGTACACTATAGACTTGTAGTAGGCCAATGGCCTCATAGCTTGCAGCATTGTTTTTGGACTTTATAGGCCATTTAGAGCCTCATTTCTTATGTATTTTGCTATTTTGTCGATGATATGTATTGCACTCGGTGCCATTTTGATATATTCACCTTTGCATGGTATATAAATGAGCAAACTTTGCATATTTTGTCTCTATTGGCTTGGAATCATGGTTTTACATCTTAAAAATAGTTTTGTTTCATTAAAAATTAATTATTTAATGTATTTTTTAAAAACCGGTTCGTTTAGACCAAACCAGTCCCGGTTAGACTGGTTCCGGTCGGTAAACCGGTTCATTAAGTGGACCGGTCCGGTCACCGGTTCCGGTTTTAAAAACACTGGTGCAAACCACAAACTCCCTTATTTTTTTGTCATTCTTGTTTGTATTTTTCTTCTACCTCTCCTACTCTTTCCCATTCTTTCTTTTTGCTCATTTTATTGCCGGCTATATTCCAAAATGGTGTTCTTTTGGCTTATATATATCATTCCACTTTTGGTTTTCATGATGGTGGTGGGGAGTAGAAATAGAAGGGAAGAAGAAGAAGAGGATAGTGGTCCCCATATGAGTGACCCAATGTATGATGAGGAGGAAGGGTTTGAAGAGGGCATTGAAATGCAAGAGGAAAAAGTTGCATTGACACCCTTGTGGAATTATGTGACAAAACTTGAGGGGGGAAGAGGTGGTGGAAGCTACAAGTTTTTGTGCCCTCATGATTGTCATGGAGGAAAACCTTATAGTGGTTCATATACCCATGCGAGGAGGCATATTTGTGGGATGCTGGACAATGATGACAAAAAGGGTTCCATAGAGATATCAATTTGCCCTAAGGTTTTAGTGGAACAAAGAAGAAAATACATCCAAATAGAGGAGGCTACACAAAAGAAAAGCAAGAAACAAAAAACTCATTTTGAATCAAGTGCAATTGCGACCTCTAGATTTGGTAGCTCATCTCATCACGATACTTTTGCAACCTCTGAAAATAGAAGAACAATAGTAGATTTCCTGAATGTTGCTGTGAGGGATGTTGTGGATGGAAAGGTGGTTCAGTTTCTTTGTGCTTGTGGTGTACCATTCAATGCGCTTCACTCTCCCTATTGGCATGATATGATTGAGGCCATCAATGAAGCCTTAAAATGATACAAGAGCCCCAACTATGAGAAAGCTAGAACTGTGTTATTAGAAAGAGAAAAAACAAAGGTTCAAAAAGCTTTGACACGTTTTACAAATGAGTGGGCGGATTGTGGGATACTAATTGTATCAGATGGTTGGACAAATGTTAGAAACCAACCTTTGATAAATGTTCTTGGTGTTTCTGCTAGTGGTGTCGTGTTTCTTGTAAGTCATGACTCCCCCATCAATGCATCTTCCCAAAACATTGCAAATCTCCTATTGAAAACAATCAAAGATGTTGGTCCTAATAATGTGGTTCAAGTGATCAATGATAATATAGCAAATTGTAAGGGAGTAGGAAAAATCATTGAGCGTATTCATCCACACATCTTTTGCTTTGAGGGCTTGGTGCACACATTGAACCTTTTGATGCATGATATTATGAAGCATAAAGAATGTGGATGGATTAATGAGCTTTACAAGAAAGGGAAGCAACTCATTAAATATATGATAGGACATACAAGGGTAAACTACTTTTATGGGACTTACTCCAAGTTGTAGTTGCTTAAACTTTCAAAAACTAGATTGGCAAGCTGTTACCTTACCTTTAGGCGACTATTGAAGGTGAGACAAACTTTAGCTCATATGGTGACATGTGAATCATGGGATAACATGAACAATGATAGGGATGATGCTAATGTAGTCAAGGAAACTATTCTTGACAATTACTTTTTGTCATAGATAAATATGTTTTGCAATTCAACAAACCAATTTATTACATCAAGTTTGCAAATTCAAATCGACCAATAATTGGGAGGTGTATGAGCAGATGGATAGCGTGTTGGGGCAGATTAAAGACATTGATGAGCCTAGATATATCACTTTGTACAATTATATTCATGCAGAGGGAAAAATGATGGGAAATGCTAACCATTCCATCGCATATGTTCCAACACCTAAATACTATCATCCATCATGGCTTTCAACACCAACACTTGGCGAGGGGAGCAAGAGAAAACCACACCTAGATCCAAAGGTTCTATCTGATTATATGAAAGCATTGGATAAATTAGTCCCCGATGAGGAGTGTGCCATGTTACGAATACAATTGAGCAACTATACGCTTGGCACTGATCCATTTGGGACCAATCATGCAATTAAAAATCAAGAGAATTTGTCTTCTCTTGAGTAGTGGAACATGCATGGAGGTGCTCCACTTCTACAATCTTTTGTTAGGTCCCTATAGTTGTTGTTGTGCCCCATTAAGACCCACTATTGTTATTGTTGTACCCCATAGAAACACACTATTGTTATTGTTGAACCCTTGCATTATTATTGTTATGTATGCATTATTATTGTTATGTAGGTTCTAATTATATTTTGACCCTTTAGACTCCTATATATACCAAGGAGGTCTTGTCATTTGAATCATCAAGAAATTGTTCATTTATGTGATGTAAAAGGAGGTTTCCTCTTCAAAGAGGCTTATTTTCAAGTCGTTGATCTATCTTTTTTTCTCTTTTTATGATTTGGTGTTATAACATTTGGTATTAGGGATTTGGATCCTAGGGTTTTGCTGCTTCAAATAGGTCATCTTGGTATTTTCGTTATATATATATATATATATATATATTTTAATTTTTATTTTGTGAGGCTTTAGAAGTTGAAAATTTTATCACGTGGAGTCGATATCTTGGTGAACTTCGTGTAAAAAATTCAGTTCTTGGTTAGCTATATTTTTGGAGATATGGTCCAAGGAATTTAGGGTTTTTGCATGCTCTATAATTCAGTCTCAAACATGTGACCTAGGGAAAATCGTCATAATTTTCTCTTCGAGCATCGAATTTGAATTTTGTAAAAAGTTCCTGAAAGTGCATGGATTGTAGTTTCTTGGGGACGAATTTCAGGGCTGAAGGTCGAAACAGTGACACATGGCAGTTCGTACAAGTTCGCTATATTGAACTAGTCCATAATCAGGTTATCATGGAGACTTGGTATAACTTTATCTTGAAGAATCCAATTTCGTTATAACTTCTGGGGTTGGAAAGAAGACATAAAAAACTACCTCAGACGAAGTTTCAGACCTTGGGAGGCTAAAATTACAAAGATACAATAGTTTTGAGATCGAGCTCCTAAAAGTAAGAAAAAGGTGTGTATTTTTTTAAATTCATAACTTTTGTTTGAAATATCAGTTTGAAGTGATTGAAAGGGCATAATGAAGCATAGATATCAGTATTTGGTTCTAAAATGACTTGAAACAAAAAAATGGATACAAGTAAGTCGACAAAAAGCTCTAGTATAACGCATGAAGAAGGGGAAGAAATGTAACATGATATATCAAAATTACGAGACCAAGTGCAACAAATTTTGCTCTCGCAAAGAGTAACAATAAGATGGATGGTTTAAAAGGGGACATGGATGGTTTAGAAGCAAAAATAAAAAAGGACATAGAAGGTTTGAAGGATGGTTTAAAAGTAGAAATGAAAGGTTTGAAGGATGGTTTAAAAGCAGAAATGAAAGGTTTGAAGGAAGGTTTGGCAAAGTTGCTACAAGAAATGCTTCCTGATGGTGACACAGTGTTCCATGAAACTCATGATGAGAACAAAATGAATGTGAATCATTATTTTAGAGACTCTAACATTGGGTTGATGACCAACCACATTTCAAAGATTGATTTGAGGAAGTTTGATGTCAAGGATATGGTAACATGGATACTACAATGGAACAGTTCTTTGATCTACACGATGCGCAACACAAACTAAAGGTACGCATTGCATATTTATATTTAGAACCCAATCAATCTATATTGTATTAATGACTTTGTTCTCATAAAGCACTAGTCACTTGGACGAATTTTACAAAGGAATTGACAACACATTATGAGGATACAAAGAACAATACCTTCTTTAGTGAATGATAAATCTCAAACAAAAGGGTTTAGTTGGGGAGCACATTGAGGACTTCCAAAGATTGAATATCCAGGTAATTGATATTCTAGAAGGGCATCTGATTGATGTCTTCATAGGGACTTTAAAAGATAACATCCAACATGAGGTTCGTCTTTGGGTACCTAAGTCCCAACATGCCATCTGCTTTGTTGTCACTTCTTGGGAATGCTGCCTTGGCATGTTTCCCAAGCATGCACCCTCTGCACACATCATTGTGTTTTGTGCCAAGTTCTGGAACACCTATTTGTTGGAAATACTGCGAGGGGGGTGAATCAAGATTTCTTTTCAATTGTTATTTTTACCAGTTAAGATCACTTATAATTAGAACACAAAATGAACAATGATAAATAATAATTTTATTAATCAATGACGAGGACTCCAATCATCTTTACGATCAATCATGTACAATAATAATTAGGGCTCCAACCCTAGATGAAGACACCAATCTCTAATCCACCAGGCTCCAACTATACTTTGTGAAGCACCGACTTGGACTTCACGAGGCTCCAAATGTAAAAATATCTCATTTCCCACCTCGGTTTTTAGTTTCACCTTATTTCTCCAAAATAGTTAAATGCCCTTTCGCATATCCATACATTTAACAACTGAAAAATAAATTTTGCTGAAAACACAAATTCTGGAAAAATTACAGAATGCTGGAAAATGCAGAAATAAATATTAGCACATACAAACAACCATTCAACACATTTAAACACAGTGATTTTTGGTCAAGGTGACCCTGGAAAAACCCCCTACAACTCTTGGGGAAAACCAGTTCGAAAGCTCTTTCTTATTTCTGGAAAATGCTTTTACAGTGAGAGAAATATTCAGCAAAAAATCAGCAAGCAAAATTTTACAACTTATCTCGTTTTCCGTGCCTCACAACCAACTGGAAAAACTTGCAAACAGCAAAATAGAACAGAAATAAATGCTGTACGGCCTCCTCGATTTTTATGCCAAATTTCAGCCTTAAATGCTGTTGTACGACCTGCCTAGAAAAGCGTGCAAGTTGTCATAAATGCTGCTGTACGGTTTCCTCGATTTCTGTGCAGAAAAAAAACAGTATGACTGTATGGATTTCTGCCTAGAAAAGCATGCCAAGGTACAACCACTTGCTGTACGGCCTCCCTGGAAAAATGTGCTAGCAAACTTCAGACTTTTTGCTCCTTGGTTTCTGTGCTAACTTGCTGTACGACCTCCTTGGAATCTGAGCCAAAATTGCTGTACGGCCTTTCTAGAAAATCGTGCCCAAAACCTGCCTTTCACTGTGTGCTAACTCAGCTGTACGGACTTGCTGGAATGCTGCCTTGGAATGTGTGCCAAGCTGCTGCCTCTTTCTCCTCACTGTCCAGAAATCTCCCTTGCTCTCTTGCTCTCCCTCTCTCAATCTGCTCATGAAAGAATGAATGACCTTTTCCTCTTTTAATCTAACCCTAAGTGAGTTTTGGGGAATTCCTACATCCAATGGCTGAAATAGATTGAGATCTAGGGTTGAGATTAAATGTTCATTTAAATCTCACTTTCAATTTTTTTAATTCACCCCACTTTAATAAAGACCCATTTAGTCATTTATTTCCAAAGTCACTTTTCCTTTCTAATTTTACATTGACTTTATTAAAGTCACTTTAAAATTAGACTTTAGTAACTTTATCACTTAAAGTCACTTTTAAGTTAGATTTGACTTTATAAAAATTATAAAGTCACTTTAGGAGAAAAATTAAATTCTTTTGGACACTTTTCCTTAGGCCAAAGATCAAAGCTTTAAGGAACCACCTGTCCTCTGGTACCAAATTTCAACACTCCCTCTTACCGAGGAAGGTGTTCCTCACCACACCCATCTTGTCTCTGAAGTAGTCATGCTTGCCCCGTGGTAAGGCTTTGGTAAGAATATCTGCAACCTGTTCATTAGTGGGAATATACTCAAGCTTCACAATGCCCTTCTGAAAGCAGTCTCCGATGAAATGATATTTGATCCCGATATGCTCTAACCTGTCATGAAATACTGGATTCTCCGTGAGTTTAATGCAACTTTGATTATCACAGTAAATCACTGAAGGTCTCAACGGTTGACCAAATAAGCCAAACAACATCTTGCGAATCCAGATGGCCTCACAACTAGCTAGACTGGCTGCCATATACTCTGCTTCCGCTGAACTCAATGCTACTGACTGCTGCTTCTGGCTGAACCATGACATTACTGCCGAACCCAACCCAAAACAGCACCCTGAAGTGCTCTTCCTATCAGAAGCACAACCTTCCCAATTAGAATCAGTATAACTTGCCAATCTCACTCCATCCCCCTGCCTGTAGTCCAGACCATAATCCACTGTCCCCTGCAAGTACCGCAAAATGTGTTTTGCAGCCACCTAGTGAACCTTCCTAGGCTCACACATAAACTGACTCATCGTGTTGATTGCAAAACAAATATCAGGTCTAGTGTTGAACAAATACATCAAGGAACCAATCAGCTGCCTGTACAATGTGGGATCCACCAACTCGGAATCCGAAGCATGAAGCTTCTTCCAGTTGGTGATCATCGGTGTCGACATGGGTTTACAATCCTCCATGTGGAATCTGCCAAGGATGTCCCCAACATACTTCCCTTGCCCCAGGAAGAAATGGCCCTCCTCCTGCCACACCTCCAAACCCAAAAAGTAATGCATCAAGCTGATGTCCTTCATCTCAAACTCCGCCACAAGATCTCTCTTGTAGTGCTCTATGAGTCTCTCTGCACCTGTAATGACCAAGTCATCCACATACAACACCAAAATGAGAGGCTCCTCACTTACCACAATATAGTAAAGGTTCGGATCTGCCTCACTCTTTGTGAAACCCATCCCCTGCAAGTATGTATCTATCCTGGAGTACCAAGCTCTGGGAGCTTGCTTTAGGCCATAAAGGGCCTTTTTCAGTCTGCACACATGGGACTCCTTCCCATGCACCTCAAAGCCCTATGGCTGCTCAATGTACACCTCCTCCTGTATGAAGCCATTGAGAAATGCAGTCTTCACATCCATCTGGTGGATCTTCCAACCCATCTCTGCTGCTATCGATATAATGGAGCGGATCGAAGTATATCGAGCCACGGGAGCGCAGGTCTCCTCATAATCAATTCCCTCTACCTGGGAGAACCCTCTAGCCACAAACCTCGCTTTGAATTTTTCAATGCTGCCATCTGCAGCATGCTTTACCTTGTAAAGCCATCTGGAAGTAACCACGGATTTGCCCTCAGGCCTTGGCACCACCTCCCAAACATCATTCTTCATGATAGAAGAATACTCTTCCTGCATGGCCTCTCTCCAGACCTGCTGGCTAGCTGCCTCCTCATAGATAGAAGGCTCAGAGTCAAGGATGCTGGTAGCCATTGCCATATAGCTACAAAACCTCTCAGGTGGTCTACTCTCTTTGATCGGCCTCTTAGGCTCAGCAACAGATGTGGCATCTCTTAAGGTGTCCTGAAGCCACTTGGGCTTCCTCTTCCCTGATCGTACTTCTCCCATTGGAGAATGAAACTCCTCCTCCTCATCATCATCAGGAGCCTGAACTCTTGACTGTTTGTCTGCTGTCCTCCTGCCTGCACCTGAACCTGTAGAAGCTCAGGTACCGTGTGAACTGTCCATCAGTGGACTGCCTAGTGAACTGCTATGTGGACTGCTCTGCATGCTGCCCGAAGCACCACCCCTTTGGCTCGGCGAGCCACTGCTCACTGACGGACCTGACATCCTCATAGATGTACCCCCGTATCCTCCTGATCCCTGCCCACTGGATCCCTGCGACTGACTCAACTGCTGCTGAGGGTTTGGCTGATCCAGATACTATAACTCTCGTGATCTCCTAAAGGCCCTGTCCTTCTCGAACTTCACATCTCGCCTGACAATAACTTTTCTCTGTGCAGGAATGTAAATCCAAAAGGCCTTTGAGGTCTCACTGTAGCCCACAAAGATACCCTTCTTTGCGATGGGCTCTAGTTTGGTCCTCTTCTCCTTGGGTATGTAGGAGTATGTAATGCACCCAAAGATACGAAGATGATCAATATCAGGCTTCTTCCCAGAAAAAGCCTCCTCTGGAGTCATGTGCCCCAAGGCATGATGCAGACTCCTGTTCTGCAAATAAATAGCTGTGTTGCAGGCCTCTGCCCACAAGAACAATGGCAACCCCTGATCATGTAACATGGCTTTGGCAGCCCCTTCGATGGATCTGTTCTTCCTCTCTGCAACCCCGTTTTGCTGGGGGTTGTAAGGAACAGTGAACTCCCTCCTAATGCCTGCCTCCGCAAAATAGTCAACAAACTCTCCAAGGGTGTATTCTCCATCATTGTTCGACCTCAGGGACTTGATCTTCCGACCTGTCTGTGTCTCCACAAGAGCTCTAAACCCCTGAAACCGCTTGAAGACCTCACTCTTGGTCTTCAAGAAATAAATCCAGGTCCTCCTGGAGTGATCATCAATGAATAAAACATAGTACTCATATTTGCTCAAGGAAACATGAGACATCCGACCGCTCACATCGGAATGAATCAAATCAAGTATCCCAGTCGCTCTGCTGTCACTGCTGGGAAAAGGGGATTTGGCAAACTTGCCCATCGCACATCCTCTACAAGTATCAAAGTGATCAGTACTGAAATCTGGCACACCTGTAGTGATCTCCCACAAGGTCCTCAAGGCTCCATGATACATATGCCCCATCCTGCGGTGCCAAATCTCACACAGCTTAGAACTGCTAGCTCTGCTGTCGGTACTACTGCTCAATGCCAAAAGGGGCTGGAATGCAAACTTGTACACGTTTGCATGGCGTACACCTATCACTCTAGCTGAATTAGCTAGAGTGCCCCTGGGATACATCAACACCTGTCCTCCCCTGAACAATACCTCATATCCTCTGTCCTCCAAAGCTGATACGGATATGAGGTTCTTCCTCATCCCTGGCACATAAAGAACATCTGACACCTTCAAGGGAGGTTTGGACTCCCTCTGAAATGTCAGTGTCCCCACACCGACTGCTCTAACAACTCTGTCATCACCGAGTACTACCTCTATATCAGTGCCACTCTCTGAAAGCTCTGAGAAGTACTCATGGACTCTTGTCATGTGACGTGAAGCCCCACTGTCCACATACCAGATACTCGAAGATGCTCTGCTAATCAAGGGAAGAGCATGCTCCCCCTGAACCTGTGTGGCAGGTGATCCTGCATTAGAGGACTTACACGCAGTGAACTCAAACTCCCGGTCAAAACGATCTGCAAAGTCCTCAACCTCTGCTGGAGCTGCCATGCTCTGGTTCTTCCCTTTCTTCTTCTTCTTCTCTAGACAAACAACTGCATAATGTCCCATCTTTTGACAATTCCAACACTTCACCTTGGAATAGTCCTTCTGTGTGTTACCTTGTTTACCTTTACCTTTGCCTTTGCCCCCACCATTGCTTGTGGAAGCCTGCTTCTTCCCTTTGCCTTTCTTGCCCTCCTGCCAACAGTGTTACATCCTCATCCTGCTCAACTGGCTTGGCTGCCCCAAGCTAACCTTTCCTGATCTCTGTCTGAATGCAATCATCCCAAAACCTCTCCCATGTGGGAAGGGTCTCACGTGCACAAACCCCATCAGCAAAGTTCATCCATGAACGGGGGAGGCCATTCACTGCAATCCGCACTAACTCAGTGGGTGGAATGATCTCTCCAACTGCTGCCAACTCATCTCTCACATTAGTAATCTTTGTGAGATATCCAACTGCACTATCATTACCCATCTTAATGGTCTTCAGCTTCTCCTTCAGGACCATTTTCCGTTCTCATTGGTACTCTGGTAGAGATTGGACAATGCTGTCCACATCTCATGGGCATTTTTCTTTTCTCTCACATGAGGAATGCAATGGTTTTTGACTTCGTCTAGAATCAGTCTCTTACCCTTGTTGTTCTTTCTATTATAAGCAGCCAACTGAGTGGCATCAATAGGCACAACAACGGAGTTCTGTGTGGTATGCACCATAATGTCCCAGACTGCTGCCTCCTCAAAGATACTCTGCATTCTCTCCTTCCAAACGTTGTAATTGGAATGCCCATCCAACCTATCCTCCACCCTCAATCCCAATGACATCCTGCTGTCCTAAAACTGAAAAATAGCACTGCTGTAGTAAGGGTAAAACTGCTGTTTGTGAAAAATCAACTTGTTGGAATTTTCTGAGTGAAAAATCAGCAGGTTGTAATTTTCCTCCTTGCTGTCCCAAACTGCACTTCAGCACTCAAGCTCTGATACCATGTAAAAATTTCTCATTTCCCACCTCGGTTTTCAGTTTCACTTTATTTCTCCAAAATAGTTAAATGCCCTTTCCCATATCCATACATTCAACAACTGAAAAATAAATTTTGCTGAAAACACAAATTCTGGAAAAATTACAGAATGCTGGAAAATGCAGAAATAAATATCAGCACATACAAACAGCGATTCAACACATTTAAACACAGTCATTTTTGGTCAAGGTGACCCTGGAAAACCCCCTACAACTCTTGGGGAAAACCAGTTCGAAAGCTCTTTCTTATTTCTGGAAAATTCTTTTACAGTGAAAGAAATATTCAACAAAAAATCAGCAAGCAAACTTTTACAACTTATCTCGTTTTCCGTGCCTCACAACCAACTAGAAAAACTTGCAAATAGTAAAACAGAACATCAATAAATGCTGCACGACCTCCTCGATTTTTGTGCCAAATTTCAGCGTTAAATGCTGCTGTACGGCCTGCCTAGAAAAGCATGCAAGCTGCCATAAATGTTGCTGTATGATTTCCTCGATTTCTGTGCAGAAAAACAACAATGCGACTGTACGGATTTCTGCCTAGAAAAGTGTGCCAAGGTACATCCACTTGCTGTACAGCCTCGCTAGAAAAACGTGCCAACAAACTTTAGACTTTTTGCTCCTCGATTTCTGTGCTAACTTGCTGTACGACCTCCTTGGAATCTGAGCCAAAATTGTTGTATGGCCTTTCTAGAAAATCGTGCCCAAAACCTGCCTTTCATTGTGTGCTAACTCAGCTATACGGACTTGCTGGAATGCTGCCTTGGAATGTGTGCCAAGCTGCTGCCTCCTTCTCCTCGCTGTCCAGAAATCTCCCTTGCTCTCTTGCTCTCCCTCTCTCAATCTACTCATGAAAGAATGAATGACCTTTTCCTCCTTTAATCTAACCCTAAGTGAGTTTTGGGGAATCCCTAAATCCAATGGCTGAAATAGATTGAGATCTAGGGCTGAGTTTAAATGTTCATTTAAATCTCACTTTCTATTTTTTTAATTCACCCCACTTTAATAAAGACCCACTTAGTCATTTATTTCCAAAATCGCTTTTCCTTTCTAATTTTACATTGACTTGATTAAAGTCACTTTAAAATTAGACTTTAGTAACTTTATCACTTAAAGTCACTTTTAAATTAGATTTGACTTTATAAAAATTATAAAGTCACTTTAGGAGAAAAATTAAATTCTTTTGGACACTTTTCCCTAGGCCAAAGATCAAAGACTTAGGGAACCACCTGTCCTCTGGTACCAAATTTCAACACCAAACGCTAGGGATCCAACCGTATCTTCCCAAGGCTCCAACCTTGTCACTTTGAGGCACCAACCTCAAGGGCTCTAACCCTATCTCTAGTACAGGCTCCAATCTGGTCTCTTGAGGACTCCTATCCTCTAGGGCTCCAACCCTTTGCTTCGATTCTTCAAGATAAGATTAACGATTCTTCACGGCTCCCAATTTCTTCTGCAACGAGCCTTGACAATATCTTCACCTTTAGCACTTCCCTCAAACAATCTCCAAGGCACTTAGCTGTGATCAATGACAACTTTGTCTTCTTATGAAGGTGTCTCCACAACTCTTCGTGTTACCAAAACAAATTCTCCAAGGTCACCTCACCTCATGATGACATCAACAATGCATCATGGTCTCCAATAATGTCTCAGTAGGCTACTAGATGACTCTCCAAGCTATGCTCATTATCAACTCCAACTGCTTTACAAGATTCCAAGGTCAACTTCTATTATGCTTCCAATTGTCTTCAATAAACTCAAGGTGTCTTCAATAGGCAGCCCAAGTTCTGCACCAAACTTCAAGTGCTTAACAATTTCTTTCTCTAAGCCTCTTCAAAGTTTTAAGCGCTGCTTTACAATGATCCGTTTCAAGTAGCTTTACCAAAACTTCAAAGATGCTTCAAAGTGTCACAGAGGCTGCTTAAGAATATCTCCAAGACAGTTTCATCAAAGTCTTCTTCAAATGATTTGATAAGACTTCTTCAACTTACTTCTGCTTCAAGGGTCTTCAATGTCAGCTCAACGAGTACTTCAAAATGCCTTCGATAATACTTCAACAATGTTCTAGGTTCCAAGTGTTTGACTGTTTAATTCTTGAAAGTGTAACTACTATCCTTCCATAGGTGACTGGTTTCAAAATGATCACAGGTTTGAGCTGAAGGCTTCAGGGCTTGACTGTTTGAGCCTCCACATAATTATAACCGAACTTCTCCACAGTTATGTAAGTCTTCACCGAGCCTTCCACAAGTTTATTATATCATCAATCCTCCACTATTCTATCTGAGCTCGAAGGAAAGGTCATTGGTCTGTAATAAAAAATAGAGGTCTAATGTCTGCACATGTCCAAGGCATAAATGACAGTCCGAAATATCAAAGTCGTCTCAATGTGTGCTTACTATTCGAGCTTCCAAGATAACATAGTTTCAAGACACTACTCCACAGGTCTGAGCTCCTTTAACACTAGTCCAAGGCTTTAACACAGGTCCGAGGCATGTTTTGAAGCTACTCCACATTTCTGAGCCCTTATATTACTGATCCAAATTCTTGTAGGTGGTCACTGTGCTAGCTATACTCCCAACTGTGTGGGATTCGAGGTCTTCATTCAATAGATCCGAGCCGTAGTACAAACCTGCAATCATAGATTCTTGTCATAGGTCCGAGCTATCTGTCCTCTAGTCTGAGCCACAGTCCTTGTCACAGGTTACCTAAACAGATTTATCCTTGGACTCTTTCCTCCTCGACCTTTAGTTCAGGAGTTTTGAACTTCACTTACTGCATTATGCTCTGAATGATCTACACCAATTCGATGGATATGAAATGAAGGAGTACGAACCCTTATATATACAAATTTTTGATTTTAAGTGAAGGGACATGACTCTTTGGAGGGAGGTCGACTAGTATAACTGAGCTTTGGTCGGCTAGGGTAGCGAATAGGATTTATTATCTTAAAAAATCGTTCTCTTAAACTACTGGGAGTTAGAGGATGAGTGATACCTCGTTGGAAAGGGCTTGACCTCCTCTACAATCCTATGCCAATTCCACCCTTAGATAAGGTCATTTTATCATTAATAAATTAATATTTGTGAAACTGTAATCATTATTTCATTTAAGGCAACATTTAGGATTTTGTCTATGATTTTGGCATTCAAGGTAAGGCTCCTTCATTTAAGGCTTGACATTAGGATTAGGGCTTCCCTTTTTTATCTATTAGGCATTCAAGTTTATGACAACAAGAAGAGGGTCTCTTCACATATCTAGGCTAGGGCATCACATATCAAGCATTAGTTTTAGGGCTTGCATCAAGGATTGGGGCTAGGGAATTTTAAGGCATTAATGGTTGTTTAAGATAGATCATGGGCATTTAGGGCTTCATTGTTCATCATTGGATCATGCATCATTTTCATGCTTAAGGTTTTCTCCTTCATGGAAATGGATGAGGTAGATGATCAACCAACTCCCCCTGCCTGCATAAACTCCTCTAGCTCTTCTTTTTGCTCTAGACAAGAAAGATTTATGCCTTGTGATCAAGTGGAAGACATCTTCAATAATGATCCATTAGATGAGTAAAGAATCATGTTCTTCAATGGAGTTGCTCCCAAGAGATGATCTATCAAAAGATGATTGTCCATGTGTGACTCATCAAGAATTTCATAGGGCTCTTTATGGATAGCTTCTAAAAGAATGGTCAAGAATCATAAGCTCCCCCTAACAATATGCATGGTCTTCTTCTTGGCAAAATTTCATCATCAAAACTTGGAATATCATATCTGCCAAAGATGCACTCATCATATTAACGACATGAGTGGATGTCTTGAGTGTTCAAGAAACTTTCAGATCCAATTTGCTTCCTTCTCCATACTTGTGTGACTTTATTTTCTTGCTTGGTAATCATGTTTTTAGCTTGGTTAGGAACCCAAGTCAAGTTATAATCACAAGCCATATGTCCAATATAATGACATTTGAAGCATTCTATTTTGTACATAAATGAAGAAGCATGATTTCTTCTTGCATAGTTTCTTCTAGGGGATTGATGGGGACCATTATATTTGTCCTTGTGGTATGCCCTACAATCCTTTGCCATGTGGCCAAAGTTTGTACAAGAATAGCAATAACTAAAAAATGTACTTTGGTACCTGGAAGATGGAGATTGCCTTGATGTACTTGTAAAGTCATTTTGTTGTTGATTTGGGGTAGCATTGGATGTGCTCTAGGCCTCAAATTTTACAGGGAGGCTTGGGCAAATGTATTCCAAAGAACCCAAAAAGCGTTTTAGAAAATTCCACCCAAAAACAATTTTATTAAAATAATTAATATTTTTTAATAGGCCCCTAAGTCTAAACATAGGAAAATAAAAATATTAATGGGTATTAATCTAATTGTAGGTGTAATTTCTAGAAGAAGACGAGGATCAAGCTATAAAATGATCTTAGTGTTTGATTAGCTTTTAATCTAGGCCGTTGAATGTCAACGAGAAGATTATTTAAGGAAGCTTAAGGGTCATTTGGAAAACACATCGAGAGAGATCAAGAAGATCGAATTTCTCAGAGAGGGTTGCGCAACAGTTGCTAGAGGAGTGATCAAAGTGATCTTTTGTAGTGAGGGGCAAAGATAGTATTCGAAAGAAGGAAGTTTTCCTGGGCTTGAGAGTACAAGGAAAAGAGGGCAAAATGACATCCAGAGAGAGGCAGATGTTGGCCCACGCAGGCCTTAGAGGGAGATTGAATTCCTGTTGAGGAAATCGAGTTTTAGAAGCCGGGAGCTGGGGTGTGAGGCTGGGAGGCAAAAATTCGGAATTTCCAACCAGTAGAGAGTCTGAAGGAGGAGCAAGGTGATTCCCAACAGGGGTGACGCAGAGACTGAGTGAGGCTTACACAGTTCTGTGTAGGGTCCACACAGACAGTGTGAGGCTTACGCAGTTCTACGTAGAGGCCACACAGAGGGGACACAGAGGCTCTAGTCCAACGTGATAAGACTCAGATTCTTCCAGTGACAAGGTGAGAACATATCACTATTGGTTTTGTCAAGTTTCTCTCTGTATCGGATTGCTAGTTGAGCATCAAAGGAATTGTACTCAGATTACTACTGTAGAATAATAAAACCCTCAGATATGCTACACTGGTTTCCCCACATTGGGTTTTTTCGGGGACATTTGTCCAAAAATAACAGTGTTATTGTGTTGTATTTTCTTTCTTGCTCAGTCTCTTGTTTCCGCATATAAATTAATTAAGTGAAGGCTGCAATGTATGTATTTCAATATTTGTCGTAGGAAACTGCAGATAACTTGTTCAAGTAAATCTAACAAGTAGGAGAAATATCATCAGTTGCCTCAAGATGTGATTACTATAAGAGATCAACAAAGATTGAGAGCTAAGAATATGGATCCATTCCGGTTGATGGCTCTTTTTCTTCCTAGAAGAGGAAGATCTTTCAAAAATGAATTAGAAAGAATTCAATTAGAAGATTAGAGGAGTCGAGTGATTCCAGTTTAGGAATTTTCACATTGGGATTCTTTGATGATATGCATTTCCTTTTGCATCCTTGACACCATCTGCATATCTTGTTGGAGTATGGTTTCTTCCAATGTCAATTTGACTCTTCTCCTTGCTTTTGCTGGGACTGGGGGCATCAATATTTCTTCCAAGCTTCTCCACATCCTTGTTGAAGCATTAATGTTTGCATCATTCTTATTTGAGGGTTCACCTACATAACCAAGACCTGATTTATCAATAAGAGATCTTTGATGCCTTAGGATGTCATCTAGGGTTTGAGAGCTCTTTAGACTCTTGTTTAGATGATCAACTTCTTTTCTTAGGAGATTAATTTCTTCTTCCATCATCTTGCATTCTTCACCCATCTTTGCTATATGATTCTCCATTTATTCCTTCATCTTGGTTGCTTCACATGATTGGGTCTTAAGTGAGGGGATTTCTGATTTTAATTTGGTGATGGCTTCATCCTTTTCTTCTAGTTGGCATGTCATGGCATTTCTTTCTTTTTCTGCTTCATTGACTTGTCCTTCTAGGAGAGTCAAAACTTCCATTACCCTTTCAACTCCTTATGCTTGTTTCTTTGCTTCTTCTAGTTGATATTTAAGGGAGGAGACCTCTTCCTTGTATTGACCAATTTTTGCTTCAAGTATGTTCAAGTCCTCGTGTCTTTGTTCAACGTGGCTTGACAATGTGTCTTCCCTTTTCTTTGCTTTATCCAATTGATTTGTCATGGATATGGCTTCTTCATGATGCCTTTTCTTGTTTTGATGAAATTCCTCCTTAAGCTTGGTGAGCTCCTCATCTCTTTCTTGTACTTGAAGCTTAAATAGGTCAACTTCCTTCCTTATCTTGTCAAGGTCATGGTCACTATCTTGTGCTTGCTTCTTGAGATCCTTTTTCAAACAACTAATCTCTTCTAGGGCAGCTACAAGTTTTTCTGTGAGTTCTTTGAGATCATCTTCAATTTCTTCATCTTCTAGGTCCTACTTGTTCTTGATATCATCATTCTTGTTTTCAACTTTCTTTATGAGTTCTAGATTTCCTCCTTTCTTTCCGTCATCTTCATGAATATAGGTCATGATCAAAGCTCCTTTTGAGTGAAGATCTTGAAGTTTGTCCCACCTACCTTTTGCTGCTAAACATTTCTCCACTTTGGCCTTGATAGGATCTGGTATCCCACTCAAGATTGCTTTTATTGCTCTTGCACTATGCTCCTTGAACTCTCCTTCCATCGCGCTTTCAGTAATCACTAATTCCCAGACTTCAAAATCTTGAGCCTTCAAGGAATTCTTCATTCTTGACTTCCATATATCAAAGTTTCCATTAAACAATGGAGCTTTCCCAATTTGATTAGCATTTATCTTCTTCTTGATTATCTTCTACTTTCTTCCTTGGCTTTGCCATTTGTGTTCTAAGGGTCTACCTTTAAGCTGTTAGGCTTTAAGTGAAGGTACTGACTTTTGTTGATTTGAGATAGCATCGGATGTGCTTTAGGCCTCAAATTTTGCAGGGAGGCTATGCAGATGCCTTCCAAATAACCCATAAACTGTTTTGGGAAATTCCACCCAGAGACGATTTTATTAAAATAATTAATATTTTTAATGGAGTTCCTAAGTCTAAACTTAGGAAAATTAAAATATTAATGGGTGTTAATCTAATTGTGGGTGTGACTTATTGAAAAAGATGAAGATCAAGTCAAAACAATCTGAGCCTTTGATTAGGAGTTAATCTAGACCGTTGGTTGTTCAACAGAAAGATATAAGAAGGGGCTTGAGGGTCATTTGGAAAATACACCAATAGAGATCAAGAAATCGATTTTCTGAAGTGAGAAGTTTTCAGGAGGAAAATTCGATTGAGGAGATTTCTTGTAGTTGAGGGGCAGGGATAGTGTCTAGAGAGAGATTTTCTCAATCGGAGAATCATCAAAAAAGAGAGGTAGAGAGTGATCTAGTAGCCCTGACGTAGAGGCTGATGCAGGGCCATGAAGGGCCACATAGAGGCAACGCAGAGGGTGAGAGAGTTCAAGGTTTTGCCGAGGAGAGTCAGTTTCAGAAGTCGGGAGTAGGGGTGTGAGACCGGGAGGCTGAGAGCAAAGACTCCAGGGAACATATCGATCAACATACTGAGTGACGCAGAGCCTAGAGAAGTTGACGCAGAGCCTGTGTGAGGATCGCGCAGAGCAGTGTAGGGCTTGCCAGAGGCCATTCATTCAGTATCCAGATTAGCCGAGATTTTCTCAGTGATTGTGTGAGGTAATCTCCCAAATCTTTCTTCCAATATTTCTCTCTGTAACTAAATAACCTTGTGAGGTATTCAAAGATGTATTCAGAATTTGCTATTGCTTAATAATAATAAACCCTCAGAGCTGCTGCACCAGTTTTCCTACATTGGGTTTTTCCGGGGACTTTTGTCCAAAAATAATGATGTCTATTGTGTTGTATTTTCCTTCTTGCTCAGTATGTTATTTCCGCTTATAATTTAATTAAGTGAAGGCTGTAGTAGTATTTACTTTGATATTTAATGTAGAACACAGTAAATAACTTTTATGGATTAACGAGTAGGAGAGGTAACATCAGTTTGCTGCAGTAGGGATTCCAGTTTAAGAATTTTGACAGCTCTGATACCAATTGTTGGAAATATTGAGGGGGGTGAATCAATATTTTTTTCAGTTGTTTTTTTTACCAGTTAAGATCACTTATAATTAGAACACAAAATTAACAATGATAAAATAATAATTTTATTTTTCAAATCAATGACAAGGATTCCAATCCTCTTTATAATCAATCAAGTACAATGATAATTAGGGCTCCAACCCTAGATGAAGACACCAATCTCCAATCCACCAAGCTCCAACTTGTACTTTGCTAAGCACTGACTTGGACTTCACGAGGCTCGAACCTCTAGGGCTCCAATGTTATCTTCCCAAGGCTCCAACCTTGTCACTTTGAGGTACCAACCTCTAGGGCTCCAACACCTTCTCTGGTACAAGGTCCAACTTGGTCCCTTGAGGACTCCTATCCTCTAGGGCTCCAACCCTTTGCATAGATTCTTCAAGATAAGATTAATTCACGGCTCTCAATTTCTTTTGCAATGAGCCCTGACAATATCTTCACCTTCAACACTGCCCTCAAACAATCTCCAAGGCACTTAGCTCATCAATGACAACTTTATCTTCTCATGTAAGTGTCTCCACAACTCTTCATGTTACCCAAACAAATTCTCCAAGGTCACCCCATGATGACATCAAAAATGCATCATGGTCTCCAATAATGTCTCCAGTAGGCTACTAGATGACTCTCCAAGGTATGCTCAAGATCAACTCCAACTGCTTTACAAGATTCCAAGGTCAACGTGTATTATGCTTCCAATTGTCTTCAATGAACTCAAGGTGTCTTCAATAGGCAGTGCAAGTTCTGCACCAAACTTAAAGTGCTTCACAATTTCCTGCTCTAAACCTCTTCAAAGGTTCAAGCACTGTAGCTTTACCAAAACTTCAAAGACGATTCAAAGTGTCACAAAGGCTGCTCAAGAATATCTCCAAAGAGAGTTTCATCAAAGTCTTCTTCAAATACTTTGATAAGACTTCTTCAACTTACTTCTACTTCAAGGATCTTCAATGTCAGCTCATCGACTACTTTAAAATGCCTTCGGTAATACTTCAACAGTGTTCTAGGTTCCAAGTGCTTGATTGTTTAATTCATCAAAGTGTAACTACTACCCTTCCACAGGTGTCTGGTTTCAAAATGATCACAGGTTTGAGCTTAAGGCTTCAGGCGTTGACTGTCTGAGCCTCCACAAAATTATAACCGAACTTCTCCACAGTTATGTAAGCCTTCACCGAGCCTTCCACAAATTTATTAAATCATCAATCCGCCACTGTTATATTTGAGCTCTAAGGAAAGGTCACTGATCTGCAATAAAAAATAGAGGTTCGATGTTTGCACATGTCCAAGGCATAAATGACACGGTCCGAAATATCAACGCTGTCCCAATGTGTGCCTGTTATCTTGTCTTCCAAGATAACATAGGTTCAAGACACTACTCCACAGGTCTGAGCTCTTTTAACACTGGTCCGAGGCTTTAACACAGGTCCAAGGCATGTTCTGAAGCTACTCCACAAGTCCGAGCCCTTATATTACTGATCCAAAGTCTTGTAGGTGGTCACTGTGCCAGCTATCCTCCCAATTTTGTGAGATATGAGGTCTTAACTCAATAGATTCGAGCCTTATTACATGCCTGCAATCACAGATTCTTGTCATAGGTTCGAGCCACAGTCCTTGTCACAAGTTAGCCAAACATATTTAAACTTGGAATCTTTCCTCAGCATTTAGTTCACGAGTTGTGAACTTCACTTACGGCATTGTGGTCTGAATGATCTACACCAATTTGATGGATAAGAAATGAAGGAGTATGAACCCTTATATATACAAATTTTTGATTTTAAGTGAAGGGACATGACTCTTTGGAGGGAGGCCGACTAGTATAATTGAGCTTAAGTCGGCTAGGGTAGCGAATAGGATTTATTATCTTAAAAAATCGTTTTCTCTTAAACCACTAGGAGTTAGAGGATGAGTGATAGCTCGTTGGAAAGGGCTTGACCTTCTCTACAATCCTATGCCAATTCCACCATTAGATAAGGTCATTTTATCATCAATAAAATATTATTTGTGACACTGTAATCACTATTGCATTTAAGGCAACCTTTAGGATTCTATGTCTATGTTTTTGGAATTCAAGGTAAGCATCCTTCATTTAAGGCTTAACACTAGGATTAGGGCTTCCATTTTTTTATCTATTGGGCCTTCAAGTTTATGACAACAAGAAGAGGGTTTCTTCACATATCTAGGCCAGGGCATCACATATCAAGCATTAGTTTTAGGGCTTGCATCAAGGATTAGGGCTAGGGTTTTTTAAGGCATCACAGATCATTTAGGATAGATCATGGGCATCTAGGGCTTCATTGTTCATCATTGGATGATGCACCATTTTCATGCTTGGGGTTTTCTAGGGTTTGCATGAGGTTAGGGCAACAAGGGTTATTCATGTATTACAAGAATACTTGCCATCTCCAACAATGCCATATTGACATTAGTGAAAACCTTGACCAACACTGTCACCGTCTCCCTGAGCATTCTAAGTGCTCCATGGTGTAAATGTCCCATTCTCCTATGCCAAAGCTCATTCAGGTCTTTCCCCTTGTTACTGTCGTTGCTTATAAGTGCCATTGGAGAATCAAGCTACAACTTGTACAACCTGTTGCTTCGAACTCCAATTTATTTCACCCTCTTCCAACTCGGATGTTTGACAAACACCTTCTTCCCTACAAAGTGGACATCATATCCCTTATCTTGTAGTTGGGATACTGAAATCATATTCATACCCAATCTCGTCACATACAGTATGTCTGTAGCACTGGTACTTGCTCCAGACTCCCTCTGAAAATCGATGGTACCTCTCCCCACCTCTCCCCACTAGAGTGCACTTAGTCTTGTTTCCTATCGTAATCTGGAAGTCCATCTGCTCTTCCTTGTAGCTAGAGAAATTTTCTCTAACTCTTGTCATGTGAGCTTACACTCCACTGGCGCTATATCACACACCTTGTGAAGTTGAGATATTTAAGCAAGCAAATTCGTCCTCCAATCTGGAAGACAATTCTGAAGCTCCCTGAATATCAAATTTGTCCATGGCCATAGTAGGAAATTCTGTAGAATTTACTGAAGACATCCCAAGTATAATTATTTGTGCTATTTCTCTTCCACTTGGTACTGAATCTTCTCTAGCAAACCGCTGCAAGCCCTTTTTGACCAAACAATAGATCTGCTATGCGAAAATATTGAGTTGCTGCTCCCTTTACCTGTTGGAATCGCTTTCCCGGATAAATTGACCTTTCCTATCTACTAGCTCCGGAAAATCGAACCCTGTCCAGCAATTCTTGTTGCCTGGCTAGGCACTGCGCAACCCCAGAAAATTTCGGCATGCTGCTCCTTTGAACAACAAAATTTTGCTCTTCTGACTCTGAGCCTTTTGTTTGTCAAATTTGCTCTGATACCATGTGAAAATTCTTTGAAATGCAACAACTAGAATTATTCCTCTTAACTGATTAACAATTTATTAATTTTCCGATTAATATCGAATTAATAACATTGCAATTTCTTCACCAAATAAAATAAATGGCGCGAAAATAAAAATGTTAGAAACTGTGAAATGCTAGCACACACACATAAAAAATTGACACTTATTTTTGGACAAATATCCTTAGAAAAACCAAATGTGGGAAAATCAATGCAACAAATGAGGTTTTTTATTATTATGCAGCAATGAATTCAGAGTACAATAAATTTGGATTCCCAACGGGCTATCCAACTTGAGAGAAATATTGGCAAAATCACTTGAGGAATTTACCCTCTTCTCCAAGTAATCCCGTCTCAAATTGACAACTGAAAAGCGGGCCGTCCAAGCCCTTTGCGGAGGCTTTGCGTCACCTCTACACAGCCTACCACACGCTCAACCCACAACTGATGCTAATCAAACCGTCCTACGTGCTGCTGATTGGGGAAGTGTCTCTCGTGCATACTGGAAAATTCTCTTGGCCTCTGGAAATTGAAACAATCTCCTCTCATGGTAAATCGAACCGCCTTCTTGAGGCACTGTGTAGTCCTTGTGCAACCTCTTGGAGAAATAATTTGGCTTCCTCTCTTACTCTCTCGAATTGGAAAATATTACTTGGGATTACTCTTTGCCCCTCTCTAGCCCAACGTCTGGCTTGAACTCTGTTACTGGCTAGCTCGAACTACCCAAGGAACTCGCATTGCTGGCTCTCACTCACTATTATGTGTATCTCTCCATCTACCCATCAACCTCTTCTTATAATCCCCAGTTGGGACTCCAATGGCCAAGAGTCAAACTTCATCGATGGCTGAGATCATCTCTAAGTCGATCCGTGTGAGTTTCTAGAGAATTCTCACCTTTGTCAATTAATTATTATTAATTAACCCATTTTGCTAAGTCAGACTTATGAAAATTTTAATTGATGGTCAATTAATTTAATTGAGCTATCTCTAGGTGGAATTTCTAGAAACGATTTTTGGGTTTTGTAGAACTCCTGTGTTTTTGTCTCTCCACAAAGTTTCGAGAATAGAACACCATTTGATGCTACAAAAGTTAACATTTGGTGGGTAAATTTGTTAACAAAAGTCAAGTTAGCTTGAAGTTAGAAGTGTCCTTTGGAGGGCTGGCCAAACACCCTAAGGAAACATATAAATATGACATTTTGTGACCTCATTTCTACATTCGATGTGCAACAAACAAAAGGAGATTCATTTGAATTGGTCGTAGGGATTTGGAGCTCTTCGAGGAGGAAAAGGAGACCTTGTCTAGGGTGTTTTTTTTGTGGTTGTTGGGCGGATTCGAATATGTTGCAAGGCCGAGTACTTGAGGGACTTGGCATGATTCTAGTGGGCAAATCTCAGAAATAGCTAGCGCAGGCCTGTGCAAGAGTTGAAGGGAAGATCGAGCCCTATATCTCAGCTTTTTGAGAGGGGCCGAAGGTCTAAAGAGAGGGTTGGAAATAGCCCTAGCAATCAACGAAGTCAAGAGGAGCCTAGAAGAAGGAATGCTGCAGTTGTAGAGTTAACTTTTGTAGCAGATTTGTTGTGGATTGCAAGTGTGCCCTAACTAGGCCGAGTTCCAACAACAGAGAAACAATACCAAGAAGGTATGTGATTTGGTATTCTCGAGTTGTTTTGTTACTAGTGGTTGGACAATTTAGTTGGTACATCCTAGAAGCAGATTACATCAATAGTTGCCCACGTGTCATGTCAAGAAGACTAGTAGGAGGTTGCAGGACAGGTTGGTCATCTTCTTGAGTTGATGTGAGTTGTTAGTGGATGTTGTCCTAGTGAAGGACAATGTGGAGCAGCCAAAAGAATAGTTGTTTGGGAGGGTTGCAATCGCTTGCTCCAAGCCCTAAGTGTAGGTCATTGAAGGACAAATGGTTTGCTAGGAGAGGCAGAAGTTGGTGAGATCAGGACTGATTCTTGAAGGATGAAGAAAGGAGGTCAAGGGAGTAGATCACATCAGCCCAAGTTCATTGTGGGAGAAGGACATCTTGCAATTATAGGTGGCGGCCCTCCATGCTCTAAGTGTGTTTCATCAGGTAACACAGGAATACACTAGTGGGAATCAAGTCCCTAAGAGTTGCGTCCTTGAAGGACTAAGGATTAGCTAGTTGGGTAAGAAGTCCCAAAGGAGTTGAGGAGCAGTAGTGGGTATTGAGAGTTGTTCACAAATGGAGTTGTGAACAACTCGACAAGAGTCTTGATGTGTTGATGTGTTGAAGTACTAACGATCAACTAGTGAGCAGGTGAAGTTGAGTTCAGTGACCTAATGGAGCTAGTTCATTAATAGAAGCAGATTAGTGTTGCTGTAGATCGGGAGGCGAAGGACTGGGTAGGTGTGTTCATGGTACAACTGAGAGGAGCCGAGAGAGCACATTACATCATCCAAATGGTTAGTGTATCTTGTTCAGGGTAGATTGGTTGTTGAAATGACCAACACCAAGCCCTATTTGTATATCTTTGTATCAGTGGATGTATGAGGGCCATTGTCCCTCGTATGGGAGCCCTAGACATTTGTATTAACAATTTGATTAATATAACAAAGTTGGGTTGTTATAACATGTTGATTTACTGCTATTTATTGTTCCGCTGTTCAAAGTAGTTTGTTGTGATTCTTGGATTGGTAGCATCAATGATTGTAAAATTTTAACCTAGACTCCAATATCGTGGAAAAACAACAAATCAGGGCTTCCCAAGTAGTGCCCCTCCTATACCCATGAGGCCGTAAGGGGAGGTCCCCCACTAGACTAGGGTTGAAGATTAACCCCCCATGTAAGGTGAGGGAACATGATCATAGTCAAAACCCTTCCTTCTTCAAGGTTGCCCCATAATCCATACTAAAAGGCTAAAGTACCAATAACCATAAGCACCCGATTGCAAAATGAACAAAGCACCTTTTGATTGGAAAGGCCACCTTTGTTCATGTGCTCATGCGAGATGGGGGAGAAGCATATGAATGAGGCAAGTGTTGGAGATGAACAATGGTTTGTCATCGATTGGTGGTGGTTGTTAGGGGCTGCTCGCTGCCTCACTGGATGTAGAGTGTGCGAGAAATTTTTTCTCCTACGGGTTCACCCACTTTGGTGGGTAACAATACCAATTGAATGAGGTCCAACATCTCGAGTGTAATGATGTGAAGAGGGAGCAATCATGGGGGCTTCAGTTATCCCTTTCCTCGACCTATTTTTACCACTCCTTTGGTGCGCCTTTTACGTCATGATTTCCTTTTTCTTTCTTTCATTGTTTTGGTAAACAACTTGCTTGATCTTTTCCAATACCCTTTAAAGATGTAATGTTTTATTGCTCATTGTTGTTGGGACATTCATAAGTTCCTTTTATTTAGATAGAGTATGATATGCTAGGGACAAGGTGATGGCTAATGAGGGGTGTAGGGCTCAGGCTAGGCTTTTGTTCACACACTTTAATTATCTTGACCATCTTTTGCATTTTACATTATCTTTCATTTGTGGCTATATATGCTCTTTTCTTTCTTTCAGATGCATCAACCTATTTAGGGCGAAGTTTTTGGGCCCTTACTGAAAGATGAGGATAAAGGGTGTTGACGCTAGTGACAAATGATAATCAACCTAAAGAATGGAGGTGGATATAAGGGACTAATGGAATGTGATAGGTATGGATTACCTTGGGCATGCCATATCAATTTGCGCCCCTCTTGAACAATGGAAATAAAAGGCCTGAGGGAAGGTCATGCTAGACTAGGGGCAAGGAATAACCTCATAGGTGAAGTGCGGGAACAAAGATACTATCAAGAGCAGTCAATCATCCAGCGAGACTCATGGTTCATATTAGAATGCCCTTAATATTAAATGAAAGCACATGATTACAAAAATGGTTAGTGTACCTTGTATCAAATGACACACTTTCCTTCAAGAAATAGGATAGGTGAAGAAGAAAGCATTGATTGCACATATGTGGAGAGCTTGAGGCAGAGCTAGTTGTGGATCATCCATAAGATTGTTGGATGGAAGGTTGATCAAATAGGAGAAGATTTTTCTCTTAGGGTTTACCCACTTGGGTGGGTAATAGTGTTGAGCATCAAGTTCTTGGTGTTGAGCAAGAAAAAGAGAGCATGTCAAGGCTTGCTTGACTTGGGGATCGAGGGCATGAAAGGGGATTAAGATGCATGCTCACTGTATGAGTCATTTATCATTATGAAATGGTTGATGCAAAGGTAGATAATTCTCCTCTAGGGAGTGACCAGGGTTGAAGAGACTCAATTGTATGACTCTGGGAGGGAGTAGAAGATTAAGGGAGCCTTGCTCTCTTACCATCCTAGGTTATGGGGAAAAATCTCTCGAGAGAAACTTGGTGGCTCTGCTAAATTTGAGGGTTAGTTCAATAGTTGTGTGGGGCATAACTTTGGGACCATCTGGAATGTGCCTGATCTTTGATGTAAATGAAGTCTCACATGTTTGAAGATCTTGGTCAACCACCTTGCAGGGAGGACAAGAAGAGACTTGAGGCCTTACCAATCCAGGATCTAAAGTACCCCTAACCTTTGTCTATCACTTATTTTTAGATTGGTTGGGACATCCTAGAAGTATGGAGTGATCCTTCTGTGTGATGGAAAAATAACTAGGTTTGGTCTTCATAATTGTCTTTATACTTATGTCATTATGTATATTTTATGTATCAAGCAAAAGAAGAAATAAAATATTGTTTTTTAAGCATGGGTTTCATGCTCCATTTAATGGTCATCTAGGTCAAACATGCATTTCATGCTCCTAGGGTTTGTCAAGTCAATAAATATCTGTCTTGAGTCAAAATAATTATTGTCATATGTAAAAGACCCTTTTGGGCAAATTTGTATTTAGAAAGAAACATTATTTTTGAGTCAGCTTGGACTCCCAAGACCAAGTCGGCCTAGAAGAGGCCTATTCGACCACTTGAAGAGTGTATATATAGCATGAGAATTTGGCTTATTTGGAGCACTTGAATTTGTTCGATCTGTAGTAAGACAAGAAGGTTTTTCAAGAGCGAATGTCAAGGAAAGAAGGACAAATCAAAAGCAAAGGAAGAAGACATGAAAATCAAATCATCTTTGCTCACTCGTGTGAGAAGTTAGGGTTTTTCTGGCAAGTTACAAGGGCCGAAATTTGTAGGCGGATTTACAGACCTAAGTTGCAGGACCGAGACTTTCAATGGAGTAGTTTGTGAATAGTTTGACCTTTATTGAGTTTAGTAGACTTCGTCTTGTTAGAGATCATTTGGAGGGTTGAATTGGGGCTTGAGGAGGTCTTGGACTTGGTCTTTGGGTCTTGGAAGTCTCATTTTGATATGATTCTATAATAAGATGATTGTTTGGGTTTTCCCTAGTTGTGTTCTTTGTGTTTTGTGATCTTCATGTTATGATAATTTCTTGATGAAGAAGTAAAACAAAATAATAAAATGCCAACTAATATCACAAGTAATTATCAAGTAAGGAG
The DNA here is from genome assembly GCA_031772625.1 of Pinus tabuliformis. Taxonomy (NCBI): domain Eukaryota; kingdom Viridiplantae; phylum Streptophyta; class Pinopsida; order Pinales; family Pinaceae; genus Pinus; species Pinus tabuliformis. Next base: position 473,483,576 of record CM062816.1, read on the forward strand.
AATCAACATTAATCTACAAATACCTTGATTTTCCAACATGGTATCAGAGCTAAGGTCAATAAAAGAAGCAGTTTGAAGATCGCTCTTGCTGGCATAATGGAAGATACCTCTACAATAATTCCTCCATCAATAGCAAGAAGAAGAAATGACATACTTCAGCAGGTCCCGACTAGTATTCGTCTTCCAAGTAATGCAACAAAAATGAGAATTTTGAAGTAAAGAAATGTAACAATTTGACTAGAGTAGTACGAGTCTTTCCACAAGTTTTAAAATTCTATGAGGTATGGAGGCAAATTATTACTATGGAATAACACCTATGATGCTGGATCGAATTCTGGTGATACAAGCATTTCGAGTAAGTTCAAAATCTTGAAGCATAAAGGACTGTTATAAGATACGTAAGGTCTACAAAGTCATAGTAGTTATGTTACAAATAATGCAAGCCTTTGAGTGGATACAAGTAACCTATTAATCCGAGATAATATTGTGAGATATGACAAAAAGCCATCATTAGAGAAATTTTGAGGTCTAAACTAGGCCTCCTTAAGAATACTATAAAATAATAGGAGTTAATAAAATAAGATTAGATTGCATCATCAAATTTTAGAGGTAAAAGAGAAAAACTTTTTTAATTCGAATTTTCAATTTACCTCCCTAGGGTTTTACTCAAATTTCGAGCAGGAGCCCTTGTTGGATGCAAAATTTAATTCCTCATCCAAGGAGTACACATGCTGCATATTTTCGATGGACCTTGCTATAGGAAAAATGAGAAATACATGAAAAATTACTTAGATGAGGAATTAAATATTGCATCCAATGAGTGCTCTCGCTCGAAATTTGAGTAAAATTGTAGGGAGATAAGTTGAAAATACGGGTTGAAAAAGTAGTTTTTTTATTTTTTAATCTTAATTTTTTACTCCAAAAATGGTGAATCATCCCCCATGGTTGACATCATCATCTTGAATCATATCGGTTTGTATAAAGTTGATTTTGGTTGTACATTATTGTTTTGAGGCTCATTTTTGACCTGAAAATTTCTCTAATGATACTCTTGGACAATGATATATTTTAAAAAGTGACAATAACAGTGATATGAAGTCATCATGTTTATCTCCCATTCGACAAAATATCTGAAGTAAAGGTTGACAATAGATAAGCTATGAAGTGATTCTATGATTCAAAGAAGGTTTGGCAGACGTACGAATTATCTTTAAGACACTTAAGAAGACCGTGAAGATGTAAGAAGTTGAAATGTATTCCATGTGAAGGAGGCCATGATTTGATCTAATACAAATTTTCTAGAAGACTTTAGAAGGATCAAGTTCTCAAGGAGTAAGCTAGGTTTTGATATTTTAAAAACCTAGTCATGCTCATGGAGGACTTGTTCCTGCAATGAAACATCCAAAGTGTGAAACATCACTAGATATCTCTTTGTGGCAGTTGTTAGTTTTGTAGCATCGGATGTGTTCTAGCCACGAGATTTGGTGGAGAGGCTACCGCTAGAATATATGTATTCTCCAATACCCAGAAATCGTTTCTGGAAATTCCACCTAGAGATGATTTAATTAGATTTATTAATAAGTTTTTAGTATTTCCTAAGTCTAAACTTAAGAAATATGATTAATTAATCAAAATTAATTAAGTCATGGTGTGAATGTTCTAGAAACTCACATGGATCGATAAGGAAATAATCTGGGCCATCGATTATGTTTTAATGTTGGCCATTGGTGCTGCAACATAAAATTATAAGAAGAAGTCGATTGGTAGATGGAGAACACACTAGTGCAGTTACTCAATTGCATAGGTAGATCGATTTTCTTAGTGGTTGAAGTTCAACAGAGGAGATAGAGCTAGAGGGTGAGTTGGAAGAGAGAGAGAAAGGGTATCAGCAGTGGTCCGGGAAGACGCAGTCCAATAGAGCACTGCGTAGTGGCTGTGCAAAGGGTGACACTAGCGTATGGGCAGAGGGTCCATCTCGAGGTCAGGGAGTTGTTGTGGAGAGTGAGAAATTTGTTACTAAATTTCTCTCAATATTTTTCCTCTTTTTTGTTGTCCGAATTCCTGTACTTGAATAACTACTGAAAAATTAATAAAGAAACCCTCATCTTCTGCATTGGTTTTCATGCATTGGGTTTTCCGGGGACAATTGTCCAAAAATAACTGTGTCAATATCTTTATGTGTGTGCTAGAATTTCTCTAATTTTCCAGCGTTTATTTTTCTTTCGCAGTATTTGTTTTGTGAATGCTGCAGTGTATATGTTTCAATATTTGCTGTAGCAAACTACAAATAGTTTGTTTAATTAATTTAACAAATAGAAGAAATATTATGAGTTGCTGCAGTAGGATTCTGTGTTTCGGAATTTTCACATAGTATCAGAGCACAGATAGAAGCCAGAGAGCTCAGTTGCAGAGAGGAGAAGGAGCTTCGTAGCACTGTGTAAGTTGCTGCTTGAAACCCTAGAGGCTGCGCAGTCCCCTTGGCTAGGAGGGTTAGTTTTTGAGGAAAAGTCTATTTCTCTGAGAGAGTCGACAAAGAAATTAGATTTTCTAGATTGAGGATTGCTAGAGGTAGATGGTGCAACAATATTTTTTTTTGCAGAGTAGATTTCCAGCAGGGATGTAGTATTTTGCAAAAGGAAAGGTGAAATAACGCAGAAAATCATGGATATAATCAATAGTCAGGAAGCCTTAGAATTATCTTCTAGGTTGGAGGATGAGTTTGTGTGCTTGTCAGGTTTGGCATCATTTGGTGTCTCGTATATTGATAGTGGAGCTTCAACTCATATGGCAGGAGTTAGAGAATATTTCTTTAGCTATTAGGAGGAGCAGATAGACTTCCAGATCACTATGGGCAACAAAACTAAATGTACTCCAATAGGGAGAGGCACCATAGAATTTCAGACAGAAAGAGGAACCAACGCCAGTGCTACTAATGCACTGCATGTGCCAAGATTGGGTATGAACCTAATTTCAGTGTCCCAGTTACAAGACAAAGGGTATGATGTACACTTCATGGGGAAGAAAGTGTATGCCAAACACTCTAGATGGAAGAAGGTGAGACAGATTGGAGCTCTGAGCAACAGGTTATACAGGTTGTAGCTCGTTTCTCCAATGGCATTGATAGGCAATGATAATAGTAGTGGGAAGGAGCTGAACGAACTATGGCATAAGAGGATGGGACATTTACACCATGGAGCACTTAGGATGCTCAAAGAAACTATAACAAGGGTTCTAGTTCTAAGCATAGAGCACGATGATGTGTGTAGAGGATGCGTACTTGGGAAGTACGCGAAGACAACATTTCCTAGAAGTGATAACAGAGCAAATGGCGTGTTGAGATTGATACATTCAGATATTTTCGGCCCTATGATCACTAGAGCTCTTAGTGGTGGCAAATATTTTGTCACCTTTATTGATGATCATTCCAGGAAGACCTGGATCTATTTCTTAAAGACCAAAGATGAGGTCTTTGATCGGTTCAGAGAGTTCAAGGCTCTCATAGAGAACGCGACAGGAAAAAAGATCAAGGTGCTACGTTCAGATAATGGTGGAGAATACACAGATAAAGACTTCATAGACTCCTGTGCGAAGGAAGGCATCGAAAGAGAATGTACAACTCCATATAATCCTCAGCAGAATGGAGTAGTGAAGTGAAAGAACAGAACAATAGTTGGGGCTGCAAAGGCTATGCTGTATGACCAGGATTTGCCTAGATTTTATGGGCAAAGGCATGTATCACAACAGTGTACATTCAAAGTAGAACACCTCATAGAGCATTGGGGAAGAAAACGCCAGAGGGGGTCTTCACAGGAAAGAAGCCTGAAGTAAGTCATTTGAGGATATTTGGGAGTGTGGCTTACTGCCACATACTAGATGAAAAGTGTAGTAAATTGAATTAGATTGCAGAGAAAGGGTTCCTCATAGGGTATAGCAAGACCTCAAAGGCATACATGATCTACATTCCTAGTAGTAGGAAGATTGTAGTGAGGCGAGATGTAAAGTTCATGGAAGACGGAACTTTCAGAAGATCTCGAGAAATGTCGGCAGGTGATTAGTCAGCATAAGTTCTGTTAGTCCAGTAGCAGGCACAACAAGTGGGACAAGCAGGAGGACAGTCACAGGGATCGAGTACGGTGACCAGTACCAATATCTCCTCAGGGGTAGGAGATCCAGGGAGTTCTCAGCAGATGGAGCAGCAGGAACAAGAGGAGGAACTAATTGAACCTCCCACCACCAGTGGTAGAGTCAGTAGGGAAGTGCGTCAGACCTTGAGGGATGCAAAAGAGTTTGTCGGAGCTCTTAAGACAGAAAAGAGAGCATAGGCAGCCTGACATATATCAAGCTTTGGTAGCTCAGGTTACAGAACCCTCCAACTTTTAGGAAGCCGCACAACATCAGGTGTGGGTGGATGCCATGGTAGAAGAATACAGTTCTATCATGACAAATGATGTTTGGGAGGTAGTGCCTAGACCAAAAGACAGATCAGTTGTAGGTTCCAGATGGATATACAAAATCAAGTACGCTACAAATGTCAGTGTAGAGAAGTACAAGGCTAGATTCGTGGCAGAGGGGTATGCATAGAAGGAAGGGATAGACTATGAGGGAACCTTCACCCCAATTGCCAAATATACCTCTATCAGATCCGTTATATCCATAACAGTGCAGTTGGGATGGTAGATTCATTAGATGGATGTCAAGAGTCAAGACAACATTCTTGAACGAGGTGATAGAAGAAGAGGTGTATATAGAGCAGCTTGAAGGCTTCAGACCTCATGAGAAACACACTCATGTATGCATGAAGAAAGCCCTATACGGGCTCAAACATGCACCCAGGGTGTGGTATGGTCGGATTGACAGTTATTTGCAGCAGTTAGGATTCATCAAGAGTGATGCAAATCCCAATCTCTACTATTTGATGGTGGAGAATGAGCCTCTCATTCTGGTTTTATATGTAGATGACCTGTTTTTGACAGGATCATTCGGGCTCATAAAGGACTGCAAAATGAACGTTGAAGCAAAATTCGACATGAAGGATATGGGGTCGATGCACTATTTGCTAGGATTGGAAGTATGCCAGAAGAATGGGGAGATCTTCCTTGGGCAAGGGAGATATGCTACAGATATTTTGAAGAGATTTAGAATGTAGGATTGCCAACCCATGACAACGCCCATGATCACCAATCGGAAGAAGATAGATGCATCAGGGGACAAGGAAGTCGACCCCACCTTGTACAGACGACCCATTGGGTCGCTTATGTATCTGGCTAACACTAGGCCAAACATTTGTTTTGTTTTCAATACCGTTAGTCAGTTCATGGTAGAACAAAAAAGGGTACATTGGGCAGCAACTAGGCAGATTCTTAGATATGTGCGTGGAACAGTTGGATATGGGTTGAAATATACTCGAGGAGATGCCATCAAGTTATGCGGATTCACAGATGCAGATTGGGCATGTAGTTTAGTAGACAGGAAAAGTACCTTCGAGTACTGCTTTAGTGTTGGATCAGGGATGGTCTCTTGGTGCAACAGGAAGTAGAAGTTAGTAGCATTGGGCTCAGCAAAAGCTGAATATATGGCAGCCAACACAACTATATGCGCAACTATATGGCTTAGGAAGATGCTCATGAGTTTTTTCAGGAAGAAGATGAGAGCGACCAATGTTTACTGTGATAATTAGAGTTGCATAAAACTCTCTCAGAATCCAATATTTCATGATAGGTCGAAGCACATTGATAATCAGATGTCATTTCATCAGAGACTGCGTTTAGAGGGGGCCAGTCCAGCTGCAGTATGTCCCCATAGGAGATTAGGTAGTAGACATACTCACGAAAGCTCTAGGGAGAGCTAAGTTCATCTAGTTCAGGGAACATATGGGTATGGTAGAGAACCCGTTTCAGTATCAGAAACAGATGGATTCTCAGTTGCAACAACAATAAATGAGAGGGAGTTGCAATACAGATGCGGTAGTTGACAAGAGTACAATAGGGTTAGCAACATCATCGATGCAACACATATCAGAGTTGCACAGTAGTTGGTGGGAAATAGTAGCTAGACATCAGCAACGTGACAGGAGATGGTGCAAAGACAGTGTGTTGTGGCAGCAATTGCAACACTAGAACACTTTCCTCGCTAAGAGGGATTGTTAGTTTTTGTAGCATCGAATGTGTTCTAGCCACGAGATTTGGTGGAGAGGCTAGAATATATGTATTCTCCAATACCCAAAAATCGTTTATGGAAATTCCACCTAGAAACAACTTAATTAGATTTATTAATCAATTTTTAATATTTCCTAAGTCTAAACTTAGGAAATATGATTAATTAATCAGAATTAATTAAGTCATGGTGTGAATGTTCTGAAACTCACACCGATCGACATGGAAATAATTTGGGCCGTTGGTGCTCCAACAACAGATTATAAGAAGAAGTCGATGGGTAGATGGAGAGCACACTAGTGCAGTTACTTAGTTGCCCAGGCAGATCGATTTTCTCAGTGGCTGAAGTACAGTAGAGCAGATAGAGCCAGAGGGCGAGTTGCAGGAGAGAGAGAGCGTATTGTTGAAGAATCTAGGGCAAAGTAGTGTAGTGTGATTCTTCGTTACTTGATAACAATTTGTGGAGTATTTTTACCTTTCTTGTTAGCTTCTTCTTTTTCTTCTTATTAGTGCATATGTGTGTACTTCATCAAACTGCTTTCAAAACATAAAAACAAGAACACCAGATGTTGGCTCTCTGCCAGGGCCAAAAACTCTCTTCTCTTGAGAGGAAAACCCTTTAGTGAATTTCTCTTATTGAAGCTTCTATTGATCAATGCCAAACCATAGATCCTTGACAAGAGGATCCTCCAAGCACAAGTCAAGTCCTTCCTTCTTTTTGCACCTTATTCCTTGACACTTCTTTTGGTACTTCTTTCGGCACTTCATCTTCCTTCTTCCGGCACTTCGTTCTTCTTTCAATTGTTGGTAAGTCTTGTTATACTTGCTCTAGAGGACAAGCCTTTGATGAGAACCTTTCCATATGATGATTCCTTCACTTTCTTAACCAAATGAGCTCCTTCTTCAAAGTGTAGGTGTAGACTGGATGTGACTGTCTAGCAACCCTAAATTCTCGCACATGTGATGGTTTACTTGCTGTTGTAGCCTCTTTCCTTCTTCACTTGAGTGCCCTTCCTCTTTGCTTGATTGGGAGGCCTTATAGGCCTTGTTTACTAGCCCAAAAACAGAGAGATATGTCACTGTGATTTCCTGCTGTAATGACCGCAGGCAGACCCTTCCTTTCTCGCACGTGTGGCTGTGTTGACTCTAGAAAAACAGTCCCTTCTACCTCGACTTCTTTCTCCCTTCCTTCGCTGCCCTAGAAGACTTCTTTTCATCCTTTTGTTAGCCTCTTTTCTGCGTTGATTTCAGAGTGAAGTGAGTGCGTTGTATTGGAGTGGACAACCTCTATAAATAGAGGACTGTCCCTCCTCTTAGGCCGACTTGATTGACTGCTTGTAGGCCGACTTGAAGAGTAGACTTCAGATGGTTCTTTGGTGGAGTTGCATGCTTGAAGGAGCTTCTTTAGCATAGGAGGAGACTTGACTTTGCTTGGAGGTTCTCTCTTTGACTTTAGTACATATTTATACAAGGTGTAACATGCCCTTAAGGTCTTCAACCTTTTTCTTTTGACTATTTGACTCACCTATAGCACTTTAAATAGTGCTAGACCTATTTCAATGAGCAAGAAACTCATTGACATATATTATAAAAATAATATTTCTTTTTCTTGAATAAATACAAATATCAAAAGTACATTTATGAAGACCGAACCTAGTTACATTTCCTTCAACAGGTATCAGCAGTGGTCTGGGAAGTGCAGGACAAATTCAGGAAGAGACAGCATGGGAGAGACGTTGTCTAATAGAGCATTGCGCAGAGACACCAACGTATGGGTAGAGGGTCCATCTCGGGTTAGGGAGTCCCTGTAGAGAGAGAAATTTCTCTCAGTATTTTTCCTCTGTTTTGCTGTCCAAATACTTGTACTTGAATTACTGTTGAAAAATTAATAAAGAAACCCCCATCTGTTGCACCGGTTTTCTCGCATTGGGTTTTTCCGAGGACAATATCCAAAAATAACTGTGTCAATATTTTTATGTGTGTGCTAGAATTTCTCTAATTTTCCAAAATTTATTTTTCTTCTGTAGTATTTGTTTTGTGAAGGCTGCAGTGTATATGTTTCCATATTTGCCGTAGGAAACTGCAAATAGTTTGTTTAATTAATTTAACAAATAGAAGAAATATTATCAGTTGCTACAGCCTACAATAGGATTCTAGTTTGGAGGGCTAATTATCTGATTTAGTAGGCTGAGATTCTTCTGATCACTCAGCCATAAGCCCGAGCTGCTGTAGGTGTTATCTTGAAGACCGAAAAAAGCAGCAGGATGTTGGAAAGTGTGTTGGAGTAGAGCGATGGAGGGAGCTTGCAAATAGAAGGTCAACCACAGTCATTGAAGGTGTTTTGGCACAAGGTTTGTGGGGCTGTGAAAAATGTTGTAAAATCCCTAGTTTGAGGGCTGAATACTTGAGGAGCAAGCACAAAACAAAGTACAAGGAGGGCAGAAGCAATCTATGAGACAAGGTATGTTTACCCTTCTTGTTGTGATGTTTTGCTAGTAGATAGATAGTCTAGATTTGGGATAGTTGTTGGATTGAGCATCTTGAGGCTATTTTGAGGTCAACAAGTGTGAAAATTCTATCGCTGCAACAACTGATTTATTTTACCTACTTATATCTCAATAAGTTATTTACGAAAACCCTTCAGTAAACGTTAAAATAAATTCTGCTGTAGATATCACACCATAATACAGAAACAAACATGCACAAGAATCAACACATCAACACAGATATTTTGGACAATTGTCCCCAGAAAAACCCAATGTGGGAAAATCGGTGCAGTAGAGGAGGATTTTATTATTTGGCAATTCTTCAGTACAATTGGGTGCCACACTGGCTTACCCAACAGAGAAAAATTCTCTAGCACTTCTCCCAAAGTTAGCGTTAGGCTTGTTGGCCTCTGCGCAACTCCTAGACCGTTTGTGTTAGCGTTTGCCTCTCTGCGTCACCCACACAGGCCCTCTAGTGACTGCGTAGTCTGCTGCCTTTGCCTCTGTCTGAGAGGCTTTGCGTCTGCCTCTCCAACCTCTGCGCTAGTCTTTTGGTGCTGTTCCGTACTCTCTATTCTGTACTTGTTGCCTCTTGTTCCTCTCCAAACAACTAGTTCGAATTTCTCAGCTAACCCCGCTCTAGAAATCGAACTGACTGGTCTCCCTCAGTGTGTCCTCCAACTGACCCTCAAGCCTCTTCTTATACTTTTCCTGTTGGTCCTTCAACGACCAAGATTAAATCTCTAATCAATGACTAAGATTAGATTTGGCTTGATCCATGACTTTTGGAACCTTCTAACCCAATTTTATATTAATACCCATTAATATTTTATTTTTCCTAAGTTTAGACTTAGGAACTCCATTAAAAATATTAATTATTTTAATATCTCCCAAACTGGTTAGAATCTGCCCAAACCATTTCCGTGCTTGGATATCTCATGTGCTTTAGCCTCTCCACCAATTTTCATGGCTAGAGCACATCTGATGCTACCCCAAATCAACCCTCCCTCTTAGCAAGGATTGTGCTCTAGTAGTACCCCATACTGAGCATCACTCTGACTATACAGCACCAGTGCCTTTGCTGATGCTAGGCCTCCCTGCCCAACATCCTCTGCACTACTGCATCTTGTACTGCTACCCATGGCTCTAGCTCTGCCACTGCTGCATTTGTACGACAACTCCCTCTGCATTTGTGCTATTGCTGGTCCTTTCTCCCAACACTACATCTGCACTGCAACTCCCTCTGCATCTGTGCTGCTGTTGGTCCTTCTTCCCAACATTGCATCTGCACTGCAATCTCTTCTCGTCATGTTGCATCGTGCTACCACTGACTGCTACTGCACTGCAACATCACCCCCATTTCTGCTACTGAAATGGATTCTTTATCATCCCAATCTTTTCCCTGAAATAATCAAAATTTGTTCTTGCAAGTGCCTTGGTGAGGATGTCCGCCACTTGTCCTCTTGTAGGAGTGTAGCTCAATTTGTACAACACCTCGTTGGACACAGTCTCTGACAAAGTGACACCGGATATCAATATGCTTTGACCGATTGTGAAACACTGGACTCTTAGAGAGCTTGATGCAACTCTGATTATCACACATGATCCTGGTCGTCTCCATCTTTCTTCTGAATAGATTCACAAGCAGTTTTTTAAGCCATATGGCCTCGCACGAAGCTGTGCTTGTAGCCATATATTCCGCCATGGCTACTCCAATGATCACCAACTGGAAGAAAATTGATGCATTAGAAGACAAGGATGATGATCCCACCTTATACAGGCAGCTCATAGGGTTCTCCCTGATGTATCTGGTCAATACCAGGCCAAACATTTGTTACGCTGTCAACATCCTCAGTCAGTTCATGGTGGAGCCGAATATATGGCTACAAGCACAGCTTCATGCGAGGCCATATATTCGTGCGAGTCTCTTGACGTAGATGCCTTTGCATCATAGTCTCGACCCATAATTGATTATCCCTTCCTATCTTTGATTACTTGCTCTGATACCATGTGAAAATTCTATCACTGCAACAATAAATTCTGTTGCAGATATCACACCATAATGCAGAAACAAACACATGCACAAGAGTCAACACATCAACACAGGTATTTTGGACAGTTGTCGCCTGAAAAACCCAATATGGGAAAACCGGTGCAGCAGAGGAGGATTTTATTATTCAACAATTCTTCAGTACAACTAGGTGCCACACTGGCTTACCCAACAAAGAAAAATTCTCGATCACTTCTCCCAGTCTCAGCGTTAGGCTTGTTGGCCTCTACGCAGCTCCCATACCCTTTGTGTCAGCTTCTGCCTCTCTGCGTCACCCACGCAAGCCCTCTAGTGACTGCGTAGTCTGCTGTCTCTGTGTTTGCCTCTCCAACCTCTGCGCTGGTCTTTTGGTGCTGTTCCTGACTCTCTGTTCCGTACTGCTGCCTCTTGTTGCTCTCTAGATCACTAGTTCAATTTTCTCAGGTAACCCCACTCTCGAAATCAAACTGATTGGTCTCCCTCAGTGTGTCCTCTAACTGACCCTCAAGCCTCTTGTTATACTTTTCCTGTTGGTCCTTCAACGACCGAGATTAAATCTCTAATCAACGACTAAGATTAGATTTGGCTTGATCCATGACTTTTGGAACCTTCTAACCCAATTTTATATTAATACCCATTAATATTTTATTTTTCCCAAGTTTAGACTTAGGAACTCCATTAAAAGTATTAATTATTTTAATATCTCTCAAACTGGTTAGAATCTGCCCAAACCATTTTTGGGTCTTGGAGATCTCATGTGCTTTAGCCTCTCCACCAGTTTTCATGGCTAGAGCACATCCGATGCTACCCTAAATCAACAACAAGTAGGTGTCCAAAGGAGCCCTAATTGTAGACCAATGGAGAACTATAAGCCTGTTAGGAAAGGCAGGGATTTTAAGCTCTAAGGGTTGATCTTTGGAGGACATTTGGCCAAAGTCTAGAGGGCTAGTTCTGTGAAAAGGAGGATTCTCATAGTCAAGACGGAACAAAAATTTTGTGTATTTGCAAGTTGAAAGAAGGACCCGTTTTGGAGGATGAGTTGTCTCATAGGCTTTCCAAAACAAGGTCACATCTCTCTGTGGCAACTACGTAGGAAAAGGATCCTTTGGTGGGGTTTTCTGTTATGTTTTGCAAGTACTAGGAAGCCCTAGACAGAGTCAAATGGTGCAGATTCATATATATGATTGTTTAGAAAGCAAACTTGAAGAAACTCTTTGTATAGTAAGTACAAGAGTTAGTTCACCATTGTGAGGGCAAAGTTGTGAAAAACCCTAAGGATAGTGAAGCAATGAACATTCACTATCAAGTGGGTTGTGCTTGGAAAACCTTATCATAGTAATTTTAGAGCAACTAAGTCACTATTGAAAGGTAGTTTGATTAGTGCCCTAAGGACTGTCAATTTGAAGCAACAATAGGACAATTAGAGGGCTATTTGAAGAGCCTGAGAGTTGGCTATTTTGGAAAGATAAGAAAAACAACTAGAGGGCATAATTGTTAATTATTTGTGAAGCCTTGTTGACTGATAGAGACTGATTGGAAAGGTCAACCAAGTTGTGTTCAAAATTGAGTGAACAATGGATTGGACGAACCTTGTATTGTGATAATTAGTCAGATAAAGAAACTGTGTGATGAACTGGCTTCAAGGCAGTAAGCGGTGTAGGAAGTAGCATTGGACATAGTTCAAGATGTAGTTGGTGAAGACCTCAAGTACAAAATCATGGATTATTGTGAGGGAGTATGTAGCCCTAGCTCAAGAAGCTGCAAGTTGAGCAAACTCAGTGATAAGAGGGCTAGTTGAGGAAGCTACAATTATAACAGGTAGCTGATGTAAGGGAAGTATGAGTACTTTCGACAAAAGTTTAGGCTTGTTGATGAATTCTCCTTGTTTGAGAGGGAGTGAGCATGGATTTCTCCTCTCAGGTTGAGAGGGAGTAAGGTTCGACACTAACTCTCCACGTGTCATGTACTAGGCCAGAAACTAACTGTCGTAAGTCTAGTGCATGCATCACAGATAGGGAGAATGATGGTTTGAATTAACATTTTTCTCCTTGTGTCAGGTTCTGGGATAGATTAGGAATGATATCCTAAGTCAAGTACATGGACATAGATAAGGAGAATGGTGGATTGGATAAGCATCTTGGACAAACATTTTTGATTCATGTACTGTGATGGATTAGGATGAAGATCCCAAGTCAAGTACATGGACTTCGATAAAGATTTGTCCAATGGACATACATTTTCTTGAAGGAAATGGCCCGGTGAAGGAAATACTTTGGGTATCCTAGATGGGTTATGTACATTGGTGAGGCGGTGTGGTGTCCCATGGAATGCTTCCCAATATTGTGTTCTGATCTTGTGGAAAGATATAGTGTACCTGTCAAGGCCTTGGTAATGTGGCAATGCTGGTTGTGATGATACTTTGATGCTTATTAGCCTGGATCCCTTCTTATGAGAATATCTCAACTTGAGAGAGACTTGTTGAGTGATTATGAATACCTCCATAGTTAAGAGGGAGTGTTGGAAAAATAACTAGGTTTGGTCTTCATAATTGTCTTTGTACTTATGTCATTGTGTATATTTTATGTATCAAGCAAAAGAAGAAAGAAAATATTGTTTTAAAAGCATGGGTTTCATGCTACATATAATTGTCATCTAGGTCAAGCATGCATTTCACGGTCTTAGGGTTTGTCATGTCAATAAATATTTGTCTTGAGTCAAAAGAATTATTGTCATATGTAAAAGACCCTTTTGGGCAAATTTGTATTTAGAAAGAAACACTATTTTTGAGATAATTTGGACTCCCAAGACCAAGTCAGCCCTACCAAGATGAAGTTGGCCTAGAAGAGGCTTATTCAACCACTTGAAGAGTGTATATATAGCATGAGAATTCGACTCATTTGTAGCACTTGAATTGGTTTGATTTGTAGTAAAACAAGAAGGTTTTTCAAGAGCGAAATTCAAGGAAAGAAGGACAATTCAAGAGCGAAGGAACAATACATGAAAATCAAATCATCTCTACTGACACATGCAAGAAGTTAGGGTTTTTTTGGGCAAGTTGCAGGGGCCAAAAGTTGTAGGCCAAATTGCAAACCTAAGTTGCAGTACCAAGACTCTGATTGTAGCAGTTTGTGGAGACTCAAGAGTTTGACCTTAATCGACTTTAGTAGTCTTTGTCTTGTTGGAGGAGATCATTTGGAGGGCTGACTTGAGGCTTGAGGAGGTCTTGGACTTGGTCTTTGGGTCTTGGAGGTCTCATTTTGATATGATTCTATAAGAAGAGGATTGTTTGGGTTTTCCCCAGTTGTGGGGTTTTGCCCTGGCGTGGAGCCTATATCTTGTGTTCTTTGTGTTTTGTGATCTTCATGTTTTGGTAATTTCTTGATGAAGAAGTAAAACAAAATAATAAAATGCCAACTAATATCACAAGTAATTATCAAGTAAGGAGAATCAACATTAATCTACAAATACCTTAATTTTCCAAAAGTGTGAGTCCCATGTTGAGATGGGACAAGCAAAGACTGAGATTCGTGCTTGAGCATTTCTCTCATGAAGAGAACAAGGTATCTTTGGTTGGGACAACAAATGAAAATGTAGAGGGACCCCCATGAATGTCAAAAATGGCAGTAATATTGACCTTTGATCTCAAAGTAAAAGGGGCCCTTGAAATTGAAATGCATCTTCATCTCAAGCTCCTATAGGTGACAAAATTGGCAAGTCCCATACATGGAATATGCTGATTAGTCTCTACTAAGAGTCTGTGGCTGCTCATCTATAAATGACTCATGCGATTCTTGAGTGTATGCATCCAGTGGCTTCGCATGTATGAAGGATCGACAATGCCAACTCACAACACCAAAAAGTGCTCCAAATAGAAAGCTATCTTCTAGGAAATGTACTTCAAAGGCATTTTCTAAATGGCTTGGATTATTGTGCATCGATTCCTCTTAGATGGCCTAGTTTAGGTCCTATTGTAGATGACTAGAGGTGGCTCGAGGCATCTAATGAGTCCCTAAAGGGGCACAAAGGGTCTAGTGAGATGGCTGTTGATTGGAGAAGCTAAGATGCCTGTGAAACATGTGCACACATTTGGGGGTCAGCTCAAGGCATTGACTTTGCAAGAGCTGAGTACTAAGTAGGGGTATCTAATATCAAGCTCTCCTGGAGAAGGAGTCCCCAAAAGTTCAAACCCTGTGTAGAAACAAGACTAGACAAAAAGATGACTTCAAGGCAGAAAGGTTGGGCTTTGAACTTTGTTGAGCAATAGGTTGGGGTACTGTTCGCTGGCATTGGATGATGCGCCCAAGGAGGGTTTGGATTCTCCCGATCGTGGCCCAGTTGATTTGCAATAAACTTGGTCGCTAGATCTTTGAACCACGGGGAACCACATGCTTGATGGTTGTATCTAGGAGGTGCATATTGGATGAGATGTCCTAAAATTGATCTTGGAAGCATTGTTACTTGAGAAGGGCAAGGGAGCTATATCCCTTGTTGAGCCAAGGCTGGAGGGGTTCATGCATGCTGAAGCAAGGCCCCACAAATTTGACCCTCAAATAGGTATAGGCCATCGTTATCTCCATTCTTCTCTGCCCCCATAGCATTCTTTGACTTGTTGAAGATCATAATCTTGGTTTTACCTAGGTCAATTGTCAATTGCCAAAGGTCATAGAAGCTCTCCAGGGCATCAATCTGTCTCAGGGCTCTAACAGGAATTAACAAATGAATTTAGTTGTATTAGCATTTAAAAAATGGTCCAGAATTTGTGAATTCAATGAAAACTATACAAGGAATTGTCCACTGCAACAAAGGCTACCCAGTGGAACCAAAAAGGTCAGAGTAAACAAGTGTGAAATGTTTATCATTGAGGAACTGTGACTGAAAATAAAGGGCAAGATAAGCTGTGAGCTATCTGCTGTTAATTTTGTTGTAAACGGAATCATACTTTTCAATTCTTATGTGATTTACTTGTTTTGAGGAGTTTACAACATTTATTAGCTGGTAACTACATTAGTTGCTTTTGAGCAAAGGGACAGAGTATCATTTGTGCTTACCGTTGAGCAATTTTTTCGAGATTATCACCAGCATTGTGTTTTGTTTCATGTCTGCCTTGGGAATTATTCTAGTGTGCCTTACCTCCATGTAATTTTTCACTTAGTTTTCAGTGTTCATGTACACTGTAGATAGGGTATTTTAATGCCTTAGGGTTGCTCCTTTTTCTTTAGTACTTATCTGTTTTCCGGGGGAAAACGAGCGCGTAATTTATATTCATAAAATGAAAAAAATTACATGTTGTAGATGCTAGAAAGCATATGCAGATAGCTGTCCATGAGAAGGACGGAGCCAAATAAAAACAAATAATATACATAATAAGTAGCAAGCCTAAGCTTTGCGACCCTTTTTCTTTTCCACTCTACGCCAACCCTGTGTGTCTGGAGAGGGAACAATGATAGCCTGCATGGACTCCGGAGTGATCACTGGAATTTCCTTGTCGGATTCCGAGCCTTCCGACCCATGAGATCTTTTGATGCCACCAACATCCAACTGAGGATGTTGCTGAATTAGATTTTGTGGAGCTTCCAGATGAGGGTCTTGGGAGATATCATTTTGTGTACCCTGCTGTTCCATATTTGTGTCGGATTCCACTTGATTATCTGCCTCCTCAGACAGTGTGTCCTCTTCTTCCAGCGGATTCGTGTGCTGCCAACCATTGGGCTTATTTTTCCTGTTCTTGTTTCCTTTAGGATTCTTTTTGACCAGGGGGCAAGAGTATTGGAGGTGACCTGTTTGCCTGCAACTGCGACATCTGAAAGCGGTGTTTTCATAGTCAAGGGACTGAAGCCACTGAGAGTTGTTGAAGTTTAGTGAGATATGTTCAGGCAGCCCCTGACTCATATCCACTTCAACGCAAATTCTGGCGAAGGAAAAGATTCCTCTGCAAACTCTGTCCTCATCCATTTTTATGAATTTCCCTAAGGTATTCCCAATGGCAGCTAAAACTAAATTATGCCAGAAATGTAATGGGAGATTATGAAGCCGCACCCAAACAGGCATTGTTGTGATTTTCATAGTGTTTGCATCAAAATCAGCGAACCAAGGGGTAACAAAAAGACCAGCATTACCCCAAAACCAAGGCCCCTCAGAAATAATACTATCCCTTTCTTCTTCTGTATGGAAGCTAACTATGAAGAAGCCTTTTGAACATAGGTGTATATCGCAGTCTGGAGTCCAATTGGAGTATATCCACTGATGTAAAGCATCGGATTTAGGCCAGAATCCATTGAATCTACATATTAAAGCAGTTTTGGTGAGGACAGAGTGTAGATCTGTTACCTCTGGCATGGTGACTTGGAGGATGGGGGATTCCAGCTTTTGATCTACTATATAAGGACCTGGTAGCTCTGTTAGTATCTCTGGTTTGTTCTGCATTTTTCCTTTGCCCTTAACTGCGTCACGGAAAGAAGCTGGCGTCTTTGATCCGGATCCTTTGCATCCACCACGCAGCCTGAGATTCAGAAATATGGTTGTATCTTGACAGATCCCATATTCCTGTAGCGTATGGTGATCCTGTAAACTGCGTCCTGCACAAATCAGGTTCTGGTTATTTGATGGTATTCCTAGTTGATGTTGTATTTCTTTTTTAAGCTCTTGTATGTTTGATCCCCTACGGAGTCTCATGCAGCAGTGGCCTCCCCCAATTGATTTTATAAAAATTTGAATCCTGTTTTCATCCTGGAAGTGTGGATCAGCCGCATGGTGGGGGAGCATCTGCATATTGGGTATGTTCTGTGTAATATGCAATGCTTCCCTATTTTTGTTCAACACATTTGTGGCTTCCCCTGTCTCGGCTCCCCGCTCAAAAGAAACCACAGTGGGCTGCCCCCTAACTATTTTACTGTATTTTCTCTGTCCAAATGATAGCCAGGAAGGCGAAGCAGAGCTCCACTCTATTTCAGTGCTAAGAGCAGCCTGGATCCTGGCGCCCACCTCACGCATGTACCTCCCAGATCGCGAGTCCATGGAGAGAGCATAAGTCACCGAGGGCCACCCTGAGTAGTTGATGTCACACAAAAGATTTTGAGACCACACCTCCATTGCCAATATCATTGCGCCGGTCTGTTGTTTCATGGTGACCCTGTATAAAAACAGTTTCAAGAAGAGGCAGAGCATCACCTCCTCAGTATTTCCGATGTCCAAAACTACCAGCAGGAAGAAATATTCAATGCCCGAGACGGCAGGTGACCAGCACAGAAGGAATGTCCGCCCCAAGGCCACCCCTGGACCCGATAAATCGCTGGGAGATCCCCGCTCAATCCCCTGCAGCAAACGATGGTCAGACAAAAGCCCCATCACAGTCACAGAGTCGCCGCTGGGCGCAAAGCCTGCTCGACCCGCTTCCTGTGCGCAGAAAAGGCTGTGGAGGATAGCCCGCTGCAGCCGTCGGTCCCCCAAATCTGTCAGAAACAACAAACCCCTTGTCGTCCATTGCCGTTCAGTTGTCCTGCGAAACCAAAAAACCGAGGGCCCATAAGTTAAATATAAACCAGAGAGGCCAAGCATGGGCGGTAAGGACGAATGGTGAAGACTTCTCCGATGCCGCCCTGTGTCCTGGCCGCCATGACTGCCCTCCAAGCCGGCAAGAGGATAGAGCCAGGCGGCCATACCCAGAGATGCATTCGTGCGCAGTTGAAACCCTAGTTCCATTCTTGCCGCCATCGTTTCCCTCCCTTGTCAATTTAGTACTTATCTGTTAAGGTATGTGTAGGTTGAATATTCCGTAAGCTCTTTCAATGAGTCTACGATCGTATGTTGTTTTTAACTCATTTGACTGATAGGTTATTTACATTTGCTCCTTGGACAATTTGCTGTATTACAATTTAGACAGTCTTTTTCCCTCTTAAGTGTGAGGGATTCTCAGGGAATGAATGTGCTAATCACTTTCTTTTTAAGATGTGCAAGGATCAAACTTGCTTTGAAACCACTGTGTTATAACTAGGGGTGGGCCCTCCCTCAACACTATCGGGGTGTTTGGGTTTTGTTGGCATTCATATACAGCGTAAGAAAGAAACATTGGTTGGGTCATCGGTTATAAACAGCTGAGCAATTCTAATCCATTGGTGTCAATGCATTGCTAGGTAACTGAATATGTAAGGTGTGGGAATGGTATAAAACATGAGTAGCTGCACTGAAGACTGCTATGTGTCTAAGCAACATTGCTAACGGATTGCTATTATTATAAGGCCTTGAATATTGAAGTAAAAGCAATTTTGTATTATTTAAATTACATATGTTTACATAATATCTAAATAGGATATTTACATTCATCTACAGGTAAGAGAGTCACTGGTTTGATCATCCTTCATGATCAGCTAAGCAAGACTATTCCACTGGTGGCAATACGGTGCTAGGTGACTAATGTGTAACATGTGGGAAAGGTGCAAACATGACTGGTTGAACCTAAGACTGTTATGTGCTTAAACATCATTTGCTAAAGGATCACCATTACGAGGAATTATAGGGTTTTGAATCTTTAAGTGAAATCTAAATTGTATTATTTAATATTACATGTGTGTATATACTATATAGTGTTTAAATAGAATATTTATAATTAATAATACACAGAAATGTGTTAAATGGATAACAATTTATATAAGTATACTTCAGTTTCTGTACAGAAGGCAACTCATACAAGACTTACAGCATATTATGGCATATGCGGACTAGGAATAGAAGATTGGTAAGGAAAACTTATGCTAACTACTTGTGGAAGCAGTCTAGTGTGACAACTGTGTAAAACAGAACCAATGTAATTCACATCCCATCAATCTTGGATCCGTTTAAGCACACTTACGCATAATTGCTTGTGGAAGCAGTGTTGCCAAACAGGAACCAAACTAGTGGCACTATTTGACCAAACCTACTTTGTACATTGTTTGTCTTTTTATATTTATCCAACATAAACCATCTATAATCGTTATCATAGTAATATATGGAGTTGTTTCTGGTTACTGTAACTTGCCTAGGACATTCCATTATAAATACCATACTGCATGTATTGTAGACTGCAAGTGCTCTAGAAAATGTTATGACTATATAATTTTCACAGAATGGCAGATTTTATTGTGTATTAAGTTGTGTTCTCTCCAATTGCAGTTCCTGGAGTTCCATTCCCTCTTCAAGAACACATTGCTCCAATTTCTCCCCCATCTGTGGCTCCATATCAAGGTAAGCTTCCTTTCTTCAGATCATGGTGCTAGACATGACTTTGAAACTTATTGTGTGTATGTATATTTCGATGGTTATTAATTAATCAAATTACGAGATCATATGTGAAATATTTTATATTTTCACAAGAAGCTAGAATGTAACTGAAGTGTTGAAAAGCTTCAAGTTTATAACATGAATGGGAGTAGATGGTTGTAGCTATGTTTCTAGATTTATTGGAAATTCAGTGTTTTTGAACAGTTCCATAGTGAAGGAAATGCCAGCTATTCGTTACATACGTTACATTTCCCAGGAACATGGTGCTATAGCACTGATCATTTTGATGATATTTAACTGGTAAATGCATTTGGCATCATTGCTACATTTTATTGTATATTTGTTCATCGTGTGGCTCCAGATGGAGCAAGGATATGATATCAATGTAATCGGCCATGGCATCCTTTAGATGTCCTCTCTGTGAAAGATTCCTCTTGGTGTTTTTTTTCCTCGTCCCAACTCTCCATGCTCCTTGTTGCTGAGTAATTCTGAGATTCAAGTATATCATTACTTTCAACTATCACTTTCTACAACCAACTTTTTGTTTAGATTAGCTGAATGACAAAGAGAACTTCCTTATCTAGAATTCAGATTTTTGAAGTCTTACGAACTTGCTTCCCAGGTAAGGCTAATGAATGTTGTCAACATGACTGTAACATGCAAAAATTGGCATTCACTATGATCATTAGATAACACGCTTTCTCAAGGTCAATGATATCACCGTCTTACATAGTGTATTATGTTGGATCTAACGTATCTATGTGATGTATGTTCATATCCACAAATAGTTCAGTAAAATTATCAAGGCATTGCCTCGGAAATTAAGAAGGATTTTATGTAATAGCATTAAATGATATTCTTGTTTACAATGTTTTAGTAAAGTACTATAATAATGCAAATATGCATTTCTTTAAGATAGATATAGTCTGTCCATTAATGCTGACTTTGAAAATGCAACAATAATATTTCCTTTTAGGTTTTACTTCCTCTTGTTGTCTCAATATATGCTTCTTGTTGCTAAGTAATTGATCAAGACACACAGGCAAATACCTATATGCATGATAAAGTTAATGTTTTCTGACATGGTTATGATGCCTAAGAAGTACTAAAATTCTGATTTAGTACTGTTTAGTTTTGCAGAAGTTCCAGACAACGTCTCTAGTAGCTTCTCATTGGGGTGGATCTTTGGTATAATTGGAATTGTATTCCTTTTCATTCTTGTTGTTCTGGTGTTGTGGATTTTGAGGCATAGGTTGGTATGTTATCACCAGACTAAAGATGTCCATGCAAAGACTGGGGATGGCAAAGTCACAAAAGAACTTGAGATCCTTGGTAGAACATCCTATTGTCTGCCTTTGAGAGGTCCTCCTTGCTGGAAGGGTCAAGACAGTGATCCCAATGATTCCAGCAATCGGCAACTAACTCTCTCTACTGGTATAGAAACCATCTATCATCTAACTGCAATATAAAAAAATGCATCTGCTGTGTTTAGCCACATTTTCAAAGTTGTTACAATTTGGACTTTTCTTTCTTGGTAACTATGTCTTAATTTTAAATGGATCAACTTTATTAGATATTTAGTTGCATGGATTATATTTCATAAAGACAATACATGCCTCTCAGTGTCATGGTTAATTTTAATCAAATAGATCTTATGGAAGATTTGGAAGCATATGACCAAATTAATATGTATCAATTTTTTCACAAAGATGATGAATGGTAGGGTAATTACATGGCAGTTGTTCCATAAGTCAACACAATATTTCCTTGATTTTCTACAACAACATACCCTGGACGCCCCTCCAAATGACCTTTAATCCAATATGCCAGATCTAATCCCCCGCCTATAGGTTCATCCAGGTATTAGTGAACTATTAATAAACGTTAACTAGAGTAGTAAAACACTCTTTAAGTAGCTGTGTTATTAGTTGTCATGTTGAACACAGTGCACATGGTCTCTATAAATAGGTAAAAGATTATAGAAAACACCTCATACAAAGCCATGATCTACATCATAACATCGTTACAAAACCATGGATTGAGTCATAACTCTATAACATACATATTATGAGGATACAGTAAAATTGACACATACCATTGTCAATGAGTGGTCATTAACCACTCTAAAACTACCCTTAATGGTCACCTCAACAGAGTATGTATTTACTAATGGTGATATCATGTATTGCATAGTTTGGTGATGGATATTTGGAATATGTATTCAATAATTAATAATAGTCATATCATATATAACATATTTTAGGACTTAAGTTATGATTAGGACTTTAGGCTAAACTTCTAGGAACCTGACGTTTCGGGACGTACCCATACGCGGAACTCCGAAACTCGACCATAATGTAATCATCTATGAGAGTTAATATAGACTTGGTTTTCCATCTAAATTGTTATATATGGGTCTTATTCCCTTTTTTCTTGCAAAATATTATGTTATTCACTTATTTATAATTTTTTTATTATATATAAACATATATGACGTTTCAGACTACGTTTTGGCTGGCGTTTCCATTTTTGGGTGATGACGTTTCTAAAAGTACCCGTTTCGGAAAATCCGAAATGTTTCGGCGCTTCTCTTTAGGTTAATAAAATGGTGATATAATAAAGGAATTTAAAAGTTAATTAGTCACATATCACTTTATAGTTGACTAAGAATTTCATAACCTATGTGTCTCTCAGGAGTCACTGATATGTATTCACATTTATGCATATTGAATAATATTGAGTCTCTCTTTCTCTTTGTAATGAATCAATCTGGTTTATTTAAAAAATATCCAAAATAAATAGGATGATATAAAAGGAATCCATATGGAAGAATGCTTGAGGAAACACTCGTAGGGTTAAAAGGAGGACCAACATCATGATTGAGGGAGAAAGATCCAGTAAAGCATGTTGAGAATCATCTACAGGAGGATCATTTGTAAGAAGTAGGGGGGAAGATCTTGGCGGACCATGTGTAGCAACTTCATCAAAGATATCATCTTTATGTTAAATCACATTGTGAGTGGAAGGATCATAGAGGTGATATACCTTGGAAACTTTGCTATAGCCCACTGGAATGTGGTTGTGATTTTAGGTTTTATTTGTTTCCTTTTTCACTAGGAATATGGGCTCATGCACTTGATCCAGAAATTCTGAAATTTGAACCTGATGGTTTGTTTCCATACCATTTCTTATACGGAGTGATACCTTCAACAAGTAGCTATTCAATATATGATGTTGGCGCCATAGAAAATTTCTTCTCCCCACAATTTAAGATCCATTTGCTCCAAGTGAAGCAGGCATTGAGCAACTCTCTAATAGCTCTGTTCTTGTGTTTATCTACTCCATTCTGCTGTGGAGTGTAGGGAATAGTGATCTGCCAAGAAACTCCATGAGAAATGAAAAATGTTTTCAAACCATTGCTAGTATATTCTCCTTTACTGTTAGTTTTATTACACTCAATGCTTTTCCTGCGTTGATTTTCCACTAGTGGTATGACATCTTTGAATTTCCCAAAGGCTTCATCCTTGGATTGAATGGTTTATATCCAAAGGAAGTGGGAAAAACCATCAATGAAGGTGAGGAAGTACGTAGCTCCCTGTTAGCTCTTGAGAAATCTAGGGCAGCTAGATTAGGGTGAGTTCTCTTACTTTGATAACTTCTTGTGATGTTCTTTTACTTAACTTGATGTACTTGAAGTTAGATTCTTCTTTTATTTGATTATTATTGTGTTCTTATCATCAAACAGCTACCAAACTATGAAGATCAATGAGACAAGATGACACAAAATATAGTTTGCTAGCCAGGGCCAAAACCTCTCCTCTTGAGAGGAAATCCCACAAAATGTTTTCTCCTCTTATAGAATCTTCAAATGACAAATTCCAAGACCCAAGACCCAAGACAAATACCCTTCCAAGAGCAAGTCAACCTCTCCTTAGATAAATTTTCTTCTTATCAAAGTCAACCCAAGTCAACCTGATTCAGAACTGCTTCAACTTCAAAAATTCAGATCTGCAATTCCTTGACTACAATTTCGGCCTAACTGCAGAAACCCTAACTTTGCATGTGTGAGAAAAGATGGTGAAATATGTCTATTTCTTGCTTCACTTGGAGAACTTATTCTTCCTTGACAATTCACCCTGCAAACTTGATCCTTTTGACACCTGATTTCGGCTCCTTTGATGACTAATTTTCTTTAGCAAATGATGCCCTAGACCCTTCGCACGTGTGGGAGAATGTGGCCCTAAAACAGTCCTTAAAACTTCAGTCTCTCTTCTTTTATGTTCTCCTCTACTTCGCCGGCTATAAGGCTTATTTTTCCATTGTAATGGAACTTGGATGGATGCTCTTCAAGTGTGGTCGAGTGCCTTGTATATATAAGCTTCTTGGTGAGGTTCAAACAGCTCTAATGAGGTTGACTTCTCTCTTGTAGGCCAACTTGTTGACTGCTGGGCCGACTTGATCTTGGAGGGTCTTTAGACATGACTTTGACTCAATTAAATACTTTTGACTTGATACATGATGCCTAATAGGGTCTTTTACATATTACAATGATTCTTTGACTTCTTTGACTCTTTGACAAAGCCCTAGAAGCACACAATGGGTGCTTGACTTATAAATAAATTAACTTAGAGCATGAAACCAATGCTAAAATAATAATAATAAATTTTCTTTTCTCTTTTACATCAAAGACAAAAATCAAGATTACATAAGACATTATGAAGACCAAACCTAGTTACATTTTCCAACATTAGCCACCATTTTGTGGGTACTGAAGATGGGAATCCTTGAAGTGCCTCTTTGGGGAATAAATTGAACAATTGCAAGGCATGGTCTTGTCACTCATCTACCAAACTATGTTTTGGAGGCGCTGTTATGCATTTGTGTGCATGTTTACCCCATTGGTGGACATGCTTGCTGCTGTCATCATTGTTGGCTTGACGAATGAATCTTGAGCTGATAAGGAGCTGAAAATGTCAATTCAGATATGGCTATGGTAAATTTATTCAGTGGTGGGCTCTAAGCTGAGAATATCTTGTATATCTAAGCATGAGAAAGTGTTTTATTTGAACCCAACAGTGTAAGTAAAAGTGGATGGTAGCACAGGAATATTCCAAACCAGATTGCTGTTATACCAAACTTACAGTACAGGATCAGCAGAATTGGATAGCAGGCTGAAAGGGATATGAACACAAGATAAAGCTAGACAGTTACCATTCAAATGTATGACAGTGACTTGTGATGCCTCACAGAAGATGAAGTTAATGCTGTATATGCTCTGCTATAATCACTGATTAATACAACCTGCTAGGTCTTCCCAAAATTGATTGGTAGTGGGTGATCTCAGCCAAAGGAAAGGTGTATTTGCCATTCAAATTGCACCTTGCAGAATAGGATGCAATGCCATGGCATTTGAATTGCTTAGAAATGACCTCAGGCGCAGCGTCTGAGGCAGATGCAATGCAACCTGTAATGGACTGTGTGTAACCAGCGAACTCATACTTGGAGTGATGATGCAACGAACAAAGTTTGTATATTTCAACGGTATGCTCTGATACCAATGTAACGAACAAAGTTCGTATACGCAGTGGATTAATCTTCAGAAGACTTCGAAGACAAAGACATCCATTGTAAGACAAGTGATTGTATATTGAATATTATATAAAAGATTTGATGCGATGATTACAATGAGGGTGAGGGCCTGCTCATATACCTAGGCAGGTACCTCTTTACCAATAGTCATGTCCTTAGGGACAAACCTCTTCGTTAACTAGTGACTAATTAATCAATCATTATTTATTATTATTATTGTTTACATTATTTGTATTATTATATATATATATATATATTATTCATAAGATTGCCTTCCTCTTCAAAAAGCTTTTTCCTCAAAGCTTTTGATGAAGGGGCTTGATCTCTTTTCTTGTTTCGAATATCTTCTCCTCTCAATACTTTCATCTTCGTTGATACAAGATGATATGATTCTCTGAGTGATAAACAAAATTGTCGAACCGAGAATGGATCTAACCATCCTAGATTAATCTTCTGTGGAATCTTCAGATCACTAGAAATTTGTAATGAATGGTTATCATAGGACTATATTCTGCAAACTTCAGTAATCCTTGGAACATAAGTTTGTTGTTTATGTTATGGGTGATACTGGTATGTAGATTGATTGAAAAGTCTGCTCTTATGATTCAGATGTCGATAAGGAGTTCTTTTTATTTGACCTTCTTTAACATGTGTGTAGTAATTTCCGTTTTGTAATGAGTTGTTATCATAGGACTGGATTTTGCACACTTCAGTTTTCCTTGGAACATAAGTTGTTTATGTTTTGGGTGATACTGGTACAGAGATTGATTGAAAGTATGCTCTTATGATTTATATCGATAAGGAGTTCTTCTTATTTGATTGTTTTTCCGCTGCGGTGGTCGTAACAAGCCTGCCATTGTGCGACCTGCTATTCCACCATCCTCCCTACGTCACCAGTCGCATGCCTTGCTACCGTCGTGCTAAACTCTTGCAGCCATCATAGCTGTTGTCTGTCTGTTACACAAGTCAACCATCCTGCCATCGACCACGAGTCCATTGTTGCAGATGTTGTTGCCTATTACAAATCGAAAGATTCTCTACTATATAGAATTGTCTTTTCATTAACCACATCACTGAAGCGGTAGTCCACGTCGTCTTTTTGTTTGTTGTTATTGTTAATAGCAGGGGACAAACCAATACGGTGTGACTTTTCCAGACGTTTTGGAGTATTGATCTTTTGCTGCACTAAAACATCATATTAGTTAACCAAGTATGGAAAAGTCATGGAAGTGATGCTATCACAGTGTGTTCAATCGACTTTATATAAGGTTGAGACGTTACAAGATACCAACCTAATTACTTACATCCTGCCTAGGTATATAAGCAGGTCCACACCGTCATTGTAATCATCGCATCAATTCTTTTATATAATATTCAATATACAATTACTTGTCGTACAATGGATGTCTTTGTCTTTGAAGTCTTCTGAAGATTACTCCGTTGCATATACGAACTTTGTTCTTTACATTGGTATCATAGCATACCGTTGAAGTATACGAACTTTGTTCGTTGCAAATGAGCATTGATGTGGAGGCCTGGGAAAGAAGTCGAAGGTAGCGAATCTTTAGTCCAACAGACCAAGGTTTAAAGATGCAAATTTGTCGTTATATATGTTGAAAATTATAAGCAGGTTCGGTCTTCGTAAAGACCTAATTGTAATCATGACATTGTATATTCTTTATAAAGAAAGAAAAGGAAAGAAAGAGAAATTTTATTTTATTTTGGAGTACGGGTTTCATACTCAAGTTTGAGTCAAAAGCATGTTCTTCGTGCTTTTAGGGTTTCTAGGTCCTTCTAGGATAAAGAATAATATCGATCATTGTCATAGTCCCATTTGGACTCATTGTAATAAAGAAAAATATTTATTGTCAAGAAAAAATCACTTATAAGCCCAAGACCAAGTTAGCCCAAGGAGCAGATAAAGTTGGCGTTATGGAGGGAATTCGACCCTCAAGAAAGGCTATAAAAGGAGAGTTGCTTGAGCCATTTAGTACACAAAACAAGCACAAGTTTGATCTGCAATAGTGAAGGAGAAGAAGAGTAGTTGGAGGACAAATAAGAAGAGTAGAAATCGAAGTTGTAAGATTATCTTTTCTTGTCTTGCTATTAGGGTTAGTGAAGTTGCCAGTTGCAGGAGGTCGAAGTTGCAGGGTCGAAAATCTGTGAAGCAGTTGCAAGGGCCGAAGTTGCAGTAGTGAAGTTACAATATCGAAGTTCTGGAAGCTGCCTTGAGGAATATATTGCTGGGGGATGACTTTGTGCTTGGTAGGGTTGCTGGCTTTGGTCTTTGGGTCTTGGAAGTCTCTTTGTAAGTGGATTCTAAAGAAGAAGAGAAGCATTTTTGGGTTTTCCCCTTGGAGGGATTTTGCCCTGGTTTGGAGCCTATATCTTGTGTACTTTGTCTTGTTGTGATCTTCATTGTTTTGGTAATTGCTTGATGAACAAGATCTAATAAAGTAATAAAATGCCAACACATATCACAAGTAATTATAAGGTAAGGAAAATCATCTATAATACTTAAGTCTCCTGATTAGATTTTAAACTCCCTGTGGTTTTCTTTTGTAGAGAGAGGGTTCGGGTTGACATGCCATTGTGGTAAATCTGAACCCTCTCTTTACAAGTGTCTCCTGATTTTCCAACATGCTTTCAAAGCTACGGTGTACGAATGAGATTGAAGATCATATCTAAGTTGGCACTATGGCAAGGGCTATAAGGAAGGGTTTCAAGTTTCTTGGAAATCTCGCTACATCTATCAAGAATTGGCTATTGAAGATCATCTCCAAGCTCACAAAGAAATTAGTAGATGGAAGTTTGTTCACCGCTTCATTCAACACTTTCAAGGACGAGAATGTATGGTTATTGACAATGGTGCCTCCAGACATATGGCGGGAGAATGTAGTCAACTTCAAACTCTATCTAAAGGAAATTCCTCTCATTCAATCAAACTTGGAGATAAGAAGAGCTATCTAGTGAAAGGGATTGGATCTACTTTGTTGGAGCTCGATTCTGGTGGAAGCATTCACCTCAACAATATTTTATATGTTCCAGGTTTGAAGAAAGACTTACTTTCTATTTCTTGTCTAGAGGACAAGGGTGATAGAGTTGCTTTTGTTTATGGCAAGGTTTTGGTTTGGGGTAAGGGCTCTAGTCTTGATGGTGCTAGGGTGATTGAGATTTGTGAGGGGACATTATATAGACTGTTTACACCTCTATTTCATGCCCTAGTCCACTTGGATGTGAATCCTTCTGAACTATGGTATAGAGGGTATGGACACCTTCATTATAATATTTTGCCATCTCTAAGTCAAATGGTCAATGACATCTCCAAATTGAAGGAAGAACATGAAGGGACCTGTAAGGCACGTGCTCTAGGTAAGAACATGGAGAAGCCATTTGCAGGAAGTGATACCCGATCTAAAGAAGTCTGAGATCTCATACATTAATATGTATGCAGACCTATGGCAGTTAAGTTTCTTGGTGGGCATCAATATTATGTAACCTTCATTGATGATTTCTTAAGGAAGACTTGGTTATACCTTCTCAAGAACAAGGATGAGGTATTCGAAAAGTTTCAGGAGTTCAAGAATGAAGTGGAGAACCTAACCGAGAGAAATATCAAGACTCTGAGGTCAGACAATGGTGGAGAATACACCTCCAAAGAACTGATAGCTTTCTACAAGGAAGCAGGGATCAAGAGGGAGCTTATCGTTCCTTATAATCTTGAACAGAATGGCGTGGCTGAAAGGAAGAATATAACTATTGAAGAATGTGTCAGGGCCATGCTACATGATCAAGATCTCCCTCAATTCCTATGGGGAGAGGCATGTATGACAACTGTTTACTTATAGAACCGAAGTCCTCGCAGGATTCTCAACAATGTGACTCCGAAAGAAGCATTTACAGGGAAGAAGCCTAGTGTGGATCATCTTCGAATATTTGGGTGTCTTGTGTATATTCTTATACCCAAGGACAAGATCCTGCAAGTCTAAAGGGAATCTTTTTGGGTATAGTGCTTCATCAAGAGCATATAGAATCTATGTTAAGGAGGATTGTCAAGTTGAAGTAAACAGGGATGTCATCTTTGATGAAATTATAGATTACAAGAAATCAAAGGATGTTTTGGTTGACTCTGATGAAGAAGAGATACCTATCTTTGAGGATATCTCAAGGAACAATGATGGTCAAGATCAGACATCTACTCAAGAAGATTTTGGAGGTCCTAGTGAGCCTATACAACAAGTATTTACCAGAAAATTGAAAGAGGCATGCTTGGTTGAGAACTACTCTACAAGAAGCAGAAGGACATATGACATTGGGGACCTTTAGGGAAAGTAAAAGACTAGAGAGCTATTTTGGGTATGCGACATATATGACATAGCTTATTGAAGCGGGACCCTCCTCCTCTGAAGATGTAGATAAACATCAAGAGTGGAGGAATGCAATGTAGGAAGAATACCAGTCTATAATGAAGAACGATGTTTGGGAAATTGTCCCTAGGCCAAGTGACAAGTCTATAGTCACTTCAAAGTGGATTTACAAGATAAAGCACGCTGTAGATGGGAGCATTGATAAATACAAAGCAAGGTTTGTAGCAAGAGGCTTCTCATAGAAAGAAGGGATAAACCTTTGCTCCTACAGTTAGATATACAACAATAAGATCACTTGTTTCGTTGATTGCTACTATGGGATGGAGCATCCATCAAATCGATGTCAAGCTAGCTTTCCTGAATGGGACCATTGATGAGGAGGTTTACATTGAGCGACCTCAAGGATTTGAAATAAATCAGAGGAAGACTCGTGTCTGTAGATTGAAGAAATCTTTATATGGCTAAAAGCAAGCACTTAGAGCATGGTATGCAAGAATGGATGCATACCTCTTGAGACTTGGTTTTTCCAAGAGTTCTGAAGATCCTAACCTATACATCAAGGTGGTCCAAGGTGGACTAGTCATCATACTCTTGTATGTGGATGATCTACTAGTCAAAACTGTAGAGCATCGGATTCAGGAATGCAAGAAGCAATTAGCAACCGAGTTTGATATGAAGGATCTTGGGATTATGCATTATTACTTGAGACTAGTAGTTTGGCAGAAGCTAGGTGGGATATACCTTGGTCGAGGTAAATATGTGATCAAGATACTTCAAAAGTTCGGCATGATGGATAGCAATCCTATGATGACTCCTATGATTACTAATCTAAAGAAGTTGAGGAGTTCAGAATCTAGTGTGGTGGATCCTACTTGCTACAAATAGTTGATTGGGACCTTGATGTATCTGGTAAATACGAGACCAAACGTTTATTTTGCAGTGAATGTCCTTAGTCGGTTTCAGATGGAACCAAAACATTATCATTGGATTGCAGTCAAGCATAACCTAAGATACTTGCGTGGAACCATACATTACAACCTTCGATATACTGGTGATGAGATCCAACTCATTGGATATACAAATTTAGATTGGGGTGGCAGTGAGGTAGATGGAAGAAGCACAACCAGTGGATGCTTCAACCTAGGGTCTTTCGTGGTCTCATGGATGACTAGAAAGTAGGATACAATTGCTTTGAGTAGTGCTGAAGTTGACTATGTTGATGCAAGCGAAGTCTATTGGGAAGCAATTTGGCTCATAAAGTTATTATCAGATTTGTTTGAAGGACTACTTAGCCCTACATAGATACATTGTGATATTGAAAGTTGCATAAGATCAACAAAAGACACAATGTTTCATGCTAGGACGAAGCATATAAACAACAAGTACCTCTATGTCAGAAGCTTGGTACGAGATGGGCTTGTGGAGCTGCACTATCTACCTATAGATGAACAAGTAGTAGATATTTTTACTAAAGTGTTGCCAAACAAGAAGCTTGAGTACTTGAGTGGTAAGATTGGTTTGGTGGATATCTCTTCCCTAATTGAGAGGGAGTGATATTGGCTAGTTTTTGTCTTTATGGGTTAGGCACTAGACTAGGACTAGCAGCCATAAGTCTTTGTGAAGGCCATAAAGAAAGAATGGAGTCCGAAGGATTGGATAAGCATCTGAAGATTGGAACTTCTTATGGATTAGAGAGTCTAGGAAAAAGAAGTTGTTGACCAATACTCTTTGGGGATGAGGTAGGGTATCCAAGATAGGAGTAGTTGAAGAGGATTGATATTTTTTAAGGATTCAGGATTAGAAATCCAAGATAAGAATAGTCCTAAAAGGACATGCCCGGTGAACATTCAGATGGGGTATATGCCTTAGAGGTAGCATGGCAGGTCATGTAAAGCCTCCTAACATAGTGCTCTCGAATAAGGATGAACTTGTCTAGTTAAGGCCTTCAAGGAAAGTGCTGGTTGTGATAAAGATGCTTGACAAAGATGGCTTATCAATCCGACACTTATGAGAATGCTTCAAGATTGAGATAACTTGTACCATATGAATACTACCTCCCTAGTTAAGAGGGAGTGTTGAAAATTGTAACTAGGTTTGGTCTTCATAAAGACCTAATTATAATCATGAAATTGTATATTCTTTATAAAGAAAGCATGCTATTCATGCTTTTAGGTGTTCTAGGATAAAGAATAATATTGGTCATGTGTCATAGTCCCATTTGGACTCATTGTAATAAAGGAAAATATTTATTTTGTCAAGAAAAATCCACTTATAAGCCCAAGACCAAGTCGGCCCAAGGAGTAGATCAAGTCGGCCTTATGGAGGGAATTCGACCCTCAAGAAAGGCTATAAAAGGAGAGGAGCTCAAGCCATTTAGTACGCACAATAATCACAAGTTCGATCTGCAATAGCAAAGGAGAAAAAGAGTAGCTAGGAGGACAAAGAAGCAGAGTCGAAATCAAAGTTTGAAGATTACCTTTTCTTGTATTGCTATTAGGGCTTGTGAACTTGCCAGTGGCAGGGCGGAAAATTTGTGAAGCAGTTGCAGGGGTCAAAGTTGTGGTAGCGAAGTTGCAGTTTTGAAGTTTTGGAAGCTGCCTTGAGGAAGATCTTGGTAGGGGTTGACTTTGTGCTTGGTGGGGTTGTTGGTTTTGTTCTTTGGGTCTTGGAAGTCTCGTTGTAAGTGGATTCTAAAGAAGAAGAGAAGCATTTTTTGGGTTTTCCCCTTGGAGGGGTTTTGCCCTGGCTTGGACTGTATATCTTGTGTACTTTGTCTTGTGATCTTCATTGTTTTGGTAATTGCTTGATGAACAAGATCTAATAAAGTAATAAAAGGCCAACACATATCGCATGTAATTATCAAGCTAAGGAAAATCATTTATAATACTTAAGTCTCCTCATTTTCCAACAATATACATACATCCATACATACATAAATACTTGGTTTAGAAATAAGGCCAACTTGTACATGACTTTTAAATGAAATATGACTTGGATGCTTAGGTTGACCTCACAAATGAATTAAGATGGCCTAATCATGAATATCTCGGACTTGTATATGTGGCCTGGAGCTGACATTTTAGGTCTAATATGAATCAGAAAGGCAACCTTTTAGATGGCCTCTTTCGGGAATAAATTGAGCAATTGCAAGGCAGGGTCTTGTCACTCATATAACAAACTATGTTTTGCAGGTACAATTATGCATTTGTGTGCATGTTGTAATGTCCCCATTTTCAATTTCCTCTATAATATAGCTAGGATGGATTTCCAAGGTATGTGATGGCTAGGTCATAGGAGTAGGATTACGTCTTCAAAGGTCCCAAAGGGGTTTTGAGGAGTTTTATGGAGTCTGACGACGTTTGCTTGGCATATTCCATCATGAGGGTCACTTAACTTACTTTTAGTTCCATTGCATTCCATTAATTCTCGTAAAACATGGTTATTATTGAGCCTAAATTAGTTACGCTTAAGGTCGCATTCCGAGAGGAATATTTGATGGAACACCTTAGTGTAATAGTTCGTTGGTACCAAAACGAGAAAATCTATAAGATGGGACGATGAGAAGTGACTTCTAGCGTCCAGAAAAAGTATGGTGGGCGATGTACCATTTTCCTGAATTAAAAGTGATTTTCAGTGTTGATAACATCAACGATATTTCGTGAAATATCACGCAATTTTCAAGCAAACGATATATTGGTAGGTAAATATTGTGATATTTACAAAATATCAACGAAATCTCGTGTGTGATGGTAAATATCACCAAGCGTGCGGGGCCACGACTACAAAAGTGATTTTTTTGGTTTTATTTGGTCATTTTGCTTTGTTGGTCTTGGAGAAGGAAGGGGAAGAGTTATGTGGTGGTTTTCAAGGAGGGGTTGAGGATCAAACATCTATTATCATCACCAACCAATTTTTTTTTGTAGATCAAATGTTCAAGATTAGCGAGACAAACTTCATTCCTTCCATTAACATGTATGTTCTTTAAAACCCCTATGTTAATGATTTTTTTTCATAGATTTAGGCTATGCTTGCTTGCCTCTTTACATACCAACATTTTGCTTCTTTGTTTTTTTGTCATTTGCTCTTATTTTCATGCCCATGAACCGTTGCAAGGGTTTTCTAAATATTTGGACAACAAGCTTCATTTTTTTTCTCGAACTTTCTTATGCACCCTCTTATTGGCAATTTTCATTGCAAATAATGTAGTAATTTTTTAGGCGACTGCTATTTTTTGTGTGTGGAGGTTTAATGCCAAATTTTTGTCTTTTTGGTGCCCTAGGTTTGAATTTTGACGTTGTCCATTAATCCACTACAAATATGCCAAAGCCCTTGGACCCATTTTGGTAGAATGGGGAACTTGATGGTGGAACAAATCGGGCATATCAAATGCAAATTGTGTGGGGACAAGATGACAGGAGGGGTTACGCAATTGAAATAACATCTTGGCTGGACTCCCTGGACATGATGTTGGGCTTTGTAAGAATTCTAGCGTGGAGCTTATAAGAGCTGCACTTAAAGCAATTCATGAAAAAGACAAAACTAAAGAAGAGGCAACTATAAATAAGGCTGAATGTGTAAGAAAATCTTCAAGGATATCTGCTTCTGAGATTGAGCTTGAGGGTAGTGGAAGGTGCTCCACATCGTAACCTGCTGATGTTACTGAGAGTGGGAGGTCATCATTTTTTGTTCCACGAACCGGACATGGAGCATAACCTTCCATAAAGTCAATTGTTAAAGAAAAGGAGAAGCAAGAAGCAAACAAAGCTAGTGGGGAGGTGCCTTTTCTGGAGTGACTTATCTCTCAACATCACCAAAAACAATCCATTTTGGCAGCCAATGTGTGATGCTATTGCTATTGTGGGCGCAGGGTACAAAAGTGCTATATATGAGGAGTTGTGGGGGCCAATCCTTCAAGTAGAAAAGCAGGACATCAACTTTAGATTGGCGGAGTTGAAGTAGACATGGTAGGTGTTTGGATGCACAGTGATGTCTGATGGCTAGACAGATAGGAAGGGTAGAACCCTTTTACATTTCTTGGTACATTGTCCTAAAGGTACCCCGTTTATTAAATTAGTGGATGCATCAACACATATAAAAGATGCAACATTGATATGCGAGTTGTTAGATGGGTTCATTCGGGAGATTGGTGTGTAGAATATGGTGGAAGTCGTAACAGATAATGCAACTAATTATGTGACTGCTGGCAGGATACTTATGGACAGGCACTGCACATTGTTCTGGACTCCATGTGCAGCACATTGTATCAATTTGTTGCTTGAGGATATGGGGAAACTCTCCTTCATCAAGGAGGTGATTGATATGGCTAGGAGGATCCCCAAGTTTATATATAAGCATGCTTTTGTTCTTAGCCTGATGAGGAGATAGTAGATACACCAGAAACAGGGAGTTGCAGCATCCTGCAATCACATGTTTTGCCACCTACTTTATTACTCTTTATTCTTTGCTTCGAAGCCAATTTGAGTTGAAGCAAATGTTTGTTTTTGATGAGTGGAGTGATTGTAGATACAATAGGAGACAAGATGGGAGAGCCATTGTAAAAATGGTGTACACTGACACATTTTGGCAAGGAGTAGAAGAAGTGTGCTCAGTTAGTGAGCACATAGTAAAGGTTTTGAGATTGGTAGATGGGGATAAGCCTACAATGGCTTATTCGTATGAGGCCATGGATAAGGGCAAGGAGACCATTCGTGCTTATTATGCAGACAAGGGTTTTGCTGGGTTTAATAGACAAATGATGCTATGGGATGTGATTGATAGTTGGTGGAGAAGGATGCTTCATCGACCCATTCATGTAGTAGCACTTTTCCTCAACTTCACATTTTCATACAAATGTAGCTTTGATTTTGATGGTGAGGTGATGGAAGGGCTCCATACCTGTATTCCTGTATTCATAAGATGGTACCTGATCTTGAGCTTCGCAGCAAAATCAATCGTGAGATACAAATTTCTCATACATTGGCCTATTTGGATTTGATGATGCTATTCATGAAAGGACCCTCTTCATGGCACATAAGTGACAAATCATGACTCATTAGAATTTTCAATTTACTAATTTATAATTCTAGATTTTCTAAATTCAATTATGCTTTATTTGAAAGTTTAATTATGTTTTAAGTTTTTAACTTTAAAGTTTTCTTTATTTTGTTGTAGATGTTTGGAGGTGAAGCTATGGTGTAAGGGCACCAAAATTGTGGAAATTGGCCATTAGAATGTCGAGTCAGACCTGTAGCTCTTTAGGGTGCGAGCGCAATTGGAGTGTATTTGAGAAAATACACTCAAGGAAGCGCAACATTTTATAACTCTGAGCTTCAACCTTTAATTGAGTAATTACATTATTGTAATTTACTAATTTATGACCCTCAAGTGTCAAGACTCATTAATTTTTTTATGACACTCTTACGTATTGGAGTTCTCACGCCTCAATGACTG
Organism: Pinus tabuliformis; assembly: GCA_031772625.1. Lineage (NCBI taxonomy): Eukaryota > Viridiplantae > Streptophyta > Pinopsida > Pinales > Pinaceae > Pinus > Pinus tabuliformis. Next base: position 473,519,904 of record CM062816.1, read on the forward strand.
GGTGTATGTGCATTATAATCTTTGTCTACAAGTGAAGCAAATAGAGAAACCATTGGATGTGGATGCCATTTCCTTAGACAATATTGATGTGTTGTCTAAGTGGAGTGTGGAGTCTGAGGTTCCCATCATGGAGGAGTCACCTACATGGTTAGAGAAGGAACCATTAATACAACAGCAGAAAGAAGAGGAGGACTTAGGGCAGGTGCAACAGGAGGAGGAGGAGGAGCGGGAGGAGGAGGAGACTATGGGAGCGTTGGCGATAACACCATCTGCTACAGATATAGGAGAGCACAACTCCATACCCAGTAGTCATCATTTGACATTAGGTGCAGGGCTAGGGCCTTCTACTATTAGGGATGTTAGAAAATCAGAAAGGCAGAAAGATTTTCTTATCTTGATAATTACTTGTGATTATCGTTATCTTCTTTTATAATTACCACGTTTCCCAACAGGCCACATGTTTGCACCCGACACTTGGTAGCCGATCCAAGGCCCAAGGAGGATATGTCTCATCAGGAGAGACATGGGAGGGCATGTGTCATCTTCCAAACCTCATTGATGGAGCAATGACATGATCTTGAGCCATTTTGAAACCCATGATATCATTGCTTATGATGTTTTGCTTGGAAATCAAGGGGCCACCCCCTTGATCATCATTCATGGATCCCTCTTCTTCATCATGGCACTTTGTGGCTTCATTCCAGTCTTCTGACAACCTTTTTGCACATTATTTTACCATTTCGGCTAGCTTTGGATGGCTTATCTTTCATTTATGAGCTAATTGGTGGGCTTGTCACCAAAAGACATGTTATTTGTACATTAAATTATTTTTAAGGGCTTGCTGACCATGTACATGTGAACAGTTCCAAGAGACAAAGTACAGAGGTGTGGACACAAATTTTTAGTCAATGTCATCATTGTAATCCTAGATTCTGCCTTTATATTGTAAAATGATTCTAGTGTGACTATTAAGTTATGTAACAACACCTAGGTAAACCTATGATTTTTATTAGAGGATTTCACTCTAGGGAGCTTTTTAACCTCCCGAAATTATCTGTGTTTAGAAACACGGATAATTTGCAGAATTTTTCTCCTAGATATACCCCAAAGCTAGGGTAAAATTCATTGATGAAGTCTTAGGTGAGTCCTAGTGTTTATCGAGTCTATGTATTTTTCATACTAGATCATGTGTCTTGTCGCAAAATTTGGTTGAGTCTCAAGTGGTCTATGTCTATGTGTATTCCCCTTCTAAGGGTTGAATTATTATTTTGATGTAAAAGTGTGTTTAGAAATATTTTTGGTGAATGGTTCCTCATAATTAGAACACCATTACCAAAATATTTTTAAATACACTTAGAGGGTGGAAAAATAATTAATCCCCTCTTGAATCATTTAATTTAATTTCTGGCAAAAATAAAAATTAAATTAGCTAGAAATTATCCAAAAAATAAAATTAAGGGAAAATTAATTACCCTCCAAGTGGAAAATTCATCAAAAAATATGAGGCTATTTTCAAAGGAAAATAATTCAAGTCAAAGATTAAATGCCTCATTTCCAAGGCAGAAGGACCCAATCCAGAAATTCGTTGGACCTAGAAGATTATTTTCTCCAACAAATCGATTCTTTTGTGTCGAGTAGATGATTATTTTGCACAAGTAACGAAATTCTATTTTTTGGAAGTCCTCCATGGTCCAAAAGTCAAAGTTTGACCCTCCAGCACAGTGAAAAAGGAAGGCTGATTGTTTTTGGCAATTTATGCCAGTAAATCAAGGGATCAAATTTTTTCTTCCAGGATCAAGCCATGGACCAATGCAACTAGCCGTTATTTCCACTTAGAGGTGTTATTCCCTCTCATTTTTCTATATAAGGAAGCTCTCAAGCACTTGATGGTAACTTCAACTTGGTTGAAATTTTTTGTACTGAGCTAAGCTCCACTGGAATTTCTGCATTAATTAAAATTATTTGGGGTTTCAATTTAAGGTGTCTCTCGCTTAATGATTCATGGTATGTGCTGAATGGGTTTAATGCTCTAATTTTATGCTTTAACTGAAGATTATTGTTTCATAGCCAGTGGTTGGACTATCTATTAGCACAAGTATCCTGCGTTAGGTTTTGGGCTAGAGTAAACACATTGAAGCTGGTGGATCTAGCAGGTATTTCTATACCATTGTTCTATTTGTGTGAATCAAACCCCTATGAAGCTAATGATCTATTTTTCAAGTGTGTAGAGATCTCTCAGGTGATTCAGCCCTTGGGAAAGCACATGTTCATGGACTTTGAGGTGACCACACCTTGTTTGGACGTTGAGCTTATCTAAAGATTTATTTTGCAGGGTTTGGATTGGTACATCAAAAAACAAATTATTGCCATCACTTTTCATTTAGGCTAAAAGGATTTATTTGCTAAATAGAGCTTATTTTCAATTGTGAATAGTGTAAATAATTTGTAGAATATTCTGTAAATTATTCTAACCCTTGTATATTACTTTTCTCACTTGTTTTGGGTTTTTAATTTAGAATTATCTAGATCTTGTGTCTTGGGCTCTATTTATTTAGCTTACAAGTGGCAAAGGATCAAATTTTCAATGAACCACTCAAGTGTGAAGATCCTAGCCCTCACGTAGCCTAAATGACAAGGGTTTGAGGGGATTTTTAGCCTTAGTAGGAGCCGTCCAGCTTGAAGGAAGAAGTTTTTCAGCCACAGGGGGTTGATTGGTGGTCTAGAAGCCCAAAGCTTCAAGACCCAAGTGCTAGAAAGCCAACATCCAACCTCTTTGAGAAAGCTGATAGCCCTAGTTGGCCTATTTACTGTTGCAGCTGGGGTTTTCTTGAGTAATTATTTTTTGAAGTGGTTTTGTAGGTAGTTTTTCTAGGTCATAATCATTTTTTGGGCACCCTCTCAACATTTTGAGGCTTGTTTGGCCTAGCTGCAAGGGTTTGAGGGCTAAAAGCCCTAGTCGCAACCCCATTTTGGCCGCCACAAGAAAGCCACAAGCCTAATTAGGCCTTGGAGACTTAGCCACAACCCTAGAAGGGCCTAAATTCACTTTTGCAAGTGATTTGAAGGGCTAATAATTTGTTTTTCAGGCTTAGAGAAATTTTTTGGCAAGGGTTTGAAGGGTTTATCATTGTATTCTTGTCAAGTTGTGGACTAATCTTGGTTTTGCAGTCTTATTATTCATTGAAGAAGGGTTTCGAGGGATCAAAGATCACTTATTTAATCATCCAACCCCTTGGAGGCCTATCTGCTAGCATAAGGAGGGCTAAAAGCCCTAGTCGTGAGGCCTAGGGCCTCTTTCCTACTAGGCCGCAAGCCTCATTAAGCCTCCTAAGCCTAGCTGAAGCCTTTGGAGGGCTAGATGCATCATTCATATTTGATTTAAGGCTGATCCATTGGTGTTGTAGGTTCTCTTTGAAGGGTTACAAGGTCATGACGTCAAAATTCCAAGACCTAGTCTTGTTAGCTAGTGTTGTACAAGTCTGATCCTTTATTTGCACGTGTTTGGGCCAACAATTTGTTGTTGTAGTGGTCTAAGAGGTTTGTTCGTTGTGTTTCAAGCAAATATTTGTGAGTGCAGGCATTGGAGGAGTGATTTCTCTCCTGCGTGTCCCCAAAATTGGTCACTAAGGGTTTGCATCTCCTAAACCCCATCTCTCTCCTTTCCTTGTTGGAAATTTATATCAGATCTGAAGTATTAACCACAATGGCATAAGTGACCCAAGTGGTGGCATATAATCATTAAGACCCTAAAAAGTGATTCACTAAAGAACGTAGGAGTAAATTGATCACTGTTTTACCTTGTTTGCAATTAAAATATTGGATGAATATCATTGTAAACAAGGTCTGATCAGATTTGAAATAATTGCTTAGGACCTAACTCTAATAAGTTTTATAAGCCTAAAGGTCATTCCATAATTGTCTAAAGTTTTTCCATTGAAATAGTGATTGTTTTCAAGTGGATTTTGGGAGTGCTATCGTGCAATTTGTGGACTGATCTATAACAAGAAGAGCTCTTGAAGTATCCTAAGTTACATTGGTGTTTGGACGATAGCCTTCCATTGCATCTCTTACATTTTTCTTGCATCATCGCACAACACTGCATTGGCATTGAAGGATCTCTCTCATTTCAAATTATCAAAGTGCTCGTTGCATTTGGCATATTGCATCGTTGCAATATCATTGCACTTTGCATGGTATATCTTGGCATTCTTAGAATCTCATTTGTGCAGTTGCATTAGTCTTATTAGAAATCACTGTTAGCAATCTCTTATTGAGCTTGTCAATTTTGTGTTTGAGATCATCTAATATGCTTCACTGACTTGTGATCTAAGTGATAAGTGCTATAAGATTTTTCTTGTGCCTAATTGTTAAATCACTTCATCATAAGAAGGCTTGTTACCACTCAAACTTGCAGGGGACCTAAAGGGGATCCCTAAAGGGCAAATGCTAGGCCAAGGGAAACAAATGGAGACTTAGCCCACTATCACCTCAGCTAAGGCTTCCTACTATTTATGAACTTTCACAGATGGGAGGAGACCCAGTATATTATGGAGTCACTAATGAAGGATAAATCAATGAGTGGGTGTGGAGTGACCCAAATGATTCCCTTTCCAGAAGAGGTTGAAGGATAAAGCTTGCTTGCTTTCTAAGCAAGGTACAATGTCTTCTAGGAGAGGAATGAGAGGATTAGAGGGTTAGGTTTATGGGATAAAACTTGTGAAGGAGTTCTCCAATCCCTAAAATCCTTGTTAAAATTGGTATCTCGGATAGTTCTTGAAGGATGGTCTTTCAAAGGAGTGGGACTATGGGGCCAAGTGGACCCAGTGTAGGGTATGAGGAAAGAATGTAGCGAACAATGATATTCTTACCTTAGGCGAGGTGAGGAAAGGATCAAAGAAAGTATTTTTACTTGAAGATGTTGTTTTGACCCTATGAGGTACTAGTCTTGGGGATTGCAAGGCAAGTTTTGAACCCGGAGCTAGGGCTTGGCTTTTCTCCCTACTCCACCATTGGAGTAGAGCTTGAGGAAAGGCCAATGCAGGAGACCCAAAGAGTTCGATTTTTTTTTATGGCTAGCTTATTGGGAAATTGATGCCTTAGGTACCGCAACTTGGTTAGACATGGAAGGAGGTGAAAGAATGTGACTTTAGGTGACCACCCTTGGTAGACTAGTGCCTTAATCTTTGGGAGAATAGAGTCTATGATGAATATGAGTAGGATTTGTTGGTTCCTAGTCAAGGAGGCCTCAAGATCACTTCGCTAGCTTTCTAAGTGAAGAAGGCCTCAAGATCACTTCGCTAGCTTTCTAAGTCAAGAAGAAGCAACCTTGTAGCTTTTATACTTTGATGTGTAAAGGAAATGGCTTATGAAGGTCAAATTCGTTCATATAATTACCCCTAGGAGATTTCGCTCACATTACATGGCCCATACATTGAGAGATGCTATAATAGAGACAATTCCACAATTTTAAGCAATAAATGCATGCAACATTTTGCCCTAGAACAACGAAAATCCCAATCCAACGCATATGACAAAAGTAAACAAGAATAACATCAAAAGCGTGTACTTACATGTAACAAAGTATATGCAACCATTCACAATTGACAAGAGAGAAGCTCCAAGAGAAGATAGACCAATATCCACACATCAATACTCTTCCATAAAGCTCCAATTCATCCTCTAGAAAAATTGCGAAAATCTCAAGAGAGATAAATGATCAAAACCAAAGTGATGATGAGTAAATGAGCTCATCTCACTTGTATTTATACACAACTTAGGAGTTCAAATTAGCCTCCTTGGCCTACATAAGCCCCAAAAATAAAATAATGTTCTAGTAATTCAACTTTTGGTGACAAGCCCACCAAACTAGCTCATAAATGAAAAAGTAAGCCTCTCAAGAGGTCAAATAATAATCTATGCATGTCATAGGGGCCTCTGAGAGGCCTAATGAGGTCCATGGGTACCACAATGAAGAATAGGACCCTCAAAAGTAGTGGACAAGGGGTTGGCCCGTTGTAATAACATGTGGTGCTCCAAATTGTGGAAATTTCTAAGTCTGACACGTTAGAAATCCCTACTGCATTATCTGGTTTATTATCTCCTACTTGTTCATTCAATTAACAATTTATTTATGAATATAAATATCGAAATAAACTCAAATGCAGCTTTCACACATATACAGATCAACAACTAAAATCACTGAGACGAACACATAAGCGACACAGTTATTTTTGGACAATCGCCGTTAGAAGAACCCAATGCGGGAAAACCAGTGCGACAGATATGAGGGTTTTATTATTATGCAGTTTCTGAATACAACTTGGGTGCCAAAAATGGCTCACCCAACAGAGAATATCCTTGGCAATAGTACCCCTCCTTGGAGACATATATTTCGGCTGATCAATCATCGGATGAACGATCCCACAACAACAATGGCAGCTCCTTAGCTAGACAATGAAAGATGCTCCATGCTTCTCTGCTGCTCTGCATCACTCTGTAGGGACTGCATCACCCTTCCCGGCTCACCAGCACTCAGTGTGCCCCACAAAAATTCTTTCGTTGTTGCCTCTTGGCCCTGCATCAGCTTTGCTAGCCTCTGCGCAACTACTGAAGCCTTTGTGGTAGCCCTCAGACCCTCGGCGTCACCCACGTTGGCCTCTTCAACCTCTACGTAGCTCCCAACTGCCTTTGCGTTAAACCCAACTGCCTCTGCGTCAGCCTCTCCAGGTTGTGCTGTCTCTCTAGCACTATCTCTGCCTCTTTGCTATGTATTCTCGGCCTCGTGCCGAACTGCCCCTTGTTGCAACAGATCACTAGCTCAATCTCTTAGCAAACACCGCTCTAGAAAATCGAACTGACTCATCAACTTGGTGTATCTCCAATTGACCCTCAAGCCTCCTTTTATATTTTTCTTGTTGAGTCTTCAACGGTCGAGATTAAGTCCCTAATCAACGACTAAGATTAGATTTGGCTTGATCCATGTTATTTAGAACATTCTCACCCAGTTTTATATTAATACCCATTAATATTTTAATATCTCTCCAACTGGGTGGAATTTCCCCAAACCATTTTTGGGTCTTGGAGATCTTATGTGCCTTAGCCTGTCCACCAATTTTCATGACCAGAGCACATCTGATGCTACCACAAATCAACACTAATGACATGTGGGGGCACACAAGTGTCCTCATGGGTCTCCAAACAAATCAAAGATGCCTGTAGATTGCCTGCAAGGGCTAGGATGATCGTGTAGGTGATGCCACATCATCGTGCAAGTCCTGGATCTTCTTGTCAAGTGTATGGTGTAGGTCTGGGGCCAACTGGGCATGATGGATGATGTGCATTTTCCTTGTCCAATAAGTGAATTACAAACAATCTCTGGATGGCTGTGGTGATCCATGGAGTGAACTCTGCCATTGTGACCCATGGCTCTCAATGCTCACCCTACATGTGCCAATGTAGCCCTTTGGAGGTTTAGGACCCCGTATATGGAGACCAAACCAGAGATGGAAACCATCTGCAATCTTGCATAAGATCTAATGCGTCCTCTAGTCTTGCAGTACAACAAGTCATTAGAAAATTCTAGTAAATGAGCTTACCTAATCATGGACCACAGGTGGGGTCTTCATAATGGCCTGCCCTTCCATAATGGGCTTCGGTATGTGCCATTGTCTCCTAAACTCCAAATGGGGTTAACCCTAAGTTGCACGAAGCATCGAAATGTTTCGGGGTTTCCGAAATGGGTATGTTGAGAAACGTCACCTCCCAAAATTGGAAACGTCGGCTGAAACGTTGGCTGAAACGTCATATATGTTTATATATAGAAAAATAAACTTATATATAAGTAAATAACACATTATCTTGCAAGAAAAAAGGGAAGAAAACCCATATATGACAATTTAGTAGGAAAACCAAGTCTATATTAACTCCCATAGGTGACTATGTAATGGTCGAGTTTCGGTCAAGTTTCGGAGTTTCGGGTATGGGTACGTCGTGAAATGTCGGGTTCGTAGAAGTTTTGTGTGACATAGGGTTAACCAATAACCTTATTAAGTGGTTTCTACTTCTAAAGGGGATAATACAGTCAAGATACGTCCTTTAAAAGGTTGAGGCATGTGACAGATAGGTGAATGAAGTAGGGAATGAAAAGGCGTAGCCTTGAACCACATGCTAGGGTACAAGGGTAGCTAATAGGAGGGAAGCCCATACTTGGGTTTATAATGTGTAGGAGGGAGCAATTGTGGTACATGAGGTGCCCCGACCTTGATTTTTCCACCCTTCTTTATATGCCTTTTCCGTTTTTATGATTTTCTTTGATTAACCACTTGGGGCTTAAAGGAGCTAGAGCATGATGTATAAGATATAGCAATGAATTCCCCCTTTTGAGGTGGGGCGGTTCATCGCCCACCAAGGATTGGGACAATCATGGGTTCCTATATGATGAAGAAGGTTCGTAGAACTTGTAGGAACGAGGGCGATGACCATGATGATGAGGTAGAGCTCATGTATTAGCTTTTGCTCAAGTGCGAAATGCATTTGTCCCGACCATCTTTTGCATTTTGTGGTACATTTTCTTGTTGAATGTGGCCATATATGCTTTTAACTTTCTTTTTAGCTGCATCAACCTCCGGACTTCATTCCAGGCCATGACCTAAGGCGTGGGCAAGGGGATGGGGCCAGCTAACCCTATGTGGACCCAATGGAGGAGTGTGGAACTTGGTGGGAGAAATGATGAATGGGTAATAATGAATGAAAAGGGGGTAATATAAGCAGATAAGGGAGCGTGACCACGCAACCAAAATATGGGTTTCTCGTGAAATACCATCCCTGGAACCAAATAGAATCCAAGGTTAATTCCTAAGAGGGGTCTAGGGGATAGAAGCACAGACCTAGCCTATTCTTTTCGCCAAATCCCCCCATTAATCCATGCCCATAAGTGTCCATGATAAGCAAACTACAATAGTCAATTTCCGAATGATAAGGCATACCTTTAGATTCGAGAGGCCCACCTTCAAACATATGATCATGACAGATGGGCGAGGGACCACATGGTTGGCTCAGGTGGCGGAGAAGATGGCCCAATGAGCTGGCTGGTGGCTGCAAGGGGCTGCTTGTTGTCGGTTGAGGACCATCTTTGAGACAAAATTCTCCTAGGGATATTACCCACAAAATGGTGGGTAACAAGGCTTAAATAAGATCTTAGCACTCTAGTAAGCTCTTGAATAATTGAAGTTGCTAATCTTGTTTCATTGGGATAATCTCTAATTGCTCTTTAAGTGTGCCATTTATATTGCTCTTGTAATCTTGCGTTGTGAGCACTTTCATTTCATGTAATTTAATATTGTTACATTGGAGCATTAATCTATAATCTCATTGAAGCAATGACTCGCATCTTGCATATTCTCTCTAAGTTAGAAGTACCTCTCTAAAATATACCTCCAAGCATAAGCTTGGTTGTAAGAAAGATAGGACCACCTTTCTCACACAATTTGGAACGTCTATATCCTCATTCACAATTAACATAGGTGACATTGTAGTTCTCTTGTGGGCAATCCCTTGTAGGAACGAAGACACCTAGGTGGTTAGAACTCCACAGGAGGTATTGTTAATGAGGCCTTGGCCTCCTTCCTTTGGACTTCTCTCTACAATTTGCATTCAAGACTAGCTTCAAAAAAATTGAGTGAAATGATGCATCTGTTAGGCATATAATTAAAATTTACCAGGAACTTGCATCTCACCTAGATTTAGGTCCCACACTTCATTTATGATAGATTTGCATACTGCAACAACTGTTTATCCAAATTTCTTGGAATTGAATTCATTTTGTGCAAGTGATTAAATTTTGAAGGCACTTCTCTCTAACTTATAACCCTAAGAAATCTAATCAAATCATGCTTAATAATCCTACTTGTCGCTTAATCTCAACCAAGTTGCCAGATCTTCCAATTGTGTCCCCTTAACTTGTTGGTTCCCAACAAGTTGTTCATCATCCAATCGACAGAGACTAACCCCCTTAGCCTGTAGTAGGAGACAACTTAAACGGACAGGAAAAGGATCATAGTGACAAACCCTGCCCTAAGCATTGCTGTAATACGATGTACAATTTGAGGGACAACAGGGCTCACTAGGCTAATTTGAACTTGTATAGGCTCATATAGACCAACCTAGATCCATCTTAATTCCAAATCTATCAAGCATTAAGAGGGATCAAATCTTTCAAGGTGCAACCCTCTTTTCTGAGTGCAAAACTTGAAAAAAGGTTTGCACCTCAAGAAATTTGGTCCCTCTCGGGGCTTGATAGATCCAGAGTTAAGATGGATCTAGGTTGGTTTAATTATTAAGTTTATTCAACGAGTCAAAATGTTTAGATAACATTACACCAACTCTTCCACACTGAGATGGAGAGTGTCTCTTGGCGCGAAAATGTAATAAAATTAAATTAAAAAAATATGTATAAAATATTTTGATTGTGAAATGAGAATGGATTTTGGGCATGTGGTATTGATGAGCCATGGTATTGGCCCATGGTATGGTATGGTTAATAATATCCATGGTAAAGTGGGGTGAGTATCCATGGTTAAAAGTCTTGTTAATTGTAAGTATTATTTTGATTGTGAAATGAGGGATGGTTTTCGGGCATGTGGTATTGATGAGCCATAGTATTGACCCATGGTATGGTATGGTTAATAATATCCATGGTAAAGTGGTGGTGAATATCCATGGTTAAAAATCTTGTTATATTGTAAGTATTAAGTTTTTTTGTGCTTATTAATGAAATTTAAATATGGTTACAAAATTATTATTTTAATTTATATGGTGAAATGGATCTTAATTTATAGCTACTATTTATATCTTATATATTTTCATGTGATAGAGGTGTAGATATATCTCAAAAGTAATTATATGATATGTATATTTTTAAATTCAATAAAAAAATGTTATAAAATTAAATTCAAATAAAAGATTTTGAGTGTGAAATTGTTGATTTGGGGTAGCATCGGAAGTTCTCTAGCCACGAAATTTGGTGGAGAGGTTGGGGCACATGAGATCTCCAATACCCAGAAAGGGTTTGGGTAGATTCTAAACAAATCGGGAGATATTAAAATAATTAATATTTTTAATGGAGTCCAGGGAAAATAAAATATTAATGAGTATTAATATGAATGTGTGTTAGAGTGGTCCAAAAGACCTGATCAAGCCATATCTAATCTTAGCTGTTGATTAGGGACTTAATCTCGACCGTTGAATCGTCGACAGGAAAAATATAAGAGGAGGCTTGAGGGTTACTTGGAGAATACACCAGATGATCAGTCATTCTATTCTCTAGAGCGGGGTTTGCGAAGAGAGATAGAATCAGTGATCGGAAGAGTAGCTAAGGGGCATTGCGTATAGAGGAACAAAGAAGGCAGAGATTGTGCCGGGAGAGCAGCACAACAACCAAGGAGGGTGACGCAGAGCCAGCAGGGGCTCACACAGGACCACACAGAGGCAGCCAAGTGTTGGGCAGAGCACCAGAGGGGCAGCGTAGCTAACACAGAGGCTCCCAGAGTTGACGAAGGGTCTCCTGGGGCTGACGCATGCCAAGAAAGGCTGACGCAGGGCCAGTGTGAGACAGAGAGGGGCTGATGCAATCCAGATTGGGTAGACGCTGGGGTTGCAGGAGTAGTTTTGTGTTGAGGAGCTGTTAGAAGGGTTTTTCGGGGTTTCAACCAGGAGATTTCTCACAAACTGTGAGGTCTTGCTGCTAAGGTAATTCTCTGTTGGGTAGGCCAGTTTTGGCACCTAGTTTGTACTCTGATATTGCTTAATAAGAAAACCCTCAGATAGCTGCACTGGTTTTCCCGCATTGGGTTTTTCCGGGGACATTGGTCCAAAAATAATGGTGTCATGTGGTGTGTTTGTTCTTGTTTCTTTTAGTTGCTGATCTGTAATATGTTGAGCATGCACTGGTGTTTATTTTCAGTATTTACTTTGTAAATAACTTGTTAAAGAAAAATTAACAAGTAGGTAGGAATAAATTAGGAAAAGTGCATGAAGGGTTTCTAAATTAAGTAAACTAAGAAACTTCAACATAGTATCAGAGCGTGATTGCAGATCAAAGGAGGACTAAGAGACATTAGTTGAGTGGAGCAATAACAACAGAAAATAGTTGTCCCGAGGTGACAAAAGTTTTTTCTAGTAACGCAGAAGCCAAGGAAGTGTGACGAAGAGCCAGCCAGAGCCAGCCAGAAGAAGTCGGGAACTGCGCAGAGCCTTAGAGGGGCCAACATTGTTGACGCAGAGGGCAGACGGTGACGCAGGGCATCGCAGGGCTAACGCAAACCCATCCAAGGTGACATAGATGCAACGTGACGCAGAGAGGGGTTGATGTAGTTAATGGAGAGGCAGTTGCTGGGGTCTAGAAGGCTGCAGGAATATTGCAGAGTGGAGCTGGTGAGGTAATGTAGTTAGAACAATACTTGACAGAGCAGGCCAGAGGAGTTGTTACCGAGGGTTTCTAGCTGAGGAAGCCGGATCAACAGTGCAGTTGCACAAGACGATCATAGTAGGAGGCATCTCGATAAGCGGCAAAAGGATTTCCAAGAGGGAAATCGGGACTTAGAGGGAGTCTAGAAGAGAACTTCCAGACGAGAAGCAGAGACTCAGAGGAGTCGAACAGAGAACTTCCAGGAGGGAAGTAGAGGAGTGTCATGGCACTACACGGGGTAAGATATCAGGATAGACTGGACGGAGCATCGAACTTCGTAGTTTGGAAGGCTAGAATCTTATCAGTGCTTGATAGGAAATTGTGTGAAGAACTTCGCCTTGAAGGTTATAGCTATCCTAGTCGACCCCAATGATAATGACAAGTACGAGGAGGCGATGGCGAGGGCCAAGTGCATTATCCTTGACGGGGTCAAGGATCATGTGGTACCACATATAGTCGAGAAGAAAACGGTAGTTGAGATGTGGGAAGCTCTCAAGAACCTGTACCAGCATATTTCTGTGCATAGAAGAATGCTGCTCGAGAACCAGATGAGGTCGTATTAGATGAAGAAGGGTCAAATGATTGACTCTTTCCTTGGAGGACTAAATGAGATTCGAGATCAGTTGACTGCTATAGGAGTGACACCGGATCAGGAGCTTATGGTGAGGACAACCCTGAATGCTGTCTCAAAAGAGTGGGAAGTGTTTGTCCAGAGCATCTTGGGCAGAGGGACTCTCCTACCTTGGGACGAGATGTGGGCAGCTCTTCGCCAGGAAGAGATCAGACGGCAGTCAAAGACAGTTAGAAGCAGCAAAGAGATCAAGGTCAAGCAAGAGGAGGAGGATGTGGCCCTAGCATCTGAGGGAAAGCAGGAGAAGCGAAAGAAGAAAGATCTCTCCAAGATCAAGTGCTTCCACTATGGGGAGATGGGTCATTATGCGACCTAGTGCCCAAGCAAGAAGAGTAAGGGAGAGTCTTTCGAGACTAAGGCAGTGCTAGCACGGGCAGAGAAGGAAGTTTTGACAGACGATGATTGTGCCATGAGTGCAACATTCCAGTTGAGCGGAAGTGGGGAGACATCGAGCTGTAGTAGGTGGACTACAAGCAATGAGGGGCAAGATCCTCGAGGTACCTAGCCTCTTGGATTAGACCTTGCTACGGGAGCCTCGACGAGGTGTAGCAAGACTGGCTGAGTGGGTAGAGACGGGTGCGGATGGAGTGGCAGAGAGAGCTATAGTGCAGGAGTCCCAAGACAATGGAGAGCTAGTAGGCTGCAGTAGTGCGAGAGGCACAGGAGTGTTGCACCAGTGTAGGAAGGCATAACAAGGTGTGCAACGGTGCGAGATGCAAGGAGTTGTTGCAGCAGCGTAGAGGTCAGAGAGAGGGAGCACTTGTCAGCAGCGGAGGGAACTTCAGCATTAGTGGGTGTTTCTAGCCCAACAGGGAGGTCAGTTGGGAGATCATTTACTTACTTCTTCATAACTGAGTTGCAGTGCAGCATTGAGCAGCACGATGCAGCGTGATGAGAGGAGGTACAATGCGGATATAGTGCTGGGAGAAAGGACCAGCAACAACATAGATGTAGAGGGAGCTGTCGTACAGATGCAGCAGTGGCAGTGGCAAAACCATGGGCAATAGTACAAGAGGCAGGAGTGTAGAGGATGTTGGGCAAGAAGGCCTAGCATCAACACAGGTACCGATGCCGGATGATCAAAATTCAGAGTAATACTCAGTGAGGAGTATTGCTAGAACACAGTGCTCGGGAAGAGGGAGTGTTGATTTGGGGTAGCATCAGATGTGCTCTAGCCACGGAATTTGGTGGAGAGGTTGGGGCACATGAGACTCCAAAACCCAGAAAGAGTTTGGGCAGATTCTAAACAGATCAGGAGATATTAAAATAATTAATATTTCTAATGGAGTCCCTAAGTTTAAACTTAGGGAAAATAAAATAACAATGAGTATTAATATGAATTTGTGTTAGAGTGGCCCAAAAGACATGGATCAAGCCAGATCTACTCTTAGCCGTTGATTAGGGACTTAATCTCGGCCGTTGAATCGTCAACAGGTAATGTATAAGAGGAGGCTTGAGGGTCACTTGGAGAATACACCAGATGATCAATCATTCTATTCTCTAGAGTGAGGTTTGCTAATAGAGATAGAATCAGTGATTGGGAGAGCAGCTGAAGGGCATTGAGTGCATTGGAATAGAGAAGGTAGAGGTTGTGGTTGGAGAGCAGCGCAACAGCCAAGGAGGGTGACGCAGATCCAGCAGGGGCATGCAAAGGCAGCCAATCGCTGCGCAGAGCACCAGAGGGGCCAACGTAGCTGACGCAGAGGCTCCTGGAGCTGACGCAGGGCCTCCTGGGGTTGACGCAAGCTAAGAAAGGCTAACACAGGGCCAGCGTGAGACAGAGAGGGGCTGATGCAGTCCAAATTAGGCAGACGCTAGGGTTGCAGGAGCTGTTTTGTGCTGAGGAGCTGCCGGAAGGGATTTCCGGGGTTTTAGCCAGTGGATTTCTCTCAAACTGTGAGGTATAGCTGCTAAGGAAATTCTCTATTGGGTAGGTCAGTTTCGACACCCAAATTGTACTTTGATATTGCTTAATAAGAAAACCCTTAGATAACTGCACCGGTTTTCCCGCATTGGGTTTTTCTGGGGACATTGGTCCAAAAATAATGGTGTCATTTGGTGTGTTTGTTCTTGTTTCTTTTAGTTGCTGATCTGTAATATGTTGAGCATGCACTGGTGTTTATTTTCAGTATTTACCTTGTAAAAAACTTGCTAAAGAAAAATTAACAAGTAGGTAGGAATAAATCAGGAAAAGTGCATGAAGGGTTTCTAAATTATGTAAACTTAGAACCTTCAATAGAAATGAGACATGGGTTTTGGGCATGTTGTAGTGATAATCCATGGTATTGCAACAAAGCCTATTTACAAGTTAATAATATCTATGGCAAAGTGGACGTGAATATCCATGGTTAAACATATTGTTATATTGTAAGTTTATGTGCTTATTAATTAAATTTAAATATGGTTACATAATCATTATTCTATTTTATAAGGTAAAATGGATCTAAGCTTACTGTTGCTACTTATATATTTTAATGTAATATGTATGCTATGATTTCTTTTAAATCTAAAAATCTATTCGTAATTTTATTAATAAAAACAAAATTACAATGTAACAAATTTGAATTTTATTATTTTGATTACTTTTAACTTTTTACGGACACTACAACATCTCCCTTGGGCTCTATATTAATTTTAACCGACATGTAAATGTTTACCAATTTACGTATTAATAATTGGATATATATTAATATAAATTCAACATATTAAGCCGACATGTAAAATGTTTACAAACTTTCTTACATTACATCTACACATTACCCCTATACTAGGCTGTAGAGTGCCTCTTGGCGCAATAAGGGAGAGCCTCATTTATATTTTATCGCACTTGTGATTTTTGGCCCTCTCATTAGATATTTTCGGCCCGTAATTTTTGTGGAGAGATTTGGATGGAGCTAATGCATTTTCATATTTGGAAAAGTTTGTTTTCTATCTTGGAGCTTCTTTTTGGCATTCTTGTTGATGGATATACTCTTCGTTGTCTTGTAAGTGCCTTTTAATGCTATATTTCTGAAATAATGAATGTCTAATGCATGGAATTTTATTCTTATGGTTATTATTTTGCCCTAATTCTTAAAAAAATTGTTTATGGCGTTGATATTATCGGAAAATTTTGCACGTGTTACTCATAAGATGATGATTGAATGGATGTTCCTAGAGGATAATTTGCATCCTTGAAACTCCATAACAATTTCCATTGAAGTATAAAAGTCTAAAGTTGCCATGTAGCTGTGTCCATAGGTAGTGAAACTGCTTCTTTAGGCATCCTTGAAGAGCAAAGTTACTAAGTCAAGATCATTGTTGACTCCAATCCTCCCAATTGCAGGGCACTGGTCCTAGATCCTTGGTGATCACATTAACTCATCAAAAGATGATTCTTTTCACCTCCTTTTCTTCCCTCCTTTCTTCGTCCCTTTAAGGATAAGGAGGGCTCCCTAGGGCTTGGTACAATTCTCATTAGGGAATGACTTTCCCAAAATTGTCTCGACAGTCTTCTACACTGGTGTTTCCTCTAGCTCTCCTCCTAATTTGGGGTAATTTTCACGGTCAAATCCCAATATAATTGATGCACTATTGTGTTGAGTGGGAACCCTGGGTGCCATCCTTCAACTTAGGGATTTCTTGAAGGTTTGCACTTTAATAGCACATATCATTCAAAACCTTTTATCTTGACTATCTTGACCTTGGATGAACTCTTACCTTGTCAAATATCTCAACCCCAGGTCTAGTAAAGTATTTCCTTCAAGGGGTTGGTCATGGAAAATCTTACTAGCTTTTCCAAAATCTCACACTTCAACTGAAGGAGCCATCCTTGCCTCACTTTGAATCCTATTATAGACATATTAATCATAAGTGACAGATACTGGGACTCCTCCCTGTTAGTGAAAATCCGAGAAGAGAAGGGGACATAGGCTATGGTGATAGTGGGCCTCTGTCCCAAGTTGCTATTGTGCCCTCTAGTTTTATTGTATTTACTAGGCTTGGTAGTTTGTGCAGCAACAGGCCTTTCAGAACTAGGCTTCTATCACTAGATTCTTCCCTTCAGCCTTGGATGTTAGGATAGTTTTTGATTGGGTCATCCTGGCCTTTGCTAGATCCACTCAGTCCTAGGCTTTCCGTAGCTGAATTCATCAAGCAACACATTGACACTTTCTTTGTGGTTAATGTTGATCGAGATACCACCTTGTCTTCTGCTGTTCCTAATTATTCATCATGATAGGGAGATATTCAGTATAACTTTCTTTCTCTACCTTTATGTTTCCTACTTGTTAGCTTTATAGTACAGGTTTATTTTGCATGTACTTTTAATAGTTGTTGTTAGCTTTTTGAACTTTATGCTTTCGGAGTAGCCTAGTGCACTTCTACTGGTGTTTATCAAAAAAATTACTTTTTAGTCCCATTGACCAATCGTTTTGGCCATTCATAAAATTATCTGTTCTTATCTTATATTGAGCCATTCTATTGTACTCATGTTGCCCCAATTTTTTTAATTAAAGGACCTTTCTTGTTTGTGAATGAAAGCTATTCTTTTGCTTATTAATGATGTATAATCTAAGTCACCTGACACGAGGATTCAAGATTCGTAGGATACGGTGATTCGAGAATCGAATTCGGACACGTGACCCCCCGGAACAGGACACATAGGATTTGTTATATATTATTTTTAATATTTTATTAATTATATATATATATATATATATATATATATATATATTAAAAATTAGATATTTCTTACACAAATTCTCATTAATGATACAAATTCATTGATTTCAAACATAGATCTTCATCTAGATGTTAGTTTTACTGTTTACAAACTAAGTTAGTAACATTATAGCATGCATAGTACAAACAAAATTCAAAAACATGTCAGTTGTCACATAAATCATGATTCATAAATGAAAGACAATTTACAGGATAGTAAGATAAAGACATTGAGAATTGTAGTTTTCTCATTAAATCATCAAATCAAAATGTGTTACATAGGTAGTGCAATGCCAATGGCAAATAGAAATAGAAAATATAAAAGAACTACAAGTATACAAGCCTCAAGGAAATAGGTAGCCCATGATTCATGAGTCAACAATCCTCATAGTCATCATCATAATCAACATCAATGTTTCTTATGATCATGGTCACCAGACTCAACACTGCTCTCCTCTGCATCCTCCTCCTCCTTGTATCCATAGTCGCCTCTGCATCTGCTGGTGTGGAGGATGACCCCTCTAAAATATCATCGTCATCAAATCTAACAAGCTCTAGCACTAGATCATTGAGATCCATGTTGGCCAATGCCAACTCAACGCTGCTGTCCAGACCTATATCATCAGGAAAGACATCCCACATCTTTGTCTTTCCCCTCAACCACTCTTCCCTCTGCCTGTAAATAAGACGAAGGTTGGTGTGCACATACACCATTGTCTCTGCCTTGGACTGATCAAGCCTTCTCTTCTTCACACTATACAAATTCCCATATGTGCTCTAATTCCTCTCGCAAGAAGAGGATGAAGTCACCTGAGAGAGGAGCCTCATGGCTAATTGCTGATGAGGAGGGATTATTTCCCCATGATTTGCCCACCAAGAATAGGGTTTCTTAGCCCCCCTGTCTCTAATCACATCATATCGAACAAATCGACCAGTGCTAGTGGAAAACTCTGCAAAGGCATCCTCCACCTCATCAAGCAATGCTCTATCCTGAAAAACCCGCATGAATGCATCTTTCCTCCCCTGTGAGATTTCACCATCCATGTGGGAAGGAATCTGCGGGAAGGTCCACCATTCAACCACTCATGGCTGTAGTATTTTGGGTTCAGTGGGTGAGTCAAACAATGTAAAGGTGTGCAATTCTTGTTCCATTTGCTGACAAAAATCTCCTGAATAGTACCACAGAAGGCCTCTGGTGATGTCTCATACTCGGGGCACTCACTCTGTAGAATAATGCTCCTCACAGATTCAATCATGGAATCCCATCCCTCATAATCCTCTCCTAGGATGGGTTTGTCTGTATCTGCAAATCGAAACAAAGAAATGATAGGGTCCATGATCTGAATAATTAGATCTACCCTCTCCCACCAAGCATCATCTAGCACTGTGTCCTTCACCCTTTTAGAGGCTACTTGATCTGTCTTTCTCCAAAAAGACCAAAACTCAGAAATAACCATGGCCCCAAGAGCGGTCTTGACCTCCCTCAACCTCTTCAACATCATGAATGAAGAGGCAAACCGTGTATCAACAATCTTCAACAATTATAGATTGCTGTACTCCTTTTAGATAGTGAGGGCATTTGTATGATTTTGCACAAAGTTACAGATATGTCGTGCATCCTCAATAATGTTACCAATCCAAAGCACATAAGAAGCAATGGATTTCAGTGCTAAGTTCAATGAATGGACAATGCAAGGTGTCCAAAACACTTGTGGATATTTAGCTTCCAGAATCATGCCAGCAACCTTGCAAACAGGTGCATTATCTATAATGATTTGCACACAAGAATCAACACCTACATCTTCAATAACTTTAATAAATAACTCACCCATAAATTGTGCATCTTTGTATTCTCCAAGTGTATCCACTGCTTTCAAGAAAACTGGACCATTCAAGGAAGACACCATGAAGTTGATGATTGGGTGTTGTGCTAGATCTGTCCATCCATCAGAAACAACGCGAACCCCAGATGTTGGCCATGATGCTTTAATAGGCTCAAGCATTTTTTGCACCTCTTTTTTTGCCTTCGTCAACAATGTGGTTCTAAGCTTCTCTGAACTAGGAGGCACATACCATGATGGAGATCCATGAGTTAGAGCTCGACACATCTCAATAAATAGAGGTGAGCGTGCAACATTAAATGATATGAAGTGTTGATAGAAAAAAAGGCGATGGTGAGATCAAGCTCTTCCTGTTTCTCTTTTTGAAAAATCTTGTCCACTGGACCAAGTGAAATTGCTCTTCTTTTTGCTACTTGTCCCCCAATAGAACTCTCAAATGGAAATTTGGTGGTGCCTTTCCTCAAAAATGGAAGGGGGTCTTCATTTTTGGATTTTCTTGATTTTGCAGCCACATTTGCCATACCAACAATGAACTCCTTTTCCATTTTTTTCTTCTTTTGTAAAGGAACAGCTTTACAATCTCCAATTCCACAACCCGGTAAAGCCAACAAATGGATTTTCACATGGTAATATGTGCTTTTGAAAGAAATGTGGCAAAATTTGCATCTCCATTGCACATTGCCTCCTCCCTTCCCCTTGGTGCTTGTCCCATCCTCTCTTGTGACATATTTCCACAAGGGATATTTCTCAATGCTGGCTTTAGGTCCTCCTCTTCCCTCAACATTTCCAGCAGACTCTGATGATATTGGGGGAGGAGGGGCATCTCCAATGGAGACATTTTTCCCCTTCCTTTGCCCCCTAACTGCTGCCCTTGATTGAGCCATGAATACTGTAAAAAAAAAAAAACAAAACATGCACAAATTTGTAAAAAAAATTCATGTACAAACTGCTGTAATAGAAATGCAAAAAAATGGAGATGAAATGCACTTACCTGGTGCTTGAATCTCCTTGCCGAATGCCCCACACCTTTA
Organism: Pinus tabuliformis; assembly: GCA_031772625.1. Taxonomy (NCBI): domain Eukaryota; kingdom Viridiplantae; phylum Streptophyta; class Pinopsida; order Pinales; family Pinaceae; genus Pinus; species Pinus tabuliformis. The sequence continues at coordinate 473,540,571 of CM062816.1, forward strand.
GCTCCTTGCTCCAAACCCTTAGCTCCTTGCCCACAGCTCAATGTATGCAAAACTGAAAGAGAGAAATGATAACTGACTGATAGAACAACGCATTTTTATGCCCGTGGGTTTCCCTTTTTTGCGATTCGAATCCCAAAATCGTGACATGTTGTGTCCTAACATGACACATGCGGGATTCGATCGTGTCATGTTCTAGGATTCGAATCACCACCGAATTGTGTCCGATTCGTGGGATTCGGACATGTAGCCCATTTCTAGTGAATCCGGTTTCATAGTGTATAATGATAACTCGCGTCAGAGTGGTTCTCATAGTTGTTTGGGGGCATAACATACAATATGGGTGCATTTCCTTGCTTCTCTTTCTGGCACTATGTTTCTTGGAAAAGTTACTTTTAATGGCACTTCATATTAAAGTTGTTCATTATTGCGTATTATTTTCAATGCAGATGTGATGGCTGGAGCATTTGACCTGGAAAAGCCAATAGTATTTACATATGAAGAAATTTTAGCTTCTACTGAAAGTTTTAACGATTCAAATATACTTGGACATGGAGCATTTGGTTTGGTTTATTATGGTATATTGCGGGATCAGGTGATTCCATTTGTGTTATGATGTATAACTTTTTATGTAATAAAAGCAGATGAATTTTCTGAGAACATTGCCGGAAGTGGAAGAGCCATGATTCTTGTATGCCTCTAATTCATCTGTGAATTTTCTTGCATATGCAAAGTTGCAAACAGGAAGTGGCAATCAAGCGGATGACTGCTACCAAAACTAAAGAATTTCTGGCGGAAATGAAAGTCCTCTGCAGAGTTCATCACACAAATTTGGTAATTCATCCGTATCTCTCCCAAGGGGATAATTGAGTTTATTTCTGATTCAGGTAGATGATTGGGTCATCATTATTGATTCTTAGATATTTTATGTCACAAGGTAGAGCTAATTGGCTATGCAGCAACTGAGGATGAGCTGTTCCTTGTCTATGAATATGCGCATAAAAGCTCAGTTAGTAGTCGCCTCCATGATCCTCTGAGCAAGGGTATTACCTCAATCTGTTCTTTTCTGCATTAGAAATAAAGTTAACATTTACAGTTTTCTCTAGGCAAATGCACCACGTAAAATTTAAACATTTAAAGCCTAAAAGGAAAAATTTAGAGAATAGAGGTAGACCTTAATTATGTCAATATTTACCACATATATAAGCTTTTGTTCAGTTTAGCAGTTCCCGAGGGGTGACTATGAAAGCTGACATATTATGGTATATGAATAATTGGCTGGCCGCTGTATATTAGTCCTCTTCCTAGTAATTTCAGTTTGATTAACTACTAAATGCATCCCTTTTGAGATATCTATTGATTAGTAATAGGGAGACTGAACAGCATTGTTGATTAATGAAGGCATGGGAGTTTTGCTGCATTCACTCAACCGGATTTTAATATTGCATTCTACAGGCTTGATTCTAGTTCGTGTCAGTTATTAGACTGTATTTTGTTTTCTACTGACAAAACATTTATACAGATGCGTCATGAGGGTTTCAGTTCTCATTTGAACATCTATATGAACTTTTTACTGCGGAGACTGATGATTCCTCATGCCCATTGTTAATTTTAGTGTTTTTATTTGAAAGCGTGAAACTGTAGGTAATATGGCTCCGTAGGTTAAGAAGAGTTAATTTGATCTTGGATTTGAATTTATCAGGACCAAACAATGAAGCTTCTTGATATATGAAAAACTTATCTAAATTTTCCACCGCTTGTATGATTACGCTCACGTTTAGTTTTACATTTTTGAAACTGCATATAATATTGTTCTGCAGGTTGACTGGAATCAAATTAAACTAGTTGATATGAATTGTTCGGTATCATCTAGTGAAGCTAATGGAGATTTAAAAAGAACTCTCAAAAGCCTTTCATCATTTTAATGATTGATAAATAATCATTTATCAGTGCCCAACTTTTGAAATTTATGTCACAAGTAATGTATGATTTTAAAATGATTTCTGAAGGCACGGTTTGGACCACAAAAATGTCAATGAAAAGACCTTGCTTCTGCCATCAAATGGCATGAAAATAGAAACAGATATTGGTAGATTCTTGGTCCAACGATCATAATAGTGGCCCATGGTTTACTTATGGCACTCCATAAGGACTTAAGAAATGCCACTAGCTGTGTTTCAAATAGATTTCCAAAATCAGTTAGATGAACATCATCCAGTTCTCACATATAAGTGGATGAACATGAAAAGTTGATGGTAGTATTGTTCATATTTCTTTTCACACATTGACACACCAAGGATTCAATGACTTAGTACCTCAAGAAATATGACAACAATCAAAATCTTTTCCTGGCGATGATATCTAGAATGTGTTAAAGATAACACCTACTCATTATGGTTGATGTGAGGGAATTGCAGTTATGATGTCTCTTGGTATCCTCTCTGAATGAGGACTGAAACAATCTGTCTCACATCATAAAAATAGTCCAATGTAAAATTTATTACAACTGGAATGCTATGACAGTTCGAAAGTGGACTTTTTACCCCTTTGGGGTGTTTTATCAACTCTAATCCTGGCATCCATAGATGTGCTGCGCATTTATTTATTGGGCTAATATTGGCATTTATTCCAACAAGTTTCTTGTCTGTTGGGCTTTATCACATGGTATCAAGGTATTCCATTGAGTTCATTATCTATACTTTTGTAGAGGTTTAATGTATGTGGGAAGTGATTAGATTGCCTGTGACATCTGTTGCAGCAAGAACACAACTAGCAAAACTTCTTGAGGCACGTGAATCCATTGGTGGTTCTTGATCTGGGTTTTGTTATGGTGCTCGCCGCTAGTGATAGATTCAAACAAAAGACCTTTGGAAGTGATAATAGAGGGCCATCTGAGGAGGAAATTGGCTACAAGATTTCCTGAAACACAACTCCCCCTCTGGCCCTGGAATTGCACTCTGAGCAGGTGCACTTAAGGAGCACCTCTGGGAAAGTGCTGCCAAAATCCCGAGTGCGCTCTGGCCTTGTTTAGCATGCTCCTTGCCAATTGGGAACAGCAATGGAAACTCGCACATGTTGGAACCATGCTCTAGAGACGCTCAAGCCATGCTCCCTACGTGCTTCCTCAGCTTGCTGGACTGTCCCATGTGGACCTCAAATAAGTATTTTTTTTCTAATTTTTGAGCCGGGGTAGGACCTTTGGTAGGTTTAAGGTTGTGCCGAAATTGAGGATGTGATAAAACAACACTTCCCCCTCTCTTTTCCTCATTCTTTCATCTTGTTTGCTTGACCTTGGAGGAGAGAGCAAATTGGAGAGAAAAGAAGAGAATAAATTTTTGAGGGAAAATTTGTGAGAGCTTGGAGGAGAGAGCAACAAAGAGCTTGAGAGATAACAAGGACTGCCATCTATCTCAACTTCTCAAGAGATAAAGAGGTAAGTGAAAACTCCAACACCCTCCTTTCCTTTTATTATTTGTTTGGGTTTTTCCCTCTTCTCCTATTCTTTCCTATTCCTTCTTGTTTGTCATTTTATTGCAAGTTGTTTATCTACGATTTAAGAAAAATGGTGTTCTTATGGTTTATCATTTCATTTTTGGTTCTCATTGTGTTGGTGGGGAACTGGAATCAAAGGGAAGCAATGGAAGAAGAGGATAGTGGTCACACTCATACTGACGCAATGTCTGAAGATGTGTGGAAGGGTTTGGAGGGGAAGGGGATGATGAGGGCAATGAAGGTGGAAAAGGTTTAGTGACACAATTGTGGAGATATGTTACAGATCTTGAGAACCACTAAATTTCTATGCCCTCATGATTTTCATCGAGGTCAACTTTTACTGGTTCATATACCTGTGTGAGGAGGCATCTTTGTGTGGTAACAAAGAGTGATGACAATAAGGGTGCCATTGGGATCTCAATTTTCCCTAAGATATCAAAGGAACAAAGGCAGAAATACATCAAAGTAGAGCAGGTTGCACATAGAAATATGGTAAAAGATAAAAGCTTCAATCTGATGCAACATCTAGATTTAGTGGCCACACATCCCCATCTCTTCGTGGAACTTATGGAACCTATATATCTACAAGAACAATAGCAAATTTCCTTAATATTGGTGGGAGGGATGAGGTGGATGCAAAATTGGTGCGATTCTCTATTGGTGCAGTATACTATTCAATCTGTGTCACTACCTCTATTGGCATGATGTGGTTAAGACCATCAATGAAGCCCTTAGAGGATTCAAATGCCCCAACTATGAGAAAGCTAGAACTATGTTATTAGATAGAGAAAAAGCAAAAATTCAAAGGGCTTTAACATGGTTTACAATTGAGTGGAGTGACTTCGAGGTATTCATTCTATCAGATGGTTGGACAAATGTTAGAAATCAATATGATCTAAATATTCTTGGCATTTCTACTAGTGGTGCAATGTTTCTTACAATGAAGGGCTCCTTCTCGGTCACTGCATCTGAAAACATTGTAGATTTCCTATTAAAAACAATTAATAAGGTTCATGCTGCTAATGTGGTTCAAGTAATCATTAATAATGTAGCAAATTGTAAGGGGGCAAGAAAGCTTCATTGAGCGGGTTCATCCACACATCTTTTGGTCCGGATCCTTGGTGCAGATTTTGAACCTTTTGATGCATGATATTTTCAAGCATAAAGAATATGGATGGATTGATGGCTTGTAGAAGAGAAGGAAGCGACTCATCAAATTTGTCGTAGGGCATACAAAGGTCAATTACTTTTACGACATACTCTAGGTTGTAGCTGCTTAAGATTGTAAAAGATAGACTTGCTAATAACCTCACCTTTAGGCACCTATTGAAGGTAAGACAAACTTTGTGTGCTATGGTGATGAGTGGTGCATGGGATGAAATGAACAATGATAGAGATGGTGCTAATGTAGTGAAGGAGATTTTTCTTGACAGTCATGTTTGGTCATAGGTTATATATGTTTTGCAGCTGACAAAACAATTTATTACATGATCAAGTTGCAGATTCAGATGAGCAAATGGATATCATGTCAGGGTAGATTAAAGACATTGTTAAGCCTAGAGATGCCAACTTGTATAATCATAGTCACGTAAAGGTGGAAAAATGATAGGAAATGCTACACATTCCACTACATACCTTGGCATATGTTCTTACACCTAAATACTATCATGTATCATGGCTTTCATCAATAACACCTAGTGGGAGACCAAAAGAAACCATACGAGGATCTAGAAGTTCAAGCTTGTTATATGAAAGCACTAGACAAATTAGTCCCTGATGAGGAGTGCGACACCATATGGAGATAGTTTAGTCACTACATCATTTGCAATGGGGCCTTTGGGACCAACCTTGCAATCAAAGATCAAGGGAAGTTGTCTACTCATGAGTCACAAAACATGCAAAGTGGTGCTACCCTACAACTACAACATTTGGCAAGACGAGTGCTTTCATAGGTGGTAAACACTTATTCCTCAAAAAGGTGTTGAAGCACCTATAGTTTTATCCATAATTTTAGAGGAAATAGGTTGAATGTAAATTGATAAAAGAGGTTGGTATGTTCACAACTTGCAATTGTCGTTCCATTACTAGAAGGAGGGAAAGATAAATAAAGACTCGAAGGATTGGGGCAACAATCTAGAGGAGGATAATTTTAGTGATGGAGTATTGAATCTATTACCACAAAATCTAGTAGGCCTTGGAGAGGGAAACCCTATAAGGCAAGAAGCTAGAACAAGTACCACACTGGGGTAGAGGCCCAATGGCCAAAACCCTACTCTTTACGGCTTTCCTCGATGGGAAGAGTCTTTGTAAAGGAGGAATCACTTAAACTGGATATGCTAATGATAAGGTACAAAGTGAACCCACTAGAGCTATTTCAAGGGAGGCACAACCAAGGTACAAGGCTTCAAAGAAGCAAATTGCTCTTAAAGAAAAGGCCTAGATATCAAGGCTGAAGACCTAGGGTTTGGAGGTTTTCGATGATAATAGGTATTCACAAGGTTGAGGCCCGAGGGAAAGGGTTTCTTACAATGATATTCAACTAATCCAGGGCTCATGAAACCCTCAAGAAAATCCTCAAGCTGAGTGAGAAGAAACTAGGGTTTCCCTCTTAGAGCAACACCTAGGGCAAGAGATTTTATGGACGAAATTTGCGTGGATGCCTACCCAATTGATAGGTTAGGTATCCTAGACCTATCTCTTGATGTTTGGGCTCTTAGATTGCCAAAAAGCCCCTTTCCTAAAATTTCACTCGAAACCCTAGAATTTCGGCCTAACTTTAAAAGGACCGAATTTGAGGAGAGAAATTTATGTAGAAAATTTTATGTTGATCACCAAAGACTTGGTCTACTACCTTGTCCTTGGGGCATATGGAGTCAATGATGCTTAAGAAAAGCTAAATCGTTTCTAAGGAGGCTAAAAATTGATGCCCTAGGTATGTATCCATTTCAAGCATTTACCCACTTCTAAGGAAAATGTAATTTGATGGCAAGTTATAAGAATTCCTCCACTAGGAACATTCATTACATGTTATACAATGAGTAACATATGCAATTCTCAACTAGATAGCCTTTAAAATTAATTTTCAACAAATTAGGGCACAAATTAGCATAATCTAGAAGCAACAATTCCATACATTAGACAATTTCAAGATAAAATTCATCAACAATAGGCACTTACAAGATAACATGTAGTATATCCATCCATTCACCAAAGAAATAGCTCCAAAGACAATCCAAAATAGCTTCCAAACATCGAAATGCATCCAAGAATACTCCAATAGCCAAGAAGGAAACAAGTGTGAATTCTCTAATGAGGTCTGAATTCTCCAAGTGATGATGAGGAGAGAGTGAAATGACCTTTCTCTTATTTATACATGTCTAATGATCTCTAATTTAGCTTAGGAGCCCCTCAAATTGTAAAATAATAGGCTTGATACTATGTGAGGTTACAAGCTAACCTCATAGCCAACGCGAAACATAAAAATTAGCCAACAAAAATGGTCGAAATGCTGATTTGATGGCTACGTAGGCCCTTTTAGCGCATGTGTTGGGCTCTTTCAGTGCCAAGTCGAGTGTACAGGGCTCCAAAATTCCAGATCTAGGGGTTGGTCCCCAAATCTCAATGCAAATCATCTTGTGGACCCCAGTTTTGTGTTTGGGGCACAAAGTGGGTCTCATGGGTATCTTGGTGATACAATGGGTTGGTTTTGCTCCAAGGTTGAGGGCTTAGAGGATGGTGCTAGCCCTCCCATCTCTCAAGGGTGAGACAAACCTCATCCGTGCCTCATATCAGCTGTCACAACCTATATGTATTGCTAAGTTAGCTGGGGGCATGCTGGTCCAAGTACATCATCTCATGAATAATGTGCTGTAGGTGCTCGTGAAATGGAATGATACTCTACATTTGATAAAAGTTCCATGGATCTCATGTGAAAATTCTTGAATCTAACACATCAGAAACCCCTATTGCAATTATTGGTTTACTATCTCCTACTTGTTCTTTACATTAACAAGTTATTTAATTGCATAAACATCGAAGTAAAGACTATTGCAGCCTTCACCAATATATAGATCATGCACTGAAATAAACTGAGACAATAACACAAGGGACACCGTTATGTTTGGACAATCGTTGCTGAAAAAACCCAATGTGGGAAAACCGGTGCAGTAGATATGAGGGTTTTATTATTAAGGAGATTTCATGAATAGAACAAGGGTATAAGAAATGGCTCACCCAACAGAGAATATCCTCGGCAGTATTACCTCTATTTGGAGATAGATATTCTGGCAAATCAACAACTGGATGATCAAACCCCACAGTGACTTCGATTGTTCCCTATTCTGGACAACGAAAGCTGCTCCAAGCACTGCTGAGTAGCTGCATCACCCTTTGTCGGTTCAGAGTCTTCTGAATCCTGATTTTCTCTCAGTCCGCCCCACAAAATCTCCCCAGCGCAGCGTCTGAGGCCCAGCGTCAACCTTTGCGGCTTCTGCGCTACTTGCGTCAGCCTCTGCGTTCTCTACGTCAGCCTCTACAGCCTTTGCGTCAGCCCTTCTAGGGCTTGAGGTGTCTCTCCCGGCAATGCACTGCCTCTCTGCTATGTATTCTTCAACCTCAGATGAAAATCCCTTGCCCTCGCTGCAACTCTGATCACTAACTCGATTTCCTTAGCAAACCCTGCCCCAGAAAATCGAATTCTTGATCTCTCTTGCTGTGTCTCCAACTGACATTCAAGCATCCTCTTATACTTTTCCTGTTGACGATTCAACGACTAAAATTAAGTCCCTAATCAATGGTTAAGATTAGAATTGGCTTGATCCTCGTGACTTAGAACTTCCTCACCCATTTTATATTAATATGCATTAATATTTTTATCTTCCTAACTTTAGATTTAGGAACCCATTAAACATATTAATTATTTTAATATTTCTTCATCCGGGTGGAATTTCTCTAAACGATTTCTGGGTCTTGGAGATCTCATGTGCCTTAGCCTCTCCACCAATTTCATGGCTAGATCAGATCCGATGCTACCCAAAATCAACACTTCCTCTTAGCGAGGAATGTGCTCTGGTAATGCCTCACCATAGAAGAATCACACTAGTCCTCTGCATCGGTCCTCTATGCTGATGCTTGGCCTGTTGCCCCACATCTATTACACTGCTGCTTCCTGTACTGCTGCCCATGACACTGCCACTGCTACATTTGTACTGCAACTCCCTCTCAAAATGCTGCCTCATGTTTCCTATAGCACTACCACTGTTAACTGCTACACTGCAACTCAGTTGCTGAGAAGTAAGTAATTGACTTCACCCAAAGTCTCGAAGCCTCGTGATGCTGAAGCTACCTTTGCTGCTATCTTGTGCTCCCTCTGCTGCCATTGCGCTGCTGCAACCTCTTCTATGCCTCTCACACTACTGCAACCTCCACTGCGTTGCTACAGACTTCTGCACTCTAGCATTGCTTTGTCGCTCTATCACAACTTGCTCCACCCGACACCTGTCATCATGCTACTATCTTTAAGGGCTCCCATAACTGGTTGTGATCCAAGAGTTTGGGTACTTGAAGGATCTTGCCCTGCATTTGTAGTCTTTTTGACTACAGCTCTATATTTCCCCACCTCTTCTCTAGAGGCACATGAGAACTCATGGCACAATTGTCATCCATCTCGACATCCTTCTCCGCCTTTGCTAGATCAAGCTTTGAGTCAGAAAATTCTCCCTTACCTTTTCTTCCTCGGGCAATGAGAGGCATAATGTCCCAGCTCCCCACAATTGAAGCACTTGACCTTGGAGATGTCTTTCTTCTTACTCTTCTGTACCCCCTGCTATCCTACTGATGCGAGAGCTGCATCCTCCTCCTTCTTGATTCGAACTCCCTTATCGAAACTCCCCGCCTTGGTCAATCTCTTGAGCTCTTTCTGTCGAAGAGCTACCCACATCTCCTCCCAACTGGGGAGAGTCACTCTGCCCAAAATGCTTTGGACAAATGTCTCCCACTCCTTGGAGACTGCATTCAAGGCAGTCTTAACGATGAACTCTTGATCCGGTGTAGACCCCACGGAAGTAATCTAGTCTCGAATCCCTTGAAACTTGAGAAGGAAGGGATCTATCTCCTCTCCTTTCTGCATCTAATATTACCTTAGCTGATTTTCTAGTAGCATCTTCCGCTGCATGGAAGAGCCCTAGTATAAGGTGGCCAGGGTCTGCCACATGTCCCTTGTTGTGTTCTTCTCAGCAATATGTGGTGTTACATGATCTTTGACCCCGTCTAGGATCATGCATTTGGCTTTCGCTTGGATCTCCTCATACTTCTCATTTGCATCAGGGTCAACTGGGACAACTACTATTCTCAAGGCATAGTCCTTGATGCGATGTTTATCTAGGATTGCCAGGATCTTGGCCTTCCAAATGACAAAATTTGAAGCCCCGTCCATTCTGTCCAGATCCCTCAATCTGTCTGTTGCCGTCTTTGCTCCTCTTCTCCAGACTACCCGTGAATCCTAATGTCTCTCTTGGGAATCCTTCGGCCAACTGTCGAATCACTCCTCTCCAATCCTCCTTTGTTGTCGCAACCCGGATCTAGATTTCTTGGCTAGAAATCTGTTCAGGTAGTGCTTCGGTCTACCTTGGTTCAGTCTCCTTAGACATTGTTCTGCACTGACAGACACAACATCCCACGAGCTCCTCAAATCAAAATCTGCACAACTCCCTTAGTCCCGACAACTCGAAGAATTTGAGCCCTTCAGGCTCTGTTCAATCTCTGCGTGGGTTGAATCTGCACCTTCCAACCAACTACGTCAATCCTTCTTGGCCTGATCTACCCTCCTTTGCCTTTGCGTTGGCCCTGATGGCTGACATAGCTACTGCGTGGACTCCTCCCAGCTACTACGTCTTCCTCTCCCAGCTCATTATGCTGACACAGGCACTTCGTGAGCCTCTGCGTCACACTCTTTGCACTGCGTGAGCCTCTGCGTCACCCTCTTTGCACTGCGTCGCTTCTCCTCTTGCCTCTTCAACTTTGGAACAACATTGCTTCTTTGCTGCAAATTCTCAGATTTCTCGGCTGGTGTCTTCAGTCGCCTATGATCTGCAATCCCTCTTATACCATGTGAAAATTCCTGAATCTAACACATCAAAAACCCCTACTGCAATTACTGGTTTACTATCTCCTACTTGTTCTTTACATTAACAAGTTATTTAATTGCATAAACATTGAAGTAAACACTGTTGCAGCCTTCACCAATATACAGATGATGCACTGAAATAAAATGAGACGATAACACAAGGGACACTGTTATTTTTGGACAATTGTGCCCGGAAAAACCCAATGCGGGAAAACCCAATGCGGGAAAACCGGTGCAACAAATATGAGGGTTTTATTATTAAGTAGATTTCGTGAATACAACTAGGGTGCCAGAAATGGCTCACCCAACAGAGAATATCCTCGACAGTAGTACCTCTATCCGTAGACAAATATTCCGACAAATCAGCAACCGGATGATCAAACCCCATAGTGACTCGGTTGTTCCCTATGCTGGACAGCGAAAGCTGCTCCAAGCACTGCTCAGGAACCGCGTCACTCCTCCAGGAGCTTCTTCACCGTCTCCCGGCTCAGAGTCTGTTGTTCTGCTCTCAGTTTGCCCTACAAAATCTCCCCAGCACTGCCTTTGAGGCCCAACGTCAACCTCTGCACTGCCTGCGTCAACGTCTATGGCCTCTGCGTAAGCCCTTCTAGGGCCTGCGCTGTCTCTCCCGGCACTGCGTTGCGTCTATTTTATGTATTCTTCAGCCTCAGATGAAGATCCCTTGCTGAACTGCCCCTCGCTGCAACTCTGATCACTAACTCGATTTCTTCAGCAAACCTTGCCCAAAAAATCGAATTTTTGATCTCTCTTGGTGTGTCTCCAACTGACGCTCAAGCCTCCTCTTATAGTTTTCTTGACGATTCAATGGTCGAGATTATGTCCCTAATTAATGGCTAAGATTAGAACTGGCTTGATCCGCGTCACTTAGAACTTCGTCACCCATTTTATATTAATACACAATATTTTTATTTTCCTAAGTTTAGACTTAGGAACCCATTAAAAATATTAATTATTTTAATATCTCTTCATTCAGATGGAATTTCTCGAAACAATTTTTGGGTCTTGGAGATCCCATGTGCCTTAGTCTCTCCACCAATTTCATGGCTAGAGCACATCTGGTGCTATTGAAAACCAACATCTCAATTCTTCAATTGTAGGGTGTCATAATACTCCTCTAGTGGACTTGGGCCCCAATTAAGCTGCGCAACCCATAATGGAAACCACCTGCCAACAACACACAATGTCTAGTGTTGTATCTTAACTGTTAGGTGCAATTATTCGTTAGTGCATCTAAGTGAACCAAGCTTGTTAATCAAGGGAAAATTGAAACTTCATAGGCGACTTCTCTTTCAATTTAAGGGCTTTGATCATGTAATAGTGTTACGTCCCTAGGTAGGATTGGCTATTAAACAATCCTATTAGGTGTTCCTAGCCCATAATGGGAAAGACATGTCCTTGGTATTAAAATTCTGTCACTGCAACATCTGATTTACTTTTGATACTTATTCTTCTATAAGTTATTTATGAAATTCCTTCAATAAACATTAAAATAAATTTTGCTGCAGATATCACACCGTAATACAGAAACAAACACATGTACAAGAATCAACACATTGACACAGATATTTTGGACAACAGTCCCCAGAAAAACGCAATGTAGGAAAACCGGTGCAACAAGGGAGGATTTTTTTATTCAGCAATTCTTCAGTGCAACAGGGTGCCAAACTGACGCATAGAGAGAAAAAATTCTCCAGTACTTCTCCCAGCCCCAGCGTCAGCTTGGCTGACCTCTACGTGTCTCCCAGACACTCTGCGTCAGCCCTGGGCCTGTTTGTATCACCCACACAAGCCCTCTAGTGACTGCGTTGTCTCTTGCTGCCTCTGCGTCTGCCTGAAATGCCCTGCGTCTGCCTCTCCTGCCTTAGCATTGGTCTCCAGTGCTTGATCTTGTCTCTCTGTTTCGTACTTATTGCCTCTTGACTGCTCACTAGACCACTAGTTCGAATTTCTCATTTAACCTCGCTCCAGAAATTGAACTGACTGGTCTCACTTAGTGTGTTCTCCAAGTGACCCTCAAGCCTCCTCTTATACTTTTCCCGTAGACAAATCAACAGTCGAGATTAAGTCCCTAATCAATGGCTAAGATTAACTCTGGTTTGATCCATGACTTTTGGACCCTTCTAACACAATTTTCTATTAATTCACATTAATATTTTGTTTTCCCTAAGTTTAGACTTAGAGACTCCATTAAAAATATTAATTATTTTAATATCTCCCAAGCTGTTTAGAATCTGCCCAAACCATTTCTGGGTATTGGAGATCTCATGCACTTTAGCCTCTCCCCCAACTTTCGTGGCTAGAGCACATCCGATGCTGCCCCAAATTAACACTTGGTACATCCTTCAATCAATAGGTGGCATATGAATAATGATGAAATGGATGGGGATGAAGGGGTCTCAGGGCCAAATGCCATGGGTATAAGGGTAACAATATTTAGAAGTCCACATATTGGGTGTAAAGATGTGAGGAGGGAGCAATAGTGGTTACATGAGTTATCCCAACCTTTGTTTTTGCACACCTCTTTATTTTCCTTTTGATTTTTCTTTGTATTACTGTTTGAAGCTCTAGGACATGAGAGCATGCTGTGAGTAAGTATGACAATTATTACCCGCTTAATTGTGGGGTAGTTCATCGCCCACCAGGGGTTGGGACGTGCATGGGTTCCTTTTATGATGTGATGGGGCAATCATGGGCCCTAGTAACTAGGGTGATGGCCATAATGATAAGGGGTAGAGGTCATGCTTGGATTTTGGCCACATGCTATTATTTAATGTCTCGACTATCTTTTGCGTTTTATGATTTTCCTTTTTCTTATGTTTCTTGGTTGTGGCCATGATACACTTTTAAATTTCTTTTAGTTGCATCAACCTTCGGGGCAAGATTTCTAGGCTCGACCCAAATATGTGGACAAGGGGAGGCGGCATGCTAGTGTTTTGTAGACCCAATTGTCATGTGGACTCGAAGAAGGGAAATAGTGAATAAGGCTTGTAATGTGCGGAGGGAAGCGATAAATATCGTATGGGAAAATGGGACCACGCTACCAAAATCGAGGTTTCCCAAGTAGTGCCCTTCCTAAAGCCATAGACCAATAGGGGAGATCCCACAGGACTAGGATTGAGGATTAACCCCCCATTTAAGGTGAGGGAACAAAACCACGGTCAAAGCCATTCCTTCTTCCAAGTCACCCAATAATCCATGCCCAAAATGCCCAAATGAAAAACAAGCATAAGCACTCGATTGCACAATGAAAAGCATACCTTTTGGGTTAGATTTCCCACCTTCTAACATGTGCTCTTGACAAATGGGTGAGGAAACATATGACTGATGCAGGTGGCGAAGATAAAGTGGCACATGGCATCAACTACAAACGGGTTGTTAGGGGCTGCTGGTTGCTAGTTGGAATAAGATGAATAGGAGAAAAGTTTTTCTAGTTGTACCCACTTTTTGGTGGGTAACAACCTCTAAAGCAATTGGAGTATACTTTATGGATGATCATGATGATCTTGTTGAAATGCCACCCCCATCCTGTGCTATGTGTTAGAAAATCGGAAAGGCAGAAAGATTTTCTTATACTTGATAATTACTTGTGAGATTCTTGTGTTCTTATTAACTTTCTTATGTTCTTCTTTATCTTAGTTCATCAAGCAATTACCAAAACAATAGCACGAAGATCAAGGATTCTAGATGTAGGCAGACAGCAAGGGAAAAACCCCAATCTTGGGGAAAACCCAATCAACAACTCTTCCTTCAATAGTTTTCCTGAGATAATCCAAGACTCTTGACTTAGACACAGACTTCCTCCACAACAAGTCAACCTTTTCCTTTTTCAGCATATGATCACTTACCAGTACTGTCTTCGACCTAGATGCAATAGTAGTAGTTCGATGGAACAGTATCTTCGACCTAGCAACTTCGATCTTAATGCAACAACTTCAACCTTGAAGCAACACTTCGACCTTGATGTCATACTTTGACCTTGATGCGGTACTTTGACCTTGACACCGTTCTTCGACCTTGATGCCGTAACATAACTTCTTGGTGTCGTAACAAAACTTCTTGATGCCGTAACAAAACTTTGACCTTGATGCTGTAGCCCAGAAAATCACACATTTGAAAGAGGGAGATAACCCAAAACCTTTGATCTTGCAATTTTGCTTCTTCCACTGCGACTTCACACTTTTTCACGGCTTCTTCTAGGAGATCGAACTTGTGTGAGTGATTGTCCTCCAAATGAATCGAACTGCTTCAATATATAGGCTTCTGGTGAGGTCGAATTACCCTTCTTGAGGTCGACTTGGTGTGAAGGTGACAAAATTCATTTTTGACTCAAAAATAATTCCTTTTACATGATTCAAAAGCCCATGAAGGCTCTTATTAAATGTATAATGACTCTAGTGACTCAACATAAATCCTTGAAGTACTCAATGGGGACTTTGACCTAAAACATGATGACCCAAGCATGAAACCCATGCTTTAATAAGTCATAATAATAATAATAAAATTTTTGTTTCATTCTTTTTCATAAGTACATTACATAATGACTCAAATGCATTTATGAAGACCAAACCTAGTTATATTCTTCAACACCATGGTCCTTGTGTGTAGGACTCTTGTTTAAGTTCTAAGGGGTAACTAGTTCTTTGCTGTAGATAATTGCATTTTTAAACATTTTCAAACTTTTCACATTACATTCACCCCATATTATTATAAGCAATTATATAGGGCGAACATTCACATTATCAATGCAGCGAAACATTAGAAGAAAAGCATAAACAATAGAGACACGACGTTTTTTGGTCAAAGACCGGGGAAAAACCCCACAAGGGGAAAAATCCAAAATCAATTCTTCTTCTTCTTAGATATTCATCAAATGTTCAACTGAGATACAATGTACAATTATAATGAGACACAAGTCTTTCAACGTTGATCACATTAGGCCTCCTAGGGTCAACCTTGGATCATAGAAGATATTCTAATTTTCCACTGTTATATGTGTTACAACTTACAATCACTTTAGCCCAATTCTTTTCTTCAATTAGCAAACTTTCAACACAATCTAGTCTTCCAATTATCAAGAGCAATTGTAGATGGAACAGTAAATGCAATAGACTATAGACAATCAAGAACAATAACAAGAGACACAAGGATTTGGTTTGAGACCAGTGAAAATCCCCATAAGCAGGAAAACCCTTTCGAATTCTTCTTCTTATTAGATTGTCATAAAATGTTCAGCAAAGAGAGAGTACATTTTTCCAAATATCTAATCAACAGACTATCGAACAAACCAGACGAACAATATTCAAAAGATGATCCTAGTAGATAAATCAGATCAAAGTCAAAATCTTCAAAGTTTGTTGTCAACTGTCAACATAATTTTAGGTCAAGAGTACAGTCGCACAAACCCTGTGTAGTAATTGTGGTTGAAGCTTTCCAGTAGCATGGAGAACCCTATAAAGCATGTGGCTATAATCGAGATTTCCTTGAACCAAGCTAGTGGCTATAGACAAAAACTTCTTTCCACACATGCGAGCTTGCACCCTGCAATTTTAGACCTGTATGAACCAATCTTTGTGAGCCAATCTCAAACCTGTGCGAGACAAGACAAAGAAGAGAGAGAAGAAGACGCTTGATGATGATGACTGAACGAGGCTAACTGGACTTGAATTTATATGCTTCCTTGGAGACCCAATTTGTCTTGAGGTCGACCTGGACTTTTGTGCGCATGAGGGTTTTCATATTAAGAATACATTTTTTCTTATCCAAATTAAATTCTTCCAAGGGCTAGGAGGGGTCTTTCTTGATGAAGAAGGCTGTCTAAAGGAGGGAATTTGTCCCTGCGCTGCCAAATTAACACTCCCTCTCAGCTAGGGAGAAATTACCGACTGTAATATGTGCCCCATCTTCAATATCATCTCTGCTCATATGCTGAACACTCTCGAATCTAAAAGAAGAATTTGACATCGGAGGGGAGCTCAAAGTACCACCCTCTATCCAACAATTGTCACAGGGAGTTCCAACTCAACCCACATCACTGTGGAGCCCATATCAACCCTCGGAAAATAGGTAGGACACGACTTACCATGGTAGGTAAGGATCACGACTATCCTATTGTCTATTGATCTTCCCATCAGGACCCTCAAGAGTCAAGTGGTAGAACACCTGCATCTACGACCTTGGGAGGAGATACACACTTACCCTACAAGGTAAGGTTCAGACACAACCCAAGGCACTTGGGAGATACACACTTACCTTGCAAGGTAAGGATCAGACACACCCAAGTCATCTTCTCAACCCATTGGCCAAAGAGGAGGAGCAATTCTGTTAAATTTGGCAATTAGGGCCAACTTCTACCTTAGGAAAGCTCATATGATGGAGATGATTATTGCATTGGATTCCTCTTTCAGAGAGGTACAATTTTGACATAAAGATCATCGCCTTCTGGCAAGAAGAAATGGAATTTTGAATTTATTCTTTCTCATAGATAAATTGTCAAGGTCAGCCTCAATCAAATGTAGGCTCATAATGCCCAATGGATGGGTGTCCTGACCCTCAAAGAATTGTATAAATAGGAGTGACCCTACTCTCATTTGGACACTCATCTCATCACATCATCTTCTCTCTGCTCTTTTGATTGGTTCGTACAACTTGGAGGCTCTTTTATCTTCGCATGTGTAAGGAAGACTGTTTTTGGAGGCCGAAATTTTATGTGATTAGGGCAGTGCTATCATCATTGACTTGGGTACTTTCACTACAGTGTTGAATTTTTGATTGACTGCAGAAATTACAAGCAACATTGTTTGGGTTGACTTTGACCCTCTTTTTGAGGTTGTATTATTCTGCTGTTGGCCGAGCTGATTACAGGTTGATTTGGGGCAGCTTTGACCATCGTTGACTTTCTGGTTACAACTGCATTGATTGCTGATTTGGTAGATCTGTTTTGGGCTTGTACTTATGATATTTGTACTCTCTGTGTGTGCTGAACTATTGTAGAATAAAAAAAAGATTTGATCAAAGGGTTTCCCCACATTGGGGTTTGTCCTTGGCATCCGCCACATCTTGTGTCCTCTTGTCTTGGCTTGTCTTCTGTATATGATTTTATATTCTATCTGCATTTACTGTCAATGTTTATAAGTTAATGTGATTGCTATTGGATATAATTGGAAATTGTCATTGGGCTACTGAAGGAGCATTGAAGTAAATTGTTCTTAAGCATAGAACATACCATTGTTATCGAAAATTAACAAGGAACCAGAGCTCAGGTGAAGACAAAGCCCAAGCAAGAGTGAAGCAAAGCAATCACCAAAGGAAGCTGTTGGACAAGGGCTTGGAACTAGTCCCAATGATGACTACATGTTTCTTTAAATCCGAGGACAAGCTTAAGGACAAGTCCGACTATCATGCATGGAAGATGACTTTGGATTTCACTTTGGAAGAGAATGATGCACGGACTATGTCAAAGGAAGAATAGCAGAGCCTCCTTCAAAGGCATTCGCTATTGCACAAAGCAAGTACAAGAAAGGTGAGGTAAAAGCTAAGAAGATTATTGTTGATTCCATTCATAAGCCTTTGGTTGCCTATATCTCTGATTTGGAAACATCTAAGGAGATGTATGAAATGCTAGCTGGGATGTTCAAAGTAAACAATGCAAATCAAATTCTCTTTCTCAAGAACAAGCTGAAAGATATCAAGATGGATAGAGGAGAATCCATCCAATCCTACTTCATGAGGATTACCGAGATCAAGAATGATCTCCTATCTATTGGCGAAATCAATGGTGACCGGGAACTCTCCCTTATTGCACTTGGGGGCCTTACAAGAGTTTGGGATGTGTTCAATACTACCATTCTCAATAATGATAAGATTCTAGGATTTGATGAACTATTGGCTAGATGTACTCAAGAAGAAATAAGGATGATGGAAAGAGACAAGCCCTCATACGGAAGCAATCCTAATGCCTTCTCCAGCCATTCTAACAGAAGGAACAATGCCGGTCCAAGGAATCAAGGACAAGGGTTCAAGTCGGGATTCAAAGAAGGAAGAAAAGGAAGGCCTCGATTGTAATAGGTTTGGCCACTTCGCTAGAGAGTGTGTTGACAAGAAGGATACTCGAAGGGATGATGACAATAATAACAACAACTTCAAGTGCAATGGCAATCAAAGGAACAATATGGTCAATAACAAAGAAAAGAGGAATGCTCCTATTGCTCAAAATACAGGTGGTCGTCCTCCCAAGAAGTCAATAAACTCTAGGTATGCTGAAGTTAATGTTGTAAAGCAAAAATAATTTTATCTTATTGCCGCCCTCTCCACTGTCTCTCCTCTGGATACATTGGACCATTGGTTGATTGATAGTGGTGCCTCAAGGCACTTCACTGGGTACAAGGAAGCTCTCTCAAACTTTGTTGAAAAGAAGAGAAATATGGAGATTAAACCTGGGGATAATGCCAGTTATCCCGTGAAGGGAATTGGGACCGTTAGTCTCTACTTGAATCAAGGTCAAACCCTTCACCTGCATGAAGTGCTATATGTAGCTTACTTCAAAAAAAACTTTTCTATTTTTGCGATGGAAGACAAAGGCTTTAAGGTGTCATTCATTGATGGGAAGGTTTGTCTTTGGCAAAGGAATCCAAGAGATGCATTTACTCTTGGATTCGAGGTTGAAGGTCTCTATCAGGTTGGAGGAAGTCCGTTGGGAGCAATGACTTGTGACACTTTTCTTCAATTCGAATTATGGCACCAAAAATTTTCTCACCTTCATTTCAAAGCCTTACCCGACGTAAGGAAGATGGTCACAGGGATGCCTGAATTCAACTTAAATCATGAAAGTGTTTGTTAGGGTTGTGAAGCTGGAAAGCATACAAGGGGACTATTCCCCTCAAGTGAGACTCAAATAACTGATATTCTTCAGTTGGTCCATTCTAATCTATTAGGTATGTTGCCCATGACATCTTTGGGTGGATATTTGTATTATGTTATTTTTGTGGATGACTTCTCTCGCAAAACATGGATCTACTTCTTAAAGAAGAAGGATGAAGTATTCAAATGGTTCCGCTCCTTCAAAGCCTTGGTCAAGAATCAAACAGGGAAGAAGATGAAAATTATGAGGACCGATAATGGGACCGAATATGGGTCAAATGAATTCAAATACTATTGTATAGAAGTTGGCATTAAGAGGTAGACTACAACAACATATACTCCTGAACAAAATGATGTTGCCAAAAGGAAGAATTGTACTATCATTGAAGTCACCCGAGCTATGCTTCATGATCAAGATCCTCCAAAGTTCTTATGGGGAGAAGCTGCCAACACTGCTGTGCATGTCGAAACCGATGCCCACATCAATATTTGGACTTCAAGATGAAGTATTCATCGTAAGAAATCTGATGCTTCTCATTTTAGAATTTTTGGTTGTCCTGTATACTTTCATGTGCCGAAAGAGAAAAGAATCAAACTAGATGCATCTGGGAAGAAAGTAACATTTGTGGGCTACATTAAAACTTCGAAGGCATATAAAATCTATGTTCCTCGTCAAATTGAAGTAGAATTAAGTCATGATGTCACTTTCAATGAAGATTTTGCTCTTAGAAAGATTCAAGATCTTCCTATTCCTAGGAAGGCCAATGATGATGCTGATGAATAAAAGCGGGATGAACCTCTGTCCGATGTTGAAGGTCTGATGGATACCACTGATCCACCTCCTAGTGAGCATTCTACTTCAAGAAAAAAGCCTTTATGGCTCAAAGATACTCTTGAAGATGCCGAGAAACACATTGCACCGAGGGTGATATTTCGTGAGAGAAAGAAGCCGAATAGGTACCAAGGGTACTTAGCTTCCATGAGTACCATTGTACAATCTGAACTTTGTACATTCAAAGAAGCCATGAAGCAACAAGTTTGAAAGGATGAGATGAACGAGGAGTATGAATCGATCATGAAGAATGATGTTTTGGATGTGGTTCCTAGACCCAAGGACAAGTCTATGGTCATTTCAAAATGGCTCTACAAGATCAAACATGGAGTTGATGGGAGTGCAAGGAAATTCAAGGCTAGATTTGTAGCTTGAGGCTTCTCTCAAAAGGAAGGTGTAGACTACGATGAGATATTTGCATTAGTTGCCCGATACACCACCATTCGTTCGATCGTAGCCCTTGCAGTGTCGCAAGGAAGGAACCTACACCAGATGGATGTCAACACTGACTTCTTGCATAGTTCGCTTAAGTAGGAAGTGTATGTGGAACAACCTAAAGGGTTTGAGGTTCAAGATCGTTAGACACATGTATGCAGGTTGAAGAAAGCCCTCTATGGGTTGAAGCAAGCTCCTAGGGCTTGGTATGAGAGGATCGATAACTATCTTATGACGCTGGGATTTACGAGAAGCGATGCTGACCCAAACCTATACTTTAAGGATGGAAAGGACATACCTCTCATTTTGTTCCTTTATGTGGATGATCTCTTTCTGACAGGTGATGACCCTCTCATTCATCAATGCAAGAGGGAGTTGGCTTCTGAGTTCGAGATGAAGGACCTAGCACTGATGCATTATTTCCTAGGGTTAGAGGTTTGGAAAAAGCTAGGTGAGATTTTCCTTTATCAAGGAAAATATATTGCGAAGCTACTCGAGGGATGTGGGATGGTGGACTTCAAATCCGTGACTACTCAGATGGAGCTCAACTCTAAGAAGCTATGTGGACGTGTTGATTGGCTCGGATTGGCAAACCCTATTGAGTATCGTCAACTTTTGGGGGCACTGATGTTCTTGGTCAACTCCTGTCCTGACATATGCTTCGCTGGGAACACGTTGAGTCGATATATGGTTGAGCCTCATCACATTCATTGGGTTGCTGCCAAGAATCTCTTGAGATATCTCTGTTGCACAATCCACTATGGATTGAGATACATTGCTGGGGATTTGAGACTACATGGATACACAGATGCTGACTGGGCTGGTAGTGTGATGGATCATAAGAGCACGTCTGGGTGCTGCTTCTCCCTGGGATTTGCCTCTATATCTTGGATGACTAGGACGCAAAAATCTGTTGCACTAAGCGTCGCCGAGGCCGAATACATTGCTGCGAGTATGGCTTGTTGTGAAGCATTTTGGTTGAGGAAGCGCTTCAGTGAGGTATTTGAGCGCGTACTAGATACCACCATGATCTTCTGCGACAACCAGAGTGGGATTCCTTTATTAGAGAATCCTGTGTTCCATGACTGCTACAAGCACATTGATATCAGGTACCACTTTATTCGGGATATGGTACAACGGGGAGAAGTTAGGCTCCAACACATCAAGACAGATGAGCAAGTTGTAGACATTCTCACGAAGCCTCTCGAGAAGGTCAAATTCTTAACCTTCCAAGAGAGACTTGGAGTTGTGGAACGACCTTCTTATGAGGGTCTCGTATTAGTTGAACACAAAGCTTTGGGAGCTCCTGGGGGCTTGTGGTACTTCTTGGAGCTAGCTATGAGCGACCATAGGGTGAGTGGTTCACCTTCCCCTCGTGGTGTACTAGACACAGTGTGAGTGGTTCACCTTCCCTTGCGATACCCCATTATGGTTGACATGTGTGTAGGGTGAGTGGTTCACCTTCCCCTACCCGGACACATGTATGTAGGGTGAGTGGTTCACCTTCTATTATGGCATATGAGCAGGATGAGTGGTTCGCCTTCTCTTGCTGATGCTCGAACACACATCCTACCCATAGATTCCAGGACTTGTGGGTAGTACCTCTAATCTTGCCAATGAGTTGGGAAAAGCTGGTTAGGGACCATAGCACTACTGATGCACGCATCGTGTACTGTTGTACTCCCTATGGCTAGGATGCATGGTGTTCAACAACTTGATCTGGGATCAAGGACTGACTTTAGTCAGTGGAGAGTGGTATGATACACTCTCGTTCACTTCTTCATTATTTCTTCATGGTCCTACAGAGCAGAGCAATACATGTCAATGATAACAGGGATGGTACAAGATGACAAGTCGACATGATGATGGATTGGCAGGTGGATTTCTCCCTAGTTGAGAGGGTGTGTTAAAATTGGCAACTAGGGCCAACTTCCACCTTAGGAAAACTCATATGATGAAGATGATTATTGCATTGGATTCCTCTTTCAAAGAGGTACAATTTTGACAGAAAGATCATCTCATTATGACAAGCAAAAACAAAATTTTGAATTTATTCTTTCTCATGGACAAATTGTCAAGGTCGGCCTCAATCAAATGTACGCTCATGAAGCCAAATGGATGTGAGAATTTCTAAATAGATATCCAACTGCAATGATTAATATTATTTCTTCTATTGATTAACTCATAAATAAGTTATTGACAATGTTCTTATGACAAATATCGAAATAAATTCTACTGCAAACTTCACAATTAAAATACTGCGGAAAGTAAATGCAAAGAAAAAAACTGGCACAAATACAACCATAATGACAGTTATTTTTGGACAATCGTCCCCGGAAAAACCCAATGTGGGAAAACCGGTGCAAGAAATGAGGGTTTCTTTATTATTCTTCAACCAAAATCTCATGTACAAGTTACAGTCAGCAAAATAGAATAGGATTATTTGTGAGAAAATTTATAGACGGTTTCTGACAAGTTTCTGATCTAGAAGAAGTGCTCCTCTTCTCCTTGCGTCTGACTGTGTCTGAGCGTAAACTTTCCCACGCTGTCCCAGCCTCAAAACTACCCCACGCAGTGACAACGTCAATTACTCCTACGCTGTCTCTCCTTGCGTTACAACTTCTGCGCTGTCCTCCCTTCGCTCTGTGTCTTCTTCCCTTGCTCTCCCGACTGAAGTTCATTACCCTCACTCTCTTGTCCACTTGCAACTCTCGCTCTGATTCGATTTTCTCTTGCTGAAGTTCGACTAGTGAGAAAATCGATCTTACTCGGGCAACTGAGTATCTACCTCTGGTGTGTTCTTCGAGTGCCCATCAAGCCTCCTCTTATAATCCTTTCGTTGATCAATCAACGGTCCAAATTAGATCTTAATCAATGGCTAGGGTCATATTGACTTGATCTCTGCCTTCTGGAAGTCTCATCCGCAATTTATATTAATACCCTTTAATTATTTTAATTTCCTAAGTTTAGACTTAGGGTCCCATTAAGAAAATTACTTATTTTAATTATACTGTCCGCGTTGAATTTCCTAAAACGATTTCTGGATATTGGAGAATACATGTGTGTAGGCCTCCCTGCAAAATTTGAGACATAGAGCATTCCTATGCTACCAAAAATCAACACTCCCTCTTAGCGAGGAATGTGCTCTAGTAATGCAACTTGCTAAAGCATCACCCTGTTTTGTAACATCTCCCTCTGTGCTTGCTGATGTCTGACATCCTGCCCACCGACTACTGCGCAAATGCTTCATTTGTACTGTTGTTGACTCTACCACTTGTGAACCTGCGTCCGGACTGCAACTCCCTCTGCGACTGCAACTGAGAAATCACCTATTTCTGCTACTAAAATGGATTCCCTCCATACCCATCTGCTCTCTCAACTGAGTTAACTTAGCTCTTCCTAGAGCCTTATTGAGTATGTCTGCTACCTGATCTCCTGTGGGGACATACTGTTGTTGTACCGCCCCACGCTGAACACAGTTTTGATAAAGTGACATCTGATATCAATGTGTTTCGACTGATCATGAAATACTAGATTCTTAGAGAGTTTCATACAACTCTGATTATCATAGTAAACCTTGGTCGTTTCCATCCTTTTCCTGAACAAACTCACAAGCAATTTTGTAATCCATATATCTTCGCACATAACTGTTTTGGCTGCCATATATTGTACTTCTGTTGAGCTCAGAGCTACTGACTTCTGCTTCCTGCTGCACCAAGATATCATCCTTGATCCAACACTGAAGTAGTACCCAGAGGTACTTTTTTCGGTTTACTGAACTACTTGCCCAATTTGCATATGTGAACCCATTCAAATTGACATCCTCCCCTCGGGAGTATTTCAATCCATATTCGATTGTTCCACATAGATGCCTAAGAATGTGTTTAGCTGCCGCCCAATGCACCCTTTTTGGTTCCACCATGAACTGACTAAGAGTGTTGACAACAAAGCAAATGTCTGGCCTAGTGTTGACCAAATACATGAGTGACCCAATGCGCTGTTTGTAAAAGGTTGGGTCCATTTTCTTGTCTCTTGATGCATTTATTTTCTTCCAGTTGGTGATCATGGGAGTAGTCATGGGTCGACAATCTTGCATTTTGAATCTCTTCAGAATCTCTTTAGCATATGTTCCTTGCCCAAGGAAGATCTCCCCATTATTCTGCCCAACTTCAAACCCTAGAAAATATTGCATCAACCCCATATCCTTCATGTCGAATTCAGCTTCAAGATTCTTCTTGCAATCCTGTATGAGCTTGGATGACTCTGTTAGAAACAAGTCATCCACATATAATACCAGAATAAGTGGCTCATTCTCTACCATCAAATAATAGAGATTGGGATCAACATCACTTTTGACAAATCCCAACTGCTGCAAGTAACTATCAACACGACCATACCATGCTCTGGGTGCTTTCTTGAGCCCATACAGGTTATTCTTTAATTTGCAAACCTGAGTTCTCTTCTCATGAGTTTCGAAGCCTTCGGTTTGTTCTATATACACTTCTTCTGTCACCTTGTTCAATAATGTTGTCTTGACATCGATTTGCTGAATCCCCCATCCCATTTGAGCTGCTAGGGATATAGCAGATTTGATAGATGTGTAATGAGCAACTGGGACGAAGGTCTCTTCATAGTCTATTCCTTCTTTCTGTGCATACCTTGTTGCCACGAATCTAGCCTTGTACTTCTCTATACTGCCATCTGCAGCATACTTGATCTTGTGATCCTACAACTGATCTATCCTCTAGTCTAGGTACTAATTCCCAGAGATCATTCGTCATGATAGAGTTGTACTCTTCTACCATGGCATCCACCCAAACTTGGTGTTGAACAGCTCCCTGAAGGCTAGAGGGTTCTTCCACCTGAGCTACCAATGCTTGGTATCTGTCAGGTTGCTTCGCTGCCTTTTCTCGGTTCTAGGAGCTCCAACAAACTCCTCTGTGTCCCTCAGTGTCTGACGTACTTCTCTGCTGCTTCTACCACTAGTGGTGGGAGGCTTAATCAACTCCTCCTCTTGATCCCCTCGTTCCATCTGTTGAGAACTATCTGGATTTCCTCCTTCTGAGGAAACACTGGTACTGGTCAGTGTACTCGATCCTGGTGTCTGTCCTCCTGCCTGTCCTCCTTGCTGCCCTTGCTGCTCCTCGATTAGTGGACCATCTATTGATTGACCTTCTGCTAGTATCTCTTGGGATTTTCTAAAATCTCTATCCTCCATGAACTTTGCATCCCGTCTCACTACAATCTTGCTGCTGCTAGGAATGTAGATTCTGTATGCCTTTGAGGTCTCACTATATCCTAAGAGATACCCCTTTTCTGTAGTTTGTTATAGTTTACCACGCTTCTCGTCTCGAATGTGACAATATGCCACGCTTCCGAATATCTTGAGATCACTGACTTCTGGCTTCTTCCCTGGGAAGACTCCTTTGGGTGTTTTCTTCCCCAATGCTCTATGAGGAGTTATATTCTGGATATACACTGTTGTGTTGCAAGCTTCTGCCCATAAAAACTTAGGTAGATCTTGATCATAGAACATAGCTTTGGCTGCCTCAACAATAGTTGTATTCTTCCTCTCTACTACTGCATTTTGCTCCGGATTATATGGAACTGTCCACTCTCTTTTGATGCCCTCCTTTGTGCAGAAATCAGTGAAGTCTCAGTTCGTATATTCTACACCATTATCTGAACGCAATAACTTTATATTTTTCCTTGTCACATTTTCAACGAGAGCCTTGAACTCTTTGAATCGACCAAAGAGCTCATCCTTGGTCTTTCAGAAATAGATCCAGGTTTTATCTAGAGAAATCATCAATAAAAGTGACGAAGTATTTGCCACCGCTAGGAGCTCTTGTGGACATTGGACCACAAATATCTGAGTGTATCAATCCCAATACACATTATGCTCTATTGTTACTTCTGGAAAAAGTTGCTTTAGCATACTTCCCTAGCACGCATCCTCGGCATAAGTCATCATGCTCATTACTAAGGGTTGGTACTCCTGTAAGAGTCTCTTTGAGCATCCTCAGTGCTGCATGGTGTAAGTGTCCCATTCGCTTGTGCCATAATTCATTTCGTTCCTTTTCACCATTATAGTTACTGCCTATCAGTGCCATTGGAGACTCAAGCTGCAACCTATACAATTTGTTGCTTCGAGCCCCAATTTATCTCTTCTTCTTCCAGCATGGATGCTTGACGTATACTTTGTTTGCTATGAAGTATACATCGTATCCCTTGTCCTGTAATTGGGACACTGAAATCAAATTCATTCCTAATACTAGTACATGCAGAACATTGGTGGCTCGGATGCTGGACCTTGCTTCCGTTTGAAATGCTATGGTGCCTCTCCCTATTGGAGTACATTTCATTTTGTTTCCCATAGTAATTTGGAAGTCCATTTGTTCTTCTTCATAGGTCGAGAAATGTTCTCGTACTCCAGTCATATGAGTTGAAGCCCCACTATCAATGTACCAAACATCTGCTGACGCTGAATTTGCTAGGCATGCAAATTCTTCTTCTAATCTGCTAGACAACTCTGAGACACTTTGAGTATCCATCTTTGCTATTTTCAACTGCTCTTTGACGCTATCCTGCCCCAGCAACTGCTGCAGGAGAAACTGTGTGCCACTTGAGAAACCTCTCTTCGCTGAATCTTTCGCTGCGTTGTTCCTTCTACCGCTGTCAGATTTCAATCTGGAAATATTACCTCTCTGTCGACTCACTTAGAGAGAGCTTTACCACGAAAATTGAGGCCTCCTGGATTGAACTACACAAACCCCCTGGGGATTCAAATTACTGCCTCTGCATGAATTTCGAATTCCTTTCTTCCTTCAACACTGGGTCTTTCGACCCTTTCCTTCTTGCTTTATCTCAACTCTGATACCATGTGAGAATTTCTAAATAGAAATCCAACTGTAGTGATTAAATTATTTCTTCTACTCATTAAGTTAGAAATAAGTTATTCACAGTATTCTTACGACAAATATCAAAATAAATTCTACTGCGGTTTATACTCTCTCTCTCTTTGTTGAACTATTGAAGAATAATAAGAATATTGGATCAAAGGGTTTCTCCACATTGGGGTTTATCCTTGGCATCTGCCACATCTTGTGTCCTCTGTCTTCTGCATATGATTTATGTTCTATCTGCATTTACTGTCAATGTTTATAAGTTAATGCGATTGCTACTGGATATAATTGGAAATTGTCATTGTGCTACTGAAGGAACATTGAAGTAAATTGTGCTTAAGCATAGAAAATACCGTTATTATCTAAAATTAGAAAATTCCAACAAGCCCAACTTGTGAGAAGGATGCATACTGGGGTATACTCGGCAGGGGGAGATACACACTTACCGTGAGGTAAGGATCAAACACGGCCTAAGATAACAATAAGGGAGATGCACACTTACTATGAGGTAAGGATCATGCACACCTATTGTCCATGAGTTCCCTCAACCCTAGGAGCTCTTCGGCTCCATTCCTCACCCTGTGAGCTCAGACAGGGGGAAGAGCATTGATTAGTGTCCTTGATCAGCCGAGAGCCTTACTTGGGAGGTTCACATCCATTAGTCCAAGCTACTCTCTGAAGATCAAGAACTTACCTTTCGGCAAAGCCTTGGTTAGAATGTCTGCAATCTGCTTATGGGTCGAAATATTATAGTCTCACAAGTCCTCTCTGCACCATGTCACATATGTAATGATATCTAATCTCAATGTGCTTGGACTTGTCATGAAACATGTGATTCTTTGCCAATTGGATTCCACTCTTGTTTTCACAATAATTCACCGTCGTATCTAAGACCTGCTCAAACAATTCTTCAAGGAGATTTCTCAACCAAACTACCTCATAGTTAGCCATGCTAGTAGTAATATACTCTACTTTTGCGGTACTCAAAGCCATTGATTTTTGTTTCCTGCTCATCCAAGGACCAAGATATCATGGCAGATCCCAAGCTAAAGCAACACTCTGATGCGCTCTTCCCGTTAATAATGTTTCCAGCCCAGTCGACATTGGTGTATCGATGTAGTCCCACATCTCCGGACGTCGTAGTTTTAAAAACCATCTGGTCTGAACAGAAAACCGGCTAAACCGACTGGTTCACTAGCTAAACTAGTTGGATCAGGCAAAAAACCCAGCCAAAGGGGCAACTTTGCCGATTTTTGACAAAAGACGGGCCTAACTGGCCGATTTATGACATAACTAACTAGTTTATGGGTAAACCGTTTGGTTCTGTCATAAACCAACTGGTTCATTGCCACATCGACCACGGACCCACCGGGAGGCTTTTTTGTGGCTTCTAAAGTGGTTTGGAGGGAAACTAAGGGTTGTTTTCGTCCAAAAACATGCCCCTCCAAGCCAATAAAAAGAGGTCTCCTCTATCATTTGTCTCACACATCCCATTTGGAGTTTTTGTGGGTTTCATTGGCAGTTTGGAGAGTGTTGAGTTGTTGTTGGAGTAGTGTTTGTGAACTTAATTGTCTTAAATTGATTACATAAATTATCGATTGGAGTTGGTAAACTTGTGAAGTGCAAGTGCACAATATATGCTAGAAGCCTTTTTTATTAAGTTGGATTTATTAATTGACTGAGTTATGGGAAATGTGTCTTCAAGTTTTGTATTCTTATTCCAAAATGAAATTAACATTGGTATCTAGTGAAAAAAAAATGATTGTGAATTTAAAGCTATATTTCTTACTTGAAAAATTAAACCATAGAGAAGTCACACTTGCAGAATGTAAACTATATTAACTCACACTTGTAATAATAAACTCACACTTGCAGAATGAAAACTATATTAACTCACACTTGCTTCAAAATTGAAAGTTCAAGAAAGTAACTGCAAACAAACCACTCTTCTTTTGAAATTAAACTATGAAAACCTTTTGAATAAAAATGCTTTGAACATAAAGCTGAAAGAAATCTATATATCCAAATCTATAGAGAAACATCTTTTGCTATGAAGTTCAATGCTTTTTAGTGAAATTCCAAAAAAATCACAAGGAAATCACTGGTATTTTGATAATTCAGTTCAGCTTCAGAAACTATAAAAGAGAGTTGTAAAGCTAGCATAAAAAGATAATGAAGATACATGAAAATGCTACAACAAATAATAACAAAAAGGAAAATCTACAAGTTAAAAAACCTCACTGTTTGCAAGGGCCCTCCACAAACAGGCGGTCTCAAGCTTCAACAAATAGTTAACTGCGCATCAAGTCTTCAAAGGCGCTTCCATTAAATAAAAACACAAAGTTTCAAAATGATTACAGTCACAAAATATTTATTCACTGCCATTCTCTGTTATGTCCTGCCTTACGGTATTTATAAAAGCCATTTAATAAACGTTTGAGGCTTTCGTGCCTACTTTCGGCTAATAGAGTTCTAATTAAAACTATCAAATTGAGATTCCTAATTTTAGCTTCTAATAGATAACGATTCGCTCCCGATTTGGTATTCGACAAAGCAAATCGTGAGGCGTTTTCATCTCGGACTCTTCGTCACATGCTCTAGCTACATGATGACTTTTGTCATTTACCACACGATTTGAGCTTTCTTCTAATGATTTGGTGCAGATAAATAGGAGGGGATCAACCTCTTTCTGCCCATATCTTTCTTTCCTTGATTGGCACCTCGGATCCTGTTCATCAATGTAGTTGGCTGTAGAATTGCACGAAAAGGTAGCCAATGTAAAATTTAACTTAATAATAAGGAACATTTTTGACATATGAAAAAAAGGATAATTAGTACCTTACCTATGTCAAAATCTTGCGAATTGATGACTATCAAGTCAAAAATAATGGTCACGAGTGTCATGATGAAGCATTCACGAGGCTCTACAAGTAGTCATCGTGGAGGCTTGGAGTTGGAGTTGGAGTTATTTTGGAGATAGTTTGGAGTTGTTGGTAGACTTGACATCTTCAAGAGGAGGCTAAGGAAGCTAGTTTGCATTTGTAGGTAAGGATTTTCATTTGAAAGAATCCATACTTTACTGATGTCCATGTATTTAATTTTTTTATGTGTTCTATGCTTGATCCAAATGGATCTTAGAAAACCTGTAAGTCTTCAAAATCTTCTAAACATTCAAAACTGTCGCCTAAGAAAAACCTTTAAAGGAGGCAGATAACACTATCGGGAGGCAAAAACATAGAGAGAAACATTGAAAAACAGAGTATCGACAAGTTAAAGCAACTTTGAATCAGAGTCGTCGCATCTGGCCGATCAACGGTCTAGTTTCGATCGACGAATCGCTATCGGTGGTAGCAAAGGGAGGCTATTGGTGGAAACCACAAGAAATACGCGACAACGATCAACGGGGTCAACGAGGACCGTCGATCGAGCGCGCAGATCGACGGCCCACGTTGCATTGCAATATCACGTCGACAAACCACAGTGGAATGATTATAATCGGCTCGGGGTATGTGCGATATGTGATTGCGATCGCAATATCGCATTGGAACTGTGCAAAGGATCGGGGCCGATAATAACTATGACTGCGATAGGCGGACTCGATAAAGATTATGAATGATGTTTGATATAATTTGAGATCCAGAAAACATGGTTTGCCTTTGTAAATCGCATTTTCGTTAATAAAACGAAATACAAAGGATAAAGTGCCGATGCGATATTATGGACCCGAAAGGGTTTATTAATGTGGTTATATATGATTATAAGTCCGAAAGGCATTTTACGAGGTTTTTCAATGTTGTTAATGTATTTTTAATACAAAGGGAAATCACGATATGAGCGAGATTTCGGGCGGGCCAAGGGCGGTAAATGGTTTGGGCCGGGCTCCGCCCGATCCCATATAATGGCTGCCACGTGTTCAGGCTGAGGAGAGAGATAACCACCCTCATTAGGCGGTTAACCCCTGTACGAAAGGGCCGCCGAAATGAACCACAACTGTTGGACTGGGTCTCCCAGATCAACGGTGGAGATGCGATGTTGGTATACAGGCGGACTTGATAGGAGTATAAGGCGGATTTATGGATATTTGAAGTCTGATAGACTGTGTTTGGCGGAGCTTTCTTGTGTTTGAACGTATTTCTCTGTGTAAACAGAGAACAACGATTTCGAAGGATTTCAAAGGCTCGATGACCCATTCCGTTACAATACAGGTGGCCACCAACCGTGAAAGCGTTTAGCAATGGTTGCTAATGCTTAGAGGGGGATCTGAGCGGACGAAGGTCGGGAAGCTAGAGAGCCCGAGAAGATGAAATGAATAGACAACGCAGATTGGCTTTAAAACCACAGATTGACAGAAAACAGGACAGGCATTGCTGAGACAAAGAAACAGAGACAGAGAGTCAATGAGGAGAGTCTGTGTACTCAGAAGAGACTTGGGGGATCCAAATAAAGCCTTATTGTTTTATATCTGTTGTGTGAGGCTCAGATTGAGCTCACTGTTGTACAACTCTGTTTTGAAGACATAAAAGGGAGGTCACCAATGAACGCTGGACCAGGAGATGTAGCCCAGGAGTGTTGGTTGAAATCCTTATTAAACTTGTTGTGTTTATACGTGTTTATCTATTATGTTCTTTTACTGCTTCATGGTCTATGTATTTCACAATCTTATCGATCCATTGCATAAAGTAACATAGGCAAATCCACGCACATGAGTCCGTAATACTTTAATAATTGTTTAATATCTCATTATCACATCAATGCTGCATTGTTATCAAATCTCTAGTTCTTTGCTATCAAATTTTGTAGGCTAAATATACCCTTTCTTTCCCCAAATTTATCTTAGGTTTTCCATTTTTCTTAGTTGCAATTTTCTTTTAATGCCAAATTTTTTTGCAAATTTCAAATATTTCTAGCCACCATCCTCCAAAAGCCAAGGATAGTGCATGGGCTCATTGTGATGTGATTGATGGAAAAATGATATGCAAATTTTGCAATAAGTCTATTGGAGGTAGGGATATTCTTAGTTTGAAACAACACTTAGCTGGGATAAGAGGCCAACTAAAGCCATGTGATGCACCAAAGGAAGTGATAGGTCCTGTTAGGGCAGAATACCTTGCCAAGTTTGAGAAGTTTATGGAGAATAAGGCTAGGGATAAGGCTATCCAAGAAGAAATTGCAAGGAGGAATGAAATTTTATAAGCCATGAAAGAGAGTGCGTATGATGATTTTGAGATTCAAGACTCCTCTTTTATCCCTTCCACCAATGACCCCTTTCACTATGTTCCTCTTTTATCCCTTCCACCAATGATCCCTTTCACTATGTTCCTCTTGCTCTTGGGTCTTATGATCAAGGCCAATGATCTAAAGGAACAAAGAGGTCGAACATCTAGAGTTATTTCTCATCCCCTACCACCTCTGCCTCTGTTAATCCCACTTCTTCCTAGCCAAGTTGTCAACCCACTTTGGATGAACATTGGGAAAAACAATGCAAAGAATCTTCTTTTCAATACATTGGTAGATGGTAGTATGATGCAGATATCCCATTTAATGCTGCTTGCTCACCTTATTACCAAGCTATGTGGGACTCTATTATAGCTATAGAAAAGGGCTTCAAAGGCCCTGTTACCTAGCACCTGTGTGTAGTATGCATCGGATAAATTTTTTCTCCTAGATGGTCCTCAACTGACAACTAGTAGCCCCTTGCAGACCCCAAATAGCTCGATGTGCCATCTTCTCCGCCACTTGAGCCATCCATGTGGTCCCTCGCCCATCTGCTATGGATGTATGTTTGAAGGTGGGCCTCTCAACCCCACGGATATGACTTTTCATTGGTTTGGTCGAGTAATTTTGTTCACTTTTCATGGGCACTTTTGGGCATGGATTGGTGGGGGTATTCGGCAAAAGGAGTGGATTGGGTCTGTATTCTTGTCTCCATTGCTCGATTTCGTGATCTTCCTTGTATCTTAGTCCCATGGGATCTCTTTTACTGGCCATTAGCTTTAGGGCTGGCACTACATGGAAACCCTGATTTTGGTTGTGTGGCTCCGCTTCCCAACAACATATACATTGCTTCCTGACACCATATACATCACTTCCTTCTGCTCATTCTAGCCCTGTTCATCATTTTTCCCATTTGGGTTCACATGTGTCCACTGGGTCCACATAGGGTTAGTCTCCCCCTCCCCTTGTCCACATCTTGGGTCAGGCTTGGAATGATGCCTTGGAGGTTGTTGCAGCTAAAAAGAAAATAAAAAGCATAATTTGGCCACTCTCAACAAGAAATGTACCACAAAATGCAAAAGATGGCTGGGACACACAAATTTAGCACCTGAGCAAAAGCCAAACATCAACTCTACCACTTATCCATGGCCATCACCTTGGCTCCTATGGGCTTTGTTACCCACCATTTTGTGGTTAAATATCCTTAAGAGATTTTTTTTCTCCAAGATGGCTCTCAACCCACAACCAACAACCCTTTGCAAAGACCAACTAGCCCGCTCATTCTAGCCCCATTCATCATTTTTCCCATCTGGGTCCACATGTGTCCACTGGGTCCACATAGGGTTAGCCTGCCCCTCCCCTTGTCCACATCTTGGGTCGGGCCTGGAATGATGCCCTGAAGGTTGATGCAACTAAAAAGAAAATAAAAAGCATAATTTGGCCACTCTCAACAAGAAATGTGCTGCAAAATGCAAAAGATGGTTGAGACACACAAATTTAGCACGTGAGCAAAAGCCAAACATGAACTCTACCTGTTATCCATGGCCATCACCTTCGTTCCTATGGGCCTTGTTACCCACCAGTGTGTGGGTAAATATCCTTACGAGATTTTTTTTTTTTTTTTTCTCCAAGATGGCTCTCAACCAACAGTCAACAGCCCCTTGCAACGACTAACTAGCTCATTGTGCCATTTCTCCACCACTTGAGCCAACCATGTGGTTCCTCGCCCATCTGCCATGATTGTATGTTTGAAGGTGGGTCTCTGAACCTAAAGGTATGCCTTGTCATTTGGAAATTGAGTAAGTGTAGTTTGCTTAGCATGGACGCTTATGGGCTTAGATTAATGGGGGGATTTAGCAGAAAGAATGGGCTAGTTCTCTGCTCTTGTCCCCTAGACCCCTATTAGGTATTAACCTTGGATTCTAGTTCTGTGAGATCTCTTTATTAACCTTTGGCTCTAGGGATGGTATTTCATGGGACACCTCGATTTTAACTGTGTGATCCCGCTCGCTTATCTGTTGATATTACCCTCTTTCCATTCATTACTACCCCATTCATCATTTCGCCCACTTGGGTCCACATTGCCCCATTGGGTCCACATAGGGTTAGCATGCCCCTTCCCCTTTCCCACACCTTGGGTCATGGCCTGGAATGAAGCCTGGAGGTTGATGCAGCTAAAAAGAAAGATATTCAATAGGAAAATGTACCACAAAATACAAAAGATGGTCGGGACAAACACATCTAGCACGTGGGCAAAAGGCAATACATGAGCTCTACCCCATCATCATGGTCATCAGCCTGGTTCCTACAGGTTTTATGAGCCTCCTTCATCATATAGGAAGCCATGATTATCCCAAGCCATGGTGGTCAATGAACCGCCCCACCTTAAAAGGGGGATATTCACTGCTATATCTTATACATCATGCTCTTACCCCTTGGGCCTCGAGCAGTTAATCAAAGAAAATCATAAAAAGATATAAGACATATAAAGAAGGGTGGAAAAATCAGGGCCGAGACATCTCATGTACCATGATTGCTCCCTCTTACACATTATAAACCGAAGTGTGGGCTTCCCTCTTATTAGCTATCCTTGTACTCCAGCATGTGACCCAAGGTTGCCCCATTTCATCCCCTATTTCATTCACCTATTTGTCACGTGCCACCACCTTTTGGAGGATGTACCTTGACTATATTATCCCCTTTAGAAGTAAAAACCGCGTAATAGGATTATTGATCAAGGCATTGATCTAGCAAAATGTGGTCACCAAAAATCACATTCTTTCACCTCCTTCTAGGGCTAGCTAAGTTGAGGTACCTATGGCATCAATTTCCCGACAAGCTAGCCCTCCAAAAAGTTCAATCCCTAGGGTCTCTTGTGCTGGTCTTTCCTCAACCTCTTCTCGAATTTTGAGACCAATCCGACGATGGAGTTGGGAGAAAAGCTAAGCCATAGCTTTGGAATAAAATTCTGCCCTGGCATCCCCAAGGCTAGTACCTCAAAGGGTCAAATCCTATGTTGCCAGGAAACGTGGGTTCGGGGACTGGTACAGGGACTGGGACAGGGATGGGTATGTCATTTTTCAAAACAAGGTGCGTGGTCTTTGGGTATGCTTCAACAAAGGGATGCCATAATTAATCATCAAGACGAAGAAATTAAGTTAAAAGACAATAACTGTTATATGACTAATGAAAACCATGGGCTGTTCTTCTCAATTTTGACATAAATGACAGATTGCTTCATAATTGCATGCTAGATTCTGGTGCATCTAAGAATGTTATGACCAAGAAAGTCACGTAGCAATTAAAGTTAAGAATCTCTAGACCATATCATAACGTTTTTCCAATGGACTCTAGGAAGGTTGAAGTCCTTAGTGTGGTTAAAGATTTACAGGTTGCCTTAGTAGATTATGTTGAAAAGTGTAACTAGGTTTGGTCTTCGGAATGACATGTGTAATTGTGATTTTATGTAATTGATGTAAAGAAGAAAAATAAAATTATTTTTGTAATGATTGTCTCATGGGTTTCATGAGCAAGGAATTTTATTTTTAGTAATGGCTCCCATTGCGAGCCCTTAGGATTGGTCATAAAGACAAGGAGAGTCAATGTCATGCATGAAGGACCCTTCTTCGACATGTTACACTTGTATGTAGGTCAATGAAAATGTCAAATAGCCGTCCAAGACCAAGCTCAAGCGTCTACTTCAAGTCGGCCTTAAATGAAATAATGAATTTGCTCCAATAGACATGTCGGCTCACCCACTGTTCAAGTCAGCTTATTATGGAGGCTCCAACAACTATAAATAGAGCAGCTCGACCTTATTTCAGAGAGATTTTTGGTGCAGATCTGAGGCCATAAAGAAGTGCGAAGGTCATCAAGAAGAAGCCTTATAACCAACAAGGAGAAGGGAAGGAAGGTCGAAGTCTTTGGGATTGTTTTGGAATTGTTCTTGGGCCAAGTAAGCTCCACATGTGTGAGATTACAAACTTGTCTATTGCAGGAAGAAGGCCGAAATATTACAATCATCATAAGAGAGTATTTTGGGTGAAGAACAAGAAAGATATCAAGCTGAGTTGTCAAGTAAGTAGTCTCCACCTAAAGCGAAGGGAATCAAGGTTCCAAAGCTGATACTTCACACGTGCTAGGGTTTCTGAAGGAAGCCAAGAAGTTGCAGATCTAAAAGGAAGCCGAAATCGGAAGTATAAGGAAGGCAAGCATTTGGACCAAGTGTTCACTTGGGCATGGAAGAGAAGTAATGAAAGGGAACTTGTGTCGTGGTCTTGGAGAGGCAAATAGGTCAAGGGTCATGGTCTTGGTATTTGTCAATTGAAGTCTCTATAAGAAGAATTTGTTCAGGTTTTCATCTCAAGTGGGAGAGGTTTTGGCCCTGACTAATAGCCTATATTCCGTGTCTCTTGTCTCTTTATGGTTTATGCATTGGTCGATGTTTGATGAAGAATAACACTATAATAACATAAGTAAAAGGAGATCCTAATTTAAGAGGTAAAAAACATTCACAAGCAACTATCTAAACAAGAGAAATCATCTAATAGTTATGCCCTAGATTTCTCAACATGGTATCAGAGCTAAGGTGACAAAGTCGAGGAAGGGCATGTTATTAAGGGACACTCAAGGATCAAATCTCGAGGAAGAAATCAAAGCGAATCTAGAAGATCATCTTGAAGTCAATATCTACGAAGAAGTGTCAAAACCCTAGATCGAAAAAGAAATCTACACCAAAAGATGTCTTGGGATCATCATCAAGAAAAGAAGGCCAAGACCCTACATCTACTCAAGCTGAAGAGATCTAAGAATCAAGATAGCGTGAAGTTTATTCATCCCAAAGAAGCAATTTAAGATCAAGATCACATCATCTTGAAGAAAGTAAAAACCCTAGCTCAATCAAAGAAGCATTCCGTGGATCCGCTCTCAATCATTTTGAAGTTGAAGTATCTTGAAGACTATTTATCCAAAGGAAGCTAGATCAAAAGGCGTTGTCATCATCAAAAGGGAAATCTCCTTTTATTGAAGCAAGGATTTCGTTTGGAAGAAGATCATTGAAAAGGCATTAATACATCTTCATCAATCATCATCATCAAGGGGATCAAGTTGAAGATTTCATCTTCACCTGAGAAGTAAGTATCTTTTCTTGTATAAGCTAATATAGTAAAATGACTTCAGTTTGCAAGGAGATCTATATGCTAGTTGGGTCATCGAACTCCCTTGCATGGAAAAGGAGGATAGACATAATCCTCAAAGAAAATGAAGTCATTGATCATGTCAATGGAAAGGTCTCCAAACCATCCGAAGGACAAGCACTATCTGAATACATGGAAAGGGATTAAAGGGCTCAAGATATTTTTATGGAGTCTATCAAAGATCCCCTCATTCCCTATATAGCAAAGCAAGAGACTTCAAACGGGATATATGATACGCTAGTAGAACTATTCTCTGAAGGTGTGATAAGAAAGGTCATATCACTTAGATTTGATCTATTCAAATTGAAGGTATCAAAGGATGAAGGGATATCTACATATCTCTCAAAAGCATCTCAAATAAGAACTCAACTGCAAGATCTAGGAGAGATGATATTTGATAAAGAAATGGTCTCCATTGTTCTAAATGCATTAACTGATGAACAAGGTAACCTTGTATCAAATGCTCGTAAGGAGAAGAATGCTATCCCATTCAACAACTTGTGGTTTCTATGCAAGATAGAAGAAGACAGGTTGAAGGCAAAAAGTGATGAAGGACCAAGTGAAAGGGGTCAAACATTTACTAAAAGGAAAGGGAAGTTTGGGAAGCATAGTTCTCAAGAAAACATGGCTAAGATTCAATGCTATGGGTGTCAAGAATATGGGCATTACAAGAGAGATTGTCCTAAGATCAAGAAGGACAATAACAAAAGAGGAAGAGAAGACGCCGATATCACTGAAGAAGTGGAGGAAGATGAAAAGAAGAAGTCCAAGAAAGAGGAAGTAAGAGATCTCTACTATGACGGAGATAGTCTCCCTCACCTAAGTTCTTTTCAAGTTCCTAAGTCTTCTATTGTAAGATATGTCTGTCAGGATTCATTAAGAAAAATGATGGGATGCCTTATGGCATCATATAAGCATTGAAAGCAAGAGCTCGTGACATCATCATAGAGAAGCATGAAAGATGGTTGAAATTGAAATCTATGGCAGCCAACTATGAAGAATATAGCTCTTGGGAAACTGATTGGAAACATAAGTGGCACTTATGTAAAGGAAAAAGTCGTCCAAGACAAAGCTCATCATACATCAGTCAAAAGGAAACATCTGCTAGATGGGGATACTCTAGATCCTCAAGGTTCTCTGATGGAATCTTCATTGAAAAGTTCACCGATCAAGAGGGGAGGCAAATGTTTCATCAAGAATTCCAAACATGTGGAATTCATGGGATGATATTATGATGACAAAAGAGATGAAGCAAAACAAAGGATTGAAGTTATTTCAATCAAGGAAGCTGTTGAAGAAAGTTTGGATGACATAAAGTAAAATGAGGTATGTATGCTTACTTTTGATATTGTAAAGTCATGACATATGGTTGTAGCCTTGCAGGTAACATGGATCAATGTCTATCTTGAGAGCATAATCAAAACGAAGGATCTCCTCCTTCGAAGTGATGCAAGAATGCATGGGTCACACATTCACTAGATGAAATCAACATAATATGTCTTCATATGTAATATGAGGTGGTTGACATTATTTGGAGGGACTCTCATTAGAAGTTCCTGGGAAGGAAATGTGTAAAAGAAAGGAAGGAAGAGATCTTGGAAGATGCAACCATGGAAAAGGCAATCAACATTCAAAAAACCAAGAGATCTGACTAGGATATCTACAGGAAAGATAGATTGACTTTGATGAACTCTGAAAAAGAAAGAGACCCTTGACAATATATATCCTTGGGAGATGTGTTGACATGTATGCAGGATGCTAATGCAAACTAGAAGATGTCATGATGAAAGACCATCACAAAGGTAATTTTGATTTAATATTTTTGAACAAATATCTGGATGGGCTTATGCAGGGCTGCCAAGGGAAGATCTATGACTATCTTCCACCACCGATGAACATGTAGTAGGATGAAAGATCATTAAGGAAACATGGCATGAAGAAGGAAGCTGTTGTAGCAGGTTTGTACATTGTTGGGTGGTTTGTGGAGGTTCCAAGGCCTACATCAATGCATAAGGATGCCAAGAAGGACAACAAGAGCAGCCTAGTTAGGAAAGGGATCCGTAGTGAATTTGAGCAGAACTAGGGTTGTTGTGATGCCCTAAACAAACCTTTGAGATTACACAGATCCCAAGTCAAGGTAGTAGCAACATGGAGTTGCAGATGTCATCTTGTTTGATGATTGGATGCTAGAGGATGAGTGTCCTAGGGAAGGACAGTTTGAGGAGCCTGGACGCAACCATGAGGAAGGGTGATCCTAGTGTTTGGATGCCCTAACTAGAGTGCAAATGCTACAACAACGATTGGTCATTTGTGGTCTGTTGGAGGGTAGTGTGAGAGTGGACCAAGCGTGGACAATGGATTGGGCATTTATGGTCTGATGGAGGACAGAGTAATAGTGCCCAAGTTGGATCCTGGTGTGCGCCATGTTTATGGACTAAGGTGGTTGCTAGAGTGGCAGAAGTAGAGCTCAAGGGTCTGATCAACTAGGAGCAGTTTGAGTAGCCCTAGAATTGTTGTGTGGAGGACATCTACAACAAAAGTTTGACAATCCTCCTAGCCTGTGTTCATTGTGAGAGACGAGCATCTTGCAGTGATAGGTGGTAGCCCCTTCCGGCCCTAAGTTAGTCTTTATTAGAGTAGCGCAGGAAGACTATAGTGGGTTGAAGTCCCTTAATAGCTGAGGAGCAGCAGTGGGCAGTTGGGATTTGTTCATAAATAGAGTTGTGAACAACTCAATAGGTGCCTTGATGTGTTGTGCCCTTGATGGACTAAGGCAGAACTAGTGAGCAAATTGGATAGCTAACGTTTAGTGGCTAGATAGACTTGGATCATTGATAGAGGCAATGTTGCAAATCGGGAGCTGAAGGACTGAGCAGGTACAGGTTTGGACCGAGTGGAGTTGTGATTGCATGCTACATCAGCCAGATGGTCAGAGTATCTTGTGGAGGTTAGATTGGTTGTCGATGGGCTAACACCAAGCCCTAGCTTTGTATTCTTGTACTTGTGGATATTTGAGGGCCATTATGCCTAGTACGTGATCCCTAGACTGTTGTATTATTCACGTTGATTAGTATAACGAGGTTGGTTTCTACATAATTTATGTAAAAAGTTGTGTATATTTTATGCACTAGTAGATTTACTACTGTTTATATTCCACTGTGCAAAGTAACTTCGTTGTGGTTGGTTTGGTAGCGTCTGTCATCTAAGATTCTATCCTAGACACCAGGATTGTGGAAAAAAAAGAAGCAATGCCCATATCTTTTGGGCACGCATTGGATTTTTTGTTGAATCAAAATTTAATTTCCAATGGTGCAAAGATAAACCCGATTTCCCCCACAATTATTCTCTGCCCATAATAACCTCCAAGTCTTGCTTTGTTCTGAAGATTGCGACCAAACAACCTTGGGACAAGACATGAAAAACAAGGCTATATTCAAGTTTTGGCTTCCAAAAACTGTCAATCCATTTTTCCAATGCTTGCGGGCTAACAATTTTTCTGGCAAACCTTCAAACTAGAGCACAATCCATCGTCTTCGTAACAACATCAAGCCCTAAATTTTTCCCCACCGCCATAGCTGGAATTTTATGGGACTGAAATGGTTCCTTTTGTCACTAATTAGAAGCAGAATCAAACTTTGATGCATTAGGGGGAAAAGGTGTAGAAGAGTAGTCAACTTTTGGCACTTTGAGAACAACCTCATCCCTGTTAATTGTGCCAAACCTCCGCATTAAAATTCTTTGAAATGTGTGAATTGATCATAGGCATCGGGTCATAATTCAACAACTTCTTGCTATCATGCAATAACTCCTCCTGACTTTTGTAAGGATGCCACGTGGAACCGAACTATCTATAGTTGGTAGTTGACGACGTCCAACTCCATGGTGTTTTCCTGTGGGAAAATCAAAATAATTATATTAGGGTTTGATTCTTGTTTCCTGATAATTACTTCCGAGTGTGTTGGCTTCTTTTACTTCTTTATTATCTTATCTTTCATCAAGCAATTACTATAGTATGTGTGTATGAAGATCACAAAAGAAGTGACACAAGATATAGGCACATGCGAGGTCAAAACCCTTCTTGAGGGGAAAACCCAGTCAAGATAATTCTTCCTTTCAATAGTATTTTTTGAGACTCTTTACCCTAGACCAAGACCAAACTTTCCTTCCACACCATGTTAGCCTCCCAAATCCTCAACCCCTTCTAGTAACTTCGACTGGGCATTAGCTTTCGGCAACATGCAACTTTTGGCAACAACGAAATCTTAGGAGACTTTGATCTCCCAGCCTAGACCACGAAACAGAGAGAGAGGCACTAAAATCTCGATTTTCTTCCTCTCTATAGACTTCCCCAAACTCGCACTTCTTTCGACCTCCCGACAAGAAACTTTGCACTTCTCCAAATCTTCTTGAGATATCGAACTTGCTTGAGAGTGAATGCTCCAAATGAATTTGACCTCCTTGTATATAGAGGCTTCTTGTGGGTATAATGAGGGTCCTTAGGGTACATAATTCATATTTGACTTGATCCAAAACCATTTTACATGATTCAAAAGCCCAAGAAGGGTCTCTTTGAATGTACGATGACTCTATAAACTCAGTATTAATCCTAGGAGTCCACAATGGGGACTTTGAGTAATATAATAATGACCCAAGCATGAAACCCATGCTTTAGTAAGTCATTGTTACAGTAATAAAAATTCTTTTCTTTATTCTTTTGAGAAGTACATTACATAATGACTCATGTACATTATTGAAGACTAAACATAGTTATATTTTCTAACATGTCCTTTCGCAAAAAAAAATGGAAAGGTGCCCCCTGTCCTCGGGAAAGTTTCGAAAAGAGCCTGATAAGAATTGCCCCTGCAAATCTGTCGCCAAAAACCGCCACATAAAATGGAAAGCGCTGAGATAAAACTAGACTAGGGTTTGAGTCTTCGGGGATGCAGGAAAAACATAGGTGTAGACCGCCTCAAACATCCTTATGCCTCCCCTCCCTTTCTGTCTTCCTTTTATTCAATAGAAATATCAACATACATGTCACTTTTATGGTATTCTCGAGGTTTATTTAATACATCTCTCGATAGAGATTAGATCTAATTCTATAATATGAATTAAATTCATTATTCATTAGAATCCTTAGCTTAATAGTCAACATTAATTATTTTTTTAACTAATGTGCTTTTCCTAATTTAAACTTAGGAAAGAAATCATAAAAGTCACTTTCTCAACATAAGCAAGTACATAAAGAGGCTTTTGGACATCTTCTGCATGCTTGACACCTAACCTATGCACAAGCACCTGACAGAGCTATCAACATCAACAAATCCTAATTAATGTTTGAGATTATTCCTAGTTTAAGTCATGTGTGCATGAAATCAATGTTGTAGTAATCATTATCAGGATAATATTGGTGAGGGAAAAAATCGTAAAAATAGAGAAATAATCAGGAAAGAATCGTAAAATACAAAAATATTCATTATTTTTCTTCAATTTTTTTAATATCTAAAGCATCTACATCATAAAATACATACATTGACACATAAATATGATAAAAGAACTAATATATAAGATGTGTAATATCATTTCTAGTGCTACATCACACATAATAGTGAATCGTGTCTTGAATAGTCAATCCTGACTCCTGAGTCCCAACTCAGCCTCAAAATATCAACAAAAAATATAATAATGTATCTCATATCATGAGTCATAATGTCATATACAATGAAATGAACCAAATAACTTATATCACTGATTTCCTTTGCCCCACTTGCGAGAAAATGCAATAGCTTTCCCTCTAGATGTAGATGCCGGTGGAGTTGGCAGTGGACTCTACTGTGCTCTAGAAGCTGAAGAACTAGGAGCAACAGGAGGTAGACCACATCCTTCACTGGTGACAGGGGTAGCTTGGGTAGGTTGTGTCACTTCCTCCTCCTCATCAAAATCGACAAATATATATATATATTTTAATCAAGTTTCTTTCGTAAAAATCGCGATTATTTCAAGTTATTGCGATTTTTTGCAAAAAAAAATATGAATGTAAAAATCGGGCGATAATATCGCCAAACTCAGAAAATCACAATTTTCCGATATTATCGCGATTTTCGCAACACTGCATGAAATACACTTTTTTATATTTAATAGCTAAATATAAGACTTTTCAATTTTTTCTAAAGTGAATTAGAATATAGAATTACTTTTTGAAAATCGAATATGTTTTTGAAAATGTCTTGAACAACTTTTGGCACATTTGCACTGAACTTGTGCTGAGGTTCTTGTTTGAGCTATATTTATCAATACTAAATAGAGTTATTGACAATGATTTCTAGAATGACATTACAAAGTATTGAGGAAGTGCGGCAATGTAGAACTACCTTGACATTTAGCAAAAGATTCGCAACAAGCTTGACGTTGTTTTAGGCTTAGGCATTCTCATAACAAAGTCAAACATCACCAAATTTCCTCACATGCAAGCCATGAAACCTTGCTCTTATACATGCGATTTTGCTTTTGGTCCCCCACATGAGCATTCACCATACCAAGTTTGATGGGTACGAGATCTTGGCCCAACATTCACCATACCAAGTTTGGTGGGTACGAGATCTTGTACACATGGGAATCCCTCCCATGCACCTCAAAACCCTATGGCTGCTCAATGTAAATCTCTTCCTCAACCACACCATTGAGGAAGGCCTGCTCTGTTTGACTGAAAATCTAGGAGTACCCACTTACTCTCGATTGTCTCTTAGTATCCACTATGCTCACTTAGCCTTCCTGCTCAGTGCTAAAAGTTTGAGTCTGAGAGAGAGGAACCCTCTACTCCTTGTCCTATTCCTCCTACTTCTCA
Source organism: Pinus tabuliformis (assembly GCA_031772625.1). Classification (NCBI taxonomy): domain Eukaryota; kingdom Viridiplantae; phylum Streptophyta; class Pinopsida; order Pinales; family Pinaceae; genus Pinus; species Pinus tabuliformis. Next base: position 473,585,485 of record CM062816.1, read on the forward strand.
TTTTTCTCATGGCTATGTTTCAAGGTATCCTAAATTGCTTGTACTGTTTTTGTCTTCAGCGTATCCTGCTCCTAAACCTCCACTGTAGAGTAATCTATGCTGTAAGCTCTCTTGAGATCCCTCTGCTCCTCAAAATTCACATCCCTGCATAACCCTGTTTTCCTGAGTGTCAACGAGAAAGAGATGAAGGGACAACAAAGTTTTGTCTAGGGCTAATCACAGAAATGGCAGTTTGGATTTCAAAGAAGAAGGTCTCGATACTTCAACCGAGACAGAATATTTGGTCAAGGGTATATATATTATAGAATACTAACGTAGTTGAAAGAGATCTGGGATGGAGAGAATACTAACGCAGTGCTTCAGTTGTGTTGGAGAGGGTTTCTTCAGGTAGTTTTTCTGAATATCTGCTTTCGAATAGAGAGGTATTACTGTCGGTTATTTTTCTCTGTCGGGTGAGCCAGTTTGGCACCCAATTGTACTCAAGGATAGACTTCATAATAAAATAAACCCTCTGAATTGTTGCACCAGTTTTCCCAAGTTGGGTTTTTCCGGGGATGAGTTGTCCAAAAATAATAGTGTCACTTGTGTGTTTGTTATTTCTTTCAATTGTTGATTTGTAGATGGTTGAGACTGTATTGTGTTTATTGCGATGTTTACATGTTTAAATAACTTGTTTGTAATTAACAAGTAGGAGAAATAAACTAGAAGAATACAGATAAAATTTCTAACGATTAGACTTAGAAATTTCAACATGGTATCAGAGCATGGTTGCAGATCACAGGAGAGCTGAAGGCACCAGCGAAAGCAGAGAATTTGCAGTAGAAACAGTTGTCCCGAGTGACAGAAGTTGTTACTAGCATAAAGCAGTGGAGAAGGGTTGACGCAGAGGGATTGCGTCATCAGTCTGAGGTAGAGAAAGGCCATCATAGAGGCCGAGGAGAGCAAAAAAGCCTCACGGATAACCACCCAGAGACCTGGAGGGTTGACACAATTAGCTAGGGGAGCATTTCAGCCATTGTTGAGATTGCGCAAAGCCTACAGGCTCAGTGCTTCGAATGCTGGGTTTAGAAAGCTGTGGGCAGTTTGCAAGGAGTGAAGTTGGTGGGGTGTTGTGGGCAGAACAATACCTAATGGGGCAAAACCAAGGTAGGGGAGTCGCTATCGAGGTGGATTTCTAGCGAAGGAAACTAGATCAGTGTTGTAGGTGCACAAGAGATTGGAGAGGTGCAACTCGATAGTTGGCAGGCAGATTTCCAAGAGGAAAATCGAGACTCAGATGGAGTCTAGCAGAGAACTTCCACACTGGAAGTAGCAACTCAGAGGGAGTCAAAGAGAGAACTTCCAGAGGGAAGTAGAGACTCGGAGGAGTCGAACGAAGGACCAAAGAGATGTCCATGAATGGGCTGAGGGATCAAGACAAGCAGGACAAGGCGTGCAACTTTGTGGTCTGGAAGGCCAGGATCCTGTCCATTCTAGATACACATTGCATCAAGGCCTTCGCCTTGAGAACAGTGGCTATCACAGTTGACCCGACTGATAATGAGAAGTACGAGGAGGCAATGGCCAAGGCGAAATGCATAATCCTTGATGGGGTCAAGGATCAGTGGTCCAACATATTGCCAAGAAGGAGACGGAAAAGGAAATGTGGGACAATTTGAAGCCGTTGTACCAGCATACTTCCGTGCAGAGGAAGATGTTACTTGAGAATCCGCTGCGGTTATACCAGATGCAAAAGGGGGAGCAGATAGATCACTTCCTCGGTTAGTTGAAGGAGATCTGGTACCGACTTCCATAGGGGCTACGACGGATCAGGAGTTGATGATGAGGACCACACTAAACACAGTCTCCAAGGAGTGGGAGACATTTGTCCATGGCATATTGGGTAGGGCGAATCTTCTAGATTGGGAAGAATTGTGGGAGGCTCTTCGCCAAGAAGAGATCAGACGACTGAGTAAGACGCGAAGTAGCAACAGAGTTGTCCGTATCAAGAAGGAAGAGGAACAGGATGCAGCTCTGGCATCCGCGGGGAAGCAGGAGAAGAGGAAGAAAAATTACCTCTCCAAGGTTAAGTGCTTTAACTGTGGGGAACTAGGTCATTATGCAAACCAATGTCCGAGGAAGAAGAACAAGGGTGAGGTGTCTGACTCCAAGGCAGTGCCTGCGAAGGCAAAAAAGGAGGTAGAGGAGGATGACGATTGTGCCATAAGTGTTCATGTACCTCTAGAGAAGAGGAGGGGAGACATCGATCTGTAGTGAGGAGGACTATAGGCGACGATGGGTAGGATCCTTGAGTTACCCAAACTCGTGGATTATACCTTGCTACGAGAGCCCCGAAGAGAGAGTAGCAAGACTGGCGAATGTTGGTAGAAACGGATGTGATTAAGCGGTGAAGAGTGCTATAGTGCAGGATTCCTGAGCAACAAAGTGCTAGCAGGCTGCAACAATGTGAGAGGCGTAAAGAAGGTTGCAACAGTACAGGATGGCATAAAGAGGTTTGCAGTAGTGCGAGAGGCAAGGAGTTGCTGCAGCAGAGCAGAGGCAGTAAAGGGAGTAGTTGATAGTGGCAGAGAGAGCTTCAAGATCGGGAGTGTTTCTAGCCTGACAGGGATGTCAGTAGTTGGGTCGATAAGTTACTTACTTCTTAGTAACTGAGTTGTAGTGTAGTAGCGGTTAGCAGTAGCACGATGCAAGATGATGAGAAGGGGTTGCAGTGCCCCTATGGAAGTCAGTTGGTCCCAGATATCCTACAACTGACCGAGGAAGTGATCTATCTGCTCCCCCTTTTGCATCTGGTATAACCGCAACTGATTCTCAAGTAACATCTTCCTCTACACGGAAGTATGCTGGTACAACGGCTTCAAGTTGTCCCACATTTCCTTTTCCGTCTCCTTCTTGGCAATATGTTGGACCACTGATCCTTGACCCCATCAAGGATTATGCATTTTGCCTTGGCCATTGCCTCCTCGTACTTATCATTATCAGTCGGGTCAACTGTGATAGCCACTGTTCTCAAGGCGAAGGCCTTGATGCAATGTGTATCTAGATTGGATAGGATCCTGGCCTTCCAGACCACAAAATTGCACGCCTTGTCCTGCCTGTCTTGATCCCTCAGCCCATTCATGGACATCTCTTTGGTCTTTCGTTCGACTCCTTCAAGTCTCTACTTCCCTCTGGAAGTTCTCTCTTCGATTCCCTCTGAGTCACTACTTCCTGTCTGGAAGTTCTCTACTAGACTCCATCTGAGTCTTGATTTCCCTCTTGGAAATCTGCTTGCCATCTATCGAGTCGCACCTCTTCGATTTCTTGTGCACCTGCAACACTGATCTAGTTTCCTTGGCTAGAAATCCCCCTTGGTAGCGACTCCCTCTACCTTGGTTTTGCCCCGTTAGTACAGTTCTGCCCACAACACCCCAGCAACTTCACTCCTTGCAAATTGCTCACAACTTTCTAAACCCCAACAATCGAAGGACTGAGCCTTTAGGATTTGCACGATCTCAACACTGGCTAAAATGCTCCCCTAGCCAATTGTGTCAACCCTCCTAGTCTCTCGGTGGTTATCCGTGAGCCGTTTCTGCCCTCCCCGGCCTCTGTGCTGGCATTTCCCTACCTTAGACTGATGACGCAGTCCCTTTGCGTCAACCCTTCTCTGCTGCTTTCTGTTAGGAACAAATTCTGTCACTTGGGACAACTGTTTCTGTTGCAAATGCTTTCCTTTAGCTGGTGCCTTCAGCTCTCATGTGATCTGCAACGACGCTCTGATACCATGTTGAAATTTCTAAGTCTAATCGTTAGAAATTTTATCTGTATTCTTCTGGTTTATTTCTCCTACTTCTTAATTACAAACAAGTTATTTAAACATGTATACAACGCAATAAACACAATACCTTCTCAACCATCTACAAATCAACAACTGAAAGAAATAACAAACACACAAGTGACATTGTTATTTTTGGACAACTCGTCCCTGGAAAAACCCAACTTCGGAAATCTGGTGCAACAATTCCGAGGGTTTATTTTATTATGAAGTCTATCCTTGAGTACAATTGGGTGCCAAATTGACTTACCCGACAGAGAAAAAAACCTACAATAATACCTCTCTATTATGAAGCAAATATTCAGAAAATCTATCGGATGAAACCCTCTCCAACACAACTAAAGGGATAAGAGCATGATGTATAAGATATATCAGTGAATATCCCGCTTTAAGGTGAGACGGTTCATTGCCCACCAGGGGTTGGGACAATCATTGGTTCCTATCTTATGAGCAAGGCTCATAGAACTTGTAGGAGCCAGCGTGATAGCCGTGATAATGGGGTAGAGCTCATGTATTGGCTTTTGCCCACGTGCTAAATGTGCTTGTCATGACCATCTTTTGCATTTTGTGGTACATTTTCTTACTGAATGTGGTGATAGGGTAATAATGAATGAAAAGAGGGTAATATAAGTAGATAAGGGAGTGGGACCACGCAATCAATATCGGGGTTTCCCATGAAATACCATCCTTAGAACCAAATGGTCAATAAAAGAGATCCCACGTGACTAGAATCCAAGGTTAATTCCTAAAAGGGATCTAGGGGACAAAAGCACAGATCTAGCCCATTCTTTCTGCCGAATTCCCCATTAATCAATGTACAGAAGTGTCCAGGATAAACAACTTACAATACTCAATTTCTAAATGACAAGGCATATCTTTAGATTCGGGAGGCCCACCTTGAAACATACGATCATAGCAGATGTGCGAGGGACCACATGGTTGGCTTTGGTGGCGGAGAAAATGGCACAATGAGCTAGCTGGTGGCTGCAAGGGGCTGTTTGCTGCCGGCTGAGGACCATCTTGGAGAATTTTTTTTTGCTAGGGATATTACCCATATCATGGTGGGTAACATTTACCATTGTAAAAAAATATTATCTTTGTAATTTTTTTAATATGGTAGGAAATACCATGGGCTAATGGTTTGCCAAAACCAGGGGCCTATGAACCACCAATGGTAATGTCAAAATCTGCTCTTCCTTTTTTTATTTTTTATTTTTGTTTAAATGCTATCTGTTGACCACTATGTGTCAACGACCCCATAGCAGTACACCCCTTTTTTTCGCAAAAGGGATAGCGCTTGATTAGCGTGTCCGTGCTGTTCGACTATCATCATCAGCCCGATCATGTTATATTGTAAACCCTTTCTGCATGTGTAAATCGTAAATAATCTCAGCAGATTCGTGTTGTGTATGTAGTTGCCTAGGTAAACCTAATTTTTTGATGACGATCTACATTTCAGAAGGTTTTTTGTCTCACCGATCCATGATCGACAGAGTTTTCCTTAAGCCTTACCCCAAAGCCGGAATAGATTTTGTCACCAGAATGTTAGGGGAGTCCTAGTGTGCTAGATCAAGTCTATGTAAAGGTGATTTGGGAATAATCCTAACTATTTGGTTAGGTTATTGCAAATTGCTTGATTTGCTAGATTATATTTGTGTCGCAGAAATGGGTAGTCTGTGAGGGTCTTGTTCAAATGGGTTTTCCTCCTTGAGATGTAAAAAAATAAAAATGTAAAAAATCATGATATAAAATGTCTTGAGGGTTAGAAAAATAATTTATCCCCTCATAGGTCCTAGGTAAATTTAAATTTTTCCAGAGGTTAAATTTGGGGATTCCTTTAAAAAATTAAATCTTAACTGGTCCAGGGACTAAAGTTAGTTGATTATTTTGCTAAATTTTATGTCTTAGGTCCTTGGGGTTAAGTCAAAGTCAAAGTTTTGAGGAAATAAATGCAAAATTTTAATTTTTCAATTTATTAAAATGCATTTATTTGAAAAATTCGAAATTTTCTCAATATTTAAAATTTCGACAAATGAGATTAAAAGAAACTTTGATCCTCATCAATGGTCGAGATCACTTTGACAAGGATCACTCGAACTAGCCGTTGGGAAATTTATCTTTAAATGGGGGGTCAGTTGTCAATTGAGATCATTCGATCTTTGAGTCGTGTGCTAAGTGAAAGCTCTCTCTTGTAATCTTTTTTTTGAGTAATAAATAAAGACTTTGGAGTTAATTTCTGCTGGTGTTACTCTTCGTGGAAATGTTGTAAGATGTGTTATTTTCCTGCATAGATTTCCTTTTCAGCCATTGATAATAGCTCTCTGAAGAGTGCTTTAAGCACATGTATCTTGCTTGATCACTGGGGTTTAAATGGTAATTTAAGTTCTAGATATAATGGTAGGTATCTCTATTAGATCTGAATTTTATTATCGTTTTCTCGCTCTACATTAATGGTTGAACTGAGTTGTGCTGGGAATTTTTGATTCTGAGATCATCGGGCGTTCGGGGAAGTTTTCAGTTGGACCAGCCAACTCCCGATTAGTATTTTCTGAAGAGCCCAGCTTGATTAAATCCCCGACTTATCATAAGAAGTTTTATTGTTGATGGATGAAGGGCTTTAGGTGAAGCACCTCTGTTTAAATTTAAAATTTTCGAAAATTTTCTGTGCTAAATTGATAAATCTAGCTTTTAAGAGCCTCAGATTATCAGACCTGGGAGTGGAGTTGGACTCACACTCGCCAGATCTGGTACATCTGCTACTCCTGGGCATAGATCTTTAGGTTTTTTTTTTTTATTTTTCTGACTTAGGGTTTCCAATTTTTTGGTATTTCGGGATTTTGGGTGTTTGTTTTCAGGAACAGGTTGCAGATTTGAAGGTGAAGTTTTATTTGAAGCAAGATGTAGGCCCTGGAGGGTAAGATCTGGCCTCAGAACCAGCTCTTGCAGGGGTATTGTTTCTGCGGTCCAAGGATTTTAAAATATTTTAAATTTGAAAACTGTTTCACAGGGGTTTCAATTAATAACTCTGAAGCAGCACATAACATCTTAATCTGGAAATTTCTAGGTTTTGTTGGGCTGTCCTCCAAGGCTTTTTTCGAAATCGTTTTGAATTTCTGTCTTCTGCCTAGTGTTTCATTTCTCTGAAAAATTTCGAATTTTTTTTTTGAGGCTGGAATACTCGCTCATCTCTTCTATGCTACCCAACCAACATATCTCCTCAGATCCTGCACGTTGCCCTTTCCCTTCCGCTGTCATACCTTGAAGCGCCTCTGCGTTCCTCACTTCTGCAACACCGTCCGCCTTCTTGTACGCAAAGTCTCTCTCTCTCGCAAAACTCCCTCAACGCAACCATTTATTCCACACTGCTTATCTAACCCCTTCCCACACTTTCCTTTCCATCTTCGGCCTCCTCATTTTCTGCTCCGTTGCCCACGCTGTCCTCATCTTTTCCCTGGCCTGTGGCTTTCCTCGTCGTTCCCCGCGGATTTCCCAACGCTGCTCAGCTCCTTCCTCCATCCGCATTGAACTCCCTTATCCACCTGCGTCGAACCCTCTCTGCCGTCGAACTCCCATAAACCTGCAGACAAGAACAAACTCGTTTTCGATTTTAGCTTATGGTGTTTGGTTTACGTTTAGTTCTCCCTTTTTATTTTTATTTCCATTTTCATTTAGTTTAGGGTTTAGATAGATTTCGATTTTCATTTTATTTTTCTTAGTTAGGTTTTATATATATATAGTTTATGAATTTGGTTTTGTTGGTAAATCATTTAAAAAAACATTTAAAATAAAAACTATAAAAAAAAGGAAGGGTCTTCATTTTTATTTTTATGTGACTTTGGGACATTTAAATCAAAAGCATTTTTAGCATTTAAAGATTTTTTAAAGTTTTTTATGTGGGTCACATGAAAAAGATCTCGACTAATCCTTACCGCATTAAATCTAACTTAGCACACTGAAAAAGTTTTTCCTAAATTTGTGAATTTAAAGCTCCTTCTTGGTGTCTTGTGTGCTAAGGTAAGAATCTAGAAAGACAATTTATGTGGTATTTGTCATTTCTCTATATTTAAGTATGCTTAAATTTTTTATATCTGAAGATTAACTATTTTAAAGTGGTGAATCATTTTTTGAAACTGGTTAGCTTTTAAATTTCGTGGTTGATTAAGGTATTTGTATCTCTTGAAATCAAATTGCTAAGACATTGTGCGTCCATGAAATTTATCGTCATTGCTTGAACCATTTAATGTTCATTACACGCTTGCAAATATTTGCAAGCGATTGTTAAAGAGTTTTATCGTGGAATTATATCTCTATTTCCTAAGCAGCGACAACTAATCAATTACTTGGTTTTCATTTTATCTAGCGAGATCACTAACTCCTTAAGGCACTGGTATTAATCATTTAATGTCTAATCAAATCTTAAGTCTTGCTAGGTCTTAAATAAGTATTTGATCGCCTCGCTGTGTCTCCCGAACTGGTTGGTTCTCAACTAGTTCTTCTTTTCCATAGGGTCTACTCCCCTTAGCTTGCTATAGGGAGACAACTTAAACGGAGAGATCGAGGATCAGGGTGACAACCCACGATCTGAGCGTTGTCGCCGTGCTTAGACACTTTGTGCGACAACACTATCTTTCCAATATCATGTGTTTTGAATCAATGGGAAAATCAAAATTTTCTCTTCTTTTTTCTTTCCTTTAAAGCCTATCTTTCCAATACCATGCGTAAATAGCATGTGGTTTTGAAATCACAGGCTCTAATACTAGATGGTGCACATAGTCTTTTAGTGTTCAATGACATATATTGATTTATAAACGAATGGATGAATATAATGAAGGAGAATAGTGTTATAATGAGTGGATCCCAACTTAATATAGCCTAAGGTACCCTTAGAATAGTCATGACTCATGACCATTTAGACATGTCCTTTTAATTAGTATTTATTATATTCAATTATTATTACTATTATTATTATTGGTTAGTTTCACTATTTATTTATTATTTATTTAATATATATAGCACCATCCTACTCAACAACTGCATCCTTGTAGAAATTTGTCAAACTGGGACGTGTTTCAATTATGACATCAAGAACTTTGCCTCCCTAGCATTGATCCCAAGGTAGGTTTATTCACACTAAGTTCTCTAAAGGTAAGTCAACCAAAATAAGGCAAAGGTTCTAGGGAATACAAGCCTTCCACATCACATGGTGTACTTGTTGAAAAATGGTAGCTCCTTCCACATCACATCATGCACTTGTTGGAGAAATTATGAATTTTGAAATTGTCCAAGTCAGCCTCAAATGGACAAGTCGACCTCAACACTTGAAGGGGTTTGACCCCCAGGTCAAAACCCATCTCCTAGCACACATATATATTAGCATTTGATTAACCTCATTTGGCATCCATCAACTCATCCATTCAATCTGAAACAAGCAGTTTTGTTCATAGGTGCGAAGGCGAAAGAAGACAAATTTTGCAGCGAAGATTGACCTCTCTTGTGTGAAAGTTCTATCACTGCAACAACTGATTTATTTTTCCTACTTATTTCATGATAAGTTATTCATGAGATTACTTCAACAAACATTAAAATAAATACGACTGCAGATAACACACCGTAATACAGAAACAAACATATGCACACGTTGACACAGTTATTTTGGACTAATGTCCCCGGAAAAACCCAATGTGGGAAAACCGGTGCAGCAAGGGAGGATTTTATTATTCAACAATTTTCTTGTACAACAGGGTGCTAAACTGGCTTACCTACAGATAGACAAACTTTCAGCACTTTTCTAAACCCAGCGTAGGCCCTATTGACCTTTGCTATAGCCTGAAACCCCTTGCGTCAACCTGAAACCCTCTGCGTCAGCCTATTGAGGCTTTCCACATCCTCTTTGGGCTTCTGCGTCACTCCTGCAGCCTCTGCATGGATGACGCAGGCCCTTTTGGCTCTGCGCAGTCTCTGCTGCCTCTGTGTGGCTTCCTCTAGCTTTGCGTCTGCCTCTTCTGCGCTGATCTCCCGTCTCTCTGTTTCGTACTTGCTACCTCCTGACTGCTCCCCAAACCACTGGTTCAATGTCTCAGCAAACCCCGCTCCAGATGTTGAACTGATTGGTCTCCCTCAATGTTTCCTCCAACTGCCCTTCAAGCCTTCTCTTATACTTTGTTTGTTGACATCTGAATGGCCGAGACTAAGTCCGTAATCGACGGCTAAGATTATATCTGGCTGGATCCATGTCTTTTGGACCAGTCTAACACAAATTCATATTAATACACATTAATATTTTATTTTCTCTAAGTTTAGACTTAGGGACTCCATTAAAAATATTAATTATTTTAATACCTCCTGATCTGTTTAGAATCTGCCCAAACCCTTTTTGGGTATTGAAGATCTCATGTGCCCCAACCTCTCCACCAAATTTCGTGGCTAGAGCACATCTGATGTTACCCCAAATCAACATCTTGTTTCTGTTTTCTTGCTGCTGTTTGATTGAGCTTTTGACACAATTTGGAGACTGAGTTTCTATGTGATTCGTTGACTGTGTTTGACTGAAGTTTATCTTTGTTTTGGGCAATTGACTGAGGGTTGACCGCAGGTCAACTTCTGTTATTTGTCCGAGACTTTGACTGAGGAACCTCAGGCCGAATTTTTGCTTCTTTACCAGAGACTTTAGGCTGAAATTCGGCCCTCTTATGCAGACTTTGACTGTGGACCGGCATTGACAATTTCTCTCTCCTTTGACTGGTTTTGTCTTGGCAACTATTGAGGTCAGAGATGGGCATTTTGATTGGAATTTTCTGATGTACACTTTGATGAATTGAACTCATTCTCATAAGGAAACTTTACCAGGTTTTCCCCCTTGTGGGGTTTTTCTCCCAAGAAATTTTGGTGTCTCTTGTTCATTGTCTTTACTGTGATCTCCATTGCTGTATTAAAGTTAATGGTTGAAAATTTTCATGTGCAACTGCTTAATGATTGAAATGCTCTAAAGAAGTCAAATTGTATCATTGGAAGCAGTTATCAGTTTGAAAAATTGTACTAGTCTTGTTTGCTACTAGAAAATCAACAACACTCTCCTAGTTAGGTGCACTTTCAAACTAATCAACACCTAAAATACGATGCTATTTTTTGCCGCTTCGCAGATCTAGTTTAGCGATTTTTTTTCACTGTATGAGATTGATATTTAGATTTTGGGGGGATGAATGGGGGGATGAGGGTAGTTAAATTAGAGCTTTTAGATTGTCTATTTGGCTATTTTAAGAAGTTCATATTTTTAGAAAGTTCATCATTTTCAGCAACAAAAGGTGATCCTAGGTACCCACTTGATATTTCTCCTAATGGGCCCTTTCAGGATTTTAGGATTCATAGTCTTGAAAGTTTTTCTATTTTTAGAAATCTTGTAGTAGATCTGGATATCCTTTTGGGAGATGAATATGGAAATGCATTTTTGTGAAATTCCAAGGCATAGTGCCTTGTTTAAAACTGATCAAGCCTAGGTTTAAAATAAAATGTTTTTGCATTTAGAGATAATCAATTTTTTGGATACCTAGCATTGAGTACAACATGTGGGTAAAGTTTGTTAGCAATCAAACACTTTGGACATTATGTTGAAATTAAGGCTTGGCTTTTTCTAGATTTGACGATATTGTTAGGTATCCATTGTGGTGAGCAACATTGGTGTCAAGTCTAAAGTCATCATGACAACCTTGATGCTCAAGTCAAAATAAGGTTTCTGTCACTCTTCGAAGCAACACTTAATCTAGGATACAATATGTCATATTTACATGTTGATGTTTCGACCTAGTTACTTGTGCATTATTGATTATTGGTTCCTGGTTATGTTGACCATATGAGTAATTTGTTCAATTGAGGAGATCTCATTCCCCTGAGATTTGGATGCCACCTGGTGGCTGGAGCTACATGAACTACTTGAAGAGGAGTTCAGTGTTTTGACCAAAGTTAAAAACAATTTATCTTTAGTTTAGTTGACTTGTGTTCAACAATGTTGCTAGAACTGGACGTGACGAATCATGTTGACCCCAAAAACCAGAACTAGGAAAATACAGGACACAAAAACCAGTCACCAAGAAATATATAAAGCCTTAAAGTTTTGATTAAAAATATTTATATTCAGGTATATCCATTCAAATCGAAGCCATTAGATATAAATATGAAAAGTTTTATCATGTATAATCTATATAGTATATAGCATTGTAAGGGTGAGTATAAGAAAATGGCACTGATTGCAATACATTTCTGAACCAAAATATAACTACATTGAGGGTCTAAATGGCTTGCAGAGTCCAAAAAATAATCATTACTATAGTCTACAATCGAATCAAATGCATACTCATTAAAATTTTTAGGTTATTTTGGGTGGAGGGTGTGCACTGGTACAAACTGTTAAACATGGCTGGTTTTGACGGTTCTGAACCAGTTTCTATTTGGTTTAGAACAAAAGTGGTCGTTTCTGTTTTGAGGGACTGGCTCTGCCCAGGAAACCCCCAACACTGCTCCTCCAACCAATTAGCTGGTTTCAATCCAGTTCCAATAACAATGGTCTTCAGTTGGAGTTCAGTTCAGTTGAGTAGTCATCAGTTCACTTTAGATCTATTCATGCACATGCTGTTACTACTTTGGAGAGGAGTGCTCTACTTCTAGAAGCTTCTTGTTGCTTAATTTTGTTTGCTGGACGCTTGACCCATTCATATGTGTGGTGTGCCCTAGCTGGGAATCTTGCTTTTGTTGATTTTTCTGTGTTGCATACTTTCTATTCTTGCTCAAAGGAGGATCACCTCACTCGGGAAGCCCATTTTTACTTGTGACATCTAATTTCTGCCTTGGATCTAAGTAAAATAAGTGTCATATATTATATTTTCACGTAATATCTAATTCATGAATAGAACGCTAGGAATTTTGAGCCTTATCCTTCCTTTTTTGAGAACATCTATCTTTGGCACAGAGAGAATGTGCTACCTAGAGGTCGTCTTTATTACATTTCATGGGTTATTATGGGCAGATGAGGGTGCCTTTGTCAAGGAGATGTTTATGACACTTGTTTACTTACTCTTGAGATCTATCTGTTCCATATCATGCATCTTTCTTGGAGGTTTGATATTGGCAGTTGTTGATGATTATTAACTTATATCCAACAACAATGTTGTGACACTGAAGCAACACTTAAAACATGCTTGTTTGGCTTCACACAGTCAAGGACACGTAGGGGTTCCAATTTGACAGCAGCGCCTAGAGGTTCCCAAGTGCTAGAATGGCTTGTGAATGCTCTTGGGAGTGGGGCAGGTCTCACCTCAAAGCCCTTGAGAAGTTTCCATATCTCTTGGAATGCTCCGTTTGATTATGGAATGTTTTGTTCCAGTTTCCAAGTTCCCAAAAATGGGGAAATGGCTTTCCAAATCCCTAGGAGTGGCTCCCATGCAACTAATATTTTAATATTTTATTTTGTATGACTTTTGGTGGATTAGCATATATCTTGACCCATTCATATGTGTGGTGTGCCCTAGCTGGGAATCTTGCTTTTGTTGATTTTTCTGTGTTGCATACTTTCTATTCTTGCTCAAAGGAGGATCACCTCACCCGGGAAGCCCATTTTACTTGTGACATCTAATTTCTGCCTTGGATCTAAGTAAAATAAGTGTCATATATTATATTTTCACGTAATATCTAATTCATGAATAGAACGCTAGGAATTTTGAGCCTTATCCTTCCTTTTTTGAGAACATCTATCTTTGGCACAGAGAGAATGTGCTACCTAGAGGTCGTCTTTATTACATTTCATGGGTTATTATGGGCAGATGAGGGTGCCTTTGTCAAGGAGATGTTTATGACACTTGTTTACTTACTCTTGAGATCTATCTGTTCCATCTCATGCATCTTTCTTGGAGGTTTGATATTGGCAGTTGTTGATGATTATTAACTTATATCCAACAACAATGTTGTGACACTGAAGCAACACTTAAAACATGCTTGTTTGGCTTCACACAGTCAAGGACACGTAGGGGTTCCAATTTGCCAGCAGCGCCTAGAGGTTCCCAAGTGCTAGAATGGCTTGTGAATGCTCTTGGGAGTGGGGCAGGTCTCACCTCAAAGCCCTTGAGAAGTTTCCATATCTCTTGGAATGCTCCGTTTGATTATGGAATGTTTTGTTCCAGTTTCCAAGTTCCCAAAAGTGGGGAAATGGCTTTCCAAATTCCTAGGAGTGGCTCCCATGCAACTAATATTTTAATATTTTATTTCGTATGACTTTTGGTGGATTAGCATATATCTTGAAAAAAATATATTTTGTCACTATCATCATCTATTACATCATTTTAATTGAGTGACATTTCTATTGTAGTGTGGTTTTGCAAGAAGTTGTATTGGTACGTTGGCCAACATTTTGCATAACAATAAGCATGATATGAATTTATTTTTCGCTTTCTTCTCTATGAATGCTAGCTTCTTTAACAAACCTAGTTTTTGGTCCCAACTAGACGATTTCATACTAACTCTTTGCATCTTTCAGGCTACACACCTTTGTCATGGAATGCTCGAGTTCAAATTGCTTTAGATGCTGCTAGAGGTCTTGAATATATACATGAGCACACAAAAGCTCATTATGTTCATCGAGATATTAAAACAAATAACATTTTGCTTGATAACTATTTTCGGGCTAAGGTGAGTTTTTCTTATATACATATGTATGTACATATATTCATTGCATTAGGATGTTATAAAGAATACATCGATTTACAAGAATAGGTACAAGCCCATAGATGAAATGCTATTACATGCCATTTGGTGAGAAAGGCATCTTGTTAGCTTGAGTCCCAAGCTCTATATAGTTCACCTCTTTCTTGAAGTTACTCAATCTAGTACTAATTTGGGGAAGCTAATGTAAACACTACAATCTTGAATTTCCCCTGGATGTAGAGACTTTGAAATGGTTTTGAAGGTGGCAGATCACCTTTCTATATGAAAGATAAGGTTGTTAGGTGAGCAATTCCCCATAGTATTCTTCCATGCCATTGAATTATCCAACTCCCAAAATCAGACGCTTCTATTAGAGTGAGCCAACAAAGAGAGTTGAATAATTGGTTGAGGTCAGCCTAAAAATAAGGAGCCACCTTACATTCCCCTCATCTACATATAGGACATAAGCCCTTTGTTGTCCCTGAGGAATGTAATTGTGCTTTTGCTGCAAACTATGTTTAAGGAACATAATTGAGGTCAGATTAATTGTATCCCCTCAGCTACATATAACACATAAGCCTTTGTTGTCCCCAAGGAATGTAAATGTGCTTTTACACCAAACTATGTTTAAGAAACATCCATCTTAAGACATGAAATTTGAAGGCAACTCATACTCCCAGTTGTTTGAAATCTTTTTAGTCATCAAATTTCAAAATCTTGGAGATCCCACATTCTCTTTAGTTTATTTGTTGTTCAAAAAGTTGGTCTCACTTTCTTGTAGAGCTTCATAGCATCATACCATAACTTGTGGATGGATAGCTATTGGTATCAATCTTTAGTTTGTTCATATCATTGTTGTACATACGTATATCTGAATGAGAATTCAAAGCTGATATTCAGCCCAGAGTTTTCTGCCAATTTTTCATGATGCTATACTGTTTCATTTTCTATGTTTGATTAGCTTCATTATTTGTCTTGCCATAACATAGCCGTGTTAAATAAAAGAATTGTAACTGTTTCTATGGATGTGCTATTTTTGTTGGGTGCACTATTCCCAATCACAGTGTCATGCCTGTCAGATGCAAAGTGCTTGTACAGAAGGGTATATGCAGTACACGTAGGTAGACTTGTGTAATATTGTATTTGATGGTGATGTTGTTATATAAGGTGAACTGCCTCATTTATCTTACTGACTCATGCCTCCGCTTGATCCACAGATCCAACAAACAAGCCATTGGAATAAGATTTAGGTGTCATATATGGTTCCTTAGTGTAGAAAATCTAGAATTCGGAATTTTAATGCAATTCTGAATTCTCTCTTCACACCAGGAGTTTCCCATATCCAAACCCTATGAATATTGAGCCATAGGGCTGATCTGAAATATAAATCACAGACAAAAATAGTGGACAATAGTTCAATTCACTTCAACTCCAATCCACAAGGCAATTCAAGAGTTTTTGCCAAACATATGCCAAGAAGTTTCAGTTCTTAGGCCACACTTTTCCAAGCATATGCCATATCTAAAGTCACTTCAGTTGCTGCAGATTTACTGTGGTAGATCTGCCCTTGTTAATTTTCCTACGAACCTAGCACCTGACACTTCATTGGCCTAGCATATTACAGATTTACTGAATGAAAGCATAGCTAGATTCTTAGCTTAATTAGTTGAAGCAAATTTCACATTGACCAATCTCAACCACAATGACACAAACAGATTCTACCCAATCAACAGCTTGTTGAAGAAAGTGTAACTAGGTTCGGTCTTCATAATGACATGATCTTTGTATTTGATGTAATAGAAGGAAATAATTTATTTTTGTAATCTTGCTACATGGGTTTCATGAGCAAGAAGTGTCTCTAGGTAAAAGACTTCTTGATGTCTTCGGGATTTATTATAAATGTCAAAGAGTCATGTCATGTGTATAGAAACTCTTTATGAGTTCATGTAAATATGTACAAGTCTTCAAAGTTGTGTAACAGCCCTCCAAGACAAAGATCAATGCCTCAAAAACAAACCTACCAAAGTCTGCAGGCGAAAACAAGGAAGAATACTTCATGTCGGCTCCAAATATGAATTAAATACATAAATGAAAGCTATGTTGGCTTGATAAAAGGACACGTCGGTTCATGAATGTATGTCAGCTCAATATAGGAGGCTAACCACTATAAATACCCATGAAGGGTCAACGAAAATCATGTAAGAAAATTTTCGGATTGCTCTGAAATTTCATGTGGAGAAGCAGAGCCGCAGATAGGGTTTGACTACACCTCATTTGGGGTTTAGGTGCAGTCATAACCTCGGCTAAATGAAGCAGAATAATCTCATGTAAGGACTAGCCTGGGTTTTGGACAATCTTGGCATACCTATGATTGGAAGGAGAAGCCCTCGGATGGGTAATATCGTGGATAGAGACACAACATGTATACTTCTGTGATTACAACCTCGACATCTCTGTTTTGGTATACAGCTCTGTGTAGATATGTCACAACGACAGATAGAATTATCTCGACATGCCTATGAATCAACTCTCTGATGGATCTGGGTCTAAGATCCACGTTACAAGAAGACAAGCATCCTTGCAACTTCGGATATGTATGGGATCTCAGATACCTTGTAACCTCGATGATAGCTTGATGATGCTGATCTCAGTGGAGGGATAACATCACAGTCACTGTTTCATTGGAAATTAGAATGAAAGGTCTCGGAGCATGGAGAACACATTCACTGTCTCAATAAAGATCATAGTGGATGAGAGAACCACAGTCTCAATGATCTTTGAAGCAACCTGAACTATGATCTCAGTGCATCTATTGAGAAACAATCATTGTTTCAGTGGATCTAACTATAGCTCTCAGTCATGCATATGAAGATCTCATTGTCATGATGAGGATCTCAGTGAAGGTGCAGCAATGGTTGTTGCAGCAGTAATAAAGATCAGGATGGTGCAGCAGTGATGACCTTGGTGGTGCAGCAAAGATAATGATCTCTGCAGTGACAAGAAGAGGATTGATGGCTTGGTATTGGAGAGACAAGATATGTCAAGGGTCATGGTCTTAGTATTCATCAAGGAAATTTATATAAGAAGAATTTATGCATGGGTTGTATTGGAGAGACAAGATATGTCAAGGGTCATGGTCTTAGTATTCATCAAGGAAATTTATATAAGAAGAATTTATGCATGGGTTTTCCTCTCCAACAGGGAGAGGTTTTGGCCCTGGCAGAAAGACAAACATTTGTGTTCTTGTCTCTTTTGTTTTTGATAGCGGTTTGATGAAGTTAGCATACACACGTACTAATAATGAATGAAACATTAAGCTAATATAAATTGTATAAATGCTTCACAAATTGTTATCATGTGAAAGAAGAATCACCTTAATATGACAATGCTAGATTCTTCATCACAACTTTGCATTAACATTAGGGATTTACTGTTGAATTTTCTAAGTCTGACACATTAGAAACCCCTATTGCATTATTTGGTTTAATTTCTCCTACTTGTTTATTCCATTAACAAGTTATTTATAAATGTAAACATTGAAATAAACACATATGCAGCCTTAACTCATATACAAATCAACAACTAAGATAATTGAGACAAACACACAAGGGACACCGTTATTCTTGGACAATCGTGCCCGGAAAAACCCAATGCGGGAAAACGGTGTAGCAGATATCAGGGTTTTATTTTTATGCAGTTTCTGAATACATCTAGGGTGCCAAAAATGGCTCACCCAAGAAAGAATGCCCTCAGCAGTAGTACCTCTCCTCGGAGATAGATATTTCGGCTGATCGATCACCGGATGAACGATCACACAGCAACAATGGCAGCTCCTTAGCTGGACAACGAAAGCTGCTCTAAGCTTCTTTGCTACTCTTCGTCACTCTGCAAGGACTGTGTCACCCTTCCCGTCTCACCAACACTCAGTCTTCCCCATGAAAATTCTCCCGGCGCTGCCCCTTGGCCCTGCATCAACTCTGCTAGCCTCTGCGCAGCTATTGAAGCCTTTGTGTCAGACCCTTGGCTCTCTGCGTCGCTCTCAGACCCTTTGCACCACCCACGCTGGCCTCTTCAGCCTCTGCGTAGATCCCAGCTGCCTCTGCGTCAGCCTCTCCAAGCTCTGCGCTGTCTCTTTGGTGCTCTCTTTATCTCTCTTCTAAGTATTCTCGGCCTCGTGCCGAACTGCCCCTCGCTGCAACAGATCACTTGTTCGATTCTTTCAGCAGACCCCGCTCCAGAAAATCGAACTAAATGATGAATATGGTGTGCCTCCAACTAACCCTCAAGCCTCTTCTTATACTTTTCGTGTTGAGTCTTCAACGACCGAGATTAAGTCCCTAATCAATGACTAAGATTAGATTTGGCTTGATCCATGTCATTTAGAACATTCTCACCTAGTTTTATATTAATGCCCATTAATATTTTAATTTTCCTAAGTTCAAACTTAGGAACCCCATAAAAATAATTAATTATTTTAATATCTCTCCAACCTGAAGGAAATTTCCCCAAACCATTTCCAGGTCTTGGAGATCTTATGTGCCTTAGCCTCTCCACCAATTTTCATGGTTAGAGCACATTCGATGCTACCACAAATCAACATTTACTTGTGCTCCTCTTCCGATATAATGTCTAAACTAAGAAAATTATAGACTACAATATACCTTGGATCTAATCTAGAGGATTAGGCCCTAGATCAGTGCTCGATCCCTTTGGTTGATATGGATCTCCAAGTTTCCCTTTTGCACTTCTTCGGACCGGACATACTAGAGTATCACACTCGTCACTGAGATGTGTCTTGTGCTAATGTATGAAGTGTCTTCTCCCTCTCCTTTGTCTTGCTTTTATAACTTTACATTGAGTTAAATTCCTCACTCTAATCTACAAAGTGATTGATGGTGGAGATTAGATCTTGCCTTACTTGAGATCAAGGGTTGCGATTAAAATATAATCTTCAAAGTAATTATTTCACTTTTCCTCAGTTTACTTTAGCCTAATTAGCCGACATAATAATTATGTGCTTTTCCTAAGTTAAAACTTAGGCTAAGTTGCAAAAGCAACGTGCTCACACTTGAGCAAGTGTTATAAGGAGATCTATGGTTGACTTCTACATGTCTAGACACTTAGGCCTATGTAGAATTTCCTGCCCGAGCTACAAACATCAACTCTCCCTCTTACTTCTGCTACTTTGAACTAACTTCGACCTTGGAACTGTAGCCATTGCTTTGGTTGCTCCCTTTGAACTGAAAGCCTTGTCACTTGGTCTGGAAATATGCTTGAAGTCTTGCTCCCCTTGATTGGGTTCCTGGAAGCCTTCTGCTCTTGAACCTTTGGTAAGGTGATCTCATATGAAGAGACCTTCTTGACAAACTTGGAGGAATCTATTGAGTGCTTCTCCCCACCTAAACCTGGAGGTTGACTTTGATCCATATTGGATCATTATATTGTTTGTGATCCATCTCAATGCTTTCAGAGTGGAAAAAGTGGAGGAATCAACTTACAGGGCTATTGCTGCACAAACTAGTAGGCCTAGTGAAGAGACTAAAAGTAGAGGGCACAACAACAATTTTGGACAAAGGCCCACTGTCACGACAACCTATGTCCCCTTCTCTTCTCATATTTGCACCGACAAGAGGAGTCCCAGTATCCCTCACTTATGATTAATATGTCTATAATAGGATTCAAAGTGAGGCAAGGATGGCTCATTCAATGGAAAGGTTCAACTGAAGTGTGAGCTTTGGGAGAAGCAAGTAAGACTTTCCACAAAAAACCCCTTGAAGGAAATGCTATACGAGACTTGGGGTTGAGATATTTGACAAGGTAAGAGTTCATTTAGGGTCAAGATAGTCAAGAGAAAAGGTTTTGGATGATATTCTACTTGTTGTCTCTCAAATTGTAGATAAAATTGCGACAACGCTCACAACAGGAGTTGTCACTCTGATCCTTGCCCTCTTCGTTTAAGCTGTCTCCTAACTGCAGACTCGGGGGGAGGGCAGGTAGCCCCTATAGATAATATGTTAAACAACTTGTTGGAAACCAACAAGTTAAGGAGACACAATTGAATGGCTTAACAACTTGGCTGAAATTAAGAGGCAAGTATGATTATCAAGCACAATTTGATTATATTTTTAGAATTATAAGTTAGAGACCAATGCCTTTAGAGTCAATTACTTGCAGAATATGAATTAATGTTCCAAGTTATTGGATGAACAGTTGCTGCGATATGCAAATCGTATCCTATATGAAGTGCAAAACCTAAAGCTATGTGAGATGTAAGCTGTTGGTAAATTTTAGTTAGATGCCCTATCTGAGTTAATGCTTCTTCTCAAATCTTTTGGAACTATTCTCGAACGCAAGTTGTAGAGAGAAGCCCAAAGGAAGGAGGCTATGGCCTCATTAACAATACATCCTAAGGGGTTCTAACCACCTAGGTGACTTTGCTACTACAAGGGATTGCCCGCAAGAGAACTACAAGGTGACCTATGTTAACTGCGAATGAGGGTTTAGAGTCTTCAAATTGTTTGAAGAAGGTGGTCCTATCTTCTTACAACCAAGTTTATGCTTGGAGGTATATTTTAGAAATGCACTTCTATGCTAGAATGAGTATGCAAGATGTGAGTGATTACTTCAATGAGATTATTAACCGAATTAAGTGCTTCAACAAGGAGATTCACTTGAGATCCAAAATGATATTCAACACAAGATAACGATAGCAAGTAAATGAAGCACTTAGAGCAATTATTTGTTATCCCAATGAAATAATAGAGACAATTCTAATGAAAAAAATTAGCAATTTCAATTACCTTGAGAGTTTATTAGAGCTTGTTAATATGTTAATTAATTCCTCTCATGATCAACAATTATGCACAAGAACCAATAGAGCAATCTATCGTTTAGATCATAAGCAAGTGAAGCACAATAGATGATGATAACAAGAACTGATAGAAATGAACACAAATGAGATTGCTAACAATGATTTAATGATGACAAAATGAGATGCCAAGAATGTTGAAAAATATAACTAGTGTCAGTCTTCATAATTTTATTTGAGTCATGATGTAATGTATTTGTGAAAAGAAAGAAAAAAGAATTTTTATTATAAAAGAAATTGACTTATTAAAGCATGAGTTTCATGCTTGGGTCAATTCTTTTAGGTCAAAGCCTCCATTGTAGGCTTCTAGGGTTTATGTCATGTTCCCTTGTCCATGTCATAATGTAACAAGCCCTTCTTGGGCATTATCAATGAAGAAACAAATTTATTTTTATGTAAAATATGTCATTTAGGCCTCCTCTACCAAGTTGGCCTCAACATGGACAAGTCGGCCTAATTGGAGAGGCAGAAACCACTATAAAAGTGCAACAACTCGACTCATTTGGAGCACATCCACAAGAAGGTCGATCTGCAATAGTTGGAGGCAGAGAAATGGTGCGAAGTTCAAGGAAGTCTTTGTCAAGGAAAAATAAGTCAAATTTTCTATCTGTACTCTCACATGTGCAAAATTTTGAAGCTGTTGGGGAGGTCGAAGTTGCTGAGTTGAAGTAGGGTCAAAATTTGAAGCTGGAAGGGCTAAAATTTTGGATTACAGCTGGGTTGAAGCTACTGGACAAGAAGAGGCTATTGAAGTTTGCTGAATCGTCTTGGAAGGCTGACTTGGTGGAGTAGGTTGGTCTTTTAGTCAGGTCTAATGTCATGGTCTATCTCAATTTGATCAGTGGAAGAGTTTGACTGGGTTTTGCTCTAGAGAGGGGTTTTAGCCTTGGTTGAGTGTCTACATCTGGTGTCGTTGATCTTCATGTTTTGTTTTGATGATTACTTGATGAAATAAAGATAAAAGAAGTGTAACTAGGTTTGATCTTCATAATGACATGTGCAATTGTGATTTTATGTAATTGATGAAAAGAAGATATTTTTTTTTGGTAGCACTTGCATCATGGGTTTCATGATCAAGGAATTTTATTTTAGTTAAGGTTCCCATTGTGAACCTTTAGGTTTTGTCATCAAGTCATAAAAGTCAAATTGAGTCAATGTCATGTATGTAGGATCCTTCTTGGGCATGCTACATTTTTGGATAAGTCATTAAATGAATAAGAAGGCCCTCCAAGACCAAGCAAAAGCATCTGCCTCATGTCGGCTGCAAGATGGTGTAAATGATCTTCTCCAAAAGACATGTCAGCTCACCCTTACTTAAGTTGGCCTAATTGATGGGGAAATCACTATAAATAGGGAAGCTCGACTTCCATTTGAGGCAAAGATTTTCGGGCAAGCAAGTCTGCAATTAGGTTTGCGAAAAACCCTTAGAAAGGAGTCTTATTGCTAGTGAAAGGAAGAGCAAGTTTGTTTGGGACTGTTTTAGGGTTGATCTCCACTCACACGTGCGAAGAAAAGCACTATCACTACCGTTGAAAAGGCGAAAGTCTGTCTTGCTATGCTAGGAGCTGAACCAAGAAGTATTTGAGTCAATTCATTAAGCCGAGTTGGAGAAGGAAGCCATTCAGTCCAAGTGAAGAAGGTTAAGGGATTGAATCATCGTATATCCCTCTCATGTGATGCAACTAATATTTCCAAGGAGGCCGAAATAAGGTGCAAGTCTGACGCAGAAGGAAGCCGAAGTTAAAGGGTAGCTGAGAAGGAGGAAGGAGTAGATGTTTGACTATTGTTGACTAAGGCAAAAAGGATCTCATCAAGGAAGCTTTGTGTCTTGGTCTTGGAGTGGCAAATAGGTCAAGGGTCTTGGTTGGTATTCGTCAATTGAAGTCTCGATAAGAAGAAGAATTCGTTTGGGTTTTTCCTCTCAATTGGGAGAGGTTTTGGGCCTGGCTGATAGGCTATATTCTGTGTCTAGGCATTGGTAGCTGTTTGATGAAGAACAACACCATAATAACCAAATAAAATAAGATCCTAATCTAAGAAAGTAAAAATCATTCACAAGCAGTTATCTTGTTGAAGGAAATGTATCTAGGTTGTGTCTTCATAAATTTACTTTTGATATTTGTATTTATTCAAGAAAAGAAATATTAATTTTATAATATCTATCAATGAGTTTCTTTCTCATTCGAGTAGGTCCAACGCTTGTTAAAGTGATATAGGTGAGTCAAAGAGTCAAAAGAACTATGTTGAAGACATTAAGGGTATGTTACATTATGTATATTTATGTATAAGAGTCAAAGGAGACACCTCCAAGCAATGTCAAGTCTCCACCTAGCAAAGACACCATTAAAAGAAGCACTGGCACCATTAAAAGCACCCTTTGAAGCAAAGGTAGCAAGTCGGCCTACAAGTCAGCCTAAAGGAGGGACAATCCTCTCTATATAGAGGTTGTCGACTCCCTCAAACGAAAAGCAACTCACTCTAAAATCAGTAAAGGTAGAAGACCGAAAAAGAAGCCGAGAAAGGGATGAAGAAGCAGCCTCTAATGCAACGAAGAAGCAAGAAGGAAGAGCAAAGGTTTTGGCACTGTTTTGGGGCCAATACCAACCACACATACTAAGAGAAGGAAGGGCTATGTGTGGTTAGGACAGCAGCAAGTCACCTCTCATCATATGTCATCATTTGGGCTACAAACTAGGTCTACTAGGCTTCCTATCCAAGCGAAGAGGGAAGGACCTCAAGCAAAGGAAAGAGGAACATCAACAAGAACTCTCACACGTGCAATAATTAGGGCTGTAGTGCTGCCACACTAAGCCTACAACTATACATCAAGAAGGGACTCAGTTCATCAAGAGAAGCAAGGAGTATCCTTAGGTGAAGGATATCAATAAGTACAAAAGATAAGTATCTCTTCTAGAAGGTCTTCTAATAGTGGAAGAAAGAACAAAGTGCCGGAAGAAGGATGAAATGCCGGGGAACGAAGTGTTGGAAGGAGGTGGGCAAAGTGCCGAGGAAACATAGTGCAGAGAAAAGGAAGGACTTGACTTGTGCTTGGAGGATCTTCTAGTCAAGGGTCTAGGGTTTGGCATTGATCAAGAAAGAAGCTTCAATAAGAGAAAACTTACCCAAGGGTTTTCCTCTCAAGAGAAGGGAGGTTTTTGCCTTGGCAGAAAGCCAACATCTTGTGTTCTTGTTTTATGTTTTTTATAGCAATTTGATGAACTACAGACACATGCATTAATAAGAGAAGAAGAAGATTAAGCTATCAAAGAAAAATTGTAAAAGGAATTCACAAATTGTTATCTAGTCCCAAAGAATCACTCTACATCTCATTGCCCTAGATTCTTCAACATATCTAACGAAGAGAAATCACTTAATCTTGATGCCCTTGATTTTTCAACATGGTATCAGAGCTAAGGTAACTAAGTCAAGGAAGGGCACCTTATCAAGGGACACTTAAGGATCAAATCCCGAGGAAGGCATCAAAGCGAATCTAGAAGATCATCTTGAAGTCAAGATCTCCAAAGGAAGTATCAAAACCCTAGATCAAAGGAAGTCTACACCAACAAGAAGTCCTGGAATCCTCAATTCATCTCAAGACCTTAAAGACCCTAATCAAGCTAAAGGACTTTTACATCAAGCAAGACCAAGAACATTGTCATCAAGATTCGAAGGAGATCTCTCTCTCATTGAAGCAAGATCCTTACCATTGAAGACATCATCAAGAAGTCGTCATTGATCTTCATCAACAAAGTCTCCTCCACCAAAACTATCTCCCTCTTTGTGTGATCAAGGATCGTTATTGAAGAAAAGTATCTTCATCAAGGAGAAGCATTTTGTTGTCTATATCATCATCAAGGAATCAACAAGAAGGAGCATCCTATCAAGGAAGTATATTTATGTCCACATTTGAATCGGTCAAAATGTCTTTTTGCAAGGAAAGCAATAAATTTGTCGTGGCTTCAAACTATCTCGCATGGAAGAAATGGACATATCTGAATGTCATTGAAAATGAGGTTATGGAACATGTCAAAGGATCTATCACTAAACTAGGAAAGGTAGATGCTCAAGCTCTTGCAAAATATATGAAAGGGGAATTTAGGACTCAAAGGATTCTCATAGAATCCATCAAGGATGCCCTCATCCCATATCTATGTAAACTCAAAACTTCAAAAGAAATCTATGACAAACTAGTAGAGTTGTATTCTGTAAGCACTACTGGAGAAGTCATCTCATTAAGGCAAGAACTCTACAAGATGAAGATGTTAAGGGAAGATGGAATAGCCTCATACTTTATGAGGATATCTGAAATTAGGGATCAACTTTAAGATTTGGGAGAAGTGCTGTCCGATAGAAAAATGACTACAATTGTAATAAATGCACTATCAAAGGAGTGGAGTAACTTTACTTCAAGTATTTAGGGAAGAAAGAAGCTACTCGATTCCAAGATCTATGGTCACTGTGCAAGATTGAAGAATCTAGACTAAAGGCCAAATCTGATGTGGGAGCAAGTGAAGCAGATCAAGGGATTGAAGCTCTTTTCACTAAAGGAAGCTGCTGAGGGAAGTCTGGATGACATAAAGAAAACTGTGGTATGTATGCTTTCACTCGATATTGTAGAAGTCATGTCATATGGTTGTAGGGAACATGGATCAATGCTCTATCTTGAGAGCATAATCAAAAGAAAGGGTCTCCTCATTCGAAAATTTGCAGGAAGGCATGGGTCACACATTAACTAGATGAAATCAATATAATATGTCCTCATATGTAATATGAGGTGGTTGACAATCACTGGAAGAACTTTGATTGGAATTCCAGGGAATGAAATGTGTGAAGAAAGGAAGGAGGAGATCGTGGAATATGCAACCATGGAAAAGGAAATCAACATCCAAGAACGAGAAGATTTGACTAGGATATCTCCATGGGAGATATGAAGACTTTGATGAAGTCCAAAAAGGAAAGACCCTTGACAATATATATCTTTTGGAGAAGTGTCAACGCATATGCAGGGTGCTGATGCAAACTAGAAGATTTCCTGATGAAAGACCATCACAAAGGTAATTTTGATTCAAGTGTTCATTTCTTAGTTTTGAACAAATATCTTGATGGGCTTATGCAAGGTTGCCAAGGGAAGAGCTATGGATGTATTCCACAACTATTGACCATGTAGCAGGAAGGAAGTTCCTTCAGGAAACATGGCATGCAAGCAGACAAGATGACAAGAAGGAAGGCCAGATATGGATTGATTGATCACTTTCCGATGATGACATGACTAACTCATGGATGAAAGTGATGGATGGTCTGTGCGCTATGAAGAAGTCCCAAATGTGAAGACTCATGAATAACGAAAATAAGTTCATGACATCGTGAGGAGGAGTTCTTCAAGCCTCTGTTTGTCCCATTATCTCCATCTGAGGAGCTGCTGTAGGTCCCTAATTAAGGAGGAGTCTGGAAACATGTTTCTTACTTGGTAGAAACTTGGAAGCAAAATTCCTAAGCCAAGAGGGAGCTTAGGTATATTCCTTTTGTAGGAATGAGTACATTCCTTCATTGGAATAGGTTTGTCCTCCCTAATTAATAGGGAGAGATAAACACGTCATTCTTGTCTTCACTTTGGAAGACAAAAGGAGGATTGGGTAAACATTTGGCATCTGATGCTCTTTGAGGATGAGTTAGGGCATCCAAGATAAGAGTAGTCGTAGAGGACTGATATTTTTTGAGGATTGGGAATCCAAGATAAGGATAGTCTTGATGGAACACACCCTAGGAACCCGGGTGGGGTATGTTCCGAGAGAGACAATGATGAGGGTGTCTATACATCATTGGTCTCACTAGCATTGAGCTTAGATCTTGTGGAGAGATAGAAATGTTAGTCAAGGCCTTGCAATGTGACAATGTTGGTTGATATGATGCTAAAACAGATGGGTTACCTGTTGAAGTTTCTAAGTTCACTTAGTTAGAAACCCTCCATGCACTTTATCTAATTTATTCCTACCTACTTGTTATTTTTCTTAACAAGTTATTTACAATGAAAATACTGAAAATAAACACTAGTGCATGCTCAAAATATTACAAATCAACAACTAAAGGAAACAGAAACATACACACCATATGACACCATTATTTTTGGATCAATGGCCTCGAAAAAACCCAATGTGGGAAAATTGGTGCAGCTATCTGAGGGTTTTCTTATTAAGCAATATTAGAGTACAATGTAGGTGCTGAAACTGGCCTATCGAACAGAGAGTTTCCTTGGTAGTAATACATCTCAGTTTCTAACAAATATTTTCGCTGAAACCCCGGATAATCCTTCCAGCAGCTACTCAGCACAAATCTGCCCTAGAAACCCTAGCGTCAGCCTCTCTCTAGACTGTGTCAGCCCCTCTCTGCGTCACACTGGCCCTGCGTCATTCCGGATAGGTCTGCGTTAGCCCTAGGAGGCCCTGCGTTAGCCCTCTGGCCCTTTATGTCAGCAACGCTGGCCTCTTTGAGGCTCTACGTAGCTCCCAACTACCTCTGCGTGGCCCTGCGTGAGCCCTGGTTGGCTCTGCGTCACTCTCCTTGGCTACTGCGCTTCTCTCCCGATATTATCTCTACCTCTCTATCTCTCTGTACTCAAACGCCCCATTGCTGCATCTCCCGATCACTAATTCTATCTCTCTTAGCAAACCCCGCTCTAGAGAATAGAATGACTGATCACTCTAGTGTGTTCTCCAAGTCACCCTCAAGCCTTCTCTTATACTTTTCCTGTTGACATATCAACAACCGAGATTAAGTCCCTAATCAACGACTAAGATTAGCTCTGGCTTGATGCATGTCCTTTGGACCATTCTAACACAGTTTCATATTAATTCCAATTAATATTTTGTTTTCCCTAAGTTTAGACTTAGGGACTCCATTAAAATATTAATTATCTTAATATCTCCTGAATTGTTTAGAATTTGCCCAAACCCTTTCTGGGTATTGGAGATATGATGTGCCCCAACCTCTCCACCAAATTTCGTGGCTAGAGCACATTCGATGCTACATCAAGTCAACACTCCCTCTTAGTGAGGATTGTGCTCTAACAATACTCCTCACCAGCATCGATACCTATGCTGATGCTAGGCCTTAATGCCCAACATCCTCTACGCTGTTGCATCCTGTACTGCTGCCCATGGTTTTGCCACTACCACTGCTGCATCTGTACGATAACTCCCTCTGTATCTGTGCTGCTGCTCGTCCTTTGTCCCAACACTTCATCCGCACTGCACCTCCTCTCATCATGCTGCATTGTGTTGCCCACTGCTGCACTGCAACTTTGTTTCTGAGAAGTAAGTAAATGATCTCTCAACTTGACCTCCCTGTTGGGCTGAAGACCCTCCTAATGTTGAAGCTCCCTCTGCTGCTGATAAGTGCTCCCTCTCTGACCTCTGCGCTGCTGCAACAAGTCCCTGCATCTCGCACCGTTGCACACCTCTCTGTGCCATCCTGCACTGGTGGAACACTCCTGTGCCTCTCGCACTGCTGCGGCTTGCTAGCCTCACTCTGTCTCCAGACTCCTGCACTGTAGCTGTCTCTGTCGCTTCATCCGCATCCGTCTCTACTCGACTCAGCCAGTCCTGCTACTCCTCTTCTGGGCTCTTGTAGCAAGGTCTAATCCAAGAGGCTGGGTGCCTCGAGGATCCTGCCCCTCATCGCCTGTAGTCCGCTTGACTACAACTCGATGTCTCCCCACTTCCGCTCAAGTGGTGCATGTGTACTCATGGCACAGTCATCGTCAGCCAAAACTTCCTTCGCTGCTCGTGCTGGCGCTGCCTTAGTCTTGGAAGACTCTCCCTTACTCCTCTTCCTCGGACATTGGGTCGCATAATGACCCAACTCCCCACAGTGGAAGCACTTGATCTTGGAGAGATCCTTCTTCTTCGTCTTTTCCTGCTTTCCCTCAGATGCTAGGGCAACATCTTACTCCTCTTGCTTGACTTTGATACCCTTGCTGCTGCTACCTGTCTTCTACCGTCGTCTGATCTCTTCCTTGTGAAGAGCCGCCCACATCTCATCCCAAGGGGGAAGTGTCGCTCTGCCCAGTATATTGTGGACAAATACCTCCCAGTCTTCTGAGACTGCATTCAGGGGTGTCCTCACCATCAACTCCTGATCCGGCATGGCTTCTATAGCAGTCAAATGATCTTGAATCTCGTTTAGTTCTCCGAGGATGGTGTCGATCGGTTCTCCCTTCTTCATCTGATACGACCTCAACTGATTCTCAAGTAACATTCTTCTCTGCACAGAAGTATGTTGGTACAACTTCTTGAGGACCTCCCACATCTCATATGCCGTTTCCTTCTCGGCAATGTGTGGTACTACATGGTCCTTGACTCCGTCAAGGATAATGTTCTTAGCCTCTGCCATCGCCTCCTCGTGCTTGTCATTATCATTGGGGTTGATTGGGATAGCTATTACATTTAAGACGAAGTTCTTGACACGATCCCTGTCAAGTACGTATAAGATTCTGTCCTTCCAGACTGCGAAGTTCAACTCTCTGTCAAGTCTATTGTGGTCTCTTATTCCATGTAGTGCCGTGATGCTCCTCTACTTCCCTCTTGGAAGTTCTCTGTTCGACTCCTCTGAGTCTCTACTTCCTGTCTGGAAGTTCTCTTTTGGACTCCCTCTGAGTCCTGATTTCCCTCTTGGAAATCCTTCTGCCGCTGTCTAAATGCTCCCTACTCTGATTGTCTTGTGCGACCGCGCCATTGATGCGGGTTCCTCGGCTAGAAACCCTCGGTAGCAACTCCTCTGACCTTGCTTTGTCGGGTACTGTTCTGACTACGGTACCTCAACGATGCAATATTCCCACAGCCTTCTAAACCCGAGCAACCTGAAGGTGAGAGCTCCTAGGCTTTGCGCAATCCAAGCACCGACAACCCAACCTCCTCAGCCAACTGCGTCAGCCTTCCCATCTACTATGTGGCTCTGCTTGATGCTCCCTTTGCCTTCCTTCGCTTCTTCGCTACCTCTTCCCAACTCACCTTTGATGATGCAGTCACTGCATCACCCTTCCCTTGTTGCTACTCTGTTAGAAACAACTTCTGTGACATCGAGACCGCTTCGTGGAGCTCATCAGAGCAGAGTAGAGCAGAGCTGAGCAGTGCAAGGCACTGATGGCATAGATAGTACAGTCAGACAGATGGATTAGCGGATGGAGTTCTCTCTAGTTGAGAGGGAGTGTTAAATTGGCAACTAGGGACAAACTCCGTGTGGGTCATCTTATTTATGGCAGTTGATATTTTTCTTGGATCCCTCTCATCGAGAGGTGTAGGATTGATCTAAAGATCATCCGATTTCGATAAGTATTCATGGAGATATGAATTTATTTGTGTTATAAGACAATTCGTCAAGGTCGGCCAAAAAACAAATAAACCCCACAGGTGCTCAACGTTTTAGTATAAAAGGAGATGACTTGAGAGTCATTTCTCACACACACTTCTATCTTGATTTCCCTCCACTTGTCTTAGGTTTTAGTGGAAGGGAAATCTAGGAGTGGAAGTCCTAAACGTTGGAGGAAAGAATACTAAGGGAATTGCCATAGAGGAGATGCCCTAGCCCTAGACGCTGTCAAAGAATAAGTCAAAAACGTTGTCAAGAAAACATGCCCTAGCCGCAGTCTTGCAGGAATCTTATCACAACTAAGAGAGGCCCTAACGCTGTCCAAAAGGCAACCCTAGATGCAGTCTAAGAGAGGCCCTAATGTTGTCCAAAAGGCAACCCTAGACGTAATATAAGAGCAGCCCTAAACGCTGTCCAAAAGGCAGCCCTATGAGCAATTTAAGAGAAGCCCTAAACGAAGTCTAAAGGGAAACCCTAAATGCTATCTAAAGGCAACCCTAATGCAGTCTAAAGGGAGCCCTAACGCTAAGCTATGGTGCCCTAGATGCAGGTCTAATACGGTTGAAAAGGTGGACTGTAGGTGACCCTCAAAATAGGGACATCATGAGAGTTTGAGGACTCAAACATGCCCATGACAACAATGCTAATAATTGGGACAACAACAAGACATGGTGCTACAATAGCAATTGGGATAGCAACAAGACATGGTGCTGCAATAGCAATTGGGATAGCAACAAGACATGGTGTTGCAATAGCAATTGGGACAACAATGACTATGACAGGACAACAACATACTATGATGGAACAACAATGACATTGATGGGACAACAGTGTACTATGGTGGGACAACAACATATCATGATGGGACAACAATGACATTGATGGGACAACAACATACTATGATGGGACAACAACATACTATCATGGGACAACAATGACATTGATGGGACAAAAACATACTATGATGGGACAACAACATATTATGATGGGACAACAACGAAAACAATGGGACAACAAGCTAACATGGAATGGCTATGTGACTAATAGTGGGAGAACAATATGCCACATAGGACAGTAGTAGCTAGCATGGTGCAACAATGGCACATGGGATAGCAGTGCATCATAAGGTGGAACAGTATGATGTGTATAGTATGGTCATGAGGTCTAGCACTGTGATGATGGGTGCAACATGGTGCAGCACGGTAAGGTGCTGCATGATGACGAGATGCAACACAATGATAGGTGAAGGAGTCAACTTGGAGAATCAGTTGAAGTCACATATCTTCAACTGATCTCATGTATCATCTTCTTAGAGATGATCTATGCTCTTACCTAGATAAGTCAAAATGTTGACTTCTATTGTAAATGTACTGTCTCTCTCTCTCTCTCTCTCTCTCTCTGTTGAACTATTGAAGAACATATAAGAAGAATTGATCAAGGGTTTACCCACATTGGGGTTTGTCCTAAAATTAACATTTGCCCATCAAATAAGCCAACATGAGTTGAGGGTGAGCTGACATGTCCTTTGATGCAATTTCATTATTCCATCTTGAAGCTGACTTGAAGGAGAGTCTTTGCTTGGTCCTGGAGGGCCTTCTTATTCATTTAATGACATACAAAAATGTAACATGCCCAAGAAGGGTCCTTCATACATGACATTGACTCAATTTGACTTTTATGACTCAATGACATAACCTAAGGTTCACAATGGGAACCTCAACTAAAATAAAATTCCTTGTTCATGAAACCTATGATTCAAGTACTACAAAAATAATTTTATTTTCTTCTTTTCATCAATTACATAGAATCAGAATTACAGATGTCATTATGAATACCAAGCCTAGTTACACTTTTCAACACTTCCATTTAACTAGGGAGGTATTCATAATGATACTTGGTCATTCTCAATCTGAGGAGGTCAGGATGCCCAGAAAAGGAGGGGAAGGCCAAGAGCAAGGAGGGAGGTTGTAAGAAGAGAACGCAGGTCGAGGAAGAAGGAGGGGTCGAAAAAGAGGAGGCTGAGAATGAAGAAGGGAGGCCGAGAAGGAGGCTGGAGAGGGCCAATGTAGGGCCCCAAGGCCCTAAAATATTTTCCCATGATCTTTTTGCAATTTCTCTTCAACCTGCAAACAAAATCGAGATGCCATCCAAGGGTTAGATTTCTCTCCAGAATCCACGAAAATCACCTAGAATCTTTAGATATGTTCCCGCACAAGCGAAAAATAGAAATCCCCAAAGCATGTATATACAAAAATATGAAATACCCAAAACCCCAATGAATTAGAAATTTGATTTTTACAAATCTACAATAATATTTTACAAATCTAGTAGATCTGCTAGCTAGATTTAAACAAATTTTGCACAAATCTAGAAATAATTTGAAATTTTAAAGAGGCACAAGCTGAAGTACAACCCTGCAAATACAATATTTTATAAGATAACTTCAGAAATTAAAAAAGACATTGGGATCTTTAAATTATATAAACTGAGAGTCAGTGGTCCAGCTGAGGACTTCCTCAAATGCCCAAATCCTGAATGATAACTTCTGCACACTTAGATCTGGTTGTTAGATTAATAGAGATTGAAAATTGATCAAGAAATAGAGATACTTGCTACTTCTATCAAATAAAAATGATATTTTAGAAACCCATAAATCTATGCAAGATACCTGTACACAGATCAATCCTGAAAGGCTATTATCTAGCAAATACAAATAAAAAAGACAGAGTTTTAAGAGCAATATTACCACATAAGTCCGAAAGAGGAACACCATTGTCTCAAACCCTAAAGTGTTTGCATTTTATTAACTAGGAAGAAAGTTACAAGAGCTTTCTCAGAGCAAGTACATGATTCAGAAATCGGATTCAAATAATGAAGAGAGGCATCTGATTTATAGAAAAATTCTCCAACGGCTAATTGGCTTGATCCTTGTCAAAGCAATCTCAACTGTTGATGAAGATCAAATGATCTTTTAATCATCACTATTGAAATAAAGTTACATTTTGAGGAAATTTGGATTTCACTTTTAATTCCCTTTTAATTAATTCAAAAATGATTATTTTGAGTTAATTGCGACAAAAAATTGACTTTGACTTAACTACTATGGCCCAAGGGTTCAAAATATCTTGAAATTTACAATATTCTCTTGGTCGGGGACCTGCAAAAATTAAAAACTTTAAAATCCACGAATTTTAGATGTTGGAGAATTTAATTTTTCCTAGGACCTAAATTAATTAAATTTCTGGCTTTAACATTTTAAATTATTTTAGCCAGAAAATTTATTTAATTGACTGACGAGGGATTATTAATTTTTATGACCCTCTAATATGTTAGCATTAAAGCTAAAATATTATTTACATGAAATATTACATTTCTAACCCATGCAGGGGGAGCAATCGTTTGTTATAGACCCTCAATAATTACCCATTTCTGTGCCACAAAATATGATATAGTAGATCAAGTGATTTGTAATAAAATAATTTAACGAAATAGTTAGAATTATTCCCAATTGACTTTTACAGAGACTTGATAGATAACATTAGGATTCATTGAAAATCCCGGTGACAAAATCCAGCCTAGCTTTGGGGTGAGGTTGGAGTGAAAACATCTGTTGATCGTATGTGTTTAGAAACACACATGAATTAGTGAGACTAGAAACCTCCTAGGATAGAAATCATCATCAGATTTTGTTCTTTTCCTAGGTTGTTACATACATTTGTCTTACCAGGACCATTTAAATTAAAAAATGCGGAATGGGTTTGCAAAACTCCAGTGTACATATAGTTGATAATGATGAATCTGTGGATCATCTTTGTTCGAACATGATGGTAATCCATGCGTGAAAAAATGTACAACTATGGGGTAGTTGACATGGAGTGGTCAATAGGCTAAATTTTTTGCTTCTAGGTCTTGCACAAGGGTTTTCTAGGTGAAATTACAGAGTAGAATTGGAGTGTGATTTGTGCCAGAGTGGGGCAGGAAATTTACATACATCCACATAGATAATTTGCTAAGAATTTTCAAAGCATTTGATGGTGTACTTAGAGTTGAAGTATAGTAGTGTTGCTGGGTGGGATGTAGAGCCAGGCATCTAGGAAATTCACACAAAATTGGGCAATTTCGGGTAGTCAGAACTAGCCCAAAACGTTTCTAGGTTTGGTTGGTTGGGGTTTGAGGAGCCCAGTCTTAATTTTGTGGAATTTTTGGAGCATATGTGAGACCTCGAATAACTGTTTGCCTCAAGCGACAACAACAATCAATCTCTGAGCGGAGCGAACAACCAAAGTGCCGATTTCAGCGTGGATATTTCCTCATATTCACCTGGGTTTTGCATGCTTGCTGTAACAAGCCTAGGTGCACTCATTCCGTCTCCTATTGTACACAGATTGACTTACAATTTGCAATAAAATGGTGCAGAATTGTTGTTCGTGCTCAATGGTGTTATAATCTGTCGTTGCATGTATGAAATTTTCAGTTGCATATTCCGTTTATTTGCTATGGCTTAGTTCATTTTCTTGGTATTCACTGTATTTCTCTAAGTAGAATATTACAAAAAAAGTGACTTTTTGATTCAATAAGTTAAGATATGGAAGAAGATTTTGTATAAGGTGAAGAAATGGCCCTCCTAGGCTCTCAATCTCAAGAAAATAGGCTCAATAGGCTTGCCACTCTCCAGCAAAAAACAAAAAAAATTGAATGTTAATTTGCAAGCCACAATTATCAGATCCTTGCAAAACCCACATTAGGCAGCCACAAAAACCTAGTAGGTAGGGCTTGAATAGGCTCACGACTCTCCAAATGGGTTTGAAAATTTAATTCTTTATGCCACAAGCTGACAAATCAGACAATAATTGAATTTATTAACCTCCAAACCCTAGTCCAGAGAGGTACAAAGATGGGGGTTTTAAATCATAGACAAAGGATGGATAAGGCTAAGGAAAATTTCAACTTTCTTCAAGCCAATCCACCTGCAACAAAAACAATTTAGTTTCGTAAGAATTAAAGTCGAAAAATATATGCAAGAAAAGAAGTTAGATAAAAACGGGTTAGATAATTTATAAAATATTTACAAATAATTTACAATATCTAGATCAAGGAATATGAGTACAACTACATTCATTGATAAGCCAATAACATGCTCTATATTAGCAGATCTATTAAATTAAGGCACTAGGAAGAGAATTGATGAATATTAATGATTTTTTTCCAAGCAATGACTAAGAAGCCCTTGCAAAACAAATATCATTAGATCAATCTTTTACCCACACACTATGGGTTCTTCAACTTCTATATCTTGGGAGTTGGCTGGTCCAACCAAACACTTCCCCTTACACCCAAGATCAGAATATTAGAGAGATCTGTAAACATTTAAGATCAAGTTGTTAGATTAATAGAGCTTAGATAACACAATAAATCTAATGATCTAGATATAATTTCTAGATCAATCGAATTTAAAATTCCGTTCTAAACCCAATGACTAATGCGAGATGCCTATGCAAATAGTTAATCCACAACTGGATTATGAAATAACAACTGTTTAAATTTAATCAGTAGAGCATTAGGAATAGTATTTGGAAAAATATTACCATAAAATATTGAAGAATGACACCATAGCTTTCACCTCGAAAGACTTTTACTTTATTGCTCAAAAATAAAAAAATACATAGAGCTTCGTTAGCCAAGATCTTTCCTTTTGATCCAAAGATCAAAGTTACAAATGAGGAGCTAAAAGCTTCCTTATATAGAAAAATGAAAGTTCTAGATCCCTCTCCAAGTGAAAACGGCTAGTTGCACAAATTTGACTTGATCCCGTCTAGTTGAATGCTTGATCCATGCTAAAATAATCTCGTCCCTTGACCCGTAGGAGGAAATTCGAATTCCTCTGAAAATGGCTTAGATTTTGGTCCAAAAGATATTTTTTTTCAGAAATTTTCTGCTCGAAAAACCCCCATTCGCTTAATAACTTTGGTCCACGAATTCAATTTTCCTCAAAAACTTGATTTTTCTTGGGAATAAATTCCCTTTGGACCAATTGAATTTTATGTGGGATTTTTCCTTGCTTAAATCAGGGAGATTATCCAACTTTTTTCCTTGATTCGTTCCTCAGGAAAGTGCGCAACCTTTTTTAATACTTTTCACTTGGAGAGAATTTTATTTTTCTCTCAATTTGATTTTTTGACCAATTACAACTAATTATTTTTCTTTTTTGGCTGGAAAATAAAAAAATATGACTCTAGAGGGGTTTAAACACATTCCCCCCCTTCCAAGTGTGTCTAAATGGAATTCTAGGTTATGAGGTCTAATTTTCATTACTCATACCACCTATAACTCCTATAGACAATACTCGTTACATCTTGACATCAAATATTATATGAAAATCTTGTTTAGAAATAGGAATTTTGACAATTAAAAATTGACCTCTAGACTCAACCAAATTTTGTGAAACTTTAGATATGATCTAGTATGATAATTGACATTGGCTCTATACACTTAGGACTTAAGACCTCACCATCAAGCCCCACTCTAGCTTTGGGGTATATTTGGGAGAAATGTAGGATTTTATAGGGTAAGTTCCTTAGATTGAACACCAAACGACACCGCTCATAAACATCAGTACACCAGTATTCTTGACGTGGTTAAATCCCTCAAAGAGGGAAACAGTCCACGACCTTAGCCAACGCGACCACTTTAGGCAATATTATTAGTAAAAGAAAGAAAATTTACATAAGCTTCTCTCATAAATGGTCTCAGACAAATGACCCTCCATTCTCTTTAAATAGAGATCATTTGTTGGAATTTCTAGGTCTGACACGTTAGAAACCCTTCATGTACTTTACTGATTTTTCCTACCTACTTGTTCTGTTAATTAACAAGTTATTTACTATGTGAATACTGGAAAGAAATACAAGTACATGCTTAACACATTACAAATTATCAACTGAAAGAAGTAGAAACAAGCACACAAGTGACACCATTGTTTTTGGACTAATGTCCCTAGAAAAACCCAATGCGGGAAAGCTGGTGCAACTATCTGAATGTTTGATTTATTAAGTAGTTTCAAAATACGATCTGGGTATCAAATATGGCTCACCCAACAGAGAAAAATCTCGACAGTAGTACCTCTCTGCTCGGAAGTAGATATTCCGACCAAAACCCTTGATAAACCCTCATGCAGCTGTATAGATCCAACCTGCCCCATGAAACCCTAGCGTAAGCCTCTAGGAGTTGCGTCAGCCTCTCTCTGGCTCAACGTTAGCCCATAGTCACTTTGTGTTGGCCCGTGTCAGCCTCTGGAGGCACTGCGTCAGTCCTCTGGCCCTTTGTGTCACCCACGCTGGCCCTCTGAGGCACTGCGCAGCTCCTGGTTGGCTCTGCGTGAACCCTTGGCTGCTTCTGCCTCCCTCTCTCCAACGACTGCGTTGATCCTCCCGTTGCTATCTTTGCCTCTCTGCTTCTGTATTCACTACCCCTCAGCTGCAACTTTGATCACTCTCTCAACTTTCTTAGCAAACCTAGCCCCAGAAAGTTGAAATATTGATATCTTGGTTTGTTCTCCAAGTGACCCTCAAGCCTCCTCTTATACTTTTCGCATTGACAAATCAACGACCGAGATTAAGTCCCTAATCAGCGACTAAGATTAGACCTTGCTTGATCCATGACTTTTGGACCTTTTTAACATAGTTTTATATTAATTCACATTAATATTTTGTTTTCCTTAAGTTTAGACTTAGGGACAACTTGTGAAAAACCCTTAGCAACAAGACGAGATTTCTGTTTATCAACTTTTCCATATGGTCCAAACTTGGTGCTGTAAACTCATTGGCTCTGATACCATGTAGGAATTTATAGGGTATGTTCCTTATATTGAGCACCAAAAGACACCGCTCACAACAGATCACAGATTAGTACACCAGTATTCTTGACGTAGTTAAAACCCTCAAAGTGGGAAACAGTCCATGACCTGAGCCAACGCGGCCACTTCAGGGAATATTATTAATAAAAAGAAAGAAAATTTACATAAGCTTCTTTCATAAACGGTATCAGACAAATGACCCTCCATGCTCTTCAAATAGAGATCATGGACCAATCGGGTGTTAAGCCACGGATGAAGTATCAGTAATACCAAGGAGAGAATGAACCGCCGGATCACTTCATGTCTAGAACATATCGTCACCGTCGGATTGTAAGTTACAAAAAGTACATACTAAAGAAACACACTTTACTTAACTATAGACTCGAGCAAGTTATGCTTAATTATTTGCTATGTTTCGGAATATCCTAACAAGAAAAACACAAGCAATTATTTCTAGATTGTAGTTAAAAAGCACAGATAATTAGCTGAGGAAAAACAACTCCCTAGAGTGGAACTCTTTAGCAAAAATCTTAAGCTTAGCCAGATGTGTTACATGACTTCGTACACATACTAGAACCACTTTTATAATGACACATAGAGATGTAGAATTTGGATTAGATGACTTTGACAAAACTGCTGAAGTATGATGATGATTTCTGAATGTCTGTTTGCTTGATCATGATGGAATGCCTTGAAATAGATGTACTCTGCTATACGGTAGTTGACACTTGGTGGCCAACAAAACCTTCAAGGAAACTCTGAGTGTGCCTGCCTTAAAATTAAATTCTCTCCTCACAATGAAAATCACTAGGGTTTTAAAATTGATACCCTAGTGATCCCCCTTACTCCAACAAGGCTATTCTCATTGAATTTAGCTGTAGAAGACCCCATCAAGCCCATTTAGGACAAGGCATTAATCATTAATATGATGATGAACCTCCTTATTTTTAAATTTCTCCTGTTGCTTTCTGTTTCCTATATATTCGGTGTTTTATGTGGAAAATTGCTAAAAAGTAAATTATATTTGGTGTTTCAAAGCTCATAAAGTAGGAAATCATATAAATGCATGTTGAACACTCCAATTTAAGGTTGACAGCATCCTTCATTTGCTGTTTATTCATGTGTTTAGTCATAAAACTCTATTGAAAACTGTAGATCTTTGGTATTTATTTGAAGGTCTTGCCCCTTTTCTTGATCATTTTTTGAAAGACATTGGGCTCCACCCTACAAATTAATCTTATTTGAACTTTTGAGAATCAGTTTGATAAGCCCCATATTAACTTGTGTTCCTATGGTAATGGTCTCCGATGATTTAAAGGTATGGGTGGAGTAAGTCCTTGTGAGTTAAACAATTACATCATGTAACAATATATTTCTAAATTTTTGGCACTTCTGCGATTTGTAGGTACTTGGAAATTTTTAAATTATAAGTTAGCGACCACCTGCTTGATTTTTATATTCCTAAATTTTAATATGCTTTTGAGGTTTTCAATTTATGTGGCTAAATTTTTATATTCAATAGAAAATGGAATTGTTGATTAAATTTAATCTCAAGCATTCCTCTCATTCGCTCTTTAGATCTCAGATTTTGGATTAGCAAAACTTGTTGGAAAATCCGGTGAAGGGGAATCATCAGTTGCTCGAGTTGTTGGAACATTTGGTTATTTGGCTCCAGAGTAAGCGTAATCTAAACTGACTGACTGCCTTTCTATGTGATTCACACATATAGTTTAAGCTATCACTAATGTGTTGATAGGAGTTAGAATCTGAGACAGCTCACATGTAATGCTGGCCTATTGGTTGGCAGATATTTACATGATGGTCAGGCAACAACCAAAAGTGATGTATATGCCTTTGGTGTGGTGCTGTTTGAACTTATATCAGCAAGAGAGGCTGTAACGAGAAGTAAAGGTGTAGTGCCCAATACACCAGAAAGCCGTACACTAGTTTCTATTGTAAGTATCTATTGCAAGGTTTTAATTCTTTGCCTTGACAGTTCATTACAAATAATAATTCTCTCGGTGAAAACCAATTCTCTTTCAAGGCCCAAGGGAAATGTGCCTAATTGGAAATATTACTGAATTCTTACGTGTGACAAACCTACATATGGGATATTTATATTTCTGTTCCCCATCTTGTGCATT
Source organism: Pinus tabuliformis (assembly GCA_031772625.1). NCBI lineage: Eukaryota > Viridiplantae > Streptophyta > Pinopsida > Pinales > Pinaceae > Pinus > Pinus tabuliformis. The sequence continues at coordinate 473,626,212 of CM062816.1, forward strand.
TTTGTTTTCTTCGTCTCTCTTTAGCTGCTTATCAAGTTTCGAGTCTTCTGTTATTGATTTTTACAAGTGCCAACCTTTTCCTAAAGTAATGTGGGACTCATGCTACAAATTAAATCACATATATGTTAAATTTGAGTGCTAATTTTCTACACATGGGAATAGTATACTAGAGACATCTGATTAAATTTAAATCTTTGGGACAAAGAAGGGAGAAATTTAGAATCCAAATCCATAAAAATTTCAAGAATAATACAATTAACATACCCTAGTTACAGAAGTGTTAAATTCCCCATTCAAAAAGGGCAAGAAGAAGTATATCTAATGGACATTGCACAACCTATAGTAAATCTCCAAAACCAAAGAAAATGAAGGAAAATCTAGTTGGGAATATGGACATGGTAGATTGGAGTAGATCCCTGCAACACAAATGCTTAGTTGATGGTATTGAAAATTATAGGTTTCCCCTTGTTTGCTTGATGAAAAATGGTCACAGTAGCTTCAGAGCTTAATCCCCCTTAACAAAATTCACCAAATGAACTTGAAAACCCTGAACCAGTGCTCTAAACCATGTCTTAAAACAGCAGGCTGATAATTAGTTCACATTGTAATAATTTCGAACGGGCAAATTATTGTGATAATTAATGGTGATAATATTGCCAACTTTTGGTTTTCTTGACATTATTGTGATAATTCCATCATATTGGTGATAAGTGCAACACCGCTACAAAGTTACAAACATAACAATGCAATTTACTTTTGAGACTGATGAAGTATTTGTTGATTTAATAGACCACTGATAAAAATATAGTTTGTTAGTTTTTGGTAGCAGCAGACAAGTGTTCTAGTCTCTATGGTGTCTAAGAGGCTAAGGAACACAAGATATCCAAAACCCAGAAAAGGTTTTGCAAGAAACGCCTGAAACACCTCAATTAGATTAATTGACCATAATTAAAAATTTCCATAAGTCGAACTTAGGAAAATTGGTTAATTAAATCAGATTAGTTGAGGGAAATTGATTTTTCTCTAGAGACTACTGGAAAAGTGAATTGATGGAGTCAAGTTGATTTTAGCCATCGATTGTGATTAGATCATGGTCGTTGGTTGCCCAACAAAAGATTATAAGAGCAAGTCGTTGGGGTTTGGAGAAGATACGCAAGAAGTTCAACCAGTTCGACTTACCCAATTGCAGTGATTCAGCAAGGGTGCAGTTGAATTAGAGGGAGACATCGAGTAGTGAGGTTTCATTAGAGATTTGGGAGGAGGATTCCATAGTTTTTGCAGTGTTCAAGTGACGGGAAAGGGAGGCCATATTCAGCTAGTGCGAGTGGCCAGTTTACCTAGTGTGTGTAGAAAGGGTAGTATTTCCACTTCTAGTTGTTGGAAGAATTGCCGGAGGAGGTGCAAATAGCTTCAGGAGGCAATTTTACTTTTAGGGAGTCATTCCTAGAGGCTATGCAAATTTTCTAGAGTAGGCAGTGCACATTTCTAGGCAGCAGTGCAAGTACTCGGGAAGAGTGCGAGTTTGCTGGAGAGGCCAGTTTTATATACAAAGGAGACTTTGTGTCTCTAGACTAATTTGCCAGTGGAGATTATTATCTGCTAGAGCTTTGCCACCTTCAAGCAAGGATATCATTGTACTTTCAAATCGCTGAAGATTAATAAAAATTCCAAGGATGATTGTCCAAAAAATGTTGGTGCCCACTTTTATGTGTGCATTATTTTCTTAGTTCTAGTATTTAATTTTGTGAAGAATTGTAGTAGTGAATTTTTGTTATTTACCGTAATTTCAGAAGACAATTAAATTGCACAAGTTAGGAGATAAATATCCAGTTACGGCATTCGTGAAAATTTCACATGGTATTAGAGCTGATTTAGCGCAGAGGGTTTTGCAGGAGTAGGTCAATGTAGAGCTTGGAAGAGAAAGCACATGGGATTTTATAACCCAATTTATTAATTTCTCCAATGTATTTGAGTTAGTAGATTTTCTAGAGATGACCGTAGTAGGATTGAGAAATGAGACAGGTTGGATGGAGCCTCCAACATTGGCATCTGGAAGGCCAGGATGTTGTTTCTATTGGACGAGCATGGTCTAAAGGAATGTGCTAAAGAAGTTATTATTGTACCAACATATCCCATAGTTCCACGAATACAGGAGGGACAAAGCCAAGGCTAGGAGGATGATCCTCGATTGAATGAGAGATCATATTGTTCCACACATTGCAGAGAAGTGAACAACGAAGAAGGTGTGGGATGCCATTGTCAAATTGTACCAGGTTCTGTCTGAAAAATCATAAAATGATCCTCAAGGAAAGGCTCAGAACCATCAAGTGAACAAGGGCAAAGATGTAACCTCCTATCTCACCAGGATTCAGTTTTTCAGAGATGAACTCGTTGTAGTAGGAGGAAAGCCAACTGATGACAAGCTAGTGCGTATAACACTCAATGGGTTTACTAAAGTATGGCGTACATTCGTCCAGGTGGTCTCTGAGTGTGACAAGGTTCCAGATTGGGATGGCCTATGGAGTGATTTCACTCAAGACGAGCTGAGGCTCGGCATGGTCGAAGGCACTACCAGTAGCAGTGGCAAAGGACCCAAGGTGAAGGAAGAAGAAAAAAATGTTGCTCTTGCAGGACAAGGTAAAGCAAAGAAGGGTCTCCGCAAGGGAAAAGACTCGAAAGGAGAAAAGGACCTGTCGAAGGCCAAGTGTTTTCGCTGTGGTGAACTTGGTCACTATGTCAGCCAATGTCCTTATTGGAAGAAGGACAAGAAGAGGAAAATACAACTACTTCAACAAATATTGATGATTTGTCTTCCAGGTTGGAGGATGAATTCACACTTGTAGCAACAATATCCTTAAGAGAAGTATGACATGCTAGTATTCCAAATCTTGTAGGGCCGGAGGAAGGAGCAACAAGTAGATTTCGATCATAGCCATGGAGGGCTTGATTAGTAGTTCTGATCCAATTGCTATATATGATTCATTAGTTGGACCATTACCTTTTCTACGAGAGCCCAAGTATTAAAGTAGCAGAGAGATCAATGAGAGATCGAGACTCACTATTGCAGTGATAATAGCAGCACAAAGGAAGTGTAGGGGAATCAATGATGTGAGATCTGTGAAAATTTCACCACTAAAATCCTATTGCAGCAACTGGAATTAATTCTTCTAATTGTTAATTAATTTATCAATTTATTTTCTATGACAAATACCAAATTAATCTCACTGCAACCTTCACAAATAAATTGTGGAAGAAAATGGTGCTGGAAACTGAGAAAATTCTAACACCCAAAATATTGACAATGGGCAAATGTCCCTGGAAGAACCCAATGCTAGAAAACCAGTGCAACAACTGAGGGTTTGTATTATTATGCAACAGTGACAAATTCTAAGTACAATTTGGATGCCGAATTTTGGCAATCCTATAGAGAAAAATACTGGCAAAAGTCTACTGAGGAATTTTCCTCACCCCACAAGCAATCCGAGCTCTAACTGCCAGCTCCAAGTGAGACAGTTTGGGTGAGCCGTCCAAACTGTCTCTGCGCATACTTGCATCACCCTAGCGCAACCCCTTCCACTCATGGCCTAAATCAACTGCCCCTCAAGCCATCTAGTCTGCTGTTGACTATGAGAACATCTCTCCTGGCCTTTGGAACTTCTTTCCGACCTCTGGAACTGAAACTCGGCTTTCCCTAGAATAATCAAATTGCCCTCTTGAGGCTTTTGCAGAGTCCCTGCATCAACCTCACTGTGGTTTCTTTGCCTCTCTGCAATGTACTTCATCGGATTTGGAAAACTTCCTTCAGCCTCATTGTCTCTGCCCTTCTCTGTCTTTGCTTCCCTACTAAAGCTTAAACTCTTCCAACACTACTGGCCTTTGGAACTGAAACTCGACTTCTCCCAGCATAATCAAATTGCCCTCTTGATGGTTTTGCACAGCCCCTGTGTCAGCCTCAGTGTGGTTCTTCTGCCTCTCTGCAATGTACTTCACCGAATTTGGAAAACTTCCTCCGGCCTCACTGTCTTTGTCCTTCTTTGTCTTTGCTTCCCTACTAAAGCTCGAACTCTTCCAACACTACTAGCTTTTTGGAAAATCGAACTCTCCAAGGAAACATTTTTCAGCCAGTGGCTGACAATACAGCTACAGGAGCAACTAATTCAGGCTAAGCATGGCAGATACTTTGTAGTTTTCTCTATAGGATTGCCATATTTGACATCCAGATTATTGTACTCAAATTTTCTCATTGCTGCATAATAATGAAACCCTTAACTGTTGCATCGGTTTTCCCAAGTTGGGTTTTTACGGGGACATTTGTCAAAAAATAATGGCGTCATTTTTATTGTGTGTGTGCTCTAATTTTCTCAGTTTCCAGCAATATTATTTCCATAGTATTTTATATGTGAAGAATGCAGTGTGATTTATTTGATATATGTCGTAGTAGATAAATTGTTAAAATAATTAACAATTAGAGAATTAAATTACAATTGTGCAATAAGATTCTAGATTTGGAAATTTCACATGGTATCAGAGCGTGATTGATCAATTGGGAAGCTTAGAAGAGGGCCAAAATTCTTGAGGTAGTGTAGTTCCTTGATAGGTAAGCTGAGTTCCTGGGGCAAGAATTCGATTTCCAGTTGCAGGGTTGCTAAAAAGTCGAATTGCCCGAGATTGTGATTCCAACTGCCAAAGGGAGTAGATATAGCTCAAATTTTCGCTGCGCAGATTTTTGGTTGGACGCAGAAGGTTTTATAGCCTTAGAAGCAACGTTACGTGGAAGCGAAAAGCACACACAACAGAGGGAAATTTCTCCAGAGGAACTTCGAGTCTCAGAAGTTCGATTTTTCTAAGCAGATTGGTAGTAGTTAGCAGATCTACGCAGTCCAGAAGGGATTGCGAGTAGCGGAGCAGCAGCCAGAATGAAGGAAAGAGGGGGTTTTCGACAATTTTTGAGATGGCCACAACAGGGGTTTGAGATCAGGATAGGTTGAAGGGTTCCTCCAACTGTGTCATTTGGAAGGCTAGAATGTCCTTCTTGTTGGATGAATATGGCCTGAAGCTCTACATAGACAGTGTTGTGGCAGTGCCCTAGGATGCGGATCAACGAAAAGAATACATGAAGGAAATGGTGAAGGCGAAGAGGTTGATCCTGGATGGAGTCCGGGACCATATAGTCTCACACATTGCTGGCAAGGATATTGCCAAAGAGATGTGGGATGCTCTTTCTACGCTATATGAAGGCACTTCAGATCAGTGAAAGATGTTCCTGGAAGAAAAGCTGGGATGCATCAGGATGCAGAAGGGGGGAAGGCATAGATCCCTTCCTCACTAGGATTCAGGAGGTTCGAGACCAACTTGCAGTTGTTGGGGCAACGCCTCAACTAACAAAGCGAGTGAGATTGGCATTGAATAATGTCTACGGGGAGTGGCAAGATTTTGTCCAAAGTATATTGGGGAGAGACAAGCTACCAGAATGGGATAGGATGTGGTTACACTTGCAACAAGAGGAGGTGAGGCGAGCTCTGTTAAAGAGCTCAATCAATGGCAGCAGATCAAAGGTGGTGAACGCGAAGGAAAATGTGGCCCACGCATCAAAGGTTCCCAGTTAGGGGGAACAAAGACAGAAGAAGAGGTACCTGTCAAAAGTCAAGTGCTTTAGATGTGGTGAGTGCGGTCACTACAACACACAATGTCCTCTCAGGAAGAAGGATAAATAGGAGAAGAATGACCAACAAGTAGTGTCAGTTGAGATTGATAAACTGTCCACTAGGCTGGAGGACTTTGTGATATTGGCAACCTTACCTCCAAGGGTGAGGTGCGGTGACTTGCAGTTGTAGCCCTAGAGAGGTACAAATTTGGGTAGGGTCCTTGAGGAGTGCACCTTGCTACGAGGGCCTTGTTACCCACCATTTTGTGGGTGATATCCCTAGGAGAAAATTTTCTCCAAAATAGTTCTCAGTCGACAGCTAGCAGTCCCTTGCAGACACCAACTGGCTCGTTGTGCTATTTCTCCACCACCTGAGCCAGCCATGTGGATCTTCACCCATTTGTCATGATCGTATGTTTGAAGGTGAGCCTCCTAAACCTAAAGGAATGCCTTATCATTTGGTAATTGAGTATTGTAGTTTGCTTATAATGGACACTTTTGGGCATGGATTAATGGGGGGATTCAGTGGAAAGAGTGGGCTAGGTTTTGTTGGGTTTTAGGACTAAGACATACAATTAAAAGGAAGAAAAATATTATTATTATTATGACTTATTAAAGCATGGGTTTTATGCTTGGGTCATCATGGTTTAGGTCAAAGTCCCCATTGAGGACATCTAGGGTTTAGTCTGAGTCATTAGAGTCATTGTACATTAAAAGAGACGCTTCTTGGGCTTTCGAATCATGTAAAAATAATTATTTTTGAGTCAAAAATGAATTTAGTCTTCTCCACACCAAGTCGGGGTCAAGAAGATCAAATCGGCTTCAAGTAGAGTAATTCGACCTCCCTTGAAGGCTATAGATACAAGGAAGTTCGAATTCATTTGGGGCATCTCACTCTCTCACTCATAGTTTGATATCTCAACCTGGAAGTTGGAAGTGCGAAGTTGGTAAAGGGGTAGAAAAGGAGTTAGAAAGAAGTGTGAGTTTATGGAGGAAGATAGAAGACCCCAAGATCGAAATTTTGGGACAACACTCACTCACTTATGAGGTGTATCAAGGGAGATCAAGGTTTTTCTAGTATAGTCGAGGATGCATGTTAAAATTGGCAACTAGTGAGAACTTCCACCTTAGGAGAACTCATATGATGGAGATGATTATTGAATTGAATTCCTCTTTTCGAGAGGTCCAATTTTGATATAAAGATGATCTCATTCTGACAAGCAGAAATGGAATTTTGAATTATTCTTTCAAAATTATTCTTTCGTATAGACAAATTGTCAAGGTTGGCCTTAGTCAAATGTAGGCTCATGAAGCCCAATGGATGCATCTCCTCACCCTCAACAAAGTGTATAAATAGAAGTGACCCTTCTCTCATTTAGACATCATCAACTCATCACATCTTCTTCTCTCTCCTCTCTTGATTGGTTCGTACTGCTTGGACGCTTCTTTACTTCGCACATGTGGGAGAGGACGAAATTTCAAGAGTGTTTTGGAGGCCGACCAACATTGATTTGGGTAACTTTGACTTGTTCTGACTTCGTTCTTGTAGGCAAAATTTTGTTGTCTGAAGGTCACATTGATTGACACTGTTTTCGAGGTGATTGGGATAGTTTGATTGGTTTGACTTCAACATTGACTTCAACCTTTGATAGCAGAAATTACAGTAGCATTTGATTGGGTTGATCAAACTTTTTTTTTGGCTGACTTTGACCCTCTTGGAAGGTCAGATTCTTTTGTTGTTGACAGAACTGCTTGGAGGACATTTTGGAGTTGCTTTGACCATTGCTGACTTTTTGTTTAGGCCCGCGGTTGACCGCTGATTTGACAAGATTGTTTTGGGCAAGTTAATTTGATATTCGTACTCTCTCTCTTTGCTGAACTATTGAAGAATAATAAGAAGATTTGGTCAAAGGGTTTCCCCACATTGGGGTTTGTCCTTGGCAGTGTTGCGGGGGAGCGCTCCCCACCCCCCCTCGCTCTCGCTCCCAATCAGTGCTTCGGGCGGGAGCGCGCTCCCGATAAAAAATTTGCGCTCCCTGCCAATTTAGGGAGCGACATCGGGAGTGTTCGCTCCCGTCGCTCCTGGAGCAAATTTTAACGCTCGAGAGCGATTGAGGAGCGAACGATCGCGATCGCTCCCGAACGTTAAAAAATCGCTCCGGGAGCGAATCGCCCGACGCCGGGAGCAATCCGGGCGAAAGAAAATCCGCGGACACGAATTTTTTTTCCAATTTTTTAAAAAGAAATTGTTTTAAAAGTCCAATGGGGCAAACAAAGAGTTCATTGTCACTTGTATGAGAGCCAGAGCAAGGAGAGCAAGAGCAAAGGAGGGAGGAGAAGCGAGGAGCAAACCTGCAGAGAGGTAAGTAACTTAGTAATTTAGTTAGTTTACTTAGTTTAATTTAGTTAGGTAGTAATTTAGGTAGTCTAATTTAGTTTATTAACTATATTTAGTAAAGAACTTATGAATCTATAATAAATTAATAGATTAAAATTATTAAATTAATTAATCTAAATAAACTAAATTAATTTGCAGATTCAAAACCCTACAAATATCAAACATCATGGAGTTGGCTATATTTCTTGGGATTTTCCTTTTCTTGGTCCCTTTTATGGTTATTATGGTGCTAGAGAGTAGGAAACAAAGGGGCCAAAATGAAGGGGGGGATGAAGAAGCTGGAGAAAGTGGATTTGATGAAAACCCCAGTGAGGAGGAGCTGGAGGAGGGTGAACATGACTCTCATAAAACTAAACAAGACCAAACCCCATTGTGGAAATATGTTAACAGGCCTGAAGCAGGGAAAGGGGGTGGAACCACTAAATTTCATTGCCCCCATTGCAACAATGATTACACAGGTTCATACACCCGTGCCAGAAAACACCTCTGCGGGAAAAGGCCATGGGATGGAGACAAACAAATAGGAATCAAAACTTGTTCAACGGTGTCAGAAGTGGATAGAGCCAAATACATAAGGGAAGAGGAGGAAGCCCAATACAAATAAAAAAAATCAAGGGGTTTCTTTGAACCAAGCTCACAATCACAAGCACAAAGAACTCCTTCAGCATCCTCCCAAGGCAGTGGATATGGAGGCACAGGGTCATCAGGTTTAAGGCGTAGAACCATATCATATTTCCTTGATGAGAGGTGTAGGAATGATGTGGATTCTAAGGTTTACAGGTTTCTCTATGCATGTGGGATACCATTCAATGTTCTTCGCTCACCTTATTGGCACGAAATGGTTTCTGCCATAAATGACGCCCCTAAAGGATACAAGAGCCCTGGGTATGACAAGGCAAGAACCGTTGGACTTGATCATGAAAAAGCAAAAATATCACATTCTTTGAATAGAATGACAAGTTCTTGGACTGACCATGGGGTGTCCATTGTATCTGATGGATGGACAAATGTAAAAGGCAAGCCATTGATAAGTGTTCTTGCTGTGTTTGTTAGTGGTGCCATCTTTCTAACTGCACATGATTACTCAGACAAGTTCAGGACCGACATCAACATTGCAGAAGCACTACTTGAAACAATTGACCGTATTGGGCCATACAATGTCATCTAAGTCATCTCTGATAATGCTCCTAATTGTAAGGTAGCGGGAGCAATTATTGAGGATAAATACCCCAACATATTTTGGTCTGGATGTTTGGTTCACACATTGAACCTTCTGATGCATGATGTTATTAAGAACCAAAATGCACAATACCAATGGATTGGTGATTTGTACAAGAAAGGCAAACAAATGATAAAATTTATTACAAATCATAGCAATACACATGGCCTTTTCCGCAGTCACTCGAGATTGGAGTTGTTGAAGATTGGAAAGACCAGATTTGGTAGCTATTACCTCACCTTCAGGCGCCTTTTGAAGGTAAGAGAGTCATTGGCTAGCATGGTATCAAGTCCACATTGGCAGGTATTAAAGGAAAGGGCTACAAATGCAGCTGACAGGGAAGGTTTTGAACTGGTGGAGGAGGCCACTCTTGATGGTCAGTTTTGGACAAGTGTGAGGCAAGTGTTGGATTTCACCAAGCCCATTTATCACATGATTCGGTTTGCAAATACAGACAAACCAGTGATTGGCGAGGTGTATTAGAAGATGGATACCATGTTGGGGCAAATAAAAGATATTGTTCATGCCAGAGATCCCGACTTGTACAAAATGATTCATGATTTTGTGTGTGTACGGTGGAATAAACTTAATCTTCCACTACATTGCTTGGCGTATATCCTTATGCCAAAATACTACTCTACATCTTGGTTGGGCCACCCTGCACCAGGGGGTGGGATTAGTACCAAACCCCATTTAGATGCAGAGATAACTAGTGGATATTTGCAAGCATTGGAAAAGCTGATACCTGACAGGGAGGAATGTGCAGTTGTGCTCTTTGAAATAGGCAGATACTTCAGTGGCACTGGTTTGTTTGGTACCGTCCATGCAATGGAAGACAGAGACAGATTTGGTGCTCTCACATGGTGGGAAACATGTGGCGGCCATGGAATTTTGCCAAAATTGGCAAAAAAAGTTCTATCACAGGTTGTGAATACTTCTTCTACAGAGAGGTGTTGGAGCACCTACGACTTCATACACAATGTGAAAAGAAAAAGACTCAATGAAAACCGAGAAGAAAGCTTGGTTTATGTGCACTACAACTTGAGGTTGTTGAGTCATTACTGTGATCGGGCTTATGAGGATCCCACATATAGAATTTGGGACAATCACCCAGAGGATGACAATTTGGAGGATGGTATAGTGCGTCTTGAAGAACTGGAAGAGGAACTTATAAGGGATGAAGATGAAGCGGCTGCAGCTGCCATGCCACCTCCACCTCCACCATCCAGTAGCAGTTCTCGAGGTTCGAGTCTTGTTCCTTTGCTGTCGCCACCTCCATCTACACCCTCATGTGGAGGTTCTAGTTCTGGTCGTCGGTCTGTGCGGGAGACTCCTAGAAGACCACCACGACCTGCTTCTACTCCTGGAGATTCTCCTGGCAAGGGCCACATGTAGATTTACAGTTTACTTGTCTTTTCTAGTTTCTATTAGACTTTAGTTTTCATAACTGTTGAGTTTTGGGTCCTTGACTCTTGACTCTTGACTCTTTCATATCATAATGGTATTTTTTGTAAACAATATATGACTGTGACAATGAAAATTTGAAGTTTGAAGTTGGCAATTATAACTCATTGGTAATGATTGTGAATTATGAATATGATGCTTTGTGAAAGACTAAAGTTGTTTCATTTCATTTCATTATTCATGTTTCATTTTATAACATTTCATTTCATGTTAACAGTTAGAAGTTAGGACTTAGAAATATCTAAGATATTACTTCTTGTAATGGTGAATCGTTAAACTTAGCTTACAAGTACAACTTTGGTGATCAATGATGATAAATGTTATATATTGAATTTTCAATTTTGAAAGCTTGAAGTTGAAACTTTAAGATTGAATTTGATGAATCATGATTCACGAGACTCATTATGTTGCAGTTGTAATATGTATTTTACTAGCTTGTGGACATGGTTGATGAAAATTATAATTTCTAGAATCTAGATGATTGATGTGATATGGTTCAATGATCAATCTATGTTTTTTATATCTAATTCATCATTCTACATGTTTTTGTTGACATATGTATCAAAAATTAAAAATATAAAAATATATATATATATATATATATATATATATATATATATATATATATTTTAAAAACGCTCCCAGATTTGCTCCCAAACCAGGAGCTTCTGAAAATGGTCGCTCCCGCTCCCGCTCCCAAGTAACACTGGTCCCTGGCTTTCGCCACATCTGGTGTCCTCTTGTCTTGGCTTGTCTTCTGCACATTCATTTATGCTCTATCTGCATTTACTGCCAATGTGTAAATTGTGCTAAAGCATAGAACATTCCATTGTTATCTAAAATTAACATTGTATTGGAGCTTAGGTGAAGACAAAGCCGAAGAAAAAGTGGAGGAAAGCAATTACTAAGGGAAGCTGTTGGACAAGGACTTGGAACTAATCCCAATGACGACTACATCTTTCTTCAAATCTGAGGACAAGCTTAACTACAAATCTGACTATCATGCGTGGAAGATGACTCTAGATTTGACATGGAAGAAAATGATGTGATGAACTATGTCAAAGGAAGAGTAGCGGAGCCTACTTCAAATGCATCTGCTGCTGCACAAACAAAGTACAAGAAAGGTGAGGTTAAAACTAAGAAAATTATTGTTGATTCTTTTCACAAGCCTTTGGTTGCCTATATATCTTATTTGGAAACATCTAAGAAGATGTATGACAAGCTGGTTGGGATGCCCAATGTAAATAATGCAAATCAAGTTCTCTTTCTCAAGAACAAGTTGAAAGACATCAAGATGGATAGAGGAGAATCCATCCAATCCTACTTCATGAGGAATACCAAGATCAAGAATGATCTCCTATCTATTGGAGAAGTCATTGGTGATAAGGAGCTTACTCTTATTGTACTTGGAGGCCTTACAAGAGGTTGAGATGTGTTCAACACTACCATCCTCAACAATGTTAGGATTTCGGGATTTGATGAATTATTGGCTAGATGCACTCAAGAAGAAATAAGAATGATGAAAGAGACAAGCCCTCGAATGGAAACAATCCTACTACCTTCTCTGCTCATTGTAGGAAAAGGAACAATGCTGGTCCTAGGAATCAAGGACAACGGTTCAAGCCAGGATTCAAAGAAGGAAGAAAAGGAAGATGCTTCAATTGTAACAGGTTTGGCCACTTCGCTAGAGAGTGTCTTCACAAGAAGGATACTCCAAGAGATGATGACAACAATAACAACAACTTGAAGGGGAATTGAAATCAAAGGAACAATAGGATCGATAACAAAGGAAAGAGGAATCCTCCCACTACTGAAAATGGAAATGGTCTTCCTCCCAAGAAGTTGAGAAAATCTAGGTATGAAGAAATTAATTTTGTAAAGAAAAAATAATTTTATCTTGTCTCTGCCCTCTCCATCGCCTCTCCTCCGGATACATTGGGCCATTGGTTGATTGATAGTGGTGCCTCAAGGCACTTCAATGGGTACAAGGAAGCCCTCTCAAACATGGTTGAAAAGAAGACGAATATGGAGATTATTATTTGGGATACTCTGCTTATCTCGTGAAAGGAATTCATACTGTTACTCTTCACTTAAATCAAGGTCAAAACCTCTTGTTGACCACTACGTGTCAACTACCCATAGCTGTACACCCGCTTTTTTCGCAAAAGGGATAGTGCTTGATCGATATGTCCGTGCCATTCGACTGCCGTCATCAGCCCGATCATATTGTTTTGTAAACCTAGCCTGCATGTGTAAATTGTGAATAATCTTAGCAGATCTGAGTCATGTATGTAAACTGCCTAGGCAAACCTAATTTCCTAGTGATAATCTACGTTCCGAAAGGATTTTTGTCTCACCGATCCATGATCGGCAGAGTTTTCCTTCAGCCTAACCCCAAAGCCAAAATGGATTTTGTCATTCGAATCTTAGGGGAATCCTAGTGTGTTAGGTGGAGTTTATGTAAAAGTAATTTGGAGATAATTCTAACTATTTGGTTAGGTTATTACAAATTGCTTGATCTGCTAGATTATGTTTGTGTCGCAGAACTGGGTAGTTTATGAGGGTCTATGTCAAATAGGTTTTCCCCCTTGAGATGTAAAATTGTAAAAGTCATGATGTAAAGTGTCTGGAGGGTTATAAAATGATTTAATCCCCTCATAAGTCCTAAGTCCTAGGTCCTAGGTGATTTTTCCAAACGCTAAGTTCGAGGATCCAAAAATAAAAGATATAAATAATAAAAAATAATAAAAAAATAAAAATTTAAAAATATAAAAATAATAAAAGGTAAAAATAATAAAAAATAATAAAATGAAAATTATTAAATTAAAAAATAAAATAAAATAAAATAATAAAATAATAATAAGTCAGAAAATAAATGGAAAATTTTAATTTTTAATATATTAAAATGCATTTAAAATTTCGACGGATGAGATTGAAAGGGATTTTGATCCTCATCGACGGTTGAGATCATTTTGACATGGATCACTCGAAGTAGCCGTTGGGAGTTTTTCCTTTAAATGGGGTGTCAGGGGTCATTTGAGATCATTCGATCTTAGAGTCGCATGCTAAAGAAATCTCTCTTGTAGTCATTTTTTGTGCAATAAAGAAAGACTTTGGGGTTGAAAATCATGCTGGTGTTACTCTTCTGGAAATGCTGTAAGATGTTTTATTTTTCTGCATAATTTTATTTTCAGCCATTAATATGAAGATTGATTTAGGCACAGGTATCTTGTTTGATCTTTGGGGTTTGAATGATAGTTCAATTTCTAAATATAATGGCAAGTATCTCCATTTGATCTGAATTTCGCTGTTGTTTTCTCCTTCTATGTTAATGGTTGATTTAAGCTGTGCAGGATATCTTTAATTTTGAGTTTATCTGGCGTTAGGGAAAGTTCTCGGCTGAACCATCCAACTCTCAGATTGCGTTTTTTGAAAGAGCCCAGCCAGATTTAATCCCGGGCTTATCATTAGAATTTTTGTTGCAGATGCATGAAGGGTTTTATGAAGCACCTCACATTAAATTTAAAATTTTGAAAATATTTCTGTGGCATATTGATAAATCTGGCTACCTAGAGCCTTCAGTTTGTAAGTACTGTAATTATTTAGCTGGTTCTTAGGTTTTTAGGGTTTCATTTATTTTTTTGCATTTTCAAGTTCAAAATGTTTGTTTTCAGGAACAGGTTGCAGGTTATAGGTCTGAGGAGAAGTTTTTTTTGAAGCCAGATCTAGGCCCTGGAGGGTAAGATATGGCCTCAGGATCAGTTCTTGCAGGTTTTTTCCATGAAGAAATTCGAGACTCTCCAAGCTATCTGTCTGCTGGGGTTTCATTTAAAATTGCTTTCCAGGAATATCAACCAGCAATCTTGCAGTCCAAGGGTTTTAAAATCATTCATTTTCAGATCTAAAATTTTTTAATGAGGGTTTCAAGAAATCTGAAAGAGAGCGAGTTAAAAATTTTATTAAGATTTCTGGAAAATATTTAGAGGTTCTGGTGGAAGTTCTCTTGTCTGCTTCTTGGGTTTTCAGTCTTTCTGTTGCCTGAGGTCATTTTTCTAGCAGAAAATTCTGATTTGTGTATGCTGTCCTAGGGTTTTCTAGAATTTTCAGCTCCTCTCACCCTGCTGCAAATCAAATCCCCTTCTCCCACAGCTGTCCAAACCCTCATAGCTGCTCTCCCATCTCTCTGTGGCTTATTAAGCCCATCACGCAGCTCCATTTCTGCGCTTCTTCCCCTCTATCGCTGCCTCACTGGCTTCACGCTGCTTGAGTTTACATCCCTCCCTCCACACGTCTTGCATCAAAATCGCAGATATAAATATACTAACCCACATTCATCCTTTGTTGCCATTGATATGCGATTCCTCCATCCTACGCTGCAGCTCTGTCAGCGCTATCGTCAAAACCAATTTATTGCTACCTTGTCATACTCCATCGCAGTTTCTCCTCCCGGACTGCCATTCACAACCCTGTCGACGTCTCTCAGCTGCCGTCCTGCTCTTCCTCCGCATGTCATCTTTCATTATTATCCACTTGCAGCTAAATTGAAACCTGTAAGCAACTCTTCCATTCCCTCTTCCATGTAGTTCTACCTGCGTTTTCTCTTCCCTTGCTGCCTCAGTCTTCAGCTACAAACCCTCCTTGCCCGCCGTCCTACAGAGATATTTACAGAAGATAGAAACATCAAGTTTCTATTTAGATAATGGAAACAAACAGTTTCATCTAAGAAACTGCTAAAAGAATAGAAATTAGCAACAACAAAAAGAATGAGCATTAAATACTTAAATACTAAATAGGATTATTCTAATACCCTCCCTTAATGCTCAATCTATTTACAACACCAATAGACCCTCTGAATTTTACAAATTTATCAGGACCATGAGGTTTGGTGAAGATGTCTGCGGGCTGCTCTGTTGTGGGAACATATTGCAACTGAACTGATCCGTCTTCAACAAGCTGGCGAATGTAGTGGCAATGAGTTTCCACATGCTTTGTTCGTTCATGAAAGACTGGATTCTTGGCAAGTTTGAGCACTCCCTGATTATCACAAAACAAAGAAGTAGGCCCTGTCTGGGAAACATGCATATCTGCAAGCATACGTCGAAGCCAAACTGCCTCACAGGATGCCTTAACTGCTCCCCGATACTCAGCTTCTTTTGAGGAGAGAGCCACTGCCTGTTGCTTCTTACTAGTCCAAGTAACAACACCGGATCCTAGACTAAACACATACCCAGCTGTAGATTTACGGTCATCGACCGAACCAGCCCAGTCAGAATCTGTGTAACCACTGAGTATAGGATCAGAACTGCGAGTGTAGAGGAGTCCATAATCAGAGGTGCCACGCACATATCGTAGCACACGCTTTGCGGCTATCCAATGATTAGCTTTAGGAACTGACATGAAGCGGGAAATGTAGCTTACTGCAAAACTGATGTCAGGTCTGGTGGCAGTAAGATAGATGAGACTGCCCACTAATTGCCTGAATAAAGTTTCATCCACAAGGGGAGAGGATGACTGTGCTAAAGGTTTGAGCCCTGGTTCCATAGGAGTCGTGGCTGGTTTGCAATCCTGCATTCTGAACCTGTCCACAAGATTTTTGGCATACTTGGTTTGAGAGAGAAAGATATGATTTTCAGTCTGCCAAACTTCAACCCCCAGACAGTAATGAAGAAGTCCCAAGTCTGTCATCTCAAAGGTTCTGCATAAATCTTGTTTGATCCCATGGATCAGATGTGCAGAGCTGCCAGTAATGATAAGGTCATCCACATAGACAACCACAAACAAGATATCATCACCAGTATGCTTGATATACAGGTTTGCATCAGATGGGCTTCGCTGAAAACCCTGATCTATCAGGTATTGATCAATTTTCATGTACCAAGCCCGAGGAGCTTGTTTATATCCATGGAGTGCTTTAGCTAATCGAGACACTTTTTGTTCTTGACCAACAACCTTGAATCCTGGAGGCTGTGTCATGTAGACTTCTTCTTGGAGATCCCCATTTAGGAAAGCACTCTTTACATCCATCTGATGAACTTTCCAATTGAACTGAGCTGCTAGGGCAAGGACAAGCCTTATGGTACTCATCTTGGCTGTAGGAGCAAAAGTCTCTTCATAGTCGATGCCTTCCTTCTGTGAGAACCCTCGAGCCACAAGACGAGCTTTATACTTGTCTATGGTTCCATCAGCTTTGTATTTCACTTTATACACCCATTTGCAGCCTATGGGTTTTTTTTTTCTGTAGGAAGATCAGAAAGGGTCCATGTGTGATTCTTCTGAAGACTCTGGAATTCGGCTTCCATAGCCTGTTCCCACTCAGATGTACCCTTAGCCTCTGAATAGGTTTGAGGCTCAAAAATACTGTGTAGGTTAGCCATAAGAGCAAAATTGACTGTTGACTGTTGTTTTTTCTTATGTCTAGAAGTTCTACCTTCAAGGAGCTCATCATCCCGGAGATCACCAATGGTTTTAGCCCACCATTTAGGCCGAAGAGTAGAGGAACCAATATCAGGAGGAGGTGGAGAAGACTCAAGAGCAATAGGGGCAGCAAGAGGAGGGTTATTTTCTGGAGGAAGCTCAGAGAGAGTATTATCAAATACTGATGCTACATCATCCCTCCCATCAGGTGGACCGATCGGAAGAAGAACACTGTGAGGCTGATCCTCAGAACACTGCTCAGAAGAAGAGGACTGAAAGAATCCTCTGCCTTCATCAAATACTACATCCCGACTGAAGCTAAGACGACCAGTGGCTATATCTATCAGCCTATAAGCTTTGTGATGATCACTATACCCTGTCATCATGAGTTTCTGGCTTTTGGAATCCAACTTAGAGCGCTTAGCAGCTGGAATCCAAACATATGCAACTGAGCCAAATACTTTGAGGTGACTGATCTTAGGCTTACGGCCAGACTAAACCTCTTCGGGAGTCTTCCATTTAACAGCCTGAGTGGGTGATCGGTTAAGAAGATAAACAACAATAAATACTGCTTCAGCCCAGAATTTGTTTGGAACACTCCTGTGTCGTAACATGGAACGAGCCATTTCAACAACCGTGCGGTTGCGACACTCGACGACACTGTTCTGCTGAGGAGTGTAGGGGGTGGTTAACTGACGTTTGATGCCATGAATATCACAGAAGTTGGCAAAAGCTAAAGAACAAAATTTCCCCCCGTTGTCGGTCCTAAGAGTCATGATGTTACAGCCAGACTCTTTTTCAACTAAGGTTTTAAACTTCTGAAAAGTACTAAGAGCATCGATTTATTTTTTAGAAAATACACCCACATCTTTCTACTGAAATCATCTACAAGAAGTAAAAAATATTTGCAAGCAGTGATAGAAGCTATATTCATAGGACCACAAATATCAGCATGAAGTAACTGGAGTACCTTAGATGCGCGCCAAGATTCTCCATCCTTGAATGAAGACCGATGTTGCTTTCCCGCTTGACAGGCGCCGCATACCCCCAACTGCTGAGTCTGAATATCAGGTAATCCTGACACAAGTCCCTCCCGAGAGAGCTGAGAGAGATACTGCATATTTAGATGCCCATATCGCTGATGCCATAGAGTGCTGATGGAAGAGACACGCGCTGCTAGAGCCACTTCTGAAGAGTCACCGGTGTCAAGTAGCCTGTATAGACCATGGTCCTCTAGGCCAACAACAACTGTAAGACTAGTCTCCCTGTCAACAATGGAGCACTTGTGCGCACTGAACACTACACCAAGCTGAGGAGAATTTCTCATAATCTGGCTGACAGACAACAGATTAATTTCCATACTAGGAACATAGTATACATTCAGAAAGATGAGTGTGCGCCCACCAGACTGGATTTGAACTGTACCTCTGCCAACTACTGTGTACTTTTCACCTCCGCCAAATACCACGGAATCACTGAAAAGTGAGAAGTCAATAAACCAGTCACGCCTGTGAGAAAAATGGCGTGATGCACCAGAATCAATATACCAGGCAGAGGACGAAACATGATCTGAAGACCTTTTAGCCATAAAGGCGTAAAAGGCAGAATCTGTATGTTCGGAATGTTCTGCAACATTTGCTGTCTGATGAAGCCCTCCCTGTTTCTTCTGTTCAGAGGCAATCCTCTGTCGACAATCTTTCTTTATGTGGCCAAACTTGTGACAGTAATTACACTGCACATTTTTCTTCCTAGTAGGATCAAAAGGCTGAGAAGAAACTTTTTGCTGAAAGGACTGAGAGGATTGATATTTGGCAGCGAAAGCATTTTCTGTGGAGGCTGATGCTGTACCACTCCCAAATTGTTGTTTCCAACGATACTGCTGCGTGAGTTTGGTGCATAACTCTGGAAACTTCAGAGCAACATTAGTGGCGGTAATGTTGAGTGTTTCTATGAAGTGCTCATAAGATTTTGGTAGACTTTTTAGAGTGATGACTACCATATCTTCTTCCTCCATGGTGCGGCCAATGGCTTCGAGCTGGTCTCGAATGTCTTTAATCTTGTTGAGATGTTCCTGTAAAGACATATGTTCGTCCATCATGATGGAGAACAACTGATTTTTGAGAAAGAAAGCTCTGCTCTTGTCAGATGTCTCGTGTAGTTCTTTCAACTGTTGCCAAATCTCGGCAGCTGTCTTGCCAGAAGGAATCTGCGGTAACTGATCATTAGCTACAGAGAGCTTGAGAAGCATAACAGCCTCTCGATTTCAATCATCAAGCTTATCTTGATCGGTACCCGCTGTACCTGGACGAAGCTCTTTGCCCAAAACAAGCTGATCAAGACGTCTGTATTAAAAAATGGTCAACATTCTTTGTTTCCAGATGTTATAATTGCTGCCATTAAAGCATTGATTGCCTTCCAACATCAGATTGGTTAGCGAAGCCATTTGCACGTTTCCCAAGACACAAAAAATAATAAAGAAGGGCACAGATTTCAATGCAGATGTTCACTGATCTGGACAAAATCTGGCAGATTCGTTATCCAAGAAATACTAAACTGACTGCCGAAGACAGAAAAACTGAAATCAACTTCACTGTCTTAGTATCCACCTGAAAGAGTGAAAAAAAAAGACCTTCAGCAATTCGTTTCAGCCTTTGATAAAAAAAATTCCCAGAATTAAATACGCTGTTCAATACATACGCTGTTTTGAACCGCAGTTATAACACGCTGTCCCATATGCTGCCCAGGTTGGCCGCTCTGCTAGTCCAGCACACCTCCCCGATTTCAACCAATAGATACCTTGGCAGACCGTTGAAGTATAGTAGCAAAGCCCGCGAAAGAAAAAAAAACGAAACCCGAAAAGAAAAATTACCTCTGTTTTCCCGCGTCTCTGAATCCGGGTGTCAATTGATTTAAAATCTCGGAGATTTTCTGTTTGAAAGTTTCGGTAGCAGCAATGGCAGCCTCTGTTCTCAAGACCGGTGTGAAATTGGGCATTCCTCAATTGACTGGGCAGTCTGATCAGGGCCGGATCGTATGCCGAGGAACTTGTTCACACCGCGAAAACTATATCATCTCTTAGGCGTGAATCCGCACAACCTCCTGTCGGGCCCTTCACGCTGCCACACATCCGATTGTGCCCACTGTCGACGGTGAATTCAGACGTCGCGGATTCGAATCTCCCGAGGTTTATTTTCCGTTGTTCTCCGCTCTGCTGTCCGTGGCTTTAATTGGATCTGCTGCCGCCTCGGAGATGGATGTGCTGGGAGATCTGTGGGATTTGAAGCTGCAATCCCGTTTTTATATGCGCAATGCCCGATCGCGTTGGATCCTGCACTGTTCTGAAGGCCTGGCTGGTGCGACAGAGCTCGGCTTCAAATCCGGGTTCGAGCTCGAGTTTTAGCCGTGCGAGTATCGAGGTGAGAGCTTCAAAGAAGGCTAAATGCAGATGGATTCTAAGATCCACAGGCGTATGAAAAACTTTTGAACTGCTCGACGTCGAAGATTATTAGCGAATTCACTATCAGTCTCCTAAATAGGATTGATTTTGTAGCATGGGAATAGCCAAAGCAACCTTCAGATTCCAAGAGCAATTTCGAAATGAGCCATGAAATTTTTCAAGCTATGAAAAATTATTTCGAAGAATACCTGTTCTGATACCATAAAACAGTGCGAAACACGCATGTAGATTTCAATGAAATTCATTAATCAATGAGCAAGCACAAGCTCAATAATAATACAGAGATATTTACAGAAAATAGAAACATCAAGTTTCTATTTAGATAATGGAAACAAACAGTTTCATCTAAGAAACTGCTAAAAGAATAGAAATTAGCAACAACAAAAAGAATGAGCATTAAATACTTAAATAATAAATAGGATTATTCAAATACGTCCAGCTCTCACGCAAACTTGCATATTACACCAGCGAAAACAAAAAAAAAATTCGATATGCGTAAGTTCTTCTTTGTTCTCTTTTTTATATATGTGTTGGTTAGTTTTAGGTTAGGCTTTCTTTTAATTTAGATTTTAATTTCTAGAATTAGATTATTGTTAGTTTTAGATTTTAGTTTTATTTTTATTTTAAATTTTGATCTTTATAAAAAATATAAAAATCGATTTTCATTTGTTTTAAATTAGATTTTATTTAGATTTTAAGTTTTGTTTCATTTTAAATTAAAAATTTTAAATCATAAAAAAGTTTTAAATTTTAATGGGTTCATATTTTGTTTTGATTTATTTTAGATTTATTTGATTTTAGGATTTAATTTTAATAATTTTAAGTTTCATTTAGTTTAGTTTAGTTTAGTTTTGAATAGTTTTAAGTTTCATTTACTTTATTTTTATTAGGATTTTAGTTTTGTTTTATTTTTAGACTTAAAATTTTATAAAAAAATATATAAAAATATATAAAAATTAAAAATTTTGAACAGGGTTAACTAAAAAATTGAAAATTCATTGTTGGTGTCTTTCATGGTATCTATGTTCCACTTTTCTATAGTTAAATGCACTTAGATGTTTATTTAAAGTTAGCTATATGAAAGTGGTAATTGGTTAGCATTTAAATTGTATGGTTGTTTAAAGCATTTAATCTTTAGAAAATTTAATCGCTGGATCATTATTAAAGCATTGTGCATTTATTGATTAATATTTGCTTGGGTTATTTGATGATAAATGGTTGTTTTACAAGGTTCATATTTCTGCAACATTGAATAAATAATCATTTAATCATTAACTCCGTAAGGCACTGGTACATTAAATCAATTAGGTGCTGTGTCTCCCAACCCAACTGGTTCACAGTTGGTCTTCCTTTATCCCATAGGGTCTACCCCCTTAGCCTTGGGAGATGGCTTAAACGGAGAGATCGAGGATCAGGGTGACGGCCCCCGGTCTGAGCATTGTTGTGACAATCTGTGCGACAACACCTCCACTTACAAGAAGTGCTATATGTACTTGATCTGAAAAAGAACTTGGTTTGTATTTCTGTGATGGAAGACTATGGTTTTGAGGTGACATTTATTGATGGGAAGGTTTGTGTTTGGAAAAGGAACTCAAGAGATGCATTCACTCTTGGATTTAGGGTTGAAGGTCTCTATCAGGTTGGAGGAAGTCTGTTGGGAGCAAGGAATTGTGATACTTCTCTTCAATCCGAATTACGACATCGGAGATTTGCTCACCTTCATTTGAAATCCTTACCGGATGTAGGGAAGATGGTCACAAGTATGCCTGAATTCAATTTAAATCAGGAAGGTATTTGTTAGGGATGTGAAGCTGGAAAACATACAAGGGGACCATTCCCCTCAAGTGAGACTCAAGCCATTGATGTTCTTTGATTGGTCCATTCTGATCTATCAAGTATGTTTTTTGTGACATCTTTGGGTGGATATTTGTACTATGCTATTTTTGTGGATGAGTTCTCTCGTAAAACATGGATCTATTTCTTAAAGGAGAAGGATGAGTTATTTAAATGGCTCTGCCCTTTCAAAGACTTGGTCGATTATTTAATAGGGAAGAAGATCAAAATATTAAGGACGGATAATGGCACCAAATGAATAAAATGAAAGAAAGACTATTGTATAGAAGCTGGCATTAAGAGGGAGACCACTATTGTATATACTCCTGAACAAAATGGTGTTGCGGAAAGGAAGAATCATACTATCATAGAATCTACTCATCCTATGCTTCATGATCAAGGTCTACCAAAGTTCTTATGGGGAGAAGTTGCCAACAGCATTGTGTATGTCCAAAACCGATGCGCGCATCAAGCTTTGGACTTGAAGACACTCGAAGAAGTAGTCATCGGTAAGAAACCTGATGTTTCTCATTTTAGAATTTTTGGTTGTCCCATATATTTTCATGTGCCGAAAGAGAAAAGAAACAAATTAGATGCATCTGGGAAGAAATGAACGTTTGTGGGCTACAATGAAACTTCGAAGGTATATAAAATGAATGTGCTTGGTCAAAGGGCAGTGGAATTAAGTCATGATGTCACTTTCGATTAAGATTTTGCTCTTAGAAAAATCCGAGACCTTGCTATGCCTAGGAAGGACAATGGTGATGCTGATGCAGAAAAGCATGATGAACTTCCGTTTGATGAACCGATGCCCTATGTTAAAGGTTCGATGGATCCCATTGATCCACCTCCTACTGAGCACTTTAATTCAAGAAAAAGTCCTTTGTGGCTCAAAGATACTCTTGAAGATGTTGAGAAACATATTATATCGAGGGGGACATTTCGTGAACCTAAGAAGCTGAATAGGTACCAAGGGTAGTTCACTACCATCAGCACCATTGTAGAATCTAAGCCTTGCACATTCGTAGAAGTCGTGAAGCAACAAGTTTGGAAGGATGCGATGAATGAGGAGTATGACTCGATCATGAAGAATGATGTCTGGGACGTGTTTCCTAGACCCAAGGACAAGTCTGTGGTCACTTCAAAATGGCTCTACAAGATCAAACATGGAGCTGATGGGAGTGCTGAAAAGTTCAAGGGCAAATTTGTTGCTTGAGGCTTCTCTCAAAAGGAAGAAGCAGACTATGATGAGATATTTGCATCGGTTTCCTGATATACCACCATCCGTTCGATTATAGCCCTTGCTGCCTCGCAAGGATGGAGCCTACACGAGATGGATGTCAAAAATGCCTTCTTGCATGGTTCGCTTAAGGAGGAAGTCTATGTGGAACAATCCGAGGGGTTCAAGGTTAAAGATCGTGAGACACATGGATGAAGGTTGAAGAAAGCCCTCTAGGGCTTGCTATGAGAGGATCCATAGCTATCTTATGAAGCTGTTATTTACAAGGAGTGATGCTGACCCAAGCTTATACTTCAAGCTTGAAAAGGACAGACCTCTCATTTCGGTCGTTTATGTGTATGATATCTTTTTGATAGGTGATGACCCTCTCATTCATCAATGCAATAGGGAGTTGGCTTCCGAGTTCGAGATGAAGGACCTAGGTTTGATGCATTATTTCCTAGGGCTACAGGTGTAGCAAAATCCAGTTGAGCTTTTCCTTTCTCAAGGAAAATACTTTGTGAAGCTACTTGAGAGATGTGGGATGGTGGATTGCAAGTCCGTGACTTCTTCGATGCAACTCAACTTTGAGAAGGTATGTGGAAGTGCTGCTTGGCCCAAATTAGTAAACCCTAACGATTATCGTGAACTTGTGGGGGCCCTGATGTTTTTGGTCAACTCTTGTCTTGACATATGCTTCGCTGTGAATATGTTGAGTCAATATATGGTTGAGCCTCTTCACATTCATTGGATTGCTGCTAAGAATCTCTTGAGATATCTCCCGGGCACAATCCACTATGGTCTGAGATACACTACGGGGAATTTGTAGCTACATGGATATAAAAATGCTAATTGGGTTGGTAGTATGGGGGATCGTAAGAGAACGTCTGGGTGCTGCTTCTCTTTAGGGTTTGATTCAATAGCTTAGCTGAGCAGGAAGCATAAATTAGTTGCACTAAGTACCACCGAGGCTGAATACATTGCTGCGAGTATGGCCTGTTGTGAAGCAGTTTGGTTGAAGAAGCTCTTCAGTGAACTATTTGAGCACATGCTAGATACCACCGTGATCTTCTGTGACAACCAGAGTTGGATTCCTCTATTAGAGAATCCCGTGTTCCATGACCACTCCATGCACATTGATATCGAGTAGCACTTTATTCGGGATATTGTACAACAGGGAGCAGTAAGGCTCCAACACATCATGACAAATGAGCAGGTTGTAAACATTCTCAGGAAGCCTTTGGGGAAGGTCAAATTCTTAACCTTCTGAGAGAGACTTGGAGTTGTGGAACAAGCCCCCTGTAAGGGTCCCATATGAATTGGACACAGAGATCTGGGAGCTCCTAGGGGCTTGGGGTACTTCTTGGAGCTATGAGTGACTATGGTGTGAGTAGTTCACCTTCTGCTAGTGGTGTGCTGGATACAGGGTGAGGGGTTCACTTTCCCTTTTGAAACCCCTTTATGGTTGACATGTGTGTAGGGTGAGTGGTTCACCTTCCCCTACCCAGAAACATGCATGTAGGTTGAGCAGTTCAATTTCCCCTACGATTGACATATGCATAGGATGAGTGGTTCATCTTCTCCTTGTTGAATTTCCACGACCTTGGGTCTAGGTTAGAGTCTTAAATCACTGACGCTAGCAAACCAAGAATGTCAACCATAAACTACTTTGCACAACGGAAATATAAAGCAGTAAATCACATATGCACAATATACACAGTTTTAAACAAAATTGTACAATAATGTACAATCACCAATCTTTGTTATATTAATTCTAATATGATAAATACAACAATCTATGGCTACAAGATACAATGACAAACTTACTTGCAAAACTTTTGTGTCGTATCTTGTCCTGCCGGTCTGTCGCACCCGTATTGCTCACTAGTAGTGCCTTAGTCCATGAAGGCTACTACACATCGCTATTCCGGGAGGGCTGCCTCTTATCACTGCTGCAAGTCACGTCTGCTACAATGAACACTGGCTCATCAATTGCTCTCTGGGTAGGCCTAATTCCCGAACTCCAATCTGTCAGGCTAGCAAGAACTTTAGTGCACCAAAATGTTTCACTTTAGCACCGCCCTTCACCCAACCTTCAACTTCTCTTCGTCCTTCAAGATAACTCGTCTATGGCTACTTTGAGTGGCCAACTTGCTGCCCTCCAACCAATGTTATGACACCCAATACTTCACTGCTGAATCTGCTCCTAGGAAGACATTACACCACCTTAGAATGTACTCTAATTGGCTCCAACAGGTTGCTAGATAAATTGACCCAAAATTGGTCAAATCCTTTGACCCAACACATACCAAAACATTGTTGTTTTTGATTGCTGCACTGCTGCAATATTTGGGCTGCTTAGGGCACACAACATAGTCCCTAACTGTCCTCAAATCTGGCCCAGAATGGGAGGCTACCCCTCCACGCTGCTCTTTTAGGGAAGATTCAAGCCCTTAAACACAGACTTATCCTCCCAAAAGATAGCGACATCCTACATGTGTATAAACAGACTTGTGGCAACCTCTTATGAGGACTCTCCACCCACCAAGCAACCTCCAAACTAACTCGCTATCCCTGCCTTGTTTGTGGCCTACAAGAATAGGGCTTTGGCCCTCCCACCAATAGTTCTGTCCTAAAAACAGTCCCCTGAACAAACCTTAAACCATGTTGTTTCAGATCCTCTTTTGCTGTAGCTAGGGCACAAAATTATTCTCTCCAACGAGTTCTCTTTCTAGGGTATGTGTTGGACAAGATTGGATGCCTTTATCACCCTCATATCGCCTTCTATATATACCATAAAGAAGGGCTCAATGTCACATTTGAAGTGACACGTCACGTCCATTGGCTCTCAAGTCGGCCTACTTGACAACAAATAATTACCAGGCAACTTCAAAAATTCATATCTGTCTAATGATAACTCAGATTGGAACGATTTTCGATGCGTTGGAATCGTCTTTTCGAGCACTATTATCCTCATCCATCACATGCTGTGAATCCATCATAGTTTTACCCCAAAACCTGATGGGTGTCAAAACCCCATACTTGGGTTCCAAGCCCACAAGCTACCCTTGTGGCGCTTTGTCCTCCAAGCCTTGAACCCCAAGGCTTGGAGTACCTCCCAAGCTACACAAATCAACACTCCCTCTTAACGAGGGAGGTACTTCCAAGACTAGAAGTATCTCGTCGTCATCATCACTGCTCGCAGCGCTTGCCCAACTCTTGGTGCTCACAATCGCAACAATCCCTATACGATGAACTACACCCTTCTCATTATTGTCGCTGTCACTATTGGAAGCAACTTGCTTCTTCTTCTTATCCTGTAACCTCTTCCACTCTTTCCATGATTCCTTCTTGGCAGTTGTAGGAGCACCCTTTCTTACCATTGACCACGCGCTCGTCGTGGGTTGTAGAGTCTCCCAATGAATCTGCAAGCTCCCTCTCGAGCTAGACTCGTTCTGATTCTCTCGAATCTGGACCTTCTCGGGAAAGTATACCTTCTCCTCGGGAACCTATGCCTCCGGCCTCTAAAGCCTACACCTATACCTACTTCTTTGGAACTTGCACCTGCTCTGCCTACTTCTTTACATGATCCACAGGCTTGCCCGTCAACCTGTAGAGACTATACTCTCTAATTTTGAGTACAATCCCATCGGACTTAGAGCCTCTGAGCCTGAGTCTTGCCTTCCCATCCTAGAACAAGACCTCAAACCCTTTTGTCTCGATCATTGAGACGGAAATCATGCTACATCTGAGTCCTGGTACAAACAGTACTTCCCGGACTTGTATGATACGTCTTGTATCTATTCTGAATGGCACAACACCCGATCCACTCGATCCTCGAATCTCCAACTAACTTTTGTCGCGCAACACCATTTGCAACTTCGAGTCCCATCCAAGTAGAGTCTCAAAAATATCCTGTGACCTTGTCATATGCTTCGTCACACTAGTTTCCATGTACCATCCATCCTCTTTGATAGTACTCTGTGAGAAATGAGAAATCATAGCAAAATCCTCCTCTTCGTCTTCCAATCTTCTAGCGAGCTCATCCTTCTTTGCGTTATTGGCAATAAGGGCAACGTGCTTCCCCTTTCTTTTCTCATCATCTCCCTTTTTCTTCGGACATTTCTACAAAAAATGACCCATCTTGCCACAGTTGAAACACTTGACTTTACTCAAGTCCTTGTGCTTACCCTTCATTCGTGATTCAAGTGTCACGTCATCATCTGAAGCTTTCTACTGCGGTTAAAGATCCTCGTCTCGCAACTCTTCTTGAATGAAGTCATCCCACAGCCTATCCCAGTTTGGCAACTCCTCCCTTGCAACGATTCCTTTGATGAAGGGCTTCCATTCCTCGGTGAACCGTTTCAAGGCAATCCTTACCATATCTCCATCTGAGACAGTCACATCAATGGCAACAAGCTCATCTTTGACCTTCATTCGTGATTCAAGTGTCACGTCATCATCTGAAGCTTTCTACTGCGGTTAAAGATCCTCGTCTCGCAACTCTTCCTGAATGAAGTCATCCCACAGCCTATCCCAGTTTGGCAACTCCTCCCTTGCAACGATTCCTTTGATGAAGGGCTTCCATTCCTCGGTGAACCGTTTCAAGGCAATCCTTACCATATCTCCATCTGAGACAATCACATCAATGGAAACAAGCTCATCTTTGACCTGAGACAATCTCGTCAGATACGAGGTCACGCTTTCACCTTTTAATGTCTTGGTGGATTTCAACTTATCCTCCAATACCAATACCCAGTTCTCGTTCTTATTCTCGGACAAATTTGAAGAGACACCCACATCTCATGTGCGAAGCTCTCCCCGGACAAATGAGGTATTAGGGCATCCCTCACACCATCAAGGATGATCAATCTCACCCCGCATCCAAAATTCCCATATTTCCAGCTTCTTAGGGTCGGTTGGATTCTTGATCTCTTTCTCGGTGAAATTCCAGATACTGTTGACTTGCAAGATCAACTTGATCCTTTCCTTCCATGGACTATAGTTGGAAAACTCGTCCAATCTCTCCTCATATCGGATACCTGCCTGCAACTTCGACATTGTAGTGAACCCTTCATTCACAATGTGACCAACTCCCTCTTACGTTGTACTTCGTTGTGCACAACTCTGATTTACTTACTTCCAAAGTAGCTCAGACACCCTCTAATACCATGTTGAATTTCCACGACCTTGGGTCTAGGTTAGAGTCTTAAAATCACTGACGCTAACAAACCAAGAATCTCAACCATAAACTAGTTTGAACAACGGAAATATAAAGCAGTAAATCACATATGCGTGATATACATAGTTTTAAACAAGATTGTATAATAATGTACAATCACCAATCGTCGTTATATGAATCCAAATCTGATAAATACAATAGTCTATGGTTACAAGATACAATGACAAAATTGGTTGCAACACTTCTATGTTGTATCTTGTCCTGCCAGTTCGTTGCACCTGTACTGCTCACTAGTAGTGCCTTAGTCCATCAAGGCCACTATACATCGAGACTCCAGGAGGGCTGCCACCTATCACTGCTGCAAGTCACATCTGCTGCAATGAACATGGGCTCATCCACTGCTCTCTGGGTAGGACCAAATCTCGAGCTCTAATCTACTAGGCTAGCAACAACTTTATTCTATCAAAATGTTGCACTTCGGCACCGTCCTTCACCCAACCTTCACCTGCTCTTCGTCCTTCAAGATAACTCGTTTAGGGCTACTTTGGGTAGCCAACTTGCTCCCCTCTAACCAGCTCTATGACATCGAATACTTCACTGTAAATTTTCTCCTAGGAAGACATTACGCCACCTCAAAATGTCCTCCAGTTTTCTCCAACAGGTTGCTAGATAAACCAACCCAAAACTGGTCAACTCCTTTGACCCAACACATACCAAAACACTATTGTTTGTGACTCCTGCACCGCTCAATTTTTTGGACAGTTTAGGGCACACAACATAGTCCCTTACCGTGCACAAATCTGGCCCAAAATTGCCCTTATGAAATGCTTTTGTCCTTCAATGGGTGGCTGCCCCTCCAGGCTGCTCTTTTAGGGCAGATTCAAACCCTTGAACACAGAGTTATCCTCCTAAAAGTCAGTGCCATATTACATAAGTATGGATAGACCTGTGGCAACCTCTTATGAGGACTGTCCACCCATCACACAGCCTCCAAACTAACTCGCTACTCGTGCCTTGGCTGCAACGTACAAGAATAGGGCTTCGACCCTCCCACCAATAGTTATGTCCTGAAAATCATACCCTTGAACAAACCTTGACCCACACTGTGCCAGATCATCTTTTGCTGCAGCGAGGGCACATAATTCTTCTCTCCAACGAGTTCTCTTTCTAAGGTATGTGTTGCACAAGATTGGATGTTTTTATCACCCTCATATTTCCTTGTATATATAACATAAAGAAGGGCTCAATGCCACATTTGAAGTGACACATCCATTGGCTCTCAAGTTGGCCTACTTGACAACCAATAATTACTAGTCAACTTCAAAACTTAATATCTCTCTAACGACAACTCGGATTCGGATGATTTTCGATGCGTTGGAATCGTCTTTCCGAGCACTATCATCCTCATCCATCACATGCAACGAATCTATCATGGTTTTGCCCTAGAACACGATTGGTGTGAAAACCCCATACTTGTGTTCTGAGTCCACAATCTGCCCTTATGGCGCTTTGTCCTCCAAACCCTCCCTAGGGCTTGGAGTACCTCCCAAGCTACACAAATCAACACTCCTATGGCATATGAGCAAGATGAATGGTTCACCTTTTCCTGCTGATGCCCCGACACACATCCTACCCATAGAGTTCAGTACTCATGGTAAGTACCTCTCATCTGGCCAATGAGTTGGGAGAAGATGGTTAGGGACCATAGCACTATTGATGGACGCATCGTGTATTATCGTACTCCTCATGACTAGGATGCATGGTGTTGAACAACTTGATCTGGGATCAAAGACTGACTTTAGTCGATGGAGAGTGGTATGATCTTATGACTCGCACGCGGTCACTCGTCTTCATTATTACTTCATGGTTCAACATAGCAGAGCAGAGCAGGGCAGTGATGACAGGGATGATACAGGATTACAAGATGCCATGATGACAGATGGATTCGTAGGTGGAATTCTCCCTAGTTGAGAGGGATTGTTAAAATTGGCAACTCGGGCCAACTTCCACCTTAGGACAACTCATATGATGGAGATGATTATTAAATTGGATTCCTCTTTTCGAGAGGTCCAATTTTGATATAAAGATCATTTCATTCTGACAAACAAAAATTGAATTTTGAATTTATTCTTTCTCATGGACAAATTGTCAAGGTCGGCCTCAATCAAATGTAGGCTCATGAAGCCCAATGGATGTGTCTCCTCACTCTCAACGAAGTGTATAAATACAAGTGACCCTTCTCTCATTTGGACATCATCAAGTCATCGCATGATCTTCTCTCTCCTCTCTTGATTGGTTCAAACTGCTTGGAGGCTTCTCTACTTCGCACATCTGGAAGAGCACGAAATTTTAGAAGTGTTTTGGAGGTCGAGAATTTCAGAAAACAGGACAATGTTGACCAATGTTGACTTGGGTGACTTTGACTTGAGTTGACTTCATTCTTGTGGGCAAGGTTTCATTTTCTGAAGACTACATTGATTGGCACTGTTTTCGAGGTGAATGGGATAGTGTGACTTCAACGTTGACTGCAAAAATTACAACATTTCATTGGGGTGATCGAATTGTTTTTTGGTTAACTTGGACCCTGTTGGAAGGGCGAATTCTTCTGTTCTTGACCGAGCTGCTTGGAGGACATTTTGGCGTTGCTTTGACCACTGTTGGCTTTCGTGTCGGGGCCGCAGTTCACTACTGATTTGACAAGACTATTTTGGCATGTTAATTTGATATTTGTACTGTCTCTCTCTTTGCTGAACTATTGAAGAATAATAAGAAGATATGATCAAAGGTTTTCCCCAGATTGGGGTTTGATTATGGGATCTACCACATCATGTGTCTTGTTGTCTTGGCTTGTCTTCTACACATGTATTTTTGTTCTATCTGCATTTATTGTCAATGTGTTTAAGTTAATGTGATTACTACTGGATGTAACTGGAAATTGTCATTGTGTTAATAAGGGACATTGAAGTAAATTGTGCTAAATAATAGAGCATACCATTGTTATCTAAAATTAACACTGCTGTTGCTGCTACTACTGGGTCGAAGCTGTTGCTGATTCTGCTAGGTTGAAGTTGCTTTTGAAGCATTATCATCTGCAAGAAGGAATGAGGGCTGACTTGGTGTGGAGGAAGTCTTTGTCTAGGTCATGAGTCTTGGATTATCTCGAGAAACTATTGAAGGAAGAATTGTTGACTAGGTTTTCCCTTAGATAGGGGTTTTGCCCTGTCTGTACGCCAACATCTATTGTCCTTGTTTTATTGTTTTGGTAATTGCTTCATGAACTAAAAGTTAAAAGAACATAAAGATAAAAGAATCACAAGTAATTATCTATATAAGAGAATCTTTCTACGTTTCTGTTTTTCTAACATACGGAAAAGACATTTTGATGAGAAATATTTTAATTATCTATATAAGAAAATCTTTCTGCCTTTTTGATTTTCTCAGTGTTACTTGGGAGCGGGAGCGGGAGCGGGGAGCGGGAGCGGAAGCGGGAGCGGGAGCGACCATTTTCAGAAGCTCCCGGTTTGGGAGCGAATCCCGGAGCGATTTTTTAAAAATATATATATTTTTTATATTTTTTAATTTTTGATACATATATGTCAACAAAAACATGTAGAATGATGAAATAGACATAAAAAACATAAAAAAACATAAATTGATCATTGAACCATATCACATCAATCATCTAGAAATTATAATCGTCATCAACCTTAGTAAAATAATAAATTAAAATAACATTCAATTCAATAACATTTATCATCATTGATCACCAAAGTAACAAGTTGTACTTGTAAGCCAAGTTTAACCATTACAAGAAGTAATATCGAAGATATTTCTAAGTCCTAACTTCTAACTGTTAACATGATATGAAATGTTAAAAATTTATAAAATGAAACATGAATAATGAGATGAAATGAAACAACTTTAGTCTTTCACAAAGCATCATATTCATAATTCACAATCATTACCAATGAGTTATAATTGCCAAGGCCCAACTTCAAACTTCAAATTTTCATTGTCACAGTGATATAATGTTTACAAAAAATATCATAATGTCATAATGATATGAAAGAGTCAAGAGTCAAGAGTCAAGGACTCAAAACTCAACACTGAACAGTTATGAAAACTAAAGTGACAAGTCTAATAGAAACTAAAAAAGACAAGTAAACTGTAAATCTACAAGTGGCCCTTGCCACGAGAGTCTCCAGGAGTATAAGTAGGTCTTGGCGGTCTTCTAGGAGTCTCCCGCCCAGACCGACGACCAGAACTAGAGCCTCCACGCGAGGGTGTCGATGGAGGTGGCGACAGCAATGGAACAAGACTCGGGCCCCGAGAATTGCTACTGGATGGTGGAGGTGGAGGTGGCATGGCTGCTGCAGCTGCTTCAGCTTCATCCCGTACAAGCTCATCTTCTAGTTCTTCCATATGTACAATGCCATCCTCTAAATTGTCGTCCTCAGGGTGATTGTCCCAAATTTTATATGTGGGATCTTCATTAGCCCGATCACAGTAATGGCTCAACAACCTCAAATTGTAGTGCACATAAACCAAGCTTTCTGCTCGGTTTTCGTTGAGCCTGTTTCTTTTCACATTATGTATATAACTGTAGGTGCTCCAACACCTCTCTGCAGAAGAAGAATTTACAACCTGTGCAAGAACTTTCAATGCCAATTTTCGCAAAAGTCCGTCGCCGCCATATGTTTCCCACCATGTGAGAGAATCAAATTTATCTTTGTTGTCCATTGCATGGAAGTTACCATACAAACCACTGCCAGTGAAGTATCTGCCTATTTCAAGGCGCACAGCTGCACATTCCTCCCTGTCAGGCACCAACTTTTCTAATGCATCCAGATATCCTTTAGTTACCTCTCGATCTAAATGGGGTTTGGTCCTAACACCACCCCCTGCTGCAGGTTTGCCCAACCAAGAATCTGAGTAGTATTTTGGCGTAAGGATATACGCCAAGCAATGTAGTGGAAGGTTAAGCCTTTTCCACCGTTCACACACACAATCGTGAATCAGATTGTACAAGTCGGGATCTCTGTTATTAACAATGTCTTTTATTTCCCCCAACATGGTATCCATTTGCTCATACACCTCGCCAATCACTGGTTTGTCTGTATCTGCAAACCGAATCATGTTATAAATTGGCTTGGTGAAATCCAATACCTGTCTCACAGCTGTCCAAAACTGCCCATCAAGAGCGGCCTCCTCCACCGTTTCAAAACCTGCAATGTCAGCTACATTTGTAGCCCTTTCCTTTAACACCTGCCAATTTGGACTTGATACCATGCTAGCTAAACCCTCTCTTACCTTCAAAAGGCGCCTGAAGGTGAGGTAATAGCTACCAAATCTAGTCCTCGCAATCTTCAGCAACTCCAATCTCGAGTGACTGCGGAAAAGGCCATGGGTATTGCTATGATTTGTAATAAATTTTATCATTTTTTTTCCTCTCTTGTACAAATCCCCAATCCATTGGTATTGTTCATTTTTGTTTTTGACAATATCATGCAACAGAAGGTTCAATGTGTGAACCAAACATCCAGACCAAAATATGTTCGGGTATCTATCCTCAATAATTGCTCCCGCTGCCTTACAATTAGGAGCATTATCAGTGATGACTTGGATGACATTGTATGGGCCAATACGCTCAATTGTTTCAAGCAATGCTTCTGCAATGTTGATAGCGGTCTTGAACTTGTCTGAGTAATCATGTGCAGCTAGAAAAATGGGACCACTTCGGGACACAGCAAGAACACTTATCAATGGCTTGCCTTTTACATTTGTTCATCCATCAGATACAATGGACACCCCATTGTCAGTCCAAGAACTTGTCATTTTATTCAAAGAATGTGATATTTTTGCTTTTTCATGATCAAGGCCAACTGTTCTTGCCTTGTCATACCCAGGGCTCTTGTATCCTTTAGGGGCATCATTTATGGCAGAAACCATTTCGTGCCAATAAGGTGAGCGTAGAACATTGAATGGTATCCCATTTGCATAGAGGAACCTGTAAATTTTTGAATCCACATCATTCCTACACCCCTCATCAAGGAAATCTAATATGGTTCTACGGCGTAAAGATGATGACCCTGAGCCTCCATGTCCATATCCACTGCCTTGGGAGGATGCTGAAGGAGTTCTTTGTGAGCTTTCAAAGAAACCCCTTGATCTTTTTGCTTTGTATTGGGCGTCCTCCTCTTCCTTTATGTATTTGGCTTTATCTGCTGTTGACACTGCGTCGCAAGTTCTGATTCCTATTTGTTTCTCTCCATCCCATGCCCTTTTCCCGCAAAGGTGTCTTCTCAAACGGGTGTATGAGCCTGTGAAATCAGTGTTGCAATGGGGGCAATGAAATTTAGTGGTTCCACCCCCTCTCCCTGTTTCAGGCCTCTGAACATATTTCCACAATGGAGTTTGGTCTTGTTTAGTTTTTTGACCCTCATGTTCACCCTCCACATCCTCCTCACTGGGGTTTTCACCTATTTGACTTCCTCCGGCTTCTTCATCCACCTCTTCAGTTTCAGGCCCCCTCCGTTTCCTACTCTCCACCACCATAATAACCAGAAAGGGGACCAGGAAGAGGAAAATGCCAATAAAAATGCTCAGGTCCATCGTGTTTGATGTTTGTAGGGTTTGAGTCTTGAATCTGCAAATTAATTTAGTTTATTGGGATTAATTCATTTAATTTATTAATTTAATTTAAATTAATGATCTTTAAACTCAAACAGGTAAATGAAACTAACCAAATTAACTACCTAACCAGCTAAACTAACTAAATGATTAAGTTACTTACATCTGCAAGCTTGCTCCTCGCTCCTTGGCACTTGCTCCTCGCTCCTCAGCTCTGGCTCCTTGCTCCTCAGCTCTTGCTCCTTGCTCCTTTGCTCTCAAACTCAAGCTCAATCTCATTGAAATGATTTTGTTTTGGCCCATTGGGCTTATAAACCCAAAAAAATTAGTTTAATTTTTTGTTTTTTTCGGGTCCGCGGAATTTTTTTCCGCCGAATCGCTCTCGGAATTTTAAAATTCGCTCCCGGAGCGTTTTTTAATGCCCGGGAGCGATCGGGGAGCGATCGCTCCCCGATCGCTCCCGGGCATTAAAAAGCGCTCCGGGAGCGCGGGAGCGATCGCTCCCTCGCTCCCTCACAGACCAGGGAGCGCAATTTTTTTTACGGGAGCGCGCTCCCGAAAATCGCTCCCGTCCGGGAGCGATTTGGGGAGCGCGCTCCCGAGCCGCTCCCGCCCGGAGCGCGCTTCGGGAGCGGGTTCGAAGGGGGGGGGGGGGGGGCGCTCCCCCGCATCACTGGATTTTCTAACATATGAAAAAAATGAAAGACACTTCTTTTGTTTTTTTTTTTGTGATGGGGAGATGTAAACACAAAGTGTCGGCTAGATGTCCTCCCAGGCAATGTGTCTCACACACAAAGCCCCAACTCTCTCGATTATTTCAATTGGTAACAAATCCTCTCCGATCAAATAGAGCGGTTACAAATCTCTCTCGTGTAACCAATATGCCATCAAATCTCTGAGAGATTTCCCTGTACAAACACAACTCCAATCAGTAGCAAAGTTTCAAATGTACATAAATAGACACAAACCTCCGGGGTTTTCCAGAAAACTTGATGTTGCTTCTTAATTTATCATAGTAGGACTTCCAAACGAATCTTGACAGAGGATTCCTTAATCTTACATCTTCCTTTCCTACTTCACATGCAACAACATATTCTACAAATAGATCTCGCTTTACTTATAAAATGCATTCTCCAATTTTTTTCTTTCAAGGTGTCCATCCTGAGTATATTATGCCTCCCTCTTAACTAGGGACTTGATTCCGTGAAGACAAGAGTGATGTGTCCTTCTCTCACTCATGGCCCTCACTAAGAATTACGACTGTTAGTCCTGGTTTAGTGCATGACACATGAAGTAGAGAACCATATCCATCACTCCCTCTTAACTAGGGAGGATCTAATCATTTTTATACAAGGAATATACCCAAGCTCCCTCTTAACCTAGGGAGTTCAACTTCTTTCCTACGACATCGAAGAATCTGTCCTAGCTTCCATTCTTTTCATCAGAATTATCATGACCATCATCATCCATATAAATAAAGTTTGAATTTAGTTGGTTTTGAGGACTAAGGCGAGATAGAAAGTGAATGGAGAGCTAAACATAAGGTTTGCTGGCCTTCCTTTTCACAATTCATAGCCTTTGATTGAGGGATAACAAAATGGAATTAACACACCATGTGCCCCACACAGACAATAATGATCATGTATTTTGGTTCTTAAGTGATGACATTTAGTTTTGGTAGCTTGGCCATGGTTAGGGCAGTGGCTATTAATACGATAAGTTTAAATAAAAAATCATTTGCCATCTAATGACATGTCTTATGATGAAATGGTTTATACCCCTTCACAGATACTGAAAATACTGAACATAGATATGGACAAGTAGAATTCTACTCCAACGCTGGTTTTGGCGCTAGTACGTTTTAAAATTTTGGATATAATGATAGTAGAAATCTCTAATTAGTATGTTATCAATAGGTGTAAGATACCATAGAGGGGAAATTTGATAATAATTAAGATCAACATGTTGGACAAAGAAGTGGAGGTGGTTTAGAAGGTGAGATGAACTATAGCATTAGAGAGCTTCATAAGACCAAAGTAGATGGTGAATGTGAGAGTAGTGTTGGAGTTCATTTTTTCCAACACTTCATTTCCCTATGAGCTAAGTATGGTGAGTTGTAAACTCACATAGGAACTTGTATTTACCCAATTATCGTAGTTATCCTTATCCGACACTGGGCTTCCTCCATTGCTATATAATGGAGATCTTCTATGTACTTCAACATAACAATTTAGCTATATAATACTCTTACATGGGGAGAAATCAATACTAGTATTATTAGGGTTAGATTTCTCTTTCTTGATAATTACTTGTGAATTTTGTTGACTTCTTTTAGTTATTTGTTATATTATCTTTCATCAAGCAATTACCAAATTTTGTGTGCATGAATATGAAGATCACAAAAACACAAGACACAAGATGTAGGCACTCTGCGAGGGAAAAACCCCTCTGTATTTGAAAGCCTAAGTCGAAATCTCTTCCTTCAATAATTTTTCTTGAGACTCTTCAACCTAGACACTGACCTCCTCCACACCAAGCTAGTCTTTCCTTCTTTGATCAAACCTTCGACCTAATAGCATCAACACTTTGACCATATTAACTTTGACTTGGTAGCTTCCGGCATCAACACCAACTTCGACTTTGACAAGGAGACTTCGATCTCCAAAACTAGCCCACACGAGAGAGAGAGAGAGAGAGAGAGAGAGAGAGAGAGAGAGAGACCAAAACTTCGATTTTGTCCTTCTCTTCCTTCTTGACCAAACTCACACTCCTTTTAGCCTCCTTCTTCACCTTCGGAGTTTTTCGTAGCTTCTTCTATCGGTCTCATTGCCACCCCAATCAGAGTTTGTGAAGCCAATCAACTTGACTTCCTTGCTATTGTACTTTAGGCAGCGATGTAGAGAACCCACCAACTGACGATAGGAGGTAGGATCCACGAGACTTGAGCCAGAGCTCCTCAACTTCTTTTTGAGAGAAACCCCTTGCAACAAACCTGGATTTTTATTTATCTATACTTCCATTAACATCGTGTTTGATCTTGTAGATCCTTTTTGAGGTTACAATTGATTTGTGACTAGGTCTAGGAACGATTTCCCAAACTCCATTCTTCATGATTGATTGATAATCTTCCTGCATAACTTTCTTCCATACTTCTTGATGAGTAGCTTCTTCAAATGTAGATGGTTCTGCTTCAATTAGTCTTGTCATATATGTAGCATATCCAAAATATCTCTTTGGCGTTTTGGTTTGTCTAAAGGTGCCTTTCGCAGCTCCATGCGCTTCAGCATTTTCAAGAGTAGCTTTTAACCAATTTGGCCTCTTCCTTGTGTTTGGTATGATCACAGGTTGAATAGGCTCACTTGGTCTTGCTTCTTCTTCAAATATAGATAGATCTTTCTCATCGGAATCAATAGGAATATCCTTCGATCTTTTGTCGGCTTGATTCTCATAAAATATAACGTCACTGCCTACTTCAATGTGTCTACTTTCCTTGATGTAAATTCTATATGCCTTTGAGGAGAGACTATAGCGAATGAAGATCCCTTTAATGCTTATAGAATCTAGCTTCTTCTATTTGTCCTTTGGAATGTGGATGTAGGTAGGACTCCCAAAGATAAGGAGATGGTCCACACTTGGCTTCTTCCCTGTGAATGCTTCCTCGGTTGTCATATTCTCAAGAATTCTATGAGGGCTTCTATTTTGAATATATGCGGTTTTCATTGCTACTTCTCCCCATACAAATTTTGGTAAGTCTTGATCAAGGAGCATTGTTCGTACACCTTCTTCAATTGTCCTATTCTTTCTTTCAGCCACTCCATTTTCTTCAGGATATTAGGGAACAATAAGCTCCCTCTTAATTCCTGCTTATTTACAATATGCAATCAATTCTTTAAAAGTGTATTCCCCACCATTGTCAGATCTCAAAGTCTTTATTTTTCTTTCGGTTAGGGTTTCCACTTGAAATGTAAACTCTTTGAATTTCTCAAATTCTTCATCCTTTTTCTTGAGATGGTAGAGCCATGTCTTTCTAAAGTGATCATCAATAAATGTTACATAGTATGGATGACCTCCACGTGATTTGTTAGACATGGGCCCGCACACAATAGAATGTATGATGTCTAATATTTCTTAAGACCTTGTTTCACTATTTGAAAATGGTTTTCTTGTATGTTTTCCCAAAGGGCATCCCTTGCAAACTCCTTCATGATCTTCTTTTATATCGGGGATGCCATGTGTTGATTTTTTGAGTAGCTTGGGAGGTACTTCAAGCCCTAGGGTTCAGGGTTTGGAGGGCAAAGCGCCACATGAGTCACTTGTGGGCTTAGAACCCAAGGTTGGGGTTTTGCACCCATAGTGATTTGGGCCAAAACCATGGACACAATTCGAGATGTGATGGATGAGGATGATAGTACTTGTCGAGACGAATCCGACGCATAAAAAATCGTCCGATTCCTAGTTGTAGAAATGGAGTTATCAATTTTTAAAGTTAATAAATGTGGTTGTGGATTAATTTGGGAGAAAAGAGCAGGTCGGCTTGTCTCCAAATTATACTTGTTGACACCACATATAGACCTCATGTTTGTGTATAAATATGAGGTGTGTGAGGATCATTTCAACACATCCAAGTGAGCAACACAAGGACATGCAGCTCGTAGAGGAGGAGAATAACAATTCTGTGTAGGGCGTAGAACAGAGGCTACTTCAGCAAAGGAGAGGTGATGTTAGGGTCACCCTTGTGGGTATTTTGGAGTGCGAGGTACCTTGTTGCAAGGCCACAAAGGAAAGGAGCTTGGGTTAGCTCCTTGGTGACTATTTGAAGGGGTAACAAGGTCTGTTTGAAGGCTGCACCAAAAGAAGACTGTTTTGGGCAAGAAAATCAAGGAGAATCCTCTGTGAAATAGGCTAAGAAAGGGACCT
Organism: Pinus tabuliformis; assembly: GCA_031772625.1. Taxonomy (NCBI): domain Eukaryota; kingdom Viridiplantae; phylum Streptophyta; class Pinopsida; order Pinales; family Pinaceae; genus Pinus; species Pinus tabuliformis. The sequence goes on from CM062816.1 coordinate 473,666,589, forward strand.
TGCTGAGATGATTAGGCAGCAGGCCTGTAGGTGTTGATTTGAGGGTTAAGTAGCCCTAAACAGGGAGCTATAGGTGGCTCCTCAAACAACGAGGTCACTAACCTTGTGAAGGGAAGATGACCGCATAAGTTAAGGTTAGTTTTGGTATGTTTGGTGGGTTGCTGTAGGCTACAAGAGAAGCCCGAACGAGTGACCAGAACTCTGCTCATGAACAAAAGTACAAAGGTATGTGCTTTCTCCGTTAGTGACTTGTGCTGGATCTGTGATTTTGGATCAGTTTTGGATCTGAGTTATTGAAGCCCGTCGGAGCCAATTTGAAGGCTTGATTTGGTGATCAGAAGTCTTTTTAGGAGCAAATCCTATAGTGGAGTGTTGGGAGCCATTAGATTGGTGGAGGGCAGCATGTTGGCTACCCAAAGTAGGTTGTGACTAGTAGACGTAAAGGAGGTGTGACAACTGAAGTGAGGGTGAAGTTTGGAGCCTAATGTGCAACACTTTGATGGACACAAGTGATTGCTAGATTGACGGATTGGAGCTCAGGTGTTGGCTAACCTAGAGAGGAGACTGGATCAACTTGTGTTCATTGTAGTAGACGTGACTTGCAACAGTGATAGGAGGCAACCCTCTTTGGAGATTCTATGTGCTATCCTTTGATGGACTAAGGGGTAACTAGATAGCAGGATAGGAGCGAAGGACGATAAGACAAGATACGACATAGAGTCTGCAACATGGTTATCATTGTATCTTGTATTCCATACACTGTTGTATTATTCATATTGGTTTAATATAACAAATATTGGGTTGTACATTGTTGTACAGTATTGTTAAAAATTGTGTATACCTATGCATATGTGATTTACTGCTTTATATTTTCTGCTGTGCAAGGTAGTTCTTGTTGAGATTCTTGGTTTGGTAGTGTAAGATATTTTAAGATTCTATCCTAGACTCAAGATCGTGGAAATTCAACATGGTATCAAAGTGTGTCTGAGCTACTTTGGAGGTTAGTGAATCAGAGTTGTGCACGACGAAGTTCAACTTAAGAGGGAGTTGGTCACATTGTAGGTGACAATGTCGAAGTTGCAAGCTGGCATCTGGTATGAGGACATGTTGGAGGGGTTGCCCAACTACTGTCCATGGAAGGAAAGGATCAAGTTGGTCTTGCAGGTCAACAGGGGCTGGGAGTTCACCGAGAAAGCCATAAAGAAACCAATTGACCCAAAGGAGCTAGAAGTGTGTGAGGATTTGGATACGAGGGTGAGATTGATCATCGCTGATGGTGTGAAAGGTCCCCTAATACCCCATTTGTGCAGGAAAAACATTGCACATGAGATGTGGATGGCTCTTCAAAATTTATTGCAGAATAAGAATGAGAATCAGGTACTGGTATTGGAGGATAAGTTGAAGTCCACCAAGATGATACAGGGTGGAGGAGTCACTTCGTATTTGACGAGATTGTCTTAGGTCAAAGATGAGCTAACTGTCGTCTGTGTGACTATTTTAGAGAATGATATGGTGAGGATCACCTTGAAAGGGTTCACCGAGGAATGGAAGCCCTTCATCAAAGGGATCATTGCTAGAGAGAGGTTGCCAGACTGAAATAGGTTGTGGGACAACTTCATTGAAGAGGAGTTGCGAGACGAGGATCTTCATTTGAGGAAGAGGGTTTCAGAGGATGACATGGCACTTGCATCACGAATGAAGGGTAAGCAAAAGAAGGACTTGAGTAAATTCAAGTGTTCCAACAGTGGCGAGATGGGTCATTTTTCTTCGAGATGTCTGATGAAGTAGAAGGGAGATAATGAGAAGAAGAAAGGAAAGCAGGTTGCCGTTGTTACCACTTCTTCTTAGATAGATGCTCTCACCAGGAGATTGGAGGAGTAAGACTTTGCCATAATCTCTCATTTCTCGCAAGGTACTATCGATGAGGATGGATGGTACATGGACAGTGGTGCGACGAAACATATGACAGAGTCACAAGAGGTTTTTGAAACTCTAGCTGAATGGGAATTGAAGTTGCACATGGTGTTGGGCGAAAAAAGTTAGAAGGAGATCCGAGGATCGGGAGTTGTGCCATTTAGAATGGAGATAGGACGAGTGATGCGGGTCCAGGATGTACTGTTTGTACCAAGACTTAGATATAGCGTGATATCTGTGTCGATGATCGAGAAGATGGGGTTTCATGTCTTGTTCCTTGATAGGAAGGCAGGACTCAGGCCTAGAGGCTCTAGCTCTGATGGGATTGTGCTTGGAATTAGAGTGCATGGTCTATACAGGCTGATGAGCAAGCCTATGGATCATGGGAAGAAGCAGGTACAGTTATAGGTTCTTGAGACGAAGGTCCAGGTTCTAGAGGCTCAGAGGGAGTCGAGTGTTGCGGGAGCTTGCAAATTCAGAGGGAATCTTTGCAGCACAAGAAGAACGCTCGGTCAGTGGGAAGCAAGGGTGCTTCTACAATTGCCAAGAAGGAATCATGTAAGGAATGGAAGACATTTCAGGAGAAGAAGCAGGATGCTTTTAGTGACATTGACACTTCTGAGAGAGGACTAGTTCATGCTTGAAGGATTGTTGCAGTGGTGAGCGCCAAGAGTTGGGTGAGTGTTGCGAGTAGTGATGATGATGATGAGTTACTTCCTAGTCTTAGAAGTACCTCTCTTGCTGCTGGCTTAGATTGGGCTGACCCAGGATCAATCTATACTGTGAACCAACAAAACCCTGAATCAGTGGCCCTTTCGGCAATGACCTGCAAGCATATCGCAGTCTCACGTAAAGTTGTTGAAGAAAGTGTAACTAGGTTCAGTCTTCATAAGTGTTCTTTTGATATTTGTATTTATTCAAGAAAAGAAATATTATTTTTCTTATATTTATCAATGAGTTTCTTGCTTATTGAAATAAGTATAGTACATGTTAAAGTGCTATAGGTAAGTCAAAGAGTCAAAAGAAAGTTTGAAGACGCTTAAGGGCATGTTACACCATGTACATAATATTTGTATAAGAGTCAATGAATATCCCTCCAAGCAAAGACAAGTCCTCTCCATGCAACGACATCATCAAAGGAGAAAAAATGATGAAGGAAACTCAATTCAACCTATAGTCATCATGTAGGCCTCAAGTCGGCCTAAAGGAGGGACAATCCTCTATATATAGAGGATGTCCACTCCCTCAAACGACAAGCAATCCACCTCTGAAATTAGCGAGCAAGGAAGACCAAGAAAAGGGTGAAAAAGGATGAGTATAAGGAGCCTCTAGTGCAGTGAAGAAGGAGAAGTCATCACCGAAGGTTGGAGGACTATTTCTAGGGTAAAACACAGTCACACGTGCGAGAAAAGGAGGCATCTCTACGGTCATAACATCAACAACAACAACAACGACGTAACTGTCTTGTACTTCTCATTGTTTGGGCTTGAAACTTAGGCCTATAAAGTCTCCCACTAGAGCAAAGAAGAGACTCTGTCAATCGAAGAAGAAAGGAACCAAATACTCAAGGAAACCTCCCAAATGTGCGTGAATTTAGGGGTGCAGGACAGTCATATCAAGTCTGCAACTACACTTGGAAGAAGGAGCTTGGTTGGTAAAGAATAAGGAAGGGACCATCACAAGTAAAGGTTCTCACTAAAGATCAAGGATAAGTGTCTTTTCTAGAGCAAGTGCAACAAGGACTATCAACAGTTGTAAGAAGAACCAAGTGCCGAAAGGAGGACGAAGTGTCGGGGAACGAAGTGTAGGAAGGAGGAAGGACTTGACTTGTGCTTGGAGGATATTCTTGTCAAGGGTCTAGGGTTTAGCATTGATGAATAAAGCTTCAATAAGAGAAATTTACGAAATGGTTTTCTTGTCTAAGAGAGTGAGGCTTTGCCCCGGCAGAGAGCCAATATCTTGTGTTCTTGTTTCTTGTGTTTTGATAGCGGTTTTATGAAATAAACACACGTACGCTAATAAGAAGAGAAGAAGATTAAGCTAACAAGATAAATTGTAAAAGTGATTCCCAAATTGTTATCAAGTCTAGACGAATCCTACTATACCCCATTGCCCTAGATTCTTCAACATGCTATCAGACGTAAGGTGACACATTAAGGAAAGGGCATCTCAAGAACACTCATAAGGTAACTCATCAAGGAAGAACATCTCAAGAGCAACTACAAGGTTGAAGCATCAAGCCAAGAAATCTCAAACACATCAAGGACAGGGAAAGTCGACCATCTACAAAGCAAGAGGCGAAGCCTGTTGTATAAAGGAACCTACAAGAAGAGCAAGACAAAAGGCACATACATCCAGCTACACCATCTTCAAGGAGAGAAGCACTACAAGTCAAGTTATCAAGCAAATCTCATCACCAAACAAGTCTATTTGAAGAAGGCAACTTGAAGAGCATCTAAGAAGGCAAGCGATCAAGTCTTCAAGAAGAAAGCAAGTCCACTACATCTAAAACACTATCAAGTAAGTATATATCCCCTCTTGAATATACCTCAATGTCTTTTTGCAAGGAAAGCAACAAATTGGTTGGGACCACTAACTTCCTTGCATGGAATAAGAGCACTGACTTACTTCCTAAGGAGAATTAACTCCTAGAACTCATCAAAGGGAATGTCATTGTCCCCGCTGAGGAACAAAGTCAAGCCTTAGCCAAGTACAATAAGGATGAGACAAGAGCTCAAAGGATTCTCTTAGAACATATCAAATACTCTCTCTTTATATTTGTCTCCAAATTTGAAACTTCAAAAGAAATCTATGATAAACTAATAGAGCTATTCTCGGTAAGCACAACTGGAAAAGTGATATCTCTATGAAATGATTTGAACAAGATGAAGATATCAAAGGAGGAATTGCTCCCTACTTCATGAAGATCTCTGAGATGAGGGATCAACTTCAAGAGCTAGGAGAAGTCATCTTTGATAGATAAATGACAACTGTGGTACTCAATGTTCTACTTGAGGATTGGGGCAACTTCACATCAAGGATATATGCCAAGACGGACGCTATCCCTGTAAGTGAATTCTGGTATCTATGCAAGATAGAGGAAACTAAATTCAAAGCAAAATATGATGTGGGATCAAAGGAGCAAGCATTTGCTATCATGGCCAAGACAAAAGAAAAATTTGGCAAATTTGGTCTACGAAGAACAAGCAGTAGATATATGTCCAAAGTCCAATGCTTTGGATGCCAAGAATATGGACACTACAAAAGGGATTGTCCTAAACTTAAGAAGGACAACAACAAGAAGAGAAAAAGGGAAGAAGCTCATGTAACTCAAGAAGTGAAAGAAGAAGACAAGAAGCAGAAGAAGGGAGATCCTCTAGATCTCAACTATGACTATGTCAAGCTCTTTACTTAAAGTCGTCTTTCAAAATTTTGTGTAGTATAGTAGTGTTGACCACTACGTGTGAATGACCCGTAGCAGTACACCCCATTTTTTCACAAAAGGTATAGCGCCTGTTCGACGTGTCCGTGTCGTTCAAACTTTTAATGGGTCCCTAAATCTAAAGTTAGGAAATTAAAATTATTAATGGGTATTAATCTAAGCTGTGGGTGAAACTTCTAGAAGAAGACGAGGATCAAGCAAAAATGATCTTAGCCATTGATTAGCTTCTAATTTGGGCTGTTGAATGTCAACGAGAAGATAATTTAAGGAGGCTTGAGGGCCATTTGAAAAATACACAGAGAGTTGTTCAGTCAAATCGAATTGCTGAAGCTAGAGGCAGTGCAATGATTTGTAGTGATCACGCAGAGGGGTAGACAGAGTTTTGGCTGGAGGATTTTCTCTGGAGCCAAGAGTACTCAACGAAGAGGCAGAGAGACACACTGAGGAGGCAACACAGATGCTAGAGTGGGGGACGCAGAGCCAGGAAGGGCTCACGTAGGCCCCACACAGAGCAACGCAGAAGCTCCTTCGCGTAGAAGTCCAAGATTTGCTGGCAGGCTGACTTTTTGAGTCGGGATGACCTGAATCAACTCCTTAGAAGCAAAGCGATCTCCAATAAAGGTGATGTAGGGCCTTAGAGGCTGATGCAGGGGCAACACAGAAGTAGCCGGGGAAGTCGTTGGTTTAGCTGTTGGATCAACTGAGAATTGCAATGTAGAGTGAGGTAATCTCACTAATTTCTTCTGCTAAGTGATATTCTCTATAACTGGATTGCCGGGAATGTTTCCAGTAGTTGTATTCAGAAACACTTCAGCGTAGTAATAAAAACCCTAAAATCTGTTGCACTGGTTTTCTCACATTGGGTTTTTCTGGGGATGTTTGTCCAAAAACAACTGTCATTTGTGTGCATCTTTCTCTATCGTTTAGTTTCTTGTTTCGACATATTATTTAAATGGTGTAGGCTGCATTGTATGTATTTCAATGTTTGCCGTAGGAAACTACAAATAACTTGTTCATGTAAATCTAACAAGTAGAAGAAATATCATTAGTGCTGTAGTAGGAATTCCTAGGTTTAAGGAATTTTCACACTAACCTCGCTGCAAGCGTAGGCTCTATTTGCCTTTCTACTCCAACCCTTTCCTCTATCTGTGCTGGTTGTTTGAGTGTCTGCGCCAATATCTTCAATTTTGCGATCGACTCTTCGACATCGGTCTGAAGTGTGCTGCAACGATCTTCTAACCTGATCCAAGATTTTGTTGTTGCTTCCTGTATCTTGTCCCCAATTTGATCTAAGTCCCATTCAGTAAGGACTGTTGGCGTGATATCCTTCGTTTTATCTGCCTTTTGCTTTTTCTTGATCTTTGTGGCAGCTTTGCCTCGTGGTTTTCTATTTTCTAGGACAACTTGTTCTGTTTCTGCCTTTTTAGCCTCCTTATTCTACGTATCTCCCTTAGGAGGAACTTGGAGACCCTCATCATGTTGCTCCTCTTCCACTGATTCATGCTCATCATTGTCATTTTCCTTGTCATTTCCACTTGCTTCGTCGTGCTACATAGTGCCCTCCTCTTCTTCTGTCACACTGTGTCCTTCTTCTGCCTCCAACGCAATCATCCATTCTGCGAGCCATTTCTGTATCTTGATCCTTCTTTGTATCCCTGCGCGCCTTTATGTACACTTTATGAAAATCTGCCTTGAACGTCACAACAATGCTATATTGTTCGTATAGGCTTGGTGACAGGCGAGGGTGCTGTTTCACTAACATATGCCAATCCATATGATACAATACGAAGAACATCTTGTTTTGCATTGCTCGCGACAGTTGGGTGGTAAACCATAGTGAGGCATACTGCGCGACCTCACAAACATCTGATGCTACGGGGGGAAACTGTGAATACTCCAACTCTCTCCATGCAAACATTGCAATACTCAAAATTAACCATGCATAATGGAATGGGGTACCTTTCTCTTAGACTTTGCGGCAATCATCCAAGAAAATGGTACTTTCTTTGGCAGTACGGGTGTGAAGGTGCCGAACTTTGCATCCTTCGTGTCTTTGACTGGTTTAGCATTTGGTTTCCTCGGTGGAATGAATGGAGGTAGAGGTGAAAATGCTGCGTTGTCTATTTCCATATGCACCTCCTCCATTTCTCCTTCATTATCTATGACTTGCTTAGGTTGTTGTTGAGGCTTGGCAGGGTTCTTATCTTGTTTCTTCTTGGTTATCTCTTCCTTGGTCTGTTTCTTCCCCGACGATCTCCTTTGTTTCTGTGCTGATGCTGCTCAGCTACTGCAGGCATCTGAGCTGATGCTGCGGGCATATAAACGGTTGCTGTGGCCACTGCTTCCATGACTCCTTTTAAGCCTCTCTTGTTGAATATACACACAAATTCTTCAGTTGACAGGATGTTCATGCGAAAATTCTTTGCAATTTCTTGGCACTATCAATACTCGAGTTCTCAATTTAGCAAAGTTCCAAATTTGAAACAAGTGTGAAATTCAAACCCCATCATTAGATTGGATTTTGTCCAGATTGCGTTCAGATTGTGTTCATTAATTGCATATCTATCCTTAGATCTCGCTAACCTGTCCTCGTAAATGCAATTTTCCACGTATTTTAATGTTAATTTGGTCTTCTAATGGTCATATTTTTCAGGAGAACTTCGACGCATCCCATAGTGTAGTGAACATCCATGTTACGTCACAACTTCTATGTATTTCGACATAATCTAGACTGTAGCGAGGTACCTCCTTACGTCAAAGCTCTTTGCAACGTAGTTTATAGTCCAGTGCCCACTTTCAACTGCAGGTGGCACTAAGACTTTTCTCCTTTCTTTAGAGCGAGGTTGTAGGGACAAGGTTGTCTTTGTACAACTTCAACCTGTTGCCATTTACTCTCCCCTGAATCACTTCTCCATTCAACTTAACTAATTGAACTGTGCCTCCATTAGTAATATGCTTGATAATGTAGGGTCCCAACAAATGCATCTTGAATTTTCCTGGAAATTTTACAAACTCATTGTCATAGAGGAGAACCAGGTCTCCTACTGGAAACTTCTTTTGCTTAATATGCCAGTCCTTCCAAGCCCTTTCTCTTGCTTTCGGTACCTGCTGATGTAATCTTGCTATAAATCTTTCTTCTTGCAAAGCAATCAACTGCACCATGCTTTCGTTGATTATATCAGGGTCTGCCGTATCTGTAAAAGATGCAATCCTCAAGCTAGGGACGATATATTCCATGGGAGTCACAACTTTTTGCCCATAAACTAACCTGAATGGTGTTTGACCTCTCAACTTCTTACATGTGGTCCTGTAAACCCATAAAACTGCTGGAATTCTGAGATCCCAGTCATCTCTATTCACATTGCATACCTTAGTAAGTGCATTCTCTAGAATCTTGTTAAATGCTGTCACTGTCCCATTGGCCTGAGGATGATAAGGGGTACTCTTTTGATGATAGACTTGGAATTCCTCAGTCAATGCTTCAATTGTTTTATTTAGGAAGTGTGAACCTAGGTCACTCATCAAAATCTTTGGACATCCAAATCTAGACAATATATATTCAAAAATAAATTTCATGGTAGTCTCCGTGCTGTAGTCCCTTACTCGTTGTGCTTCAGGCGATCTTGTCAAATAGTTAGTCGCTGTGATTATGTACCTCGCACCAGTCCTCTTCCTAGGTGGGTTGATGGGTCGAACAAAATCAGTAGCCCACTTATAAAAATCCTTTAATGTAACTTGTGGTACCAAAGGCATTTCATCTCTTCATGAAGACTTTCTTGTTCTTTGACACATATCACATGCTCTGCAATATTCCTTTGCATCTTTATGTATTGTAGGCCACCACAATCCTGCTCTCAAAATCTTTTGCACAGTAGCTTTCCCTGCATAGTGTCCACCAACTGCACCTTCATGAGGCTTTGCTAGAATCATCAGTCTTTCATGTTCAGAGACATACTTGCGCAACATCTCATTTGGTCCCATCTTATATAACTATCTTGATATCAATGAGAAATCGACTACCTTGACCACTAATTCTTTCTTCTGTTGCGTAGTATATTCTGGAAGAGCCATTCCTATGTTCAACAACTGAATAAGATTTGCAAAATGGTCATCTGCAACTCTGATTGTAAATAACTGCGCGTCAGGGAGATTATGCTCTATACTGGTTGGTTCTTCCCCTGTTTCCAATCTTGATAGATGGTCAAGTCCTGCATTCAGTCTTCTTGGTTTAACAATGATCTCAAAGTCATATTCTTGAGCAAATAGTAACCATCTGCAAATCTTTTCTCCTAAAACAGGGTTATTAACCAAATACTTTAGGGCAGAGTGATCTGTAAACATTTTAAAGTGTGACCCCAAGATATAATGTCTAAACTTCTGCAAAGCATACACTATAGCCAATCTTTCCCTTTCTATAGTTGTGTAATTCTTTTCTGTGTTGGACAACTTTCTACTTGCAAAAGCTATAGGATGATCAATTTCTCCTTCAGCAGGTTGTGTTAGTACCACTCCCAAAGCTATACAAGAAACATCCACATGGACATGGAATTCCTTATTCCAATTAGGGAACACTAATATAGGCACAACTACCATTCTTTCTTTCAATATATCGAGGCTTTTCTGACTTCCTGTAATATCTAGTATGGCCCAATGTAGTGCGAAGTTGTCTTACTGTCTTAGGTGGAGGTAAATTCACAATGATAGCAATCTTAGCATTGTTCACCATTAGTCCTTGCTAACAAACAATATGTCCCAACAATATGCCAAAAGGTACACAAATATGCACTTCTTTAGGTTCAAAGTGATTTGATATTGTCTCCATTTGTCAAGCATAAGTCTTAAACTTCCAACATGCTTGCTTAACAACCCAAATGCTGTCCAATCATTAAAATATATCACTAAAAATTTGTGGATATATTCCTTAAAAGCTGCGACCACTGTTGAAGAATCTAGGGCACCTGAGTTATAATGAGATTCTTCTAGCAATGATAACAATTTGTGAAGTGCTTTAACTTTTCTTGCTAACACAATCTTCTTCTTCTTATTATTAGTGTATGTTCTCTTACTTCATCAAATAGTTACCGAAATACAAGAGACAAGAACACAAGATGTTGGCTCTCAGCCAGGGCAAAACCTCTCTCTTAGAGAGGAAAACCCTTCTTGAAATTTGTTTTATTGAAGCCCTTATTGATAAATGCCAAACCCTAGACCCTTGACAGGAAGATCCTCCAAGCACAAGTCAAGCCTTTGTCCTTTTTCCGGCACTTCATCCTCCTCCTGGCACATCGTTCTTCTCCTGGCAATTGATAGCAGCCCTAGTTATGCTTGCACTAGAAGAGATATCTTTTTTTGTTACTTAGTACACTCCTTCCCTTATGAAGAGTACCTTATGCCTCTTACAATCGAGCTCTTCCTTGAGATATAGTTGCAGTGAGAAAATTTCTGAATTGAACAAGTCATAAATCCTATTGCCGTACAATGATTTGCATTACCTACTTGTGTTCTTAATTTAAAAAGTTATTTCCATAAATATTTGGAAAATATTAATGTAAATACACTGTGGCCTACACTAATATGCAGATCAAGTACTGAAAAGTAAATGATACAATAACAAAAAGGACACACTTATTTTTGGACTAAACGTCCTTTGAAAAACTCAATGCGGGAAAACCGGTTCAACAACTCTGAGGGTTTTCTGTTATTAAGCAGAAATTATGAATAGAACTGCTGGTTTCCCTCCCAACAAACCAGTGACAAAGAAATACAATTCCGAAAAAACCGAGTGAATTTTACCTCACTTGACCCAGGAGATTCCAGCTGATCCGACAACAAAACTTGCTGGCCCCAGCTACAATTGCGTTTCCCCTTTGCAGTAACTGCGTGGAGCTCTTTGAGGCTCTGCGTTAGCTCTTCTGCCCATTGCGTCAGCTTTCCAGGCTGTTCAGGCAGTGCCCGATAGTTCCGACTCTCTGTGTGGAAGGTTGCTTTCTCCCTCTGCGCTAGACCTTTTGGCTTTGCGTCAAGGCTGCGTGGTCCTAGACTTGCCCAACATCATCTCTTCTAGCTACTGCGCTGCCTCCACAAGCTTCTCTCCGCCTCTATGTCTGTATTCCCGAACTATAACTACTCCTTAGCTACAAGATCTCCCTAATCGATTTCCCTCCTGAGAACTTCTCACCTCAGAAAATGGATTTCCTTAATCTCTCTGTGTGTCTCTTCCAACTAACCCCAAGCCTCCATTTATAGTTTTCCTATTGAGAAATCAATGGCTGAGATTAACTCTCTAATCAACAGGTAAGATTAAATTAGACTTGTTCCTCGTCTCTTAGAAGCTTCTCATCCATATTTTCATTAATACCCATTAATATTTTAATTTTCCTAAGTTTAGACTTAGGAACCCCATTAAAAATATTAATTATTTTAATAAAATACAATTCGAGTGGAATTTCACCAAACGATTTCTGGGTCTTCGAGATGTCATGTGTTCTAGCCCCTCCACAAAATTTTGGAGCTAGAGCACATTTGATGCTACCCAAAAGTAAACACTCCCTCTTAGCGAGTAATGTGGTCTAACAATACTACCCAACAGAAGTATCACATTGATCCACGACATCGGTCCTCTACGCTGCTGATGCTCGGCTTGCTGTCCTTCGTCCTATGCGTTTCTGCAATCTGTATTGCTGCCCATGACACTACCAATGTCACTGCTACATTTGTACTGCAACTCCCTCTCAATATGCCACATCATGCTGCCCGTAAGACTGCCACTGCTAACTGCTGGACTACAACTCAGTTGCGGAGAAGTAAGCAACTGAAAAGCCACCCAAAAGCTGGTATGCTGGTCAGTCTGGATATCCCGTGATGCTCAAGCTACCTCTGCTGCTAATCTGTGCTGACCTTGTGATGCTACTACGCAATTGTTGTATTTGCTTTGTGCCTCCAGCACTGCTGCAAGACTCCACTGTGCTGCTTTAGACTTTGGCACTCTAGCTCTGCCACTGTTGCTTTATCATCCCTCGCACCAACTGGTTCTCGTCATTTTGTTACTGTCATTAAGGGCTCTCGTAGTCGTATGTGATCCAAGAGGTTGGGCACCTCAAAGATCCTGTCTCCTTTTCTGTAGTCCTCTCGACTACACCTCAATATCGCCCCGCCTCTTCTCTAGAGGTGCATGAGCACCCATGGCGCAATCATCATCATTGTCGTCTCTATCAGCTTGCGCTGGAGCAAGCCTTTGAGCCAAGCCTCTCTTCTTTGCCCATCTTTCGAAGGCATTGTGTGGTGAAATGACCCATTTCTCCACATCTGAAGCATCTAATTTTGGATATGTTCTTCTTTGTCTTCTGTTGCCCTTGCTGCCTCGTTGATGAGAGAGCTGCATCCTTGTCTTCCTCATTCTTGACCCTGATCCCTTTGCTGCTGCTTCCTGCCTTGGTTAATTGTCTGATCGCTTCCTGTCGCGGAGCTAGCCACATCTCCTCCCAACTGGGAAGAAAAGCCCTGCTCAAGATGCCTTGAACAAAGGTTTCCCTGTCTTCAGTGACTGCATTCAAGGCAGTCCTGACCGTCAGGATCTGGTGTAGCCCCTACGAAAGTTAGCTGGTCACGGATCCCTTGCAACTTGAGAAAGAAGGGATTGATTTCTTCTATCTTCTGCGTCTAAAATTGTCTTCGCTGACTCTCAAGCAACATCTTCTGTTGAACGAAAGTTCCCTCGTACAAAGTGGTCAAGGCCCCCCACATTTCCCTTGTTGTGTCTTTCTCAACAATATGTGGGATCACATGATCCTTGACCCCATCCAAGATCATGTACTTCCTCGTACTTCTTGAGAGGATCAACATCAACTGGAACTACAACTGTCTTCAAGGCATAATCCTTGATGCGATTTTTGTCCAAAAATTGCCAGGATCTTGGCCTTCCAGATCACAAAGTTGGATGCTCCATCCAACCTGTCCTAATCCCTCAGTTCGTTAATTGCCATCTCTGCTCAAATGAATGTCGAACTGGTTCTCTTCTCCCTCTTTTGTTGCCGCCCCAACGAAACTCGGATCTGGATTTCTTTGGCGCTAGAAATCCTCTAAGGAACAAGCTCCCTCTGAATTTCGATTTCCTTCATGGAAATCCTTTTGCCAACCTCTGTCGAACGACTCCTCTCTGATCTCTCTTTGTTGCTGCTCAACACTGGATCTAGATTTATTGGCAAGAAATCTTCTGAGGAACTGATTCCCTCTAATTTGCTTCTGCCCCACTAGGTACTGTGCTGCACCAACAGAATTAGCACCAACCACTCCAGATGAAGTCTATGCTACACCTCTAGCCACGACAACCAGAAAAATCGAGACTCAACTGTCTCTGTGCTAGCCCAACAATCACTGCACTGCCCTCTGCAGCAAGATCGTCACCCAATCAAGCTCACACAGGCTCTGCATGAGCCTCCTTTGGTCATTGTGTCACCCCTCTTTTGCTCTCTCGGCTAGAAACTGTGTTGTCTTTTGGGACAACTATCTTCACACACAAATTTTCTCTCCGTCCTTTCGCTGATGGCTTCAGTCCACCTTGATCTGCAATCACTCTGATACCATGTGAAAATTTCTGAATGGAACAACTTAGAAATCCTACTGCATACACTAATTTGCATTACCTACTTGTGTTCTTCATTTAACAAGTTATTTTCAGAAATATTTGGAAAATATTAATGTAAAGAGACTGCAACCTACAGTCGTATACAGATCAAGTACTGAAAAATAAATGAGACAATCACACAAAGGACACTTTTTTTTGGACTAAACGTCCCCAGAAAAACCCAATGCGGTAAAACTAGTGCAACAGCTCCGAGGGTTTTCTAGTATTAAGTAGAAGTTTTGAATACAACTGCTGGTTGCCCTACTAGGAAACCAGTGACAAAGAAATACAATGGCGGAAAACCTGAGTGAGTTTTAGATCACTTCACGCAGCAGATTCCGGCTGATCGGGGACAAAATTGGCTGGACTCGGCTACAACTGCGTTGCCCCTTCATAGTAACTGCGTGGCCTTGCGTGAAGCTCTTTGAGGCTCTACGTCAACTCTTTTGCCCACTTCGTCAGCTGTCCCGGCTGTTCCAGCAGTTCCAACACTCTGCGTGGAAGGCAAGTTTCGTCCTCTGCGCTGGCCCTTTTGGCTTTACGTCAAGGTTGCGTGGGCCCAGATAGGCCCAACATCAGCTTTCCTGGCTACTGCGTTGCCTCCACAAGATTCTCTCCACCTCTCTGTCAGTATTCCCAAACTATCACTGCCCCTCAGATGCAAGATCTCCCCACTGGATTTCCCTCCAGAGAACTTCTCACCTTAGAAAATCAATATCCTCAATCTCTGTGTGTGTCTCCTTCAACTAGCCCCAAGCGTCCATTTATACTTTTCCTGTTGAGAAATCAACAGTCGCGATTAAGTCTCTAATCAACGATTGAGATTAAATTAGATTTGATCCTCATCTCTTAGAAGCTTCTCACCCATATTTTCATTAATACCCATTAATATTTTAATTTTCCTAAGTTTAGACTTAGGAACCCCATAAAAAATATTAATTATTTTAATAAACTACAATCCAGGTGGAATTGCACCAAACGATTTCTGGGTCTTGGCGATCTGATGTGTTCTAACCCCTCCATAAAGTTTCGGTGGTAGAGTACATCCGATGCTACCCAAAAATCAACATGTAGGTATGATGTAACAACAGTGGCCTTATTTCTTTGCACGTGTGAGTTGATTCCTTCAAGAAACTGATGCTAGATTGCTCTCCTTGCTTCGCTTGTGTGGTCTTCTTCTTTGTTTGAGTGAGAGGCCTAATAGGCACTCCTTTCTTCGCCCAACAAACAAACTTTTATGACTATAATAGGAGGGTTGTTATGACAACAGAGAGAGCCTTCTTTTCTTTGCACGTGTGACTGTAGTAGGCCCTAATACAACCCTGTTAACTTTGGTTTTCTTCCTTCCTTCTTCGTTACACAAGATACTCCTTTGTCATTTTTCGTACCCTATACTTGTCCTGTTCCTTTGGTGATTTCAGTGGTGAATTGCGTTGCTTTGGAGGGGTGGAATGACCCTTATATTTAGAGGTCTGCTCCTTCTTTAGGCCGACTTGAGTCTGACTTGATGACTTGAGGCTGACTTGACTTCTAGGCTTTAGATTGCTTCCTTTTGTGATGTCGTTGCATGGAGGAGGCTTGTGACTAGGCTTGGAGGTATTTCTTGGACTCTCATACATAAATATACATGGTGTAACATGCCCTTAACGGTCTTCAACATTTCTTTTGACTCTTTGACTTCCCTATAGCACTTTGACATGTGCTAGACCTATGTAATGAGCAAGAAACTCATTGATATAGATAAGTAAAATAATATTGCTTTTCTTTTATAGATAAAAAGATCAAAATTACATTTATGAAAAACGGACCTAGTTACACTTTTTTCAACAACCACCACCTTAAAAAATATATCAGGGGCCTTTTTTAGTCCAAAAGGCATCACTGTGTATTGATACAAGCCCCATTCTGTAGCAAATGTGGTCTTATGTCGATCTTCTGACGCAAACCTAATCTAATGATATCTTGAAAATCCATTTGTAAATGAGTAAGCTTCTTGACATTCTACATTATGTAGCACTTCATCTATGAAAGGGGTATGGAAGGGATCATGTAAACATGCATCATTTACTTTCTCAAATCAACACAAATCCTGATTGCTCCTCAAGTCTTCTTTTCTTGCACCACCATAGGACCCACCCATTATGATTCTTCCACTAGTTCAATAATTCCTGCTGCTGTCATCTTATCAAACTCTATCTTCACTTTCTTCTTATACTTTGGGTTCAATCTATAAGGTCTTTGCTTGACAGGCTTCGCATAAGGCTTAAGGGGAATTTTCATGACTCCTAGATCTCCTATTATACCCTTCATTTTTGAAAACTTAATGGGAAACATTTCCTGATATTCATGAAGCAATTTTGTAACTTTGCTAACTGTCTCTTCATCCCAATAATGTCCTATTGTTGCAAACTTGGGCTCCTTCTCTAATCCGATGTTCACCTTCTTAGTCTTCAGTGGCTTCGTTATATCTGCTTTCTCTAGCTCAGGTCCATTTACTTCATGGAATCCTTATGATTTTGCTATGTTGATGTTGCGAGCATCTTCCTCCTCTAATGCAGCAAGGTTATAATATTCTAGTGCATTTTCTATATGCGCAACGCAATCAGGTTGCTGCCATGTCAGTGGGGTTGCATTTTTAAAGATCTTATTCTTAACTGTCTGAAGAGCCAAATCTATGTATGGGCAATCATCCTCAAAGTTGAATGCTAATATGAAGCCATCAACCATGTCTACCCATTTTATTGTACCACGTCGAAGCTCTGTTTCTACGTACCAGTGCTTAGGCATTGTCTCTATTGTATGAATGAATCCATGTACCCATTCTTGCTGTGGAATCTCCTTCCATGCTGTAGTACATAACTGGATATGCTACCTAGGATTAGTTTCACGATCATATTTTGTCTCTATTTCTGTATCTATCTATCCAAACTTTATCCACATCAATCTTCGACATTCTTGCCAACCTTAGATATTCTTCTTGTGTGTACCCCACTATCTAGCAGGGGTAGCTTTCAAGGCTATATCCGAGGCTGACAATCTTTGACTTTCTGGAACCTGTTCCTCATATTCATCAAGAAAAGTATTTATATTACCTAAGCGGTCATAAGAAAGCAAGTTACATACCTCGATGTCATGCAACGAACTAATCTAGAAATTCTTGCACAACATCTTGTAAATACTTCATGTAGCCTGCTCTTCCAATTCTCCAATTCTTCTTCTGAGTCTGATGCTTAAGAACAATCATGCTCCCAAGTTAGCTTGCCCTCTGTAGTAGCGCTACAAAATCCTGTTCCTTTGCTGTCATTTGATAGATATTATCTATATCAGCTGCACAATACTCTTCTTTGACTGGTTCTGTATTTCTTGCTGAATCCAAGGGAACAATTACTCTCATATTTCTTGCTTCAAATATCATCTGTCTCTTATTCAGATTAATTATGACCGTATTATCAAATACCCAGTGAAGTCCAAGCAATGCAAGATAAGGGTTATTGTCATCAACGATCTCTGTTACTTCAAAGTCAACAGTAGTGCGAACTCCTTGAATATTCATTGTTACACCTAGTAGTCTTCCTAAGGGGGGTATCTTTTTCTGATTTGCCATCCTTAACTGAATAGGCGACCACTGTAGCTTCGGCTTACCCATTAATTCCCATGTCTGCTTTGTTAGAACATTAGCATCAAATCCTAGATCTAGAATAACTTGATCCATCTGGTATTCTCCTATCTGCGCGCTAAGCCTCATTTCTCTTCTGCCGATTCAAATTATTGACTGCACACATCTCAGTTCGCAGTTAACTTTGGATGCACAGGAATCTATCAGTTGCTGAAACCCTTCTATAGCTTTTTGATCTCTTAATAATTTCATACAAGTTGACAAAAAAGACTTTAAAGTACCTCCTTGATTTGTTGATCCTTGGTCTTATGTTGTAGTTTGATCCTGTGTGGGATCTCGATTCTGTGTTGAAACTTGATTTTGTTTCAAAGCTCGATTAAGCGTCGAAGCTTGGTTTTGTGTTGAAGCTCGGTTCTGCGTCAAAGCTTGATTCTGTGTCGACACTCGGTTTTGCGTCGAAGCTTGATTCTGTGTCAAAGCTTAGTTCTACGTCGAAGCTTGATTCTGTGTCGAAGCTTGGTTCTACGTCGAAGCTGTTGACACGTTGCAACTAGTTTTCTGCTTTGGCTGCGCACTGGAGGTCGAAGCTCCATCATCCATAAAGCTTCGCTTTGCTTCCATAAATACTTCTTTTTCCTTTTGAATATAAAAAACAAGTGCCTTCTCAACAAATTTTCTAACCCATGTACTTTCAGATTCTTTCTTCTCATCTGATTTATCACTTCCGGTAGTAGCTCCACTTCTAGTAACAATACTAATTCGAGGTTCATCGGTGCTCGTTTCAACAACAATCATTTGAATATTTTGTATCGGCTGATGATTTATTATTTCTTGCATCTTTACCATAAGTACAAGACATTCTTCAATTACATGGTCAAAAGATTTACAATACTTACATGTCGTAGTAGGGTTCTGACAGTGTCTCACAAAATGACTTGCCTGGCCACAGTTATAGCAAGTAACCTGTCCACGTACTCGACCAACTCCAACACCTCGACCTCTTACTTGGTAGTCTCCTTGACCACCGTGCTGTCCACTGCCTTTTGTTAATCAAGGTTGTCATTGATGTCAATATGGCATTGACCGAGATGTCAATATTCTTGAGATGCCTGGTCCCAGATGATGATGTTAGGACTCTTGTTTGATAAGGATACCATTAATGAAGATGTCAAGCCACGAAGATGTCAAACCATTAATGAAGAAGTCTTAAGGAGCCCTTGAACTAACTATGATGTGCATGTGGCTTGATGATCTAGACCTTAACCCTTGATGACATATGGAGTCATACACTTGATGATGTGATACCCTTTAAAGAATGACCACACTTTGACATAATTGGAAGACTACTTTGGTGTCTTTGACAAATTAATGAAGGCTACACTATGACGTATTACTGCACTATCATTGAATACATGATGCTGGATACTATCATGATGATATTATTGGTGCAAAATAATGGAGACGCCATGCTGTCCCAAAACTGTTCCAAATATCCCATGCACAGAAATTTAAGGACAGTCGGAAAGAAAATTAATTTTCACTACCTTAGAGGCAGCCTCTCAATGTGATTCCTAGACCATCTTTTAGAAAATAATTTTGCCTTTCCAATGAGCTATTACACAGCCCAAAACTCCAAGTGGTTTGAAAGTTATGAATTTTTGAAGTTAATTATTAAATTTGGACATGGAGCCGACCTTTGCAGTCAACACAGGTCGGCCTCCAAACAGGGACGCATCTTTTCGTTTTGCTGTGCGAAAAACACTATATATAAGGATTTCAGACGTCATTTTAACCATCAAATTTTGGTGAAAAGCACAGAATTCAGTGGTCATTTCAGAGATAAAAACACAAGACAGCAAGGAGGTTGTGGAGAACAAGGAATATTTCAGTTTGGGTCTTTTTTGCTTGGCTACCTGTGGAGTAATATATTGCAGCTCGGTTACGCCTCAAAAATTGCGGATAGGGGCAGGAGGCTTAAAAACTCAACTGTGGTAAGTTTCCTGAAATAATTCTTGTGACAACCACCTATTGGAGAAGTTCAAAGGCAACAACCTGTGATGACTAACATCTTGGACCAGTAAACACGAATTGCTGTAGTTTCTGTGGATTACTCTTACCCCTCTATACCTCGGATCACTCTTTTGACAGCCTTGCAGGAGGTTCAGACTTATTAAAATTTGGATTGGTCACCTACAGTAGCTCGACTTTGAGACATAACTGGCAAAAGTTATAAACTTAGACTTGCTGCAGTCTTTGACTTTGTGACAGCCTTTTGAAGGCTTGAACTCGGAATGATCCTACTGCATTCTCCGGTCATGCTAAAAAGAAGAACAATGCTGGTTCAAGGAAAGAAGGTCAAGGAAGACAAAGATTCAAAGGTGGAAGAAAGGGAAGATGCTTCATTTGTAACATGTTTGGCCACCATGCTAGGGAGTGTTCTAATAAAAGGGATACACCTTAGGATGATGATAACAACAACAACAACCACAACAATTTTAGGGGCAACAACAATCAAAGGAATGGTAGGTTCAACAACAGAGGAAAAAGGAATGCTCCCGTTAAATATGGAAATGGTTGACCTCCCAAAAGATCTAGAAACTCCGGATATGATGAATCTAATGTTGTAGATAGCAATAAAAAATAATTTTATCTTATATCTGCCCTGTCCATTGCCTCTCTGCCAGATACCTTGGGTAATTGCTTAATTGATAGTGGTGCCTCAAGGCACTTCACTGGGTATAAAGAAGCTCTTTCAAATTTGATAGAAAATGATACAAATCTGGAAATCAGTCTTAGAGACAATGCCACTTATCCCGGTGAAAGGGATTGGGAATGTTACTCTTCAATTGAATCATGGTAACATCATTCATCTACAAGATGTACTATATCTACCCGATCTAAAGAAGAACTTGGTATTTATCTCAGTGATGGAGGACAAAGGATTCAAGGAGGCATTCATTTGTGTGAAGGTACTTGTTTGGAAAAGAAATTTCAAAGAAGCATTCACTCTTGGATTGAGGGTTGATAACCTATATCAAGTTGGAGGAAGTCCACTAGGAGCTATGTCTTGCGACACGTCTCTTGAATCCGAATTATGGCACCGATGGTTTGCTCATCTTCATTATAAGGCTTTACTCGATGCAAGAAAGATGTTGACAGGTATGCTTGGATTTAAAGTAGAACATGAAGGTGTTTGTCAGGGATGTGCAGAAGGAAAACATATAAGGGGACCATTCCCCTCAAGTGATAGCAAGACTACCGACATTTTGCAATTGGTTCATTATGATCTATCTGGTATGTTGCCCGTGACATCTTTGGGAGGATATATGTATTATGCTACCTTTGTGGATGACTTCTCTCGCAAAACTTGGATTTATTTCTTGAAGAAGGATGAAACGTTCCAATGTTTCGTCTCTTTCAAAGCCTTGTTTGAAAATCAAACTGGGAAGAAGATCAAAATATTGAGGACCAGTAATGGAATCGAATATGAATCAAATGAGTTCAATGACTATTGTAGAGAAGCTGGCATTAAGAGGGAGACTACTATTACACATACTCCAGAGCAAAATGGAGTTGCTAAAAGAAGGAATCGTTTATAGAAGTCACTCGTGCCATGCTTCATGATCGAGGCCTTCCGAAGTTCCTATGGGGAGAAGCTGCCAACACTGCCATGTATGTTCAAAATAGATGCCCTCATCAAGCATTGGACTTCAAAATTTCCGAAGAAGTTTTCACTGGTAAGAAACTTAATGTTTCTCATTTTAGAATTTTTGATAGCCTTGTATATTTTCATGTACTAAAAGAAAAGAAAAGTAAATTAGATGCATCTGGGAAGAAAGGAACATTTGTGGGCTACAATGAAACTTCAAAGGCATATAGAATATATGTGCTTGGTGAAAGAGAAGTGGAAATAAGTCATGATGTCACCTTTGATGAAGATACTGCCCTTGGGAAGGACAAAGAAGAAGATACAGGAAAGCAGGATTAATCGAAGGATGAGCCGATGCCTAATGCTAAAGGACCAATGGATCCAATTGATCCACCTCCCCATGAGCCCCCCTCCTTAAAAAGGAGACCCTCATGGCTTTGTCTTTTAGAGAATCCCATGTTTCATGACTGCTCCAAGCATATTGATAGCAGGTACCACTTTATCTGTGATATGGTACAACGGGGAGCAATAAGGCTCCATCACATTGGGATTGGTGAACAGGTCGTTGATATTCTGACAAAGCCCACAGGGAAGGTCAAATTCTTAACCTTTTGTGAACGAGTTGGAGTCGTGGAAAGACTCTCTTATGAGGGTCCCGTTTGAGTTGGATATTGAGCTCTAGGAGTTCCTGGGGGCTTGGAGTACTTGGAGCTATGAGTGACCATAGGGTGAGTGGTTCACCTTGCCTAGTGGTGCGCTGTGTACAGGGTGAGTGGTTCACCTTCTCCTGTGATACCCCATGATGGTTGATATATGCATAAGATGAGTGGTTAACCTTCTCCTATATCATATGAGCAAGATGAGTGGTTCACCTTCTCTTGCTGATACATCCTATCCATGCAGTTTGGGACTCATGGGAAGTACGTCTCGTTTGGCCAATGAGTTGGGAAATGAGGATAGAGACCTTAGTACTACCGATGGATGCATGGTTCAACAGCGCAGAGGAGACAAAGATGGTACAGATTGACAGATGATTTGGCAGGTGGATTTCTGCCTAGTTGAGAGGGAGTGTTAAAATTGGCAACTAGGGCCAAACTTCACCTTGGACAACTCATATAATGGAGATGATATTTTTATTGGATTCCTCTTTCCGAGAGGTGCAAGATTGATCTAAAGATCATCTCATTTTGACAAGCAGAAATGGAATTATGAATTTATTTCTTCTATGGACAAATTGTCAAGGTTGGCCAGAAGTCTAATGTAGGCTCATGAAGCCCAACAATTGCGTCTCTTCACCCTCAACGTTGTGTATCATTAGAAGAGGCCTTTTCCTCATTTGGACACACCATCAACACATCTGTCTCTTTTTCTCATTGGTTCGTACATCAAAGAGGAGCATCGCTCTTCTTCATGCTTTGACTTGGGTTGACTGGAATTACTGGGAGAAAATCGCAGATCTGTTTTGTGCCAATTGCAGGGATGTTGACCAGCGTTGAGCAAAGGTCAAACGTTCTCCTTTGACTACGTTTTTAGGCAGAAAATCTGATCTCTCGAGGCCACATCTCCTGGCAAAGAAATTGAGGAAATTGCAGTACTTTGACCTGCATTGACTGCAACGTTGACTAAGTTTGACCGAATATTTCAGGACTATTTTGGGCTGCTTCTGTTTGCCTTTGGAGGTCTAGTTGATTGGGGTTGACTGAGCTCATTTGGAGGACATTTCTGCTAGTGTGACCAGCATTGACTTTCTGGTTAGGGCATCTTGTTGACTGCTGTTTGACTGGATGGTTTTGACTGTGATTGGGCAAGTATATTCTGTATGATGTATTCTCTCGCTGCTGAACTTTTGAAGAATAATAAGAAGATTTGACCAAAGCGTTTTCCCACATTGGGGTTTTTCCCTAGTATCCGCCAAATATTGTGTCCTCTTGTTTGGGCTTGTCTTCTGCTTATTGTGTATGTTCTATCTGCATTTACTATCAATGTTAATGTGATTGCTAATCTGGAAATTGATATTGGGCTAATAAGAAGAAATGAAGTAAATTGCTCTAAAGCATAGAACAGACCATTGTTATCTAAAATTAACAGATGTTTATTTTATACTATGATATTTTTATAGTTCTTCTTATTAATTAGTAAGAATTATTTAATGACTAAAGAATTGGATTACTTTATTAGTATTAATCTACATTAGTTCTCTACCCTATGTTACTATATTAGTACTAATAATAAATATTATTATCAATATTATTAATATCAATGCGAATAATTGGTATTAACACGTTCTACCTTATTATTTTTACACCCTTATCATTGATATTAATATTTAATTTTAATATTAATTTTTATTTTTATTGATTCATTATTAATATTAATTTTACTATTCCTTAATATTATATATTAAGAATATTAACTTTAATATATTTTAATATAAAAAGAAATTCATTGTAGTTTTGGTATTTTAATCTTTTAGATTCCTAATTTTTCAATACTATTAATATCAATTCTCGTCTATGTTTCCTTATTAGCACTAGTAATATTATTATATGAAGGATTATCCAGTGTTCCACGGGGACGCGTCCCCCAGGGTAGGGTGCGCGCACCCCTCGCACCCCACGCACCCGGGACGGGGAGTCTCTTGGGGGTGCGTTTCCCCACGCACCCTTTTTGGGGAGTCTTGGGGAGACGCAAGGGGGTGCGTTTCCCCAGTGTGGGAGTCTAGGCTCCCCAAGACTCCCCAAAAAGGGTGCTTCTGGGCGTCCCCCTTGAGTGTGGGAGTCTAGACTCCCCAAAAAGGGTGCGCCTGGGCGTCCCCCTTTAAATTTGTCTAATAAGACTTAAAAATTAAAAATTCAAAATCAAAAATTCAAAAATCAAAACCATTAATTTTTTTTTTTAACTAAAATTAAAACTAAATAACTAAAACTTAAAAGTCTAAAAAAAATTTAAAATTAAAACTAAATAACTAAAACTTAAAAGCCTAAACCTTAAAGTTAAAAGCTCATTCCATTTCAACCCAAAGTCATTTCCATTTCACTCTTAACTATTTTTGAGTTTGAACTTTGAAACTTTGAGTTATATAGATTTAGTGTTCAAACTTTGAAAATATACTAGTATGTTTTGCTTTCAATTTAGATTCTAGAATGATGAATGATGAATTTAGTTTTTAAATCAATGTAGATTGTAGAATGATGAACCATTGAATGATGAATGATATCGATCAATGTATTTGAATATTTTATTATTGATTTTTATTTTTGCTTTTCAAATCTCATGGTATGTATGAATAATAATTAATTCAATAATGAGACTTGTCACTTGAGTATGTCATATGAATGATGTATGTATCAAAATGAATGATGAGGATGGATCAATGATTCAAATTTCAATTGTCTATTTAGTATTTTTATGCTTTCATTATTGAACAGTGAACAATGAATATGAACTTGAATTATATATATATATATACCTCGACGACTCCCCGCACCCCCGAAATTTCCCTAAAATTTGAGGGTACTCCCACACGTCCCCCTTGTGCGTCTCCCCGCACCCGCGTCTCCCCGCACCGGAGTCTTGGTGGAACATTGGGATTATCTTACTTTATCCCTTCCTTGACTAACGTTCACTTTCTACTGTTGTTCACTTTTAACTAACGGTTATGTGACCCATAAAGTTTAGGGTTCTTCCCCTATTTATTCCCCAATATGATCAGATTTCATTATTCGTTCATCCTAAAGATGAAGCACACTTGTAGGTTTAAAACATTGGCGCACAAAATTTCAATGCGATGGATCTGGAAGAAGAAACTCAACTCAATTTAAATCACAGAAGCATCAATTCGGAAATCCCATTTGTTTAGAGGCTGAGCAATTCTTGCAAATGTGCTTTTGATAATGTTAAATAAGATTATGGCTAGTGCCTTCTAGGAGAAATTAAGCAAGGTGATTGGCTTCCATATCTCAATTGTCTATTTTTTGTTTCTTTTGAGATAAGTTTTATCAGTTCTGCATTAATTGGTTTTCCTTTATTTTCTGTTTCCAAAGCATCTTGATACATCTTTTATGATCTGTTCCCAGAACTTCCGGTTTATAGGCGCACATATTTTCATGATTCATTTGCAGCATTTTTATTGAACATTTCTTAGTGGTTACTTTCCTTGTTAGCAGTGGCATATGTCCAAACAATTTAGTAATGCAATCTACATCACAACTTCGCTAATGATGCCAAATGTAGCGACGTGAAGACATGAGGATTTTCTTACTTCTGCTATTAGTCTTTCTGATTGAACTGGATTTTCCTGTTCATGACCTGTATTCACTTTAAAAATTTATTTGCTCGTTTTAAAGTTAAAAGTATATCCTGTAGATTTCACAAGTTCAGAGTCAAGAGATTTTGTGCTTTGTCTTCATTTATTTTCTTTGTTCAGAACCAGACATACAGACCTCCATGTAATGTTGGGGCTGCAAGACCGTAATGCATTGAGAGAGAAAGCTATCATAGCTTTCCATGTCATGAATTGCAACCTTTATGGATGCCCTTCAACTGCCCACAACATTCTGTCTGAGGTTGTGCCAACCTGGTTTTTGTGTCTAGATCCTATTCTCTTCAGAAACAGAAACTTAGAGAAATAGGTAAAGATTTATGCAGCTTTATGACTTTCAAAGTCTCTTTTATTTCTGTTTTGTTTTCCTTTACTTTTTCTCATCTCTTTTGGTGAGTGAATGGATAGGAGAGAGATATAAGAGAAGCATCCAAGTTTTGACTACTATCTGATGGCCCAGATGTTAGCTGCACTTCGAGATTCCTCCAGTTCAATAAATATGAACAGTTTGAAGCAGCGCATAGACCGAAATATGATGGATCTTTATCCACCTGATTGTGTATACAAGGTTTGTATATTTTTATCTCTATTTGTTGCTAGTTGAATTATATCTAAAATGTAGTGTGGTAGTTTTCAGCTTTTGTATTTTAACATACTTTTATTCGTAACCTTTAATTGCTTCTCCCACTTTTTCTTTATATATTAAGATGGCCACCTTGGCAAAGCAATGTGTGGAAGAAGATCCCGTCTTGCGTCCAGACATGAAACAAGTTGTACTCACTCTCTCACAGATCCTGTTGTCTTCAGTAGAATGGGAAGCAGCTCTTGCTGGTAATAGTCAAGTTTTTAGTGGACTAATCCATGGGAGATGATTTTTCATATTGGTTGAATATCCAAACTGGAGTCCATCTTTGCATAGATTTAGAAGCGAGGACTCTAGTTTGCACATGTTTGTTATTGCGTATATCATTTCTCCGTAGTTCTCCCTGTAATGTACTAACATCCATTGCAACTGTGGTTGTAAATTATTAAATTGTAATGTACGATTGGCTGTTAAGTAGTAAACCCATTAACTGGATTAGATCCTGGTCTCACAAAATAATTTGTAAGCAGCAATCCATTGGCATTACTTTCATGTTGTCTGCTTCTTAAGGCAATACCATAAAGGCCAGGTTTGATGGAGATGGTAGGACCATTTTTTGCTGAAAATACTGTTTGGGGTTGCGTTTTCAAAATTTTGTATTGTAACTTGAATTTATCATTCTAGGAATTTCTTCAAGTGGAGAATTCAAAATCCTGTTGATTCTATGAAAACTCATATCATTGCAGTAAAGCATGATAGGCAAAAAAAGCTGTCTCATATTATGTTGTGGATGAACCTGAAATCACGTTCAAACTTCTGTTCTTGAGGAAAAGGACGAAAGTGCGCTATACCTGTAGCACGTGTGCTAGAGGCTGGAAATGTGCCCTACTTTATGAAATCTGACAGGCAGGGTGGAAGACATCTACCTTACAGAAAAGTTATCACAATCTGGTTTTGCAGTTACTGACACATGTTTCTATTTAGAATGTCTGTATTTAAGGTGTTTATGTCAGTTCTATGCTTGCTGCATGGTGCATTTACTAACGGCTTTATTGGGCTACAGACATGGGCATGTAAAAAATGTGATCACAGGGAACTAGAATATTCTTAAGAATTTGGGCATGGATCGTAGGTTTTTTCGATGAGTTTAAAGTAACTTCACACCTTTTGAATTGCATTTTCAAGTTGGTATGTTGAATGGAGTGGAATTGGGACAAAGTTGTCTGATAAACCTTCATGATTATGGCATTTAGCATTATCATTTAGTTGTATTCTTTTCATGTTTTGAGGATAAGATGTGTTATAATTTTGATTTGGATGGAGGTAAAAGTCTGTGACATGTACCATGTCTCATTAGTAGCAAGTCATAATCATTAAGTGAGATTTGTTTTAGCGTCTAGGAATAAAGATCAAATAATTTACACACATATATAATGGTCACCCTGAAATAAAATCACATTTTCCCAGACTTCCCTATATTCTTATTCGTGTATGTGTGCGAGAGGGGAATGTGATAAAGATATGTTGGACACCTAATCCGCTAAGGGTTTTGGGTGTGGAATGTGAACAGCCAAAGGGAGTCCAAGAGACCTTGGAATATGAAACCAATGGTCATAAGAATGTATTATAAATGTATATTGTTGTGAATAGAAATGCAACTAACAAAATATCCTTCATATCTTTTGTATTATGTGTGTTTAACATAGTATCAGAGCAGATGAATTCTGGCCCTGCTCCAATTTGAGCCACTGTTTTTTTGTGGCCTTTGTCAGTCTTGCACCTCTGCCCTTTGTTAGAAACTGACGTTTTTCCTCATACCCAGGTCTGCAGGTCTTAATTTAGAATTTTTTTGTCCCTTGTGACTCCTCTATCTATGATTGTCTCTCTGGCCATCTGCTCTGTTGGATTCTATGCATCTAAAGTCTATTCTCAGTGCATTGTAACCAATACATTGGTCGGGAGCATCACTACTATTCTCTGTGCTGTGAGTCATATCATTCAAACTCTGTTATGAATGCCAATCCTGGAATACAAGTGTTCATTTTTTTGCATTTTGAGGTGTTGTACTAAATTGATGTGTGTTCAACCTTTGCTATATTTGCGTTGAATACTTTCCAAATAACATACCACTGGCAGCTTGTCGATCTCTGTGCGCTAAGAGCTTGATGGGCTGATATGATGCACTGAATTGAGCCACTTATATGTCCGTTTAATGCTGTGCTCCTTGCTGCCCTAAAGGATAGAGCGTTGACTCTTGGCCATTCATTGGCGTGTTTGCAATGAACTGTGAACCATTGAGTTTGTGCTTAATGGTATGAACCCCTGGTATGTGTTGGTGTATTCTTTTTTGTGCATTCGTTGGAATGTAGTCTCCTGTACTGTGCATTGAGCTTGGTCTAGTTTTGTTGCACTGAGTACATTCAATTATACCCAAGATTGTGTGTTGAAGTTGGAACTTGTGTTGGAATGGTAATTTTTACTATGATGTATTGTTAAACATTGTGTGGTATTGTGTTCTCTTACGTGTTCATTAAGCTAGATGATGTATCATGTTGTCAGCCAGACTCTTGACATGGCAGACTCTATAGGGAAATTTGTACCTAAGGAGCCATTTTTTAATTTGCTCATACTTGTCAAGGGGATTGACCAGAATGTAAAGGGCTGAGAGAAATTGTTTACGACCTATAAGCCTTCTACTTGCAAGCTATCAGATCGGTCGGTATGCGGGCATACACCATTGTTGTTCATTAAAAAATAAAAAGGCATATTACATTGTTCCTCACAGTCGTCCCCTCCTCTGTATACTGTCCAATTTGGTCAGAGATATAGGGTCCCGCCTGCCTGCCCGCTCCTTTGTTCTGGAAATTTGGCAGTTGACTACCCTCTCAACAAAATAATTTGTTGTATATTTTCTGGCGAGTTTGAAGGTTCTTTACCACTGCTTCTTAATATAAAGAAATACATACATATATAGAGGGCAACAATATAAAGGAGTATTTTTTTTTAATAAAAGGGTATTCAAGTTTTTAACAGTCCACATTAAGGGAGAATATTGGAAATACATATATTAAAAAAAAAAAAAAATTCCATACAAAGTTAAAAGAAGTGAAGAAAAAGAAAAAATATGGAACTCCTGAGTAAGGAACAAAGACAATCAATCGCAAGAGATATAGAACAATTAATTACAATAATTGAGCGACAGGTTGAGAAGAGAAAGAGAATGGATTCCTTCTGCGATTCTCTACATCATTATCACTTCCATAGAATGATGTTATCCAATGTACCGAGGAAATGCAATTAAAAGATCAAGAGAATGACAAAATAGCCAAAATTCAACAAAGCAAGGAAGTGTTAGAATGCGAACATAAAAATCTTGTGGATATACATTACAAAGAAATAATGGAAAATGACGAAGAAATTTCCGTCTCAAGGACCACGTCGAAAAATTACTGGCACAAGTGAAGAAGACTAAAGTCTGAAAGAAAGAGCTCAAGCAACATTTATTAGAACAAGAAGAGGAAAATTTACGTTTAAAGAACCTTAATAAAAATTTATTAGAACAAATCAGAGATCTAAAAGATGAAAAAAATAAAATTCAAAACACTGAAAATAAGGTTGATGAATCAAAAACCAAAGAACTTTTACGTCCGAGAAACCATAATCAAAGTCTGTTCAATCAAACTAAGAAACTTAAGGAGGATAAGAAAGCATTAAAAGATAAGTTGGAACAAGTCACTCAAGAAGAAGTATCGAAATCTCCAACGACAACAGTTCAAGTTGAAAATAAGGGAACGAATACTGATCCAGTGAATATGACAACTCTAGAAGACAAGTCAGTTGAAGAAACGACACACGTAGATGTTGCAGTTCAGACAATAGACATCCAAAGTGAATGTTCCATAACCAATTCAACAACATCTTCGCCAGAAGAAAATCTAAGAACTTTGTATCGGCATCCGAATCGTGAGAGTAGACAAATCAACCAAGCTACGTATCAAGACCATTTAAACCGAAAACAAAAAATTGATGTTCCAAATAATTGTTATGTAACCTTAATCCAATGTTATGCTAACAAGTCGTTACAAAATTCCAGTGATCAGAATACTATACAGAAGATTAATCTAGGATGGTCTGATCCCTTCTCAGTGCGACAATTTTGTTTTTCACTAAGAAGATCATATCAGCTTGTATCGATGAAGATGACTGTTCAGAGACATAAAGACTTTCGAAGCAGAAAAAGAGATCAAGCATTTTTTATCGACAAGCTTTGAGGACAAAGCTTTTTGAGGAAGAAGGCAATGTAACGAATAAAATATATAAATAATATAAATATAATGTAAAAGATAATAATTATAAATAATAGTTAGTTAAGCTAGTAATGAGGTTGAAGAGGCATGTCTAATAGGACATGACTCTTCATGAAGAGACACTTGCTTGGTATATAAGCAAGTCTCTCGTTCTCATTTGTAAATCATTCATTCTCATTCTTATTCATTTTAATATAATATTTATATCCTCAGTGGATAATTTCATATTCCAAGTATTCTGGAGTAATTAATTTATAGAAGGAACTTTGTTCGCTTCACCATGCTTTACAACAACTTTGTCCTCAACAATCGAATCAAAAGGGTGCTGCAACAAATCAGACCATTTGACAACGACTGCAATCTCCATCTTCAGGGAATTGAGGTCATTATTTTCCAATTGAGAAGCGATATTTTGATTAGGCTTCCCCTTTGGTGCTATTTCCTTTATAACTTTTCAATTTCTTATTCAACTACAAGGTCTTCCATATTCTTGTTGTTCATTTGAATATGTTGTAGATTGGAGGTTGTTACAAGTCAAGTCAGAGATTTAATTTTGTGCAAAGTATGCCAAAGTTCATAGGACTTAAATTTGAGACCATGGAGAGGGGACTAATGGTATAAAATTCCTCAATTATCCTGTTTTGATTTTGGAAAAATCAGTGGGTCCTTTGTATACTTGTTTAAAAGTCTTAGTTCCATTGCTACACCTCTTTCTCTACCAAACGATTTTAAGAACCACATTTCTTTGCTTCTATATTAAGTTTGTTGTGGGAAGCTTTTGCTCAAGGAGAGGCATTTATTTTTTGCTAACACAATGGCCAAATTTGATGAAGTATTAGAGTTAGTAAATACTTTGATACTCTCCATTGTTGAAGGTATGGTAAAAGTCAGTGAAGCCTCTCTTGCTAACATTAGAATATGTCAAAAGAATGCATATGGAAAATTTGATTTTCTGTAGCTCGAATCACAACTACGACAAGATGAGTTACAATAGAGAAGACATCATTCTTAACTTGTTTTTGTTCAAAACAATGTTTGGGCTTAAGACAAACTCCCTTCAGCTGCCAGAAACTAATCAAATTAGTAAAGTTAAGGTTGTTTCACATTCATTGCCCAATGCAAGAGCAGATTTGTATGCAGATGTAGAAATTCAGCGTGCACTTCCCAAGTCCATCATTAGACCTTGGGAAGAGCTTGTCAGCTACAAGCACAAAGCTAGTCGTAGATATGACAAGGACATGCCTTTTATATTTCAAACTATTCCAAGTCTATCAAGTTTCAGAGTGCTGGGTTTTTTCAAGATGGTTCATATTCACATGTTCTAGATCTTGCTTCTCTTCCACAACTGGCTTTTAGATCCCAACATTGTGACAAAGTTGGCCTTATGAATGATCATTGTTTTGATCTTCATCCATGTGAGCATTGTGGTCAACAAACTGATCAGTCAAACAGATGCTTTAGAAACAAGCCTCCTACAAGAATAAATATTCACCTTGGATGGATTGCTTCTTGGCAATGGGCTTCAAAAACCAAGAAGATATTTCACTCATTTCACATAATTTGTTCTCAAGTTTTGAAAGGTCTTGTAGTTGAGATTACTTCATCTTCTCACCTTGTATCTAACAAGGGGGGAATTGATGATCATCTAAAAGCTTCAATGATAAATTGAGCGAGCTTGAGCCACAATCTGAACTTGTTGCCTGAGCCTACAACCAATGACAACCATACCCAGATTTAGAGTTGTAGCCAGAGACACAAAAGCGCCTAAGCTTGCTTTTGGTTAGTGGCCTTCCTTAAACCGTCAGAGGTTGAGACCTCCCTTTTCAGGTTGAGGTTCTCCCTTTTTCTGTAGGTTGATGTTGAAATTTCTAAGTCTGACACGTCAGAAATTCCTACTGCATTATCTAGTTTATTTCACCTACTTGTTTATTCCTTAACAAGTTATTTATTCACATAAACACTGATAATAAACACAAATGCAACCTTAACTCATATAGATCAGTGACTGAAAGACTAGACAAACACATAAGGGGCACTGCTGCAAACCCCACTGCGCTGCTACAGACCTCGACACTCTAGGAATGCCTTGTCGCTTCACCACATCTTGCTTCTACTGACATTTGTTATCTTGCTACTGTCATTCGGGGCTCCTGTAGCTGGATATGATCCAAGAGTTTGGGTACCTCAAGGATCCCGCCCCTACATCTTCTGTAGTCCTCCTGGATATAGCTCGATGTCACCCCAACTCTTCTCTAGAGGTGCATAAGCACTCATGGCACAGTCGTCATCGGTCTCGACTTCTTTCTCCACCTTAGTCGGAGCCGCCTTGGAGTCAGAAGGCTCTCCCTTATTCTTCTTCCTGGGACACTGGGTTGCATAATGATCCAACTCCCCACAATGGAAGCACTTCACCTTGGAGATGTTTTTTCTTCGTCTTCCCCTGTTGTCCCGCAGATACCAAAGCCGCATCCTCTTCCTCCTCTTTGTTGATTCGACCCCCTTTGCTGCTACTCGCCACCTTGGTCGACCATCTGATCTCTTTTTGGCGAAACGATGCCCACATCTCTTCCCATCTTGGAAGATTAGCTCTGCCCAAAATGCTTTGGACAAATGTCTCCCATTCGTCGGAGACTGCATTCAGGGTGGTCCTCACCATGAACTCTTGATTTAGCGTGGCCACTACGGAAGTAAGTTGGTCCTGAATCTCTTGTGATTTGAGGAGGTATAGATCTAACTGCTCCCCCTTCTGCATTTGATATTACCACAACTGATTCCCTAATAAGATCTTCCGCTGCACAGAAGTGCCTTGATACAATGTCGTTAAAGTATCCCACATCTCCTTTGTCGTGTCCTTCTCGACAATATGAGGTACGACATGATCCTTTACCCCATAAGGATTATGCTCTTTGCCTTCGCCATTGCATCCTCATAGTTCTCATTATCAGTTGGGTCGACTGGGATTGCCACGGTTCTCAAGGCGAAGCCCTTGATGCGATGTCTATCCACCACTGACAGGATCTTGGCCTTCCAGATGACAACGTTGGAAGCCCCATCCAACCTGTCCTGATCCCTTAGTCCGTTCACTGCCATCTCCGCTCCTTTTGGACTCCCTTTGAGATTCGACTTCCCTCCTAGAAATCTCCCTGTAAGTCCTAATTTCCCTACTGGAAATCTTCTCGCCAACTGTCGATCCGCTTCTCTCTAATCCTCTTTGCAATTACAACTCAGATTTGGATTTCTTGTCTAGAAATCCGTCAAGGCAACGACTACCTTTACCTTGGTTCTGTCCCATTAGGTATTGTTCTTCTTTGACAACAACAACACCCCACCAAATTCCTAATCCACAACCTGCCCACAGCTCCCTATGCCCTAGCAACTGAAGAAACTGAGCCTTCCATCTCTGCGCAATCCCGACAAATGGTGAATCACTCCTCTGGCCAACTGCGTCAAGCCTCCCTGACTGAGTAGGATGATGTGGCTCTTCGTGAGCCTCTTTTGCCTCTCTTTGCCTCTATGCTGACCCTCTCTTTGGCTCGAAATGATGACATAGGCCCTCTGCATCACTCCTTCTCTGCTGCTTTCTGCTTAGGAGCAGCTTTGTCTCTCGGGAAAACTATTACTGTGGCAAATAATTCTGATTATGCTGGTGCCTTCAGTTCTCATGTGATCTGAAATATTTTGATACCATGTTGAAATTTCTAAGTCTGACACGTCAGAAAACCCAATGCAAGAAAATCGGTGCAACAGTTTTGAGTGTTTTATTATTATGCAGATTTCTTGAGTACAACTACGTCAGCCCTGCTAGCCTTTGCGTAGCTGAGTAAGGCTCTACGTCAGCCCTGCTAGCCTTTGCGTAGCTTTGGAACCCCTTGTGTCAGCCTTCTGCCTCTCTACATCAGCGCTCTGACCTTCTGCGTCACCTAGGTAGGCCCCTCAGCCTTTGTGCAGTGTCCTGCTGCCTTTGCGTAGCCTCCTCAATCATTATGCTAGCCCTCTGGCGCTATCTCTGCCTCTCTGCTATGTACTCAATGCCCCTCACTGCAACTTAGATCACTTGTTCTAATTTTCTCACCAAACCTCGCTCTAGAAAATCGAACTAACCGATCAATCTTGGTGTGTCTGCCATTGGCCCTCAAGCCTCCTCTTATGCTTTTTCTATTGAGTCTTCAACGATCGAGATTAAGTCTTTAATCAATGACTAATATTAGATTTAACTTGATCCATGTCATTTAGAACCTTCTCTCCTAGTTTTATAATAATACCCATTAATATTTAATTTTTCCTAAGTTTAGACTTAGGACCCCATAAAAAATTATTAATTATTTTAATATCTCTTTAACCAGGTGGAATTTCCCCAAACCATTTCTTGGTCTTGGAGATTTCATGTGCTTTAGCCTCTCCACCAATTTGCATGGCTAGAGCACATCCGATGCTACTACAAATCAACAGTGAAGACTTCCCTTTTCCATATTAGCGGGCTCTAGGATTTTAAGAGAAACAAAATAACTAATTATGGTAGGATTTCATCCTCGACTTTGAAGAAACCTTTGTTCCTATCGCTAGACTAACAACAATAAGGAATTTTTTAATCTTTCGTGTGTTCTAGGTTTGTTGGATTAATTGTTACATATTAGGGAATCAATTTTATGGGCTAATTTTCATTTTGAGATTATGAGACTTATGTTGAATGGTGTTGTAATTTATGCCAAAATCAAGCCATGAATGCTCTTAATATTCATACAAGGAAGCTATGATTGGAAGCTCCAATGAACAAGAAGACTTGGAAGGATGAGAAGCTCATATGGCATGGTCATGTTACCCCACTTTTGATAAATATTTTGGTTAAAAATATCAGTGGCATTTCAAGCAAGACCATCATCAATTGATAGAGCTTGCCGTGCTGATTCCAATGGTAGGGGCACACCACATAACTCACAGTTGAGGAGATGTGGTTGTTCAATGTTGAAGCCATGGAATTTGGTCAAAGAGCCCCAAACTATCATGCTAATGGCAATTGTATGTTTGGTTATATGATGGCATTTATACTAAAAAAAATTGTTCTATTTTTGTTGTGATCTGTAGCCCGCTAAATTAGGATATTCCCTATTCCATTCCACTTATTTGTCACTTGTTACCCCCATTAGAGGGACGTGCCTTGCCCATAATATCCCCTTTAAGGGCTGAAACCACCTAATAGGGTAGTTGGCTAACCGCCTTCAGAGCTTGGAGACATTAGCACATGCCAAAGCCCACTACGGAAGGGCATGCCATTATGAAGTGCCCACGTTGTTATCCATGATTTGTAAGCTCTTTTACCTAATTATTTTAATGATTGGTTGTACTGGAAGCCTATGGGACACATTGGATCTTATGTAGGATTACAGGTGGTTTCCATTTGGGTTTGGTCTTCCTATATGAGATCGTAACTCGCAAAAGTCTTCATTGGCCAATATAGGGTGTGCATAGAGAGCCATTGGCCCCCACAACAACATACATCACTCCATGGGCCTTCATCGATGCTCAGAGACTACTAGCGATCCACTTTTGGGATGATGGTGATATGCTTGGTACATTATATCCAATGGGCCCGCACATGAGCCCCACATCTTAGCAAGTGTCCCAGGACTTCTACAAAGCCATAGCATCATTCGTTCTACCACTTGGATCATTACAAAGGATCTACAGGTCTTTTCGATTCACATGGATAGCCTGTTGAATAAGATAAGATTCTTCTAGACTTGATGCCAATTTGTGAAGCACTTTTACCTTTTCTTGTTAGCTTGATCTTCTTTTTATTATTAGTGTATGTCCTTTTACTTCATCAAACTGCTATCAAAATACAAAAGACAAGAACACAAGATGTTGACTCTCTGCCAAGGAAAAACCTCTCTTTCTTAGAGAGGAAAACCCTTCTTCAAATTTCTCTTATTGAGGCTTCTATTGATAAATTCCAAATCCTAGACCCTTAACAATAATATCCTCCAAGCACAAGTCAAGTCTTTGTCCTTCTTCTTTCGACACTTTGTCCTTCTTCCTCCGACACTTCGTCCTTCTTTCGGCAACTGATAGTATTCCTTGTTATACTTCTTCTATAAGAGATATTCCTCTTTGATCCTTGGTAGATTCCTTCACATATGAAGAGAACTTTATTCCTCGTCCAACCGAGGTCTTTCTTGAGATATAGGTGCAGTTCTGATATGACAACAGTGTATCATTGTTTCTTCGCATGTGAGGGGATTCCTTCAAAAACCTTATGTGTAAGTCCTCTTTCCTTCTTCGCTTGAGTGAGCTTCTTCTTCTCTTGAATGAGAGGCCTTATAGGCCTACCTTTCTAGCCCAAACGATGAGATAAGTATGACTGTGGTGGAGGGCTTCTATGACAGCACATGTGGCTGCAGTTGACCTTAGAACTACCCTCCAAGGCTCAATGTTCTTCCTTCCTTCTTCGATGCACTAGAGGGTCCCTTCTTCATCTCGTTTTCACCCTTTCCTAGGCCCTTTACTTTGCTGATTTCTGACGTAGATTCATTGTCATTGGAGGAGTGGACATCCTCTTGTATATAGATGTATCTCCCTTCTTTAGGCTGACTTGAGGCCAACTTGTAGAGATGAGGCCGACTTGTCATATATAATTCGGATAACTTCTTTTAGTGATGTCATTGCGTGGAGGAGACTTGTGAATTTTCGTGGAGGTATTGTTTTGACTCTAATACAAGTATATACATGGTGTAACATGCCCTTAAGGGTCTTCATCATTTCTTTTGACTCTTTGGCTTCCCTATATGACTTAAACATGTGCTAGACCTATTCAATGAGCAAGAAAATCGTTGATATAAATAACAAAAAGAATATTTGTTTTCTTTTACAAATACAAATATCAAAATTACATTTATGAAGACCGGACCTAGTTACACTTTCTTCAACACTTCCCCTTAACTAGGGAGGTACTCATAAATCATTATAAGGTGTTTTGTTATTTTTTCAATTTTGAAGAATTCACATAAGAGAAACTGGATTGGAAATCCATCTGTTATAGCATCATAGTAACCAACATTTTTTATTAGAATAATGCTATTTTAGTGTTTAATGCTCATCCGGATAAGATTGTCTGTGATCTTATTAGCAGTTTCATAGAAGAAACTTGTTGTTTCTATTTTCTAGTAGAAACTTGCTATTTCTATTTATGTAAATACATCTATATTATTTATTGAGCTTCATTGCACATTGTAAATCAATACAATACATTCATTGATTATGGTATCAGAGCACGTATTTTTTCGAAATAATTCTTCATTTGTGTGAAAAATTTTGTGCTTCATTTCGAATTTGCATTTGTTAGATTCTGTCTAGATCAGCGAAATCTCCTTTATTGCTTTCTTGGGAAACCTGCAGATGGCCTCACTAACTAATATAATGTTGGAAGGCTGCCAACGCTTTAATGGCACAAATTATAACATCTGGAAACAAAGAATGTTGACCATTTTTGAATATAGGCGTCTTGACCAACTCGTTTTGAACAAAGATCTCTGTCCTGGTACAACTGGCACCGATCAGGATAAGTTTGATGATCGAAATCAAGAGGCCGTTATGCTTCTCAAGCTCTCTGTGACTGATGATCAGTTACCACAGATTCCTTCTGGCAAGATAGCTGCCGAGATTTGGCAACATTTAAAGGAATTGCACGAGACATCCAACAAGAGAAGAGCTTTCTTTCTCAAGAATCAGTTGTTCTCCATCATGATGGACGAACATATGTCTTTACAGGAACATGTTAACAAGATTAAAGACATTCGAGATTAGCTCAAAGCCATTGGTCGGACCATGGAGGAAGAAGATATGGTAGTCATCATTCTAAAAAGTCTACAAAAATCTTATGAGCACTTCATAGAAACACTCAACATTACCTCCACTAATGTTGATCTGAGGTTTCCGGAGTTATGGAGCAAACTCATGTAGCAGGATCGATGGAAACAACAGTTTGGTAGTGGTGCTTCATCAGCCTCCTCAGAAAATGCTTTTACTGCCAAATATCAATCCTCTCAGTCTTTTCAACAGAAAGGTTCTTCTCAGCCTTTTGATCTCGCTAAAAAGAAAAATGTGCAGTGTAATTACTATCACAAGTTTGGGCACATGAAGAAAGATTGCCGATAGAGGATTGCTTCTGAACAGAAGAAACAAGGAGGGTCTCATCAGATAGCGAATGTTGCAGAACATTCTGAGCAGATAGAATTTGCCTTTTACGCCTTTATGGCTAAAAGGTCTTCAGATCATGTGCCATCTTCTGCCTGGTACATTGACTCTGGTGCATCACGCCATTTCTCTCACATGCGTGACTAGTTTATTGACTTCTCACCTTTCAGTGATTCCATGGTATTCGGCGGAGGTGAAGAGTACACAGTGGTTGGAAAAGGTACAATTCAGATCCAGTCTGGTTGGCGCACACTCATCTTCCTGAATGTGTACTATGTTCTTGGTATGGAAATTAATATGCTGTCTATTAGTCATATTATGAGGAACTCTCCTTAGCTTGATGTAGTGTTCAGTGCGCACAAGTGCTCCATTATCGATAGGGAGACTAGTTTTACGGTTATTGTTGGCCTAGAGGATCATGGTATATACAGGCTTCTTGACACTGGTGATTCTCCATAAGTGGCTCTAGCAGCCCGTGTTGCTCCCATCAGCACTCTGTGGCATTAGTGATATGGGCATCTAAACATGCAGTATCTCTCTTAGCTCTCTTGGGAGGGACTTGTGTCAGGGTTACCTGATATTCAGAGTGAGCAGTTGGGAGTATGCGGCGCCTGTCAAGCTAGCAAGCAACATTGGTATTTATTCAAGGATGGAGAATCTTGGCGCGCATCTAAGGTACTCTAGTTAATTCATGGTGATATTTGTGGTCCTATGAATACACCTATTACTGGTTGCAAATATTGTTTGCTTATTGTAGATGATTTTAGTAGAAAGATGTGGGTGTATTTTCTAAAATATAAATCTGATGTATTTAATATCTTTTAGAAGTTTAAATCCTTAGTTGAAACAGAGTCTAGCTGTAATATCATAACTCTTAGGATAGATAACAGGGGGGAATTTTTTTCTTCTGCTTTCTCCAACTTTTGTGATACTCATGGCATCAAACGCCAGTTAACTACAGCCTACACTGCTCAGCATAACAGTGTTGTCGAACGTCGCAACCGTACGGTTGTTGAAATGGCTCGTTCCATGTTACAACACGAGTGTTCCGAACAAATTCTGGGTTGAAGTAGTATTTACTGCTGTCTATGTTCTTAACCGATCACCTACTCAGGCTGTTAGGGGAAGACTCCCGAAGAGGTTTGGTTTGGCCGTAAGCCTAAGATCAGTCACCTCAAAGTATTTGGCTCGGTTGCATATGTTTGGATTCCAGCTGCTAAGCACTCTAAGTTGGATTCCAAAAGCGAGAAACTCATGATGACAGGGTACAGTGATCATCACAAGGCCTAGAGGTTGATAGATATAGCCACTGGTCGTCTTAGCTTCAGTCGGGATGTAGTATTTGATGAAGACAGAGGATTCTTTCAGTCTCCTCCTTCTGAGCAGTGTTTTGAGGATTAGCCTCACAGTGTTCTTCTTTCGGTAGGTCCACCTGATGGGAGGGATGATGCAACATCAGTATTTGATGATGCCCTATCTGAGCTTCCTCTAGAAAATAACCCTCCTCTTGCTGCTCCTATTGTTCCCGAGCCTTCTTCACCTCCTCCTGATATTGGTTCCTCTACTCTCTGACCTAAATGGTGGGATAAAATCTTTGGTGATCTCCGAGATAATGAGCTCCTTGAAGGTAGAACTTCTAGACATAAGAACAAACAACAGTGTACAATAATTTTTGCTCTTATGGCTAACCTACACAGTATTTTTGAGCATCAAACCTATTCAGAGGCTAAGGGTACACCTGAGTGGGAACAGGTTATGGACGCTGAATTCCAGAGTCTTCAGAAGAATCACACTTGGACCCTTTCTGATCTTCCTACAGGGAAAAAGCCCATTAGTTGCAAATGGGTGTATAAAGTGAAATAGAACGCTGACATAACCATAGAAAAGTATAAAGCTCGCCTTGTTGCTTGAGGGCTCTCGCAGAAGGAAGGCATCGACTATGAGGAGACCTTTGCTCCTATAGCCAAGATGAGTACCATACGGCTTGTCCTTGTCCTAACAACTCAATTCAACTGGAAAGTCCATCAGATGGATGTAAAGAGTGCTTTTCTAAATGGTGACTTACAGGGAGAAGTCTACATGACGCAGCCTCCAGGATTCAATGTTGCCGGTCAAGAACAGAAAGTCTGTAGATTAGTCAAAGCAATCTATGGTCTGAAACAAGCTCCTAGGGCTTGGTAGATGAAAATTGATCAGTGCCTAACAGACCATGGTTTTCAGCAGAGTCCATCTAATGCAAACCTGTATATCAAGCATATTGGTGATGATATTCTGTTTGTGGTTGTCTATGTGGATGACCTTATCATTACTGGTAGCTCAGCACATTTGATCCATAGGATCAAACAGGATTTGTGCAATACTTTTGATATGACAGATTTGGGACTTCTTCATTACTGTTTGGGGGTTGAAGTCTGGCAGACTGAGAACAACATTTTTCTCTCTTAGTCGAAGTATGCCAGAGATCTTGTGGATAGGTTCAGAATACAGGATTGCAAACCTGCCATGCCTCCTATGGAACCAGGACTGAAACTTTCAACACAATCATCCTCACCACTTGTGGATGAAACTTTATTCGGACAATTAGTGGGCAACCTCATCTACCTTACTGCCACTAGACTTGACATCAGTTTTGCACTGAGCTACATTTCACGCTTCATGTTAGCTCCTAAAGCTGATCATTGGATAGCTGCGAAGCGTGTGCTACGTTATGTGCGTAGCACTCCTGATTATGGACTTCTGTACACTTGGAGTTCTGATCTCACGCTCAGTGGTTACACAAATTCTGACTGGGTCGGTTCGGTTGATGACCGTAAATCTACAGCTGGGTATGTGTTTAGTCTGGGATCTGGTGCTGTC
Organism: Pinus tabuliformis; assembly: GCA_031772625.1. NCBI lineage: Eukaryota > Viridiplantae > Streptophyta > Pinopsida > Pinales > Pinaceae > Pinus > Pinus tabuliformis. The sequence continues at coordinate 473,708,090 of CM062816.1, forward strand.
ACCTGGACGAGTAAGAAGCAGCAGGTAGTAGCTCTCTCCTCGACATAAATAGAATATCGGGGAGCAGTTAAGGCATCTTGTGAGGCAGTTTGGCTTCGACGTATGCTTATGGATATGCATGTTTCCTAGGCAGGGCCTACTCCCTTGTTCTGTGATAATTAGGGAGTGATCAAACTTGCCAAGAATCCAGTCTTCCATGAACGAACAAAGCATGTGGAAACTCATTGTCACTACATTCGACAGCTTGTTGAAGACGGATCCGTTCTATCGCCGTATGTTCCCACAACGGAGCAGCCAATAGACATCTTCACCAAGCCCCTTGGTCTTGATAAGCTTGTAAAATTCAGAGGGTCTATAGGTGTTGTGAATAGATTGAGCATTAAGGGAGGGTATTATAATGATGCTATTTTAGTGTTTAATGCTCATCTGGATAAGATCTTCTGTGATCTTATTAGCAGTTTCTTAGAAGAAACTTGCTGTTTCTATTTTCTGGTAGAAACTTGCTGTTTCTATTTATGTAAATACATCTGTATTATTTATTGAGCTTCATTGCTCATTGTAAATCAATTCATACATTCATTGATTATTTTTTTATAGCAAGTCCTTTACTAATAGCTCTACCTCATAAGATCATATCACAATGCTGGTGAGACCAATGATTTATAGACACCTTTATCATTGTCTCTCAAGGTACATACCCACCCGGGTGTTCACTGGGTATGACCTTCTAGGACTATTCTTGTCTTGGGTTCCTAACCCTCAAAGAATATTGACCCTCTTTACTACTCTTATCTTGGATGCCCTACACATACTCAAAGAGCATAAGATTCCAGATGATTACCCAATCCTCCATTCTTTCTTCCAAAGTGAAGACAAGAATGTTGTGTCTATCTCTTTCTCTTAATTGGTGAAGGTATGCCCATGTTTCCTCTGACAAGGAACTTGCTCAAGTTCCTTTGTAATTAGGAACTTTTTGGAACTCCCTCTTAGCTAGGGACTTGTCCATTCATCAACAAATTCTTCTCCATGGGTCTTTCAACTGCTGGATCTCCTTCTTCCGTTGATGTCATGAAGTTTTGTTGAGCTTCTTCTTTGTAGGGCATCAACGATCGATCACTTTCCTTCCTTGTTTGTGTAATTTCTTCCTTTGTGGAAAGTGGTCTTCTTGAGATATGTCAACATTTTTCGTCATCTGGCTACTCCTTTGTTATTGGACTATATTTTAGAATGTGTATCACATGGATGCTTAGTTATCCATGTCTTTTCAAATACTTCGATTTAGTATCCCTTCTTGACTTAATCTTGATATTACTTCATCAAATAGTCATTTGTTGGATGGCCTTCCATCATCACATCTTCGTAGACTTGAATCAATTATCCGCATCTTAATATCTCCAAGGCCTTCATGAGTGTCAAGGATCCTTTCATCTTTTTCTTTGTCAGATAATGATTCTTTCGAGAGATGTGTCTTTGATGGATCTTGTCAGATAATGATTCTTTGTGACCATGGTCTCATTATATCTTTGATCTCTTTCTTCATATGCTTCTTCATCGATTTTTTAGTTAACCATCTCATACTCCTTATGAGGGTACTTCTTCATGTTGACCTTCATTGGTTTGTAATCCATGCTTTCGAGCATGTTATTGGTGAAAGGGATCCTTTTATACTTTATCATGTTTAGAACTATTCCCATGATTCAATAATACATATGACGACATGTCTAAATATTGATGCATACATACATCATCTTGATTCTTCTTTTGATCATCTCAACTTCTTTTGTTGGTCCTTCTTGATTGAGATTGCCTCAAATTTTTTGCTTCATCTTTTCTCACCTGCATGTCATCATATTGAGACATATGCACTTATTTATGAACCTTCTTTTGAAGATTCTGTCAGAGGATCTTGAAGACCTTCATCGTGCAAATGCTTCCTTGTTTTTGATGATGGAGTCTTTCTAAGATTTAATCATGATCAATTTTCTTTAATCATGGATGAGGTCCTTTAATAGGTATCTTCTTTCTACATGAATATCTTCAGCTATATCTACATCATTCTCCTATATTCTAGAGGATATATTTAAACCATGCATTCTATCCTATTTCTATATGCTCCTATCATACTCAAAACATTGAAAGAAGACTTACGTAAAGAAGTTGACTTAGTCATAGTAGAGATCTGGAGGATCTTCCTTCTTCTGTGTCTTTTCTTCTTCTTTCACTTCTCGAGTTATGTGAGTTTCTTCTCTTTCTCTGTTGTTGTCATTCTTAAGCTTGGGATAGTCCCTTTTGTAGTGTCCATATTCTTGGCTGTCAAAGCATTGGACTTTGGACATATCTCTGTTGCTTGTTCTTCGTTGACCAAATTTGGCAAATTTTCCTTTTCCCTTGGCCGTGGTAGAAAATGATTGCTCTCTTGATCCCACATCATCCTTGGCTTTGAGTCTAGTCTCCTCAATTTTCATAGAGACCAAAGTTCACTTAGTGAGGTAGCTTCCTTCTTGGCAGATATGCTTGATGTGAAGTTGCCCCAATCCTTAGGTAGAACATTGAGTACTACAATTGTCATTTCTTTGTCAGACACGACTTGTCCTAGTTCTTGAAGTTCATATCTTATCTCAGAGATCTTCATGAAATAGGGAGATATTCCTTCCTTTGATATCTTCATCTTGTGCAAATCATTACGTAGAGATATCACTTCTCTAGTTGTGGTTACCGAGAATAACTCTATTAGTTTATGATAGATTTCTTTTGATGTTTCAAATTTGGAGACATGAGGAATTAGAGAGTCCTTGATAGATTATATTAGAATCCTTTGAGCTCATCTCATCCTTATTGTAATTTTCTAAGGCTTGATTTTGTTGCTTAGCAGAGATAGTGATATTCCCTTTGATGAGGTCTAGAAGTTCATTCTCCTTGAGAAGTAAATCAATCCTCTTCTTCCATGCAAGGAAGTTAGTGGTCCCAAACAATTTGTTGCTTTCCTTGCAAAAGGACATTGAGGTATGTTCAAGAGGGGACATATATACACTTACTTGATAGAGTTTGTGATGTAGTAGTCTTTCATTCTTCTTGAAGACTAGATGGATTGCCTTCATGGATCTTGATGATCTTCAAATTTTTTCCTTCAAATAGACTTGCTTGATGATGAGATTTGCTTGGAGAGAAGGACTTGACTTGTAGTGATTTTTCCCTTGAAGATGGTGTAGCTTGATGTAGGTCCTTCTTTGATTGGAACTTCTTGTAGGTGCCTTTATATGAAAGGCTTCTCTTCTTGCTTTGTAGTCTTCCTTGATGGATAGTAGATGGTAGAGCTTCTTGTACATGATGTATTTGAGACTTCTTGGCTTGATGCTTCAACCTTGTAGATGTTCTTGAGATGTCCTTCCTTGATGTGTCACCTTATGAGTGTTCTTGAGATGGCCTTTCCTTGATGTGTCGCCTTAACTCTGATACCATGTTGAATAATCTATGGCATCATCGTTAAGATAAGATTCTTCTAGACTTGATAACAATTTGTGAAGCACTTTTATCTTCTCCTATTAGCTTGATCTTCTACTTATTATTAGTGCATGTTCTTTTATTTCATCAAACTGCTATCAAAATACAAAAGACAAGAACTCAAGATGTTGGCTCTCTGCTAGGGAAAAGTCTCTCTCTTTTAGAGAAGAAAACCCTTCTTAAAATTTTTCTTATTGAAGCCTCTATTGATAAATGCCAAACCCTAGACCCTTGACAATAATATCCTCCAACAACAAGTCAAGTCTTTGTCCTTCTTCTTTCGACACTTCATCCTCCTTCCTTTGGCACTTCGTCCTTCTTCTGGCAGCTGATAGTAGTCTTTGTTATGATTCTTTTATAAGAGATATTCCTCTTTGATCCTTGGTAGATTCCATCACATATGAAGAATACTTTATCCTTCCTCCAACCGAGCTATTTCTTGAGATATAGTTGCAGGTCTGATATGACAACAATGTATCACTGTTTCTTCGCACATATGAGGGGATTCCTTCAAAAACCTTATGTGTAAGTCCTCTTTCCTTCTTCGCTTGAGTGAGAGGCCTTATAAGCCTAATTTTCTAGCCCAAACAATGAGATAAGTATGACTGTGGTGGAGAGAAGCTACGACAACAGAGAGACACTCTTTTCCTTTGCATGTGTGACTGCAGTTGACCTTAGAACAATCCTCTAAAGCTTAATGTTCTTCCTTCCTTCTTCGTTGCACTAGAGGCTCCATTCTTCATCTCTTTTTCACCCTTTCCTTGTCCCTTTACTTTGCTGATTTCAGAGGTAGATTCATTTTCATTGGAGGAGTGGACAACCTCTTATATATAGAGGTTTTTCCCTTCTTTAGGCTGACCTGAGGTCGACTTGTCATATATAATTTGGATAGCTTCTTTTAGTGATGTTGTTGCATGGAGGAAACTTGTGACTTTTCTTGGAGGTATTGTTTTGACTCTAATACAAGTATATACATGGTGTAACATGCCCTTAAGGGTCTTCATCATTTCTTTTAACTCTTTGACTTCGCTGTAACACTTTAATGCGTGATAGACCTGTTCAATGAGCAAGAAACTCATTGATATAAATAAAAAAATAATATTTCTTTTCTTTTATAAATACAAATATCAAAATTACATTTATGAAGACCAAACCTAGTTACACTTTCTTCAACAGAGCCATGGGGTCATTTTGTACAAACGCTTCCTAAAACATTTCTCAAAAATATATCTATTTATTTAATGACATAGCATTGATAATTTCCAATGAGTCTTTCGTTGCAGTAAAAAAAATAATACTATGTATTATCCCTGCAACTGAGGGATGTCACATCTTCTCCCCCTCAAGCAGAACACCGTCCTTAGTGTTAATTTCCTTCGTAACAGGCTTGGATAAGCTTCCTGCATAACTTGTTCATCCTCCCAAGTGGCCTCTTCTGGGCTAAAGTGTTGCGATTGCACCTTAACTTGGGGGATAACTTGTTTCCACAATACTGTTTCTATCCGATCAAGAATACGTAGGGGTTCAACCATGAACTCCCCATCAAGTTTGACCTAAACATCTTGCCACTGAATTATGTGTCTAGGATCATGTATGTATTTTTTGAGTAAAGACACATGGAATACGCTATGAACACGAATATGGCCAGGTAGAGCTAATTGATAAGCTATTGGACCAACTTGTGCAACAACCTAAAAGGGACCACAGAATCATGGGGCTAGTTTAGAACAACCATTCCACCTTAAGGTACTTCAACTGGGCTTCACTCTTAAATATATGTGAACCCCCACTTGAAACTCTCGATATGATCTTTGTTGATCAACATAATTTGTTCGGCGATCCTGGGCATATTGTAAATTGGATCGTACTTTCTTCATTGTAGCTTCTATGTGCTTAAGCATGCGAGGCCCTAACAATAGTTTATCCTCCAGACTATTCCAATTGATTGGTACTCGACACTTCCTCCCATACAACACTTCGAATGGACTCATTTTCAATGATGCGTGGTAAGCATTATTGAACACAAATTCCACCAAGTGTATGTATTCGTCCCATTTCGTGGGTTTTTGCATTACATACATTCTAAGCATATCCTCTAACACCTGGTTTACCCGCTCAGTTTGTCCATTCATTTTTGGATGGTAGGAAATACTAAATTGTACCTACATGCCCAAGCCAGTGAATAGGGCCTTCCAAAAAGCAAAGCTAAAATTCACATTTATGTCTGAGATAACCATCTTGGGAATCCTGTGAATTCTGAAAATTTCCCTCTTGAATATGTCAGTGATTTGGGCAACCTTATAACTTGATTGGACCAAAATAAAATGAGAAACTTTTCTCAACTTGTCTACTACCACAATTATCGAGTCATTCTTATTTTTTTATTTCGGCAGTCCAGTAATAAAGTCTAAGGTCACAATCTCCCATTTCCATTCAGGAATGGGTAGAGGATGAAGCATGCTAGCTGGATGTTCATGTTCCAATTTCAATTGTTGGCATTCTAGGCACTATGCCAGATACCGGGTTGTTTCTACCTTCATACTTGGCCAGAAGTAGTCATTCCTTAATGTTGTGATTACTTTTTGATATCTTGGGTGCGCAATATATGGATTTCTGTGATATTTGTCCAAAACAAATCACCTTATAGGCTGCTGATTCGGTATGTAAATATGATTTATGTATATCATCATCCCTTCAGTATCAACATCATAGCCTAACTTCTTTTCAACATTGTCCCCTTGCTTTGCCTGCTGCCATAAAAATTGGTACTTTAGATCTTTTAGAGAAGCCTCTTTTATCTGGTCTGAAAAGTCAAATTTCATTCTACTAAAATAAATTTCATAGATACAATTCAGCCTTTGACTCAAGGCTTCAACTACTCAATTTTCTTTGCCCTTCAGATGCTTAATGTCGAAATCAATTTTGGTTAGAAATGCGGTCCATCACGCTTGACGGGCATTTAATTTTGGTTGATGGAAGAAGTTTTTCAGGCTGTTATGATTTGTCTTAAGATTAACTTCTTTCCCAAAAAATAACGCTGCCAAAATTTCAACACATGAACTGTTAAGGTGAGCCCTAAATCATAGGCTGAGTAGTGTTGTTCATGCTCCAATTTCCGTGACTCATATGCCACCACACGACCATCCTATATTAATACACCTCTGATTCCATTTTGGCACACATTGGTACAAAAAAGGAACTCCTTGCTCGGATCTTCTATCTTGAGAATCGACATTGTAGTTAATAGATGCCTTAGTTGTTCAAAGCTTTGTTGGCAGTGCTGAGTCCACTTAAAAACTTTCCCCTTTTTCTGCAAAGATGTTAGGGGGTAGGCCACCTTAGAAAATCCCTCTATAAAGTGGTGGTAATACCCAACCAATCCTAAGAAAGACGGATATCTGCTACATTCTTGGGAACAAGCCACTCCATGATCATTTTAATTTTCTCTGGGTCGATTGCTATGCCTTCTTGTGTGATTATATGCCCTAGATATTGTATCTCTTCCTTATAGAATTCACATTTACTGTATTTCACATACAACTGCTATTCTCTCAAGGTTTGCAACACAATTTGTAAGTGTTGATGATGCTCTTATAAGATTTTAGAGTAAATTAAAATATCATCGATAAAATACAAATTTATCAAGATATGGATGTAATATCCCATTCATGAGACTTGTGAATGTAGTTGGGGCATTAGTCAGCCCGATGGGAAAAACTACAAACTCATGATGCCCATAGCAGGTATGAATGTAGTCTTGCCTATATCCTCCTTTATTCTGATTTGATGGTACCCTGATCTTAAATGAATTTTCGAGAATACGTTGGCGCCCTTGACTTGATCGAACATATTATCAATTATGGGGAGTGGATTTTTATTTTTAACAGTTAGTTTATTAACTATCGATAGTCAATTCACAGTCTTGGGGTGCCATCTTTCTTTTTAACAAATAGCACTAGAGCTCCCCATCGAGATACACTGGGGCGTATGTAGTTTTTGTCTAACAATTCTTGAAGCTATATTTTTAGTTATGTGAGCTTAGGTATACTCATTCTATAAGGTTCTTTTGAAATGGAGCAACCCCTGGAACTAACTCAATGAAGTATATATCCCATTTTGGTGGTAACCCCAATATTTTCTCAGGGAACACATCTGCAAGTTCTTGGATTATCGATAGGTCCTTTGGTTCAGCAGTTGCCCTATCAGCGTTATCATCACCCACTTTCACTGCATAGATACGAAAACCTTTCCACAAACATTTTCCTAATTGAGAGAAAGTAATTGGACTCAATTGTATAGGTCTTTTAATTCCTTGAACCTCACTTCTAATACCTCCCTCATTCAAATAATGAACAGTCTTTTCTTTTCAATTTACCAAAGACCATTGAACCTATAGCCAATCCATCCCTATTAGGATATCGTAAGATCCCAAAGGCAAGACATTTAGGTTCACCTTAATGGTTTGGTCTGCAAATTCAATAGAGAAATCTTCCCTCTTGCTACATCACCCATTGTTGAAGCCTCCTGTAGTGTTTCTAGCTAGGGTACTAGACTAGACTCTATATTTAATATCGACCGAAGTGCGTAAGCTTAGAGGCGTGGTCTAAAATATACAAACATAAAGAATCTCTGGCCAAGTGAGTAGGATGTAGGATACAAGGCTTCTTTACGGAAGACCGGAATATGTATCCTATCATTCACACACCTAGATTACCCTACTGATATGCTTGATTACAGTGCTTGTTATGAGATGCATCTATCAAATCAAACCATGAACCTAAGTACTGTGTATGACTGTAACAATGATTTTAACCTCCTTACAGAGATATCACTCAGAAAACCCTTGTTTGGTAAACACACACAGCATGCAAAGATATTTACACTATCAAACTATATAAAGAAAGCATAAATGAACTGTGAAGCAAAACAAAGTTTATGATATAATGTCTCTATGAGTCACACAGGGATCGAATCCCTTACAAGACTCCCTTCCAGATCCTAGCGCTGACCATTCAACATAACCATAAACCATTCATAAGCGCACACCTTGGATAAGCAATGAAAATCAAAGGCTATTGAAATAAAAAACTATGTAACTGCTATGCAACCCGTGAACTGTATAAATCGAAACCTATGTAATCGTACTGTGATGAAAACCATATGCGATATAAATCAAAAGCTATGTAAATACTATGCGAACATGTGATAACTGAAATGTAACAAAACAAGTGAACAGTATACCAATCGAAGAACGCAGGGCCCGTCCGCGCCTAAGGGTATACTGGTTATAACTAATCAGCTATCAAATCAACGCAAGAAGTATGCACACGTCGGAATTGTGAATAGGTCTGTGTATTAACTTAAAAACTCTGTTATGAGAAATACGATTCAACAATTCAACAACTAAACTCTAAACATAACCCTGACTGTATTTACATATGCGTACGCAGAGCCATGTCATCGATACAATGAATGTACATTCGGCTGTTGCCGCTTTTATCACATAAGCCTTTTCAAAATGTTTCCATGCCAAGTGTTTCAAAAAGAAGAAAAAGACTAAAATGAAAATGGAACGATGCTGTTTCTGCTTTTGTCTGTCAGAGTGCCCTGCTTTGACTTGAGTTGACCGCATACATAGGAGGCTCGATTTGGCTGGGAGAGAGGTGTTTGTCCATGCTTGGACATTCTGCTTTTTGCCCATGCCTTTCGTTCTAGCTCATTTGCTGCGCCACATGTCAAACGATAAGCTCATTACAGGATGTAGGTACTTCCTGTAACCAAGTCATCAAAAACTTCCAATTCTTGAACATAAAACCCCTAAATTAATTTCTATGCAATTTAATAACTATAAAACGATTAATAATCAATATTCAAGGATTTTGAGGGATATATGATGAAAATGTATGGATAAATGACATGTTTTTGGGAAGGAAAAAGGGTCTTGGGATGATACCAACATCTCTCCCCGACTTAAAGACTTAGCATGTCCTCATGCTACCCCAGAAGTACTCCCCTTGAACTCTGTCCGTGCATGGATCTCTGCTGCCTTGAGCAAGGTATCTACATTCTTCTGCACCTGGTGATCTTTCTGTCCCTTGAGCTCCTACTTTAACTTTTATATTTTTCTTTAAGAGCCTTCTTCTGATTGTACCACTTAGTGGCCCAGTTGGAAATCTCAGCTTGCTCAGTCTCCAACTCACTGATTCTTTCCTTTAGCTTTTCATTTGTTTTCTGTGTTTCTTTGCTTTGCGCCCTGAGCATTTCATTTTCCCTTTTAATAACTTTTTCCAACATGTTAGCTTCCATGAGCTCTTCCTTCAACTCTTCATTTTGTTTTTCTAATTTCTTTTGTCTTCTGGTGGGAGGTGGTGAACATTTCTCCTGTTTGTTATGGCTTTCTACCTCCATGTCAACTTCTGGTGCTGGTAGTGAATGGTCACCACTCTCAGCATCCATTTGTGCAGGTGCATGAGATTCAAACTGGTCTTCTTGCAGCTGAGTTTTTGGTGTCCTCCTTGTTCTTCGTGAGTAGGTGGTAAAAATTTTGTCTTTCTCAGCTCTCTTGGCATCCTCTTTTTGCATGTTCTTGGTCCTTATGCTGCCCACAGGTAGAGGTGCTCTGCTGGTTTTGGACACTGGAAGTTCCTCATCAATGTCCTTCATAAACCCTGAATCTTCTTGCACTTCCTCTTTTTCCTCCTCATCTCTGATTTGATTGACAGCTAAGAATTCTTTCCATGGCTTCCCTCGCTTCTGCAACTCATGTTCAATGAGGATTTTAATTAGGCCAAAATGGTACAGGCTTTTATCTTCATTCCCTTTTTGCTTCTGGATAGTTTTGGCCATCTTTGTTAAACTTTGCAGCAGAAAATATGGCACTCTGATTACACATTGTTTCTTTAAATGGAGGAGTAGCTTGATGTGGTATAGATAAACAATACTATACCTACCTTCACAGGTTATGAACTTTTGAATAATGTAAACCATTTCATCCCAAGGATGAACTAACCAGCTTCTTGGAACACCCTTCTTCCAGTTTACTGAGGAAACTCTAGATCTGGACATGAACTGTGTCCATGATTTCTCCTTAAATTGTTTGGTTTTAAAGTACTTCTCTCCCTCAGGACTGAGTCCAATTGCCTGAGCTATAGTATCCTCTGAGATTCTGAAGGAGAAGGTGCCTATTAGGGCCTTTTCTCCATTAAAGGTGAAGGCAAATTGTTTGGTGATTTCCTCATTACTCCCATGGAATTTTTCCAGAAAAGGTAACCACTGTGCTTCTCTAAGAATCTCAATGCAATCCTTATGGTATTGTGAGCTGTCAAATGTACTGGGTTCGACCCTATTAGTCATGGTGATGGCAGAGGGTTGTGCCTCTAACCCTTCTCTGTCTATACTCTTTAAAATTTAAACACAGAAATGCCAAGTTGGTTACCTGGTATATATATCGCTTCTTTCAGCCTTCAATATGGTGCTTGGCCGGTCGATATGATTGTGATGGGAGTTAGAAATAGAATGGTGATGCTGTCCCTTTTCGGCGCTCACTGGTTTCACTGTGTAAACCGACCCCAAACGGTGATACTCTCCTCGGCGCTCCTTACTTCAGATTTTCACTTTGTAACTCCACCAAATGATAATAATCTCCTCGCGCTCCTTGCTTTTGATTCTCACCAACTCCACCCAAATGATAATAATCTCCTCGCGCTCCTTACTTTTGATTCTCACCTTGGAAGTTATGGGAATCGAGGGTGGAAAGGGTGATGAAATAACCCTGTACTCACTTCACCATATAATCATTCATTTAAAAACAGAGTGTTGTACGCTTGCATGCATGTTATCACAAGAACGGTGAGAGCGTACCCATAGTGCTGGGCTATAATGCTGGGTGGCGAAATTATGATTCGGCTGTGTGTGTGGAGTAAAATATATATAAGCCGCTTATTATGATTTGACTGTATATAGGCCGCTTCCACATCTATCTCATCATTTGTATTAAAAAAATACACAGCTCACCACGTGCCCTCTTCAATTAGCATTCGGTCACATAGAGAATGTTGGTATGCCTGTAGGGTATATGACAAGGTAGATGTGTTGGTAATGGTAATGGGTTTTTGGGGTATGGATAGGTTAATGTAGGGGAATGATAAGAATTGGTGGGATAAGGGTGATGGATTGATGTATATGGGTGTCCTTGAAATCAATTACAACAGCTTATAGTCACTAAAGTTACATTAAAAACCAATCTAGGAAATTAAATGCTTAAGAACAGAAATACATTACTCCTTTGTTGATCATTTGACATGCTGAGTTGCTAATTCTTTTTGACTGTTCTTTTTGGCAGGTCCTCTGAGGAAGGTTGAATGCACAGGTCACAGGTCTTTTGAGAAAATTTTTGAAGATATAACAGGTCCCTTTGAAAGATTTGAATGTACAGGTCCCTTAGAGAACTGAAGATGTAATAGGTCCCTGTTGTGCCCTACAACAACCCCCCATTTCATATCATCTGTATTTATAAACAATCAACATATGAAATGGGTCCCTTTTAAAAAAATTAATTGGTATTAATGAATTTGTTCGAAAAGGTATGATAATCAAATGTCTTTGTGAATTGAAGCCTTTTTCGAATAACAATGTTCCCAAAACAAAACAATCTTTTGTTATTGTGATAAAGCAATCGCAAGATCGCATATCGCAATAACAACAGAGACGCATTTAAACGGCACTTCGGTCTTTACTGATGCGATATCGCTATCGGCGATCGGCGGTATTCAATGCATACACAAAAAGAGCACATATCTTATACCCCGATGCGACGCTATATCGGCGATCGGCTATCGGCACTGCCTCTTGTGGGAAAACGCTTTAAGTTATAAACCCCGACCCGATGCGATATCGCTATCGGCCGTCGGCGGTATCCCATGCACTCTCATAAGGCGCTCAGGTCTTTCCCCGATGCGATGCGATATCGCTATCGGAAGTCGGCAAATCACTTAATATGCATCTGGTAATGTGTTCACACGCTAGTCCGATGCGATATCGCAATCGGCGTTCGCCAGGACTACTTTCAAACGATAGTGTAACTCTTTCCCCCGATGCGATGCGATATTGTTCATCGGTAATCGGCATTTTCAAAAAGTGATTGCTTTAAGCCTTAAAGTTATATTTAAATCCGGTTGATAAAGCGCAGATTTCAAAATGCCGTTAAATGCAGGGATAAGGTAATGCATGCGTATTTAATAACTTTGCCCCTTCGATTAACGAATACTTGCGTCTAAAGCATTATCATATCTGTTGCACGCGTTAGGAGGTCATTCAACTGAATAACAGTGTAAAGGTCATTTAATGGGTAGCAGGCCTTAAAAACACCATTAATGCATATGCGATTTCTTACCAGTGATTGGATCTGCAGCCACTTTTTGAGAATTAATATCGCCACGCTTCAAGGGATATATATCTTTCCCATGATGCTTTGTCTTCATTATTTCTCGTGTTACGATTTCTCTTGCATTTGTGTAGAGTTCGTTTGTTGAGAAAAGCCTGAACATGATGGGGAAGAAAAATAAGAGGACTTCTGGTTCCACTGCAACACCTGTTGCAGGTCAAGCTGCTACAATTTCGAAGAAAGGCCTAATCTCGGACACTACGTGCACTGGTCTTGCTAGGACCACATGGCAGGGCACATATAATCTGTTGGAGGCCGAGCAACCAAAAGTGACAGTGAGAAAGGCTAGTGTAGATGTACTAAGGAAGTCTGATGCAACTCTCAAAGACTTGGCCGACTCCTTTTTACACAGAATAGCGGCCAGAGAGCAGGTTCTCCCTTACACAGATGTGGTGCGCTGGGCAATTGAAGAAATCCCCATCACTGATAGAACTTTTCATACAAGGGATGGAAGGATTTTTGGTTCATTCAAGCCTGATGACCTGAGGCGAATGTATCATCTACCTGAACCGGAGCTAGTCTATAACAAAGCCTTCGTGGAGAAATTCGCAAAAGAAAATGAATCACCATTCGAACCCCTCCGAGATTGGAGGCAAAACCCAGCCAAACACAAGCATGAAAGTTCGGGTAAGTACTCCAACGTTTCTTTGGCTTCTCCCTATTGCTATGCGGGGATTATGGTGTGTAGATTGTGGGGATTACATGACTCCGTTAATATCAATATTGACATGGTTCCCCTAATGGAAGCGACTGTCAATAGTATAATTATGGATTGGGCCACTATTCTTTCTGATAAGTTGGTCGTAGCTGTTCGTGAATTTAGAGCCAAAACTATAGTCACCGAAAGGAAAATCCCGCCATTTTATTATACTGCTTACATTATGGATACTCTGTGTTTTAATTCTGAGTTTCCTGTCCTCGGTTGGAGATGGACCACCCAAGATCCAACACCCATTCATTTATACCATCAGAAATTGTGGAAGTCCTCTTACAAGGACCATTTGTACCAAATTTGTAATGGTTTCATGGTGCCCATTTACTATTCTATTTATGACAAACCCATTTCCAGAATTTCCTATGAAGCTTCTTTTGACTTACCAGCCGTAGCGAGTTGGTTCGGGGAAGAGCATTTCACCTATATCAGAGTTTTTGGGAGTAAGGCTAGGCCACATGTCCTCCCTTTATATATCCCAGACAAGCTGTTAGCCCGGGAAATCTGCTACCAGATTATGGCCGAGAGTGTCACACAAACTCTCAAAGAGGAGAAGAAGAAAGGTTGGCCCTCTTTTCCTTTAAGAATTGGGGTTTTTACTCTGCTTAATTACAAGCATGCAGAAAAAGAAGCGACAAAACTCCAAACTTTATCCCTGGCCACTATCCCAAACAGACTCTATGATCCAAAGCAAACTGCCTACACTGCCCTAGAAAAAGCAAAATTAACAAAAGTTGATCATCAAGAGGATATGTTTGATGACCTGTTCGCAGGTGCCGATACAATAAGCCAAACCAAATAGCTTGCCAGAATGAAATACAATGATGAGGCGTTGACTGAGTTTAATAAACTTAGGGAGCAGAGGTTGCAAACTCTGCCTCTAGATTTATTATCCACAACCCCAGCGTCTTCCTCAAGCGAGCCTGGTCGGCAACAGATACATCCACCTCCTGTTACAACTAAAGAACAGGATAAACAACAGGAGGAAAGGCAGAAGAAGCTGCAGGCTGAGAAGCAAAGAAAAGAGCAAGCAGAGAGGCAGAAAAAGGAGCAGATAGAAAGGCAGCAAAAGGCACAGAAGGAAGAAGAGCAGAGGAAGAAGAAGGAAGAAGAAAAACTAAAGAAAGAACTAGCAGATAGGCAGAAAAAGGAATTGGAGGAGCAGCAGCGGAAAACACAAGAGGAGCAACAACGAAAAGCACTTGAAGAACAGCAGAAGTTAGAACAAGAAAAAGAACGGAGCAAAGCCCATACAGAGCAACATAAGCAAACCTCCACCGATCTTGAATTGATTAAACAATGGAACCAATTCGATTCCATTATCAGTGGTAAGGAAGGCTCCAAAGACATAGACGCCTCTAAAACAAGCGATGTGCCCAATACCACTTCTTCTCAGGTTCTAGGAGGAACCAGCGGCCCGCCCATTTCACAGGATGTCGAGGTAATCAATAAGGACCCTTCCGATCAAATTGTTCTCCAGGTGGAAGAAATTCCTCCCCTGGATATTTTCTACAGCCCAAAGCATAGAGCCGTTATTAAGCGCTCTAAGAAAAGACGAAGGCTTGATCAACCTTCTATCTTTCCTGAGCAAACAGTCACGGGCAATATGGTCTGGAAGGAGGATTTGGATCCTTCCGATGATCTAACAAAACTGTCTCAATTCGCGCGAGCTTATTCTGCAGCAACTATCGACAAAGCATCAGAGGTAAGTCTTCTGTTGAAGACTAAGGACCATGAAATATATGCATTACAGGCAGAGGTAATTGAAGCGAAAAACAAAGCAGCACAGGTGGAAGAGCAGTTGCTGGCTCAACAGCAGGAAAACAATTTGTTAACCCAGCAACTGCAAATTGAAAGACAAAGGATAAACCAAAGTGAAACGCAAAAGGCAAAAGAATTGTCGGAGGCATTATCACAGTTGAAAGCATCAAATGAGCTGATGATGAAATCGAAAGATGAGCGAATAGCTCAACTATCAGCACAGCTCGAAGGTATCAAGAGCACACAGAATGTGAAAAATTTCAGAGCAGAGGCAACTCAAATAAATAGCGCATTACTGTCTCAGATCAGACTTCTATGTCAACAACTTGCTAAGGCTGAGCCATTATGCGAAATATCTACAACAGTGTGTGAGCAAATAGAGAAGGCCAGAAATGAGCTAGATCAGGCCGAAGATGCCATATCCGATTATCTTGAGTGGCAAGACACTGAAGAAGGGAAAGCGGAGAATTTGCCCCGAATCCATGAAGCGTACAAGGACATACTCTTCACGGAATGGAACACTCAGGTAATGAAAGCAGAAAGGGCGGCTTCCAGGTGTAAAATAATTGCCAGCAATATGATCGACCTAGTCAATGATACACTTTATTTGGCAAACATGATCTCCAAGTGCACACCTGGAAGCATAACAACAACAGATATGCTTGAACAAACAAGTTATCATGGCTTGGAGGAACAGAGGAAGTTAATTACCGGAGTAAATACTTTAACCTCTGAAGCATATTGGCTCTTTCTAGTCAAGCCACATACTCAAAGGTCTGCTCTCAAGTGCTTAACAGATGCCCTCGGATGCCTGATCCCCGACATTCGGGATGCTACATATGATGCCCAGCTAACTTCGCGTCTCAACACTCCACCAGAAGTAGAGCCAATGCTGGCGATATGTCAGCTAAGGAGTAAAGGCAAAGAACCCACCGAATGAAGCATTGCCGCCAACTGCCAGATCGCCAAGAAAGATGGAAAAACATTTATTGATGCCAATTTAATAGCTTTTCAGTTGTTTAGATATTTAGATTAGTATAGTATTTATAGACCCTTTCATTGTTTTGGAAAGGGTCGTAAAATTTTGTAATAGACTTAAAGGCTGAAGTTTGCACTATTGTGCTTCAGTCTATATTCTTTTGTGAAACTCGACCAACGGTTCTTAATTTTGATTAGAACGCTGTTTTACACAGTTGCGCACAACTGTCTGTTGTTTGGAATGCTTTCTGATTTGAAGGAAGGACTGCGACATAGTGATTAATATACTGGATTGATCGAGCAGCTTACATGGTACTATTATCTGTATCTGTGTTCTTTCTTATTATATCAATTACTGTGTTATTATCTTTGCTATTGTTGAATGCATGTATGCGATATAACAACGAATCTTCATTTCGTTTCACTATTGAATGTTTTGGTGATTTGTTATCTCTTTCACCCATGCATGTATCAATGATATAAATGATTAAGTGTAGTAATTCGCTATAATCGTTCTGCATAACTAATTATGCAGAGCAATGTTTAAATGGTTTAAACATCTATGCTTAAAGTGTTAGAGTCATCTATATGCCTGCCTTAAAGCATAGATCATCAAACGCTACGCTTTACCAAGTGATAAGTCCCGGGATTAGATTATAGTTATTACATTTCGCTTATAGTTTAGCTGTTCGCTTATTACCGTCTTATGTCATAAGTCACTCATCCATCCCGTTTACTTATAATTCTTGGGAAATTGGTCCCATTATCCCCAGTCGGAACCACTATTCCAAACGGAAAAGGAGCTGCACTAAGGTCCGGACCGGGTGGTTTCCCCAATGTTGTTGCAACGATTTTCGGGGCATCAACAGTCCCTTAAGAAAACTGAATGTAACAGGTCCTTTGAGAAAACTGAAGATGTTCATGCAGCTCTTTGTATTGTTACAGGTTCACTGAGCTTGCCATTTGCTGAAGTGTTGGTGCCCAAATCCTTGTAGAAGCTTGGTGGAAGTCTGTTGAAGTAGCCTTTGATGTCAAAAACTTTGTTTTAACAGGTCCCAACTGAATGTTTTAAACAGGTCCCATTACTGCTGGTTGGAATGTCTTAACAGGTGTCAATTGCTGAAACAGGTCCCATGACTGCTGGTGTTGGACTACTGGTGTTGGTAGCATAGATGTCTGAACAGAACAGGTCCCCCTGCAAAATATTTATAACCAGGTCCCTCTGAAATAAAATCATGACAGAACAACTTATTTGTTAAAGTTTGGAATTACTGCTGGTAACAAGCTGCTGTTGGAAATTTACAGTGAAATATAGAATAAGAAATCTGAAGAATGTACAAGGGAGAGATAAAAGTAACAGAACAGATACCTCTCTCCCCGACTTAAAGGTTGACTTGTCCTCAAGTCATGATGCAACTGAGAAATGAAACAATGAACAAGAGAAACAAAATTCATACCCGCCAATAAATTGGTTTTCAGGTAGGAATTCGGGGTTAGATTGTGCCAGATACTGGTTTTCACATCTAACCCATTATTATTTTTTTAGTTTTTTTTTTTTTTTTTTTTTTTTTTTTTTTTATTTTTCTTTTTGATTTTGAAATTGAAAGGAAATGAAATTAACGCAGTGATACTGCAGTTGAGGGCTGCAGTATCTCAACCTCTTCTTGCTGAGATAGTGTATGGAGAAAATCTTGCTTGCTGATGGGCTTGTTGTACAGCTTCAGGCGATGACCGTTGACTGTGAAGGAATGACCTTTGCCATCAATAGTTTGGAGTTTTACTGAACCATTGTCATAAGCCTGAACAATTTCATAGGGGCCCATCCAATGGGTGGTGAACTTAGCTTTATGATCCTTGAATTTTGAATCAAAAAGCAGAGCCCAGTCACCTTCCTTGAAGTGCTTCTTCTTAATGTGTGAATCATGCCATTGCTTCCTGTGCTGTTGCATGAGGATGGTGGTTTGTTCTGCTTGCTGCCTCATCTCATCCAGCTGGTTAAACTGCTGGATTCTCTCTTTTTGTGCTTGATCCAAATCAATTAGTAAATCTATAGCTAATTTAAAAGTGTGAATTTGGAATTCAATAGGAAGCATGACATCCTTACCATACACCAATTGGTATGGTGTAAATCTGGTGGTATCTTTCCAAGTAATCCGGTAAGCCCAGAGTGCCTCTTTGAGCTTTTCCTCCCAGTTTTTCCGGTTTGTTGCAACAGTTTTGGTAATGACCCCCTCCAAAGTCTTGTTGGTTGATTCCACCTGCCCATTGGCCTGTGGATGGTAGGGGGTACTTTTCCTATGATTTATTTAGTACTTGTCTATGATGTCTTTCATGAGCTTGGAGGTGAATTGAGTACCTTGATCAGTGACAATTTCTCTTGGCACTCCATACCTCACAAAGATCTCTTCAAAAAGGAAATTGACTACTGTGTGTTCGGTTGCTCTTACCAGTGCTTTTGCTTCTGCCCACTTGGTGACGTAATCAGTACATACTAGGATGTACTACTTACCATTAGAGGCTGGGTTGATAGGTCCTATGAAGTCCAGAGCCCACTTATCAAATGGTTCCAAGTGGACTTGGGGCTGAAGGGGCATCTGATAGGTAGCTGTTGGTCTGCCCATTCTTTGGCAGCTGTCACAACTCTTTACATACTTCTTGGCATCCTTGAAAATGGATGGCCAATAGTATCCAAGAGTAAGAACTTTGAAGGCTGTCCGCTTCGCTGCAAAATTCCCACCACAAGGTTCATCATGGCAAGATTTTAAAATGTCAATTACCTCATCATTTCGTACACATCTCCTAATGATCATATCAAAACCAGTGTAAAAGAGATCGCCATTAAGCCATGAATATCTAGCACTTTGTTTGATTAGTCTTTTCCTCTCCTTTGCAGTGAAATGTGGAGGTGTTCTACCTGTAGACAAGTAATTAGCTAAATCAGCAAACCAAGGAGTTACTATGGAAATTGCAAATAAGTGCTCATCCGGAAAAGAATCCTCAACAAGAACAATCTCACCTGGATTTTGCAGTCTAGACAGGAAATCTGCCACCTGGTTTTCTTTGCCTGGTCTATCTAACACTGTGATGTTAAATTCCTGTAACAATAGTAACCATCTAGTAACTCTGCCACTAGTTATTGGTTTATTCATAAGATGTTGAATGGCATAATGATTAGTATGTACAAAGACTTCATAACCAGTTATGTAATGGCGGAATTTATTCACAGCATAAATGATGGCAAGTGTTTCCTTTTCTGTAACTGTATAGTTTAGCTCGGCAGGTGTGAGATTTTTACTAATGAAATAAATTGCATATGTACAAGATTCTTCTTTTTGGCCTAAGGATGCACCTATGGCAGTGTCAGATGCATCGGTAAAAATATGAAATGGTAAACTCCAATTAGGCCCCCTCAGGACTGGTGCGGTGGATAGTTTCTTTTTGAGTTGTTCAAATGCATGTTGGCAGCTCTCAGTCCAATTGAAAAGTACATCTTTGGCTAAAAGTTTAAACAAAGGTAAGGCTATCTTGCTAAAATGCTCAATGAATCTGCGGTAATAACTAGCATAGCCAAGAAAACTTCTTACCTCTCTCTGATTCTGTGGAATAGGCAAATCGGCAATAATCTGGATCTTGGCTGGGTCAACCTGGATGCCTTGAAAAGAGATATAATGGCCCAACACTATCCCTTCATTTAACATCATGAAGCACTTTTCGTTGCTGAGGGACAGGTTAGCTTCAATACACCTTTTCAAAACTCTCTCTAGATTTTCTAATGCATGTTCAAAAGAATTGCCATATACTGAAAAATCATCCATATACACTTCAACACAGTCATGAATCAAATCAGCAAAAATAGCTAACACAACTCGCTGAAATGTAGCTGGAGCGTTACAAAGTCCAAATGGCAAAACATTGTAGGCATAGGTACCCCAAGGACAGGTGAAGGTGGTTTTGTCCTGGTCTTCAGAGGCAATCCGGATCTGGTTGTAGCCACTGAAACCGTCAAGAAAGGAAAATGATGATTTGCCGGCTAGGGTGTCTAACACTTGATCAATGAATGGCAGTGGGAAGTAGTCTTTGAGCGTTGCTTTATTCAGCTGTCTGTAATCAACACAGATACGCCACTTGCCATTTTTCTTGGGCACAATAACCAATGGGGATACCCATTGACTGTCAGAAATAGGATATATAAAGTTGACTCTCAAAAGTTTTTGCAACTCTTCTCTAACAATGTCTTGGAGCATGGGGTTCATTCTTCTTTGCGGTTGCCTCACCGGTTTAATGGTGCTATCTGTGTAGATGTGGTGAGTGCATGTGTCGGGGTGAATCCCATGCATATCAGTGTAATCCCAAGCGAAGGCTTTTTGGTACTTCGTCAAGAGTCTAATCAATTTGTCTTGTTGAGATGAGTCTAGGTGGTTGCCTATGTTCAAAGTTTTCCCTGGACTGATCTCTATGACTTGACTCTGTGTATTGGTGATGGATTGAACTGGAAAGATGTCATGAAATGTAGATTGCAAGGAGTGGATAGTGCATGTTTCTTGAAAGTTTTGAGCCAGAAGTACATCTGCAGCATTATATTGTTCATTTCTCAAATTTTTAGATACATCAGGTTGAGAAAGAAATAGTTCTACCAAATCATTATTGTCTTCGTGGAAATCATAGATCTAGTCAATGCTAAAAACAGATTGTACTTCCTCTTTTTCATTAAATTTATCATCAAGCCACAAGTTATGTGTTACTGCAGGTGATTGTGCCGATGGATAGAGGGTGAGTTGTTTCCTTTCGGTCCCTCTAGAGATAATCATGTTACCTGATCAGCATCCAATAAATGCATCAACAGTCGCTAACCATGGTCTACCTAGAATGATAGGATGTCCTCCTAGATTGGATTTGGGTTGAAGGACTAGGAAATCCACTGGATACTCCCAAGAGTCCAGTGAGACAATGATATCTTCCAAAATCCCCTCAGGAATGACTTTGGACCTGTCAGCTAGTTCAAGAACAATCGTGGTATGTTCCAAATTCATAAGCTAGAGTGTTCTCATGGTTTCAAGGGTCATGACATTGATTGCGGCTCCTAGATCTATCAAAGTGTTTGGAATCCGTATGTTGTTAATGATGGTGGTCACTTTTGGAATGCCCGGATCAACATACTTCTCCATGGAGATGGTATTGGTCATAAGGCCTGCTAAATTTCCTAAAACATGAATGGTCTGAGGATCAATCCTCTTCCTAGCAGGTTTCTTGAGACACATGTCTTTGATGGCTTTGGTGTAGATAGGAATGTCCTTTATAGCTTGCAGCAAAGGGATTTTTATGTAGACATTTTTAAGTTCGTCCAAGACATCAAATTGTGGTGAAGGCAGTGGTGGTTTTACTTGAACCAAACGGTCCGGAAAAGGTGGTTGCAGTGATTGCATCTGTTTGTCCTTGGTTTCACTGCTTGGTTTTGTTTGAGTGGTCATTTCATTTTCTTTTCTAAGTTTTCTTCTTGCTGATCTGTTATTAGAGAATCTTTCTGAAGCACCCTACCAGACCTCAGATTAATGTTTTGCAAAGGCAGTGTGGAGTAGGAGGTTCCTTCCTCTACATTATAAGCTGGCCTGTCTGCTCTATTGTTCGGATTCGGGACAGTTTGAGCAGGTATTTCTGTGGGTCTGGGAGGTTGTGGGTTAGTTGGAAATTGAAGTTGTGGTACATTTATTTGTGGAGGAGCATGCAAGGTCTGTTGAGAGGGTTGGGGCTGATAAACAACTTGCTGAGGGTGCTGCTGATATGGCTGTGAGTGTGATGGATATGGCTGTTGGTACTGCTGATATGACTGTGGGTAAGGTGGGTATGATTGAGGATATGGATGGTAGGATTGGGAATACTATTGAGACGGTCTCCATTGATTTTGTTGTTGGTTTCCATGCTGCCATGGCATAGGTATATTCCATGAGTTTTGTGCATACATCTGATCATTCATAGGAAATTGCATATTTTGATTAGGAAACATACCTTGGGGTGTTTGCCTTGGCTGCCATGGTCGCTTTGCACCCATGTAGTACACGTTCTCCATCTCTGTGCTGGCTGCCATGTTACAGTTCTGTAAAATTTTAACTTTAGGACAGTTAAACATGTCATGATGCTCAGTACAGAAAGCACATACTTGGATATTCTCTAGAGGGCAGTCTTTTAATGCATGTTTCTTGCGACACTTGGGGCAGAAAATAGCCATGATATTGTCTTCTTCCTCCTGTTTCTTTTTGGCTTTTAAGGTATCAATTTGGTTTCCTAGAGTGCTCAACAAATTTGTTTTGAACTCTTCTAAAAGATTACCAATTTCAGCCCGGGGGACACTAGCAGAGGCAGTTTTTGTGACCCTAGATGACAAGGTTCTCTTTCCCATTTTAGCTTTACTTCTTGAATATTTTTCACGCAGTTCAGCTATTTCTTCAAAGGGTAAGGCAGAGATGTCACCTTTGCCCATTAAGTTGAGATCATCCATGTATTCTTCCCGAATACCTTTCAAGAATATTGTGCGGACTAGATCAGGAGGCATTGTTCGGTGTTTAGATTTTTGCAAGTTATAGACAAACCGTTCTAGGTATTCTGCTAAGGTTTCATCCTCCTGCTGACTCATTCTAAAGATGTCATCTTTAGAGTCTTTGGATCTGCAATAAGGCTGATATTTCCTCAGAAATATCCTCCTCATGCCATCCCAATCTACTATGGCATGTTCACCTAGCCCCATAAACCATTTCAAGGCTGCTGCCTTTAATGTGGCTGGAAACAATCTGAGTCTATGAGCATCATCCGTATAGCCGTAAGTTCGACATACAATGTCAAACTCGAATAAGAACGAGTCCGGATCCTCTGAAGCCATACCATAGAAATTGGGTAGCACGGATGGGGGTATATTTTTCATTTTAATCTCCTCATCCTCCTGTGGTTCTTGTATAGGGAATTTAAAAGTTGATTCCTCCTCCTCTTGATGGGGAACTGATCCAGATCCCTCCTCAGCCATTCTAATTGGTCTCTTGGTGTCTCTTGGTGGAAAAGAGAGAAAGAAAGATTGCTTGATAATGGTACTACTTTTCCCTTGTGTTGAAGATTTAGGAAAGTGTTGCTGCTGTGATGTATATGCAAATAGAGTTTCCCTCTCAGCAAGAGTAATGTGCTGTCCTGAATAGAATCTTTCTGCCAATGTTTGAATATCCTCCTCAGATGGTGTTGTATTCCCTGGAGAGTCTGCTCCTGATGATGATGGGTTAGTTTTAAGATGGTGGGGGGTTCTTACAAATCTCCCTTGATTGTCCCTAAGTCTAGGCATAAATGAACATGATTTCTAACTGTGTTTTTGTATATTGAATTTTTTTTTTTCTTTTTGTTTGAATCCTTTACGTACGCCTCCCCGGCAACGACGCCAAAATGTAGTGTTTCTAGCTAGGGTACTAGACTAGACTCTATATTTAATATCGACCGAGGTGTGTAAGCTTAGAGGCGTGGTCTAAAATATATAGACATAAAGAATCTCTGGCCAAGTGAGTAGGATGTAGGATACAAGGCTTCTTTACGGAAGACCAGAATATGTATCCTATCATTCACACACCTAGATTACCCTACTGATATGCTTGATTACAGTGCTTGTTATGAGATGCATCTATCAAATCAAACCATGAACCTAAGTACTGTGTATGACTATAACAATGATTTTAACCTCCTTACAGAGATATCACTCAGAAAACCCTTGTTTGGTAAACACACACAGCATGCAAAGATATTTACACTATCAAACTATATAAAGAAAGCATAAATGAACTGTGAAGCAAAACAAAGTTTATGATATAATGTCTCTATGAGTCACACAGGGATCGAATCCCTTACAAGACTCCCTTCCAGATCCTAGCGTTGACCATTCAACATAACCATAAACCATTCATAAGCGCACACCTTGGACATGCAATGAAAATCAAAGGCTATTGAAATAAAAAACTATGTAACTGCTATGCAACCCGTGAACTGTATAAATCGAAAGCTATGTAATCGTACTGTGATGCAAACCATATGCGATATAAATCAAAAGCTATGTAAATACTGTGCGAACATGTGATCACTGAAATGTAACAAAACAAGTGAACAGTATACCAATCGAAGAACGCAGGGCCCGTCTGCGCCTAAGGGTATACTGGTTATAACTAATCAGCTATCAAATCAACGCAAGAAGTATGCACACGTCGGGACTGTGAATAGGTCTGTGTATTAACTTAAAAACTCTGTTCTGAGAAATACGATTCAACAATTCAACAACTAAACTCTAAACATAACCCTGACTGTATTTACATATGCGTACGCAGAGCCATGTCATCGATACAATGAATGTACATTCGGCTGTTGCCGATTTTATCACATAAGCCTTTTCAAAATGTTTCCATGCCAAGTGTTTCAAAAAGAACAAAAAGACTAAAATGAAAATGGAACGATGTTGTTTCTGCTTTTGTCTGTCAGAGTGCCCTGCTTTGACTTGAGTTGACCGCATACATAGGAGGCTCGATTTGGCTGGGAGAGAGGTGTTTGTCCATGCTTGGACATTCTGCTTTTCGCCCATGCCTTTCGTTCTAGCTCATTTGCTGCGCCACATGTCAAACGATAAGCTCATTACAGGATGTAGGTACTTCCTGTAACCAAGTCATCAAAAACTTCCAATTCTTGAACATAAAACCCCTAAATTAATTTCTATGCAATTTAATAACTATAAAACGATTAATAATCAATATTCAAGGATTTTGAGGGATATATGATGAAAATGTATGGATAAATGACATGTTTTTGGGAAGGAAAAAGGGTCTTGGGATGATACCAACACCTCCTGTAGGTTTTCTATTGGTTCCAATTTCCCATGATGAGGACAATTCTAAATGTAGTGCGGTTGTCCACAACCCCATCATTGCATGTTGGTTTTTATTCTTGATTACCCTCAAAATTCGTAGATGGTTCCACAGGTCTGGTCTTATTTGTAAATCGAAATTTCTGTTGATTTTTCTCCATATTTTTGCCTTGATGTCCCCTAGAAGTGTTTCTAGGATTACTTTATCTGTTATTGCTACTGTTTTGTGCAGTTCTTTGTCCCTTCTTACTGGTCCAACCTTTACTATTATCCTTTTTCTGCATCTATTGATAAAAGATTTTTGCTTTGCTTACAACATCATGCATAGTTTTAGGATAATCAAACTCAAGTTGTTCCTTCATATGCATTGACAAACTGCTAACAAACCTTTGCACTTTAGGTTGTTCCTATCATAAAGATAGTACATATTGTAGTAAAAAGGTAGATTTGGCCACATATTCATTCATAGTCATCTGCCCAAACCTTAACTCATGAAATTCTTTAGCTTTATCATCATAAAACCGTTTTGTTAGGGATTTATTCCTGAAATATTTTTGGAATCGCTCCCAAGTAATCGATTTCTCATCAACAACGTGAACCGATTTTATTTCCTCCCACCATAGGGTAGCCTTTCCTCCTAACTGATAAACATCTAGCTAGGCCATTAAATTTTCATCATAATCATAGATTTGAAAGTACTTGGTGATATTCATTAACCAAGACTCCACTGATTCTCTAGTCTCACCATCATAAATTGGCGGTTGGATCGTCTTGAATTCACCTTGCAATTCCACTTTCCTTTTCTTTGTCTTTTTGTGTCCGTCACTATTTGATGTGTCTCCAGACTCTTTTCCTTACATCTGACTTCCTTCTGGTATAGTGTCCTCTCTCGTTTTGTGAGATTATGCTTGGTTACCATTATCAGAACTTGGTTTCGAATTCCGATGGTTTTGTCTATTTGTAAAGCTTTTTGTAACGCATTCTTGTTCACGTGCCAAATGTTCATTTTCAATCCGAAGGGACGCCATTTCCGACTAGAGTTGCTGAATTATTTCCATCATTGCGGCAGTCTTGTTACGAGATTCATTCTCCAACTGAATCCATAGCTTAGGATTAGCTCCTTCTACCTATATTGAATCATGCTCAACATTGGGTCTTGTTGATGGTGTGGAAGCAGATCCACCTCTTCTCCTCATAGTGATCTTCCTTTCTTTGTCTCTGTGAACACACACAACACAATTTTGTTGCATCCAATCTGGTCCTTAGTGTAGAACCTTAAGCTCTAATACTACATGTAACGTCCCCACATAAAATTTTTCCATTCATCTAATTAATAGTTATTTACTCATCTATCTAATTAATCCTTACT
Source organism: Pinus tabuliformis (assembly GCA_031772625.1). NCBI lineage: Eukaryota > Viridiplantae > Streptophyta > Pinopsida > Pinales > Pinaceae > Pinus > Pinus tabuliformis. The sequence continues at coordinate 473,734,725 of CM062816.1, forward strand.
TACTGATGAATTATTAGTTGTGGCCCCTTTCCACGTATACATTATATAACATCGTATATATCAAGGTATTTAGTTTGGACAACCTTGTATGGTTTTATATAAAGTAAGGATTTATGTTAGCATACATCATGTCTTTGTTCATAAAGTTAAAATAAGGATTTTGATTTGCATATCAATCAATCTCTAATCTCATTATCTAGGCAATGAACTATGGTGGATGGTGGGTTGTTAACCCAGTTCTTACGAACCCTCCAGAACTCACTTCTCCTCACACCACACGACATTTGCACGTCTTGGGATACTGGAAAGATCCACAACAGAGCAAGACTTTGGGATTGTTGTCGAATCGATCGTCATGATACATGGTGAATGTTTGGACGGTGGAGATGTGGGGTAGGGTGTTAGAGGGTAACCACCCTCCCCTCACAGATCACTGAAACCCTCATTCTCAACCTCTACCATCGCCGAACGCTGCTTTGCAAGTTCTGAAAGTTTTGGAAGTTTCCCCTCATGATTTCAATCCCATGTCACTCCATCTTACCTCTACAGCTCGTATCTTTGGAGAGAAATGCGTTGGCGTCCATAGCAACTAATTTCAAACCCTTATCCATCGGTAAACTCCATTTCTCTATGTTCCTTATCGCATTCCTGCATAGGTTGGAACATTTGTTCTCTTTGAGGTGTAACACCTTGGATTTTATGTGACGGAGCAGATAAAAAGACTAGTGTTTTGCTGACAGTGAGCTTCTTGCCATTTTCATTTGCCATCTTTCACTCACAACGGTTTGTACAGGTGGGGTCTTTGCCATAACAACATTGCCATTTTCTTTTTTTACAATCAAGGTTCTTTTATTTAACCAGCTTGATGCATCTCTGTGCAGGTGGAGTTTTCTCATCGATAACAGTGGGCCGAGACGAGTATGAAATGGTTGCTACCCCAACACTCCACCCTTCTCTTCATAGATTCCCAGGTGTGGTTATTCTCGCGACTACTTGATGAGGGTTTTCGAATTGGGGTTTATATTGTGTTTTATAAAACTCCTGTAAAGTTATTTGGACTTAATAAAAGCGATTGACATATGTAAAAATGGTATTTCGTTGTTAATGAAAGTCTGTCAGTCTTTTTCCAAGTTTCCGAGTTTAAACATATTTCTTTATGAATGGAACTTCGACAGTCTTGTTCCAGGTTTCTGAGTCACAAAATAGTCTTTTAAGGCATGCTTTCGTCTACTGGAATTATGTAAATTTATTCTTATTTATTAGACTCTTTAGAGGAACCATTACGATTCCTTTGGTCTGGATTTTCGTCTATTGTGGGAAGTAGTGTCGGCCCTCACCATAGTCTCTTTTTCAAATTGTTTAATTGCAAATTTCACTATTGTGTTTCTTTTTTTTATTATATTATTTGTACTGAAGCGAACAAAGTTCCTTCTACAAATTAATTGCTCCAAAAAACTTGGAATATAAAGATATCCATGAGGATACAAATATTATATATTAAATGTGTGAATAAAAAGGATAATTTACAACGAGAACGAGAGACTTGCTTTTATATCAAGCAAGTGTCTCTTCACGAAGAGTCATGTCTCATTTAGACATGCCTCTTCAACCTAGTTATTAGTTTAACTAATCATTATTTATGATTATTATTGTTTACAATTATTTTACATTATTTATATATATTTTATTCATTACATTGCCTTCTTCCTCAAAAAGCTTTGTCCTCAAAGTTTGTTAATGAAAAAGGCTTGATCTCTTTTTCGGCTTTGAATGTTTTTTTGTCTCGGAATAGTCATCTTTGTTGATACAAGCTGATATGATCTTCTAAGTGACAAACAAAATTGTCGCACTGAGAAGGGATCAGACCATCCTAAATTAATCTTATGTGGAATATTCCAATCACTGGAATTTTGTAACGACTTGTTAGCATACGACTGGATTGAAATTACATCACTATTATTTGGAACATCAGTTTGTTGATTTGGTTTTGAATGGTCCAGATACGTAGCGTGGTTGATTTGTCTATTCTCATGATTCGAATGCCGATAGAGAACTTTTCTGATTTGATTTTCCCTTATTGGGCATGCAACAATTTTTATTTTTTCTTCTGGTGAAGATGTTGTAGAGTTGGTTATGAAACACTCACTGGGGATGTTCATTGTCTGAACTGCAACATCTAAGTGTGTTGTTTCTTCAACTGACTGGTCTTCTTGAGTTGTTATATTCATTGGATCGATATTCGTTCCCTTATTTTCAATTTGAATTCTTGTGACTGGAGATTTCGATACTTCTTCTTGAGTGAATTGTTCCAACTTATATTTTGATGCTTTCTTATCATCCTTAAGTTTCTTAATTTGAGTGAGTAAACTTTGATTATGGTTTTTCAGACGTAAAAGTTCTTTGGTTTCCGATTTATCGATTTTATTTTGAGTGTTTTAAAATTTAAGCTTTTCATCTTTTAGATCTCTGATTTGTTCTAATAAATTTTTATTAAGGTTATTTAAACACAAAGTTTCCTCTTCTTGTTTTGATAAGTGCTTCTTGAGTTCTTTTTTTGTGACCTTAGTCTTCTTCACTTATGCCAGTAATTTTTCGACGTGGTCCTTGAGATGAGAAATTTCTTCGTCCTTTTCCATTATTTCTTTGTAATGCATATCTACAAGATCTTTATGTTCGTGTTTTAACGCTTTCTTATTTTGTTGGATTTTGACTATTTTGCCATTCTCTTGATTTTGCACTTTCTCGGTACACTGGATTACATCATTCTGTGGGAGTGATGATGGATGTAGGGAATGGAATAGGGATTCCCTTCTCTTTTTCTTCTTAGCGTATTGTCGTTCAAATATTGTGATTACTTGTTTCACATCTCTTTGGAATCATTTTTTTTAGAGTTGTTTTTGTTTATTACTTAGAGATTCCATATTTTTTTTTCACTTCTTTTATCTCCCTTTTTTTATATATATTTCAAATAATTTTTTTTTTTTAAATATATAAATATATATATATATAGATTTTCTTTTTCTCAAAATATCTATATATATATATATATATATATTTATTTATTTAAACATTTGATAATTCTTTTCTCATATATATGACTTTTTTTTATAATTATCCTTTTAATATACTCCTTTCGTAAAATATTCAAGTGATAATATTTATGACTTTCGATTTTACTTTTATTTTATTTAAACTAAAGTCACGACAATAGATTTATGAACTTTTCACCTTCAATCAATATTTTCTTTGTAAATATACGTATATAGGGTGCCACTTTTAAACTATATACCTTTTAATATTCACTTTTTCTTATTCTCTTTCCCTTTCTTAATAAGTTTCTCTTTAAAATATAAAATACAATTTCAATTCCTTTTCCTTTTAATAACCTTTTATACTCTTATATTTATATAGTGTCAATTAACACTCATATATATATATATATTTTCTTTTCGGTAGTGACTTTTATTTTATATTTATATTTTTTTCATATATTCTTTATATTCACACTTGTTATGTTCCTTGAGATCTTAATATGCTTTTATTTGTACTAATAATTTTTTTTTTCCAACTTACAAATTACCATAAACTAACCGTATGGATGTGTCTACATTAAGTGTGGCATTTAACCGAAAATATGGTGATGGATTAAACGTGAAGAGTTGCGACCATTGCGAAAGAGATGAAGCGTCTGTTTGTGGTTGACTTTCATATAATAGTGGAGTTCGTGTAGGGTGGACAAGTGAGGTTAACAGAGGTAGGACCGTGTGATAGGCGATAAGATAATTGAGAATAATAGTGGAGCAAGTTGATGGTGGCTGTTAGGACGGGATAAGGAGTGGCTGGTGGTGGCTGTTAGGACGGGATAAGGAGTGGCAGTGGTGACAGACACAGCGGCATAGAAACGGACAGGCGGAATTAGGAAGGTAGAACAGACAACACGGGGGCGTAGTGATTGATCGATGTGGTTTGGGTGTACAGACAACATGTAGACACAGGCAATCGCGTGGAAGGCAGCGGACAGTGGAAGCCCACTGCAAGTATCTACGCGTACAACTGCGGAGGCAACGTGTCCGTGGAGCGCAAGGCGTGGAATGGTGTGCAATAATTGACAGAAGAAGGGAGCAAGAGAATGCGTATAGTAGAGATTGCGTCGGGATGCTTGATGTAAGGCCTAGGTGAGTGGTTAGGTTGTGGTATCTTGTTGTTTTGTTTTGTTTTTTCTTTTTTGACTCTTTTTTTTTTAAATCTTTTAAATGGCCAAAGGCCTAGCGACAAATTTGGTGAATTGGAGAAACTCCAAAACTAGTAGCGAATTCTGGAATAACGACGACAACACAGTTAACGATAGGTTGATGGCCAAAGGCCTGGTGATCAGCCAAACGTGGCTCTGATACCAAATGAAAAAAACAAAGTTCCTTCTACAAATTAATTACTCCAAAAGACTTGGAATATAAAGATATCCTTGAGGATACAAATATTATATATTAAATGTGTGAATAAGAATGATAATTTACAACGAGAACAAGAGAATTGCTTTTATATCAGGCAAGTGTCTCTTCACGAAGAGTCATGTCTCATTTAGGCATGCCTCTTCAACCTAATTACTAGTTTAACTAATCATTATTTATGATTATTATTGTTTACAATTATTTTACATTATTTATATATATTTTGTTCGTTACATGTACTCAGAAATATGGTTATTCGTAAAGTAGCTTTGTGACTCTGTTTATGTTATTTGCTTAATTACATTTTCTTTATGATAACTTAGTTATGGTTGTACACATACAATATCCGTTCTTATAGAAGGTTCACAAACCCCTTGGTTCTTCAACTTCTGCACCTAAACACAAATTTTTGGTTTATAGATGTTGCTGTAAAGATTAGTATTCCTTATTATATGCCTCTGGGAATAGGGATTGTTCCATGGATGTCATTTAACAACTAGCCTAGAACTAACCCAAACCCTAATAGAGTGTACTATCTCTTCTGTTGTTAACTTGTTTAATATATATATTGTGTTACACAACTTAGCATTCTAAATTCTGTGACACATCATGCATGATTGCTTTACCAAGTTTGACATAGTCATGCACTTTCTTTTCATAAATAATATCCTGCTATTAATTCTTACAAAAAATAACACAATCATGTCAATTCCTATAGGAAATTAACACAATTTCTTTTCTTTTTTTATATAAATTCCATTGTTCTTAAATTTATTAGCAGAAGTACCGAATTATAAACACTTATCTGTTCTCGAAACGGTCCACCAGAATATTACGGAACTGAGAATTATCCTCCCAATCTACGAGAACTAGATTCACACTTGGTACTCCCCCTGAGCCAATTTCGTGCTCAAAACAATCAGACTAACTTATCTCTTGACCACCTGGTCCCAACCAACTTCGGTCTCGGACAATTACTGAGATCCACTGGCTACCCAGCTCGGGAAATAAAATTTGGATTGCTTCTTCATGTCTTGTCAGAATTTACAAAACGAAAATAACAATTCCCTCTTCTTTTCCTCTCCCTACCTCAGGCTCCCTAATACCCTCTTGGCCTCTCTGGATTACCTTTCCCTAGAGAGAGGAATCAGGCAACTAACTTCCAACCCTTAACTGTCTTAACTGTTTGAGCATGAAATCTTGTCTCACATCCATCCATTCCGTAATATTGTAGGAAAACCCTTCCTAAAACATTTCTCAAAAATATATTTATTTATTTATATACATAACATTCATAATTTCCAATGAGTCTTTTACTACAGTAAAAAAAATAATACTATGAATTATCCCCGCAACTAAGAGATGTCACAATATGAAGTTAGGTAATGCTGATCTGGGTGGATACTGGTGTCCAACCCCCTATTCCTCTTGGACCCCCACCATTGTTTCTTTCAGTTTTCCAGTTTCCTTATTTGTACCACAATTTACTATTTCTGGCAGTTTTTTGGGTCCTGAACTTCTGGAGCCATTTTGAGGCCCTAAACGACGTTTTTTGGGAAAATTAGTGCTAACATGGGTCATAGCCCAATATTAGCCTTTCAAAAGTTGTATTCCTCGGATATATATTTCTAATGAGGTATTGTGCACGTCAAACAGAGATCGTATGCGAAACTTATGACCCTATGACGTTGATGTACCAATTTACCCAAAGCCATCTCTTTGGTTACTGCAAAGCAATACAGTAGGCTCATCTCCAAAACTGGGAATTTGTGTTGTTGATGATACACCCTTAGGGAAAGAAGAAGACGATGGCCATGACCTCCAGAGAGAGCCCCTCTGCACGACAACAACAGATGGAAAAGGTCGTGGAGGAGTACGGGGACATCTTCACCTCCCCCACAAGGGTGCCTCTACACTGTCAGGTCAAGCACTCCATCGACCTGACCCCAGGTGTGTCGTTGCCAAATGGACCAACCTATCGACACTCAATTTTGGAGAACGACCAAATCAAGCGGTAGATTTAGGAGCTGTTGTAGAAAGGTCACATCTGACCGAGTTCATCACCCTGTGGGAGCCCGATCGCGTTGGTACAGAAGAAGGATGGGACTTGGGGACTCTGTATTGACTATCGGGCATTGAACAAGATCACTGTCCGGAATAGGTACTCGATCCCACAGATTGATGACCTTCTAGACCAACTCAAGGGGGGGAAATATTTAAGCAAGATTGACTTGAAGTCCGAATATCACTAGGTACCTTCAAAGCCAAGGAGGGCCTTTTCGAATGGTTGGTTATGTTTTTCAGGTTAACGAATGCTCCTGCAACCTTCATGAGGCTGATGGATGACAACTTGCGACCATTCACCAACTCATTTGTAGTGGTGTACTTGGATGACATCCTGATCTTCATCTAGAGTTTGGAAGAGCACCTGCACCACATCCGACAGGTTCTCCAAACACTACGACAACACAAGCTGTGTGCCAATTTGGAGAAATTCACTTTTGGCATGACCTAGGTTTAGTATCTGGGATACATTATTGATGAACGGGGGATGCATGTGGATCCAACCAAGATCTAAGTCATTCGGGATTGGCGAGCCCCAACCACTCTAACAGAGCTCCGCAATTTTTTGGGTCTTTCCAATATCTACCGCAAGTTCGTGTTGGGTTTGTCTCATAGCACTTGGCCCTTGAGTCAAGTGACTAAGGGAGGAGCGAAAGAAAAATTATTTTGGTCTGAATCTCAACAGAAGGCATTCACAGAATTGAAATATTGTCTCCGCTTTGCACCAATGCTCACATTACCAAACTTACAACAACCATATGAGATCGAGACAGATGCCTATGACTATGCTATTGGGGCAATGCTTACTCAACAGGGGCATCCAATGACATATCACAGTGAGACACTTTCAGACACAGTCTGGAAGTATCCCACTTATGACAAAGAAATGTATTCCATTGTACAGGCCTACCGATAATGGAAGCATTACAGTTTGGGGAAGGAAATAGTCATCCACACAGACCACCGACCCCTGCAGTTCATACGGACACAAGGTAAGTTGTAGAATGATCGCCATCAGAACTGGTCCACATACCTGCAACAATTCCATTTGAACATCAAGTACAAGAAGGGAATCACAAATAATGTTGCATACTGCCTCAGCCGACCACTTATCATGGAATTAGCCACCATGCTCAACTCTTGTGGGAACAAGACTTCTGATTGTCCACTTCTCTACAAAAGCGACCCAGAATTTGGCCACACATACCAGACACTCTTGGAGGGTCAGCAAGTTCCAGATTTTCACCTTCAGGGTGCCTTGTTATGTCCCCTGAGACACTTTTGTGTTCCTTCAAGCGAGCATGCCAAGATGATTTGGGAAGCGCACTATAGCCAAGCCGTTGGGCATTTCGGGGTCGATAAAATGGTGGTAGTACTGCATAAGTGTTTTTATTGGCCGAATCTTCGACTGGATGTCAGGAAGTAAACCAGATCCTACACTACCTGTGCCATTGCCAAACCAACGATCAAGAAGCAAGGTCTCTATACTCCTCTGCCTACCCTTAGTCAACCTTGGGAATCCATCTCCATGGATTACCTGTCGAGCCTAACTTCTACTGAGCATGGAAATGATTGTGTTTTTGTGGTCGTCTATAGATTCTCGAAGATGGCCGTTATGGCATCCTGTAAGAATAATATCACAACAGAAGCCACTACTAAACTCTTCTTTGAACGAGTGTGGGTACACTTTGGGATCCCACAGTCTATCATGTCAGATTGGGACAACAGGTTCCTCAATACATTTTGGTTGAGTCTTTGGTCGATGCTGTACACCAAGCTCACTAATTCCACAACTTTCCATCCCCAAACTGATGGCCAGACAAAGGTCGTCAATAGGATGATCGTACACATTTTGTGCATGTCCAACTCAATGCATCCATGCACATCGGATGGGAGCCTCCCCTATGTCCAACACAACTATAACTAGGCTCTCCATAGCTCGAGTGGCCACAACCCCTTTCAGGTGGGCTTGGGATTCCAGCCACTATGTCCCATTGATTTGGCCGTACCATTTGCAGCTACTCAAGCAGATTCATCTCATGCCCTGTCTAAAGCCGATAAGGAAAACAACTTCATTGAGCACATCCAACACATCCGCTAGCAGGTCCACGACATTCTAGAGAAATCAAATTCCAAGTACAAGCAACTACATGATCAACATCGGGTGCCAAACAAGTTTCATGTGGACGACAAACTCTAGTTGCATGTGCAGAAGGAACGCCTTACTGGAGCCTATCGGAAACTCAGACCATTCTGATATGGTCCTTACACCAGTACCAGGTTGTGGGAGACAATGCATTTGAGCTCAACATTCCCCCATTTCTTGGCCTGCACCCAGTATTCAATGTGTATTGCCTTCGACCATACTTCCCACCATTGTTGGACACATCAGACATTGTAGAACAACTCACACCTACATAGTTAAATCCAGACTGCATGGAATAAGACACAATTGATCGGATCATGGACACGCAGATCAAGAACACCTGAAAACAAAGGATCCAACTATATTGAGTTGTCAAAGCAGGCCAACTACTTCACCAGGGCAAGCGGCTCACTAGGGACCAAGTTCAACAGAAGTTTCCTCATCTTATGGAGGAACTCAATGCAATGGAGACCATTGCTTCCTAAGGGGGTAGGAATGATCTTGGTGGATATTGGTGTCCACCGTCCTATTCCACTTATACCCCCACCATTGTTTCTTTCAATTTTCCAGTTTCTTTATTTGTAGCACAATTTACTATTTTTAACCGTTTTTCAAGTCTTGAACTTTCAGAGCCGTTTTGAGGCCTTAAACGATGTTTTTTTGGGAAAAATGGGGCCAAAATGGGTTTTATATTTATGTTGATCGTTTAAAAGTTGTAGTCCTCAAAAATATCTTTCTAACGAGCTATTGTGCGTGTGAAACAGAGATCATATGCCAAAGTTATGACCTTGGGAAGTTGATGTACCAGTTTACCCAAACGGGGCCCATAGTTTGGCTCTTCATCTCCTAGGGTTAGGTTTTTGGATGTTTAGGGTTTTCCATTGTTTCTCAATAATAAATAATCCTCTGAGCCTCATTCTAACAAAGTTTAGAGGCATGTAGCCACCACATCTCTTCTCAGAGATGAGCTGCCATCGCCCGAGATAGCCTTATTTCCATTATGTTTGCAAGCATATTTATGTATTTGATATTAATGAAATGAAGTGTTATTTTTGCTGCATCTCCGTATTTATGGTTATATGTGTAATTTGTTGCATTCCTGTTTAAATATGGATGAAATGCATTATCCGATTTTATCTATCCAATGAATTAATAAATTTGGAATTATGAAATAGATAAAAAATATCAATTGACATATCAAATTGTGTTTATTGAGATAGGGACTGGCTACTTCACAATTATCCCTTATTTTATTTTATTAGCAACAATATGATGAACATTTTCCCTCATAACTATGTATTCAGGGAATGTCGCAGGGTCGTGTTTAGGAAACTTGCATTTTGATCTTTGGAGTAGAGTACCCTTTTATATTATAGTTTTTTATACTAGGAAAATATTGAAGCATATTTAAAAAATTAAAATTAAAATATTGAAATACTTTATTTATTTATTATTTTTATAAATTGAAAATATTAATTTGATTATTATTATTATTTAATGTTTAAATGTACTTTAAAACATAAATATATTTGGAGTCTTTCACTAACCTTTATAATATATATATGCCTCATATTTAGATTATTTTTAATTTCCATGTAAATTGAGTTAATCTATGAAATAAATAAATAAATGAAAGTGAGAATCATCACAAACATTATTAAGAGTGCACCTGTTAAGGTCATACCATTTTTTTTGTATGAAGGCCTGTGTAGGAATTGTCTCTGAAAATTAGCCACATAAATACTTTGGATTTGAAGAGGCAATTAAATTTCTATACCTTTTTAGAATACCATTCCATATTCTAGTCAACATCCCCTCTCAAAAAATTATACCCCGGTTTTAGGGTATACTTTCCTCCAATAGGATTTTGAAACCAAACTAATATTGGAAATATCAACAATAGTGAGAAGGTGCGGTGAATTAGTATTGAGCCATTTAAATTTTTTTACATTATTAGACGTCAATAAACTAGTGTACAAGAGATCATTAATGAGATTGCATCAATCATACATAAAACTCAATAATGAGAATAAAATATAAATTCATATATTCATGAGGAAATAAAAATCTCCAAGAATTATGAGCTCCAAATCAATGGGGGCTACAACCCCCTAGGATTTTGTCAGCGGCAACTTGCAGGGAGCACCAACTCCCTTTAGTTTTCCTACACGAATAGAAAGGATGCTACAACCCCCTTTGGCTCAAGCTCCAACTTGTGTTTGGTATGATTCAAACATTCAGCAAGTCGTCTTCAAATTCCATTGTCCATGCTAAACTAAGTACTCCTTTTCTCACTTGTCTCTCAGCGTCTTCCTTAGCAAGGTCACAACACTTTAACTTGGCTCCTTTCAACCTCATATTGTCTCCTTTAATTAGACCTCCATGGTCTGCAATAACAGTGACGTTGGCCTGCAACAAGGGAGATGATGTCAGCTTGAAATCAAAGCTTCTTCTTAGAAACATGTGCACAATAGAAAGCTCAGTCTAGTCTCAGGACATAGATTGTCTCTTCTCCAACAAGAAACACAACATCGGAACCGAAAAATAACCTTAGAGAATGTCATGTTGATTTAACCAATAAATACCAACAAACTCAATCTAAAAAAGTGTCCCAGCTTGATCCTCAAGAAATCCTTCCCTTGCTGCTAGATCAGGCCAAAAAATGGCCTCTATTTGTCGCAAATTTTGGCCGTTTAACAGTCCTAGTCAGTGACCCTTTCCTCCTTAAAATCATCCTTAGAAAGAAAAATAAAAGTATGCCCAACACTTATAGCCTCAAAGAACTACTTCTACGGAGATCTCGGCCTACTACTAAAGATCATAAAACACTCAGTCTTTTTAGCCTTGATCACTGCTCTTCATGTCCCAAAATTTCTCCTTTTGGCCTCAGTCTGCTCTAATGAGTTCAAAGATGTTATATGCTTATTTAGATGCTCGAAATTGCTTCCTTAAAATATTCACAACTATTGTTATTTATTCATTTTGGAGGAGCCATATTTTAGGGTTGGACTAATCCTAAAATATGAAAAAATTTATTTTTAAAGTACATGTCTATTGCTGGAGCTCACTTAAAGTTGATTGGGTATAAATTAATTATTTTTACTTTAATGGACCACCATGATTAGGATTTTGAGCATATTGAACTTGTGTGTGTCATGCGTTTTGTGTGGGTTGAAACCCATTCAACTTGTTGAAGAATATAATTAGTGTCTGTCTTCATAATTGTATTTGTCAAAAGAAAAGAAAAATAATATTTTTATTAAAGAAAGATTAACTTATTACAACATGGGTTTCATTCTTGGGTCGATGGTCAATAAGCCAAAGAACCCATTGTGTTCTCTAGGGTTTATATCTTGAGTTAAGTTCATAGTCATGTTGTAAAAGACCCTTAATGGGCACCATTAATCAAAGACGATCAAATATTTCTATGTCAAAAGGGACTCCTCCACCAAGTCAATCCCTCTCATACATGTTGGCCTACCTCTCCTACAAGTCGGCCTCAAAGGATATACATTCATATACTCAAGCAACTCGAACTATTGAGAGACACTCACACTCATATATTCGATCTGCAGTTTCGTCTCAAGCAAGGTAATGTGAAGACCTAGGAAAGGAAGAGTCAATTCAAGAAAAGAAGAATGGAAGTCTATCAAGCTATGGAGAACCAAAATTTTGATGTCATACATGTGATCTTGAAGTTGGTTACAAGGGTCGAGATTAAGAGATTGAGTTGCAGAAGTTGCAGGGATGAAGAAGACAAGAATCTAGACAACTACTTGTGTTAAGGGCTGACTTGGTGAATGGGGCGAGTCTGTGTCTTAAGGGAAAGGTTAGGAATGTTTCAAATTTGAATCTATTAGTGGTAGAGTTTGACTGGGTTTTCCCCTTTATAGGGATTTTTCCCTGGCTGAGCGCCTATATCTTGAATTCTCTTGTTGCCTTTGAATTTTTGGAAACTGTCTTGATGATAATAATGTAATAACAAAGAAGAAGAAGAAATAACTAATCACAAGAAATTGTTACATAAAAGAGAAATAAAATTAATTAGAAGCCCTAAAATGTTGCCCTAGATTTCTCAACATGGTATCAGAGCTTGGTCCATTGCCATAAGGGTAGATAAGAAGTCACAACAAGAAATAGAAGGCTTCAAGACAAGGGAGATAAGTGAGTTATAGAAGACCGAAATCCTATAGGAAAGAAGAATGAATTCTAGGCACATTTATAAGTGACAAGGTCCTAGGTTTGAAATAGGAGATCAAATCATTTTGAGGAAACTAGAGGCTCTGTTCCAAAAGATTGCGAGTCTAATCCACTAGCCTAAACCAAGTCGAGACTCTTAATAAGAAAAGTGAAGTTTTGTGCCTTGTGTCATTCTAGAAAACTAAAATAATTTTACCCTTGTTTCATTTCAGGAAACTAAATTTCCAAAAGTATACACATACTTGTGGGTGTCCACACCATGTAAAATGTATAATTGTAAAAATTCATTTCAAGCCAGCAAAAATGTCTCTTAATAACACAAGATTGAACTAGTTGAAGTCTCTATCACATAGAGAAGGAACCAAGACTCCTATTGCAGACCTATACATAGAAAATACTAAGACTGAACTTTGTAAATCTCTTTCTAGAAAGTCACTACATAAAAGATGAGATACTTGAAGTGAAGGAAACACTCCTATGGTACACATACACACACACACACACACACATATAGTCTGAGCTTGAACAATGGAATAGGAAGTAGACTTTAAAGGTCTTCTCAGTATTTGATAAACAAATGGATACAACAATTGTTGTTGATTTCTATAACAAGCTCTTCTCCTACGAAGGTTATCATTCTAAGGAAAGGGTATGCACCTATAGCAGTTCTCTTGCATCACACATTGAGAAATGTTGAGCACATCAATAAAATAAAAGGGACTATCCAAGAAGTGCATGATCAATAACCCAATTTGGAGGATCAAATTTAGATACCAATCATTGAGGTTTTTTGGAATGATCCTAGTTACAAAAGAAAAGCTATATTGATATTCAAGAGAAAGAAGATGAACTTGAAGTCATCAAGTAAGTATTGTTTTATCTCAAATCTAACAATATTTCTTCAAATTTCAAGGAGTAATTCAATAGAAGACAAAGGTATGTAATTTTTGAGGTATATCTTAGGTTTTTATTGTTTGTATGATCCTAGTGTTTGTAAGCTCTCTTTATATATAGGAATTTTAAACCCTAGATATATGTACAACCCATTCACTTATTCCCTCTTAGAACCCCTAGATAATCATTATTCTATTGTTCTTGTATATTTTGGTTGTGCTTTTCAAATGAATATTTAAGGTATATATCAAGAATGATGACTTGGTAAATCAAGTTGGATCCTTGAATAAAAGTTCAATCATATGACCATGAAGATGTTATCATAATTCAGAGGGAGTCTTCAAATGGAATACTTAGGAACTCCTACAAGGTTTCTATTAGAACCATCTCAAGGAATGTTCAAATCCACATGATTCGTAACTAGTCTTCTTCATTTAAAAAGGTATGTTCAATTTTGAATTTGCTCTATAATACTAACTCTCTCATTTCTAGGTATATGAATCATCAAGATTCTTTTTTAGGGTGATTGATCTTTAGATTCAATCTACCCTTGTCATACTCTCTATTTTTTTTCTAATTTGTTGAAACTCTAACCTTTAGGGTTCACGGTAAAACCTTGTCCTCTTGTTGCCTAGGGTATGTTGACATTACAATCCTAGCCTACTTAGGGTTTGATAATATAACTCATTATGAAATCTTACTATCTTGATGTTTAAAATCTTGATTGTGTTATAAGTAAAAGCCTATTCGTCATGGTTTGTTATTAATCTTCAAAACATGTATAATGAAACCCTAGATTTTTTTGGGTTTGGTGGAATATGGTTTATGAAAAAAACCCTTGCATTAATTAAAGTAAGATCCTAAGGATGAAACCCTAGGTGTATGTTCTTTTGTATGATCGAATCCCTATCTTGATCAAAATTATTGTATATCTAACTTTGATGTCTTGATGTTTGTATCTAGGGTTTACATAAAAAACCCTAGTAGATATAAATGTGAGATTTTTGGAGCATGATAATATAAAATGATTTCATTGTAATTAGAATGCTAACTTGATTATTTATAATCATGATTTAGTCTTATTGACGAAATCTAGGGTTCCTAACAAAAACCCTAGTAGAGTTTGACATAAAATTCTAAGAGAATATTGTTGAAACCCTAGATGTACAATGCTATGATTAGATTAATAACTTTATTTTTTTAAGACTCCAAGTCTTGATCATGAAATCTAGGGTTTGTGACAAAACCCTAGTAAAGTTTTTGAATTCTAGGATATGAAAGTAACTTTTGTTGATTATGCACCTAACTAGGTTTAAGTTTTACATGTCTAAAAGGTTAAATGTTCTCATGATGATAATTTTCCAACCATATCTTGATGTAGTTAACTTCATTTGTATCTATTTTTACTTGTTGAAGATATGACGGTACATAATGTTGAAACTTTCATTTATCTCATAATTGAAGATGACTTGATAACAATGAAGAGCATGATGGAAAGAGGGAGTTGTAAGAAATATTACGACATTACAAATGAAATATATGATCTTGAAAGGACGATGTTCCTAAAGGAATGAAGCTTTGAAAGATTGAAGTTGTCTGATGCAATGATGATGCAAAAGAAATATTTTATGTGGCTAAAAGAATAAAAATTGTTGATGGAATTATTACCTAGTTAAGAAGAAACTTGGATAAAATAAAAATTATATTTCCCTAGTTGAGAGGGAACTTGGTTAAAAATTTAATCTCTTTCATCTGATAACCTGATATGGAGATCAAAATGATGATTTCTATTTGAGAATAGCTAAAGCACTACAAATAGGTTGTTCAAAATTGATGAATTTGCAAACAAAAACTTAGTTACATTGAAAAGTGTTGACGTTGAGTTTGGTGCTGCTAGAAAATTAAACAATGTAAACTTTGAAACGGGAACTATAAACTCAAAACGAGAACTCTGCCCAAAAAACCCCGAAAAAACATGAAAAACAGTGCTAAAAACGAAAAGCGTGTATACTAGAATGATGGTTTTTTTTTAGGGTCAATTTTGAACATGTTTTAAAAATCGCAGTGAGAACGAATTTTTTGTGTAAAAATTGTGCAAAAAACAACCTGAAAATGAAAAGTGCTAATAATGGAACGATGTATTTTCTTTTAATGTCAATTTACAACATTTTAAAAAAATGCTAGTAAAATCGAATTTTTATGTGCAAAAATTGTGCAAAAAACACCCTCAAAACGAAAAGTGTTGATGTTGGAATAACACTTTTTTTTTTGGGTAAATTTTCAACATTTTGAAATAATGGTGTAAAAGATTTTGTTATGACTTCGAAAAACATTAAAATTTCAAAAAAATAATGAAAATTAAAAATTAAAAATAAAAACAATGAAAAACACAAAAAAAAAGTTAAAAGAAATACCAAAACGTAAATAAAAATATATATAAAAAACAAAACATAAAATAAAATAAAAAAGAATCAATCATAAAAATGTGAAAAAAAAACAAAATTAACCTATAAAATATAAGAATTAAAAAATTAAAAAAATTTAAAGAAATAAATAATAAGAAAAACATATTTTCAAAAAAATAACATTTTTTTTTAATGTGGTAAACCATAAAAAAATTCGGAAAAAAAAATAAAAATAAAAATACTATAAAATTAAGTAAAAATAGGACATTTAAAAAAAACATTAGGAAAAACTAAATAAAAATAAAAATAAAAACAAACTAGATTAAAAAGAATAGAGGAATAACAAAAAAACAGAAAAAAAAAATAAAAATTTAAAAACTACAAAAATTAAGATTAAAAACATTTTCAAAAAATCCTAAAAAACAAAAATATGCTGAAATTAAAAATAAAATAAAATAAAAACCCGAAAAACCATTAAAATTAAAAAAAATACATATTTTCAAATTTAAAAAATAAAATAAAATAAAATTAAAATTATATATATATATATATATATATATATATATATATATATATATATATATATTGATTAAAAAAAAAAACATTTCAAATTTTATATTAAAAAATTTAAAATTTAAAATTTGGATTTGACAATAATTTAAAATTTGGATTTAAAAAATAAAAAACATTAAAATTAAGAGAAGCTAAATATATTTTTGATATTTTTTAAAATAACATTTAAAATATAAAATATAATATATTTTACAAATATATATAAAAAAAAAAAAAAAAACATTTAACACACACACACACACACACACACACATATATATATATATACTACATCCGCTCCGGGTACATCACTCTTCCCTCCTTTGTCTATTTACTCTACTGTTCCCTCTTTGCACTCTCCCTCATTGTCTGCTGCATTCTGCTCATTACCCTTCTCCCCAATTTTTGCTCCTTCCACACCCCCATCTCATATGCACCCCTCGCCATCTTCCTCTCCCTCATCATCCCGGGGATCTAGACACAACTATAACCTGCGCCCTCGTACCTATCGCAGCTCAACACCATACTATCAAATGGGCCAGAGAAAAATACCAAAAGGAGAACTCAACTCTTATGCTCATAGAATCTGAACTATCCTCACTTTCAGATGAAAGAGGCCTGGGCTTTACTACAGCTGAAGACAAAGCCCACCTAGTAGAACTTGAAAATCAGAAGCAAAAAATCTTAAGGGAGCGAGAAGAATCAATTCGACTGCGCAGTAGAGCAACATGGCTAAAAGCCGTAGATGACAATACCCGCTTCTTTCACAATTATGCAAAAGGCAGGAAGGTACTGCCTCCAAGCTCTCACAGCTGGGATCAACCCACTTCAAGAACCTCTACAAGCAACCCCCGGGTTCAACTATAGCAGATATCATCAACATCGCTGGTCACTTCCCCAGGTTTGTAAATGAGGAAGAAGCGGAGAATCTTCTAGATCTAGTGACACCTGAGGAACTTGAAAACACCATAAAGTGGTTCAAAAAGGATCGAAGCTTAGGGCCGGACGGATGGACCATTGAGTTTTACATTACTTTCTATGAGCTTATTAACAATGATTACTGAGGGTTGTAGAGGAATGCAGGGTATCCGGGTCTCTGTACAATGCCATCAACTCAACTTTCATAGCTCTGATCCCCAAATCTGATTCCCCTTCCTCCTTTGACGATTATCGCCCCATCTCCCTCTGCAACGTGCTCTACAAGATCATCTCCAAAATCATAGCAAATCGCATCCGTCCTATACTGTCTCGTCATATCGCTCCACAACAATTTGCTTTCCTGGAACACTGTCAGATTCATGAAGCCATTGGAGCAGCCCAAGAAGCCCTTCACACTATCTGGACCAAGCATCACAAAGCCATTATCTTAAAGATTGATTTAGCCAAGGCTTTTGACCGAGTCAGTTGGCTCTACCTCAAGATGCTTCTCATCCATCTGGGGTTCCCTAATAACTTCATCACTTGGATTATGGCTTGTATCACCACTCCCACCTTCAGTGTACTGATAAATGGATCTGCATCCCAGTTTTTTCAGTTTGAACGTGGTCTTAGACAGGGCTATCCTCTGTCTCCCCTTCTATTCCTGATCGTCATGGATGGCCTGAGCCGCCTTATTGACTCTGCAAAGAGAAATGGGGATTTTAGTGGTCTCAAGATAACAGATGATTGCTTCCTCACCCACCTTCTTTTTGTGGATGACGTTATGATCTTCCTTGATGGCAGCATCCGAGATTCCCGCTCTTTCTCGAACATTATCACTCTTTTCTCATCCGCCACAGGGATGCTTGCCAACCATACTAAATCCTCCATTATTCTCTCCAGAACTTCTATCCAAGAATCCCACCTGGCCCAACATCTGTTTCCTTATAGCATCCATCCCTTAGACCATGGCCTCAAATATTTGGGTTTCCGGATCAAGCCTATCAGCTCAAAGATCACGGACTGGGTCTGGCTAGTGGCAAAATTGGAGAAACGCCTCAATATCTGGAGCCATCGATATCTCTCTAGAGAAGGTAGACTCGTACTGGTTAAATCTGTCCTGGAAGCTACCCCGGTCTTTTGGATGGCACTAGCCTGGATCCCGCATAGCATCCTGGCTAGGCTACAACAAACTTGCAATAGGTACCTGTGGAATGGGAATCAGGATAAGCGCATATATGCTTGGGTCGGATGGAAGAAGATCGCAACTCCAAAAAAATGGGGAGGGTGGGGTCTAAAAGATCTCCCTACATTCGCTCAAGCCCTCGCGGCAAAAATGGGGTGGACCTTACTCACTGGCAACAATCTCTGGACCAACATTACATATCACAAATATATCTGGCCTCTCCACATCTTGGATTGGATTCGCCTTCCTACCTGGCCTAAATCTGGCATATCACCTGTATGGAAAGCACTTCTTAACTCTATGCCACTTATCAGGGATAATCTGGTATGGAAAATCAATGACGAAACACTGGCTCGTATTGGTCTGGACCCATGGAATGGAAGTGGCGGTAGGCATATTCTACCTGAAGCACTCATCTGGCATCTTCACTCACAAGAGATTAAAGTTCTGGCTGACATTGCTGATCCACAAAACTCTTCCATATTTGACCAGCGTTGGAAATCTGCAATACAGATCAATATCCCACCCCTCTGGCACCAGGATTGGTCTGCATATATCAATGCATTATCAGAATCGCATATCAGGATCAAACAAGGACAGGACGAGCTCATCTGGTATCACTCGGAGAACGGAGTATACACTCCTAAGTCTGGCTATCTCACTCTGATATCGCACAAGGTTCCGGATACAATCTCATTTTGGTGGAACTCAGTTTGGAAACTCACCGCTCCCCCCAGGCAGAAACTATTCTTCTGGTGTATCTTAAAAGGAGTTGTCCCCACTGGGGAATATCTCATGCGTCGTGCAGTCTATGGACCGACCTGGTGCACCCTGTGCAAACTTACCTCCGAATCGAGCGTTCATTTGTTCATAAACTGCTCTTCATTAACGTCTTTATGGCAATCTGTATCATCCTCTATTCAACACACAGGCAAATGGGAGGGAGATGATATAATTCGAACCTGGGAAACTTGGTTTTACAATCACAAAAACTCCAAGCTACAAAGCCTGCCTATCATTATTTGCTGGTACCTATGGCTTGCACGAAATCGAACGATCTTCGAAGATAAACCTGTGAACTGGCCGCATCTTACTGCCCTCATCATATCGGCCTATAATGAGCTGCCTGAGCCGCCGCAGCCTAGATCTAGAAGACCACGTGACCCTCCGCAAATAGAACATAGCACTCCATGGGCATTCTTCGATGGCGCAGCTCAACAACAAGGCTATGGGGGAGGCTTCCAATTATTCATCAATGAACAACATTTCTTCAAAGTAAAACTGGGGTTGGGAACTGACACAAATAATTTTGCTGAGATTATCACCCTGTGTCACCTCTTGCATTTTGTATTGGGGAAAAACTGCATGCATATTCATATATATGGAGATTTGAAGATTGTCATTGATTGGTTTAACAATATTAAAGTTTTCCACACACACACTCAGCAACATTTTGGATGATATTAATTTACTGAAGGCACAATTTATTGACATCACTTGTCATCATATCTACAGGGAACGCAACAGCAGTGCCGACCAACTATCCAAGGAGGCCATGACACTTCCCAGAGGAGAGTGGATGATTCCGAAGCAACGAGGAACAAATGCATACCACTACTACCATCGTCCGTACATAGATGCACACTATCACAGGGCAACCAACCAAAGAGATACAGATATGAAAAATGATACTTTTTGAACTTTTTGTACATAGCTGATAATATTACTCACTAGAAGCCCTGCGTGGCAATATGTATATATATAACAGATCAACAAGGAACATCCTGCGTGATGATTTTTGCTTTTGAACATATAGAATAGACATATAGCTATACCCTCATGTGGCAGAAGAACTTACAGCATATGCAAAATGCATCTACAATATGTAATTTTTCAAAGTTAATGAAAGATTACGATTTTTCCAGTGGAAATATATATATATATATATATATATATATATATATATATATATATATATATATATATATATATATAGATATAGATATAGATATAGATATAGATATAGATATAAAACAAAAGTTAGTTTTTATTTAAAAAAACAATTTTATCGGCCATCGCCCCCACGAGCGGCCGGACGGTCGCTATTTGATTCCAAGAATTGAATAGCCACTTCTCGGCCACCCCCATGGGTGGCCGGGTGGTGGTTATATAATTCTCAGAATCGGATAGCCACCGTTCGACTGCCCCTACTGGTGGTTATCTGATTCTCAGAAACGGATAGCCACCGTTCGGCTGCCCCTAGTGGTGGTTCTATGATTCTCAGAATCGGATAGCCATCATTCGGTGGTTATCTGATTCTCAGAATTCGATAGCCACCGCTCGGTGGCTATCTGATTCTGAGAATCAGATAACCACCACCCGGCCACCCGCACGTGCGGCTGAGTGGTGGCTATCCAATTCACGGAATCGGATAACTAATGCCCAACCACCTGTGGGGATGGCCGGGAAGTGGCTATTCGATTCTCGGAACCAAATAGCCACCGCCCGACCGCTCATGGGGGCGGTGGCCGATAAAATTGTTTCTTTTAAATAAAAAATAAATTTTGTTTTTCAAAATTTATTTTTTATTTAAAAGAAACAATTTTATCGGCCACTACCCTCACGAGCGACCGGGAGGTGGCTATTTGATACAGAGAATCGAATAGCCACTTCCCGACCACCCCCACGAGCGGTTGGGCGGTGGCTATCCAATCCTCAGAATCAGATAGCCACCACTCAGCTGCCTGTGGGGGGTGGCTGGGTGGTGGTTATTTGATTCTCAGAATTGGATAGTCATCGCTCGACTGCCTGTGGTGGTTATTTGATTCTTAGAATCGGATAGCCACCGCTCGGCTGCCCTTGGTGGCTATCGGATTCTGAGAATCATATAACCACCACCCGACCACCCCCACAGGCAGCTGAGTGGTGGCTATCCGATTCCGTGAATCGGATAGCCACCGCCCAACCGCCCGTGGGGGTGGTCGGGAAGTAACTATTCGATTCTCAGAATCAAATAGACACCGCCAAGCCGCTCGTGGGGGCGGTGGCTGATAAAATTGTTTTTTTTTTAAATAAAAAATAAATTTTATTAAATATGTTTATTGTATTTAAAAAACAAAATTTATTTTTTATTAAAAAAAAAACAATTTTATTAGCCACCGCCCCCACAAGCGGCCGGACGGTGGCTATTTGATTCCAAGAATCAAATAGCCACTTCCCGACCACCCCCATGGGTTGTTGGGCAGTGGCTATCCGATTCTCGGAATCGGATAGCCCCCACTCAGCGGCTTGTGGGGGTGGCCGTGTGGTGGTTATCTGATTCTCAGAATCAGATAGCCACCGCTCGGCCACCCCATAGGTGGTTGAGCAGTGGCTATTTGATTCTGAGAATCGGATATCCACCTCAAGGGCAGTAAAGGGGTGGTTATCTGATTCCGAGAATCAGATAGCCACTGCCTGATTGCCGGTGGGGGTGGTTATCCGATTCTTGGAATCAAATAGCCATCGCCCGACCGCCCATGGGGGTGGCTATGCGATTCTCGGAATTGAATAGCCATCGACCGGATGCCTGTGGGGGTGGCTATCCAATTCTCAGAATGGAATAGCGATCGCCCGGTTTCCCATGGGGGTGGCTATCCAATTCTCGAAATCAGATAGCCACCGCCTAGCCACCCATTAGGGTGGCCAGGCGATGGCTATTAGATTCTCAGAATCAGCTGGCCACCACTCGGCCGCCCAACGGGTGGATGGGCGGTGGCTATCCGATTTCGATAATCGGATAGCCACCCCCACGGGCAATCAGGCGGTGGTTATCCGATTCCGAGAATCGGATAGCCACTGACTGACCGCCCATGGGGGTAACTATCCGATTCTCATAATCGGATGGCTACCGCTCGGCCGCTCGTGGGGGCGTGGCCCTAGGTGGCGGAGCTGTGTGCAGATATATTTTTTAAAGTTTTAATCGTAAATATATGTTTTTTAAAGTTTTAAATGTTTTTTATTTTTTAAAAATTGAAAATATATGTTTTTTTTTTTAAATAGTTTTTTTAAAATCATATATATATATATATATATATATATATATATATATATATATATATATTTTTATAAAATGTTTTTATATATATATATATATATATATATATATATATCTATATATATATTCTTGATTTTAATAGTTTTTAGATTTTTCTATTTTTAATTACTTAATTTTATAGTTTATTTATTTATTTTTTTGCCAACTTTTTTTATGGTTTACAAACACACACACACACACACACACATATATATATTATGTTTTTTTGTCTTTTTTTTTTTATGTATATTTTTATATTTGTTTTTTTTTTTTTTTTTTAATATAAAATTTGACATAAAAAATTTAAAGTCAAAAAATAGGTCTTTTCAAAAAAAGGCCTGATGTAGAATCACCACTTTTTTAAATCAGCATACATATTACTAACATTCTAAAACGTAATGTACATAAAAAAATATAAAGTGCAAAAAACTATGCTCTAAAAAAATGTGTGTTCTGCATCCCCCTTTTCAAAATCGTGTCACTCTTTTGCTATCTCTACGAAACGGGTAACAGTATCACTCCCCTTTCAAAGTTTACATTGTTATTAAAGAAGGAAGGTTTCTGCGAGGTGTATTTGGATAATATGATGATGATTTAAGAAACATTAGAATTACTCAATGCCTCAAAGGTTTGTTCTTTTTGTCTCTCTCTCTCTCTATATATATACATATAGATAAAGTTTATTATTGACTAGGGTTGTGATTGTGCATGATCTCTCCATAAGAATGTTGAACATTTGAAGCATTCTTGGATTGGTGGATATATTTGGATTAGTTGATAAGGAGAGATGATGCATCTTTAGGCGACAAGATGCTTGGGAGGATATTTGGCCGATCTGTGATGATGTCTAGATCCTGTGGTCTTGGAGCTCTGACCTTGGATACACACTTAGATACTTGGGTTGGCGTTAGAGATAAAGAATGATGGTACCTAGAGTGGCTAAATCTTGGAACACACCTTAGTCCTACTTGATTAGAATACCTTGGGCATGTATCTAATCTATAGCACTATGTGTGTTGTGACTATTCGTAGAACTTAGCTTTTGAGATCTTCCATGCACCTCTGTATATATGTAAATTATGAATACCTCCCTAGTTAAGAGGGAGTGTTGAAGAATGTAACTAGTGTTAGTCTTCATAATTGTATTAATCAAAAGTAAAGAAAAATATCTTTAATTAAAGAAATATTAACCTATTAAAGCATGGGTTTCATGCTTAGGTCAATGGCTAATAAGTCAAAGCACCAATTGTGCGCTCTATGGTTTATATCTCGAGTTAAGGTCATATTCATGATGTAAAAGACCCTTCATGGGCACCTTTAGTCGAGGAAGAAAAATATTTCTATGTCAAAAGGGACTCCTCCACAATGTCAACCCCTATCCTACATGTTGGTCTAACTCT
Source organism: Pinus tabuliformis (assembly GCA_031772625.1). Classification (NCBI taxonomy): domain Eukaryota; kingdom Viridiplantae; phylum Streptophyta; class Pinopsida; order Pinales; family Pinaceae; genus Pinus; species Pinus tabuliformis. Next base: position 473,759,013 of record CM062816.1, read on the forward strand.
CCTACAAGTTATCCTCAATGGAGCCTCATTCTACTATATATATTGAAGCAACTCGACCTATTGATAGACACTCACACTCGTATATTCGATTTGCATTTCAGCTAAAGAAAGGTAATGTGGAGACCTAGAAAAGGAAGAGTCAAGTAAAGAATACAAGAAGGGAATTTTTCAAGCTATGGAGAACTAAATTTTGATGTCGTACATGTGATATTGAAGTTGGTTATAGTGGTCGAGATTAAGAGATTGAATTGCAGAAGTTGCAGGGAAGAAGAAGACAAGGATCTAGAGTACTACTTGTGTTAAGGGATGACTTGGTGGATGGAGTGATTTTTTGTCTTTGATCAAAGGTCAAGAATGTATCAATATAATTTGAATATGCTAATGGAAGAGTTTGACTAGGCTTTCCCCTTCATAGGGGTTTTTCCCTAGCTAAGCACCTATATCTTGTGTTCCCTTGTTGTCTTTGAATTTTTGGCAATTGCCTTGATGATAATAATTCCATAACAAAGAAGAAGAATAAATAACTAATCACAAGAAATTTTCAAGTAAAAGAGAAATAAAATTAATGAGAAGGCCTAGCATGTTTGCCTAGATTTCTGAACACAACTTGGGGCAGGTTATGAACAAGTTTAAAACTTGAGTATCTCTCCAACCAAAAAGACCCACAAGACATGAAACCTATCAAGTGAAATGGTGTGATGAGGGATACCAATATAGAGTGGTCTTGCACCCAAATCACTAAATTTTGTATGCATAATATTAAACAAGTACATCATATCAATGATCCATTCAGCCTTTGACATCAATGAAATTTGCTTCCAGTGATCTCCTCCTTTTTCATTGATGTCAATACTCATGCTCCCCCTGTATTCATGCTTCACTTCCTTTCTCTCCCCCTTTGACATCAATGGTGAAGGGTGACTTGTTTCTTTGGGTTTGCTCCTATTGAACATATGGCACTCAACAAAACCTTTGTCTTCCTACCCTTCCCTTATTTGTTGTCCCTAATGCTCTTGTACTTGGATATAATATTGTTTTTCTTTGCTTGGTCTAGAACGTCTATGTTGTTTGGTATTTTTGTATTTGTTGCAACCGATCTTCCTAGTCTTCTTCTATGATTTTGCATTCCAGGAATCAAAAAAGATATTATACCGTTGATCACACATTGTTTTGACATTGAGAAGATTGTGCTTGAAATCCTCAATCATAATTTTTTTTTCTTCTTTTAAATGTTCACTTTCAAGATTTACTACACTTTTTCCAAGTATTTTGACAGAGGAGTTATCACCAAACTCAACACTACTACCTTTCCTTTTAGGTTGACAAATTTGCTTTGATATACCATCATACGTGTTGAGCACTCATTGTCTATGGACCATTCATCTTTCCTATCTTCAAAAATATATGCTAGATTACAATCTTCTTCTTTTTCTTTCCCCATATCATAGTTAGATTCTCTCTCTTTATGAATGGAGCATTTTCTTTACAAGCCTGCAATTTTTTTCCGTGTGACCAATATTATTGCACTTGTAGCATACAATGTTTTGATTCATTAGTGGTTCAAATCGAATGGAGTTTTTGTTAGTAGATACATGAACATTTTGTGATCCATGGTCATTTCTTGCAAATACATAATCATTCTTACTTCTTACATAATTGCATCTTGTATTGTTTTTATAATGAATTTATCTACGCCTGAAATTTCCGCAAGGGTAAAAATGACCAAGAAAAATATCTTCTAAAGTTATTCTACCTTGGAGGTGGTCCAATCCATTGTTGATACTTGTCCTTGATTTCAATGTTGTCTTCTCTGTGATTGATGTTGGAAATATCAACATAATTTCTTAACCCCCTTTTAGTTTCTTCCATTGGAGGCTTGGAGCTTGTGTCCTTTTTGCTTAGATATGCACTTGCATAGACAAGACCTATTTATCACTTAATGATATTTGGCAGTTGAGAAAGTTATCCAACACTAGCGATTTGTTCAAGTTCTTATTGAGATTATCAACTTCAACCCTCAATGAAACAACTTTCCATTAGAGAAACTTTGAGGTAAACAATGAGCCTCAAAACAAAAATGTACAACAAATCAAATTTATGAGAACCAATAGGATTTAATATGATGATGTCAAACATGGGGGATGATTCACCATTTTTGAAGTAAAAAAGTAAAAACAAAAAAATTATTTTTTCAACTCGTATTTTCAACTTATCTCCATATGATTTTACTCAAACTTTGAGTGGGATCACTCGTTGGATGCAAAATTTAATTTTGCATTCAAGTAATATCCATGATGCATACTTTGAATGGGCCCTACATGAAAAATGTGAAATACATGAAAAAACGTGATTGCAATTACGTTTTTCCATGCATTTCACATTTTTTGCGTAGTAAGGCCCACCGAAAGTGTGCAACATGGGTACTCCTTGGATGAAAAATTAAACTATGCATCCAATGAGTGGTTCCACTAGAAATTTGAGTAAAATTGTAGGGAGATAAGTTGAAAATACAAGTTGAAAAAGTAGTTTTTTCTTTTTTTTCCTCCAAAACTTGATGACTTAATATAATCTTATTTTATTATTTCCACTATTCTTTTATAATATTCTTAGGAGGCCCATTTTAGACCTCAAAATTTCTCTAATTCGCTTCAAGCTTCTTACAGTGTTCTTTCTTCTTCATTTGGATATTCATTACTTCCTCAAATATTTTTTCTTCTTCAAGGTGGACCTTTAAAGAGATGTTTTATTCACCACATTTTTCAAGTAATCAATTCTCTATTTTTGTTTCTAAGCTTGCCATCTTTTTTTTCATTATTCTTCAATTTTTCTTTAAGATCTTCATCTTCTTGTTTAGTTTCTTAATCATTTATGAGTCCCCAAAAATAATCTATATTCATGTTTGATTATCTTGTTTCTTCATTTGAATCAACGACTTTTTCATCATGATCATTATTTTGGGTTTCTTGGGTTATGAAGAGAACTTCTCTTGCATCTCCTTCTTTGGTATCACTTTCATCTAAAGAGTTATTTTTTTCTTTAGAATAAATAATTTTCTTGTGGACACTTTTATTTTCCCAAAAGGACATCTCTTAGCATACTGACCTATTCATCCATAATTGAAACATTTAAAGGGTAAATTACCTTTATGTTTAGGATTCCCCTCTTGATCTTTTTGACGAAATTTGCTTCTTCTTCATATGATTCATTGTCTTGCGTTCCTTTTACCTTTAGTTATTTGTTTCTTATCTTCTATGTAGCTTTGAAATTCGCTTCTCTGTTTGACTCTCTAGCTTATGTATTTTTTCTCATTTTGTATGTTGCGAGGGTGCCATGTAATTCATCCATTGTCATTTTGTTCAAATTCCTAGTTTCTTCTATGGAAGATACCTCAATATCATATCTCAAGGGAAGCGATCTTAACAGATTTCGTACGATCAAGGATTCTTTGACTACTCCTAATTCTCTGATGGTGTTGACAACTTCACCTACTTTGAGTAAATAGAATGCGATATTTTATATTTCATCCATTTCTAGATTTTCAAATTGTGCTCTATGCCATTGAAGTTTGACTTGTTTGGATTTATCATCACCTTTATAAATACTTTTATGTGTATCTGAGACCTATTTAGCTATGATGTGCATTATCATGTTGGTCTTAACAATTCTTGATGATCCACTTATGATGGCATGATGAGCCTTTGAATTAAAGCTAAATAATTTCCTTTCATCATGATCAGTTGGAGGATTTTTTGGATTTTTGTATGCATTAACAGTGGAGAGACAAACATCCACTCCTAAAGCCTTCAAGTAGGTTTCGATGCTACTGCTCCATAATCCATAGTCATTTCCATCAAATACTTGAATTGTTCTTGAAGAGATGTTTTCCACTTTATCCATGTTTTTCACATTCTTCCCTCTAGTGATTAGATTGTTTTAAGGGTCTAATCTTAAAACAATCTCACACAATTTCTTCTTCTTTTGGCCTAAATCTACTCTAGTGAGTTCAAAGATGTTATATGCCTAGATAGATGCTCTAAATTGCTTCCTTAAAATTCCTACGATTATTGTTATTTCTACATTTTGGAGGGAGGCCTATTTAAGGGCCAAGTTGATCCTAAAATATGAAAAATTTCCTTTTTGAAGGACACATCTATTTTGGATCTGACTTAAAGTTGATTTGGCATAAATTATATTTTGAATTTAAACATGAAAGCTTTCTTTTCTGCAATGGAGGACGACTTCTTAATTTTCATGGACCACCATGATTGGGGTTTTGACCGTATTGAACTTATTTGTGTCATGCATTTTATGTGGGGTCAAAATCATTCAACTTGGGGCAGATTTTAAAAAAGTTTTAAACTTGAGTATCTCTCCATCCAAAGATACCCACAAGGCATGCAACCTATCAAGTGAAATGCCATGATGAGGGCTATCAATCTAAAGTGGTCTTTCACCCAAATCACTAAATTTTGTACACATGTCATCAAACAAGTAAATCGTATCAATGGCCCATTCTACCTTTGACATCAATGGAAATTTCTTCCAACAACTAAGTCATTTGCTTGATATTTTATATGAACATGATTGTTCTTTACAACAGTTCCAAATTCTTCCCAAATTTGACCTTATATACTAATAAAACTAAGCTTATGAGTCAAAATCCATTCATGGCTACATATAATAGTAGAAACAAGATCAACAACTTGAGATAAGAATGGCCCTCTATATCTAAGGGAAATCACCATTTTTCTAAGATGACAGAGTTTTGTACCACGCCTATCCTAATTTTATCCACATCCCTAACCTTCCAAACTAACCAAGTCCCTATGAAAGAAAATGCCAAGACAATAAAATTCCAAATAACGAAAACATTTTGGATAGGTTTGAAAAAAGATATGATCCATTCTTCCACACTTAAACACTCAATATATTTTTGAATACCATATTATACCATAAGGTATTCCTTTCAATAATCCTCCAAATAGTTGTTGGGACAGGGTCCACTGGGGTAAATTTTGTAATCATTTTTGTTAATTATGTAAAGTCTCTGAATTTTGAGGAGCGAAGCGTGAAGGTCGTTGGAGTCAAAGGGACTTTAGTGCCTTACTTTGTTAGAAGATAGGATGTTTTGTGACTCGCCCATGGTTCACAAGCCATGGAATTTTAATGAAAGAAGCTATATAAAGAAGTCATAGTGAGTCATAGGACGTCAGTTAAGAATAGAAGATTATTGTATGGGCAAGTAGTCTGACGCAGAAAATTCTATTTTCTGTACTTAGTCCAAGGGGAAGGCTCCTACAGCCGTGTACGCGGAGACCTTGGTAAGTCTGCAAGCTGAGTGCGTGGGACCCTACAACTATGTGCGCAAGGAGGAAGAGTCTGTAATAGAAAGATTATATCTAATAAAAACTATTTTGGAGCAATAATTGTGTATATGTGCCGTGATATTTACTTATGCAATTTATGTGTATTCACTTTGTTTTCTGCATTTATCTGAAGAAACATTTAAGTGATGCATGAGAATGGTAGATATACGTGTTTACTTGCTATTATGAATGTTTAAAGTATTCCTCGAAGGGTTAGATTCTGTTTTCTGTAAATTACTGTGATTTTTGAATTTTAAGGGTTAAGGTTCGCTAAGGTCGGGATAAAGCCCTAGAAGCAATAGAAACCCATCATACAAACCTCTAGATGCAAAAACCTGGTTTTGTCATCCCCCACTGCTGCTTCGGGTTAGACTGCAACCTATGCTACTTGGGTTATTGCCAAAAGGGCCAGTAGTTTAGGGATTTGTTGGTTGGCACAACTAACTCTGAACCTGTGTTAGGACCCCTCATGCCAACAAATGGTTTCATTGTCTAGACCGAGATCTGTCTAAGGAATGCGTGATGTCGAATAAATGTTTCCCAACTAAGAAATAAATCGAGAAGTGGATAGATCAGAAGCTGCACGAATTTTCAGCCTAGGAAAACAGGAATCCGCGCCTGTCGAAGGAGGAATTGTTGAATAGATAGCTATATACAAACGAGCACACAATTTTCCTCTACTATTTTTCGTGCCAATTACACCAGTGATTTTCTAAATTCGCAGACGATCAAGGTACGTGGAAGTTGGACAACCCTATTGTGTGGAGTCTAGAGTTGGTAAGGCATCTGGAAGCTTCAAAAAACAATATTGCGAGGGTTGTCGACTACTGGATCGATAACATTTTGTGCTGGTTCATCACTAAGTTCACGATCGATACATCTGTAAGTTATAGCAATGCTGAACGATGATTCTTTAAAGGATCTAGAGGTAAGTATCGAAAATCCCTGAAGACTTGGATTAAAATGCTATTGTGTGAGAAAATGGTTATGCCATTAAATTAATGTTTAGAAGAGATTTGATGAGAGCTACGCGAAGTGGAAAAACATTCAAAGGAAATATAGATTCAGGTGTTAGTATTGTCCTATGTTGGGAGAATCTAATAGTGACGAAGAAATTAGTGTTCTCAGAACACCTCTAGGTGCGCTACAGATGGTAAAGCATGCTATTGTGGGGATACCAAATACATATGATCCGCCTCCACCATCACCTCCATCTCACACACATACGCCAACACCTCCACCTTCACCTCCACCTCCACTATTCAATATGGAAAACGCTATTAAGATGCCCATATTCAGAGGGGTGCGGACAAAAGACCCTGAACAATTTTGGTTTGTCACTGATGTTGTGTGGAAGTAACAACAGGTTACAGATGATGATTTGAAGAAAGCATAGTTATTTACAACACTGCAGGATAGAGCGCTAAGCTAGTATATTAAGTATTGTTTGACTCATCCAAATGTAACACTAGACGAAACAAAGAAAGCACTCTAATGAATTCTATAAGCCTAAGTCGCAACCCCAGTCAGTGGCAGAGGTCAAAGAGATCTAGCAGAAGGCAAATGAGTCTTCATGGGACTTTGATTAGAGACTGAAGTGTCTACTCAAGTAGGCTAATATGCAGATCATGGATGATCAACATAGGGATTGGTACATTTCTTCGTTGTTACCCCATCTAAGGTTGTTGTTTTCACAATAGAAAATTGGCATGCAGGATGAAGCATTAGAGATTGCTACGAGATTGGAAGCTTCACCCATTCAGGATACAAATTTGGGGGTGCAACAGATTTAGTCGTAGTTGGCTAGCTTACATATGGAGTTACAGAGCCTCAAAAAGGGGAAGGAAGTCTAGACTGAGGTTTGCGTAGAAGTTTGGTGCTTGAAATGCAAAGGTCGTGGTCATGATAAGGACCATATCTCGGTCTATCAGAATTTTCTTATTGGGGGAGGCCCTGTCCCCCTGAAGCCAAAAAATACCGTTGGGCTGAGCACGGGACTAGAACCATGGTGCTCTTTTTGTTAGGTTACAGGCTAACATGCGACAGATAATTGTCATTTACTACAGAAGTTTGTACAGACCCCCTAGCAGTTGTTTTGTAATTTCTGCAAATCTGTAGGTCATGATGAGCGCCATTGTTTTAGCTATGAATTGATGATGGATAGAAACCCTACGTATAGAATGCAGAAAAGGACTCACCCTCAACAAGATCAGGGTGCAATTGCAAGGCGTAGAGGATTCCAAGGCTGAGGAAGAGGGAGAGGAGGAGGAGTTGGAAGGGGTTGTGGTCAGATCATCTGTTACAACTGTGGGTGAAGTCGAGGGACCTGAGACATAAATCCTTGATATATCAGAGCCCTTAAAGACCAAGCAGGTGAATACTTGATTGGAAGCGCAACGGAAGTTTGCAAACATAGGTAACTATTGGGACGAAGATATAGTAGATAAGGCCGCAAAGCTATTATGAGAGTATCAGGATTCATTTCCACCAAGTTATCCGATATAAAAGGGATAGTAGGGGATCTGGGAGTCATGAAGATCACTTTGAAGCTAGATGAAAAGCTAGTGAAACAACACCCCTACCGATTAAATGCTAAGTATAAGGAAAATGTGCGCAAGGAATTAGATAAAATGCTTGAAGCCGGGATCATTGAACCTGTCAAGGAATCAGACTGGGTTTGTCACATGGTGGTTCAAGAAAATAAAACACAGGGCGAAATTCGGATATGTGTAGACTTAAGGAAGTTGAATGACGCATGTGTCCACGATCCATTCCCTACGCCATTCACGGCTGAGGTAATGAAGAATGTTAGTGGACAAGAATCCTATTCATTCATGGATGAATTCTCAGGGTACCATCAGATCAAGATCATATTGGAGGACCAGAGTAAAACCCCCTTCGCGACTGAATGGGGTTATTTTCAGTATACATTGATTCCTTTCAGGCTTAAGAAAGCCCTTGCAATTTTCACTAGGGTAGTAATTGCGAATTTCAAGGAATTTATCCATAAGTTTTTGGAGGTCTACTTTGATGACTGGACAATGTTCGAGTTAGTAAAGCAACATGTTTCTTGTCTGTGCGTCATGTTGGATACTTGTCGAAAACATCAGATAGCCCTTAATTTTAAGAAATGCATATTCTGTGTACCCTATGGGATACTCTTGGGCCATGTTGTTTACTAGCAGGGATTGATGGTAGACCCTGCCAAAATTGCATTAATCGTCAATTTGGAAGCCCCGAAGGATGTTAAACAACTGCGCACAATGTTGGGCCATACAGGATATTATACGAAGTTCGTCAAAGCGTATGCGTAAATCAATGCACCTATAGAAAAATTAGTGAAGAAGGATGCGACATTTTGTTGGGACGAGGATTTCCAGAAATGTTTGGATGTCTTAAATGAGAAAATGGTCACCGTGCCCATTTTATTGTTCCCACACTGGAAGAAGGAGTTCTATGTTCATGTAGATGCTTCTTGCATCGCGCTAGGAGCTATGTTGACCCAACCAAGTGAAGGAGATATCGACCATCCAATAACATTTGCAAGTAGAAAGTTGTGAAAGGAGAAAAAGAACTATTCAACCACAAAGCGTGAAGGTTTAGCAATGGTGTATGCGCTATAGAAATTTAGGCACTATCTGTTGGGTGTGAAATTCCAGATGTATACAAATCATTTTGCTCTGAAATACTTGCTCAGCAAGCGTGTGTTGGTGGGGAAGATTTGGAGACGGTTGCTGCTCTTCCACGAATATGATTTCTAGGTAATTGTGAAGCCATGGTGCTTGAATGCTGGTCTAGATCACCTATCGCGAATTTAGAATGGGGATGAGCATACGAATCAGGAGGAAGGGTTGCCTAATGCTCAACTCTTCATTGTTCGCATCGCAAATGATCATTTCACAAATATAATTCAATTCCTATCTACAAGCACCGCTTCTGAAGGGTATTTAACGCAACAAAAGAAATAACTAGTGGTTCAGGCTACAAATTTCTCTATTCACCAAACACTTATACAAAATGGGCTCTGATGAAATATTACGTATGTATGTTCCAGAGTATGAAAGGCAAAGTATCCTTGCAGAAGCGCTGGAGGAATAGTGGGAGGAAATTATGCAGGAAGAGAAACTGCGTAGGAGATCCTATGTGTAGGAATTTGATGGCCGACTGTGCATACAGACTCCAAGATATATTGCAGGTCATGTGATGTCTATCAGAGGATAGGGAGACCATTGCGAAGAGATAAATTTCCACTGAATCTGCAAGAGATGTTGCAGGTGTTTGATAAGTGGTCAATAGGCTTTATGGGACCAGTACAACCACTAGGGAAGAAGGCATGGGCCAGATATATCATTATTGCGATTGAATACTTAACTAAGTGGTTAGAGGCACAACTTGTAAAATATTGTAGCATTGCTACCACTGCGAAGCTTATTTTTGAATATATCTTGTCTCGGTTCGGCTGCCCTAAGATTTTGATGAGTGATAAGGGCACACACTTCTTGAATGAGACAATTGCTACATTGCTTGAGGAATTCCAGCTATATCATCAGAAGAGTACACCTTATCACCCTCAATTGAATGACACAATAGAAGCCTTCAACAAAATTCTAGAAAACACTTTGACAAATATTTGGAATGCGAAGCGAAATGATCGGGCTGTACACATACCAGCGATCTTGTGGGTGTACATGACTGCCTGCAAAAAGTTGACAGGAGAAACACTATTCAGACTAGTATATGGGCAGGAGGCTGTAATTCCCATAAAATACATAGTGCCAAGTTTACGGATTGCAACAGTTACGGACATGGCTGACCGCGATACCATGGAAGAACGACTCATGCAACTCGTTGAGTTGGAGGAGGATCGCTTCTCGGTTGGATTTCATCAGTAGGTGCAAAAGGATCATGAAAAGGCGTGGCATGATCACCATATCAAACAATGCACCTTTAATATTGAAGCTTTAGTGTTGCTAAATGACAGTAAGTTCACAAAGTTCCTGGGAAAATTTCAGATGCATTGGTTGGGGCCATATCTTGTGACATAAATTACACATGGAGGCGTATTTCAACTTACGAAGATGAATGGAGAATTATTTCCAAGAAAAGTCAACGGGAGTCGATTGAATTTGTATAGGGGTGATCCCGCCCTTGCACAATGACTAGATGATTGCGGGATAGTCTCAGTACTCCAAGTAGCTGCAAAGAAGTACGAGACTATGAACTACATTGCCCAAAAGTTAAAAAGGCACAATAAAGGGGCTGCGCGACAAGTCGAAGGATGGCGCCGAGGGGAGTTGCATCGAAGGAGCTATGCTAGGTGGATGGGTCCCGTGTAGCATGGCCAAAAAATGATCGTTGGATTCACTGTCGCTGATTTGATGGTGATTTTTTCTGTTGGAAGGAGTGAGGAAAAAGCATTTATGGAGCATATATTTCGAAATTTGCAGACAAATGTGCATTAATGACCAGGAATTGGAGGGAACAGTTGGATTTGAATTCAAATTGATATGTAAATATGGCATCTCACTCCGCATTCAAACACTTTTCTTTCTGAGAGTTTTCCTTAAGATTTTCGCCTTGCTTTGCACCAAGTAAAGTGATATATGTCTGAGAAGGATTGGGAGGAACTTCTTTCATGGCTGCAATTCGCAAACTTGCCTGATTGGAACCGTAAGATCTTCCTTGAGAGGATGACTACAACTCACTCCGAGATGGAGCAAGCCCAACCTATACTGACTGCGCCTAGGTCACCAAGGCCTAAGCCATCTGCTTCCACGATGAGAGATAAGAAGTAGAAAAAGCCTCAACAGGTATCGGTGCGACAATCACCTCAGAAAAACCCGACTGAAATCCGCCAGAAAGGGAAGATGTATCAGTCCAAAAAATGACAGAGCCCTTGGATCTAGATGAGGAAAAACTGCATGAGGGCATAGAGGAGATTGATGCAGAGGAGGTTGAGCCGATAACTCGGTTGCCGAAGTATATCCCACCCTGTAAAGCCACCACTAAAGCGCCAAAAGATCTAGATAATGTGAAGTTTATGGTTTCCACACCATTATTGCCAGAGAGTGTGTTGTTTCAGGGAAATTTGTTGGGTTGTATACCAACTCTGAAAATGGAGGATTGGGACCTAGAGGACCATGAGAAATTTCCTCAATTGTCATCGAAAAAGTACCTGTCAAAGGTATTCTATAAAGAATCGAACGTTACACGGCTGGAACCAATAAAATAGGTGACTAGTGTTGGGGTCGCGGGGCTCCTCAATATGTTGTGGGTGCTACACTTCAGTCACACCAATATTAACACCATATGTATGCGCCAACTGTTGACGCTGGTACACGATGGGTGTCTCTAGTTGGGAGAACCCATCTTGATCACGAATATGTTGATCCATAGAATAACATTGCTGCCATACCAAGGAGTGGACCCGACAGAGGCATTTGTAGGTAAATTGTAGGAGAAGTTGGCAGACCAAATGAGGGGTCAATTTGGTCTAGTGATCAAGTCATGTGGGTACTCCATTCAGGCCATATCAGATGGTGTGGTGCAGCTTGTTGCACAGATCTTAGCTGGTAAGATCATGAGAAAATGTCACGTAGATGAAGTACTAGCATCCATTGTTTCTTTGGCTGCGGAGTGCGTGAAAGGAGTCCAGTATAACTGAGCTCAATATTTATGTAAAGAGTTTCTGGAGGACTGCAGGGAGGCCCAAGATGAGGGAAAGGCATTCCACTACGTCTAGTTGTTGTTGTTGATCACTTTAGTGGCCTGGAGGACGCCTGAAGAGAACCAATTTCCTTAATAGGACTTGGATTTACTGGAGGCTACAATGTTCGTTTTTCTATGGGCTACTAAAGAGCCCGTACACATAATGGAGACAAAGATATTTTGGGTTTTGTTCGAGACCGAACTAAGGATGTTGATCAACTATCAGCCAAGGTTATCAGCCACTTTGTATGCACAATACGAAAAGTGTTGATGTTGGAATAACACTTTTTTTTTTTTTGGGTAAATTTTCAACATTTTGAAATAATGGTGTAAAAGATTTTGTTATGACTTCGAAAAACATTAAAATTTCAAAAAAATAATGAAAATATAAAATTAAAAATAAAAACAACGAAAAAACACAAAAAAAAAAGTTAAAAGAAATACCAAAATGTAAATAAAAATATATATAAAAAACAAAACATAAAATTAAAAAAAAAAAGAATCAATCATAAAAATGTAAAAAAAAAACAAAATTAACCTATAAAATGTAAGAATTAAAAAACTAAAAAAATTTAAAGAAATAAATAATAAGAAAAACATATTTTCAAAAAAATAACATTTTTTTTTAATGTGGTAAACCATAAAAAAATTCGGAGAGAAAAATAAAAATAAAAATACTATAAAATTAAGTAAAAATAGGAAATTTTGAAAAAGCATTAAGAAAAACTAAAAAAAAATAAAAATAAAAACAAACTAGATTAAAAAGAATAGAGAAATAATAAAAAAATCGAAAAAAAAAAAGAAATTTAAAAACTACAAAAAATAAGATTAAAAACATTTTCAAAAAACCCTAAAAAACAAAAATATGCTGAAATTAAAAATAAAATAAAATAAAAACCCGAAAAACAATTAAAATTAAAAAATACATATTTTCAAATTAAAAAATAAAATAAAAACATTTAAAATTATTAAAAAAAAACAATATATTTTGATTAAAAAAAAAACATTTCAAATTTTGTATTAAAAAATTTAAAATTTGAATATGACAATAATTTAAAATTTGGATTTAAAAAAAACACATTAAAATTAAAAAAAGCTAAATATGTTTTTGATATTTTTTAAAATAACATTTAAAATATTTAATATATATATATATATATATATATATATATATATATATATTTTACAAATATATATAAAATTAAAAAAAACATTTAAGATATATATATATATATATATATATATATATATATATATATATGAAAGTTAGTTTTTATTTAAAAAAACAATTTTATCGGCCATTGCTCTCACGAGCGGTCGGACGGTCGCTATTTGATTCCTAGAATCGAATAACAACTTCTCGGCAATCCCCACGGGTGGCCGGGTGGTGGTTATCTGATTCTCAGAAGTGGATAGCCATCGTTCGGCTGCCCCTACTGGTGGTTATCTGATTCTCAGAATCGGATAGCCACTGTTTGGCTGCCCCTAGTGGTGGTCCTCTGATTCTCAGAATCGGATAACCACCGCTCGTGGTTATCAGATTCTAAGAATCGGATAGCCATCGCTCAGCCGCCCCATGGGTGTGGCCGAGCGGTGGCTATTCGATTTTGAGAATCTGATAACCACCACCCGGCCACCCCCACACGCGGCTGAGTGGTGGCTATCCAATTCTCGGAATCGGATAGCCACCGCCCAACCGCCCGTGGGGGTGGCCAGGAAGTAGTTATTCGATTCTCGGAATCAAATAGCCACCGCCCGACCGCTCATGGGGGCAGTGGCCGATAAAATTGTTTCTTTTAAATAAAAAATAAATTTTGTTTTTTTTTTTAAATACAATAAACATATTTAACAAAATTTATTTTTTATTTAAAAGAAACAATTTTATCGGCCACCACCCCATGGGTGGCCTGACGGTGGCTATTTGATTCCGAGAATCGAATAGCCACTTCCCGGCCACCCCCACGGGCGGTTGGGCGGTGGCTATTTGATTCCGAGAATCGAATAGCCACTTCCCAGCCACCCCCACGGGCGGTTGGACGGTGGTTATCCGATTCTCGGAATCGGATAACCACCGCCCAACCACCCGTGGGGGTGGCTATTCGATTCTCGGAATCAAATAGCCACCGCCTAGCTGTTGCTGGTGGCAGTGGCCGATAAAATTGTTTTTTTTAAATAAAAAATAAATTTTGTTTTTTTTTAAATACAATAAACATATTTAACAAAATTTATTTTTTATTTAAAAAAAAACAATTTTATTGGCCACCGCCCTCACGAGTGACCGGGAGGTGGCTATTTGATTCCGAGAATCGATTAGTCACTTCCCGGCCACCCTCACGAGTGGTTGGGCGGTGGCTATCCGATTCTCGGAATCGAATAGCCACCACTCAACTGCCTGTGGGGGGTGGCCGGGTGGTGGTTATTTGATTCTCAGAATTGGATAGCCACCACTCGGCTGCCCGTGGTGGTTATCTGATTCTTAGAATCGGATAGCCACCGCTCGGCCGCCCTTGGTGGCTATCGGATTCTGAGAATCAGATAACTACCACCCGACCACCCCCACAGGCAGCTGAGTGGTGGCTATCCGATTCCGAGAATCGGATAGCCACCGCCCAACCGCTCGTGGGGGTGGTCAGGAAGTGGCTATTCGATTCTCAGAATCAAATAGACACTGTCAGGCTGCTCGTGGAGGCGGTGGCCGATAAAATTGTTTTTTTAAATAAAAAATAAATTTTATTAAATATGTTTATTGTATTAAAAACAAAAAAATTTATTTTTTATTAAAATAAACAATTTTATTAGCCACCGCCCCCACAAGCGGCTGGACGGTGGCTATTTGATTCCGAGAATCGAATAGCCACTTCCTGGCCACCCCCATGGGTGGTTGGGTAGTGGCTATCCGATTCTGCCCCCACAAGCGGCTGGACGGTGGCTATTTGATTCCGAGAATCGAATAGCCACTTCCTGGCCACCCCCATGGGTGGTTGGGCAGTGGCTATCCGATTCTCGGAATCGGATAGCCACCACTCAGCGGCTTGTGGGGGTGGCCGGGTGGTGGTTATCTGATTCTCAGAATCGGATAGCCACCGCTCGGCCACCCCACAGGCGGCTGAGCAGTGGCTATCCGATTTTGAGAATCGGATATCCACCTCAAGGGCGGTCAGGGGGTGGTTATCTGATTCCGAGAATCAGATAGCCACCGCCTGACTACCGGTGGGGGTGGTTATCCGATTCTTGGAATCAAATAGCCATCGCCCGACCGCCCATGGGGGTGGCTATCCGATTCTCGGAATTGAATAGCCATCGCTCGGATGCCTGTGGGGGTGGCTATCCAATTCTCGGAATCGAATAGCCATCGCCCAGTTTTGCATGGAGGTGGCTATCCAATTCTCGGAATCGGATAGCCATTGCCCAGCCACCCATTGGGGTGGCCAGACGATGGCTATCTGATTCTTAGAATCAGATGGCCATCGCTTGGCCACCCAACGGGTGGCTGGGTAGTGGCTATCCGATTTCGATAATCAGATAGCCACCCCCACGGGCAGTTGGGCGGTGGTTATCCAATTCCGAGAATCAGATAGCCACTGCCTGACCGCCCATGGGGGTGACTATCCAATTCTCGGAATCGAATGGCCACCGCTTGTGGGGGCGTGGCTCTAGGTGGCAGAGCTGTGTGCAGATATATTTCTTAAAGTTTTAATCATAAAGATATGTTTTTTAAAGTTTTAAATGTTTTTTATTTTTTAAAAACTGAAAATATATGTTTTTTTTTGAATGGTTTTTTTAAAATCATATATATATATATATATATATATATATATATATATATAATATATATATATATATATATATATATATATATATTAAATTTTAATTGTTTTTTGGTTGTTAATGTTTTTAATCTTGATTTTAATAGTTTTTTAGATTTTTCTATTTTTAGTTACTTAATTTTATAGTTTTAATTTTATTTTTTCTTTTTGCCAACTTTTTTTATGGTTTACACACACACACACATATATATTTTATGTTTTTTTTGTCTTTTTTTTTTTTGATATATATATTTTTATATTTGGTTTTTTTTTTTGTTTTTATTTTTTTTTAATTTAAAGTCAAAAAATAAGTCTTTTCAAAAAAAGGTCTGATGTAGAATCACCACTTTTTTTAAATCAGCATACATATTACTAACATTCTAAAACGTAATGTACATAAAAAAATATAAAGTGCAAAAAACTATGCTCTAAAAAAATGTGTGTTTTGCATCCCCCCTTTTCAAAATCGGGTCACTCTTTTGCTATCTCTACGAAACGAGTAACATTGTCAGTTCCCGTTTCAAAGTTTACATTGTTATTAAGGAAGGAAGGTTTCCGCGAGGTGTATTTGGATAATATGATGATGATTTAAGAAACATTAGAATTACTCAATGCCTCAAAGGTTTGTTCTTTTTGTCTCTCTCTCTCTCTCTATATATACATATAGATAAAGTTTATTATTGACTAGGGTTGTGATTGTGCATGATCTCTCCATAAGAATGTTGAACATTTGAAGCATGCTTGGATTGGTGGATATATTTGGATTAGTTGATAAGGAGAGATGATGCATATTTAGGTGACAAGATGCTTGGGAGGATATTTGGCCGATCTGTGATGATGTCTAGATCCTGTGGTTTTGGAGCTTTGACCTTGGATACACACTTAGATACTTGAGTTGGCGTTAGAGATAAAGAATGATGGTACCTAGAGTGGCTAAATCTTGGAACACACCTTAGTCCTACTTGATTAGAATACCTTGGGCATGTATCTAATCTATAGCACTATGTGTGTTGTGACTATTCGTAGAACTTATGCTTTTGAGATCTTCCATGTACCTCTGTATATATGTAAATTATGAATACCTCCCTAGTTAAGAGGGAGTGTTGAAGAATGTAACTAGTGTTAGTCTTCATAGTTGTATTAATCAAAAGTAAAGAAAAATATTTTTAATTAAAGAAATATTAACTTATTAAAGCATGGGTTTCATGCTTAGGTCAATGGCCAATAAGTCAAAGCACCAATTGTGTGCTCTAGGGTTTATATCCCGAGTTAAGGTCATATTCATGATGTAAAAGACCCTTCATGGGCACCTTTAGTCGAGGAAGAAAAATATTTCTATGTCAAAATGGACTCCAACACAATGTCAACCCCTATCCTACATGTTGGTCTAACTCTCCTACAAGTTATCCTCAATGGAGCCTCATTCTACTATATATATTGAAGCAACTCAACCTATTGATAGACACTCACACTCGGATATTCGATTTGCATTTTCAGCTAAAGAAAGGTAATGTGGAGACCTAGAAAAGGAAGAGTCAAGTAAAGAATACAAGAAGGGAATTTTTCAAGCTATGGAGAACTAAATTTTGAGGTCATACATGTGATATTGAAGTTGGTTATAGTGGTCGAGATTAAGAGATTGAATTGCAGAAGTTGCAGGAAGAAGAAGACAAGGATCTAGGGTACTACTTGTGTTAAGGGATGACTTGGTGATTTTTTGTTTTTGATCAAAAGTCAGGAATGTATCAATATAATTTGAATATGCTAATGGAAGAGTTTGACTAGGCTTTCCCCTTCATAGGGGTTTTTCCCTAGCTAAGCACCTATATCTTGTGTTTCCTTGTTGTCTTTGAATTTTTGGCAATTTCCTTGATGATAATAATTCCATAACAAAGAAGAAGAATAAATAACTAATCACAAGAAATTTTCAAGTAAAAGAGAAATAAAATTAATGAGAAGGCCTAACATGTTTCCCTAGATTTCTGAACACAAATTGGGGCAGGTTATGAACAAGTTTAAAACTTGAGTATCTCTCCAACCAAAAAGACCCACAAGGCATGAAACCTATCAAGTGAAATAGTGTGATGAGGGATACCAATATAGAGTGGTCTTGCACCCAAATCACTAAATTTTGTACGCATAATATTAAACAAGTACATCATATCAACGATCCATTCAGCGTTTGACATCAATGAAATTTGCTTCCAACGATCTCCTCCTTTTTCATTGATGTCAATACTCATGCTCCCCTTGTATTCATGCTTCACTTCCTTTCTCTCCCCCTTTGACATCAATGGTGAAGGGTGACTTGTTTCTTTGGGTTTGCTCCTATTGAACATATGGCACTCAACAAAACCTTTTTCTTCCTACCCTTCCCTTATTTGTTGTCCCTAATGCTCTTTATTTGTTGTCCCTAATGCTCTTGTACTTGGATATAATATTGTTTTTCTTTGCTTGGTCTAGAACGTATATGTTGTTTGGTATTCTTGTAGTTGTTGCAACCATTCTTCCTAGTATTCTTCTATGATTTTGCATTCCAGGAATCAAAAAAGATATTATACCGTTGATCACACATTGTTTTGACATTGAGAAGATTGTGCTTGAAATCCTCAATCATAATTTTTTTTTCTTCTTTTAAATGTTCACTTGCAAGATTTACTACACTTTTTCCAAGTATTTTGACAGAGGAGTTATCACCAAACTCAACACTACTACTTTTCCTTTTAGGTTGACAAATTTGCTTTGATATACCATCCTACGTGTCGAGCATTCATTTTCTATGGACCATTCATCTTTCCTATCTTCAACAATCTATGCTAGATTACAATCTTCTTCTTTTTCTTTCCCCATATCATAGTTGGATTCTCTATCTTTATGAATGGAGCATTTTCTTTACAAACCTGCAATTTTTTGCCTTGTGACCAAGATTATTGCACTTGTATCATACAATGTTTTGATTCATTAGTGGTTCAAATCGAATGGAGTTTTTGTTAGTAGATACATGAACATTTCGTGATCCATGGTCATTTCTTGCAAATACATAATCATTCTTACTTCTTACATAATTGCATCTTGTATTGATTTTATAATGAATTTATCCACGCCTGAAATTTCTGCAAGGGTAAAAATGACCAAGAAAAATATCTTCTGAAGTTATTGTACCTTGGAGGTGGTCCAATCCATTGTTGATACTTGTCCTTGATTTCAATGTTGTCTTCTCTGTGATGGATGTTGGAAATATCAACATAATTTCTTAACCCCTTTTTAGTTTCTTCCATTGGAGGCTTGGAGCTTGTGTCCTCTTTGCTTAGAGATGCACTTGCATAGACAAGACCTATTTATCACTTAGTGATATTTTGCAGTTGAGAAAGTTATCCAACACTAGTGATTTGTTCAAGTTCTTATTGAGCTTATCAACTTCAACCCTCAATGAAACAACTTCCCATTAGAGAAACTTTGAGGTCAACAATGAGCCTCAAAACAAAAATGTACAACAAATCAAATTTATGAGAACCAATAGGATTTAATATGATGATGTCAACCATGGGGGATGATTCACCATTTTTGAAGTAAAAAGGTAAAAACAAAAAAATTATTTTTTCAACTCGTATTTTCAACTTATCTCCATATGATTTTACTCAAACTTTGAGTGGGATCACTCGTTGGATGCAAAATTTAATTTTGCATTCAAGTAATATCCATGATGCATACTTTCGATGGGCCCTACTACATGAAAAATGTGAAATACATGAAAAAACGTGATTGCAATTACGTTTTTCCATGCATTTCACATTTTTTGCATAGTAAGGCCCACCAAAAGTGTGCAACATGGGTACTCCTTGGATGAAAAATTAAACTATGCATCCAATGAGTGGTTCCACTAGAAATTTGAGTAAAATTGTAGGGAGATAAGTTGAACATACAAGTTGAAAAAGTAGTTTTTTTTTTTCCTCCAGAACTTGATGACTTAATATAATCTTATTTTATTATTTCCACTATTCTTTTATAATATTCTTAGGAGGCCCATTTTAGACCTCAAAATTTCTCTAATTCGCTTCAAGCTTCTTACAATATTCTTCTTTCTTCTTCATTTGGATATTCATTA
The DNA here is from genome assembly GCA_031772625.1 of Pinus tabuliformis. Lineage (NCBI taxonomy): Eukaryota > Viridiplantae > Streptophyta > Pinopsida > Pinales > Pinaceae > Pinus > Pinus tabuliformis. Next base: position 473,778,998 of record CM062816.1, read on the forward strand.
CTTCCTCAAATCTTTTTTCTTCTTCAAGGTGGACCTTTAAAGAGATGTTTTATTCACCACATTTTTCAAGTAATCAATTCTCTATTTTTGTTTCTAAGCTTGCCATCTTTTTTTTCATTGTTCTTCAATTTTTCTTTAAGATCTTCATCTTCTTGTTTAGTTTCTTAATCATTTATGAGTCCCCAAAAATAATCTATATTCATGTTTGATTATCTTGTTTCTTCATTTGAATCAACGACTTTTTCATCATGATCATTATTTTGGGTTTCTTGGGTTATGAAGAGAACTTCTCTTGCATCTCCTTCTTTAGTATCACTTTCATCTAAAGAGTTATTTTCTTCTTTAGAATAAATAATTTTCTTGTGGACACTTTTCTTTTCCCCAAAAGGACATCTCTTAGCATAATGACCTATTCTTCCATAATTGAAACATTTAAAGGGTAAATTACCTTTATGTTTAGGATTCCCCTCTTGATCTTTTTGACGAAATTTGCTTCTTCTTCATATGATTCATTGTGTTGTGTTCCTTTACCTTTAGTTATTTGTTTCTTATATTCTATGTAGCTTTAAAATTTGCTTCTCTGTTTGACTCTCTAGCTTATGTATTTTTTCTCATTTTGTATGTTGCGAGGGTGCCATGTAATTCATCCATTGTCATTTTGTTCAAATTCCTAGTTTCGTCTATGGAAGATACCTCAATATCATATCTCAAGGGAAGCGATCTTAACAACTTTCATACGATCAAGGATTCTTTGACTTCTTCTCCTAATTCTCTGATGGTGTTGACAACTTCACCTACTCTGAGTAAATATGATGCAATATTTTATATTTCATCCATTTTTAGATTTTCAAATTGTGCTCTATGCCATTGAAGTTTGACTTGTTTGGATTTATCATCACCTTTATAAATACTTTTATGTGTATCTGAGACCTATTAGCTATGATGTGCATTATCATGTTGGTCTTAACAGTTCTTGATGATCCACTTATGATGGCATGATGAGCCTTTGAATTAAAGCTAAATAATTTCCTTTCATCATGATCAGTTGGAGGATTTTTTGGATTTTTGTATGCATTAACAATGGAGAGACAAACATCCACTCCTAAAGCCTTCAAGTAGGTTTTGATGTTACTGCTCCATAAGCCATAGTCATTTCCATCAAATACTTGAATTGTTCTTGAAGAGACGTTTTCCACTTTATTCATGTTTTTCACCTTCTTCCCTCTAGTGATTAGATTGTTTTGAGGGTCGGCCTTCTTTGATACCAATTTTTGGAAATATCAACAATGTCGAGAGGGGGATAAATCATTATTGAGCCCTTTCAAAAACTTTTACATTATTATAAGTCAATAAACTAGTGTACGAGAGATCATTAACAAAATTGTAACAATCATACATAAAACTCAATAATGAGGATAAGTTCATAAATTCATATATTCATGATGAGATAAAAATATCCAATATTTATGAGCTCTAAATGAATGGAGGCTACAACCCCCTAGGATTTTGTCAACAACAACTGACAGGGATCACAAACTCTCTTTAGTTCTCTTGCACCAAGAGTAAGGAGATTACAACCCTCTTTGGATCAAGCTCCAACTTTTGTTTGGTATGCTTCAAACGTTGAACAAGTCATCTTGAAATTCCATTTTCCATGCTCAACCAAGTACTCCATTTCTCACTTTTCTATCAGTGGCCTTCCTCAGCAAGGTCACAACTCTTTAACTCAACTCCTTTCAATCTCAAATTATGTCCTTTAATTCGGCCTTTGTGGTTTGCAATAACAATGACTTTGGCCTACAATAAGGGGGATAAATTCAACCTGTAATGAAAATGTATTCTTATAAAGATGTGCACAATAGAGAGCCTGGTCTAGTATCAAGTCTAAGGCTTGGATCTGAGGTATTTTCTCCAACAAGAAATACATAATCAAAACCATGAATAACCTCAGAGAATTTCCTAGAGTAGATGATTTAACAAAGCAATACCCATGAACTAAATCTCAAAAAGAACCCCAACTTTAGATCCTTCCTCTATAGTTGGATTGAGCCTAAACACGACTTTGTCTATGGAAATTTTTTGGATTTTAACAATCCTTGTCAGTGAGCCTTTCCTCCTTAAACTCATCCTCATAAATCAAAAGAAAAGTATGCCCAACACTTATAGCCTGATAAAACTAACTCAATAGAGATCTCAGTCTACTAAAGATTAGAAAACACTGTGTCTTTTTAGCCTTGATCATTGCTCTTCATGTCACACAATTTCTTCTTCTTTTTGCCTCAGTCTACTCTAGTGAGTTCAAAGATGTTATATGCCTAGATAGATGCTCTAAATTGCTTCCTTAAAATTCCTACGATTATTGTTATTTCTACATTTGGAGGGAGGCCTATTTAAGGTCCAAGTTGATCCTAAAATATGAAAAATTTCCTTTTTGAAGGACACATCTATTTTTGGATCTGACTTAAAGTTGATTTGGCATAAATTAATTATTTTGAATTTAAACATGAAATCTTTCTTTTCTGCAATGGAGGATGACTTCTTAATTTTCATGGACCACCATGATTGGGGTTTTGACTGTATTGAACTTATTTGTGTCATGCATTTTATGTGGGGTCAAAATCATTCCACTTGGGGCAGATTTTAAAAAAGTTTGAAACTTGAGTATCTCTCCATCCAAAAATACCCACAAGGCATGCAACCTATCAAGTGAAATGCCACGATGAGGGCTATCAACCTAAAGTGGTCTTTCACCCAAATCACTAAATTTTTTACACATGTCATCAAACAAGTAAATCGTATCAATGGCCCTTTCTACCTTTGACATCAATGGAAATTTCTTCCAACAACTAAGTCATTTGCTTGATATTTTATATGAACATGATTGTTCCTTACAACAGTTCCAAATTCTTCCCAAATTTGACCTTCTATACTAATAAAACTAAGCTTATGAGTCAAAATCCATTCATGGCTACATATAATAGTAGAAACAGGATCAACAACTTGAGATAAGAATGGCCCTCTATATCTAGGGGAAATCAACATTTTTCAAAGATGATAGAATTTTGTACCACGCCTATCCTAATTTTATCCACATCCCTAACCTTCCAAACTAACCAAGTCCCTATGAAAGAAAATGCCAAGACAATAAAATTCCATATAACGAAAACATTGTGGATAGGTTTGAAAAAAGATATGATCCATTCTTCCACACTTAAACACTCAATATATTTTTGAATACCATATTATACCATAAGGTATTCCTTTCAATAATCCTCCAAATAGTTGTTGGGACAGGGTCCACTGGGGTAAATTTTGTAATCATTTTTGTTAATTATGTAAAGTCTCTGCATTTTGAGGAGCGAAGCGTGAAGGTCGTTGGAGTCAAAGGGACTTTAGTGCCTTAGTTTGTTAGAAGATAGGATGTTTTTTGACTCGCCCATGGTTCACAAGCCATGGAATTTTAATGAAAGAAGCTATATAAAGAAGTCATAGCGGGTCATAGGACGTCAATTAAGAATAGAAGATTATTGTATGGGCAAGTAGTCTGAGGCAAAAAATTCTATTTTCTGTACTTAGTCCAAGGGGAAGGCTCCTACAGCCGTGTACGTGGAGACCTTGGTAAGTCTGCAAGCTGAGTGTGTGGGCCCCTACAACTATGTGCGTAGGGAGGAAGAGTCTGTAATAGAAAGATTATATCTAATAAAAACTATTTTGGAGCAATAACTGTGTATATGTGCCTTGATATTTACTTATGCAATTTATGTGTATTCACTTTGTTTTCTGCATTTATCTGAAGAAACATTTAAGTGATGCACGAAAGTGGTATATATACGTGTTTACTTGCTATTTTGAATGTTTAAAGTATTCCTCAAAGGGTTAGATTCTGTTTTCTGTAAATTACTGTGATTTTTTCATTTTAAGGGTTAAGGTTCTCTAAGGTCGGGATAAAGCCTAGAAGCAATAGAAACCCATCATACAAACCTCTAGATGCAAAAACCTGGTTTTGTCATCCCCCACTGCTGCTTCGGGTTAGAATGCAACCTATGCTACGTGGGTTGTTGCCAAAAGGACCAGTAGTTTAGGGATTTGTTGGTTGGCACAACTAACTCTGAACCTGTGTTAGGACCCCTCATGCCAACAAATGGTTTCGTTGTCTGGACCGAGATCTGTCTGAGGAATGCGTGATGTCGAATAAATGTTTCCCAACTAAGAAAGAAATCGAGAAGTGGATAGATCAGAAGCTGCACGAATTTGCAGCCTAGGAAAATAGGAATCCACATCTGTCAAAGGAGGAATGGTTGAATAGATAGCTATATACAAACGAGCATGCAATTTTCCTCTACTATTTTTCGTGCCAATTACACCTGCGGTTTTCTAAATTGGCAGATGATCAAGGTACGTGGAAGTTGGACAACCCTATTGTGTGGACTCCAGAGTTGGTAAGGCTTCTAGAAGCTTCAAAAAACAATATTGCGAGGGTTGTCGACTACTGGATCGATAACATTTTGTGCTGGTTCATCACTGAGTTCACGATCGATACAACTGTAAGTTATAGCGATGCTGAACGATGATTCTTTAAAGGATCTAGAGGTAAGTATCGAAAATCCCTGAAGACATGGATTAAAATGCTATTGTGTGAGAAAATGGTTATGCCATTAAATTAATGTTTAGAAGAGATTTGATGAGAGCTACGCGAAGTGGAAAAACATTCAAAGGAATTATAGATTCAGGTGTTAGTATTGTCCTATGTTGGGAGAATCTGATAGTGACGAAGAAATTAGTGTTCTCAGGACACCTCTAGGTGCGCTACAGATGGTAAAGCATGCTATTGTGGGGATACCAAATACATCCAATTCGCCTCCACCATCACCTCCATCTCACACACATACACCAACACCTCCACCTTCACCTCCACCTCCACTATTCAATATGGGCAACGCTATTAAGATGCTCATATTCAGAGGGGTGGGGATAGAAGACCCTGAAAAATTTTGGTTTGTCACTGATGTTGTGTGGAAGTCACAACAGGTTATAGATGATGATTTGAAGAAAGCATAGGTGGTTACAACACTGCAGGATAGAGCGCTAAGCTGGTATATTAAGTATTGTTCGAATCATCCAAATGTAACACTATACGAAACAAAGAAGGCACTCTAATGAATTCTATAAGCCTAAGTCGCAACCCCAGTCAGTGGCAGAGGTCAAAGAGATCTAGTAGAAGGCAAATGAGTCTTCATGGGACTTTGATTAGAGACTGAAGTGTCTATTCAAGTAGGCTAATATGCAGATCATGGATGATCAACATAGGGATTGGTACATTTCTTCGTTGTTACCCCATCTAAGGTTGTTGTTTTCACAACAGAAAATTGGCATGCAGGATGAAGGATTAGAGATTGCTACGAGATTGGAAGCTTCACCCATTCAGGATACAAATTTGGGGGTGCAAAAGATTCAGTCGCAGTTGGCTAGCTTACATATGGAGTTACAGAGCCTCAAAAAGGGGAAGGAAGTCCAGACTGAGGTTTGCGCAGAAGTTTGGTGCTTGAAATGCAAAGGTCGTGGTCATGATAAAGACCATTTCTCGGTCTATCAGAATTTTCTTATTGGGGGAGGCCCTTTCCCCCTGGCCAAAAAATACCGTTGGGCTGAGCATGGGAGTAGAACCATGGTGCTCTATTTGTTAGGTTACAGGCTAACATGCGACAGATATTTTTCATTTACTACAAAAGTTTGTATAGACCGCCTAGCAGTTGTTTTGCAATTTCTGCAAATCTGTAGGTCATGATGAGCACCATTGTCGAAGCTATGAATTGATGATGGATAGAAAACCTACATATAGAATGCAGACAAGGACTCGCCCTCAACAAGATCAGGGTGCAATTTCAGGGCGTAGAGGATTCCAAGGCTGAGGAAGAGGGAGAGGAGGAGGAGTTGGAAGGGGTCGTGGTCAGATCATCTGTTACAACTGTGGGGAAGCAAGTCATTTTGCACGTGATTTCCAGAATCCAGCACACCCTTCTGTTAATATTGTCGACAACTTGACCATGTTATAGAATATTTCCCAATGTTTATCGCAAATATGCAAGAAAAGAAGACTCAGACCCAACAACCTACGCAGAACATCCATATGATGAGGTCAGAGACTCGCAAAGATGGGCCCAGTGTCAATATTGTTACGCGAAGCGGTGTATCTACTGGAGAAGATAAGGGGGAACAAACAGAAGCCAATGTGTGGGTTCACAAGGATGCTGATAAGGATACGAGATTTGAGGTAAATAAGGTGAGGGAAACATTTATGGAAGCAAAGAGGAGCTTCGCGGATGAAGGAGATTCTACATTAGGCACTCAAAATATGCGAAAGTCTGAAGAGACCAGTTATGTGCAGGAGAGAGAACCGTCATTATTAACATCATTTTTAAAGGCCTATATGAAAATCCTAAGGGATAAGAAGGCATTAGAAGGACTGCAAGAATTGATAAATAATTGCACTGATAAGAATAAACCTATACCAGAACAACGCATAGTACATAAGGTGGGAAAAAGTAAGAATATAACTCGTCGCGAAATGAGATTAACTGCCTAGCTTGGAGAATACGAAATGGACCAGGTAATTCTTGATTTAGGGTCTCATGCAAATGTTTTGCTGAAACAAACCTTGGAAGGAATGGGAAGACTAGCGCTACAGTGGTCCTTGATCCAGTGGAGAATGGTCAATCAGTAGAAGATTATTCCTATGGGGTGCCTACATGGAGTGACTGTGGATATTGAAGGGGTGTGTGCTATAAACGACTTTGACGTGATCGAAATAGTGGATGACAGTAACCCATATCAAACATTACCCTAATTTGATTGGGCATTTGATATAAACGCGATCATCAACCTGAAGAAGCGCATCATGGCATTTGTAAAGAAATAACTAAGGGAGATTATGCCGTTGGATCCAGCCAAAGCTACGCATTATACTGAACCAATCCACGATTATGATTAAGATGATGACATTGAGCAGATCTATAAGCTGACTGTGTGGGATGAAGATTGGATCAACCCTATGGTGGATGGGCGAATCATGTGGGATAAGGAAAAATCCTGTAATTCAGATTCAGATGAGGAGCTTGAACACTAACAAAACCAATTGCATGAAGTATCATCGTTGCGCTGCAACAGGATTACCAAATCGTTACGATGTATATCCACCGAGGTACGCAATTTACCGTATTATGATGGTTTAGAGGATGTCAATTTATTTCTGGATAAATTTGAAAGGGATGTACTGGAGGAACATCGGTTCCAAGCGTTAGACATTGTGTTGCAAGCTACGCCTACTCGTTGGTGGGGCACACATAAGAACAATTTTGCAGATTGGAAGGAGTATCGAAGAATGATGAAGTTGAGGTTTGGGTACGCTAATACCTACATTATGGAGAAATACATAGGGAAGGACAATCCATGTGAGCACTTAGCGCATTGGAAAAAAGAATGGGGAGAAGAAGCACAACTGGAGTGGGTTCATATCTTCTGCCACACTTTGGATACAATCCCGATGAACTGGTATCTGGAAACGAAGCTGCGACACGAGACTGTAGAATGGGATGTTTTGAAAGAAATATTTCTTCTAACTTTTAGCTTTGAAGATGGATTTGAATGTGTTGATGAAGCATTACAGGAGATTAAAGATGAAATATTCAAAATCCCTAAAGAACTGGCTGAATGGGTACAACTAGATTGGGGTACGCAGTTGCGCCATGCACTTGAATGCTACAATGTGACCATGAAGGATGGCGAGGAAGATCCCAGGAACGTCCACGTTCTTGAGTCTAAAGGACAGGGTGAAGTCGAGGGACCTAAGACATAAATCCTTGATATATCAGAGCCCTTAAAGACCAGGCAGGTGAATACTAGATCGGAAGCGCAACCGAAGTTTGCAAACATACGTAACTATTGGGACGAAGATATAGTAGATAAGGTCACAAAGCTATTATGAGAGTATCAGGATTTGTTTCCCACCAAGTTATTTGATATAAAAGGGATAGTAGGGGATCTGGGAGTCATGAAGATCACTTTGAAGCTAGATGAAAAGCTAGTGAAACAATGCCCCTACCAATTAAATGCTAAGTATAAGGAAAATGTGTGCAAGGAATTAGATAAAATGCTTGAAGCCGGAATCATTGAACCTGTCAAGGAATCAGACTGGGTTTGTCACATGGTGGTTCAAGAAAATAAAACACAGGGCGAAATTCAGATATGCATAGAATTAAGGAAGTTGAATGATGCATGTGTCCACGATCCATTCCCTACACCATTCACGGATGAGGTAATGGAGAATGTTAGTGGACAAGAATTTTATTCATTCATGGATGAATTCTCAGGGTACCATCATATCAAGATCGTATTGGAGGACCAGAGTAAAACCCCCTTCGCGACTGAATGGGGTTATTTTCAGTATACAGTGATTCCTTTCAGGCTCAAGAAAGCCCTTGCAATTTTCTCTAGAGTAGTAGTTGCAAATTTCAAGGAATTTATCCATAAGTTTATGGAGGTCTACTTCGATGACTGGACAATGTTCGAGTTAGTAAAGCAACATGTTTCTAGTCTATGCCTCATGTTGGATACTTGTCGAAAGCATCAGATAGCCCTTAATTTTAAGAAATGCATATTCTGTGTACCCTATGGGATACTCTTGGGCCATGTTGTTTGCAAGCAGGGATTGATGGTAGACCCTGCCAAAATTGCAGTAATCATCAATTTGGAAGCCCCGAAGAATGTTAAACAACTACACACAACGTTGGGCCATACAGGATATTATAGGAAGTTCATCAAAGCGTATGCGTAAATTAATGCGCCTATAAAAAAATTATTGAAGAAGGATGCGACATTTTGTTGGGACGAGGATTTCCAGAAATGTTTGGATGTCTTAAATGAGAAAATGGTCACCATGCCCATTTTATTGTTCCCCGACTGGAAGAAGGAGTTCTATGTTCATGTAGATGCTTCTTGCATCGCGCTAGGAGCTATGTTGACCCAACCAAGGGAACGAGATATCGACCATCCAATAACATTTGCAAGTAGAAAGTTGTGAAAGGTGAAAAAGAACTATTCAACCACAAAGTGTGAAGGTTTAGCAATGGTGTATGCGCTATAGAAATTCAGGCACTATCTGTTGGGTGTGCAGTTCCAGAGGTATACATATCATTCTGCTCTGAAATACTTGCTCAACAAGCGTGTGTTTGTGGGGAAGATTTGGAGATGGTTGCTGCTCTTCCACGAATATGATTTCTAGGTAATTGTGAAGCCATGGTGCTTGAACGCTGGTCTAGATCACCTATCACGAATTGAGAATGGTGATGAGCATACGAATCAGGAGGAAGGGTTGCCTAATGCTCAACTCTTCATTGTTCGCATCGCAAATGATCATTTCACAAATATAATTCAATTCCTATCTACAAGCACCGCTTCTGAAGGGTATTTAACACAACAAAAGAAAGAACTAGTGGTTCGAGCTACAGATTTATCTGTTATCGCCAGACACTTATACAAAATGGGCTCTGATGAAATATTGCGTATGTATGTTCTAGAGTATGAGAGGCAAAGTATCCTTGCAGAAGCGCATGGAGGAATAGTGGGAGGACATTATGCAGGAAGAGAAACTGCGTAGAAGATCCTATGTGTAGGAATTTGATGGGCAACTGTGCATACAGACTCCAAGATATATTGCAGGACATGTGATGTCTATCAAAGGATAGGGAGACCATCGCAAAGAGATAAATTTCCACTGAATCTGCAAGAGATGTTGCAGGTGTTTGATAAGTGGTCAATAGGCTTTATGGGACCAGTACAACCACTAGGGAAGAAGGCATGGGCCAGATATATCATTATTGCGATTGAATACTTAACTAAGTGGTTAGAGGCACAACTCGTAAAATATTGTAGCGTTGCTACCACTGTGAAGCTTATTTTTGAATATATCTTGTCTCGGTTTGGCTGCCCTAAGATTTTGATGAGTGATAGGGGCACACACTTCTTGAATGAGACAATTGTTACATTTCTTGAGGAATTCCAGATATATCATCAGAAGAGTACACCTTATCACCCTCAATTGAATGACACAATAGAAGCCTTCAACAAAATTCTGGAAAGCACTTTGACAAATATTTGCAATGCGAAGCGAAATGACTGGGTTGTACACATACCAACGATCTTGTGGGTGTACAAGACTACCGGCAAAAAGTTGACAGGACAAACACCATTCAGACTAGTATATGGGCAGGAGGCTGTAATTCCCATAGAATACATAGTGCCAAGCTTACGTATTGCAACAGTTACGGGCATGGCTGACCGCGATACCATGGAATAACGACTCATGCAACTCGTTGAGTTGGAGGAGGATCGCTTCTTGGCTGGATTTCATCAGCAGGTGAAAAAGGATCATGAAAAGGCGTGGCATGATCACCATATCAAACAATGCACCTTTAATATTGAAGCTTTAGTGTTGCTAAATGACAGTAAGTTCACAAAGTTCCTCGGAAAATTTCAGATGCATTGGTTGGGGCCATATCTTGTGACAGAAATTACACATGGAGGCGTATTTCAACTTACGAAGATGAATGGAGAATTATTTCCAAGAAAAGTCGATGGGAGTCGATTGAAGTTGTATAGGGGTGATCCCGCCCTTGCACAATGACTAGATGATTGCGGGATAGTCTCAGTACTCCAAGTAGCTGCAAAGAAGTACGAGACTATGAATTACATTGCCCAAAAGTTAAAAAGGCATAGCAAAGGGGCTGCGCGACAAGTCGAAGGATGGCGCTGAGGGGAGCTTCATCGAAGGAGCTATGCTAGGTGGATGGGTCCTGTGTAGCATGGCTGAAAAATGATCGTTGGATTCACTATCGCTGATTTGATGGTGATTTTTTCTATTGGAAGGAGTGAGGAAAAAGCATTTATGGAGCATATCTTTGTAAATTTGCAGCGGCGAAATGTGCATTAATGACCAGGAATTGGAGGGAACGGTTGGATTTGGATTCAAATTGATATGTAAATATGGAATCTCGCTTCGCATTCAAACACTTTTCTTTCTGAGAGTTTTCCTTAAGATTTTCGCCTTGCTTTGCACCAAGTAAAGTGATATATGTCTGAGAAGGATTGGGAGGAGCTTCTTTCATGGCTGCAATTCGCAAACTTGCCTGATTGGAGCCGTAAGATCTTCCTTGAGAGGATGACTACAACTCACTCTGAGATGGAGCAATCCCAACCTATACCGACTGCGCCTAGGTCACCAAGGCCTAAGCCATGTGCTTCCACGATGGGAGATAAGAAGTAGAAAAAGCCTCAACAAGTCTCGGTGCGACAATCACCTTAGAAAAACCCGACTGAAATCCACCAGAAAGGGAAGATGTATCATTCCAAAAAACTAACAGAACCCTTGGATCTAGATGAGGAAGAACTGCATGAGGGCATAGAGGAGATTGATGTAGAGGAGGTTGAGCCGATAACTCGATTGTTGAAGTATATCCCACCCTGTAAAGCCACCACTAAAGTGCTAAAAGATCTAGTTAATGTGAAGTTTATGGTTTCCACACCATTATTGCCAGAGAGTGTGTTGTTTGAGGGAAATTTGTTGGGTTGTATACCGACTCTGAAAATGGAGGATTGGGACCTAGAGGACCATGAGAAATTTCCCCAATTGACACCGAAAAAGTACCTGTCAAAGTTATTCTATAAAGAATCGAACGTTACACGACTGGAACCAATAAAATAGGTGACTAGTGTTGTGGTCGCGGGACTCCTCAATATGTTGTGGGTGCTGCACTTCAGTCACACCAATATTAACACCATATGTGTGCGCCAACTGTTGACGCTGGTACACGATGGGTGTCTCTGGCTGGGAGAACCCATCCTGATCACAAATATGTTGATCCATAGAATAAAATTGCTGCCATACCAAGGAGTGGACTCGACAGAGGCATTTGTAGGTAAATTGAAGGAGAAGTTGGCGGACCAAATGAGGGGTCAATTTGGTCTAGTGAAGAAGTCACGTGGGTACTCCATTCAGGCCATATCAGATGGTGCGGTGCATCTTGTTGCACAGATCTTAGCTGGTAAGATCATGAGAAAGTGTCACGTAGATGAAGTACCAACATCCATTGTTTCTTTGGCTGCGGAGTGCGTGAAAGGAGTCCAGTATAATTGAGCTCAATATTTATGTAAAGATTTTCTGGAGGATTGCAGGGAGGCCCAGGATGAGGGAAAGGCATTCCACTACGCCTGGTTGTTGTTGTTGATCACTTTAGTGGCCTGGAGGACGCCTGAAGAGAACCAATTTCCTTAATAGGACTTGGATCTACTGGAGGCTACAATGTTCGCTTTTCTATGGGATACTAAAGAGCTCATACACATAATGGAGACAAAGATATTTTGTGTTTTGTTCGAGATCGAACTAAGGATGTTGATAAACTATCAGCCAAGGTTGTCACCCACTTTGTATGCACAATACGAAAATGTTGCTGAATTTAAGGCATATTTCTATAATCTACACATTTGTGCAAAAAAGGATGCCATGGGCATATGGCACAATTTTCCTCACTTGGTGGCCAAAGAGGATATACTAGGGGTTGTCAGCAAGTGGCCAAGTGACTGGCTCACCACTTCTGATGTCGGCGTAGGTGCCAGTTAGGCTGCTGAAGGCTCAGCAGTCCAAACCATGACAACAGAAAAAAAAGAAGGAAGCATAGCGGGCTTCCACTCGGAAAGGGTTTTGTAGAAGAAAGAATTTGATGCAAGGGAGAAAGAAGCGGTGACCAAGGAAAAATAAGTAGCGGGAAAATAATATGTCACAGGCTACCATTGATGTCGACGAGTCAGACACTGAGAAAACACATGGGAAGGAAGAAACAGAGGTGGAAGAAGAAGGGGGCGCAGAGTTGGGGTCCCCCTTCATTGTCAAGAAGCGGAAGAATAGGACTTCCATTGGGCCGCGCAAGAAGAAAAAGTGCAATAAGTCAGTGGGCGCGATGCCTTTAGTCCTCACAGAAGGGGACCTAGATGAAATTGGGGATGTTTACTACGATGCAACGACGGATATGATGAGCCACTTCGAAGCGAAGTACCAACAAACATTAGGGAAGGTACAATAGGGTATGCGAGATTTTTAGGTCCAAACAGGTCTCATTCAAGCGAGCATGGGACAGGGAAGCATGAAGAAAGTGGGCCTGAATCAAGCGATCGGGTCAGTTTTGGATGTAGAAATGACCATGGCTCTCTGCACAGTACAGTTTCCAAAAGGGCCCCTGCACAATGACTCAGCCGAAGAGAAGGCACACCTACTACATATGAAGAAATTGAGTCTAAATCTCGCAGCGGTTCCGATTCAGACTCTGCACGAGTTGCACCAAGGGGTGTTAGACGAACTTCGGATAAGGGAGAAACACACTGCTGGTCATCAATGAGGTAAAGACTAATAACCATTAGATCTTTGAGGAGAAGGTGCAGGCCCTCAAAGAAAAAGAGGAGGTAACAACGCGAAACCAGCAGTTGGAAGCCGCTATTGCACAGGCCTGCAATAAGTTTCCAGAGCTCAAGATCCGAGTAGAAGTAGCCTCCGCAGAGAAAATTCAAAAGTTTGCCGCTGCAGTTAAAGAATCTAAGGACAAAATCGACTAAGTCAGGTTTGAGCTACAACTGCAAATCTCAGAGTTACAACTAAAGTTGCAGCCCACTACTCCTCTAGAAGTCAGAGAGCAACACAGAGCTTCTATTAAAGAAGGAATGGCCACCTTGGAAGATGAAGTCAAGGGCTGCACTGAGCTATTTGAGCAAGTCATGAAGTTAGGACCTCTCTGCAGGAGGATCCAACGCTACAAAAGATTGGTGTGGACATCATATAAAAGCAGAGACAATTTGATGAAATCAGGTCGACCGTGCAAACCTTAGCACCAGTGAAAAGGTTCACTAGTTTATAGGATGCAAGCTCAAAGGGATGCAATAGACACAAAGGAAAATGGGCCTTGTAGTTGAAGGCCCAAGCACTGAAAAACTAGTTGAGTAAGTGCGCCAGGATGCTACACAGGGAACAACGGACCTGCAAGTGTTAAGGATTGAGTTCAGTGAACTACAGGCGATGATCGAGGTGCCACCAATAAAGTGACTCGAGGATGAGTCATGAAATTATGTTGGGGGCCCGTTGGGATAGGGTGCCTTGGGGTAAATTTTGTAATCATTTTTGTTAATTATGTAAAGTATCTACATTTTGAGGAGTAGAGCGCGAAGGTCATAGGAGTCAAAGGGACTTTAGTCCCTTAGTTTGTTAGAATATAGGATGTTTTTTGACCCGCCCATGGTTCGCGAACCATGGAATTGTAATGAAAGAAGCTATAGAAATAAGTCATAGTGAGTCATAGGAGGTCAGTTAAGAATAGAAGATCATTGTATGCACAAGTAGTCTGAGGCAGAAAAGTCAGTTTTTTGTACTTGGGCGAAGGGGAAGGCTCTTGTAGCTGTGTGCACGAAGACCTTGGTAAGTCCGCAAGCTGAGTGCATGGGCCCGTATAGCTGTGTTTGCAAGGAGGAAGAGTCTGTAACAGAAATATTATATCTAATAAAGACTATTTTGGAGAAATAATTGTGTAATTGTGCCTTTATATTTACTTATGCAATTTATGTGTATTCGCTCTATTTTCTGAATTTATCTGAAGAAATACTTAAGTGATGCACAAAAGTGGTAGATCTACTTGTTTAATTGCTATTATGAATGTTTAAAGCATTCTGCGAAGGGTTAGATTATGTTTTCTATAAATTACTGTGATTTCTGCATTTTAAGGGTTAGGGTTTGCGAAGGTCTAGATAAAGCCCTAGAAGCAACAAAAACACATGACACAGACCTCTGGATGCAGAAGCCTAATTTTATCATCCCCCACTACTGCTTCGGGTGTGACTGCAGCTTGCGCTACGCCGTTTGTTGCCGAAAGGGCCAGTAGTTTAGGGCTTTGTTGGTTGGCACAACTAACTCTAAACCTGGGTCAGGACCCCTCAGGCCAACAATAGTATTAGCTACAAAATATTTTGAAAAAACATTGATGATTTTGATACACCAACAACCTAAGGCTACAAGAATTACAATTTTCTTCCATGAGGCCCAAGGGAAGGTCTCTTTGTCTTTATAATTATCCAGAAAAACATAAATCTATATCTCATTGTATGCTCTATAAACCTATAAAAAAAGAAAATCAAACTAATACATAGGTATGTATGGCTAATAATTATAAAAATAATCGAATTTTAAAGTCTAGGTTTAGCCAAACTCCAAATTGATGTATGAGACCCCTATGTTTGTGGGATAAGGAACCCTTTTTTGTAAAATATTGACTAAAATTTAGAGGTGTACATACACTAACAAACCCCCACCCCCTTATGACATATGACCTCTTAAGAGGTAACACATTTTCAAGCCCTAGCATTGGGCGCACCTTTAACCAAGGCACACACCATGGGAGACATCTCCATCACATGATTTGTGATGAATATATCACATTAAACGTGATGAAAGTGGATTTTGGGCAAGGGTGTGCCAATATGAGGTATCAAAAATCAACACTTAGGCTTTCGCATGTGGGTAGCTTGGTAGAACGATGGGAATAAGTCATAAGTGCTTGACTTGGTCAACAAATTAGCAAAAGAACCAACATGAATCCATGGAAGGAAACATGAGTGCCCCTAGGCATAAGCCAAGACACCCTAAAAATAGATTTTGATCGAATAAGGAAAATTGGATTGAGGCATATTGCACAGAGAGGAGGGCATCGAGGTGAAAAGAGTGATGGGATAAGTGCCCAAACGAGTAGATGAGATCATGTTAAAATGGGCCAAGAAATGGCCAAATGTTGGTCTGAGCAACTAAAGGTATGTCATTCGAACAGGGTGGCACGACGTAATGGTGTCAACTAGGTGGAATTGTGGGCATGTAGAAGGGCAAGGATTTCTCGACCTAAAGCACTCAAAGAATGAATGAGAACTGAACTCTCATATGGAGGAGTGAAACAATAGGAGTAGAGGGGGATTCTTCATATAAAATGAAAAAATGAAAAGACTTGGAATGATGCAAAAGGAAATGAAAAAATATGGATCCGAGGAAGGGACTCGTTGCCTACAATCATGCAGAACAAAGTGAACCATGAATTTGAACCGTAGTAGGATGTGAAGGGTGGTAGGGATCTCACATGGTGTCAAGGAGGGACACTAGGGTGTGGAAGGGCCCAATATGGCGCCAATTTGACCTGGTAGTGTGACAATGGGTGAAGTAAGGTTCTATAGTAATTCCTTTGTAATTTTGGATATGTATTCTTGTTTAGCGAACCATTGTCTTGGGGATATCTTGCAATTGTGTTGTATTATTAAAATAAGAAGTTCAGAGGGCCATTCCTTTATGAAATATTGTGCATTTGTATGACGATGTTAATGGTAAATTGATATTTTAAATATAATGCTCATATCTTTATGAATCGAAATCGAATTAAAGAAGAAGATAAAGTAATATTTCTTGCATTATATTGAAGAGTTATGATATTTTTCTATGTAACTGATAATATAAAGACTATATAAGTGAACTTATTATGAGGCATAGTTTAAGTGGAATAACTTTGTTCTCCATGAGGAAAAGATGAATCACATCAGTGTTGCATGCTTGAGGGATCGTGGTGTGCACAAAATGTGCCTCATAAATGTAGGAGACCCTGGAATCATGATGGGTGATATCAGAGAATACCACTCTATATATAGGCAGAGGAGATACCAGTGTAGGTGGTGAAGAGTTGTACCACATGAAGGTTGTATTAGAGTTGATACATATATTGTTGGTTCTAAAGTAGGTGGTACTGGAAGAAGCAAGATTTGAAGGAATGTTTTGGAGACAATTTCCTTTATGTTTGTAGGTTATTTGGGGGATGGGATTCAGTAATCGATTACTAGGTGGGAAAAGGGGTTTTTCTACTGGTTCTTGGTATAGGTTGTAGTGGGGGAAGTTGAAGTGAGCCTGACAATGTCACATCCAGAAGAAGTAGGTCATGGTGGTGAACACTAGGTATAACTCGGTGGACTAGGATGAGGTGGCAGTATTCTAGAAGGTTCGATATATTGAATTAACCTTGACATAGATGTTTTATTATATAAAATTTCATGGAAAGGAGCTTGAGGAACTCCAAGCAAGAATTCAAGAAATTAAGAGAGCCCTTGATGCAAGTTCCTATTCCCTTGATTATGCAATGAGACAAGCCCAAAATCAAGAGGATCACATGAAAGACTTGGAATTTTAGGTGAAGTCACCTGTGGCATTCATAAGGGACAACTTTGATACCATAGAATTATTGAAGCAAAACATAGAGAAAATTTTAGGTAGTTCATATATGAAGGTGAAGCTGAAAGAACTAGAGATGTATGATGGGACTAGAAGTGTTAAGGTGCTTGGAATTTTTTGTTGGGACATGAAAAAATGTTAGAACATATGAAGGTTTTTTATAAAGAGATGAAATTCAATGAAACATCCATGTATCTCATAGGAATAGAAAAAAATTGGTGGAGAATTCAAGTTGAGGATTTAACAAATGGTTTGACATCACAAACAATATTAAGACTTAGATAGATCTAAAAAAGGATTTGTATCCAAATTTTAGAATGGGGAATCAAGAATGGGTAGCAAGGGATCGTTTGAGGGAGATGAAGCACGCAAGAAAGATATAGACCTATATTAAGGAGTTATCAGGTCTTATGTTGGAGCTTAGGGATGTGCATGATAATGGAAGAATGTATGCTTTTTCCAACAATCTCCAACCATGGGATAAAATAGAAGTCATGAAGCAAGGAGTCTAGACTCTTGTAGTAGCCATCGACACAAGAGAGAAACTCCTTGATTACTAGGTAGATCGGAAGAATAAGGAGGAAGAGAAAAATGATAAGTGAAAGAAGAATAAGAAATAACAGTACAAGGAGAAGACTTCCAAAGAAGGAAAGCCAACAGGTTGAGGCAAAGAAAAAAAGCGTATATATTGTTTGAAATGTGGAGAGGATCACTTGGAAATAAATTTCCCAATTGATCACAAAGTGATTGATTTGGAGTAGAAAGAGCAAGTTAAAATTGGGATGTTGTGGGTACTAGGAATAATATATTCTTATAGGAAGAAGTTAGAAGACAAGGTTAAGGAAAGAACCTAATTAGACTCTGTTAAGGTAGAACTTGGAATCATCTAGGTGACAACGATGCTTGATAATGGAGCTACCCACAACTTTTTGACCGAATAATTCTCAAGAAAAGATCCAAGCCTGAGAAGGCCTCCTTTAATGCTATCAACTCTAGAGATGTGCGAGTGAATGTTTCAATTGACGATGTACGTATCTGCATGGGAGATTGGTAGGGTGAGGTGGACCTTGTGATAACGCAACTTGATTTAATTGATTATGACTTAATGTTGGGACAAGAGTTCTTGATTGATGAGGGAGTTTTCCTTGTGCCTCAGATGGGGCATATGTTCTTCTCTAGTGTTTCTTCGCTACCAAAAATCCTTTAAAGTACCCCGGTAGAGTCACTACAAGAACATAGGTATCACTTCGCTACCAATGAGCCTATTCAGTACCCTGACGAAGTTGCTTGCTTTACCTCTTTGCACAGGAAGTCTTTCTCTTCTCACCCTTTATTTCCTTTTATAATTTCACATATGCTTAAGCACACATTTATTTTGCAGGGGTGGAAGTGGGATCCTAAATTATTTAGAGCAAGAGAGGTTGTTCCTTGAGAGAAGTTTATATATACCTCTGATATTGATTTTCTTGCTATTAGTTTTCCCCTTTCCCTTTTACTACTTGATTGAATTGACAAGAGAAAAAAAATCAATTAATAAATGGAGTTTAAGAATGAAGATCCTAAATGGATTTTGGCATCATGGTTCTACTTATGGTTTTATGGTTGAAATGGATTGTATTTTTCATTGAGACATCATTAAGTATGAAATATGTACATGCCCACACAAAGAAGAAAAGTAACAAACTAGCCAAGGGTTTCATGTCACTACAATTTTCCTTTCCCAAAGTTTAGCCACATCATCTTGAAGCTCATTAAATAACTTCCATGCATATTCTTATTGAAAACAAGACAAGAACTAGGAACACAAGATAAGAAAACATGGCAGATGAAAATGAAAAGCAAACAATGGAATGCAAGCTAACTAAATTCAACCTAACCTAACCTAAACTAATGGTTGAAGGATCGAGACTAAGTGAAATGGAATTTCGAATGGAGCCATAAAAGTTGCTCTTGACCCTTAAGTCAAAATATATCATCAACTAAAAGAAATAAAACATAATTTGCAGTAACCGAGGTAGACAACCAAAACATCTACACACAAGCACAAAGGTGCGAAGTGCAAGCAAATAAGTTTAATGTACATGACTGCTTTATCTGAAAAAAGACACCACAACAACACTTCTTTGACTCATATCCATACAAAACTTGATTGAGTGCATGAAGTTATTTACTATGAGCCATTGAACTCATCAAATGTGACTTCTCTAACCAATCTACGATTGGGTCGTAAAAACAACCATCTTGAAAGCCTTGTAAAGGCAAGTTGAGAATAAACATATCGGCTTCAAATGCAAGATTGAGATCATAATTTGAATCATATGAAAATTGGAAACAAACAATGTTGGTGTGTGGGTCAATATTTATGATGGATTAAGTAGGATGGGTGTTTGATCGAAAAATTTGACAATCTGGGAAGCACACTCTTTGTTTCCAAGTTCAAGATCAAAGATTTGCATAAAGGAGGATATATCAGTTGGAGTTCATTTGTATGATAATAGATTCTACCTTGAGGGTTAAAGAATTCAACATGAATATACCAAAAATCCCTTGAGATTGAATCCCCTCTCATGTAAAAAAAGATAAGAATGGAGTTTCATGAGAAAACTTTAATCTCACCAAATTTGAAAGCCTCATCAGGATAATGAGGGCCTAGCATAACCATCACTGTAAACCAAAGTGCCTCGACTTCCTAACAAGACTTAGAACTTTCAAAATATGATAATTCAAACTTTCAACACACAGTTAGTTCTGTATCTAAATAACTTCCATCATTTGAATTAACCAAAGGGACTACATCAGAGTTGTCTGAATCAAAAGATTCATGGAATAGTTAATCAAGACATTAACAAAAATATTCGATCATTGAAAATTCATTTTCTTGAGTGGGGATAGATATTTGTGAAAGAAATTCCTTAATGATCAGATCTGACTCCACTTGAAATTTATGTAAACCTAATTCTTCCTGTGAAAATAAAGATTCATCCATAAAACTTAGACAACCATTCAGATGCATAGAAACAAGAAGATCAGGACAATGTTTGTCCAAGGATTCAACTTGATTAAAAGATTCAAGGTCGATGGGTTGATTATAAAGACTATGAGATGAATGATCAATGGAACAAGAGGAATTATCATCTTGAGAAAGAGTATAAAGGAAAGGTGGCTCCTCATCAATGGAATCCTCAATATTAGGATTGGTTTTCAAATCAGATGCATGGATTTTATTTTTTGATTTTCGAATTTGAATAGGAAGAATGCAAGGTACATGAAAAGGGAGAGGATAAGGAACAAAAAGAGTTGTATATTCCACCTCAGAAGATTGGGGTTCTTCTTGGAAAGGACCATCTAGTGGATCTGACTGAAAAAATTTCCTTGAAATCCTTACCAAGAACAGAAATTTTTCATCCAAAGATTCCCAATCGACATCTTCATTAGGAAATTCATAGCAAAGGTGAAGAAATTTATTGGTGAATTTTTTTAAAGATTCATTTGATTTCATCCTAAGTTGATCAATTATATTGCAAACATCCTAATAATTATACTTGACAAAGTGCATTATCCAGTTGTTTGAAAGAATGGATAGAAGCACCAGTAAGGAATAACACCATTGCTTGGCACGACCATTTAATGTAAGGGTGAACAACTGAGAAATAATATCTTTAGAATAAACCCTGATTGAAAAACATAATTGAGCAAATTCAATCACATAATCAAGAACAATTTTTGAACCCTTTCCATCATACTTAAAATGTGACAAATTATGTTAGAAGTCCACAAGGATTGAAAGATCCAAAGTTTTTGAAAAGAACCTTGGGATTATGATTTTGGATTTAGCCATTGAAGATAAAAGGTTCAAACAAACTTTACATTAGCACCTTGTCTTCCATCCCTCCTTCTAGTTCCAGGATGTTGACGGTGTTGGATGCCGCCAATATACATGGGGTCTCCCTGATGTGAAGACCTGATTATACCTCACACCTTTTGGTGTAGGAGCCCCATCCGGATATGAGGTCTGGCCAACATTGTAAGTGATCATAAAATAATTCCTTGGTTCCAAAACATACACAAGAGATCATACACGTAACATTTGGGTAGCAAGTATGTAATCTTTGTGAGGCTTCAAGTGTAAGGTGTAAAAGGAGCTTCCACACGAGAGAGATAAGAAACGAAATAGTTCATTATCTTTAGTATGCATAACAATACATATATCACAAACATTCAAATAATAGTCTTACAACATTTACGATATATGCATGAAATAGCATTGGCTCCAAGAGCTTCGGATAATTAATTAAAGACTCAAATACACTATTACATTGATGAAACACTACCTCCAATAGTTGAACGTGAAGCTACAATTTTCTTCTCAAAAAGAATGATCTTCTCCCTTATGAAAAAGTAAAGAAGCCAAGCCCAAATATCTAAAGGTCCAAGCCCTTTTCTTGAGTTATGAGGGCTTAATTATAACAAATTACAATGACTCTTGAGTTTCCTCATGACTCTTTGACTTCCATAACTTATGGTCTTCTACGTAACTCTTCATATTCTACATATGTCTCTTCATATTCCACATATGTCTCTTGGACTTATTTTACATTACATTTATTCCAAAAAGGCAAAATTACATCAAAATGGTCGCTATATAGGACAAAAATATAATAAGACAAAAATTTCATCATGAAGGAGAAAAAGGAAAATCACTATCTTGAACATGGAGTTCATTTGTGATATAGGATTGCCATGCTCTGAAATCTGTCGTGATAACTTTAACTTTGATTGGAAGATATCGAACATATTGCATCATCACCTCCAAAGAATTTGATAATATGGATTTGGATCTTGATTGTATGCTATTCGATGGCCAGGATAATTTCATGTGAACTTTAGTTGGCACAATTACATACTATAGAATAATACTCTTGGTGAAATCCAAGCCTTCTTGATTTGTTTCTTGTTTGATTTGTTCAATAAATTCTTTTGTCTCTTGCATGATGACATCCTCACCTCTTATCTCTCCAAGTAACCAATAGAAGGAATTTTATGTTTCTGTGCAAGGGACTCTAAACCACTATGTAGCAGAACATAAGCAGCGATAGTGTTGGTCGCTTTTTCACTAAGGTGGGTGTAGTTTTGAGTATGTAACCCCAACTATACTATATCCACCTCCACATCTATCATGTCCTTCTTAAACAACTTCTCAGGAATGATGAGGATCATCAATAAGTACATTATAAAGGGTCATCATGCCATCCTCCAGCGTTAGAACTATCTATTTCTCACATTTATTTACATTTTTTGTTATATTATGCTAGTGAGAAGGATAAAAGATGTTTTTCATGTCATGTAGGCTAATATGTCTTAATTGCAGGATATGGAGAAATTTTTGAGACGATTTCTATGTAGGGGCTCAAATTAGGCAGCAAGGAGAGAATCTATGGGGTTGTCCACCTCCTTAAATCCCTCAATTAGCCCAAGGAGAGAATCTATGGGGTTGTCCACCTCCTTAACTCCCTCAATTAGCCCAAGATCACTACACTCTCTCTCATCAGCATGAGGTCATTGGCATCCAAGCAAGTGAAATTAATGAGGAACAAGATCCACCATTCTCGAGTTGTAGGAGACAAATATTCATATTTCTAGGGAGATCATAGTATCTACCCTCTTGTATAAATAATCATGTAGAAGAGCTCATTAGGATTCAAGTTTTGTTTTCAGCTAGGTAGCTATTAAGCTCAGGAACTTTGCACTATTATTTGATGTATTAGAAATTGATTCAATTATAATGAGAAGTTTCTTGTCGATTCATCACTGAGTTAGTTCCAAAGGGCTGAGGCTTTTGGGTTTGGGCCCAACCCAGTAGCTTAGGTCCATCTTTTGTACTTTCATCTCTTTTAAGTTTCAGAGTATTGCTTAGTTTCTTTCATTTCAATAGAGAATAATCTATCAAAATCTTTGATTGCAGCCTCTACGCCATCTCTCTCATGGGAGCATGAATAGAAGGATTTACAACCACAGCCCAAAAGAATTATGTTTATGATTTATTGGAAGAATATTTTTGTTATTAATCTTAATTTTAATGTGCTTGTTTTAGCTTAGGAGTTGGTTTATTGATTATATCAGAGTTCTCTCATAGATTAGATAGCCTTTAAATTCAACTTATCTTTTCCACTACTAGTTGTTTCATCTTGTCAATAACAAATGGATGTAATGATTGCATGACTATTTGAATCTGCAAAAAAGGGAAGCTTCACCACCTCCATCTTGGAATCCCTCACCTTCTCTTGTGAACCCCATATTTTTTCCCAAAAATTCAGTTTCATGAGATTAATTTCCTAGGGTCACCGAGAGCATCCCTCCTAGTGCAAAATAGGCCTTCAAAAGGCTCTGAGCTTGGCTAGGGGATTTGGCCACCCTTCACTTATTTACCTCAACCTCCATCCACCTTCCCATACCCTTAAACCATCATTTTCACCTCTTAAACCTTATTGGATGCCCTCTTGTAACATTACAGGACTTCCTATAGCATTATAGGCCTACTTGTAGAAATCACCTGTAGCAAAACTGTAGCAGCCTTTTTCTTCACCAGTTTCGACCCACATTGCAACTTTGACCTAGAATAGATGCATAATGACCTCCAATTGTGATGATATGATCAGGAAAATCTCCTAGGCCACTCCAAACCTTTCTTGTCTTCACTGTAAATACAAAGTAGAGTTAGTTTCTTTGTCATGCAATTAGGTTTTTGATTTATGAGTAAGTATGAACTAGGTATATTGTACCTATGATTTTGATTGGTAGTTTGATGAATTATGAAAGATAGATTAGTTTATTTTTGGGAAGTAGATGAGGTCGTGTGATGAATTCTGCAAGATAACATAGCTTCATTTCTGTAAGTAGATTAGCCTTTATCTTTTCATGAATTGAGTAATTAGGGTTTTACAAGTTGAGTCAATGGCATTTCTATTCCCATGCTTAGAAGCAATTTCCAATTTTTCCTTTATCAAGCCTTCATTCTAATTCAATATAAGGAAGGGTGTTTGAGCCCTTTTTGATCTAATATCATAACTAAGGGTGGCATGAGTAGAACCTTATCTGCTGTGAATATAGCTCTGTCACATCGAAGTTTTTACAAACCTCGGGTTGATAGTTTAAGTTGTGGAGCCCTTGGGAGTTGCAACATTCTTGTTGCAATACCAAGTCTCACCAAGGAATATCCAAATACTTGACACCCCAATCATGTATCAAATCTATAGCTCTTCTTGTAACCTTTAGAAGCTTTTGGATATCTTGAGATTTCTTCTGAATTTGGACTAGGGGTGCCACCACCTCGTGCAAGAGAATCATCTCATTATATAGTTTCATCATGGTGTCTTCCATTGGGTTCAATTCTTCATATATAGTTGACCGTAACTCCGCCATGTTGATTGTTTTATAACTATATCCCAAAAAAGATAGATCAATGAATTCAAAATTAGCCTCTTCTAGGGGGAACCTAATTTACATTACATAAATGAACAATTGTTGAATTATACAAATGACTAGACCTCCTTGCTATATATAGGAGTCTCAGGGGTCACAATATAATTAAAGCCTACATAAAAATAATAATGTAAGGATACAACAATAACAATAGTTGTCTTCTATGGCGCATAAAAATAACAATATGGGGGCTACATGGGCACAACAATAACAATAGGGGGCTACACTAACAATAACAATAAAGGGGATACACTAGTATTATAGGGACCTAACATGCCCCTCCTTAAAAAACGTGTTGTCCTCAACGCTCTGATACTAAATTTTACGTAACTAGTGTTCGAATCACGATTTTCTTTACACCAAAACTCGTGGGTGTTAGTAAACGTACGCATCGCCAAAGTTAACAGATCCAGGAGAGTTGGTTAAGCACATGTCACGAAACACACAGGGAGTGCTGGTTTATCCAATGTTAAATAATCTCCCCCTAATGTTGAGCAAAATAATTTCCATTAGATTACTAACATAAATTATCAAGCTGGGGGTCCGTGGACTTGCGAGGCATACTTGCAGTATATGTGCTAGAGATTAATTTTAATTTCGAAAGATAAATCTAATCTAGGAAAGCGTAAATGGGGTAGAAAACAAATACAATGACTAAGGTCTAATGCCATTCCCTAATATCCCAATGTTATTCAATCGTAGAAAAGGTGAAACATTTCATATGAGCAAGTAGTCAGGTCTATTAGATATTCATTAAACCAAAATCAATTCTATCAAAGAAAAGTAAAAGCAACTAAATTTTAATACCTTTCTCTAACATCCCAATGTTACTCAATCGTGGAAAAGGTGAACCTTTCATATGAGCAAGTAGTGAGGTATATTATATATTCATTAAACCAAAATCAAATCTATTAAAGCAAATTAAAAGCAACTAAAGTTTAATGTCGTTCTCTAACATCCCAATGTTAATCAATCGTGGAAAAGGTGAACCTTTCATATGAGCAAGTAGTCAGGTCTATTAGATATTCATTAAACCAAAATCAAACCCAGAAAGCATTCATAAATCTAAGCTATGAAAGCAATAAATATTAATCTATGAAATAAATACAATCTCACAATCATTAGATGGCCATTCCAATGGTGTATGAGGATGGAAAGTGAAGAAGCTCCATATGCAAGCAAAACTAAATATTCAAATCTCCAAGTATAAGCTGCAAATTCTCTATTTAAAGCATGAGCATTTCTCCAACTTTAAACACTAGTTTTTAGAGGAGAGGCTCCCCTATATATACAAGTACATAATTAACTACCCTATTTAATGAAGATCCACTAAAATATCATATAGTTACAACCAAATAGCTCATAATGAGACACATATCCCCTACGTGTCTCATAGAGTTCTAATCCAAATAAGAAATGATGAGACACCTCATAGAGTTACAATACAAATAGGACACATATCCTTCTTTGACCTTTATCCAAATCTCCTTTGAAGGGAATTCGAATTTGAGCATTGGAGGCCACATAAGAGTGCCTTGAAAGCTTCCAAATGACCTACACATGTCATGAAACTCAAGCCACATATATAGATACATGAAACCATGTTAATTTCCTAGTTTTTAATCATAAATTCACTTTAAACACATAAAATAAATAACTTTGGTAAATAAGGATCCTAAACCATATATTTATGAAAATGGTGGCTAATGAAAGGTTATATGGTTATGGAGTTGCGACATGTGAGTGAAATGGTGGTGATAAAGGTGAAAGTGGATGTCATGCTGAAGACATTTTGGAGGCTCAACACTTAGTGCGAGTCTGGTGTGATTCGAACTCGAGAGCTTTAGATCTGATACCACTTGTTGGAATCACGATTTTCGTTACACCAAAACCCACAGGTGTTAGTAAACGGACGCATCGCCAGAGTTAATGGATCCATGAGAGGCGATTAAGAACATGTCATGAAACACATGAGGAGCGTTGGTTTATCCAATGTCCAACAACCAGATCACAAAAGAGATAGATCAACATCTTCAAAATTAGGATCTTCGAGGGGGAAGCCTCCTTTACTTCAAATAAATGAAAAATTCTTGAATGATACAAACTATTAGACCTCCTTTCTATATATAGGACTCTAAGGGGTCACAATATAATTAGAGCCTACATAACAATAATAATGTAAGCACACAACAATAACAATAGTGGGATTCTATGGGGCATAACAACAATAGTATGGGGGAGACATGGGCACAAAAATAACAGTAGGGGGTTGCACTAAAGATAAAAATAAAGGGGCTACATTAGTATTATAGGGACCTAACATTGATACTAGTAGAAGAAAACCGTTGATTCTTTGTGACAAGGTGATCAAATTGTTATTTTGTGGTAGCTGGCTCTTTTCTTAGCAGTGCATTTTCACTCATAAGATACTTTGTATTATCTTGGGTTGTTGTCGCAAAATTACATTCCTCGCCATGACTACTTTGAGATTTCCCTTGGTATTAGATGTTATCACCTTCTCTATGGATATGGAGACTAGATTAGCAAGATCATTGGGAAAGTATCTTTCCTTGTCTTGCACAATCCTCTTCTTTGGTTAGTCAAAGGTAAAACTAGATACATCCATAACCCTATCATGGGGTGGAGGAACAATTATCAATTCACTAAATGGGAGATGGATGCCGGTGAGAGGAGGCTCGGGCTGCATGTCTGGTTCATCTGGAATTGTTTCAGTGACATCTTCCTACTCCAACTCTACTTCTAATTCACATACCGTTTGCTCTTCCTGCATTATTTGTGTGGATTTGTAAGTTATTCATTTAATATTTTTGAAACCACAAATGTTGGTTCTCTTTTTTTTTTCATTCTCCTTTCCTCCTCTTCTTTCTGCTTTAGCAAGTTATCTTCCTTCCTCTTTTCTTCTTATTATTTTTGTAAGTGCTCATTGTCTCATTTGTGCTCTTCTTCTTGCTTCTTCTCTACTTCTAACCTTCTTCCCCCCTCCTCCCTTTGTTTCCTATGCTTCTCTGCCTCAATTGCACCTATGCGCATTGGATTAGCTTTGAATTTTCTGTTTCTTTTAGTCATTGCATCATGATTTAGCCTCTTCATGGGTGCTACAGTGTCTACTTGGGAAGTTGCTTCAATTCGAATCTCATCCATCTGCACATATAGTACCTGTGAAACCTAGGAGGACCCTACCTCATCTCTTGGTCGATCCTTCCTTAGCACATCACACCAATTTTTGATTTTCTCATCTTCAAGTATGTTATAGGTCCATATGACCAGTTGTATTGTATTTTTTCATAATGTTTCCTGCAAATTTTCCTAGGATTGTATTTGTGAAAGCTCATTGTTTTGAAGTGAAGGAGGTTGAGTTCTTCAATTTCAGCATCAGTCACGTTACGACTCTTTAGCTCATAAAGTCCAATTCGTAAAGGAAGAGTGGGCAAGGAACCTTTTTCCTCCTATGGAGTTTTATAGACAATCCATTATTAAACTGACAGACCACCTCCTACAATGCCACCTTATCGGTCACATACTGCAACATAAGGTGAGGGGTTGTCTGAAACTCAAAACATTTGATGTATGTGCTCTACGATGAAGAAAACCAATAAAAAATCTCATAGAGTGTGTCCTTCACTCGATCTATAATTCAAGGAGGTTTTTTCCCAAATATCATCATGTACAACACTGCAAAGAAGTGTTCAACTAGTTTGTCATAAACTCCTTGAAAAGTAACTTCTGATAATAGTTTGCAATGAAAGTAGACATGTAACTTCTCCTGAGGGGTCCAGTTCCACTTTATCTCGATGAAATCACAACGGGTGCATATGCCATCCAACAGATAAGCAAACATGTAAAACTATGGTGCATGTTTGACTTGTAATATTGTCTTGGCCTACTGTATATGAAGTTTAAGTTCACGAGAGAGGGTTTCTTCCCAATTGAAAACCTTACCTTTGGAGACAACCATGTTGATTAAGTAAATCCAAATCTCAAAAAATTATACATTCTTCCATCTATGTAGGCTACAACACTTTTCCATGAAATACTGATAAACCTTTCTCAAGGATTTGGTCTGGTAAATTGAACTTGGTGTCTGGCAGAATCTTGTGGGATCTTGGCACCAGGATTTGTTAACTTCCTTGGTATTGATATTTTCCCAAGTTGCCTAAAATTTCATGTTCGCATACTCCCTTGGTCTTACCATCTTGTAATAAGAATGTATGTCATGCATATGGTAAGTGTAAATTGCATTCATGTTTTCACTTCTAAGGACCAAATTATTACTATTCATGTGTAATAAGGTCCATTTAATGTCTTCTGCACAATGCATCACTAGGAATTTGCACGAAACTATGTGTATCCTAGACCTCTTGATGTTTATGTAAACTTCCATGTCTTCCAAGTCTTATGGGAATTTCTTTTCCATGAAAACATCTTTGATGTCCTTCCATGAGACTTTCAAGGATTTATCTATGAAGCACTGTGTGTTTGAAAGAATAGGGATAATTGGCTTAGTGATTTCCATTTCCTCCTCAGTACTAGATTCTAAAACTTCTTTTAATGTAGCTTGACGAGTGCTAGGAGGCATCGTCTAAGAAAATGATGAGAGAGTGATATATGTTGTATGTGTGTCACCTACAAGTGGAATTCACTGATGGAGAACAACAATTAGTGTCAATAAATTCCCTAATTATCACATTCAAACTACTCAAAATATAGTGACAAAGGAAGATATGGGCAAGACGGGAGAAAAAGTTTATTATGGGTGGGACAGGGTGACTAGACTAGCCACTGGAAGTGTGCACTCTGCCATTACAAAGAATAGGGAACATGATGGGACAACAATGGACAGATAAGGCCTGACTGGGGCTTGAGAATGCATTATGAACTCAAACAGAGAGAGAGAGAGAGAGAGAGAGAGAGAGAGAGAGTGCTTGGCTACAGGGTGCAGTCACAAGAGACTAGGAGGGGGAACATTGATCCTTGAGAGTACGTTGTATGCTCTGGAAAATCTAGTGAAGGTGCATGGCATAGTAATAGTGGACAAGGATGGCTCATTGTGGCTTAACAGTGCACTATGCACTATCAAGAGGAGCTACTTTCTTGTTGGGCACAATTTTGGTGGACAAAGGGTGCCTGTTTTCTAGAAGTACGCTCTGCTCTTAGATGGTATCAAAATAGCTAAGTAAAGGCGAACAACATGTTCAGGACACATTAAGAATCAAGGAAAAGATCTACAAGTGTATATAAGTTTTGTCTCAATCACGACTGGAAGGTAAATGGGTCATGGAATGTGAAGAATATCTAGAAACGCCACTTGTGATTGTAAGAAAACACTTGTAAGAAGAAGAATGGATGAAAACGACACTCAATAAGTGAAATCATATTAAAACGCCACTAAGGAAAACAAAAGCACCACTAAAAATGATAAAAGAAATCAACAATTATACTTTGAAAAAATTACCGAGAATCCATGCACTTGAAATCAATATTGAAGTAAAAATCCTTATGATGAGAAAATGCACTCAACCAAGATTAAATAGTGATTATGAGAATGAATGATGAGTTGCACAACTTATAAATAATTCACATGCAAATCAAGTTCATTCATGCTCACCACTTGTTGAAGATAAGGAGGGGCAGTCACTGATAACAAGGAGTGTGCTCTCCTTGTGGACAAGAAGTGTGCTTGACTGAGGGAATGAAGTGTTCGCCACTGAGAGTTTGAAGTGCACTCATGCTTGGGAGGGTGAAGTTTCCTCTATCAATTCTTTTGTGATTGTTAAGTTGGGCAAGTGCGCTTTCTCTAGGAGAAAAGATTGGGCTTTCTTTCTTTTGTGTGATTTTCATGTCAAGTGAAGAAAACTAACACTAAGTCAAAGAAAATCTAGATCTTTCTTATCTTTAGAAAGAAGACACAAGAAATTTCAAAGATAAGAAGACGACATTTAGGAAAATTTGACCTAGGAGGAAAATTGACACATAGGAATATGAAAGGATAGTCAACACTTAGGAAAACGTGAACAAATAACAAGATGACACAATTTAGATTGAAATGACAGATCATGTAGGCTCAAAAATTGAATAAGGAAAAAAATTTGGAGAGTCATTATCGCTGCAACAACATATGGTAAAGATAGAATTTATTTATGATTTGGAGGAATGCCTCGGGGATGATGTGGTACAAAAGGCACTCTTGTATCTAAGAAAATTGATTGCAGACCACGCTGATATTGAGAATACTATTGTTGTGGAGAGATAAAATCCTCCCAAGGAACGTTCTCAACCATCTTTACATTCATATATTTACTCTCCAAATCATCAATTTGCATCTGCAGAAATTTACTTGCCATATTAAAATACGTTACCTTGGCATGAAAATTTGGATGAGCTTGTTCTGGGAAGGAGATCATCTATTGGATTTAACAAGGATGTAGGCCGCAAATCACAACTGAAGCCACAATGTGGAGTGTGACTTGGTGGAGGTCACAAATCGTACTCTCAATCGATAACGCTTTCCACTATGAATGTAACCTACGACAAAGAGGTAGAGTGCGACAAGTTGCATTCGCAAGCCACCCCAATTAACAACTGCCCTATTGATATGAAACTAGCATTTTGATTCTAGAGTGTGATTTCCACTACTCTTTCAAATTCACAACGTACCACAATATGTGATTGGAAATGGCACTATACATGAAAAGTGCGACTAGTCTTGTGAATATTAAAATATCATAGTCATAAGAAACTGCTTTAATTGGTGGATGCGTGTTTGTAAGGAAGAGAAAAAATAGGAGTGAGGCAAAGAAAATACATTCAAATTTTATGAACAATCTTATACCTTATAATGAGATAATAATATAAGCAATTAACTCAATAATGTAGCACACAATAAGAAATACCATCAAAGATAAGTATATGAAAAATCTTCCTTTTGATTTCAATGAAAATTGTGCAAAGAGTTGAAGGATTTAATAGAAAAGGATGTTCTTGTGAGGACTAACAACCCATTCAAGTTCTCAAATGGGTTTAGCAAGGGAATAAGTTCCATGCAAATAAAAATTTAAATTCTATGTAAATGGTGTTTACAACCAGAGTACTATTAACGGTGCTGGACCTGCCAACATGTCATGGGATCTCCCTGGTAAGAATGTTAGGGTCCCACCCTAACCCCCTTATTTATGTAATGGGACCGAGTCATAGTCAAGAGTCAATAAAGCCCATATTAATAATTTTAAGTGGTTAACCCGCAATTAATGACGGGACCACAGTTAGTTGCAAATGGGCCGTAGTATTAGATAGATGGTATTAATAAAACCCATGGTATTGATCCTTGGTATTGCATGTATGAGTCATATATAAAGGATAGAGACTCCCTGCGAGGAGCATCGTGTCTTATTTTTGTATCGAGCTCTGCTCTATTGGAGGTTGCCCCCTCGAAGAGGCTAGTGAACATTGCTCTTTGAATAATAAAATATTTGTTGTTTTCTCTCACTATTATATGTTCTGGGCATCTTTCTTCGCATATTATGTATTTGGGTATCTTTTTGCAGGTTAAGAGCATAACAAGTGGTATCAGAGCACTTTCCATGGCCAGTGGGATCTCCATTTCTTAGCAATTTGTTTTTTTGGCTAGAGATGTGTTCCGGCGTCTTTAAACCACGGGATCTGTCGTTGAGCGCATAAACCTGTGGATTTGGGGAGGCATGCACGCAGGAAATACAAGAGGTGGTCACGCTTGTTGGACTCCCTTGTCACCCCTGTGGGTACCCCTTCGAGTATTAGCGCATTAGACAGAACCGCGTACGGACTATCTTCCAAGTACCTTCTGGGTATATCGGAAGCCCCTTAGCTCCTCTGCAACCTCGCCATAGATAAACCATCGGCCGTCTTGCTGCTATAGTACATCGAGAACAGCACTTGGAGAGATTACTCGCTCGTACGATAAGGTAGTCGGGTTGTACGGCTAAGGGTATGATTGATCCTCCTTAGTTAGAGCCCTGAAACATTGGGCCAAGTACTACTGTCAGACCCTTATGTATATTGCGATTTGTAGCACCTGGCACTCCTCAAGACCATAGTTCCCTTTTCTATCTGGGGATCACACATCATCTCTGCCAGATCAGCGAGCAAAGAGGTGTAGCAGCAGCAGTTCCGAGTCATTCCGATCTATTAGATCCATCAGATCCGCAGCAGCAGTCTGTTCTGCCGCCCAGAGTTATCCGATCCGCCATTCAGATCTCTCAGATCCACCAGATCTGAGTAGTTGTGTGGGGTTCCTATACCAGGGTATAATTTTCGCAGGACTTTTGGCAGCATTGACATTTTGAGGATTTGGTGATTGTAGTATTCACAAGGGAGTAAAACTCCATCTGAGATCTCCCGGGGCACTTATTGGTGATCTATCCCATCAGAATCAGGACGACGAGCTGAGCACGGTGGTACCATTCAATTCTTAGTGAAAAAAAAAATAGGCGGTCCCAATTTTCAAGAACATCAGGTTGGTGCATGGTAGAAACTAGAGCTCAAGCTATGGCCAATGAAAGGATGGACAAACTTGAACAATCCTTGCAATCCCTCCAAATTCAGCTTAACCGACTAAATAGCATGATCCCGAGCATAATCCCGATGGGAAAGGAGGAAGCCCATGAGGAGGCGTATATTGGCAATGGACACAGTGAGGGTGAGTCTAGCCACTCTCTTCACCTCGGGGGCCCCCACCAACAATCCCGTCCGCGACCTCCCAAGTTGGATATGCATAAATTTGATGGTTCTCACCCGGCAGCATGGATAGCACAAATGGAGCAGTATTTCAATTTGAATAACATCTTAGATAATGAGACTGAGCTTATGGTGGGGAGCATGTACTTGGACAATGAAAGGTGGCAATGGTGGGAATGGCATCAACGTTGCAATGGACCTTTTAGGACTTGGAACTCCTTCAAAAAAGCTCTTATAGAACGCTTTGACCAGGAATCTTCCTTTTTGGGTCGTTTTACTAAGCTCCGACAAACTGGCACAGTGGATGAATATATTACAGCCTTTGAAGCCTTAGCCTTCCGCACTAGGGGTCTCTCAGATGTGTTCTACATAGAATGTTTTATCAACGGTCTTAAAGAAGCCATAAAAGCCCACGTCTTACTACACCACCCTCCCACATGGACGGAGTCTTGTAAGGTAGCTCGTAACGTGGAGCGTGCGTTAGCAGCCCAATCCAGTCACCCAATTTCACCGCTAAAGGTTGCCCCCCACAGGCTCACAACACGACTCAAACACTTAAGGTTCAAAAGGTATCACCTGCAGAAATGGCTGAAAGAAGAAAGCAAGGATTATGTTACTACTGTGATGAAAAATACTCCCCAGGTAATAAATGCCAGGAGCCCAATTTTTTTCAAATTGATGCCACTGATTACAGCTCATCGGAGGAAGATCCACCACTAGAGGAACATGAGGCGGTAGAAGAGGAAAACCAAAAGGATAATGTCCCTGACGAACCATTTATTTCGCTGCATGCTTTGGCAGGTATTTCTTCACCTCAAACTCTCAAAATCAGAGGTTTTATTAAACATCGCCCAGTAGTAGTCTTGATTGATAGTGGAAGTACACATAATTTCATCCATCAAAAAGTCGCGGAAGTAGTGCATTGTTTTGTACGAGAAGTTTCTAACTTCCAAGTCCAAATTGCGGATGGGTGCAAAATGAAATGTGAAGGCCGCTGTGAAAATGTCAAACTTCAAATGGGGGATTATCAGTTCAAGACCCACATGTTTTCCATACACATGGGAGGGTGCGACATTATCCTCGGTGCTGAATGGCTTCGCACTCTTGGGCCAATCACAATGGATTTCCAGGAGTTATATATGAGTTTTAAGTAGAACAACTCCACACATACCCTCCGTGGACTCCAGGCAGGAGCTCCCTCTATCATCAGCTCGCATAGGATGGAAAAATTGCTAAAAGAGGGCCATCATGGAGTTATAGCTCAATTTAATGCCATCCAGCAGTTGAAATCAAGTCTCTGCCGATTCATCCTAAGATGCAACAGATTTTAAATAACCATTTGTCGGTATTTGACAAGCCTCATGAGCTTCCTCCCTCGAGAGGGGAACATGATCATAGCATCACCTTGGTTTCAGGGGCCCAACCCCCAAATGTGCAACCATACAGATATCCGTTCACCCAAAAGAATGAAATAGAAAAAATAATCAAGGAACTTTTGGAAGCAGGTGTCATTCATCCCAACATTAGTCCTGTGCTCAAGAAATATGGGGAGTGGCGGATGTGTCCAGACTTTAGGGACCTCAATAAGTTGACAGTCAAAGATAAATTTCCCATCCCGGTGGTTGACGATTTGCTGGATGAACTCAATGGGGCTCAATTCTTCACTAAGCTGGATCTTCGCTTGGGCTACCACCAAATTCGCATGAAGGAAGTCGACATTCCAAAGACTGCTTTCAGAACTCATGAAGGCCATTATGAGTTCCTGGTCATGCCATTCGGTCTTTGTAATGCCCCCTCTACTTTTCAGAGCCTTATGAACCACCTTCTCAAACCATATCTTAGGAAATTTGTCCTTGTCTTCTTCGATGACATCCTCATCTATAGTTGCACTTGGGCAGCAGATCTTTAACATGTAGATCTACTCTTGCAACTGCTCCACAAGCATAAATTATTTTTCAAGATGTCCAAATGTTCATTTGGCATGGAAGAAGTTGAGTATTTGGGCCACATTGTGGGGCGTGAAGGTGTCAAGGTGGACCCCAAAAAGATCCAGGCAATGCAGGATTAGCCTCAACCTAAGACCTTGAAGAGCTTGAGAGGATTTTTGGGTCTCACAGGCTATTATCGTAAATTTTTCTGCAACTATGGTCGCATAACGAAGCCCCTCACTCAACTCCTGAAGAAAAATTCATTCTTCTGGAATGAGGACGCACAACAGGATTTTACAACTCTCAAAAATGCCATGTGTTCCACTCCAGTCTTAGCATTACTTGACTTCACCAAATCTTTTGTCATTGAATGTGATGCTTTGGGTACGGGTATTGGGGCGGTCTTAATGCAAGAAGGGCGACCTTTGACCTTCACAAGCCAACAACTAAGTGGGAAGAATCTGGGCCAATCTACCTACGAGAAGGAAATGATGGCCATCTTACATGCAGTAGAGACCTGGCGACCTTACTTATTGGGGCGACGTTTCCAAATCCGCACAGACCATCACAGTCTTAAATATTTTTTGGAGAAATGCCTATCCTCCCCACAACAAAATAAATGGCTCGCCAAAATGATGGGATATGATTATGAGATCATTTACAAGAAAGGGCAAGACAATAGTGTAGCAGATGCATTATCTTGCCAATTTGAGGAGGAAAGTACTCTGCTAGCAATTTCCCTCCCCATTCCAGAATGGATTGAAGAGGCTCGCAGGGAATGGTTTTCACATCCCAGGCTCTCCCAACTCATTTCTCAATTGCAGGTGGATCCAAATTCCACCAAGGGCTACTTGTGGCAGGATGAGATTCTTCACTAGAGGGACAGAGTCGTAATCTCACCAAAATCCACCCTCAAAAGTTGCATTTTGGCAGAATTGCACTCATCCCCCATTGCAGGACATTCAGGCTTTCAGAAGACATATTCTCGCACCAGAAGATCATTTTTTTGGACAGGCATGAAAAAGGACATCCTTACTTTCGTAGCAGAATGCGATGTCTGTCAACGCCACAAAGGGGAGACCGTTAACACACCAGGCACATTACAACCGTTACCCATCCCGACATCAATATGGACGGAGGTTTCTATGGATTTCATTATAGGTCTTCCAAAGTCAAGAAACAAGTCAGTCATCATGGTGGTTGTGGACAGACTTTTGAAGTATGCTCATTTCTACGCCCTACCCCACCCATTTACACCGAATTTGGTCGCTCAATCTTTCATGGATCAGATCTTCAAATTGCATGGCATGCCCACTTCTATTGTGATCGATCGCGACCCAATCTTCACCAGTAATTTTTGGCAGGAACTCTTCAGGCTACAAGGCACTCAACTAAAACTCAGTACTTCCTATCATCCACAAACGGATGGTCAAACTGAAGCCGTCGACAAATGTCTAGAAACCTACCGTAGGTGTTTCACTTCAGAGAAGCAACATATTTGGGTACAGTGGTTACCTCTGGCTGAATGGTGGTATAACACCAACTATCATGCCACCACCAAAATGACTCCCTATGAAGCAGTATATGGTCAACTCCCTCCTTCCCCTAATTCTTATATCAAGGGGTGCTCAAAGGTACAAGCAGTGGATCAACTCCTACAACACCACGCAACCATGCTCGCCCATCTTAGAGAGAATCTTCATCAAGCTCAAAACCACATGAAGCAACAAGTAGACTAGCATCGCTCAGAGCGCCAATTTCAAGAAGGGGATCAGGTCTTTTTGAGGCTGCAACCATATAAGAAAACAACACTCAAAGACAAGGGTTGTTTAAACTATCTCCAAAATTCTACGGACCATATCAAGTACTTCAGCACATTGGAGAAGTGGCTTACAAGTTGGCTTTGCCACCTACTGCAAAAATCCATCCAGTTTTCCATGTCTCATGCCTCAAGAAAGTGATTGGGAACAATTTCAGAATTCAAACCAGTCTACCTGAATTGGACGAAGAAGGGTTAATCTGGCTCCAACCTGAACAGGTCCTAGACACAAGAGACAGGCACCTGCGGGGCCGCATGATTAGGGAAGTCCTCGTCAAGTGGAAAGACACCTCTCCGGAAGATGAAACTTGGGAACCAACCACTATTCTTCAGCAATTCCCGCAGCTTCAACCTTGAGGACAAGGCTAGTCTTAAGGGGGAGGGCATGTTAGGGTCCCACCCTAACCCCCTTATTTATGTAATGGGATCAAGTCATAATCAAGAGTCAATAAAGCCCATATTAATAATTGTAAGTGGTTAACCCGCAATTAATGACGGGACCACAGTTAGTTGCAAATGGGCCGTAGTATTAGATAGATGGTATTAATAAAACCCATGGTATTGATCCTTGGTATTGCATGTATGAGTCATATATAAAGGATAGAGACTCCCTGCGAGGAGCATTGTGTCTTAGTTTTGTATCGAGCTCTGCTCTATTGGAGGTTGCCCCCTCGAAGAGGCCAGTGAACATTGCTCTCTGAATAATAAAATATTTGTTGTTGTCTCTCACTATTCTATGTTCTAGGTATCTTTCTTCGCATATTCTGTATTTGGGTATCTTTTTGCAGGTTAAGAGCATAACAAAGAAGTCCCAACTAGACCTTAGATCGTTTGGAGTAGGAGTACCAGCAGTGGGTAATAAATCAATTCCTTGACTGCCATAGCACGCGGAGGTAAGTGTAATATCTTTTTCGAAAGTAAGTGCATGACCTTGCAATGATTCAAGTGAGATGCATGGGGGTTCTAACACACAAAGGGGAAAAATGAAGTGTGTCCCTTAGAAGCTTGTAATAGTACACAACCTGAAAGGAACACACGATGATGAATTACATCACAATTCGGAAAGTAGAATAGTCCACAATCCAAAGTGACGGGTTAAACCAACAACACATATTCAACAAGATTCATACAATCATATACAAAATAGTTCATACACAAATGTGTAAGTTAAACAACATACATTGCTAAAGTAACCAGAATAGTTAAACTACAATAATAACATATGCATGAAGACATGTTGGCTTTGTTATATTATATAAATTGAAAGTTCCATCCATACATACACCATTGACTGCCACTAGCCCCAATAGTGGAACACTATAGTCAACACTGCTCACTCCTCCAAAGAGACGTACTCGCTTGACATTGTGGAGAAGCCAAGGCTTGTCACAATACTCTCCAAGAATTCTCTAAGCTATGCCTAGACAAAAGTTTGGCTCCCAAAATCATGTTCTATGAGTTATTAGGTTTTATTTATAACAAAGGGTGGGGTGATCCTTGACATTCGCCTTTGTGACTCTTGGACTACCCTCATGACTCTTCAACTTCATTACATATAACTCTTTTCATTACATATGATTGTTTTCATTCCACTAATGACACTTGGAACTTCAAGTTACATCATGTTTACAATAACAATACATTTTCCACATATACCGATGTGGGACAAAATAGGCTTGAGTCGACCAAATAAGACAACACTAAGACTTAGATGGCTATGCAAAGACCAAATCGTCAACATCCTCTTCGTGATCTTCGGTGACGAATTGATACCAATCTTGGTATTGCGAAATGGTGTCCGAGTATGGTTTGATGATGTCTTTCCAGAAATGAACTCTTACCTCCATTGCTTCCGGGCATATTGATCTGGAACCTCTTTCCAACTCGTAATGTAACATGCACAACTTAGTCTTGAGCACAACTAGACCGACGACATTTTTCTGGATATTATCTGCGTTGATCTACAAATTTGCGCTGGTGGCCATGTGCATCAACTGATCAAAGTACGTCTTGAGCTCTAGTCGGAGTTGGTTGTTCTCTTTGGCTTCAGTGAGTGTTCCAATTGATGGGGTGTTGTACTTTCTCACTACGACATACAAACTCCTGAACAACTGTGTGTACGAAGCCTCAACATTCGTGATGAGCAGCGAGAGTTCCTCATAGTTCCAGATCAGACTCTGGATGTATGCTTTTTCCAACTCTACCTGTGGCTTCATCATCTTGTGCAAGTGAAGAGGGGCTTCATTGTACCTCATTTTCCATGTATGTACATGATAAAAAGCGGCATGTATGTCTGTGAGTGTTTGTGCTATCTTGATGTAGCTCTACTAATTACCATGTAGATGAAACTACATTTTTCATAGTGACGAACCTGTCATACAGTCTTTGCATGACTATCTCGAGAGCTGACACTTCAACAATTATCTCTTTCTTCATCTCTGCTTTGGCGGATCTTGTTGATTGTTGCTCTCTTTTCTTGGTTGCTTGCAATTCCTTAGCCATGCACTCATTTTCTTCTATAAATAACTTCACACTTGAGCTCATGAATTCATCATAAGCCTTCGTAGCATTGGCTAAGGCAGTTGGATGTCTTCACACATCTAACACAATCACTTGTTCTTCAAAGTGCACAGGTGATGCATGCTCATCCGGGTTGTGCGCTTTGTGTTCCTGTATAACTCTGTGTTGTGACTCATCAAAGGATATGTTGTACACTCACCAATTGGAACACCCCATCAATGGGAAGTCTCTAAAATCAATTTTGCATGTAACTCCTAGTGCTAAAAATAGATCCCTAAAATCTAGGGATTCCTTCTCTCTTTTTGATTTTTTCCTTTTCAAGGAAAAGTTGCCATGCATGCAAGGAAGAATTACGTTGTTTTGGAGGGAATCGGGCAACCTACCGGCACATGCAACAGAGAAACACTAAAGGGAAGATTATGTGTTGTTTCTGGGCTAAGTGGCCCTGACCGTCTCACAATTTCTGTGTAATTTCCCAGAGCAAGGTTGGATTCCTGTTGGGTTAGCGCAATTTTGAGTCTCAACTCACTCCTAGGATGGTCTGCGCTATTCTCCTAAGCAAGGCTGGGCTGCCTGCTTTGCGCAATTTCTGGGAGCAAGGTTGTTGGCCTGCTTTGCATAATTTTCCATAGCAAGGTTGGTTGCTTGCTTTGTCCAATTTTTGAGTGCAATGTAGATGTTGGGTTGTTCTGTGAAATTCTTGAGTGCAAGATAGACTACCCTCCAGGATTGCGCAGTTTCCCCAGAAAACACAAATACCGGATGTGAACCAAGTGCTGGGTCAACTTTTGGTTAGTTGACAGAACAAGTAAGTGAACAAAAGATGTTAAGTGAAAGATAAAATCAAATAAAATACAAGTACCTAAGAAGTATAAGATGGGTGCAAAGATTTAGAGGAGGGAGGCTCCAAAATAAAGCAGAGGAAAAATTTTTGACACACTGGTAGAACTCCAACTGTATGTATGGACCTTGTTTCATGTAAAGCGAGTCTAACTTCTATGGAAGTATTGTTCGATTCTTTGATCGTCATGGCTTCAACATTAAGCTTGAGTTAAAGATATAGTTCTTGTCATTCTCTTGATCTGTGAACACACATACCAAGCTAAGTCAACTGAGTTGTTTCAATTGGGGATTTGCGGTGTATTGGTGCACAAGTAATATAAACGTTAGTCTTAGTTTCATCTCTGGTGTTGCTCCCCTACTAGCATGCCTGAATAGTACCCTGGAAAAGTCACACAGGAACACAAGCATCACTCCGCTGCCAGCGAGCCTGGTTAGTACCCCGACGAAGTTACTTGCATCACCTCTTTGTGCAGGAAGCCTTTTTCTTCTTTCACCTTATTTGTTTTTTCTTTTTCATTTTTAATTTTCAAAGCACTGTGCATATGCACTTATTTATTTCAGAGGAGGAAGAGGGATCCCGACTTATTGAGAGTAGAAGAGGTTTTTCCTTCAGAGAAGTATGTTATATATACCTCTAACATACATTTTAATGTTTCCCCCCTCACCTTACTCTACTTGACTGAGCTGAGAAGGGTCAACCCAAAAAAACCAATTAGAGTAGGTGGTACTAGTTAAAAGTGCAAGCGTTTTGTTTTGACTAAGACTCACTCTGAACATAACATATTTTCCATCAAGGTATCATCAATTGAAGAAAACAAGCTCTCCGTAAAGAGAGGGGACAACAAATAACCAAGTGTTGATAGCTATACAAGTCCTCTTGTACTTCACCTTGCTTGTCTCGAGAGCCACACATGGTTTCATGAGAAACTAAACCTATGGGTGCATAAGAAGTAAGAAAACAAGCAATGAGTAGAGGTAAAAGAAAGAAAACCAAGTAAACAAGCAAGCAAACAATGCAAACAAGAAAGCAAAGCAAACATTCAAACAAAGAAAAACAAAATCAAACACTACTCCTACTCCTAAACTAAAAAATGCATGGGCCCACTCACGTAAAGTGATATTTCCATTATAGCCACTGATGCATTGGTTGACCCTTGTTAGTGAAGGCCTAGTTAATAAGAAAGATAAGCATGCAAACCAGCAAACAAGAAAGATAAAACAGTGAATACCAATAGGCTCCGAGTTCAAAAGAATCCACATAAAAGAAATGAGTAAAAGCACAATATAAGCATTTTGCATACATATCATGGTGATAAGCATGCACACTCTTTTGACGTGACAAATGAGAAAACATGAAAAAGAAAGACAACTTACATTTCACAAGAGTGCTCATTGTGTATGATTCCTCTAATGCATGAGTGATAGGATCATGTGATTTAGGTGGAGGATGTGAAATCTGTGAACTAGATTGATCTTCAATGTAAATTGGAGTGTGATGAGGATCCTTGGGTATTTCAACAAATTTCTAATCTGAAGTGGAATCAACCTCAAGACAGCGAGGACCTAACATAACCATCAACTCTAGCTGAAGTGCGTTGACAACTTGCGGGGTTTCCACTTCATCAGTAGGTAGATCATCAAAGGCGGGTGGCTTAGAAAGATCAACGCAGGTTCTTCTTTAGATTCCCACAGATATTCATCATAAATGACAGTGCAGGTTGGATTCTCAACACCAAATCCATCGAAAACTTGATCCTCGTGAACAATAATTGTGGAGTCCAGAACATAAGAACATAGCATAGTAAAATCAGGAGGATCATCAGAACAAGAGGAAAAAGGTTGAAAAACGAGACATCGTGACAACCAACAGGCTTGCAAGCCAAATCTGCACAGATATCTAGAGCAGGTGGGGTGCGAGGACGTGTTAGTTCAATGGATGTGCGTGCACCTTCTCTCACTTCGCACTGCAGAGCTAGAGTTGTTTGATGAGAAGCAGACGGAGGGTCACTTGTGACAAAAACCTTTTCCATCTTAGATTTTGCAGGTCTAACACCGAGGTATGCTAGGAGGGGTTTGAATTATTCTAAGATATGCGGATTTTTAAATATGTGAAGAAGATACTGAAATCATTCACGAAGAAATTTATAATCAATTTCATCTCAAGGGATTTGATATGCGAGGTTACGAAAGCCTTCCCAAAATTGCACAAGGGATTCATCAGGTGCTTTCCGTAATTCTAGAATTTCCTTATTGAGTGTTTTACGATCATACTAATAGAAAGCACATGTCAACTCTCCAACCAATTGGTCGAAAGAGTGAATAGAGGCATCAGGCAGTGTGACACACCACATCAGTGCGTGCCCACGAAGTGCATACATGAACAACAAGCAGGCAATGCACTCGTCATGGATTTCATTCCTCTTATAGAAGCTAGTGAAGGAAACTTTGTGTCTAAGCGAAGCCGCTCTTCCTTCACCATCATATGTGTTACATGACAAGTCATTCAAAAGCTCCTCCGATACTTCAAAATCATTTCCATAACACAAACATCTCCG
Organism: Pinus tabuliformis; assembly: GCA_031772625.1. Taxonomy (NCBI): domain Eukaryota; kingdom Viridiplantae; phylum Streptophyta; class Pinopsida; order Pinales; family Pinaceae; genus Pinus; species Pinus tabuliformis. The sequence goes on from CM062816.1 coordinate 473,822,213, forward strand.
AGGATTGACTGTAGCGTAAGTCATGACAGATGTGTAGAGATTCAAAATAGACTTCGATGACTCATCTTGTCAAATGGCCCTCCTTCTAGCGCCATAAGTGTTGACAGTCTGGACCGGCCAACATGTCAGGGGATCTCCCCGGTGAGAATTCCCAACTAGACCTTAGACCGTTTGGAGTAGGAGTCTTAGCAGTTGGTAGTAAAGCAATCCCTTGACTGCGATAACGCGCAGAGGTAAGTGTGATATATTTTTCGAAAGTAATTGTGTGACCTTGCAGTGAGTCAAGTGACATGCATGGGTGTTCTAACACATGAAGGGGGGAAAGGAAATGTGTCCCTTAGAAGCCTGTAATAGTATGCAACCTAAAAGGAACACACGATCTGAATGACATCACAAGCTGGAAAAAAGAATAGTCCACAATCCAAACTGACCAGTTAAACCAACAACACAACTTCAACAAGATTCATACAATCATATGCAAAATAGATCATACACATATGCGTAAGTTAAACAACATACATTGCTAAAGTAATCAAAATAGTCGAACTACAATAACAACATATGCATGAAGACGTGTTGGCGTTGTTATATTATATAAAGTGAAAGTTCCATCCATACACACACCATTGACAGCCACTAGCCCCAATAGTGGAACATTACAGTCTACACTGCTTGCTCGTTTAAAGAGATGTACTCAGTCTACATTGTGGAGAAGTCAAGGCTCGTCACAATACTCTCCAAGCCTTCTCTAAGCTATGCCTAGCCAAAATCTTGGCCCCCAAAAGCTTTTTCTATGAATTATTAGGTTATATTTATAACAAAGGATGGGGCGACCTTTGACATTCCCCTTTGTGACTCTTGGACTACCCTCGTGACTCTTCAACTTCATTACATATAACTCTTTACATTACATATGATTGTTTGCATTCCACTAATGACACTTGGAATTTCACTTTACATCATGTTTAAAATAATAATAAATTTTCCACATATACCCATGTGGGACAAAATAGGCTTGAGTCATCTAGATAAGGCTGTTCTAAGACTTGGATGGTTGTGGAAAGACTAACTCGTCAACATCCGCTCCGTGATCTTCGTTGACGAACTGATCCCAGGCTTGGTATTGCGCAATGGTATCTAAGTACTGTTTGATGATGTCTTTTTGGAAATGAACTTGTGCCTCCATCGCTTCCGGGTATACTAATCTGGAACCTTTGTCAAATTCGTCCTTTAACATCCATAGCATAGTCTTGAGCACGGCTAGACCGATGACATATCTTTGCATGTTCTCTTCACTGATCTACAAATCTGCGCTAGTGGCCATGTGCATCAACTGATAAACTGATCAAAGTCGAGCTCCAATTGGACTTGGTTCTTCTCTTTGGCTTTGATGAGTGTTCCAATTGATGGGGTATCATAATTTATCACTACAACATCCAAACTCCTGAACAATCGTGCATACGAAGCCTCAACATTGGTGATGAGTGGCGAGAGTTCCTCATAGCTCTGGATCAGAATCAAGATGCGTTCTTTATCCAACTCTATTTGTGGCTTCATAATATTGTGCAAGTTGTTAGGGTCCTATAATTTATAGGATTAATCAATCATTGAATAATTTCTTTCTGTATTCCAGATTGTAAATGATATTGCTTTCTGCAAATGATTTCCAAAAGAAGAAAAGACAGAAAATTGAAAATAAAAAATGAAAAGAGAGTATAAATACAAAAAATAAAAAAGAAGGAAAAAGAAAAGAAATGATAAATGAACCCCACAAAAAATGAATAAATGTGAAAGTGATGCTAGCTTAAGTGCCACTACTAGCCTTCTGGCTTTGCAAGAATAAATTCATGAAATTGTGTGCAAGTTGTTTAAAATGCCACAATCCCTTTTTTCTTGAAACATATAGTTTAATCATGTTCAAGCTGCTTTCAATTTATGTTAATTAGATTAGAGTGAATAACTTAGCCAAACAGTGTAATCTTGGCTAAGATTAGATAGGTAGAATAGGTGAGTAAAGTTAGTGCAACATTTTAATCTCGATTACTGTAGTTGAGTAGATTAGTTTAGTGTTTGAAATAAATATTCTTTATCTCTTAGAATGAAAGGATTGAAATGGTTTTCACGTTTAAATGCACCCTCATTTTCTTTAAAAGTACATTAGGATAAGAAAATAAGGTTTTTGACGTAACAGTCTAAAGTGATTTGTTGCCCAAAGTTTTGGACTTTTGGTTATAATACATGTGTGTGGAATGGTGTAGGCCCACCGGTTTTAAACCTCCCCCATTTCAAAATTCCCGATCATCCATTGCATTGATCCGACAGCCCATGAAAGTTTTCGGACCCCCCCACAGTGATAATGTTTAACGACCGGGGGGGGGGGTTGAAAAGCCGTTTATTGCCCCCTATGTGTTGGTACCATGGGATTTTAGACCAACCCCCTTCCATTTACTGGATACCACCTGCACCCCCTCCGAAAGTTGTTTCGCCATCCCGCCGCAACCCAATTTTACACAAACTGTCGCCTCCATGTCCTGTCTCAGCTCCCACTCCCATCTCACCACATGCCCCTCCTCCCGTCAACAATCCTGCGCCACTCACCCACCAATCCTCAACTGCCACGTTTGCGACCGTTGCACCTGCCATTAATTTTTTTTTTTTTTTGTTTCATTTACCCACGCCAATTACATAAGTTAATGCCATAATAAGACTGTTAATCCTGTGTGAAGCCCGGTTTGCGACTAATAAAAATTGAATTTTCCCCTGTGATTACACCTTTCCTTCCTCGCTTCATGAACATCATTCCTGCCTCTGTTGCTCCATTATCTCTTAGCAACATTTCCTTTACTTGTAATTGATAAAAGTACAGAGGTATGTCACACCGAGTTCCTCTCACTTATTGAACACACTGCGATTTCTTGCTGTTACATTCTTCTTGTATTCATTTTGCAACTACAATGGCACCCAAAGTTGTCCCTGTAGTAAATCCTATGCTCACTCCCCCTGTCAACTTAGACCATATTCCACTCGCAGACAAAGACTACAAGATTTTCGAAACATAGTGTGAATTCGACCTCTTCGAATTATGCTGTTGGATTCAGGATAATTTCCTTGATCAATCTGATGAGATACACCTATGGAAATCCAAAATTCCTCTGTTTGTTGTCCCCCAATCCTATTATTTTCCCGAATTCTTTCTAAGATGCCAAGCCTCTTATCTTTCAAGCAAGAGGGTAATTATTTCCCTAAATGGTGAAATTCTCTTCACCATCACAGCTAAAAGCATAAATCAAATGCTGCAAGTTCCCCACAGTGATTCCCTCTCCCCTTTCTCCCTTGAAGCTCCCAAAGAAATTTATCATAAATTAACCTTCCCCCAAAGAGCTGCCATTTTTGAAATTTTCCTCCCCGAAGACTCTCAGCTCCCTAAAAAAAATCCCCCATATCCCTCTTCTACGTTCCCTCAAAGGACATGACATATTATCTTTGTCTTTTCATCCATTCTTGGTTATTATTAAGATGAATTGGTAGATGATCCTATTCTAGGCTTTCTATCCACCCATTCTTCAGAAGGACTATTAGTCACCTTTGACTATGGCCACTTCTTAGAAAATGTAATTCATGAACAATTCCTTCAGTTTTTAACTGAATGAATGTTCAATTATTCTTCAATTCTCATATACATGTTTATTTTCTTTCAAACAGATAAGTTTCCATTCGTAGTGCAGAAGCTTGATAAAAAAGGAGAGCCTCAGTCTGTTGCCTTCAGGACTTCCTTAGTCAGAAGAAAATCACATGAATTCAACTTCTTAGAGTTCATAGACTAGTTTGTGTATCCAACAACTTGTTTGTTGAGTGGCCAGCAGGTTCAAAGTATTAGTGAAGACATTTAGAAAATTTTATAGTTCAATGAACAAGTAAAAACAGGGGATTGGTACCTTTACCAGTCATTCACAGAAATTAGAGTGTATGGTTCAAAGTTACACCATACAAACTACCTAAGTATTTATGAATGGGAATATTTTCCTTGGAATACATCAGGAAACTAATTCATTCTGATAACATCCATTTCGTGGTAGCCATGAATAAATCTCAGTTCTGGATCAAAACACAGATAGGGCCTTTCATCTGCAACAATAGAGCAACAAGAGAGGAAGCATACCTCTTGCTGAAGCAAATGAACTTCCCTCTTAGTTTCACTTGGTCTTATGACCCCTTTGGGGTAATTTCAAAGTTAAGAGTGGAACAAAAAGATACACCGTATGTGCATACTCAGAGGCCAAAAATAGAGAAATATATGAACCAACACACTTGGGTAGAAAATACATTGCAGGAGGCCGAGGAGTAGATACTTTCCAGGACAACTTCAGAGACTCTCATACCTAGAGAAAAGACAGATAAGAGACCAAGAGAGGATGACTCTCCATCAATGACAGAAGTCTCAGCCAAAGAGTTCAACAGATACACAAAGAAGATTAAAATAGGCTCTAAAATAGACTTCCCATCACTGGAGGACACACAAGGCACTATTGTACTCTCAGGTTTGTAGAATTTTAAGTTAGACAATGGTGCCACAAAGTCTCCATCATCCTCGACTAGTAAGGAGATTCTAGCTACTGTAACTCAGACACCAAAATCATCCACAAAGCATACGCAGTTGGACATTTTTCAGAGATATAAGGATATTAAGTAGAGGAATGAAGCCATTCATGATAATATATCTTCTCCATTCAGGAAGCAATCTTCCTCCATATAACACAACTCATCTCAACATATGATACAAAGAGGGGAAGGATGCATATGGAATTCTTGCAAGCCCGGGTCCCTTAACCAAAGTCAGCTTTCAAAATAACTACTTTTGAATTTGAGGCAAAGGATGTCCATCCTTTAGATCAAATATATATGCATAAGCATGTAAAAGAGATGGTATATTCTACTTTCACACAAACTGCTATCACTACCTCTAAACTACAACTTACTTTGAATAATGTGCAGTCTCAACTGAAATTGGAGAAAGTCTCCTCACTTTCCAAAGATACCATAATCAAATACTTGGAGGAAATGGTGGTCAAAGTAGGCTTTGATCCAGACAATTCGAAATCCACGGAGGAGATAATCAGAAATAAAAATGCCGACATAGCAGCCTTAAAGAAGCAATTGAAGATTCCAGCAATAGAGGTCCCCAAGCTAAGGAAATTAGAGAGACGAAGCTAAAAAAGGAAGAGATGCTGAAGCTTCTAGTGGATCAAGGTGCACAGATCAAAGCAATGGAAGCATAAATGGACAAGCTGATAAATTAAAAGGAACATAGTTCACAACTTGCAGTGGTTCCTCTTGATGCAGTTCCCATTGCATCTCTACTTCAAATAGGTGTCCCTACAACAACCATGACAGTAGCAGCATCATCTTCTACCATGCTTCCCACATCAGTTGTTGATGACTCAGTTAAGTTAGCTCAATCTATGGAAAACATGTTTATACAAGGAGAATAGCTAAAGAAGATGAAGCTGGAGGTAAGGATTCTACAAGAACAGAGTACAAGGTTTGAAAATGCTTACATGACTGAAACACAGAAGTCCCAAACATTGTCCCATAGATTGTAGAAGATGGAGAAAGACTGTGCCATAGGCAATACATTAGCACATGTAAAAGAGAATATTTGGAAAAGGATTAATGAAGACATGGAAGACATTTGGCCTTCAATCCAAATTATTTTGAGCAACAAGAGCTGATTAAATGATCCAATGAAGCCGTCGAGCAAGTCAGAAAGCAACTAGGAGATAAACCCAATGAAGCCACTGAGCTTATCAAATTTATAAACTCCAAGAACAGTTAGGAATTGGAAGAGTTGGAAATTGAAGAGAGGACTGAAATGATTTTGGAAGTTAGGAAAGTGTTGACTAAAATAAATCTTATGAGACAACTTGAAGAGAAGGGTCGAATTATGAACACAAGTATACAAAAATTCTTCGCTAAGCTGGAGTCTCTCTACAAGAAAGGACTTCCAAACTTGTTAGTGATTAACGATAATCTGAGCACGTGGTCATATTACATTGAGCAAATTATGACCAAGGCAAGAGATAGTTCAAAGATTACATCCGAAGGACTCAGTATGACAGGAAAGGCTTTTCTGGAAGCTTTATCATACGATCTCAACATTCAATATGAAATTCCAAATCTATTCATCACCCGACCTACATTTTCCAAATATACTGAAGTCGACGAAGTGTACATAAAGTTGATGAAGATGAATATCCCGAATGAACAACACTGGGATAAAATTAGTGAGTTATTGGAGGAAAAGGTAGTTTCGGAGGCACAAGTCATCATTACAACACATGCGGAATTTGAGCGCTAGAAAACCAGCTATTTTACCATTTCATTGCCACCACTTCAGATGGTTCGAATTTCCTTGATATCATTGTAATAAGTTAGCTTGATTCAATTTTATTATTTTGTAGATACATCCTAGTCATTTTGACACGATATTTTTTGTAAATTAGTTATAAATACTTCATCTTCAAAAGTATCAAGGGTTGGTTTTTGTAGAAAGAACATTATTGTATATTTTCTGAAGCATCAACAGATTACCAGTAATACATAAGCTCTTTCACAGGATTCTTGTGTCAAGTTGTTGGTGAAGTGCATCTATTTGTCTTATGTGTTTATATTTCTCTGTTTATAGCACATATTTGTTTCCAAATATGAATTGTTCAATAGATAAGTAAAGGGCATAATTTGTTTAAATCTACACTCTGCACCCGACTACGAATAATTTTAATTTTTTATTATGATCTTTAAATATAGAATTCAGGGAACAATTCTCTATATTTAAAGCGATCCTTAAATATGTTCTTCTTCTCCATTTCACAGACCTTAAAGAATCCATTCAGTTTGGCTACCCTGCCCTGTGAGATCTATTTGTAGACACTGCAGTCAATCTGTATTTCATGTAATAGACTCCATAGCCGAATGATAACTAGTTATCAACCAACCATTTAAATACAAATCAAACCCCTAACTTCATAGCTAGCCTAATATTCAATCAAACAAAGTTAAATCTTACAGAGAGATCGCTCTCTGAAGCTAGCACGACTAGATCCCATATTCCAAAGTTGGTTTGTGGTTACCTTGGTGATTTTAGTCTACAACCTCAGAAAATTTTTGAGTGCTAACACAAGTGAAGTGGGGCTCCCTTGTACCTCATTTTCCATGTCTGTACATGATCAACAACGTCATTTATGTGTGTGAGTGTGTGCGCTATCTTGATGCAGAGCTTTTTATGACCATGTACATGGACAACTGCCTTGTGCACGGTGACGAACCTTTCATACAGTCTCCACATGGCTATCTCAAGATCCAACACTTCAACAAGCATCACTTTCTCCATCTCTTCTCTGATAGATCCTATTGATTGTTCCTCTCTCTACCTGGTTGCTTGCAATTCCTTAGCCATGCACTCATTTTATTCTATCAAGAAATTCACACTTGAGCCCATGGCTTTGGCATAAGCCTTCGTAGCATCGACCAAGGAAGTTGGATGTCTTCACACATCTGACACAATCACTCGTTCTTCAAAGTTCGCACGTGATGCATGCTCATCCAGGATGTGCACTCTGTGTGCCTTTACAACTCTGTGTTGTGATTCATGAAAGGCTATGTCGTAGACATTTGTTCCTGGATCATCCTCAAGGAGTACGGTATCCCCTTGTTCACTTGGGACTTGCTCTGTTGCTAGAGCTAGTGAAGCCTGTGGGTGATCTCGGTTGCTTTTGGCATGAGGTAACTGTCCTGGTCCTGTTCTGGCTATACCATCTATGTGTCCATTGGTTCTACTATCCGTTCATCTGGCTGAGTAAGTTCACATTCCTGTGTCCGCTCACCCTGTTCATCATCTGCTGCTGGTGGATCTGAGTCTTCAACTTGTATCAGCGTAGTTTGTGTCATCTGAGTGCTTTGCACTTCCTCTTGTTCCTATTCTTGTTCTTGTCCCTGCTGGGCTTCCTACTCTTTTCTACACAACTCTTGTTCTTCTTTGAGATTTTTCTCTACTTCTTGCAACTTCCTCTCCATCTCTTCCAATATTTTCTTATATCTTCTTTTTTTCGGCAACAAATGTGGAGCATTCTCCGCATTGTACATCTTGATGAAGGTTCCATCGGGTGAGGCGTACCAATCTGCAATGTTCATCAACGCCTCCATTGCTGACTGGGACATGCAAGGAGGATCTCTTACAAATATCATCGTGTACAAAGGGCAACAAAGTGGTTAGATAGTCTAGATATGAATCCTCGGTAGTTGCCCTCTGAGAGCAACTTTGAATATATGTTCACAACATTCCTTGAAGGTGTCCATGCCCAACCCATGCCAGGAAGTCGTTGAAGAGCATAGATTACGTCGAGCAGGTAGGAGGACATGAAAAATATTGCTTGTTGATTGTTGGGAGGACTCGGGGAATTTGATACATGCAATTTCAGCTAAAGAGCCAACACGTTAGATCCTTTGAATGGCTTTCCTTCACTTGCCAGTTGATCCAACATAACAACCCAAATCTGTGGGAAGTTCTCCGTACTCTCTTGGCCATACAAGTGACATGCACAGATGACCAAGAGTTGGTAAGCCTTCGGAGTGTCTTTGTCTTGTAGATTTGGTTGGGTGTCATCCTGAACTTTGATGGCTCCTTGTTACACAATATTTTCTCACCAACCCCGCATCCCCTGATCCCGGGTAGAGTCAGTCCCTGAATGGCCTCTATTCTGTGTCATACATCAAAATATGTGTCCACATCCTCCATATCACTCAAGAAGATAAACCATGATCATTAATCCTGAAGTTGACCCTTTTTACCTATGTTTCAAGATCGCTGCAGGACATCAATATCCTGTCTACGACTATGGACCAAAGTGAACTAGAACCTCGTGACATCGTCGCAAGAGTACGTCTGTTCTCTGCGATGGTCGAATTTTAGGGATCATCACAATTCATTAGTATCCTACTTTCGATGATAGCTTTGAATACATTGTTTCTTCGTGATGTCTCCTCTGAGTCTTAGTGTTTGACTCGCGACGACCCAAATATGGCGAATTAGTTCAAACATAATGCTTTTGGGTGGTCCTGGAATTGGTTGTTGGGTCAAGGAAGTTCGCCTTTCCTCATTTGAGATGGTGGTTCTGCCTTTGGAGTAACCTCCCATGAAGATAAGTTTCCTCTCCCTTTTGGGAGGCTCCTCCTCTTATAAAAGCATCCTCTATGACTATGATCAACTAGTTTTTAGTAGTGAGCAAATTAACTAGTTTTGGTGTGAGATTGATAGTTTGCAGTGCGAATTGCTGATAGTCTAGAAATTGGTTATGGATTGCCTTAGCCATGTATTATTTCTTTTGGGTGAGAGATAGAGTCATCAACCTTTCTGGGAGACCTTTTGAGAGTGAATGCTTGTGGAGACATACTGACTAGACCCTTCGAGGAAGCTTGCGACGTCAAGGCATGGTTGTAAGCTTTACTTTTGCTCATATATAATACAATCAATGGTTATTTCCTATATCGTGTATGAAATATATTTGATAGCTTATGGTTCCTTGACTCTGTAAGAGAATAGTTCATTGTTGTTCTCTATTATGTGTTTCATTGTCCTCTTGTGTTGTTTAAGGTGAATCACTCATCAAGGAGAAGAAAACGATAGCTAGAGCAGTGTAACAAAGACTGCACCGAACACCGGAATAAGGTAGGCTCTTTTAATAGTGACTATTTGAGGAATTAGTTTTTGTATTTATCTTGTTGTGACTAGACCCACTCTAGGGCTAGAGGGGTTGCCTCTGTCCGCAGAGGGAACTTTACCTACTTCACAAGTTGGCGACTCCGCTGGGGAGTCCTTTGTGTGTTGTCTCTTTGTTTTTCTCTTGATTTGTTTTTGATTGAATTACATAGTGTCTCTTGGTTTTGGGACTGAGTTATCAGTGTTCTGGATCACTTGAGTAGATCTGGTAGTCCACCTCACTGTCTAAGTGATAAGCCTGGTGTCTTTCAGCTGCCTTTGCCTTGTTTTGCCTCTTAATTAAGATCATTGTTGTTTAGCTCTTAACAACTATGACGAATCACCCCTGTCCTCTTTGACCAAGTTGTACGTCGCGATATCCTGTCATACAGCTGCAAAGATTCCTGAAATCGAACGGTCACTGAAGACGGGTGTACTCTTGCGACGACATCGCACAATTGCCAACATCGTTCCTGCGACGATTTGGCTTTCGTCTCAAGGTGCTAGTCTAATAGCTGTGACGATTCCTGTATGGTTTCTTTTCACAGCCCTGCCTCTTGAATAGGCCAGTTTTTCTTGTCCTCTGCTATCTCTTACATCTTATCAAGTTTGTTTTGATTGTGTTTGATAAGGTATATCCTTCTTGGTTCTGTTTGTTTGAGTTTTGGGTTTTTGGGCTCTGTGACCTAAGTCTTTTGAGGTTTCGTCAAGAAGTCACTTGTTTTGGGTTGCTTGTCCTTCTAAGATTCTAAATTACGTCCACCACCATCTTATTGACTTGCTTGAAGCTTTTCCCTTACTGCTTGTCGATTCTTTCTGATTGGTCTATATTGATTGGTCATCGAACCAGTTTGATGTGTTGATTTGATTTCCGTTCACTATTGAAACATAGATTACATTTGTTTCAATCAGTCAGGTTTTCATTTGCTTGTTTGTTATTAAATCCCAAAAATCAAAAACATTGCACTCATTTAGTATGCGAAAGTGAAAGCATTTTGCATTAGTATATTCTTCATGATTACGAATTGAAAAGCGAAATTTGCATCTTTCATTTTTTTGTCATAGTATTTGCAAGATAAGCGAAATTGATGCATTGTGTTTCCTAGTGATTGGATTGATTGCATGCACTGATGTTATTGCATTTTTTTTTTTTGTTTTCGTTCGCTTTGAAATGAACTCCTTACCCTCATTTAGGTAGTCGTTCATCGAAAAGAATGGTATTTTACTCATTGTAGTTGCATCCTAGAAATTTTTGATTCGGTAGGGCCTCGAAATCAAGACTTAATTCAAGATTAACTGTTAAAATTTATTGAATGAACTTAAAAATGCATTGGAACTTAATGCACACATATCTAGAGGTCTAGGCTAGAGACTTGTTCTGGCATCGTTAAAACTAATTGCTATTGTTTTCACTAAGGTTGGGTGATTCCTCCTTTTGTGATTCAATAGGTACTAGTATGGATTTGTGCTCCCCGTACTGTCGAGTATATATTGGGAGACCCCACTAGGTTATCATCTTATTATCCATAGGAAGTCGAGTCTGCCTCCTTACGAATCGTAACGCACTGAACACAACATTCAGGAAGATTGACTGTCGTACGGAAGGTCCTTGGTCATTTCTCTTTCATTTGATCACTAAGGTGTATATGCAGTTTTGCAATTTGTCTGGTAAACCTCTTGTCTAGTACTCCAGAGCAGTCACTTTCGTTCCTTTTCGGCTCTTTAAAAGTAAAACGATCATCTGAAAACTTGTCCTTTCAGGCTCATTAAACATTCGAAGGCGACTAGAGTCATCTTTTTTCCTCTTTCTTGACTCTTTAAATATGAAAAGGTCAAGTTTTGTTCCTATGTCATAAAAATTATTTGTCCACGCCTACATTTTACCTGTTAATCTTGGCCTTGTTCTTGGTTTACGCAAAGTTTCAACCCTACTCGATTATCTCTTTTTCTCAGATTTTGAGTTTAGGTCATCCTGGCGGACTCACCAATCCCGTCCTCTTTACCAAGTGATGGAGATCCTGCATCCCCTGTCTCTTCTGAGGTATTGACTGTTGGTGGTACCCTTCCCATTGTCTTGAGTGTTCAGCTTCTTGACTCTCGAGCTACAGGAGAGGATCCTTTTTATATCAATTGAAATCCTCTTTGGGAGCCTTCAGAAGAAGACTTCCTGTCTACTCCTCCCAGTGTTTCATTTGCAATGTCTTCTTTCGACATGGATGAGACGAGTCCCGTTAGCAGTGAAGAGAAGCTTTTGTCAAGCGGAGAAATTCCTCTTCCATCAGAAGGTCTGCCTTTTAGCACTCCTCTTGGCATGTCATTACCATTGTGTTATTGTGCCTTGTCTAACATCATGAGTTCCACGTCTCTACATCGGAGTTCCGTGTGGTCTCGTACAATAGCTTCGACTTTAGGGCCTTTCATACCTCAGATTCACGATATCTCAGTCACGCCTGTTCCGTCGATGACCACTGTTTGTGTGGCCTCTACTGCTCCTGCTGTTAGTGTCGTTATTGCATCCTCAGTGGTTACCACTATTATCGAGCCCTCTTTTGAACATGCTAGCGGTGGTCCTTCATCCTCAGCGTCCAGAGTCGTTAACCCTATGGGTAACTTGCCGCTTTCTTCCGGTTACATTTCGGCGAGATGGTCATATGAGCAATACATGTTTACTCTCCAAAACCCGAATTATATGCCTCTGGGCTCCCAACCGTCATCTTATCCGCATAACTTGTTGCACTATTATGATTCTCAAGGGGCTCATATTTATCATACTAGATCCCTACCTCCCAAACCTACGGTTGAAATTTCCATTCCACTATCAGTTGCTTGGTCTCATACTACCTACCATGGTTCGCAAGGCCAACCTTTACAAGGGCAGCCTTTCGATTTTCAAGGGAAGCCATATCAAGGGAAACCGTATCAAGGGAAACCTTCCGGCCTATAAGGACAAACCTTATAGGGACAACCTTCAACCCTTACCAGTTCCTCTTTTGTTTATCTAGAGCAACCTTTTGGTCAACCAGGTTAGCCTCAATTCTAGCCAGGCCAACCTGTTGCTCAACAAGATCAACCCTTTGGGCAGCTAGGTCAACCTTCCTTCCAGCCAGGGCAACCTGTTATCCAACCAAGTCAACCCTCTGGTCAAGTAGGAGAACCTCAGATCCCGCAAGGTTAGCCCACTGTCTAGCAAGGTCAACCTTCTGGTCAAGTGGGCCAACCTCAGATCCAGCAAGGCCAACCTACTGTCCAGCTAGGTCAACCCTCTTATCAAATGGGCCAACCTTAATTTCAACAAGGTCAACATATTACCCAGCAAGTTCAACCTTCTGGGTAAATAGATCAACCTCAGTACCAATAAGGCCAACCTTCTGGCTAGTTGGGACAACCCAAGTTTCAAAAAGGACATCAGTCCGATCAAATCAATCCATCTCTTGGTCAACTGGGCGTTCAAGTGATAGCTGTTTCTCAAGCCCCACCCAATTTCTAGACTCAGGCTAGACTCCAGACTCAACCCGGTCTCCAAACTCAAGTTGGATTTCAACCCAACCTATTTATCAAATGCAGTTTGGGCCTCAGGCGCAGTTTGGAGCTCAGCCGCAATACGGTCTCCAAGTACTTCAGCAACCTCAGGGTGCTCCATATAAAAATTATCAGCAACCACAAGTCAATCCTTATCAAAATTTTCAGCAGCCCTATGCTACCCCTGTTGGTCAAGCTGGTAACCAATGGGTTGCTGGTGTTAAAAATCTGGGACAAAAACCAAGTTATGGCATTAACTCGCCTAATTATAACCCTTATGGGAAAAATCCTTATAGACAAAATCCATGGGGGCAACAAGGATCTTGATGGAACCATAACGCTGGCCTTTATCAGAGGCCTATGATGTCCTTCAACCGTCAATTACCTTTTCTGGCAACCTTGGAACTGCCTGATGTGTCCAAGCCGATGAATGGTCCAATCCTTCATAATCCATATTGGCCACCAGTTCCGACCAAAATTCCTGGTGATTGTCCTAAATTTGATGGTAAATCTAGAGAGGACCCCCAAGCGCATGTCATGACTTATCACCTCTAGTGCTCATCTAACTCATGGCTTGATGATTCTATCCGCCTATGTCTTTTTCAACAGACTCTCACTGGTTCCACCGCGAAATGGTATATTGAACTCGCTCGTGGAACTTTCCAAGACTTCAATTCGCTTGCAATGGCATTTCTTACTCATTTTTAGTTACCGATTCGTTATGAAACAGGCACACACCTCCTTACTTCTCTGAAACAGGACACGACAACACACATCTCCGATCATATTCATGAATGGAGAAGGCGACATCGTTTGATTAATTTTTGGATCCCTGATCAACTTCTGACTGACTGGTTCACCACCTCTTTTATCGGTCTTATAGCCCGTGATATTGCTATGGGGGCATGTATTACTGAAGAGCAAGCTATCACACGTGCTTAGTATCTCGATTTGGTTAACTCCCAGTCTGGCACACTTTATGATCTCTTGCCTGATGCTCCGCATCTTGGAACTTCTAAAGCCCCGTCGATGCCCTTCGTCGATGGTGTTATTGGTTCTGTTGCTCAATCTTCTCGAAAGTCTTCCACGAATCCTGCGAAGCAAAAATCTACTACTCCTAGTGAAAATGCTTCTCAGACCACATCTAATACTGGTAAAACCTTTGAAGTCAATTCTGTCCAGTACACCATGGCAGACAAAGCTTCAAAAGGGAAGAAAAATGGGAAAGGAAAAAATAAGGCCGATCCACTAAAGCAGGACCCTCCTAAGCCTCCGACTGATGATGGCGCTAAACACAAACCTAAGTATCCTTATCTGTGACGAGGATCACTACACCAAAGACTATCCAGATGGTCTGAAGTTAGTCGTTTGTTTAAGGGGACTCCAGGAACTCCTACTGTACTTAAAGAGCCTTTTCCCTCTCAACAAACTCAAATGGTGGTCAATCAACCTCAATCCTCTTCCACTTTTGGCTCCTAAGTTTTTATGGCTGGGACTATCCCTATCCATGTGAGTACTCGAGCGAAAGAATATCCTTCGTCTTCCAGTAACGAACCTGAAGTCCCTTCAAGCATTCCTTCGTCCAGTTCTAGCCCTCTTCATATTGAACAACCTGGCACTAAGTCTGTCATTCGACCTCCTACTAAGGGAGTCCTCCTGAAATCTTCTTATAACCCCAATGCTCGTGCTTCGCAGCAATATAATATTGTTGAGGACTTAGGCCAAGCTCCTTCGGCTATGTCCGCTTTAGAAGTTCACTAGAGTTGTCCCCCCCCCAACGGAAGTCTCTACTATTTGCCATTGGTGGCATTGACCCGGCCGATTTAGAATTAATTACATTCGATATTGAGAACCATGTGCCGCGATTGCCTCATAAAATTGGTTTCCTCATTCAAGTCATCATTAACTTGAAGAATATTCATCGCACTATTATTGTTGAGGGCGTCTCCACTTGCATCATGTCTATTGCTTGTTGGAAGGTCATCGGCTCCCCGTCTTTGAGTCAATCTCCTAATACTTTGGAAGCCTTTGATGGAAGAGATTCTCGTCCATTTGGTATCCTTTGGCACTTGCCTATCACCCTAGAAGGGAAGACAGTTGAGGTCGAAGTCGAAGTTGTTGACACGAATTTGACTTATAACCTCTTGTTAGGCCGAAGTTAGACTTATGACATGCGTGCGGTGGCTTCATCTTTATTCCGTGTACTCCAGTTTCCTCATCAAGGGAAAATTGTCACAGTAGATTAGTTGTCCTTCTTCGCTTCTTGTTCTTCGAATGGAAATTTTCCATTTGTGGAGCATACCAGTATTCCATATGAGAGTCTAGGTGCTGGACTTTTTAAGTATCCTACCCTTATGAGTTTTTTTTCACTCCCACCTCCCAATGTCGCTTCTATTAACATGATTTCTATTTGTTCTAATCCTTTGGTGATTCCCCCCATCGATCAGGTAGGTTCATGGGGCAAGGTTATGTCGTTGAGCCTTACCGAGATCAACTATGTTGAAATTGTTTCAACTTCGGTTTCATCTTCTGAATATGCTCCTTTGAGCAGATCTCTCGACATGTATGTGCAATCCCCTTGGCTTGGTGACATTGTTTCCTTGTATTCGTTACAAGAGACATTTCCATTTGATGAAGCAATTCTTGAGACTATGTATTTTGAGGATTCCCCTTGGTTCAATCATCACCATCGTTCCTCGTTTCTCCCAAGCCATGTGGCCATGACTACATGTCTAGAGAAGTTTGCTTCCTGTATTCCCTCTCAGCCACTTCAAATGCCTATCCTAATTCATGAAGTTTTTTTTTAAGGAAATATGGGGAATATCACGCAAACCACGCCCATCAACATCTCTGTCAAACCAGGGATTGTTGAAAATATTCACATGTTATCCTAAGGAGATTCTGCTTTACATCGAACTTTTCAGAGAATTTTGCAACGTGTTCGCTTGGTCATATGAAGAGATGCCCAGTATTGATCCAAGTATCGTGGTCCACGAGATACCTATGTACCTTGGTGCAAAGCCAGTTCGACAACGTTTATGCCCCATGCACCCGAGAAAAGCCGCAGAAATCGAAGGAGAAGTTGAGAAACTTCTCAAAGCAAGGTTTATTTACCCTATCCCAATGACTGACGAGGTCTCTAATATTGTCCCTGTGACAAAAAAGTAGGGCACTATTAGGGTTTGTGTTGATTATCGCGACATCAATCGTGCGTGTTCGAAAGATAACTATCCTACTCCCTTTATTGACAAGCTCATTGATTATTGTGCTGGGAGTGAGATTTTCGTGTTTATGGACGGCTTCTCTGGTTACAACCAGATTAATATTTCACCCACCGATCAACACAAACCCACCTTCATCTGCTCGTGGGGTACCTTTTCTTACAAAAATCTTCCTTTCGGCCTAAAGAATGTTGGTGCCACTTTCCAGCGAGCAATTTCCTACGCGTTTCATGACATCCATCACATTGTTCAATCGTATCTGGATGACCTTTCGGCTCATTCAACTAAACGCTTTGACCATCCAAACCACCTCTGCAAGATTTTTCTTCGCTGTAGGCTTTACCGTATTCATCTCAATCCGCATAAGTGTGTCTTTTGCGTCGAATCCGGTAGGCTCCTTCGGTTTTTCATTTCTAAAGAGGGCATTTGTCTCGATCCCCTCAAGGTTGAAGCTATACTAAATCTCCCACCTCTTGCTTCTTTGCATTAGTTGCAGAGTTTGTAGGGAAAAGCCAATTTCCTACATCTTTTTATCCCTAACTATGTCGAGATTGCTAAAGGTTACAGCGTCTCCTTAAACGTGACACTCCCTTTGTTTGGGATGAGATCGACCAATGGTCATTCGAGCATCTCAAGACACTTCTTGTTTCTGCTCCTTTTTTGCGTCTGCTCGACTATCATCGTGACTATTCACTTTACCTCGTTGCTGCCGATAGTACTATTGGTATGGTTTTGGTTCAAGACGACGACGATGGTTCCAAGCACATTATCTATTATCTTAGCCACAACGCTCTTGACATCGAGACTCGATATGATTATGTCGAGAAGCTCGCCTTGGCAGCTGTCCAAGTTGTGCAACATTTTCGTCATTATATTTTGTTGTGTACGACGACTGTGATTTCAGATTGCAACTCAATGACATACATTTTTTCACGTCAATTGCTGGGGGGCAAGTACTTCAAATGGATTGTCATCCTTCAAGAGTTCGATTTGGAGTTTACTACTACCAAGTCTAAGAAGTCACTCATCTTTGCTGAGTCACTTTGCTCGTTACCATCTGCTACCACTCCCTCTCGGATAAAGGATCGCATTCCGAAAGATACTCTTTTTTTTATCAGTACCCTTGATCCCTGTTACGGTGACATTATTGTCTACCTCCAGACGTCTTCCTTCCGTCCTGATTTGTCTAAGGATGCTCGGCGATGTATTCGTCACCATTCTCAGCCTTATTGTATTGTTGGAGACACTATATACCGTCTCTGTGTTGATTCAGTTCTCCGTCATTGTTTGATTTTAGAGGAAGCTGAAAGGGTCTTGAATGACTGCCACTCTGGCGCATGTGGTGGTCATATGTCTGGTTATGCTACTGCCCAAAAAATCCTTCTTGCTAGTTATTTCTGGCCCTCCATTTTTAAGGATTGCGTTCTCATTGTCCGTTCCTGTCACGCGTGTCATATTTACCAGTGGAAGATGCGTGCACCGCCTTCCCTTTTACATCCTGTCATTACCGTGGGCCCTTTTTCTAAATGGGGCATTGATTTTATGACCTGTAACCCTCACTCGACCGAGGGGCATGGGTATATCATCGCTTCTGTCGATTATTTTACAAAATGGGCCGAAGGGATGCCTACATTGTCTAATGATGGTAAGACATCTATGCAATTCCTATTCAATCATGTGATCACTCGATTCGGAGTCCCTCAGGCTATTGTCACTGATCATGGTTCTCATTTCCGTGGTTATATGATGACTGAGTTAACAACCCAGTTAGGCTTGCGTCACGATAGTTCGATGCCTTATTACCCTCAGGCCAATGGCCAAGTCAAAGCCGTCAACAAAGTGTTGGTTACAATGCTTCAACGTACCATTGGAATGCACAAGTCCAACTGGCACTTGATGTTGTTTTCCACCTTATGGGCCTACCGTACCTCAGTGAAGGATGCAACCAGATTCACACCATTTCAACTGGTTTATGGTCTGGAAGCTACCCTTCTGATTGAATGCGAAATACCTTCTCTCAAGTTAGTTGTCGAATTACTCCCGAACACTACTCCCGTGGAAGAACAACTTCTTTATCTAGAGCGGCTAGACGAGACCCATTGACTTGCTTCTTTAGTCATTGAAGCACAGAAGAGAGAGTGAAAACTCACTTTGATCAAACTAATAACCCTCGTTCTTTTACGAAGGGGGATTTAGTCCTATTATAAGATCAAGCAAATGATAAGCTGGGGGTAGGCACATTCGAACTTATGTGGCGGGTGCCCTATATTGTGAAACACGTTTTTCAAAAAGGGACCTATGAGCTAATCGACTATGAAGGAAATCCTTTGGATAAGCCCATGAATGGGATTTATCTTAAAAAATACTATGCATGAGTCTTTTGTGCATCTGCTGTGTACATAAGTGTGCTTTTCATTTTGTACATGTTTGGCTTGGTGTGTAAGCATTTGCCGCTTATTGTGTCTTTTTACTTCTTATGCGGATGTCTGTTGCACTTTATACCGGTTTCGCTGATGGTGCTTGTCACAATACTCAAAATATCTCCTCTGCGGCATGGGTGATCTACGATCCTCACGCTGAGTTAGTAGACCTTCAAGGTGTTTGTCTAAGGTGTACCACAAACAATGTCGCTGAATATAGCGCCGTCATTGAATTACTGGCTGAGGCTATTGACCTCAATATTCGTGCATTGATTGTGAATCTGGACTCTCAGCTTGTTGTTCTTCAATTTAACGGGCATTATTTCGTCAGAAACCATCAAATTTTAAGGTTGTATTTACGTGTTCGCTTACTGGAAAGAAATTTTGATTATATCACATATCAACACATTTCTAAAAGGCTAAATACGTTAACTGATGCATTAGCAAACCATGTATTAGATAGACATTTACGCAATTTATAAAAATCATAAACAAGTATTCAAACACAATAAGTAGATGCAGTAAAACATAGATAGGTGTATATCGTGTGTTGTGCACCATGGCACTCAAAAAATATATGTATATGTCCAAAAAATATGTGTGTTCAAGTTACATCGTGAGACACATGTCTCTCAAAATTTGCAGAAAACAAAACTTAGAAGAATACTATGGATGATGCTCCCTATAACAGACTACTGCTCGGACCACTCATCTAAGCAGTCGATGTATCCTATTCGACATACCCGCGGTGTGTCATTGGTACTGTTTGGGGATCTCCTCGAATCCTCTGTGATCTGGGATCGCCTCAGTCAAGCCCTCTAGGTTCTTGGCTATCTCCTCCTCAGCATCTCCACATGGAGGTGGTAAATCAACCTCTTTGGCAGCCCCCCAGGTAGTAGGAGCGAGACCTACAGGTCTCTCAGGTCCAACATCTGCAAAGAATTGAACATAATAATCAGGGCATGTATATTTAAAATCCAAAAACAACAAAAAAAAATTACAAAAAGTTTGTCGGTCAAACTGAGTATTTTACCTCTCTCATCCCACTATTCTCCAGGAGGAAACAGCATGTCTGGGTCGCCTTTGAAGTCCATCCCAGCATATGGCCAATCCTCGACTACGACCTGCTGACACTTTATCCACTCGATAAATTCAAGACCCTATGACACTGGCCAGCCACCGCCTCCTCGCAGCATCACAAGAGCCCACCGAGTAATTCGAGTCTCTCATGGTCTTGGCCACCCCACCCTCATGTCTTGTGGTTGAAGGATCAGTACTCGCTCCAGCATGAGCGGTACCAAGATCGAGCCATAACCAAACTGTTTTGTCTCACCATTATGGCATTTGGGAAATTGTCTCTTCATGTTAAGAGTCACAACCTCTGCCCAGTCAAACATAGTGGGATTTAGACAGTATAAGGCTAACCGCACTTGAGTTTTAGTTGCCTCGTTCTGGGCTTGGGAGCTAGCTGCCCTAGTGATAGTGAATAGAAAAACTCGTAATGACAAATCATTCACCGAGGTAATCTGCAATTTCCCACTGATAGATGATTTTCGTGCCCCTGGGTACACTCTTGCAATAAGAGTGTCTAGCGAGTATCCAGTAACTCGAGTACCCATCGTGCGAGGTCTCTCCTCTCGCCGTGACAATCCGGTCAAAACATAGATGTCTGTGGCATAAAATTCGATTTCTTGTCCACGGATGGTAAATTTTCCCTCCGTTGGATTCCACACTCGGATAAGGTACTCCAAGAGATCCAGTTGAGTTCTCAACGGTGGTGTTAAGAAGAATTTTAATAGCCCACAATTCCGTAGGATATTTTGGCAATGAGGATCGGCTACCCCCATCTCATCATCATCAACGTGAGTGCGTTCTTGCCAAGAGAAAGCCATTTTGTGCCCCTACATGCACCAACATCCTTTTATTAAATCCATTCAACCATTTTTCATCTTTTAAAACTGTATAAAAATGAAGTTTTTTTTTGTTCCGACGCTCGTCGCAGCTGTTACGGGTTGATTTGCACAATTCACAAATTCTCAGGTCGTCACAGGTGTACATCACTTTCCTGCGACGATCTTGTTTTTTCCCTTTGCAAATTTCTTGGTCATTGCAACCTCGTGGGGAAACCTGTGACGACCGAGGAAATTTTTTTTTACCAAAAAACCTCTTCAAATGTCGGCCTAAAACATGAAATTTCATCTAAATTTGGTGGAAAAACAAAGATAGGGATGGGGTATTTACCTAGAGGAAGCACGAGAAGCAATGGACCGTTGAGTTTCCCGGAATTGATCGTTTAGTTTCACAGGTACGGGAGGTTTGATTTTTTTTTACCATAGTGAAAAACACAAAGTGAATTGTTTTTTTTCCCTAATGTCTCTTTTATAGCCTTTTTGTTCAAAATTCAGGGTTTTCTAGGGTTTTCAATTAGGGTTTTGAGCGTTACTTGTGTATTTTTGTGAAACAGGTCTTATGCTTGAATTTCCTTGTGCAGTGACATGTGTTTTAAGCGTCGGTGATGATCGAGTTCATTAATGGTTACCAAACATCGTGTCCCCAATAAGTTTTTTACTTTTTCGGATTAGGGGTACTATTTACATAAAGTACTCCTTGACTGAAATGGTCAAGCGGTTCTCTCAAGTATCGTTTTCTACCTTTTCGGGATCGAGAGACACCAACTTACGAAAAGGGCCCATCTGGATTTTTCTTTTCGTGTCTTTTTCAAACTCTCTAAACATGAAAAAGACTCTGAGTTTTACCTATGTCGAACTCATTAAAACCTGATGACATTGGACTCGTCGCCATGATGAGACTCGAGATTCTCCTCCCTAGGGCTCGTTAAAATTTCAATGGGTTGGATTTGTCCGAAGGACGAACTTATATTGTAGGTATATGCTATCCCCTTCAAGCTTGTTTTTCAAAAATAATTGGGGTACTCACCAACAATGGTGGGGGAAATTTTGGAGATATTCTGTTGGTTACCTATGGAAACTTGTCGCTCTTGAACATCGACACTTTTGCCTCTCGCTGGGTTTGGGACATCCTCACTTCATCATTAGCCTTCCAGAATTCAAGTTCTTCACTTTTCCTCATTCCATTCGATCCCTGTTGTCCTCGCATGACCGTCAATCCCTTGGTACCAAAGTGCTGCGACATTCTGGAGTCGTGTCACCGATATGTTCAAGAGTTTAATCCTTTTGTAGTTTACACCCTTACATCCTCCTCATATTCTTTGTTTCATACATCTACATCTTGTTCCTTTGTCTCGCGTAGTTGATGTGGAAAACATTATGGCCCTCCTACGACGAATCGCTTCTTGTCGACATCAACTCATTATCTAGGAAGTTTATCTAAAGAATCCTTTCGGGTACCTTAGAGCTTGCATGCCCTAATGGCAAGTTCTTCGCATTCGACGACAGACTTACATAATTAGTTTTCGATAGGGTGATCCTATAAGTGTTCGACTCTAGATCATTCTTCACACTTTATGGATTGTACTATCAGTACCTTGAGAACCATTGACATTACTAGTGGTCTCTCTCGCGCTTATTAACAGTTCACGTCATTGGCCGGTAATCAAGTGATTTTCTAGTATGTTCGACTTTGACACATTTATTCGCATATTATAAATTGTACTATGATCGGGTTGGTTTCAAGACCCCGGACTTAGATTACATAATTTTGGGTTGCGTGGATTGGTTCGTGATTGCATACATGACTCTTTGATTGGATGGCTGTGACCATACCTGTGTTTTCATATGGTCTTTTCGATTGGATGGCTGCATCCATACCACAACCAGTTCTATTTTTCTTTTGGATGGTTGCACCCATACCTCAACTACAAGTATTTCTTTCATTATCAAAGATATCAATTGTACTTGTGTCTGCAGGTTCTCTACGATGGTGTTCCATTTCAGTTATGGTTTCGTAAAGAATTTCACCCCTCCCACTATCTCGGCCTTCATGCTTTAGGGGGCATCTATTACACAATATTTTCTCACCGACCTCGCATCCCCTGATCCTGGGTAGAGTCGATCCCTGAATGGCATCTGTTCTGTGTCATACATCAAAATATGTGTCCACATCTTCCATATCACTCAATAAGATCAACCATGCTCATTAATCCTGAAGTTGACCCTTTTGACCTATGTTTCAAGATCGTCGCAGGACATCAATATCCTATCTATGATGATGGATCAAAGTGAACTAGAACCTCATGACATCGTCGCAACAGTACATCTGTTCTTTGCGATGGTCAGATTTTAGGGATTGTCGCAAGTCATCATTATCCTGCTTGCGACGATAGATTTGAATACACTGTTGCCTCGTGATGTCGCCTCTGAGTCTTACTGTTTGATTCGTGACGACCCATATATGGCGAATTAGTTCAAATAGAATGCTTCTGGGTGGTTCTGGAACTGGTTGTTGGGTCAAGGAAGTTTTCCTTTCCTCATTTGAGATGGTGGTTCTGCCTTTGGAGTAACCTCCCATGAAGATAAGCTTCCTATCCTTCTTTTTTGGAGGCTCCTCCTCTTATAAAAGCATCATCTATGACTATGATTAGCTAGTTTTTGGTACTGAGCAAATTAGCTAGTTTTGGTGTGAGATTGATAGTTTGTAGTGTGAATTGCTGATAGTCTAGCAATTGGTTGTGGATTGCCTTAGCCTTGTATTAGTGCTTTTGGGTGAGAGAGAGAGTCATTAGCCTTTCTAGGAGACCTTTTAAGAGTGAATGCTTGTGGAGACATACTGACTGGACCCTTCAAGGAAGCTTGCGACGTCAAGGCATGGTTGTAAGCTTTACTTTTGCTCATATCTAATACAATCAATGGTTATTTCCTATATCGTGTATGAAATATATTTGATAGCTTATGGTTCCTTGACTCTGTAAGTGAATATTTCATTGTTGTGCTCTATTATGTGTTTCATTGTCCTTGTGTTGTTTCAGGTGAATCACTCATCAAGGAGAAGAAAACAATAGTTGCAGCAACGTAAGGAAGACTACATCGAACACCGGAATAAGGTAGGCTCTTTCAACAATGACTATTTAAGGAATTAGCTATTGTATTTTTCTTGCTGATCCCGGATACTTTCGCTTATAGATGTATGAAAAGAATCACATGTAAAATTTGTAGCTTAACACAGAAATTTAATGTGCGCACATGAACAGAAGAAGATAGCACATAAAAGGCACAAAAAAAAGACACCACAACCTGATAACGGAATTTGTCCAATTCAGACTATGTCTCCGGGTTCAGCTCAAGCAATGGGGAGGCCTTTATATTAAATGGCATGAAAAGAAGATAATTACAATTATCAACTGCATACAAAAGGTTTATATCTCCATTCTGAAATATGGCTATGAAATGGAGACCTCAAATGGAGAAGTGGGAAACATCAAAGCATCCGTGGCACTGAAAGGGGATAAAAACATCTACAACTTGTCTAAAATAGATGAAGTGCACTATCGGCCTCCTGCCAAACGAAACAACGTGCTGCAAATTCCCCTCCCCGTGCTTTTATCATGGGTTTTTTCGGATAAATCCCGCTTAAATCGGGGCTGTCTTGGTTCAAAATAGAGGCCGGTGGAGTAGACGGATTGACAAGCCCAACTGACCCTTAAGATAGCCTCTTTATTGTTGAAGAGATAAATACCAAGAAATCCCGAAAAAACACTAAAATCCGGCAAAAACCCATTTACTCAGACTTCAAATTTATCCAATTGGGTGTATATTCCTTATCAGTTTCGGGCCCGACATCGCAATCGGCATATTGGGGTGCAACAGTCCTGTTAATCGGGGATGTTCGATCGCCAACCGCATTAGCATCCCGCTCACATATCGGCCCGGTGCTTTATAGCTGATCGCATCGCAAGTCGGCCCTTGCCATAAATGATATATATATATATATATATATATATATATATATATATATATATATATATATGGCCTTCCTCTGACCCGACTGCCCTCCTATCCGCCAATCCAATTTAATCAGAGATCACCGATCAGGGTTTTCTCTGCGCCCTTCTTAAGTCCACCTCCATGAATCCTTCGATTGCGATTTTTGCCTTTTAAGGTGTAAACCCATTTTTAAAGGAAAAATCCTTATTTTCTTAAGGAACAAAGCAAGCTTCTTTTCGCGATAACTTCATCGTCCGGACTTGGATTCAAGTACCATTTCCACCGTTGGAATTAGGATGACGAGATCTACATTCTGGTCTTGAGTTGACTTCATTCTGAGCACTTTTATTTCTAAGCTTTTCCATGCTATTGTACTTGAAGATCCACTTGGATCAATCCTCCCCATTGAGGAGCTTTTGGACCACCAAAATCTTTTCATTAGTCAATTGGAAAGTGAGGGAATTATTCCCTCACTTTCTCTGTCTCCAGACATCTAGCCTTGCTGGGGTGCATTCCTTTGAAACCAACTCGAAGGTATTCTACATCTCCTCGTCATGAATTCCTATTTCTTCTGTCGAGGATGATGTCTTTGGGAAACTCATCGAGATATTCTGGTGCAAAATCATCCACTATAGGAATTGTGCCCACCTCATCAGTGTTCATGATCAAAGGTGGTTCATACAACTTTAGGTTCTCCACATTCACTACTGAGTACATCTGCATCTATACCGGCAAGTCAAGATGAAAGGCATTGTTCCCAATCTTCTCCAAAATGGTGAATGGTCCATATCGGGTTGGTCGCAGCTTCTTTCCTTCCCCCTTCATCTTGTCTTTGCTGTTGTGGAATCACACTTTGTCACCTACTTGGAATTGATGGTCGACTTGGTGTTTATCATGTTGAGCCTTGTAACGGGCTTGACTTTTCTCCAATTGCTTTTGCACTACTTGGTGAATCAATTGGGTTCACTGAATGAACTGCTGAGCTTTATCCCTATCATTACGTCCATTGGAGCCATCTTCCCTTCCAAAGACCATATCAAATGGGTCCTTTGGTAGGTAACCAAAACATGTCTCAAATGGTGAACGCTGCGTAGATGAATGCACTGCTCAGTTTTAGGAATGCTTTACATATGGGAGATGTTCATCCCACAACTTGGTATGTTTCCCACAATAGCCCAGTAATAAGTGTACCACGGTATGGTTTACAATCTTTGTCTGTTCTTCAGTCTGTGGGTGAAATGTCGTGCTTCTTTTCAATTTGGTGTCCATCATCCTCCACAAGTTGGTCCAAAACTCTCCAAGAAAGCGAGAGTCCCGATCTGACACAATTGATGTGGGTAATCCAAAGTGGACCCAAACATGCTGAAAGAAAAGAGAAGTAGGCTACTTTGCAGTAATCTACTTTTTACAAGGCATAAGAATACACATCTTGCTAAAACGGTTAACGATGACATACAAATAGTTGTGACTCTTCCTAGACAAAGGTAAACCTCCTACAAAGTCCATTGACACACTTTCCCATGGGCCACTCGGAATAGGGAGTGGTGTGTAGAGCCTAGGTTTTCTATTAGAGGGCTTTGAAACAAAACATATCACACAACCCTTTGCATAGTGAGTCACAATGTTTTTCATGAGGCAAAAAACAAAATCTTTGTACATGACATAAAGTCTTTTCGACACCAAAGTGTCCAGACACAAGAGAGGTGTGGGCCTCTCGAATTAGATGTACTCTTTCCCCTGTGGGAATACACAATTTACCAAGGTGATATAACAATTTCCCCTGCAAGTGATAGTTGTCCAACTGTGATCCATGGGTTAGTTTTGCATAAATCTCCTTAAAGTCATCATCGTTAGCATATTGTTCAACATAACTGTCAAAAGATAACGAAGAATTATGCAAAATACCAGAAGTAGAAATAGGAGGCCGAGATAGCATATCGAACACTTTATTGCTAGTGCCCTTATTATACTTTATTACCAGATGAAACTATTGAAGAAAGACCATCCACTTGAAATGACAAGATTGCTGCAACTTGGTTTGTGACTGAAGGTGCTTCAAGGGCTGATGATTTGTATGGATGATGGTCTCCTTGCCGATCAGGTAGTGTTTCCACTTTTTCACACTCTGCACCAAGGCATAAAGCTCCTTGTCATAATTGGGATAGTTTATCACAGCTTGAGAAAAATTCTCAGAATGGTAACAAATCAGCTTCTTTTGTTGAATGAGTATAGCTCCCATGGCATAACCGTTGGCACCGGTTTCGATCTCGAATGGTTGTTGGAGATTGAGTAAGGCTAAGACTGGCTCGGCGCTGATCTTTTCCTTCAATGTTTCGAAGGAATTCTACTATCTTCCTCCCCATTGGAAGACCTGTTTCACACTTTTCAATGTGTGCAAAGGTGCTGCAATAACAGAGAAATTAGCAATAAATCTTCTCCAATATTGGATTGCACCTAAAAAGCTACGGACCTCGGTTACACTAGTAGGCTTAGGCCAATTTACAATTGCTTCAACTTTTGAGGGATCAATCTTTAACTGACCATGACCAACAATATGACCTAGATAACCCAAAGAGGTTTTCCCAAACTCACACTTTGACAATTTTACAAAGAGTTTTCTTTTTTTAGTACATCAAGCACTTTCTTTACATGACACACATGTTCAAACCAACTCTTACTAAAGACAAGTATATCATCTAAATATACAAGAACAAAATCATCAATGAAAGGCTGAAATATATCATTCATAACCCACATAAAAGTGGCTGGAGCGTTGCAAAGTCTGAATGGCATCACCATCCATTCGAACAGCCCCTGCTTGGTCTTGAAGGCGGTTTTCCACATGTACTACTCCGTAATTCTAACCTGGTGATAGCCACTGCGCAAATCCAACTTTGTGAAATAAACAACACTCTTTAATTGGTCTAATAAATCATCTATGTGTGGAAGGGGATAGCGATTTTTCACCATGATCTTGTTGAGCGCGCGGTAATCCACGCACATCCTCCAGGTGTCATCTTTCTTTGGCACTAAAACAATCGGCGAACCACACGGAGAGGTGCTCGGCCTGATGACGCCTTGGTCCAGCAATTCCTGCACTTGTCTCTTGATTTCCTCCATCTCAATAGCCGACATCTTGTACATGCCAATATTTCGCAGGGGGCATCATGATGTAGATGGATTTCATGTTGGATTTCCCTCTTCGGAGGTAATCCCTTTGGTTCCTGAAATAGCTCATCATAATTAGAAATCAATTCAGATAATTCCTGTTTATGCTCCCGATCGCAACCCTGGAAAGCATCAGCGAATTCTGCCTCTTTTTCCCTTACAACCATAAGCATGCATCCTTTACTAGAATTCACCAGTCTTTTCATTTGTCCAGCGCTTACAAGGCTGACATTAATTTCATTTTGATGAGCCCTCACTATATCTTCTACCCCATCCTTGGTGATTTGATATTTGTTTTCTTGATGGAAAAATACTGCCTTTCTATCATACAGGTATGGGTTCCCTAACACCATGCCATAGATATCCAATGGTATTACATCCAACTCTACTTCATCTACGAGCTTAGAAGCGATCACAAATTTGACTTTACATTGCTGGGTTACATTAAATTTTGCTTTATCATGTATCCATCCCAGAGGGTAAGGCTTCGGGTGTGGTTTTGTCTCTAAGCCGAGTTTCTTTACTAGGGATTCTACAATTAAGTTTGCTTCGGACCCAGTATCAAATAGAGTTTCAACTTTGGCATGATTTACAACAACTCTGATATGAAATAATTCAATTCTTTTTCGGTCATTCCAAAGGGACTCATTTACAGAACTAGTGCTTTCATGCGATTCAGAATTAACATGAGGTGTAAGAGTACCTTTTGTTCCTGCTGTTGTGATCAACACTTCATCTACCGAATCTGATCCAAGGTCTTGCTACGTCGTTGCCACTGTCTTCTGCTTCCATTTTCCTCCATACTTCTTTGGACGCTTTTCTGGGTGCTTCTTCCAACAATGATCGTCATTGTGGCCTTCCTTCTTGCAGTGATTGCAATAAGGTCGCTCTCCTTCTTTAGCTGTTGTTGTTTTCTTCTCCTTCCCTTTCCATTTCACTTTGGATTTGCTATTGGAAGGTTGGGATGGTGGATTTCTGGACTGACCATCTCTTTCATTTTTGCCCATGTTCTCAATATGAATTGCATTTATGTTGGCCGAATCAATAGTGGTTGGTCCAAACAACAACAATGAATGTCTAATATAACTATGCAGTGAGCCAATATACTTAGTTACAACTTCAGGTAGTGTTTCCACTTTTTCACACTCTGCACCAAGGCATAAAGCTCCTTGTCATAATTGGGATAGTTTATCACAGCTTGAGAAAAATTCTCAGAATGGTAACAAATCAGCTTCTTTTGTTGAATGAGTGTAGCTCCCATGGCATAACCGTTGGCACCGGTTTCAATCTCGAATGGTTGTTGGAGATTGAGTAAGGCTAAGACTGGCTCGGTGCTGATCTTTTCCTTCAATGTTTCGAAGGAATTCTACTATCTTCCTCCCCATTGGAAGACCTGTTTCACACTTTTCAATGTGTGCAAAGGTGCTGCAATAACAAAGAAATTAGCAATAAATCTTCTCCAATATTGGATTGCACCTAAAAAGCTACGGACCTCCGTTACACTAGTAGGCTTAGGCCAATTTACAATTGCTTCAACTTTTGAGGGATCAATCTTTAACTGACCATGACCAACAATATGACCTAGATAACCCAAAGAGGTTTTCCCAAACTCACACTTTGACAATTTTACAAAGAGTTTTCTTTTTTTAGTACATCAAGCACTTTCTTTACATGACACACATGTTCAAACCAACTCTTACTAAAGACAAGTATATCATCTAAATATACAAGAACAAAATCATCAATGAAAGGCTGAAATATATCATTCATAACCCACATAAAAGTGGTTGGAGTGTTGCAAAGTCTGAATGGCATCACCATCCATTCGAACAGGCCCTGCTTGGTCTTGAAGGCGGTTTTCCACATGTACTACTCCGTAATTCTAACCTGGTGATAGCCACTGCGCAAATCCAACTTTGTGAAATAAACAACACTCTTTAATTGGTCTAATAAATCATCTATGTGTGGAAGGGGATAGCGATTTTTCACCATGATCTTGTTGAGCGCGCGGTAATCCACGCACATCCTCCAGGTGTCATCTTTCTTTGGCACTAAAATAATCGGCGAACCACACGGAGAGGTGCTCGGCCTGATGACGCCTTGGTCCAGCAATTCCTGCACTTGTCTCTTGATTTCCTCCATCTCAATAGCCGACATCTTGTACATGCCAATATTTCGCAGGGGGCATCATGATGTAGATGGATTTCATGTTGGATTTCCCTCTTCGGAGGTAATCCCTTTGGTTCCTGAAATAGCTCATCATAATTAGAAATCAATTCCGATAATTCCTGTTTATGCTCCCGATCGCAACCCTGGAAAGCATCAGCGAATTCTGCCTCCTTTTCCCTTACAACCATAAGCATGCATCCTTTACTAGAATTCACCAGTCTTTTCATTTGTCCAGCGCTTACAAGGCTGACATTAATTTCATTTTGATGAGCCCTCACTATATCTTCTACCCCATCCTTGGTGATTTGATATTTGTTTTCTTGATGGAAAAATACTGCCTTTCTATCATACAGGTATGGGTTCCCTAACACCATGCCATAGATATCCAATGGTATTACATCCAACTCTACTTCATCTACGAGCTTAGAAGCGATCACAAATTTGACTTTACATTGCTGGGTTACATTAAATTTTGCTTTATCATGTATCCATCCCAGAGGGTAAGGCTTCGGGTGTGGTTTTGTCTCTAAGCCGAGTTTCTTTACTAGGGATTCTACAATTAAGTTTTCTTAGGATCCAGTATCAAATAGAGATTCAACTTTGGCATGATTTACAACAACTCTGATATGAAATAATTCAATTCTTTTTCGGTCATTCCAAAGGGACTCATTTACAAAACTAGTGATTTCATGCGATTCAGAATTAACATGAGGTGTAAGAGTACCTTTTGTTCCTGCTGTTGTGATCAACACTTCATCTACCAAATCTGATCCAAGGTCTTGCTACGTCGTTGCCACTGTCTTCTGCTTCCGTTTTCCTCCATACTTCTTTGGATGCTTTTCTGGGTGCTTCTTCCAACAATGATCGTCATTGTGGCCTTCCTTCTTGCAGTGATTGCAATAAGGTTGCTCTCCTTCTTTAGCTGTTGTTGTTTTCTTCTCCTTCCCTTTCCATTTCACTTTGGATTTTCTATTGGAAGGTTGGGACGGTGGATTTCTGGACTGACCATCTCTTTCATTTTTGCCCATGTTCTCAATATGAATTGCATTTATGTTGGCCGAATCAATAGTGGTTGGTCCAAACAACAACAATGAATGTCTAATATAACTATGCAATGAGCCAATATACTTAGTTACAACTTCAGGTGTATCAAGTACAATACCCAAATTTAGTGCTTTCTTCCTAAATTCTTCTATAAAACTCTAAACATCCTGCCCTTTAGCTTGCCTTAAATACTGCCAATTCATCAAAGATTTTTTCTTGTATCCTAAGGTATAAAATTGTTCCTTTAACGCATAAACAAAATTAGGCCATGAGGAAAAGAGCTTACCCACATTCTCACTGCTCTACAATTTTCTCTCCCACCAAACGAGAGCAGTGCTGATCAGTCGTAGAGAGGCTAGCTGGATCTTTGCCTCGTCCTCCATGATTTGTTGAATCCTGCAGTAGACCTCAATCTGCCTAATCCAATTATTAAGTTTCTCTACGTTACTTTCACCACTAAACATAGGAAGATCAAATTTAACATCTAATTTAAGGAAGGGTTTCTTAGATGCATCCTTTGAATTTCTACGATTATGGTGGTGAGAGGAAGGAGAACCTTCACTCCCAGAAGGAGAAGGAGGGGGTTCTTCTCCACCATTCCCATGTGCTGAACCTTGTCCTTCTCGGTTCCTCTCTTCTGCTTTCTCCAACCTTAAAACCAGCTGACTAATATTCTCTACCATTGAATAGAAGGTCTTTCTGAAATTATGCTCCTCTTCAAGATGAGCTTCATCTTCTGCCATGTTTCTCCTTCGAGGTGCACGCCTGCTTCAGGATCGAAAGGTTCTAGTTCCCCTTCGCCTCTTTGAAGCCTGTTTCTTGTTAGCATACAAACATGCAATTCACATCTAAAAAGCCCTGCTATGATACCACTTGATCCAGGATACTTTCGCTTATAGATGTATGAAAAGAATCACATTTAAAATTTGCAGCTTGACACAGAAATTTAATGCACACACAAGAAAAGAAGAAGATAGCACATAAAAGGCACAATAGGAAGACACCAAAGCTTGATAACGGAATTCGTCCAATTCGAACTACATCTTTGGGCCCACCTCAAACAATGGGGAGGCCTTTATATTAATTGGCATGAAAATAAGAGAATTACAATCATAAACTACATACAAGAGGCTTATACCTCCATTATGAAAGATGGCTGTGAAATGGAGACCTTAGATGGAGAAGTGGGCAACATCAAAGTGCCCGTGGCGCTGAAAGGGGCTAAAAACATCTACAACTTGTCCAAAACAGATGAAGTGCACTATCAACCTCCTATCAACTGAAACAACGTGCTACAAATTCCCCTCCCTGTGCTTTTCCAACCATAGTGCTTTTATCATGGGTTTTTTCGGACAAATCCCACTTAAATCGGGGCTGTCCTGGTTCAAAATAGAGGCTGGTAGAGTAGAAGGATCGGTAGGCACAACCGACCCTTAAGATAGCCTCTTCATCGTTGAAGAGATAAATACCCAGAAATCCTTAAAAGACACTAAAATACGGCAAAAACTCATTTACTCGGACCTCAAATTTATCCAATTGGGCGTATATTCCTTATGGGGTCTAGGCCCAACATCGCAATCGACATATCGAGGTGCAATAGTCCTGTTAATCAGGGATGGCCAACCGCCGATCGCTGATCGCCAATATTGACGTCGGTTGATTGCATCGGCATCCCGCTCACATATCGGCTCGATGCTTTATCGTCAATCACATCGCAAGTCGGCCCCTGCCATCGCCAACATATATATATTCCTTCGACCCGATTGCCCTCCGATCCGCCGATCCGATTTAATCAGAGATCGACGATCAAGGTTTTCTTTGCGCCTTTCTTAAGTCTGCCTCCATGAATCCTCCAATTGCGATTTTTTCCTTTTAAGGCTTAAACCCATTTTTAGAGGAAAAATCCTCATTTTCTTAAGGAACAAAGAAACCTTCTTTTCGCGATAACTTCATCATCCGGACTCGGATTGAAGTACCATTTACGCCGTTGGAATCAGGGTGATGAGATATACGCTCTGGTTCTAAGTTGACTTCATTTTGAGCACTTTTATTTCTGAGGTTTTCCATGCAATTGTATCTGAAGATCCACCTGGATCACTTGCTGTGACTAGACCCACTCTAGGGCTAGAGGGTTTGCCTCTGTCTGCAGAGGGAACATTACCTACTTCACACTCCCTTACCTAATGCTTCAAGATGTATCTTGTGTTCATGCTGCTGTTGGGAGTGTAGAACAGTGCATCCATCCTATTCACCAACTGTGGAAAAATGATACATCTGTTGATAATCCTATGCCCTAAAGGTAGCAAGCTCTACTCCACGGAAATTGCTAAGTATCATCGTCTCAGGATCAGTGTGTGAGACAATCCAGTGGATCATGTATGCGCATGGGAAGGTGGGATACCTGCATGCAACCTTGTACAATCCTAACTTATGAATGTTGACATAGACATGATGGTCCTCCAGATTCTCCTCAAAATTGCCTGCAAATATAGTGTTGATGTCTTGCCATGTGATCTTGATGTCTTTCTCAATGAACATATGTGTATCTGCATAAACGAGTAAGCTCATAGATACCTATTAAACCACATCTACAATACTATGCCTATTAAACCACATCTCCATTACTACTTTCAACTGTGTCCTTTGATCCAGCTCTCTTGGAGGCCATGTTACATGTATTACTGAGAAGCTGCTCAACACGTGTTGTACCTGGAGATAGAGAAGACACTCATGCCAAGCCAATGCCAGCTGGAAAACATAAGGCAACTCGAGAATCAATCATGCGGTAAAATGGGTGATTGTTGGGCAATATTGCACAAGCTTGATTGTGAGAGGCTGGGAGACTGTCAGCTGGAACTGCGCATTGCACAATCCTAGCTGCCAGTGAGGCTTACTGCTGACTAGAACTGTGCAAAGTGCAATACAAAGAGGCTGACTGTGGACTAGAACTGTGCAATAAGCATTTCATACTAGCTGGGTTGTTGGCTGGAACTACGTATTGTGCAATCCTAGTGGGCAGGATTGGGCATTGCCTCCTAGAATTGTGTAGAGCATAGCTGATAGCTAGTTTCAGGTAGCCTCTGCAAAATTCCTAGAGGCAAGGCAGAGCCTTGAATTTCGGTAATGCGTAGTGCATGCCAGGAGAAGCAAGATCTGGGCCAAGGTAGCCCAGATCTGCCGAAGGGAAACTTGAAAAGGAGAAGGACTAAATGAGTGTGTAAATATGGTGCATTTCTAAGTGAATACACATGCATGCAATCTAAGCAAGTGAAGAAACCAGTAAAAAGAAAAAACAATGAAGCTCATATTGGGAAAAGTTTCCATGCATACAAGGAAGAATTGTGTTGTTTTGGAGGGAACCAGGCAACATACTAGCACATGAAACAGACAGTCACTGAAGGGAAGCTTCTGCGTTGAGTGGCCCCGACTGTCTCATAAGTTCTGCGCAATTTCCCAGAGCAAGGTTGACTACCTTCTAGGTCAGCACATTTTTTAGTCTTAGCTCACTATAGGAATGATTTGCATTGTTTTCCAAAGCAATGCTTGGCTGCTTGCTTTGTGCAATTTTTGGGAGCAAGGCTGCTAATCTCCTCTACGAAATTTTCCAGAGCAAGGCTAGTTTCCTACTCTGCGCAATTTCTGAGTGCAAGGCAGCTGTTGGGTTGTTCTATGCAATTCCCGAGTGCAAGACAGACTACCCTCTAGGATTGTGTAATTACCCCAGACAACACAAAGACCAGATGTGAGCCAAGTGTCGAGTCAACTTGTGGTTAGTCGAAAGAAAAAGTAAGTGAA
Organism: Pinus tabuliformis; assembly: GCA_031772625.1. Taxonomy (NCBI): domain Eukaryota; kingdom Viridiplantae; phylum Streptophyta; class Pinopsida; order Pinales; family Pinaceae; genus Pinus; species Pinus tabuliformis. The sequence continues at coordinate 473,857,200 of CM062816.1, forward strand.
CACAATCTGTTAAGCGAAAGATAAAATCAAATGAAATACAAGTACCTGAGCAGTATAAGATGGATGCTAAGATTTCGAGGAGGGATTCCCCAAAACAAAGCGAAGGAAATTTTGGAGGGTGGTTGTAGCCGCTACAACAAGTGCGGAGCTCTGAAGGAAGAAAAAAATGTCTCCTATGATATCCCAAATGAAATTGATGACGATGATGATAAAGATGTTGAATCTATACAAGTCTAACTAAGAACACAAGTTACTCAGCCCACTAGTTCTGGATCCAAAGTATTTATTTTCAAGGACATTGTGGAGAATGCACATTTTCAGTCATTCCTTTTTGTTTTTCTCATGGAAAAAGGTGAATGAAACCAGAATTTAAAAATCAATATGTAAAATATATATATATATATATATATATATATATATATATATATATATATATATATATATATATATATATATATAATGTTATTCTGGAGATGATATGGATTTTGAACCCCATCGATACTGCGATATGAAAATGTGATTTGCACTAGAAATTTCAATTGTGATTTCCTTACAAGCCAAACTTGCAATCAAGCCCAAAGGTACCTACGTGATCATTCCATTTGAGTCCTGATTCGCATAAGGCCCATGATATGAATGTGGGAGTTTAGTAAAATCAGATTCCATGTGATTTCCCTATTTAATTTTTTTCTAGAGTTTGCATGATCTCTAAAGTAATTTGTAGTTGCATTATCTCATGAATCAGAGGCAGGAATAATGATACCGACTAAGAAAAGAGGCACTCACAAGTATTAAGAAGTAAATTCAATGATCTCTATCCAGTTCTAGAAATTACAAGTCAACAAAAAAATCTACTCATGGTCCTCAGTAATATTGGCTTCTACAAAATACCAACTTATTTGGGAGGATTCAAGTTTGAATGGAGTTAATACAAAAGGTGATAAAGAAGTAGAGGTTGAAATAACATATCTAATTGCATCATTATCGAGTCTGGAAGATAAATTTATTACTTAATATAATCATGTAAAGGCAAGTTTACTTAGATCGCAACAACACATGCTCAATAACAGATTGCTTCTTCTTTTGGCAATGGGATTCTTTTGGCAATGCATAAGAAACAAATAGCAAGGTTTTTCCTAAAACGGGGTATTGTAAGAAAATTACACATGGTTGCACATTATGTGTGCAAAGTTAGGTTAATACCATGTCAGCAAAGTGCAGGTGCAATAACAAGTGAAATCCTAGATCCTACAGCTACCTCGGGAACACTATTAATTTTCAAGCAAGGAGGAATATTGGTAGTTCTTTTGGAACTTTCCCTTACTTCCATATGCTATAATATTGGCTATGAAAATCTTTCAAAATATGATTGGGGAAGCTTTGAATGATCTTGTATAGCCCATGCATGCTCTGACAATATTGTGGTGCAGAAAAGGACTCTATAGGGGTCCAAATTGATATTTTTCTTTCAGTCAATTTGTCTTGTTTCTAATATTATGCAAATGTGGGTAATTATTGTAATTTGCTTGCAGACAGAAGAGAGGGAATGAGAGTGTTGACCTAGATGAAGGAAGTTGGGGTTCCGTATAGAGGTTACACAACTAGGGTTTCAATAAAAAAGCGAACTAGCTCCATGTGGTTGCATGAGGCATTATGTCAACCATAATGGCAGGTGTAGTAGTTCATGAGCCTGTGCAAATCTCCATATCATTGCAGCAATGAAAATACGCATTCTAGGGTTTCAAAAGAACCGTATCTATTCTCCTCATAATCTCTCATCTATGGATATGAAAATATTTATTATCATGTTGCCGATAGCTACACAAATATCAATTGGGCATGTAATAGTCATTTGGCCTGATAAAGTAGTGACGAAGCTCAAGAGTCATGGGGGTAGGAAAAAATTCATGGTAGGTGAACTATCACTTCACCTCTATAAATATACCCTCGTGCCTCATTTGAAAGGGAATTTTAGCACTTGAGCTAGGACTAGCACTACATAGTTGATCTATGCTTGAAAAGCTAGAGGCACTTGGCTATTGGTAGCTAGTAGGGTGAGTTGTGGTGAGGCTAGAGTTTTGCTTTGGGAAATGGTATGAGCAACCCATGTTCCATTGTTGGGCTTTGATGAAGTGCAAGACATGTACTTGTATTTGCAACAATATTAATAAGATTTTTTCTTCTTTCAGCATTGATTCCCATGCACTTCCATGGTGGTTATGATGGCTATCAGGTGTTTCCATTATATGTGTATGTGTGCTTGCATGTGGGTGATTTTTCTATGGACTAATTCATTGTTATTGCAAGTATGTTTGCTTTCAAATCTTTGCTTTATTATTCAACACTGTAATGACCCTGGTAATTCGTAAATCTGGATATTACTGTAGTAAAACTGTGAAGTGGTTACTCATTGTTTGAATGACATTATTAATGAAAAATTGATTATTGAATTATGTTACATGTGTATGTTATTGAAAATGCTGGCAACCTCCTGAAGGAGGATTTCTATTTTTAGTGAATCAGTTTTAAAACTGATGCAACTGCTTCTCACCCAAGGAAAAGTCCTGGGAAGGAAAAAGTCTCTGGGTTGTTGAGGAACAAGCAGAGAGAGAGAAATTCCTGAGAGAGCAGAGAAAGAAAAGAGGTTAAGTCTGGTAATGACCAAATAACCTGGAGAGGAAAAGCAAAGGTTAAGTCTGGTAAGGACCAGATAACCTAGCACAGAGGTGCAAGAGTCTTGTCGAAGGCTGTAGGCCTGCAAGACGGCTCGGGGGGAGAATCCAACGAAGTGGATCTCAAGGTTGGGAGGTTAAGAGCAAAATCGTTGCAGGTGAACTCTTGGAATAGGAACGACAGTAGCAGACTGCCAGGTATGCATCCTTAAATAGTTTAAATTGAGGAACAGGTAATGGTAGCATACAGACAGATGCAGTGGTCTGTGTTTCTTTTAATGAATTAAGGAAATACAGTTATATATATGCAGTTGTCTGTGTTTCTTTTAATGAGTTAATGAAATACAGTTATATATGCAGTTGTCTGTGTTTTCCTTTAATGAGTGAATGAAAGCTACAGTTATATATATATTTGACTGTGATTCTTTTATTGAGTTAATAAAAGATACAGTTATATATGAAATCATTCATTAGGCAGAAAACGGAAGATAACCGTAGCTGTTACCAAGATTAAGCACACAACCTCGTCTGCAGGGTAGTTCTCGGTGATTAAATTCACTATGTACAGACTCAGGTGCTTAGTAAGGAAATGCCAAAACAGAGTTAAATCTGAAGCGATTAATAAACCGCAGAATACAACAAGAAATAGATATGCAGTAGTGCGTACACAGAACCATAGGTTACGAAACATATCCAAAGAAAATTAACCAGTTTCAATAAGTTACAACTCTTATTAACATGCAGTCATGATATCGTGCTCAGCACCGAGACGTTAACAAGTAACACGAAAAGATTTATAAAGAAAACATTATTGAAGAGCCGAGGCCTTTAATAAACAATGATGCCGTGTAAGCTGGAGTAAAAGAGATCATATTAGGAGTAGCAGTGAGGGATTTGTTCACAGTTAAACCTCACTCTATCATTTAAACCGTAAAGAACATCATATGGCCGTGCGAATGGAGCGTTAACGCTACTCGCAGGTCAATAACCAGAGACTAACATTATTAGAACTTGAGAAAACTGAATAAGATGCATTTACCATTTATCAGGCTCAGACAATACTAACATGCAAACCAATATCCGTGTATGCGAGGAGGGTTTGACTTGCCTTCATTATTTCGAAAGCAAGCCGTAAACCCTGAGACCGCAACAAAATAACATAAATTGTGTAGTATCTACGAATATTGAAACAAGTTAACTATAGCTCCATAAAAGACTGGAGAATCACGCAATAGATATAATAACTTCAATCTAAAGGAGTCGACAAACATGTCAAGAACTGAACAAAACGTATTCATTACTGTAGTAAGCCCCGTAGGGTAAAATTCCATAAGAATAACAATATTAAACTGTAGTAACAGTCAGAGCGGGGTTATTACTGTTGGGTAAACCCCGTAGAATATTAACTGCATGCGAATGAGAACAGAACATTGAACTGTAACATCCATAACAGAACTTATTATACATAGCCGACGGTGTAATATCATAGTCAAACATTAAACCCTCAAATGGCCTGTAGCCGTAAACAAGAAATTATCTAACCCTCAGGGTTTCATGGAATACAGATTCGGTATGAGAATGCCGCCTGTAAACCACACCAGGGATTGAATAAGGGGCAACCAGACCTGAGACACATGAATAACCATACATGAGTCTCGTTCTGGCCCATTGAAGACCGCCATTCTTTCATAATAGTTAACCCTACATGACAATGCATACAGCATCGAAGACTTACCCGGATAGAACACGGATCTACAAAACCTCCTTCGGATAGCAGAAGACGTTGAGTCCAAACCCTCCTGCACAGAATCGCCATCGTTATCAACTGTATCAGTGGTAAAACGAGCAAAACAAGAACTGATAATAAGCTGTCAAGAGCAAGACTGTAAACCTTTTAAAATTGCCATGGACGATGTGGTTTCATACCTGTGCGAATGGCAGAACTGGTGTGGTGGAGGAAGATGTCGGATGAGCTGCGGATGCATTGGACGCAAATGAACCGAGACCGAAGAACCCGGTGGGTCATATAATGTCAACCAAACCCTCAAACCAATCTGCGCCATCCGATCTGAAGGAGTGATCACCATCGTTCGTTTGAGCGGGAGTGTGGGCACGCAAACCACAATGTACAACCCTCTGTTTATTCACATGGCTTCACATGGCTCGTAGCCACCTGGCCACGGAACGGTGAGTTGGATTAACACCCGCTCACCATGTGGCACCATGAGTTAATAAGCCATTAATCAATTATTAAGACTGTCACATAGTGTTGTGCGGGTTGGTGAAATGTAATTTCATCGCATAAAAGAAACGTGCAAGGGGTAAACCATAAACCATATATCACAATGTTAAAACAAGTTATCTGCGCATATATATATATTATAACATATACCATGATGACCTCTAGGTGTTAGGTAACATTAAAAAAAAAATTTATGGTATAAGTTAGGATGGGATCGTGACAATGTGGTATCAGAGCAGAGGTTTCAAAACTGTGGCCTCTGGAACAGCAAAGATCATCTTATAATGTATATATAGAAACAATGCAACTAATTGCCTTTCTTGTGTACCACCAGGAGAACCATACAGAGACAGCTACCTGCTAGCAGTTAATAGTAAGATGGAGGAAATGCCGGGAGCTGGCGGCATCCCTCAAGAAAATGCTGAGCTGTGGGTACAGCTTGGTGCTGAGACACGCAGTACCAATCTGGCGATACTGCAAACTGTTCAGGAGCTGAAAGGTGAGATGGCGCGTCTACGAGAGGACAATGCGCGATTAACAATGGAACAAGAAAGAATACTGAAAAGCTTGTCAGATAAACAAAATCCACCCTTAGCCAGCCCTAGTGCAGAACAGCAAAGGGGCACTGAGGAACGGGATTACGCACCTGAGCTTTCAGAAGAACAGGAAGACCATTCTGATAATGTGCAAGAGCAGCAAACCTCCAAGCGACAGAAAGTGGAATTACAGGGAGAATTCCGAAAAATCAAACCTCCACTTTTCGATGGAGAGCAGGAAGAAGCAGCAGAAGCCTGGTTGATTAATATTAATAAATATTTTCAACTTTATGAATATGACCAAAATCTGAAGGCACGGCTGGCTATTTTCCAGTTGCAGGGCAAAGCCACCTTGTGGTGGGAAGAGATTAAAATTGTGAAGGGAGTAAGTGAGCAAAGCATAACCTGGGAAAAATTTCAGAAATATTTTAAGGAGAGGTATTTAACTGAGCGCTTTTATGATGAGAAGGCGCGAGAATTCCATGACTTATGGCTAGGACAGCAGTCCATGGACGAATTCATAAATCGCTTCACTTCTCTGCTTCGTTATGTACCATACATAAAAGAGGAGAAGGCCAAGGTGCAGAGGTTCGTGAGTAGCCTACCAGCTTATATAAGGGAATGGATTGAGTTTGACAATCCCCGAACTATGGATGAGGCAATTCGGAAGGCTAGAATTTGTTACCAGCAGAACAAACAAAAAGGAGAAATTCCAAACAAGAAATGGAATGAAAGAAAAGGTAGCAGAATTGCTGGAAACAATAAAGGCAGCCGTGGAAATGGTAGTAAAGGAGCTGGAAAGGGGCAGTTTAACAGAAGCACAACCAAGGGCACCTTCCGGGCTAAGCCAAGCGAGAGCAGGATCAGCGAACCACCTGCTAGATCAGAGGTTGAGGGAACCAGACCTCCAGTTCAGTGCTGGGTGTGTGAAGGACCGCACTACGCTAGAAATTGTCCACAGCGTAAAAGAGCTGATCAAATATCTCAAGTCCATGAAGCCTCAACTGTTGGGGATGTGGCGCGCAGCGTACCAAGGATCAATGCAGCCTTAGAGGACCGGCAAGCGGAATACCAACCTTCCATGGTGGAATTCGAAGGTAAGATTTCAAACCTTTCTGTAGCTGTACTTATTGATCCAGGAGCTACTTTAAGTTATGTTAGTCCAAAAGTAGTGGAACACTGTAAGCTACCACCAGAAAAGTTCAAAAACCCATGGTTGGTCCAGTTAGCTACGGGAGCCAAAAGGCGGGTTTTAGCTAAAGTTAATAACTGTTCTTTCAGTATAGCTGGACAGCCCGTAACGGCAGACCTGAATGTACTTCCGTTAGGCTCTTATGACATTCTTATTGGTATGGATTGGCTGGAAAAGCACTGGTCGTTGGTGAATTGCAAAACCAAGACCATATATTACAAAGATGATTTGGGGCAGCAGCAGGAATTGCAGGGAATTAAACATCCTGTTCAGATTCGACCTATCACTGCAACTCAGTTAGCTAAATGTATTAGAAAGAAATGTCAGATCTATGCCATACAAGTTGGCTATGCAAACCAGAAAGATAAGATGTCTGCATTAGACGATATTCCAGTGGTACAGGAATTTACAGATGTTTTTCCCGAAGAGGTACCGGGGCTGCCTCCAAGGAGGGACATAGACTTCACTATAGAGCTGATACCGGGGGCAGCACCCGTCTCGCGGGCACCCTACCGAATGAGCGTACCAGAGTTAACAGAGTTGAAAATGCAACTTCAAGAATTGTTGGATAAACAATACATACGTCCCAGTGTATCACCCTGGGGAGCTCCGGTATTATTTGTGAAGAAGAAGGATGGGACCCTTCGCATGTGCATAGATTACCGGCAGCTGAATAAGCTCACGGTCAAAAACAAGTACCCCTTACCCAGGATAGATGAACTCTTTGATCAAGTGAAAGGGGCAAAAGTGTTTTCTAAGATTGATCTGCGATCTGGTTATCATCAGATCAGAATCAAAGATGAGGACATTGCCAAAACTGCTTTCCGGACACGCTATGGGCACTACGAATTTGTAGTGCTACCTTTTGGTTTGACCAATGCACCTGCCACCTTCATGTGTATGATGAACAGCGTGTTTCATCGGTTTTTAGATAAATTTGTGCTGATATTTATTGACGATATTCTGATATACTCTCGCTCCCAGCAGGAACATGAAGAACACCTTAGGTTGGTGTTGCAGACCCTTCGAGAACATCAGCTGTACGCTAAATTCAGCAAATGTGATTTCTTCAAGGAGGAAATTCAGTATTTGGGACACGTGATTACTAAGGAAGGAATTGCTGTAGACCCGGAGAAGATAAAAACCATTATGGAATGGCCCATACCCAAGGATGTTGCTGATATCAGATCCTTTATGGGATTAGCTGGATATTACCGGAGGTTTGTGGAAGGTTTCTCTAGGATAGCCTATCCTATTACCTCCTTACAGAAAAAGGGGAAGGTATTTAGGTGGACATCAGAATGTCAGCAGAGTTTTGACCGCCTGAAGCATCTACTTACCACGGCACCCATTTTGAGTATAGCTGATCCTAACAAGGATTATGTGGTATGCACCGATGCAAGCAAGGAGGGTGTGGGAGGGGTTCTAACGCAGGAAGGAAAGGTAATAGCGTATGAGTCAAGGAAACTAAAGGAACATGAACAGAAATATTCTGCTTATGATTTGGAATTAACAGCTGTTATTCATGCGCTGAAAATGTGGAGGCATTACCTCCTAGGGAGGAAATTTCTGCTGTTAACAGATCACCACAGCTTGACACATTATTTCAGCCAACCTACCCTGAATGCAAGGCAAGGCCGGTGGGCAGATTTCCTAAGTGGGTTTGATTTCGAAATAAAACATTTAAAGGGCAAAGAAAACAGAGTGGCTGATGCATTAAGTCGGAAGGCTCACTGTTTGTGTGAACTTTCAGCCAGCAAATGGCAGAATTCACTAATTGAGCAAATAAAAACAGCAGCTGGTCTTGACGCTGAATATCAGCATTTGAAACAACAAGTACAGCAATCTGATAAGGAAAAATTACAGCTAGGATATACGTTAAATAGTGCTGGATTGTTGTGTTTTAATAAGAAAATATATGTACCTGATGTAAAAGATCTTAGAAGGCTGGTCCTGGATGAGTTCCATATCAGCCATTACTCTGGTCACCCGGGGTACCAAAAGATGATCACTGCACTTAAGAAGGACTACTATTGGCCAGGAATGAAGAAACAAGTGGTGGAGTACTTGGCACGATGTTTGGAATGCCAGCAAATAAAGGCAGAACATCAGCATCCCGCTGGACTGCTACAGCCGTTGCCCATTCCGGAGTGGAAATGGGAAACCATTTCCATGGATTTCATAACAGGGTTGCCCCGAACAAAGAAAGGCAACGACTCTATTATGGTAGTGGTTGATAAGTTAAGTAAAGCAGCGCACTTTATTCCTGTGCAGTCCACCTACAAGGCGGTGCAGATTGCTCATCTTTTCATGAAACATGTGTTCCGGTTGCATGGGTTACCAAAAGTAATTATATCAGATCGCGACGTGAAATTCACCTCTACCTTTTGGAGGACATTGTTTGCCGAGTTGGGTACTCAGCTGAACTTCAGCACAGCTTATCACCCGCAGACTGATGGTCAGACCGAGCGAGTGAATCAGGTGCTGGAAGATATGTTGAGAGCATATGTAATGCTGAAACCAGGTCAATGGGAAGAATATTTACATCTGGTCGAATTTGCGTATAATAATGGATATCACACTTCGACTCAGTTAAGTCCCTTTGAGGTCCTATATGGACGAAAGTGTCGTACACCCTCAAGTTGGGGTGGACCGGAAGACAAGCTGAACTTGGGTCCGGAAATGCTTAAAGACATGGAAGACATGGTAAGAAGGGTGCGTGCAAACTTAAAAGCTGCACAAGATAGACAGAAAAGCTTTGTGGACAGGAAAAGAAGATTCACGGAATACAATGTTGGTGACCATGTGTTTGTGAGGATACAAACCAGAAGGAGCGCCCTGCAGTGGAGCGGATGCGCCAAGCTGGCTCCACGATACTTTGGACCTTTCCAGATCTTGGCTAGAGTGGGGCCAGTGGCCTACCAACTTGCCATGCCAAGTCACATTAAGATTCACAATGTATTCCATGTGTCTGTCCTAAAGAAATATGTATATGACTCTAAACATGTTATTCGATGGCAAGATGTGCGGGTAAGAATTAATCAGGGTGTTTGATTAAACAGCTATATTTTGTAAGAAACTGATTAATGGTATTGGTGGTTTGCAGGTCGAACCGGAAGGCGAGGTCCTGGTCGAACCGCAGAGCATTCTCGACCGGAGAGAAGTGCGGCTGCGGAAACGGGTTATTACCCAAGTTAGAGTGCTGTGGCAGCACTATGGGCCTGAGGAAGCCACATGGGAAGACGAGGAACTCATTAGAAAAACTTACCCACATTTATTTAATGAGAGAAGACATCGGGACGATGTCCAATCTCAGGGGGGGAAGATGTAATGACCCTGGTAATTCGTAAATCTGGATATTACTGTAGTAAAAACTGTGAAGTGGTTACTCATTGTTTGAATGACATTATTAATGAAAAGTTGATTATTGAATTATGTTACATGTGTATGTTCTTGAAAATGCTGGCAACTTCCTGAAGGAGGATTTCTATTTTTAGTGAATCAGTTTTAAAACTGATGCAACTGCTTCTCACCCAAGGAAAAGTCCTGGGAAGGAAAAGTCTCTGGGTTGTTGAGGAACAAGCAGAGAGAGAGAAATTCCTGAGAGAGCAGAGAAAGAAAAGAGGTTAAGTCTGGTAATGACCAGATAACCTGGATAGTAAAAGAAAAGGTTAAGTCTGGTAAGGACCAGATAACCTAGCACAGAGGTGCAAGAGTCTTGTCGAAGGCTGTAGGCCTGCAAGACGGCTCGGGGGGAGAATCCAACGAAGTGGATCTCAAGGTTGGGAGGTTAAGAGCAAAATCGTTGCAGGTGAACTCTTGGAATAGGAACGACAGTAGCAGACTGCCAGGTATGCATCCTTAAATAGTTTAAATTGAGGAACAGGTAATGGTAGCATATAGAATGATGCAGTGGTCTGTGTTTCTTGTATTAAATTAAGGAAATACATTTATACATATATGCAGTGGTTTGTGTTTCTTTTAGTGAGTTAATGAAATACAGTTATATAAGCAGTTGTCTGTGTTTTCCTTTAATGAGAGAATGAAAGCTACAGTTATATATATTGACTGTGATTCTTTTATTGAGATAATAAAAGATACAGTTATATATGAAAACATTCCTTAGGCAGAAAACGAAAGACAACCGTAGCTGTTATCAAGGTTAAGCACACAACCCCGTCTGCAGGGCAGTTCTCGGTGATTAAATTTACTAAGTACAGACTCAGGTGCTTAGTAAGGAAATGCCAAAACAGAGTTAAATCTGAAGTGATTAATAAACCGTAGAATACAACAAGAAATAGATATGCAGTAGTGCGTACACAGAACCATAGGTTACGAAACATATCCAAAGAAAATAACCAGTTTCAATAAGTTACAAATCTTATTAACATACAGTCGTGGTATCGTGCTCAGAACCGAGACGTTAATGAGTAAAACGAAAAGATTTATAAAGAAAACATTATTGAAGAGCCGAGGCCTTTAATAAACAATGATGCCGTGTAAGCTGGAGTAACAGAGATCACATTAGGAGTAGCAGTGAGGGATTTATTCACAGATAAACCTCACTCTATCATTTAAACTGTAAAGAACATCATATGCCCGAGCGAATGGAGCGTTAACGCTACTCGCAGGCCAATAACCAGAGACTAACATTGTTAGAACTTGAGAAACTGAATAAGATGCATTTACCATTTATCAGACTCGGTTAAAAACTATCATGCAAACCAATATCCGTGTATGCGAGGAGGGTTTGACTTGCCTTCATTATTCCAAAAGCAAGCCGTAACCCTGAGACCGCAACAAAGCAACATAATTTGTGTAGTATCTATGAATATTGAATCAAGTTGATTATGGTTCCATAAGACTGGAGGAAGCACGCAATACATATAATAACTTCAATCAAAGGGAGTCGACAAATATGTCAAGAACAGAACAAAATGTATTCATTACTGTAGTAAGCCCCGTAGGGTAAAATCCATAAGATTAACAATGTTAAACTGTAGTAACAGTCAGAGCGGGGTGATTACTGTTGGGTAAACCCCGTAGAATATTAACTGCATGCGAATGAGAACAGAACATTGAACTGTAACATCAATAACAGAACATATTATACATAGCCGACGGTGTAATAACATAGTCAAACATTAAACCCTCAAATGGCCTGTAGCCGTAAACAAGAAATTATCTAACCCTCAGGGTTTCATGGAATACAGGTTCGGTATGAGAAGGCCGCCTGTAAATCACACCAGGGATTGAATAAGGGGTAACCAGACCTGAGACACATGAATAACCATACATGAGTCTCGTTCTGGCCCATCGAAGACCACCATTCTTTCATAATAGTTAACCCTACATGGCAATGCATAACAGCATCGAAGACTCACCTGGATAGAACGCGGATCTGCAAAACCTCCTTCGGATAGCAGAAGACGTTGAGTCCAAACCCTCCTGCACAGAATCGCCATCGTTATCAACTGCATCAGTGGTAAAACGAGCAAACCAAGAACTGATAATAAACTGTCAAGAGCAAGACTGTAAACCTTTTAAAATTGCCATGGACGATGTGGTTTCATACCTGTGCGAATGGCAGAACTGGTGTGGTGGAGGGAGATGTCGGATGAGCTGCGGATGCCCTGGACGCAAATGAACCGAGACCGAAGAACCCGGTGGATCATATAATGTCAACCAAACCCTCAAACCAATCTGCGCCATCCGATCTGAAGGAGTGATCACCATCGTTCGTTTGAGCGGGAGTGTGGGCACGCAAACCACAATGTACAACCCTCTGCTTATTCACATGGCTTCACATGGCTCTTAGCCACCTGGCCACGGAACGGGTGAGTTGGATTAACACCCGCTCACCATGTGGCACCGTGATTTAATAAGCCAGTACTCAATTCATTAAGACTGTTGCATAGTGTTAGTGCGGGTTGGTGAAATGTAATTACAACGCATGAAAATCAACGTGCAAGGGGTAAACCATAAACCATATATTACAATGTTAAAACAAGTTATCTGCGCATATATATATATATTATAACATATACCATGATGACCTCTAGGTGTTAGGTAACATTAAAATTTTTTTTTATGGTATGAGTTAGGATGGGATCGTGACAAACACCATGCCAGTAACTTGTTCATATAACATTTTTAATTAATAAATTTAATTAAAAGGGGAAAAACATGACTACTTTGGGAATAATTCTCAACTTTTGATTTATGTATATTACTAAAATATTTTAGAGTATTCTATGGAGGTTAAATATTTATCATCCATCTAATAATAATCATTGATAATTAAATTAAAAATTTGAAACTTCAATTCGAAAATAGACATGCTTATAATTACTATTATTTAATATTTTTTTTATTATTTAATAAATTTCACTTTTTAAAAATTATTTAATTTACATAATTTATTTTGTTATGTTTTAATAGTTTATGATTATTATCATTTTCATTTAAAATTTAAAAAAATAAAATTGGAATTATAAATATGAGACTGCTCATTTTTATTTTAAAGTAATGAAAAGTTACAATTGCATCAATAATTAGATCACTCTATTCCTAAAATTGTCAATTCTAAAAAATTTAAAGAAAAAACAAATTAAGTTTTTTTTGTAAATTTCGAGACTACATCATAAGCATGTCTAAAAATAACACCAAATACCTTAACAACCCACCTTATCATTATCTATCAACACCCCATAAACAACACAAATTTAAAATTATTAATAATATTATATTTTATATATTTTAATTATTTTCCATTTAATTTATTACCTTTACCCCGATAACCAAATTTCATATAAATATAATTTAATTAAAAAAACTATAAATAATTTTAGATTTCTACTTCAAAAACCTATATACCATATGCAAATTTATCTAAAACATTTTTAAAAAGAGCCCACAGATATCTTAACCTAAAAATGTGAGGTCCACGCCAAGGAACTTTCAGCTCAACAGAAACTAGAAAAGAAAGAAAAATCTCGTAGTAAAAAATAAAAAATCTCAATAGTAATTTAAATGGATATGTATAATATAGATAGGGATATCACGTCATCTCCAAAATAATCTAACTGGTAGATTAAGCCTTTTCCAAAGAAACAACACATCATTTCAGGTTATGTTATCACTTTTTCATAACAAGTGCTGGCAGCTTAGTTACTGCGATATAAATATGCAAAAAGATATGACTAATTATTGGTACTAAATAATTACAAAAACATTTAATTAAATTTTATATATATATATATATAAATTGAATCTTTAAATGGCAAATTAATTATTGAAATCATATCTTGACGAATATGTTTTCTTTTATTAATCAAATAAAAAAATTCATTTTTTTTTTAAATATAGACGTCTATAAAATAAATTTTTTATTTTTTAAAAACATTTTAGTTCTGAGAAAATAAATTAAATCTTAAATCTAAATCCTAAACCAAAACCTTATATAGCATTACCTTAACATCAACTAAAAGTAATTCTTTTAACAAATTTGTAATGTAGAAATACAAAACAATTATAATATAGAAATATATAATTTTATAAACATTATAAACACAAAATCGAATACAAGATTAAAAAAAAAATTGTAACCTAACTATGTAGTTTGAAGTACAAATTTAGAAAAAAGGAAAATCGAATACAAGATTTAAAAAAAATTGTCACCTAACTATGTAGTTTGAAGTACAAATTTAGAAAAAGGGCCAACATTAATAATTTTCATAAAGTTATAAAACAAATTGTAATCACAACCATATAACAATTAAATGTTTAATTCAAAAAATAACATATATATATATATATTATTTTTTCATATATATATTTAAGTAATTGAGAAATAAAATATTAAAAACATTTTATATATATATATATATATATATATAATTATAAAAAAATATACATTTAACATTATCACAATTAGTCTGTGGGATTTTGGATTGATGGTGAATGAGTGTACTGTTAAGGCACTCTTTGCCATAAATCATTCGTTCAAATCCCATGAGTACTTAGTAAATAAAAAAAAAAAACAAAAACAAAACAAGACAAGACAAAACAAAACATTATCACAATTAAATAATTTTTACAGAAAAACATGAATATATAGATTTTTTATTATTATTTATAATAATAATCCAATGCGATACATAATGGTAACAATAATTTAATCAAAAATATTTTGTTCGAGAAAAAAGAAAACCATCTTTTAACAATAAAAAATTTCTCAAAATAATTAAAACACCAACAAACAAAATTATTCAATTAACAAATTTAATGGGCAATTTTGAATTTTATGCATGCATTCATTTTGAATAAGAATTCAAACATTAGCTTTCGATGTAAAGCATTAGGTTCCAGACAGGTTACGAGGTGATATATACACTATAATGTAAAAAATGATATTACCTAATTTATTTACTGCGAAGAATTTAATACTAAATTATTTAGTCCAAAGAATTAAATAGATAACGTTTTGGTAGAAAAACACAATCTCGATATGTTCAGTTATTAGGACTTTAAACGTTGATGGCTAAACCCAAAACTAAAAGCCGTAGTCGTTATTGTTTTTTTTTAAGTTATCGAAATTTTGGTCGAAAAAATAAAATAAAATTGGTAGGGATTTTTTTAAATCTTGTTAAATTTCATAATTTTAAGTGCCTCAAAAATTTTTGATGGTGCTAATCTATTTTCACTATCAAAAACATGATTCAAACACTACTTGTATAAGATTTTTTGAATTTTTTTGCCCGGATTCCGGTCATTTTTGGCCATCCAGGCAATTCCTTCGTCTCCCTAGACGACTCCAAACTAAAATCCCTAATAGCCCATGCTTAAATGACTGATAAACTAAACTAAACACAACTGAAACTTTTACCTTTTTGCCGACAATAAATCAAGGTGATTGAAAAGAGGCTACCTAAAATTCTCGCGAAAATTACAGAGCAATTACACATAACATAAAATACACATTCTGATATTTTTATTGATCACAACAATTATACATATATAGGAGATAAAACTCTGGCTTCCACACATCTGGATCATAGCTACAACTCATACATAGGAAACACCAACTTCTAGATTGATGCTTGGGAACTCTCAGTGACAACTCATGACAATACATGGAAGCATTACTTCCAATACCCCCTTAATGCTTACATGGAAAGCATTGAAAACGCATATCACAACAACAAGGATAATTTATGTCATCATCACTCACATCCACTCTGACAATACATGGAAGCATTACTTCCAATACCCCCTTAATGCTTACATGGAAAAAATTGAAAACACATATCACAACAACAAGGATAATTTATGTCATCATCACTCACATCCACCCTGGAACCTTGCAAATATTGTTATTTCACCACCACATCTTCGAGCTATCACTTGACATCTTTTTAAAACGTAATGACCTCTGACCATCGTTGATGAACTTTGCAAGATCGACAATATTAACACCTAGTCTCATCGGGGCTTTTGTGATAAGAGTCGTAAGTAATGAACCATCCTATAAAGAAACCACCTTCTATCGTATATTTCTCTTTTGATTATCCGTCGGTTGCTAGGATGGAGGTTTGGATACTAAATGTGTTCAAAAGTTGATCAAACAACTTGACCTTACTAACACACAAGAATTGATGTTTTGGACACTGGGGCTTCCAGTTTAAGAACCACGAACCCCTTTTATAACCAATGAAAACACAAACACCAACAACCAAAACTTACAGAGACAAAATCAATGATTGTTATTTATTGATAACTGTAGATCAGATCAAATATAATAATAATAATTTTGCATATTGGTATTTGCCATAGATCTACAACGTTTGGATCTCGGTCTTTGGATAAACAATACCACATTTTTTTTATTAATTCAAATCTAGAATGAGAAATGCTAGCATTCCACCTGCATGTCGCAGTTGTACATCTTTTCACCATCTGATAATATCAAGAACCACCATTTAAAACATGTAGACTTTTCTCTCAATTCTAGATCCACACGAGATCAAACCAAATCTATGTTGATTCAACTTCTTCATAAGCATATCTCCTCTTCTTTTACAAATATTTTTCCACAATGGAACTTCACACAACAATGACACTAGACCTTCACAATTCTCCTTTGCATGCAACTATCCACAATCCACACACAAATCAAATACTCACACAAACAATAGATCAAACATTCTACTAGAATAATATATTTACAGAGGATCAACCTTCACATCTCTTTCATTTTCCCGGCCTTCCCATAAAGGAATTAAAGGAATGAAGCGAGAACCAGTTCTGATACTATGTTAGAAAAATAGAAAAAGATCAAAGAGCGATTACACAACAATTACACATGACATAAATATGTGACTTCCATATATTTAGATCATAACTACAACTCATACATAAAAAACACCAATTTTTAAATTAAAATTTGGGAACTCTCAATAACAATAAAATAAAAACATTACTTCCAATATTTATAACTAATTAAAGAATAAAAAAAAACTATATATTTTTTCTAAATCGAATCAGTTATCCACAATGGAAACCACCATTATGAAAATATGTACCAATGAACTTATTAGCTGTTTTCCAAAGTTTTCTGCTGTTGTCATGGATTTTTTTTAATCAGTTATTAGTCCCTGCCTCTGACACTGCATGGACTATGGACTATAGCCTTAGTTTAGCATTCACTGAACATTAAATCACTTTGAAGAACCATGACATTCTTATTTTAACCAATGTTTAAACGTAAATATGGAATCAAACAAATTTTTATCCAATGTTTCGATTTCAACCTCTTATTTCAGGCAAAAGAGTATGACTTTCAGGAATCTTGTTAAAACTTAGGATAATAAACTTATTTTGGTTAAAACTTAGGATAATAAAATTCAATAGTTTAGTTTAATGCTACTGAGGAGCTCGCATTACTTCGAAGTCATTTAATGTTTCCATTTAAAGGGAATGCATGCCCCAAAGTTTAAAACCACCATATATATCCAAAACTTGAAACTCAAGCTTCCAAAATTTGAAACTACCAAGCTCTCAGTGGAAGGGCACGTGCTATATGCCATTTTTTCTAAACACTTGTCACCTCTTCTATGCTCCTGTCTCCTCTTCATTCCACCACTCTTCTACCTGTCATCTCTTCTATCCTTCTGCTTCCTCTTCATTCCACAATTCTACCTGTCGCCTCTTCTATGCTTCTGCCTCCTCTTCATTCCACCATTCTTCTATGCTCCTGCGTCCTCTTCATTCCACCACCCTCCTTCCCCATTCCCCCATTTCATTCCAGCCTCTATCCCCATACCACTTCATTCCACCACCCTCCTTCCACATTCCCCCACTTCATTCCAGCCGCCATCCACATGCCACTTCCTACAACCCATGTTTCCCATTCCCCCATTTCATTCTAGTCTCCATCCCCATACTGCTTCCTACAACCCTTGTTTTTTAATGAGTAGTTGGATGAATTAAGAGAGCCTCTCTTCGAGGTCCCTGCAAATCGAAATGTGAACATGAGTGATCAATAATTAATTGACTAATGATTGAACTCTATGACATTAGAAATTTGCAGTGGCAGGAGGCAGTAACTTAGAATAATATTGTCTAGATAATTTTCGGCAAAATCACATGATCAATCTTTTGTCGACACGTTTCGAACCAACCAGTGTGGTTCATCGTCAGGACAAGAGACAATGAACCACACTGGTTGGTTCGAAACGCGTCGACAAAAGATTGATCATGTGATTTTGCCGAAGATTATCTAGACAATGTTATGGATCACAGAAGTCTAAATTCCTTAGAATAATATTGACAATTGATAGATGCAAGCCACACCATGGATGATCAGATTGGAGGCGACCCTGAACATGAGCATGATTTACGGGAGGAGGAAGGCCCGACCCTCTGGTATTCTGCATGAAAGATTTACCTGGAAATCCAGGTACCATTGGAGGCCTTGCTCT
The DNA here is from genome assembly GCA_031772625.1 of Pinus tabuliformis. Lineage (NCBI taxonomy): Eukaryota > Viridiplantae > Streptophyta > Pinopsida > Pinales > Pinaceae > Pinus > Pinus tabuliformis. Next base: position 473,875,823 of record CM062816.1, read on the forward strand.
ACGCATTGGCCAGTTCCTGTTTGTTGTAGCTTCTATTGTCATCATGCTCACGGATGATGAATCTATCAACTTCATAGTTGTTAGGTAATTTCTTCATGTCGATTCTTGGTTCTTGGTTTTGATATAATTTCATTTGTATTTTGTGTGTGAATTTTGCTGTAAAAGTGTTATATAAACATTCCCATGCATAATTTATTTTTGAAGTTTTGTTAGGATAGGTCAATGGAGACTCAGAACTCAGAATGGAAGGTTAATGGAGACTCATAATGGACCCTATGGAAGGTTAATGGAGACTCATAATGGACCCTATCCCAAAAGTGGCTCCTCAAGGGGGAGAGTTCGAAAGACGAATAACGTTACCCACCCTTCTTAATTGAGTTTAGTTCCAACCACTCGACAGATATAGCTTTCCCGGTAACTCTACCTGCAGTGGATAGGGGACGAAACCAGAAACTGAAATAACCTAACCATTAATGATGTTTCCAGTGAGTAGTGGGATTCACCCCCCTTGCTTTATCCCGCCTACCAATGAGTAGGTTCTCTCCACTGGTGGTATGGCCTCACTGAACGAATCAAACTTGCATCAGGATGCTCGGGCAGATAGAGCTTAGTTGAAAGTGGACATAACACATATGCAGGCAAAGAGGGATATTGCTATCACTCATAGGGACACGCTAATACACGAGAGAAACAGGCCCCCCTCTCGTGGTTTGACATTATTATGATGCAAGTCCTGGGTCACCCTCGTGGGTAAAATAGTACGATATCCTATTAGGGCACCGAGGAACAAGGAAGAAGGAACTTAATTGTGAGTAAGATGGGCGTAGCCATTAAAAGTGAAGCCTAACCTTACAGCTCACTTAAGATATTATAATTATAGCATGGCTTGGCACAATAATAACATTGAGATTAAATATGTATGGGCTATTATACCTGCAACTGCTTCATCTTTTTGGGCTTCCTACTTCCTCCCAATAATTATGATAGATACTCTAGTGGACTTCATAAATCTCTGATCTCAAACCAGAAATAAATATATTTATTTCTACAATGCAGAAAACTCAGACAATATAATGTAAGCCGTAGCCACAAATTTATACACGAAATGCTTTAGGTTTGAATAGGATATAACCCTACGCGTCTGTGATAGCGCTGTCCAAATAAGTAAGCATTCTCCAACTCACGCTGCTTCGATGGTTTTCTATGTCGTTGGATATCCATTCCCAGGTCACTCTTGTTTCAGGTAATCATGTGAAACAAATAATATGGTAAGTTGAAGCATTTTGGAGTAGCTACCATTTGTTGCAAGTGATCATGTCCATTGACAACTCTGTTTTATACGTGTCGTCTTAATAAAATGTTTAATTGCATATCCAACATATTGTTTTCCCTTTTCTCGGTCTAGGCGCACTGCTTTTTTTTCAATATTTCACAGTAAGATAATGACATATCTCAAACATTCCTTATTTAGACGATCTTTTCCTCGACCATGTAACATGTTTTTAAGGTTTGTTCTGTATGGCGAATAACCATTTAGCCATTTCACTAAAGAGAGAAGAAACTTTATTTTTGTTCGTTCAGAGCACCAGGATAAGGAAGATGCTTTTCCTTACAATGAATGATATGCAAGTTACCAATGGCATGCCCCAAGCTTACAGTGCACAGTACATACCCAGATGGCAATTGCCTAAACCCAACGTACAACGCATAACATAGACCCAGTTGGCAATCGCCTAGATTCATCTGATGTGAGAGTATAGCAGTTAACAAACTCAAAATTGTTGAATGGAAATTATGCAAGTTAGGAGACCCAACTTTACACATTTAACTAATCAGACTTGTCTCCGTGGCTGGCAGCCCTAGTTATCACAGTGATTATTAATATAAAACAGTGATTATTATATAAATTTAAATGTAATACTATAAACATGTAATTAAATTGCGGAATGCATTTGCATATACTTCGGAGAACCTTTTTTCAAATTATTATTATATAGATTTATCATTACACATGTTCAAAATATAAAATAATGATACCATATAAGTTTGGTTGTAATGTCAAAAAAAGAGATTTTTTTTAATGCATTCTCATATATTTAAGAGAAATTATTGATAAAACATTTTTAATTATATTGTTTTTTTTTTAAATAATGTATTTAAGTTAATCTAAGAAAACACAGGATAAGATATTTTATTTTAATTATTGTGTGAGAGGTGGATTTTATAATTCAATACAAATAAAGTGTGTATTTTTTTCCATACTTAGTTTCAAGTTGATATGTATCTTTTTCTTAAATAAAAATAATATTGTCTAAATAAAAAACTAATATCAATTATAATAAAAACTTAAATTGAATATATGTATTTGGTTAGTTTTAATTAAAAAAAGTATAAAATATCAATAGTGTCACTTTTATTATGATGTATAAAATGTATAAAGTAGTTGTAACACCCCACACTCCAGGAAAGATTTACTGTGGTGATTTAACTCAGTTTTATGATTTACTGCATTTATTTTACTTTGTGACATTGACTTACGCTAGAAAGCTAGATAACAAGTTGTTATCTAATTATGATTAATTAGGAATTTGGACATGATAATATAATATAACTATTTGCCCGAAAGGGAAAGGAGGGGAAGAGGATTATCCTTGAGCTGGGAGACAGATACCAGTGGTAAGATACTCATTTTCACAGTCATCTGAGTGCAAGACTTAGGCTTGACCGTGGAGTCATGAGGCCCAAGGAATTGACTATAACTGGATAAAATCTCGGTGTGACTTTCCAAACAAAGTTGGATTGACCCATTTACACATTTGGAACAAATAAGTAATCTAGTCTATAACTACAGGATGGTATAACGGTATGAGAAATTATTTATTCCTAAGAGTAGGAACTAAACAATAATAATCAGTTATAAAAGTGCATTAGCAAAATAGTGGATTCAATGATTATTATACATTAGTAAACAATAATGCTCAGTAAAATAAATACGAACTAGCATTAAATATCGCACCAAATGTTCATGAAATCTCATTTACTTAGTTTTCCTTTTTATAAATGATCTAAATATAAATGTGCAATAAGGTCACTGAATCCTTTCTTTCTTTCTACTAAATTATGGGTAAGCAAAACATATGTATGAATAATCTATCACCTACAAACCCTAATGAATTTTAGAATCCCTCTTTCCTTTCAATTTATCTACCCCTTGACAAGTTAGAGACAACTAAGAGGTCATAGACAGAATCAAATCTAAACCTTAGATTTCGACCGAATGCATAAAAAAAACCTTAAGGTGAGTTCTGGCTACAATCAATGAAGAATGCAGTTTCATGGGATTACAATGATTTTTTTTTTACAACCACAACATTATAGAAATGAATAGAGCGAATCCTAGAGGAATTAACCCTCATGCAGAGGGATAGCAATAAACCCAAAACAGTGATAAAGTTTCAAACTAAATATGAATCCCACAACCCAAACTTCGATATCAAACACCAAGCAGATCTTTAAAAACATAAATACGATGGTGCAAGAAAATCATATATACAACTGGATATATAATTTAATAAGTTTAGGCTATTTAACAGAGTTCTCATAAAAAAACCCAGACATGGACGAGAGAGGTTTTCTCTAACTCTCCTTAATAATTATGGCCTTAACAAAAAGAATAATTATATACAAAAACTGGCATTTACACCTAGCAACTTAAAGAAACTTAAAATTGTCGTTCTTCGAAGTGAAACATAATTAAAACAGTCTGCCTTATATTAGGGCGCATGGAAAATTCAAACTAAATGTTTCACCAAATCATCGAGTCATAACCCGCATCAGATTAACCTTGAGGAGCCGGGAAATGAGTTTCCAACCTGTGCCAATTGCAAGGTTGTGAGAACGCATGACCGCTGAAAAACCCAAGGATAAACCTTAAAGACAATCCTACGAAATAGTAGTGTACCTGCAACAAAAATCATTGTCGGATATTAGCAAACAAGCAAGAAAAAGCCGAGGCAATTTTCTACAATGCAGATAAGAGCTTTTGGAATAAAAGAGTCTTACCTGAGTTCGATAGGTCACAGCTTGGTATCATCCAGCTGCATATCCATACCTTTTAGGGTTAGAAAATTGTACAGAAGGTAGAAGTATAAATCATTGTAAGAAAACATGATAAACTACTGCAAGATCTTGTTCTTAGATTAAAATCCTACCTATTTCATACCATAGAAGATGATCGCCATTGGTCGTAGCACATGAAGAGTTGGATGCCAAACCTGGCCGACAAAGGGATATATCAACCATAAATGCTAGAATATCCTCCAAAGAAGTCAGAGTATGATTGAAACAACGAACTAGAACCACAGAAAGAAAGAGTTCGGGGTTAGCTCCTCGCGAAAGACAAACAGACGAAGCCATAAAGCCTGGAGGCCAAGACAGAGAACCACAGACAGGAGCGAAAGGTTGCAGAGCAACCAAAAACCCTCAACCCTGAGTTGCAAATGAGTTGCGTATCAACGAGAGGAGGGGTATTGGGTAGATGGATAAGCCTGAAGCCCTCACCACCGTCGAATGCCTCTGACCTGATCAACGGACAAGATTCATACCATTTATCACAACGAGAGTAGAACGAAGGACAACTGCCCACTATGTAATCGTTGGAGATCGAGCCGCGTGGAGTCTTGTACAACCTACATTGATTCCAAAGGCAAGTAACATTCCTTTTATTACGTGGAAGGCCATACGAGCCCTCACGATATGGCAGAGCCAACTGTGGGTAGTAATGCTAAAATTAAGTAACAAGACATGCTTTTGGAACCACACCAGCCTTTGTGGCACATATACATATATTAAGTTGTATATCATTATACAAGTTATATATCAACTATGGTATGAAATAATATTTGTTAATGGGTAGTAATAATTTATTTATTTATTTACAAATGGTATCAGAGTCTCACATTTGAACACTGAGACTCTTGGGAAAATTATATACATGTAAATAATGAATGTGATCTATGTAATTTAACTAAGTGAATCTGTATGTGAACACAGAGAAATCGCCTCCACTCAAAAAGGGGCAAAATGCAGAGGAGCCCAAGACCACCCAATTCACTAGGAACAAATTATGTGAATGCTAATCTTGATATTTGGATTCAGCTGGGCAAAGAGTCTCGTTAAGCTAATGCAGTCTTACTTGAAACTGAGCAATAGCTTTGTGCAAAAATGACCAATTTAAGAACTAACAACGAAAGACTCCGTCTAGAATATGAGAAGATCCTAAGAAGTCTATCCAATCGACAGAATCAACGACACCCAGACCCCAGTGCTGAAGATAGGGAGAAGACCCCAACAACTCAGCACGGAGAGGAAAATGCAAAGTCAACCGAAAAACATGGGGAAGATTATGAAGGGCGCTCGGACAATATCTTCGACCAGCACAAGACAAAGAGACAAAAATCTAAGTTACAAGGAGAATTTAAAAAGATTAAACCGTCACTTTTTGAAGGAGAATCCGAGGAGGCAGCGGAAGCTTGGCTCATTGATATGAGAAAATATTTTCAAATTTACGAATACATGGATAAATTGAAAGCTCGATTGGCAGTTTATCAGTTAAGAGGGAAGGAAACCCTTTGGTGGGAAGAGATTAAATCAATGAGAAAAATTGATGAGGAGCAGGTCACCTGGAATGAATTTCAAAAACATTTTAAAGACAAATATTTAACTGAACGTTACTATGACGAAAAAGGCAAGGAATTCCACGAGTTAAGATTGGGAACCTTAACCATAGATGAATATGTCACCCGTTTACCTCCCTACTATGCCTTATATGCAAGAAGAAAAGACTACGATCCAGCGTTCTATCAGTAGCTTACCCAATTTCAAGAAGGAAAACTTGAATTTGACAACCCCAAAATGATGGATGATGTACATGTGGAAGGCCCACATATGTTATCAGCAGATGAAACAGAAAAATGACGGAGCTAAAGGAGGGTTGAATAAGAAAGGAAGAGGCTTGATTTCAAATAGACATCCAAAATTTTCTAACAGCAGAAATTTCCAGCAAAATCCTTTCAGCAAATTCCTAGCAAGGAACCAACCCAAGACTGCTTATTCAGAACATAGACAAGCAAAAGGAACCAATAAATTAAGTAATGATCAGCCATCAAAACCACCACTACAATGTTGGGGATGCGGAGAACCACACTACTACAAAAATTGCCTACATAAAGCAAGAACATAACAGCTAGCAAACATGCAAGAAGTATCCACAGTCGGAGAAGTAGCGAGGAGCATGCCCAGAATTAATGCTACCCTGGATGATCACCAAGCAGAATATCAACCCACCATGATTGAATGTGAAGGTATGATTGCTAAGCAACCTGTTTCGGTTTTGTTTGATCCTGGTGCTAGCTTAAGTTATGTTAGTCCTAAAGTGGTAGAAAAGTGTCAGCTACAAAGTTGTAAATTCCCAAAACCATGGCTAGTTCAGTTAGCCACTAGGGCAAAAAGAAAGGTAGTAGCCAAAACAGAATAGTGTCCCATAGTAATCTCAGGATAACCCATTCACATGAACCTTAACATTCTTCCTTTGGGTTCATACGATATTTTAATTAGTATGGACTGGTTGGAAAAATGTTGGTCCTTGGTTGATTGCAAATAGAAAACTATCAGTTTTATTTCAGAATCAGGACAAAGAAGGGAACTACAAGGAATCAAGACCAATACAAAGCTATGTCCTATCATTTCTAATCAATTAGGAAAATGTATTAGGAAGGGCTATCAAATTTATGTTGTTCAAGTGGGATTTACCAACACCAAGAATAAAATGACCTCTTTGGATAATATTCCTATCATTCAGGAATTTGTTGATGTATTTCCTGAATCCATCCCTAGACTACCATCCAAGCGGGATATTCACTTCACCATCGAATTAATTTCGGGTGCAGCCCCGATATCTAAGGCCCCTTATCACATGAGCATACCTGAGTTGACAGAACTCAAGATGCAACTTCAAGAGCTTCTGGATAAGAAGTACATTTGCCCCAGTGTGTCCCCTTGGGGAGCTCGTACTATTTGTATGGAAGAAGGATGGAACGTTGAGACTGTGTATCGATTATCGTCAGTTAAATAAGCTGATTATCAAGAATAAGTACCCATTTCCATGTATTAATGATATATTCAATCAAGTGTAGGGAGCCAAAGTATTTTAAAAAATCGATTTAAGGTCAGGCTATCATCTAATAAGGATAAAAGAGGAAGATTCTGAACCTGTTATGGTCATTATGAGTTCGTAGTGTTGCCTTTTGGCCTTACAAATGCCCCAACTACCTTTATGAGTTTGATGCACGGTATTTTCCAGCCCTATCTTGATAAGTTTGTACTAATTTTTATTGACGATATTTTGATATACTCAAAAAATCAGGAAGAGCACAAAGAACATTTGAGAATTGTGCTACAGACTTTACGAGAGAACCAGTTATATGCCAAATTTAGCAAGTGTGACTTTTTCAAAGATCAGATCCAATACTTGGGTCACGTTATATCAGTAGAAGGAATAGCAGTCGACCCGGAAAAGATCAAAACCATCATGGAATGGACCACCCCAAAGAATGTTGTTGATATCAGATCCTTCCTGGGTTTGGCCGGGTACTACCGCCGGTTCATTGAAGGATTTTCAAAACTTTCCTTTCCTATGACCTCTTTACAGAAAAAGGGGCACACCTTTCAATGGATAGTAGAGTGTCAGCAAAGTTTTGAAAAGTTAAAACACCTACTTACCACTGCACCCATGCTAAAGGTAGCAGATCCAGAAAAGTCTTTTGTGTTTTGCACGGATGCAAGTAAATAGGGTGTTGGTGGAGTGCTGACACAAGAAGGAAAAGTTATTGCTTACGAATCACAGAAATTGAAAGATTATGAACAATGATATTCTGCCTATGACCTTGAATTAACAGCGGTAGTACATGCACTTAAAATGTGGTGACATTACTTGTTGGGGAAGAAACTTTTGCTACTAACGGATCACAACAACCTTACTAACTTCTTCAACCAATCTAGTTTAAATGCTCGACAATCCAGGTGGAAGACATTCTTAAGTGAGTTCGATTTTAAGAGGAAACAACTTAAGGGGAAGGAAAATTGAGTGGTTGATGCATTGAGTAGGAAGGTACATTGTATTTATGAAGTTTAGATCAACCAAGCACACTCCAACATTCCAGAAATTATAAAGGAGGCATCAATCAAGGATCCCGAATACACTTTTCTTTGGTAGCAAACGAAGGAAGCTTTGTTAAAAGAAAAAAAATCAGATTTCAAAATAAATATTGATAACCTCCTTACCTTTAAAAACAGAATTTACCTTCCTAACCAAAGCTTTGTTAAACAATTAATAATGGATGAGTTTCATCGGAAACCATGTGCAAGCCACCCAGGTTACTAGAAACTTTTAACAACCATAAAAAAAGGGTATTTTTGGCCCGGATTAAGAAAGGACATTGTTGAGTACTTGTCCAAATGTTTGGAGTGTCAATTAGTGAAGGCAGAACATCAACATCCCGCTGGTTTGTTACAACCACTGCCCATTCCAGAATGGAAATGGGAGACCATATCATTGGACTTCATCACTGGTCTACCCCGCACCAAGAAGCAACATGATTCGATCATGGTTGTAGTTGATAAATTGAGTAAAACCACACACTTCATACCTGTGAAGTCCACCTACAAAACAGTGGAAATCACAGACATATTTATGAAGGGAAATTTTCACCTGCATGGAATACCCAAGGTGGTAATATCAGATCGAGATGTGAAATTTACATCCACGTTATGGAAAACCTTCTTTTCAGGATTGGGTACCCAAATCCATTTTAGTACAGCTTACTATCCCCCAACAGACAGACAAATTGAACGGGTTAATCAAGTGCTAAAAGACATGTTACACATGTTTGTGATGCAACAACCACATAAGTGGGAGGATTACCTCCACCTCGTGGAATTTTCCTACAACAATGGACATCATGAATCACTGGGCATGAGCCCTTTTGAGGTGTTATATGGAAGAAAGTGCAGAGTGCCTGTGGACTGGAATAACCCTGTTAATAAACTAGCATTGGGTCCAGACATGCTAGTAGAGATGGAGGAAGTTGTCAAGAAGGTTTGACAGAATCTAAGGGCTGCCCAAGATAGGTAGAAAATGTATGCAGATAAAAAGAGAACATACAAAGAATTTCAACTGGGAGATCATGTGTATCTAAGAGTAAAACCCTGAAAAAGTTCCTTACAGTGGAGGGGTTGTGCTAAGTTAGCACCCCGGTACTGTGGACCTTTTCAAGTTTTGGAATGAATCAGACCAGTAGCTTATAAACTTGCATTACCAAGCCACATCCAGGTCCACAACGTTTTTCATGTCTCGTTGTTAAAAAAATATGTGTACAACCCACAACATATAATAAATTGGGAAAATATTCAGGTAATGATCTAAGATGATATATGTTGTTTATTTTAATTTGTTTGAGAGAATTATGACTGTGAATTTTGTCTTTCAGGTCGAACTAGAAGGAGAGTTTCTGGCAGAACCTCTTCGTATTCTCGATCAGAGAGAAACCACCTTGCGGAAGCGAGTCATCACCCAGGTTAAAGTGCAGTGGAAGCACTTTGGCCTGGATGAGGCCACCTAGGAAGAAGAGGGATTTATGCAAGAAGCTTATCCGGCATTGTTTTCTTGAATTAAAAAAAAAAGAGAAGAAGAGAACACCGGGGACGATGTTCCTCTCGAGGGGGGGAGATGTAACACCCTAGGCTCCAGGAAAGATTTACTATGGTGATTTAACTCAGTTTTATGATTTACTACATTTATTTTACTTTGTGACATTGACTTAGGCTGGAAAGCCAGATAACAAGTTGTTACCTAATTATGATTAATTAGGAATTTAGACATGATAATATAATATAACTGTTTTCCTTAATTAAAAGAAACAGTTAACCAAGAAACAGTTACACCCCTACCTTGAAAAGGGAAAGAAGGAGGGGAAGAGGACTATCCTTGAGCTAGGAGATAGAGACCAGTGGGAAGTTACTCATTTTGACAGTCATCTGAGTGCAAGACTTGAGGCTAGACCGTGGAGTCCTGAGGCCCAAGGCATTGACTGTAACTGGATAAAATCCAGGTGTAGAACAGAGAAAGTGCTCGGGGGAGAGCCTGGACATAATCGCCAGGCTCGAGGCTGGGAGGAGAGACTTTCCAGACAGAGTTGGATTGACCCATTTACAAATTTGGAACAGATAAGTAATCTAGTCTGTAACTACAAGATGGTATAACGTTATGAGAAATTATTTATTCCTAAGAGTAGGAACTAAACAGTAATATTCAGTTATAAAAGTGCATTAGAAAAATAGTAGATTCAGTGATAATTATACATTAGTAAACAATAATGCTCAGTAGAATAAATACGAACTAGCATTCAGAAATATCACACCAAATGATCATGAAATCTCGTTTACTCAGTTTTCCTTTTTATAAATGATCTAATATAAATGTGCAGCAAGGTAACGAGAATAAACAGTTACTGAATCCTTTCTTTCTACTAAATTTTGGGTAAGCAAAACATATGTATGAATAATCTATCACATACAAACCCTGATGAATTTCAGAATCCCTCTTTCCTTTCGATTTATCTACCCCTTGACAAGTTAGAGACGACAAAGAGGTCGTTGACAGAATCAAACCTAAACCTTAGATTTCGATTGAATGCATAACAAAAACCCTAAGGTGAGTTCCAACTACAATCAATGAAGAATGCAGTTTCATGGGATTACAGTGATTTTTTTTTACAACCGCAACATTATAGAAAAGAATAGAGTGACTCTCGGAGGAATTAACCCTCGTGCAGAGGGATAGCAATAAACCCAAAACAGTGAAAGAGTTTCAAACTAAATACGAATCCCACAACCCAAACTTCGAAATCAAACACCAAGTAGATCTTTAAAAACATAAATATGATGGTGCAATAAAATCATAAATACAACCGGATATATAATTTAATAAGTTTTAGGCGTATTTAACAGAATTCTCATAAAAAAGCCCAGACATGACCGAGAGAGGTTTTCTCTAACTCTCCTTAATAGTTACAGCCTTAACAAAAATAATAATTATATACAAAAACTGGAATTTACACCTAGCAACTTAAAGAAACTTAAAACTATCATTCTTCGAAGAGAAGCATAATTAAAACAATCTACCTTATATTAGGGTGCATGGAAAATTCAAACTAGATATTTCACAAAATCATTGAGTCATAACCCGCATCAGGTTAACCTTGAGGAGCCGAGAAATGAGTTTCCAAATTGTACCAATTGCAGGGTTGTGAGAATGCATGACTGCTGAAAAACCCAAGGATAAACCTTAAAGATAATCCTACGAAATAGTAGTGTACCTGCAACAAAAATCATTGTTGGATATTAGCAAACGAGCAAGAAAAACCTGAGGCATTTTTTTACAATGCAGCTAAGAGCTTTTGGAATAAACTAGTCTTACCTGAGTTCGATACATCGCAGCTTGGTATCATCCAGTTGCATATCTAGACCCTTCAGGGTTATAAAATTGTACAGAAGTTAGAAGTATAAATCATTGTAAGAAATGAAGATAAACTACTGCAAGAGCTTGTTCTTAGATTAAAAGCCTACCTATTTCATACCATGGAAGGAGATCACCATTTCCCACAACGCATGAAGAGTTGGATGCCAAACCTAGCCAGCAAAGGGATATATCAACCATAAACGCTGGAATAACCTCCAAATAGATTAGAGTATGACCGAAACAGCCAACGGGAACCGCAGAAAGAAAGAGTTTGGGGTTACCTGCCCACGGTAGATGAATAGATGAAGCCATAAAGCCTCAAGGCCAAGACAGAGAACCATAGACAGGAGTGAACGATTACAGAGCAACCAAAAACCCTCAACCTTGAGTTGCAAATGGGTTGCGTATCGGTGGGAGGAGGGGTATTGGGTAGATGGATAAGCCTGAAGCCCTCACCATTGTCGGATGCCTCTGACCTAATCAACGGACAAGATTCACACCAGATGTCGCAGCCAGAGTAGAACGAAGGAAAATTGCTCGTTGTGCAATCGTCAGAGATCGAGCTGCGTGGAGTCTCGTACAGGCTGCATTGATTCCAAAGGCGGGTAACATTCCTTCTATTACGTGGAAGGCCATACAAGCCCTCAAGGTATGACATAGCCGACTGTGGGAAATAATGCCAAAATTAATTAGCAAGACGTCCTTTTGGAACCACGCCAGCTTCTGTGTCACATATACATATATTAATTTATATATCAATTATATATGTTAAGTTATATATCAACTATGGTATGAAATAACATTTGTTAATGGGTAGTAATACAAATTTTTATTTATTTATGTATTATGGTTACATGGGTGTTACAGTAGTTGTGTTAAAATCATTTCACTCTCACATTTCATAAATAACATATTTCATGTTCATATGAAGTTATAAATAAACTATTATGATGTTGATGTAAAATAATAAGATTTTATATCAATTTTGAACAAATATAAAATCAATCTCTCTCTCTCTCTCTCTACTCTTAAAGTAATTGAAAGTAAAAACACTTAATTACATCCATAGGCATGTCTATTTCAAAATAGGCATTCCACAATTATAATTTAATTATCAATAATTATTAGGTGGATGGTAGAGCTCGAATATTCATAGTAGTATTCATAGATCAATAGTTAATATTTATCTCCAAATAGTTATGATGATAAACCATGGTATTGGCCCAAATTAATTAATTAAAAAAATGTCATATTGGGCATGTGGTATTGATAAGTCATGGTAATGGCCCATGGTATTGTAAGAAGAGTTATTTATAAGTTAAGAATTTTGATAGTAAAGTGGGGTGAAACTCCATAGTTAAAAATATTATTAAATATTTTTTTAAATGTATATATGTTTAACTCATATACTGATTCCTTTTATAAATAATAATAATAATAATTTAAATTTAAACTAACGTTTTTTTTTTTGGTAATGTGAGATGTATAATCAAATAAGTGATGTCTAACCATTTAATTTCTATGGCTCTGCTAGGTACTTATTAATAAGAATAATAAGCCAGACATGTGTAATTCATTTAATTCTTCATACAAATTAATATGTTAAAATATTAATATGTCAATTTTATTTCAAATAAGAAAGGATTTGTTGGAATTTTTTATAGTTTTCTTTGAAATTCAACAAGTAATATGTAAACTATGCTAAGTAAAGAATTGAAAGTTGAACTTTAACTTCAATAAAAAATATACTAATTTTTCTAACTAGCATGGGAAAGAAAGGAACAAATGGAAACAAACGCACCATAAAACTACACACAACAAATTTACCCAAGAAACCTCAACCGAGGAAAACCTGCAAACTTGTCTTTCTTCTTATTATGCTCAACAATGTCTTCAGAAAAATGATTACAAATATGAGGGAAACCTTCTCTTTTTTAGCTAATCCCTAGTGAAAGTGGTTCGTGCACTGCTCCCAAATTAGCCTCCCTGCGTGCGCATTGTACGAACTCATATAGGCCTTTATAGCCCCTCTACATAGCTGAATGGGGTCCCTGGCTGAGGTATGCATTGGCTCGAAATGATATGAAGTTGTTCATCCTCTTTTTATATCCTAATGCATTGATCTGAAACCCCAAGCATTGAATTGGACACCCTTCTTTTTGTTAAGCAGAACACCAAGTTGTCTAGTGCACAATGACCAAGTCTGCACCATTTTTCCCTCTCAGAAATTTACCTTGGCCCACCAATCCCTGAATACCTAAGATTAAGTCTCCCTAGATGGTTGAGGTCATTCTAATTCTTGATTATAGGAAAATATAAATTTTCCTAAGTCAACGAATAATTAAAAAAAACTAAATATGTGCCTTGGTCCCATTTGTGGGTCCCTTTGCCAAATAGTGCACTTGCTAAATTTAATTGAACCCTTCCTCCTATAACTCCATTTAACACTCCCTCTTAGAGAGGAAGGTGTTCTGAACTACACCCAGTTTGTCCCTGAAATAGACAAAGCTCCCTCTAGGAAAAACTTTGGTCAATACGATTTTTTGCTCTATTGTAGGATTGCACTGAAGTTTGATCTTTTCCGATTTAAGCGCAATCTCTAATATGGTGGTATCAGATCTCGATATGCTTGGAGCGGTCATGAAACACTCGATTTTCAGAGAGATTAATGTAGCTCTGATTGTCAGTGTATAACTCCAACCTTTAACTGAAAATCCTAACAAGCAACTTCCTCAATCGGATGGCCTCACAAGTTGCCAGTCTGGCAGAAATTTATTCAGCCTCTGCTAAGCTAAGTTCCATTGATATTTTCTTCATGTTGAACCAAGAAAGAATTGTTGACCCAACACTGAATGTGAAACCTAAATTACTCTTCCTTTATGTAGAAATCCCTACCCAATCTGCATCTATGAAGCCTTCCAGATTCACTCCATCAACCTGTTTGTACAACAACTCTAAGGTACTTGATGATATGTTTGGAAATAATCCAATGCACTCTAGTAGGTTCAACCATGAACTAGCTCAATTGGCTAATTTCATAACAAATGTCATGTTGTGTGTTCAGAAAGGACATCAACAACCCTATCAGTTGTTTGTAGAGTGTGGTGTTAGCGCTTGAGATTTCACCCTAGGTTGAGGAAGGTAAATCTTCAAGGCTACATCAAACCATTTCACCTCGTAGCTAGCCCTACGAGGTATGAGAAGGCTCTCTCGAGTCAGATTCGATAGATCTTTCAATATAATTAGGCTGACCAAATAGAAATAAAGATTTTAGGCTAGTAAATTGATAGGGGGTTTGATTTGATGATTTTTGGGGGTTTTTAATGGAATGACGGGGCTTTTCTGGGCTACATGGGCAAAATCACAGCTTCAAACAGAAAATATAATGACTACACAGGTTATCAACTGAGGCAAGGTAGGCATGCAATTTAACACCAAATCTGGTTTCAAATGGGATGACAAGACTGGTGAGGAGCTAAGGAGGGCAGACAATAACTCTGAATCCTCCTTAAACAGTAGAAAACATCGAATGCGAACAAAATTATAGGAGGAGCATATAATACTATGAATTCCTACCTAATCACTTCATTTGTTCAGCTTGAAAGGGTCATGAAATGAAATGGAACATAACTGATTACATATGAGACAAAGGGAAAAACTTATGCTAAATCAACATACCACATGAATCTCAGCAAACAGAGCTGTGAAATTCCATTAAATTCTCTGTCATAAAACTGTACAATAAAAAGCTCTCTGCTTCTCCAGCAGCTCCCAGCGCTCAGAAAAAACTCTCCCTCCTTCCCCACTCTCTCTTTTACAAATAGAATTTTTAATACAATAAATACCGCTGCTGCCCAAAACAGGGGCGCAGTTTTACTCACATTACCAAAAATGAAACAAAAACCAGCTGGGGGAAAACCAATCGACCCCAAGATGAGGGATCTGTTTTATTATTATTTAATAAATAAAACTAAAAAAAACCAAAAACAATAACCACTAAGCGCTGCTGAAGATGGAATAACACATCCTTTTCACAAGTGCGTTCACAGGTGTCGATCTGAAGATATGGGCAATCTAATGGTGCGCAACTGCTTCCCAAATCTTGCCATCTTACAATGCGTTGGCCATTTTACCGAAATTAAGGAAAGACTTTGCTAATCTGAAGTAAATCCACCGCATATATTGAATTGAATGCCGGAGTATTCAATTGCCAGAACACCGAATCTTTCATGATGGGCATATCGGTTGAGCGTGATACAATACTGATGAAACTAAAATATGAATCTACGCCTACATTTGCGTTGTTTGTTGAATGAGAAACGGCAAAGACTGCTCTTCCAGATATCCCCAACCCCTTTTGTCTCTGTCACTTGAATGTTTCTGTTCTTTCTTTTTAGATCTATATGTCTCCAGTAATTTGTAGTTTCCTCCGGACAAATGGAGCCAATAAAAGTTCCTCGATAAAGGTTTTGCTGATGTATCAAGAAGCATGAGGAGAAGAACATAAACCGGCTTTGCATTATGTGATTTTGGATACTGCGTTTCAAAAACTGGAAGTGTTATTTTTGTTGACACTGATATATTTTTGTTGATTTTGTTGAACAGGTCCTCCATATCTATCAACGTTGCCATCTATTTCGACTAGAAGAGGTTGCAGAACATCTGAACATGTTTCAATCGCAATAACAGGATCGGCTGGTACTGAGATGCCATACAAGTTAGAACAACCTGAGTTAAGGGCAAAGCCATTTTAAGGGAACAATCTTGTGATGTTGTTGCACCCAATGAGGCATCAAGTATTTCAAATAATGTCTGAGGACGGTTTCCCATGAATTCCATGCGTCTAGATACAGCCACCTCCACAAGCTGTGACCAACCAACTAACATATGCAACTGAGCTGCGTGTTCCTCAAGATTTTTATTGTATTTCCATCCCCATCTTAACAACTGCTGAACAATATTCTTTAATTCAACCAACCTTCTTTCATGGATAACAGCATCTGTTTGGGCTTCTATCCGCCTATATTCCTGCCAAAGCTTATCCCGAAAAGCAGCAAGATCAATCAACCGATAGCCTCTCTCTGAATAGTAATAAACTCCGCCCTTCTCTACTACTGCCGAATTTCCTAGTGTCTCGTCAACCAATAAATCATCCTTAAATTTCAGTACTGGTTGTGGAAAGTTGATGCTAGTTTCAAGAGGCCGAAATTGAATCACATCAAGAAGCTCCAGCACCTTCATCTTGTGAATATTGTTGGTTTTGTTTAAGGCTTGTTCAATTCCAGATGAAAAGAACTCATATTTTTCAGAGCGAAGTAGATCTACCATAGCGGCACCAGTTACACTATCCACACACAGTTCATAAAGAAGCTGAAACCCAAACTCATGAAGAACAACATTAATATCGGTCTTCGAAAGCGTCTCCAGAATATTGAGAATAACCCTTAAACAACTATAATGCCGTTTAGGTTGCAAAATACTCCTCTCCACAGGAACATCAACATCAAATCTGAGTAGCATATGGCTAACATTTGGTGCAGGTCAGCTTAGATTGTTAATAAGAAGCTGTAAAATTAAGAAGCCACTGTCCTCATTTGGATTTTCTGGTGCTTGGAAATCTTGGGCCCGTGCTTCTAGGCAAGATGCATAGTCTTCTATTAGGTTCCCTGCAGCATCTGCCTCCATAATAATTGATACAAGTTGAACCATACGGCCACACATGAATCTCTTCACTGTCATCCAACTGCAATGGAGCTGTAACACCATAAAGATAACCAAAATATATACCTGCATTTTGCAACACCCTCTGTAGCGTGCCCGAGTCCTCCTGGCTCATAAGTTTGTGCCTCCGCTCAATGTTTGAGAGAAATGATCCACTAATAAGTTGAGATCCAATAAGTAAGAACAGAAATCCCGCTAATAAACTGTTGGTGTTATTAAGAGGAACGAAGCTGGAACGAAGATGAACAGAGAACAGCCATACAGACACCATATTTCCACTAAGCTCAAAGATATGCCCAAGTACATGAAGTAGGAAGTAACATCCAAGCGGTACCAGACATATATACGCATAGAATATGGCTGCAGCCCTCCCAGGTGGTCGCGCACTCTCCAAAAGACTGAAACTGCTGCAAATTTGCTAAAATCGCCTTTCAATCTCTCTTACCCGTATTCTCTTTATGGCCATGACAGATACCATTGTAGTGATACTTCTTATGATAGGCATCACTGTAGTTTTACCAAGACTTATTCTCCGTGATACACTGTAACAATACTGAAATGTATTCATAGTACCGAAGCTTATACTACTGTGATAGAACTGAGTCCTATTCACTGCACTAGTATCATTGAAATATCACTGAGTTGAGATTACTGTGGTCATGTGATTTATTAAATTGAGGTCACTGTAATAGCGCTGAACCAAGGTAACACCGAGACTGTATTGACATGGTGACTGAGTCTTCTGGAGACCCTTTTTCTTCTGCTTGTGGTAGTACCGACATCCTTCTACTGTGCCTAATCCGAGCTCCTGAAGCATCCTCTCTGAGATTACACTGAACCTCTCACTGAGGTGTCACCGAAATTGTCTTGAGCAAACCTTCACATTATATTTGTACCGAAATCTGCAACAATAATACTCTTATCCAGAACACAACAAGCAAACATTGTACGAGCAACCAACATTGATGCTCGTCTAGCCCACTTTCTGCATACATACACCATCTGGACAAGTTCCTTAAATCTGGCACATCCAACTGGAACCCAATAACATTCTTGGACTTTATCCCCACCATCAGATTTTCTTACAATTGGACTTTCTCTGGTGTCTGTCATGACCTCTTGAAGGGCTGGCTCTTCAACATGTAACAAATCCGGAAACTGATCACATTAATCTGTTGAAACAACAGCAACCTTCTTGTGCTGCAAATAACCTTCACTTGTATTGATTTCAGGGCAATCATTTGGATGAGACATTTGTTTAACCTTGGTTATATTTTGACCATGTTTTTCAGGTGTTAATGGGTTTCTATAACTGGATCTGCCCCTGCATTTCCTCTTACGTCTAGAAACAAATTCAAATACACAGATAAACCCATTTGTCCAGAGCTCAGAGCTTGTTACCATATTTCTTATTAAGAGATGCTTTCCCACTGTCTGTAGATGATCTTTTATAGCTCAAATAAGACTGTGCATTCCTTGGATTATCCATGATATACTTTTATGTATGAAAGACAGTTAAATGTATTCATCCATTCAAAGGCCTGATGAAAGGAATCATAGGTTGCTCCATCTTTAGAAGAAATCAACAAAACTCCTGCGCCATTACCCTTTCTAGAGTATGCTCCATCAAAGTACAACTTCCAGATGGAGTTGTGGATGGCTTCTGCTTTCTGCACAACTTCTTTGGTAATGGTTTTTACAAACCTTGATTCCCTGTATAATGTTCGCTCTTCTCCACCAAAGACTGGAATGGTTGTGTTGTGAAGAGGTTAGAGAATAAATTACACAAATTTAAACAACTCATTAATGATTTCTTCTTCAAAACAGGGTTTTGAAGAAGAATCTATCTCTGACATGAGACGGAGTCTAACATTGGCTCCATTTGGGATGGCAGCTGCAGCTTCCTGGAGGTGCCAAGAACCGCAGAACTTTGGGAGAGCAGACAGTGCCTCCACCATTGGGCAATGGAGTCATCATCAACAAATCAACACTTGACTTATTTTCAAACTGAAACTGAACTCAAACAAACTAAAAGCCAACTGAAACAAGATGCTGCCCTTATGGCTGCTTATTTATGTACATAACCTATTCTAATCTGTTGTACAAACAATAGATCAGGTAATGCTAAAATGCCATATTAACCATTCAATTAAACCTGACAATGAAGCCGCTTGAGAATGTTGCCACGAAGTCACAGATGCAATTGCTGGCAGCCCTTCATGCACATACAGAGCCCAGTCATGGAAAAGATAGCCTGATCTGTCCATCAGAGTGAAAAATATGTCCATATATGTCACAATAGGATCACGGACACCAGACTCTGTTGGCTGCCCCAACTCTGCAATGCATACTTCCAGCTACACATTGTCAATGTATACCTCTATAGGCAAGTCTGTTAGTGCTTGTTGTGAAGGAAGGAGGAAGGATTTCCAAGAACTTTTTAGGGTCTTGGAAATCATAAGACTGAATTTGCTCATCTAACCATTGAATCTCCTTCTCGATTCTTTCAACAAGTAACTCACAGACGCTAGGATGATAATTCGGAGATTTCAAACATTGAAAGAAAAAACTTAAAACTTCTTCATTAATTTCAATATCCACTAAGCTTTCTCTAAATTCATTTAGAGCTTCACACAGTGCAGGGTTTGCCACATACCCTACCATTGCATGAACATATCAACAGGCACTGGAATGTCTGGATCGAGTTTGGAGTCGCCAGGTGAATGATTCAGCCTGCATAAGTGTCTGACTGTTGTCCACCATCAGCATCAGATCTGAACTTGATACATGTACTGGGGTAAAACAATACAAATGAAGTGGTCGTATTCACAAGCTCACGGAGATTGACTGAAGCAGCGTTTATCTACTAACGCTGATGTAAAACAAGAGCGTTTTCGAAGGCTTCTGGCGTAACTTCAGGCTCCGTCTAAGACTTGCGAAACTCACACATCAACACACAAACAAGTTTGTTCTCCCCAGTATGGTCGCCAATATGTTAGCGCTTGAGATTTCACCCTAGGCTGAGGAAGGTAAATCTTCAAGGCTACATCAAACCATTTCACCTCGTAGCTAGCCCTACGAGGTATGAGAAGGCTCTCTCGGGTCAGATTCGATAGATCTTTCAATATAATTAGGCTGACCAAATAGAAATAAAGATTTTAGGCTAGTAAATTGATAGGGGGTTTGATTTGATGATTTTTGGGGGTTTTTAATGGAATGACGGGGCTTTTCTGGGCTACATGGGCAAAATCACAGCTTCAAACAGAAAATATAATGACTACACAGGTTATCAACTGAGGCAAGGTAGGCATGCAATTTAACACCAAATCTGGTTTCAAATGGGATGGCAAGACTGGTGAGGAGCTAAGGAGGGCAGACAATAACTCTGAATCCTCCTTAAACAGTAGAAAACATCGAATGCGAACAAACTTATAGGAGGAGCATATAATACTATGAATTCCTACCTAATCACTTCATTTGTTCAGCTTGAAAGGGTCATGAAATGAAATGGAACATAACTGATTACATATGAGACAAAGGGAAAAACTTATGCGAAATCAACATACCACATGAATCTCAGCAAACAGAGCTGTGAAATTCCATTAAATTCTCTGTCATAAAACTGTACAATAAAAAGCTCTCTGCTTCTCCAGCAGCTCCCAGCGCTCAGAAAAAACTCTCCCTCCTTCCCCACTCTCTCTTTTACAAATAGAATTTTTAATACAATAAATACCTCTGCTGCCCAAAACAGGGGCGCAGTTTTACTCACATTACCAAAAATGAAACAAAAACCAGCTGGGGGAAAACCAATCGACCCCAAGATGAGGGATCTGTTTTATTATTATTTAATAAATAAAACTAAAAAAAAACCAAAAACAATAACCACTAAGCGCTGTTGAAGATGGAATAACACATCCTTTTCACAAGTGCGTTCACAGGTGTCGATCTGAAGATATGGGCAATCTAATGGTGCGCAACTGCTTCCCAAATCTTGCCATCTTACAATGCGTTGGCCATTTTACCGAAATTTAGGAAAGACTTTGCTAATCTGAAGTAAATCCACCGCATATATTGAATTGAATGCCGGAGTATTCAATTGCCAGAACACCGAATCTTTCATGATGGGCATATCGGTTGAGCGTGATACAATACTGATGAAACTAAAATATGAATCTACGCCTACATTTGCGTTG
Organism: Pinus tabuliformis; assembly: GCA_031772625.1. NCBI lineage: Eukaryota > Viridiplantae > Streptophyta > Pinopsida > Pinales > Pinaceae > Pinus > Pinus tabuliformis. The sequence goes on from CM062816.1 coordinate 473,897,312, forward strand.
TTTGTTGAATGAGAAACGGCAAAGACTGCTCTTCCAGATATCCCCAGCCCCTTTTGTCTCTGTCACTTGAATGTTTCTGTTCTTTCTTTTTAGATCTATATGTCTCCAGTAATTTGTAGTTTCCTCCGGACAAATGGAGCCAATAAAAGTTCCTCGATAAAGGTTTTGCTGATGTATCAAGAAGCATGAGGAGAAGAACATAAACCGGCTTTGCATTATGTGATTTTGGATACTGCGTTTCAAAAACTGGAAGTGTTATTTTTGTTGACACTGATATATTTTTGTTGATTTTGTTGAACAGGTCCTCCATATCTATCAACGTTGCCATCTATTTCGACTAGAAGAGGTTGCAGAACATCTTAACATGTTTCAATCGCAATAATAGGATCGGCTGGTACTGAGATGCCATACAAGTTAGAACAACCTGAGTTAAGGGTAAAGCCATTTTAAGGGAACAATCTTGTGATGTTGTTGCACCCAATGAGGCATCAAGTATTTCAAATAATGTCTGAGGACGGTTTCCCATGAATTCCATGCGTCTAGATATAGCCACCTCCACAAGCTGTGACCAGCCAACTAACATATGCAACTGAGCTGCGTGTTCCTCAAGATTTTTATTGTATTTCCATCCCCATATTAACAACTACTGAACAATATTCTTTAATTCAACCAACCTTCTTTCATGGATAACAGCATCTGTTTGGGCTTCTATCCGCCTATATTCCTGCCAAAGCTTATCCCGAAAAGCAGCAAGATCAATCAACCGATAGCCTCTCTCTGAATAGTAATAAACTCCGCCCTTCTCTACTACTGCCGAATTTCCTAGTGTCTCGTCAACCAATAAATCATCCTTAAATTTCAGTACTGGTTGTGGAAAGTTGATGCTAGTTTCAGGAGGCCGAAATTGAATCACATCAAGAAGCTCCAGCACCTTCATCTTGTGAATATTGTTGGTTTTGTTTAAGGCTTGTTCAATTCCAGATGAAAAGAACTCATATTTTTCAGAGCGAAGTAGATCTACCATAGCGGCACCAGTTACACTATCCACACACAGTTCATAAAGAAGCTGAAACCCAAACTCATGAAGAACAACATTAATATCGGTCTTCGAAAGCGTCTCCAGAATATTGAGAATAACCCTTAAACAACTATAATGCCGTTTAGGTTGCAAAATACTCCTCTCCACAGGAACATCAACATCAAATCTGAGTAGCAGATGGCTAACATTTGGTGCAGGTCGGCTTAGATTGTTAATAAGAAGCTGTAAAATTAAGAAGCCACTGTCCTCATTTGGATTTTCTGGTGCTTGGAAATCTTGGGCCCGTGCTTCTAGGCAAGATGCATAGTCTTCTATTAGGTTCCCTGCAGCATCTGCCTCCATAATAATTGATACAAGTTGAACCATACGGCCACACATGAATCTCTTCACTGTCATCCAACTGCAATGGAGCTGTAACACCATAAAGATAACCAAAATATATACCTGCATTTTGCAACACCCTCTGTAGCGTGCCCGAGTCCTCCTGGCTAATAAGTTTGTGCCTCCGCTCAATGTTTGAGAGAAATGATCCACTAATAAGTTGAGATCCAATAAGTAAGAACAGAAATCCCGCTAATAAACTGTTGGTGTTATTAAGAGGAACGAAGCTGGAACGAAGATGAACAGAGAACAACCATACAGACATCATATTTCCACTAAGCTCAAAGATATGCCCAAGTACATGAAGTAGGAAGTAACATCCAAGCGGTACCAGACATATATACGCATAGAATATGGCTGCAGCCCTCCCAGGTGGTTGCGCACTCTCCAAAAGACTGAAACTGCTGCAAATTTGCTAAAATCGCGTTTCAATCTCTCTTACCCGTATTCTCTTTATGGCCATGACAGATACCATTGTAGTGATACTTCTTATGATAGGCATCACTGTAGTTTTACCAAGACTTATTCTCCGTGATACACTGTAACAATACTGAAATGTATTCATAATACCGAAGCTTATACTACTGTGATAGAACTGAGTCCTATTCACTGCACTAGTATCATTGAAATATCACTGAGTTGAGATTACTGTGGTCATGTGATTTATTAAATTGAGGTCACTGTAATAGCGCTGAACCAAGGTAACACCGAGACTGTATTGACATGGTGACTGAGTCTTCTGGAGACCCTTTTTCTTCTGCTTGTGGTAGTACCGAGATCCTTCTACTGTGCCTAATCCGAGCTCCTGAAGCATCCTCTCTGAGATTACACTGAACCTCTCACTGAGGTGTCACCGAAATTGTCTTGAGCAAACCTTCACATTATATTTGTACCGAAATCTGCAACAATAATACTCTTATCCAGAACACAACAAGCAAACATTGTACGAGCAACCAACATTGATGCTCGTCTAGCCCACTTTCTGCATACATACACCATCTGGACAAGTTCCTTAAATCTGGCACATCCAACTGGAACCCAATAACATTCTTGGACTTTATCCCCACCATCAGATTTTCTTACAATTGGACTTTCTCTGGTGTCTGTCATGACCTCTTGAAGGGCTGGCTCTTCAACATGTAACAAATCCGGAAACTGATCACATTAATCTGTTGAAACAACAGCAACCTTCTTGTGCTGCAAATAACCTTCACTTGTATTGATTTCAGGGCAATCATTTGGATGAGACATTTGTTTAACCTTGGTTATATTTTGACCATGTTTTTCAAGTGTTAATGGGTTTCTATAACTGGATCTGCCCCTGCATTTCCTCTTACGTCCAGAAACAAATTCAAATACACAGATAAACCCATCTGTCCAGAGCTCAGAGCTTGTTACCATATTTCTTATTAAGAGATGCTTTCCCACTGTTTGTAGATGATCTTTTATAGCTCAAATAAGACTGTGCATTCCTTGGATTATCCATGATATACTTTTATGTATGAAAGACAGTTAAATGTATTCATCCATTCAAAGGCCCGATGAAAGGAATCATAGGTTGCTCCATCTTTAGAAGAAATCAACAAAACTCCTGCGCCATTACCCTTTCTAGAGTATGCTCCATCAAAGTACAACTTCCAGATGGAGTTGTGGATGGCTTCTGCTTTCTGCACAACTTCTTTGGTAATGGTTTTTACAAACCTTGATTCCCTGTATAATGTTCGCTCTTCTCCACCAAAGACTGGAATGGTTGTGTTGTGAAGAGGTTAGAGAATAAATTACACAAATTTAAACAACTCATTAATGATTTCTTCTTCAAAACAGGGTTTTGAAGAAGAATCTATCTCTGACATGAGACGAAGTCTAACATGTGGCATGAACTTGCTTTGTTCTACTAGCATCTACCTTCCTCTAGTTTGTTTCCAGAGGCATGGCCATGGCCCTACAATCCTACATGTAGAACCTCTTGAGAATCTCTAAAGTGTACTTGCCCTATCCCAAGAAAATTTTTCCACCTCCCTGTCATACCTCCAATCCAAGGAAATAATGCATGAGCCCTATATCCTTCATGTCAAACTCTGATGCAAGATCCTTCTTGCAGTCACTAATGAGATTCTGATCCCTTGCAAGTATGAGGTCGTCTACATGCAACAAAAGAATGAGAGGTTACCACCCTACAACAATGTAGTATAGGTTAGGGTCAGCTTCACTCTTGGTAAATCCCAATCCCAGAAGATAGATGTCAATGAGAAAGTACCATGCTCGCAAGGCCTATTTGATCCCATATAGAGATATCTCGAGCCTGCACACATGCGTCTCCTTGCTATGTGTCTCAAACACCTCTAGATACTATATGTAAATCTCTTCCTCAACAACTCCATTAAGGAAGGTAATATTCACATCCATTTAGTGGATATTCCACCCCGTCCGTGCTGCAAGTGCCAATATGGTCTTAATGGACGAATAATGAGCCACTGGTGCAAAATTATCATCGTAGTCAATACCCTCCTCCACCTGAGAAAATTTTTTCACTGCAAATCTAGCCTTGTACTTCTCCACACTCCCGTGAGCTCCATGCTTAATCTTGCACACCCAATGGGATCCAATCACAGTTCTTCCCTTTGGCCTCTCCATGATATATTAAGCATCGTTCTACATGATGGAAGAGTAGTTCACCATAGCATCATGCCAAACTTGCTGAGAGGCTTCCTCCTTATAGCTAGAAGGCTCTAGGTCCAAGGCCTAAATCATCAATTCCATATAACCTGTGTATCTTTGTGGTTGTCTTTTTTTCTTGTTAAATTGGCAACTAGGGCCAAACTCCATGTGGATCGACTTATTTATGGCAGCTGATATTTTTATTGGATCCCTCTCGTCGAGAGGTGTAGGATTGATCCAAAGATCATCCGATTCCGATAAGTATTTATGGAGATATGAATTTATTTTGTTTATGTAATTATTATCAAGCCGACCAGCTCTGATGTAGGCTCTAGAAGCCCAACCGACGTGTCTATTCATCATCCTCGTTTTAGTATAAATAGATGAGGATTTGATATCATTTGCACACATCTCTTGTGAACTCTCTCCACGTGTTTGGGTTTTGTGGACAGAGAGATCTAAAGGAGAATACGTTTCTCTAAAGGATGATCTAGCCTTACCCTAGCTGCAGTCAAAGAAGGCATACCTCGCAGTCATAACCTTATACGTTGTTCATGGCGGAGTCGCAGATGGGAGGAGCCCTGCCACAATGATACGCAAAGCATAGAGACTCCTATACACAGGATGACATATACGCAGCCATATATATAATATATGCGTAGATGGAGATATGTATAAATGCAGACTTGGAGACATGTATACGCTGTTATACGCAGGCCCTAATACAGTTGTCATTCACTATAATACACAGGCCTTAATACGCATAGTAGCTGTCATGTATCACTGTAATGCACAGGCCCTAATTCGCATAGCAGCTGTCATACGCAGGTATAGATCCGCAGGCATATATATATTCGCACTGCCTGGAGGTCACATAGAGAGGAGTCGCTGTAATATTAACACGCAGTCAATGAAGATCACAGATACGCTGTTTAATACGCTGGTCAATGAATACATAGATACGTTGTTCATTACGCTACTCAATGGAAACATGTATACGCTTACACAAGGAACAGAACTCGGGTTTCATCTATGGAATCCACGTAAATCTTGTGTATAGGTATACGCTATAATGAAAGGACAAAACTCGCATAAAGGGAGGAACTGATCTCATATTTCGTATGAAGATGGGTGCAGGGATCCGCTAGTATAAGAAGCAGATCTACATTATGTCAGGGCATCACTTTGTCTGTCCTCATTATCATAGAAAATGCCTGGTCTTGGTTTTCGTTAAAAGGCATACTCATGTGAAGAAGGTTAACCATTGTATCGAGGGTTTATGAGGGCTAGAAGAGTCCTAAGGTGCAGATCTGAAATAGGGCTGGTTCTAGGCCTAAGGAACTCAATCATTGGATAGCTCCCAGCAAGCAAGGCAGAAGAATACCTTGAAGAGCAAATCAATGTCATCTTCAGGTTGTCTGAGCAGTCCATTCTAGTAAGCAAATCTCTTTGTCTCAAGACAGCGTTGAGGAGATACCCTAGACAATGTATGAATTGGGATTGTTGTAGGTGACAACATGACTAAAGAAGGATTCTATAGATTCTGGAACTATAGCCTAGCTGCTTTGCTAGGCTGCAAGCCATAGCAAGCAGCTAAGGCTGATATGCATATGGTTGTATAATGAAACAACAGAAGGACTATGTTGCAGCATGATGAAGCAATAGAAGGACAACTGCATGATGGGCACATTAGCAAGGCTAGCATGATGATACGAGAATGGGGCAGCATGATCTATGGGCAGCATAGTGATGATGCATGATGCAGCATGATGGTACCTCACGGTAAGATGCAACAAATGGACAAGATGCAGCACTATGATAGGTGAAGGAGTCACCTTAGAGAATCAGTTGAAGCAATATGTCTTCAATTGATCTATGTTGATATTCAAAGTCAAAGTATTGACTTCTGTTGTAAATGTACTCTCTCTCTCTCTCCTTCTCTGCTGAACTTTGAAGATAAAAGAAGATTTGATCAAAGGGTTTCCCCACACATTGTGGGGTTTGTCCCTGGCTTGCGCCATATCTTGTGTCCTCTTGTCTTGGCTTGTCTTCTGCATATTATATTTATGTTCTATCTGCAGTTTATTGTAATGCTGATGTGATTGCTAACTGTGAAAATTTAAATAAATTGCTCTAGCATAGAACATACCTAATCTTAACATTTCTTGAATGTAGAGATAGGTTCCCCAACCCTATCTTGAACCTCCTGAATCAACTTATTAACCCACCTCATCTTTCTTCTTCTTATGCTAGGTGTCACTGGTAGATTCAACCCTGCTCACTCTTTTTTCTCCGCATGCTCTTGTGTTGCCTCCTCATCTTGTTGTTGTATGGCATACCCAACAACTAGATGTGACGTGGTCTGAGGAGTTGGTTGAGCCTCCTTCTTAGGAGCCTGCAACTCCTCCACCTGCATTATAGCCTTCTCACACTCTAAGGAAATTTTGAGAGCCCTTTCCTCCTCAAACTTGACATCGCACTTGATAAATGTCTTCTTCAGTGCTGGAACGTAAACACTGTATGCCTTGGACATCACAATGTAACCCATGAAAATGCCTTTCTCTTTTATAAGATCCAGCTTCTTTCGACTCCCTCAAGGCACGTGGCAGTCAACCAATTGCCAAAACTCTGGAAGTGAGAAACATCTAGCTTCTTGCCAGTGAATGCCTCCTTTGATGTAAGTCGTTGAGGAACCTTATGTGGACCCATATTCTGCAAAAATACTGCAGTGTTGCATGCCTCTACCTAAAGAAATAATGGTAGTCTTTGGTCATGAAACATGGCCTTGGCCACTCCAAAAATGCTCTGGTTCTTGCACTTTGCCACCTCGTTCTACTGAGGGTTATAGGGTGTGGTGAAATCCCTCTTGATGCCCTCCTTGGCACGTAAGTCAATTAAGGAATTAGAGATGTACTCCCCACCATTATCTAATCTCAATGCTTTGACATTCTTTCCTATGCGGTTCTCCACTAATGCTTTGAACCCCAGAAACTTCGAAAACACCTCATCTTCCTTCTTCATGAAGAAGATCCACATCTTCCTCAAATGGTCATCAATGAAGGTGATGTGATACTTGTATCTCACAATGCAATGGAGAAGATAATGGACCAAAAACATTCGAATGAACCAAGTCCAAGATGCCCTTGGCTAGGTTTTTACTACTGGGAATGGATGTCTTAGCATACTTTCCAAGTGTGTGGCCTTGCACACATCATGTTGGTTTGTGGTTCACAGTGGAAATCCTATGGCTATCTTCCTTGGGATTTTTAACACTCCCCAATGTAAATGACCCATCTACTTGTGCCATAGCTCCCTAAGGTCTCGATCGTACTCACAACCCTCTTTACTACTCAAGGTCATGGTTGTCTCAAATTGTAGCCTTTAGAGGTTCTTCACCCTCACTCCTATCTGCTTCACTGCTCTAGAATTTAAGGGCTTGACGAAGGCCTTTCCTCTGCTAAAGATAACCTCGTAACCCTTGTCCTTTAGGGCTAAAATTAAAACATGCTTCTCCCTAATACCTGGAACGTAGAGGACATCTTTGAGATGAAGAGGGTTACCAGACTCCCTCTCAAACCTGACAATACCCACGCCCTTGTTCAAGTACCTGCCATCATCTTTTGGATCAATGTGAAACTACATGTCCTTCTGTGTCAGTTAGTTGAAATATTCCTTATTCCCAATCATATGGTTGGATGCTCCACTATCAATTTAGCATATGTTGTTGGCTACTAAGATTTCCAGGCAAGCTATGAGCAAGAAATCCTCAAACTTGGAACTGAACTCATCCACCTCTATCGAAGTTGTTGCTTGGTCCTTCTTGTACCCCTTCTTCCTCCAAGGACACTTGGTGGAATATTGTCCAAACTGATGGCACTAGAAGAATTTTCTCTTACTTAGATCCTTTTTTCCTTTCTTTCCTTTGGAGTTGGACTCGACCCCTCCTACACTCTTCTTTCCTTTGGCCTTGACCACTTTTCTATCTAGGGAAAATTTCTCCTTATCCTCATGCTTAACATGAGCTCCAGATCTAGCATGTCTTTGAATCTCCTCCTAGACACAATCACCCCACTACCACTCATTGTACCCTGGAAGTTATCCCATGACTTGTGGAGCCGTAATAATGCAAGACTTAGCATATCTACTTCAAGAACTATCTCCCCCAAACCATCCAACTCGTCCTTGACATGGGTGAACTTTGTGAGATAAGAGATTATGGGCTCACACTTGCCCATCCAGATATTTCTGATTCTATCCTTGAGTATACGTTTTCTAGCGTCACTTGAGCCCTGGTATAAGTTCAAAATGGTTTTCCACATTTCTTTGGTAGTCTTATTTCCAGAAATATGTGGTACAATGTGGTATTTGACTCATTCAATAATAATCCTCCTTGCTCTAACATCATTTTATTTATGTTGAGGATTAGTTGGTGTGGCTAGTGGGTTCTCCACAAACTCCTTTACACCCTTTGTTCTAGTGTTTTCTTCTCAAAGATGTACGAAAATAACCCACTTAAGATTTTGGATGACAAACAATCTCAATAATATAAATGGATGCTAAACATTGAATATCTGCATCAAATGATAGAAACAAAACTTGCCAAAGTTCAGATCTATGCCACAATAATAGTTAAACAGCAAAAAGAAAGAGTAATAACTTAAACCATCTAATGGAAACTAAATATGTAAAGAATAATTTTATTATAACACCTGTGAAGGGAAAAAATAGATGTTACTAGTCCCCCTCTATGGGATGGGTTCTTGGCTATCCTCAAACGTCTTCAACTTGTGTAGAGTCTCTCTCCTCTATAATGTGTAAACCCAACAAAAATATGGTGTGTGATAATGAAAATAATCAGAGTTACAACAGTGATGCAACAATGAAAATAATCAAAAGTGAATAATAAATGGAAAACCCTTATATTTATAACAAAATATTGAGTTATCCTCGAATAATGAGCAATAATAAAATATTATTGATCCCATTCTTGGAATCACCTGGAATATTTTATTATATTTGTTTAGGAGGGAAAAAGTATTTAAACTTTTATTTAGAAATGATAAATAAATAAATGATTTATTTATCATCTCAAGGAATCAGTTAAGGAATAACAAAAAATAAGGATTTATTTAATTATTCATAAGGGATTTAGTCAAATTTGATAAAGAATAATAATTAATTAGTGATTAATTATTAATTCTTGGAGAAAAATAAGATAATTAATGATTTATCTGTTTATTTTTCATGATTGGGCCAAATATGATAAGGAATAATAATTAAACAATGGTTTAATTAATTATTCCTAGAAGAAAATAAAATAAATAGTGATTTATTTAATTATTCTTCATGGATTTGACTATAAATTACTTAACAAAGGTGGTTTATTAAGTAATTTCTCAGTGAAATTTATTTTACTATGGTAAAATTGGCTTTACATGGTGTACTTCGATCCATCTAGTAAATTAGGCTAGATGATCAATTTTTTGGTAATAACAGATTGCCCCCAACGTGCGAGTGTTAGGAGAAAACCGTATGACCAAAGTACATTGTAAAGACACAATCACTAGAGAGAGAGAGAGAGAGAGAGAGAGCCAATGAAGCTGAATTTGAAAGAGGATAGGGACAAAGGGGGCGAGACTAATGCATGTCTCTTTTTATGTTGTGGTATTAGACCTCATTGAGGCGGGGGACGCATACCCATACCCGCTGAGATAACTTAGTACAAAAATAATGGTTCTCCCAGAAACATAAAACTAAGCAATGAAGTACATGCTAAATGGTACATGACATGCTGGCATAATAGAGCCAGAAAATAATACAATGTGTCCCATATACATAATGCACCTGGAAAAAACATGAGCCATGAGTGAATACATTAATATCTGAGTACATGAGATACAAAGGCCCTTCCCTAAAAAAATGGGTAGGAGGGAGGGTAGAACAACCGAAGAAGTCCTGCTTAACAAGGAAAGGCTCTGCAAAACTGAATGGATCATCTGAAGGAGACGTGCATTCTATGAACACTACGATCGATAGGAACCGAACCCATCAACTATGAGGAACTGCGTCTAAGGTTTTAGCATAATAGGTATGCATACGGGCATGTGGGGAGCTACCTGAAGGGCCACCCCCTCATGAGGTCTGAAACATCTCACACACACCCGGGAATCACTAGTACAATCTGCTGCATCACTAGACCATCAAGTCAAAGGGAAATAGTTAGAACCTTTGCTCGATCCAAGGCGTCGAACAAGAATGGGAGCTGGAACCGATATACACCACCCTCTAGGTTGTTCTTCTGGAATAAATGAGCTGATGTCGACAGAATAGGGCCCACGATAGATGAGGCAGTGAGGATCCTCAACTAAAGCATGAGGGAAAATAGTAATGTGATTAAAGGACTGACACTAGGGATAATGGGAAAAAGTGGGACTGAGGGATAAACAGACGACTACCCTTGTTAGAGCATAAAGTGCATGGTTGACCTAGCAACAACTGACTCAACTCTAGAGGGGATGGGAACAATATGTTTGGAGACCAAAATGGGAAACACAGGATGAACGTTATGCAAATATGGATGGAATATTGTGACATGATATAATGGGACATGAAATAGACTCCAAGAATGCAAGGGTGACTCATCGTGGATGCTCTAAACAAGGGTGACTCGATGATGCTGCCACACAGACTAGGCCCGGTGGGGACCATCAAAACATGAGTAAATGATGGTTACTCATGACGAAAGTTGACATATGGTACGACAAGTATTAAGAGGAGGTGGAACTCAAAGTACAAGTGTCGCTTTGTGATGAAATTTGATTTTGAGAGGCGACGAAGTGACCATTCCTAGAAATATGGTTTCTTAGTGAAGTGTCAAATCATCAAAAACTCAGGAAGACCCATTATAGAGCTCGGTGAGAGCTTTCCAATGGTACTGATGGTTCGTCAAACTGAGCTACAGTCTAATCGCAATGGGTGATAGAAACAATGGGTATTTTTATAGGAAAGGACGTTTTCCCTCCATTTTTGATTCATTTGCTAAGTGAGCTGTGGTGAATTTGGAGAGGAGGAAAAGGCCCTAAATCTTGTGGAGATCGTGGCGAACAAACCAACCATCGGAATCAGGATCTACAACTTTCAGGTAGGTGGCCTTACTTATCTCTTCAATTTCATTGGTTTATTTCCTAATTTTTGGCACTTGTCAGCTCCCTGAGGTACCCCTGCTCTGCTCACGGCCGCATTGCACTTTCTAGGCCCAGAAGTGTGATTTGGCTCATAGGAAACAACTGGAAACCTACGAGATCGCACTTTCTGGGCTTTAAACTGTGATTTTGGGCTGGAGAGATGGTTGGTTTGCTAAACTGGAGGGGGTTGTAGGTTGATCAGTGTAGCCCATCGTTTTCTTCTTTGAACTTGTTGAGTCCCAAACTTGCATCTTCCCTATACACCTTTTCAGCCTTCTTTTCCATTTACTTGACCCACCAAGCTGTCAAATCATTGCATATTAATTTAAAAAGAGCTTATAAAATGGTTTCCTAACTATGTCTTGTGACTGCTGTTTGATTTAGATTTTTGTTCAATCAGCTGCGGAAACTTGTCACTTTCCACAGCCAGCTCAAGTTTCCACAACCATTTTGTTGAAGACTATGTTACAGGTGTCCACTGGAGAATCCGGCCACATGGGAAAGCTGCAAATGACATGTACATGGAGCGTGTCCCCTTGGTTCAGCCAAATCACTCACAAACAGCCATGGTCAAGGACAGTCAAAGGAGTGGTCAAACTAAGAGTTTTGCGCTGGCACGACTCTGTTTTTACCACGTGAAGTTTTACGTGGCAAGTTCCTCAATCTCCGGAGGTGTGCTAACACCTGTGGATCGATCCGTGAACCAAATCGAACAGCCACCACTCCATAGATTTATTTGTCACGGCTACCATACTGCTAGATCTCAGGACGTGGATATTTATGTGTCTGTTTGGCAGCGCAAAATTTAGGAATTAGTTATAGCATATTCAGTTATAAATAACGTGTTATCATACGCTTGATAGCTAGCTTTTGATATGTAATCTTGACTGTTTTTACAAGCCCACTGTGCCGTGCTATATCTTTATCTTATGACTGCACTTTAATATATGAGAAGACAACGTTCTTAAGTTTAATTTGTGACTGAGTATTGATTGGCGAAGGTTGTAGAGGGTCCCTGTACACCAAGGCTCTGTATCTACTGTATAGTTTCTTACTTGCTTTCATTATGTTACCGCTTTTATAATCATTTGCTTATATATATTACACTGTTCTGATATTCATGTTAACTGTTGTCCATCTTTTCTTTTATGCTTTCTCATGATTTTTAACTGATCAATTTTTTTCTTTTAGGTTCTTGTAGGCAACCCAAACAATTTACATAGTTTTAATGACTAATGACATGAAATCATCTTGTCCTTTCTGCTGATTTATTTTCTGAGTTTTAATTTCAGCATTGTCATTTCTGTCAGTTCTGTTTTGCTCATTTAATTTCATGCAATTTAGATATCATATTACTCCATTTCTTTATGATTACCTCCTATAGCCAAGCGACTCAAATAGTGAGGAATCAGAATATTATTTGATGTAGTATGATTTAGTTTACTTTCCTACAAGTTAGTGATTATATTACTTATGTCATTTTCACGGATTGAAGTAGGAATGAGTAGTTTAATCTTAGTTTCATTTTATGCAATTTCATTTCCTGCAATTTAGATATCAGATTACTCAATTTGTTTATGATTACCTCCTATAGCCAGAGCGAGTCGAAAGGTGAGGGGTCAGAATATGAGTTGAAGTAGTGTGATTTAGTTTGCTTTTCTTACAGTCTTTGAATTGCTTTGAGTTCAATTTTTATTTTCTTTTTATACAGCAGTAAGGATACTGGGCTTCATTGTCACTAGTTCACTATTTTGGTACATTTTTATTTTCTTTTGGGAATTTATTTCATCACAGCAAGTTTTGCAGCCTTTTTGAGAACTTTAAAGTTTGGAAAATCATTGTAGAAATCACCATTGCCATCCATACTTGACTTTCAATTCTGCCATCTCACATTAGGGAGTCAATAGAAGATAAACCCAAAAACAAGCCAAAAACTCAAAAACAACAAAGAAATAAGAAATCGGTTATCTTGCATATACAGTGCACTTCACTTCAGCAGTTTATGACTCTCGGATTGACAATTTAAATAGCAATTTAGGACACACTAAATTGACCAAACATTTTGGCGCCGCTGCCGGGGAAGTGAAACTAGGTAGCCAATTTCTTAAAAAAAACAAGAAAATTTCAAGGTAAAAATTGATAACTTCTCAAAGTATGCTCTCCTCTTGCACCTAGTGTGATCTGGAGGATCAGAAAAGAGAGTTATTGGTTTAATAATTTCTTGAGTATGCTCTCTTCTTGCACCTAGAGTGACCTGGAAGATCAGAAAGTTAATTATTAGCCCGACTTGAAGAAAAATAAAAACTGACATGCATAGAGCAAGAGATTCTAGGGGAAGGTTTTTAGCTAGGGCCAAGAGTTCGATTTTTACAACTCCATCTACTTCAAGGAATAGACAAGAAACACCTCCATTATCTCCAACTCACGCTACTAGCCTTAGGATTCCTGGAATTCAAGAGGCAGTAGTTGAATTAGGAGACTCTCCCACACTATCCACCGAATCTGAGTTAGGAAGAGACCCTTTCTCTACTTCTACAGGAAAACACATTGTAATTGAGGAAGTAGAATCACCTGAAGAAGAAGGGGGAGAAATTCCTCCTCATTCGCCATTAGTAGAGGAACTAGAGGACTCTGAAGTCTCTCAGGAAACTATCATGGCAGAGGAAGTAGTAAACGGATTTGGTAGAGGTAGAGGTAGAGGAGGAGGAGGAAACAATGGACAAGGTAGAGGTAACAATGGGGGAAATAGGGATGGAGATAACTCATTCGGATTTCCTATAGTTGATGAGGATTCTCGAGCAACGATGAAAAACATCTCACCATCTGTCCTCCCAAACTTTCATGGGTTACGAAATGAGGATCCTGAAACATTTCTATTTGAGTTTGAAGTCATGTGTCGAACTTATGATTATCTGGAAGACTCTCAAAAACTCAAATTGTTCCCTTCAACATTGAAGGGAGCTGCTTTGAAATGGTTCATGGGATTAGTCACTCAATCCATTAGGACTTGGAATGATATGAAACAAACATTTTTGGATAGATACCTAGAATATTGTGTGCCTACCAATCACAAGGATGAGGTATTCAAAATGGTGCAAAGAGAAGATGAAAACTTGGAGGATTTACTTGAAAGATTTCAATACAACCTGAAAAGAGCAAAAATGAATAACTTAGATGAGGAAACCTTGAAAGTGCTTCTATTAAAAGCCATTAGAGATGAATGGATAGATATTTTGAACATGATGGGAAAAGGAGATATATCTCAACTTCCACTTCATGATATAGCAGAGCTATGTGTCCATCTCTCAAGGGGAAAATCTAAAACTGGAAAAGGGCCTAGAGATCCTTCTCTCATTAGAGCAAACAAATCTGAAACTAGATCAGTAAGTAGAGCTGAGATTGGAAACATGCTTGATGAATTCAAAACTGATATTTTATGGAGTCATAGTGAGCAACTATACACCCTTAAGATACAAAACAAGCAGAAAGCAGAAGCTAAAGCTTTGGCCATCTTTTGTCCAAAATGTAGGAAGAAACATGCTCTAAGGGAATGTCCCTTGGATGCAAAAGTTGTAGAAACATGTGTGATTTGTTCATAAAACCATGAGACCAAGGATTGTCCTTCAATTCCTGGGCTCAAAGCTGTCTTTCAAGAATATCCAAATTCAATTGAGTCTCTCTGTTTTGTTGCAAGGAGACCTTGGTAGGGGCAACAAAATCAAGGGTTTAACAACTCTATGAACTTTCAACCCCCACCAAATTGGAATCCTTGGCAACAACCTTGGTCCCAACCTCAAAATTCTTTTCAATCATGGGTACAAGGTATGCAAAATCATTATGGGAGATTTGCTCAATTTTATCAATATCCTCCATCTTTTCAAAATCAACAAGCTCCACAACTTCCAAATCAAAATCCACAACTATCATTTCCATTTCCACAACAACAACAACCTTCTCAACAGAATCCAAATTATCAACTCTTGCTTCCATTCCAACAGAAGACAAATCAACTACCTTCCTAGCCATTGCCGAACCCCAAAAATAAAAACCCTCAAAATGTTTACATGGTAGAAGGACAACAATTTCCTACCTATATGATTGTTCCTCTTAATGATGTACAACTCAGATCTGATAGAGTTTTAGACAAGCCTTCTATAGATGTTCAAAAGCAAAGCATTTCTGAGAAAGATTCTCTTGAAGCCAATAAAGGTTCTAAAGCACCTCTTCAAAACCCAAGCACTCAAAAAGAAAAAGAAAAAGAGTCAACCCCCACAACTCCTATAGTTGAGAAACCTGCATCTTCATCTACACCTCCTTTTCCTGAAAGATTACAAATTGACAAAGGGGTGGGAAAACAAATCTTGTTGCCTGACTATGATTTTCTAGATGAATTAAAGAATGTCTGTATCAAGATTCCCTTGTTACAAGCCATTAGAGAGATTCCTATTCTAGCAAAAACAATAAAGGAGTTGAGTCTTAAAAGACCAGGAAGGAAACCAAGAGATACAAGAAGAATCCACCTGGTATGAAAAATTGCAGATATCATGACGGGAAAAATTACTATGCAGAAGTATGTAGACCCGGTAGTCCAATTGTCAACACACATATCAATGGGGTAGAAATTCCAAATACTTTGATTGATTTAGGGGCTGCTATCAACATTATGAGTAGACAGACTATGAGACAACTAAAACTTCCTAATATTCTTTTTACACCTACTTTACTGCAACTTGCAGATCGATCAATTATCAAACCAGATGGTGTATTAGAAGACATTTCGGTCTCCTTAGATTCTTGGGAATATCCAATAGATTTCATGATTTTAACTCCCAAGAGTAATCTAGGAGGACACCCTCTCATCTGAGGAAGACCTTGGCTAGCCACAACTGATGCTTTTATCAGTTGTAGATCTGGGGATATGTATATTTCTGATGGTAATTCGACAAATAAATTCAATCTGTATCCTCCAGCAAAAGCAATTACAGAAGTAGGAGATAATGAATGGGTTGATGATGAGGATACTATACAACCTGTCTTTACCATTTCTGAAATCAGTGAAGATAGTCAAATTCTGAACACATTAGAAAATTTTGAAACATCTTCAGAATATGACCACACACAATTTCAGTTAGATTCTAACATTAAGTATCTATCATCTAGACAAATGTCTCTTTACTCTATGGAAGAGTTTGGTAGTTCCGCCATTGAGATCTTTCCAGGTAAAACATTGAATATCAACAAAAACTTGGAAAAATCACAACAGGGAGAGCTAACCAAAATCTTGCAAAAACATTCTACTGCATTTGCATCGGAGTATACTGATATGAAAGGTATTGACCCTAAGACTTGCATTCATCACATCTACATTGAGGAAAACAGTAGACTAATCAGACAACCTCAGAGAAAGATGAATCCAAACCTTAGAGAGATAGTGAAATAAGAGCTCCAAAAACTACTCAATGTAAACTTCATTTATCCAATTTCAGATAGCCGATGGGTTTCTCCTTTGGTTATAGTACCTAAAAAGAATGGTAAATGGAGGGTATGCATTGATTACAGGGAATTGAACAAAGCAACTTTGAAGGATCACTTTCCTTTACCCTTTATCGATCAGGTATTAGATACTTTAGCAGGAAAAAAGTACTTTTCATTTTTGGATAGTTTTAGTGGCTATAATCAGATTCAGGTAGCACCTGAAGATCAATATAAGAACACATTTACCTGTCCATGGGGAACTTTTTCTTACCGAATACTTCCTTTTAGATTATGTAATGCACCCGCAACATTTCAAAGGGCAGTACTAGGAATCTTTTCTGATCTAATCCATGATTGTGTAGAGGTTTATATGGATGATTTTACAGTTTATGGTGATTCATTTGAAGAGGCATTAGAGAATTTGGAAAAAGTCCTTATAAGGTGTAAAGAAAAAAACCTTTCATTGAGTCATGAAAAATGTTTTATGATGTTTACTAAAGGTATTGTTTTGGGACATCATATTTCAAGGGATGGGATTAAAGTTGATAGATCAAAAGTTGAAGTCATCTCCAAGTTGCCTATTCCAAATTGTCAAAAAGATGTTAGAAGTTTTCTGGGATTTACTGGATACTATAGAAGATTTATAGAAAACTTCACCAAAATAGCATCTCCACTCTTCAAATTACTTACAAAAGACTGTGAATTCAAATGGGATCCTGATTGTCAATCTGCATTCGAAACTTTGAAAACAAGAATATCTGAAGCATCCATTTTGAGAGGGCCAAATTGGAAACTTCCTTTCCATATTTCTACAGATGCTTCAGATACAGCTCTAGGAGCTGTGTTGGGTCAAAAGGATTTAGTTCCTTATGCCATTTACTATACCAGTAAAAATTTGAATCCCACTGAGTTGAACTATACTGTGACTGAAAAAGAGTTCTTAGCTGTTGTTCATGCAATCAATAAGTTTAGACATTATATAACAGGCTATGAAACTTTTGTCCATACTGATCATTTTGCAATTAGGTATCTAATGAACAAACCTGTTACTAATGGCAGAGTTACAAGATGGCTCTTACTTTTACAAGAATTCAATATTACTGTATTGGATAGACCAGAGAAACAAAATACAGTAGCTGATTTCTTGTCTAGGATCCAAAATACTAATGAAGATTCTCTTGTAGAGGATAAGTTTCCAGATGAATATTTATTTGCAGTAACTACTAAGACTCCTTGGTATGCGGATATTGCTAACTATTTGGTTACAGGGAAGCTACCTCCACATTTATTTCCTAGTGAAAAAAGAAGAATTATTCAGGAGAGTTCAAATTATTCATGGATTTCGAACGAATTGTTTAAAATAGGGCTAGATTGTGTGATCAGAAGATGTGTTCGGGAAGATGAAATGCCCCACATCCTCAAGGCATGTCATGATGAACCATGCAGTGGACACTTTGCTGACAAAAGGACGGCCTATAAAATCCTTTCTTTAGGATATTATTGGCCTTCCCTCTTCAAAGATACTAAACAATATGTCAGAAGGTGTGACAGCTCCCAAAGAGTAGGGAAACCAACTCTTTCAAATGAAATGTCATTACAACCACAGGTACTCATTGAACCCTTTGAAAAATGGGCTTTAGATTTCATTGGACCCATTAATCCACCATCTAAATAGAAGAAGTATATATTGGTATGCACTGATTATGTCACTAAATGGGTAGAAGCCAAAGAATTACTTTCTGCTACTGAAAATTCAGTTGTTAATTTTCTTTATGAGGATATTTTTACTCGTTTTGGTGTCCCAAGAGAAATTGTGACAGATCAGGGAAGTCAATTTACATCTAACTTGATGGAGAAGCTGATCGAAGAATACAAAATCAAGCACAAAAATCTACTCCTTATCATCCACAAGCAAATGGCCAAGTGGAGTCTACAAACAAAGTTATTGAGAACATCATCACCAAAACTATTCATCTACACAGAAGAGATTGGGCAGAAAGGCTTCCTGAAGCCTTGTGGGCCTACAGAACTACATGGAGGAATACAATAGGACATTCTCCCTATGAACTCGTTTATGGAAAAGAAGTCATACTCCCCATTGAGTTTCAAGTCAAAATTTTCAAGATGGCAGTTCAATTGGGGATGAATCTATCAGAAGCCCAACAACACAGAATGGAGCATCTGAATGAGCTAGATGAGATCAGACAAGAAGCAATTTTAAGAACTGATCTAGTTCAACATCAAAGAGCTAAGTGGCATGACAGATACATCAAAGAGAAAAAGTTTCAAGAGGGAGATTGGACACTACTGTTTGATTCCAAGTTTAAAGATTTCAAGGGTAAATTTCAGACCCATTGGCTTGGGCCATATGAGATTGACAAAGTCTTTAATAATGGAGCGGTAAGAATCAAGACCATTGATGAATTTCAAACTCCTCTTATTGTGAATGGCCACAGATTGAAAATTTATCATAAGCCACTCTCAAAAGAGGAATTTGTCAAAATATTTCAAGAGAATTATACAATAAGGCTGGTGAAGAAGAATCCTTCTTCCCCACCAGCCTAGCCTTTGTTTCTTTCAGTTAAAAAAATAAATAAATAAAATAAAAATAAAAATTGTATAAGCCTAAAAACCAATCACTGATTGGCGGTCTTATACAGAAAATGTAGAGTGAAAATCAGGGACACCTGACACTATATTTTCCAAAAAAAAAAAATATCTCCTTCTTTTTCATCGTCACTCCACTTCATTTGCCATTCCACTCCATCTCCATTTCATTTTCATTTCACTTCACTCCACTTCATCTCATTCCATTTCATCATTAAATGTCTCTTTCAGGACCATTTTCACTCAGTTAGTTATTATCTAACTATCTTTGTTCAGCCAAGTGGGTGCTGTGTCAGTTTTCGCAGCTGGAAGCAGTTTCCGCAGGAAGCAGTTTCCGCAGCCACCACTCTGTTTTTCAAATTTACAGTCAAAATGTTAATGCAATAATCATGGAAATGCAGGTGTGACTGAGCACATGCTATGAAGACATGGAGCATCTCCAGAAATCAATAAAGAGTAGTTGGTTAAAGGCTAATGGACAACACATGACAAGGTTTCCAAAGGTATGAGCAAAAATTACTTTCAAATAGCAATTGAAGGCACAATTTTGCATAGTTGTCAAACCATAAAAGCTCTACTATGTGCAATGATTATCACGATAGCTCCATTACCCATTACCATCCCACGACATTATTCCGCACACCATGCATTTATTTCTTAACGGTCTTATGATTGATTTTCGAGTTTAAACTCATAGTCGACTGCACTTTCATACACCACTTGTAATCATGAGATGTGACCTATTTCACTACGGCTCCTCTCCACCGCATTTTCCGCAGCCATTCATTAAACGTGTAACATTTCGTACACAACTTTTCAATTCAAAATCTCAACTCCACTCCATTTCCTTACCATTCTGTTAAAACCATCTTCTTCACATACGTCTGCACTTCATTTTGTGAACTCACCTCGGCTGCTCATCCTCTGTTTCCGCTTGCAGTTCTGGAACACTCCCGTTACCTGTTATCCTCCAATTGTAGCCACTGTATTTTTGCCATAAACCCTGCAACCGAACCACCTTACCTCTGCTAAACCCTCACACGCAATTGAATTTTCAGTTGAATTTCAAAACAGAGGAAAGGATGGGACGATTACTAAGGGCAGAACCGGAAGGACCTAAATATTTAGAAGGTTACCCTCAAGCAAACGATTTGCTGAAGAAAGCAAAATGGTTACGCTTCATCCAGAAATTTAGGGGCCATAACAAGGAGGTAACGAAAGCCTTTGCACGGTCTTTCGACGGCCAGATGGTGGAAATTGGAGACTTAAAGCTCACGGTCACTAAAGCAACAGTAGCAGCTGCCACAGAATTGCCCTAGGAAGGTGAGCGTTGGTTTAAAAACAAAAGTATGGACGAACAGGCATGGAGAATTATGCTACGTAACCCAGGTATGGACGTTACTGTGTTTACAAAAGGAATTCCTGTTCATGCATTGAAAGAAGAATGGGCCAGCCTACTATTAATTATCCAAAAATTTATTACTTGCGAAGGACGCTTTGGTTCAATGTACATGTATCACGCTAGGTTATTGATGAACTTCTTAGAGAGTCAAACTCTTAATTTGCCTTATTTCTTACTGCTAAGTTTGAAAAATATGAGTACCACAGTCCAAAAGCACATAGGAAATATAGAACCTCATCTATATCATCATGGACTTGTAAGGATTCTCATTGAAGACCAACTGAAGAAAAAGATACCTGGGAACAATTCTTAGTAAAAAATTACTTTCAAGAGCCATCTGAGGCACATGAAAGTAGTACACCAAAGACACCGAGAAGGAGTAGGATAAAAGAAAAGAGTGCCATAGTCCAAGACTCTCCTATTACCAAAACTCAAGAAGTTGGTCAAAAAGAAAAGGAGAAAAGAACTAAGGATAGAAAACAGAGAAAATTGAAAGGCAAAAGAAACATAGAAGAAGTCTACCAATCACCAGAGCCATCTATAGAGGAGGACTATCAAACATTGTCTGAGAGATTAGTACATCTTCAAAAACAAACTGCTACAGCAAAGAAGAAGGAAAAAGGAAAACAAAGCATAGAAGAAGGGAGTACTAGTCCACCATATTTAAGAAGAAGCAACATGCTTAGAGGAAGGGGGATTAAAACACAAGTAAAATGACCCCACTTCATTGACTTGGGTGGGGAAACACCCAAGAAACCTCCAGCTGGCCATATTCCATCTCATCCTCAGCCAACTATTGAAACTAGTCCTCCACATGTTGATGAAAGCCCTTCTCGGCCAGAGCTAGAAAGCAGTCCTCCTCCTCCACAAGACTTTGAAGTCAGTCCAAGAAAAATACCTGAAATAGATCCAAGTCAACAAGAGGTGTATGACTACCTCGAATCTTTAGAAAAGATAGTTGTAGGCCCGAGTACCACTCTGCCCCACATGACACAAGATGCACAAGTCCAATCCTTAAAGCAAGAAGTGTTTGAATTAGAGGTTCTAAACAGGCATATTAAGCAAGAAAATGAAGCACTTAAGGAGCAGAGCAAAGTGGACAAAATTATTCATGATAATACTATGCTTCATTTGGGACTATGGCAAAAGAAGAACAAGAAACTAAAGAAAAAGTGCAGAAAGTTGAGCAGAGAATTGATCAATCTCAAATTCAGATGTCTGATAAGGAAACCCAGGATGGTGGTAGCACCAAGAAAGAAGAGAAGAGGACTAGATGTACTAGCAGAGGCTTCAAAACATATGGATTAAAGGGGAATGTCTAAAATTTAGGTTGCATGAGGACATGCAACACCTTCACAGTGGGGGTATGTTGAGTCCCAAACTTTCATCTTCCCTATACACCTTTTCAGCCTTCTTTTCCATTTACTTGACCCACCAAGCTGTAAAATCATTGCATATTAGTTTTAAAAGAGCTTATAAAATGGTTTCCTAACTATGTCTTGTGATTGCTGTTTGATTTAGATTTTTGTTCAATCAGTTGCGGAAACTTGTCACTTTCCGTAGCCAGCTGAAGTTTCCGCAACCATTTTGTTGAAGACTATGTTACAGGTGTCCACTGGAGAATCCGGCCACATGGGCAAGCTGCAAATGACATGTACATGGAGCGTGTCCCCTTGGTTCAGCTGAATCACTCACAAACAACCATGGTCAAGGATGGTCAAAGGAGTGGTCAAACCAAGAGTTTTGCGGTGGCACGACTCTGTTTTTACCACGTGAAGTTTTGCGTGGCAAGTTCCTCAATCTCCGGAGGTGTGCTAACACCTGTGGATCGATCCGTGAACCAAATCGAATAGCCACCACTCCATAGATTTATTTGTCACGGATACCATACTGCTAGATCTCAGGATGTGGATATTTACCTGTCTGTTTGGCAGTGCAGAATTTAGGAATTAGTTATAGCATCTTCAGTTATAAATAACGTATTATCATACGCTTGATAACTAGCTTTTGATATGTAATCTTGACTGTTTTTACAAGCCCACTGTGCCGTGCTATATCTTTATCTTATGACTGCACTTTAATATATGAGAAGACAACATTCTTAAGTTTAATTTGTGACTGAGTATTGATTGGTCGAGGTTGCAGAGGGCCCCTGTACACCAAGGCTCTGTATCTACTGTATAGTTTCTTACTTGCTTTCATTATGTTACTGCTTTATAATCATTTGCTTGTATATATTACACTATTCTGATATTCATGTTAACTGTTGTCCATCTTTTCTTTTATGCTTTCTCATGATTGTTAACTGATCAATGTTTTTCTTTCAGGTTCTTGTAGGCAGCCCATGCAATTTACATAGTTTTAATGACTAATGACATGAAATCATCTTGTCCTTTCTGTTGATTTATTTTCTGAGTTTTAATTCCGGCATTTTCATTTCTTTCAGTTTTGTTTTGCTCATTTACTTTCATGCAATTTAGATATCATATTACTCCATTTGTTTATGATTACCTCCTATAGCCAAGTGACTCAAATAGTGAGGAATCAGAATATTATTTGATGTAGTATGATTTAGTTTACTTTCCTGCAAGTTAGTGATTAGATTACTTATGTCATTTTCAAGGATTGAAGTATGAATGAGTAGTTTAATCTTAGTTTCATTTTATGCAATTTCATTTTCTGCAATTTAGATATCAGATTACTCAATTTGTTTATGATTACCTCCTATAGCGAGAGCGAGTCGAAAGGTGAGGGGTCAGAATATGAGTTGAAGTAGTGTGATTTAGTTTGCTTTGCTTACAGTCTTTGAATTGCTTTGGTTTCAGTTTTTATTTTCTTTTTATACAGCAGTAAGGATACTGGGCTTCATTGTCACTAGTTCACTGTTTTGGTACATTTTTATTTTCTTTTGGGAATTTATTTCATCATAGCAAGTTTTGCAGCCTTTTTGAGAACTTTAAAGTTTGGAAAATCATTGTAGAAATCACCATTCCCATCCATACTTGACTTTCAATTCTGCCATCTCACATTAGGGAGTCAACAGAAGATAAACCCAAAAAAAAACCAAAAACTCAAAAACGACAAAGAAATAAGAAATCGGTTATCTTGCATATACAGTGCATTTCACTTCAGAAATTTACGACTCTCGGATTGAAATTTTAAATAGAAATTTAGGACACACTAAATTGACCAAACATAACTCATAAGACACGTGGTGTTTTGCAGGCATGGTAAAGCTAAAAATCAACTAGCATGAACGAGACTTGGATACTCTTCAATCCGAGATCCAGGGGTATTAGGTGGTTCGAGGGGCATTGACTCATTATGGGTTTCTCAAATTGGTAGAGAATCCACTGGTGAGGGAAGGTGAGCCCTTGCTATCGATAATTGTGAACTATTGGGATCTAGACCATGAGGTCTTTTTCATGCAAAGGCATAATATCGAGCTCACATTACCGGATATTTTCTTCTTGACCAAATTGCCTCCCCTTAGGGTGGTGGTGGATATTCATCCAGTGTTACCTCGTGGGAGGAAAATTACTGAGTTTGCGAAGTGCCATTATCGACGGGGTGTTCGTGTTAAGGGCACAACCATCCCGCTTGTTGATCTAGAGAGGCTAGAGACATAGGTCGTTGCCGCAACCATGCTACGGGTCTTGGGGAGCCAGGCGTTCTACCACATCACTGGTGGGCAGATGATGTTGGTTGAGAGTGTTTTGGCCGAAACCTATTATGGGTGGGCCCAGATGATGTTGTCGTCGGTGAAACGACAGTTGAGTCTTTCCAAGAGGTAGGTGAACTGCGATTGTGCTTTCGGTACAGTACTATGTGCGTTCTTATTTGAGAAGATACCCACGATCCGTACTCATGTACAGATCCGAGATGGGGGCCCACCAGAGCCCAGGATACACCGCTGGGTAGCTACTACAGAGAAGAGGAGGAGGGGGAGTCAGATGGGTGTTCCGACCCGAGTTTTTCACACATTGGGATTAGATGCCCATTTACATTGACGATTACGCATATAGCGGGATGAACTATCGAGGGGATCTTGACTTGCCACTTTCGCTTGGGCGAGCATGGGGACTAGATGGTAAGTATTAAGTTTCTATGTTCTATGATGCTTTTTATATTTCTAGTATATGGTACTGAGTGTGAAACATGTTTTATGTAGACATAGCACCAGTAAAGCCGACAGGATATGCAAGCGGAGCCGCAACTCCTAGGGCTGTAGACCGAGGGACATCATCGTCACATCAGGGTCCAAAAGATATGCGCTGCTTGTTGATTTTCAGAGTGCGGATGGCATGACTTAAATGACCAGTACATAGATGAGTGCACCAGTATTCCCTTAGAGTGGTGAGGTATCATGCGATGCATGGCGATGGTTGGTCAGGCAATACGTGATCTACGTGCAGGTGGAGTAGAGCCTTTGGCGCGAGATCCGCCGGATAGTGACTAGATATAGGGACATATGGGTCCCTTTGGTTTTGATTTTTGTAACATGTTATGGGCATGTCGAATGTATGTAGAGCTATGGCTCCAAACACTTTTATGATACATAATGTGATTATTCATTTTATATGACGATGATGGTTTGCCATTTGTTTTACTTATAGTTATCTTCTATGGTATACATGTGATAAATGCCAATCTAGAATGTTGTTTGTGATGGTATCTACATAGTGATTTTAGGCTGTAGGCACATGACTGAACGTAATGGATTCAAATTCACATACCAATACCTTAACTCGTAGATATTTTCTAAATAGGACTTGGTTATGCACATGATCCACACCATTCAATTGCATGACAAGTAGCAAGGAATCTAAATGAACATGAATATGAAGGATGTAATGAGCGAGGGCATCGACTAACATACCTATCACTGCATCATATTCGACCTGATTATTGGTGGTAGATCCAATGCACACAACATTTGAAAGGACTAACCTATGCAAGGGGGTAAAAATGGCCCAGGTTGCTAAGGCTAGATTCCAGGAGAAGCGACTCGCACCGTCGGCATGACCGATATATGATGTGGATGATGGATCCATTTGAAAGGTGCAAAAGACAATGGACGAGATGATGCAATTTACCTAACTTCATCGCAGAAATAAAGCCACGCAAATCAAAGGGATGTGCTATGAGCGAAATTTCTTGAGGTAGAGCACATTTGGAGAATTAGAAAGGAAATGGCCTTCAAAATCCTCTGAAGAAATGCCCCCTTTATTAAGTGCAGGGGTAATCAGGGGTAGACATAGCTTCCATGGTGTCCTCATTAGGCTGGGAGATGGGCGGATGGGAGGAAGACTACCTACATGATGCGGCGTCATTACTTGGTGCATCAACCTGAGAAAGAAGGTTAACATATGCATCATCTGGAATGGTAGACGACAAGCTAGTAGATGGAGGATCTACAAATGTTGAGACCTGGGATTCTGTCAAAAGAGATTCGATAGAAGAATGCACAAAAACCTCAAAAAGGTCTGCTTGTGAGGAACTCTAGGATGACGACAGGTAAAGGATGTGGCCTTTGGTATTTGTCATCTCGACATCGGGGGGAGGGATCACAATAGTGGGGCCAGAGTCTCCTTGTTTTGGTTGACTAGTGGTAGCAAAATCCATGGGTAGAGGAGTAGATGATCCACTATGAGTGGTATTGTATTCACAAAGCGCCCCAAGGCAATCGAGAAATTCATCGAGAAGAGGGAAACAATGGGAATAGTGACCATGATGATCACATAGGGCACAAGGGTGATTTATGCGCAACATTTTGAGTTTCTTAGGTGGGATCGGTAAGTTAACATGGACTTTTAGGATATTTGACTCAGGGAACACTTCATGAACCAAAGGTTTAAGTTGAGGAAGCTCAGGACAATTTTTTGTGGCATGCCCAAAAAATTTACACAAAGTGCACGAGGTTGGCGACTTTGGGGCCTTAGGGGCTAGAGGAGCTTGGGGAGCCTTGTCCTTAGGTTCTTTCCTCTTAGCTTTTCCCCCCTATCCGAATTCTTTCGCAAAAGGAGATGGTTCCTGTTGAGGTTGTGATGGAACTAAAGTAGCGGCAGGGGTCATGGGGACTGGTGAAACCAGGGTCAAAGCATGATAAGGTCTTATCTGACTAAGCGGAATTTTCACAGGGGGATCGATGTACCATACTAGGATCCCCAATGTCATTTTAAGAAGGATTAGCGAAGCCATGACAGGGACAAAAAATACTCTCGGAGGGGGGAATAAAAAAGGTATCTGACCTGCAGGATAATGTCCTGACGGAATAGCTCCTAGATGGTTGAGACCTAGAGGAATAGTTCTTGGTGGAAACATAGGAGAGGCACCCAAAAACAAAGGAGGTCCTGGGGGGTGGATCCAGAGGGATCATACAGAAGAGAAACAACAGGGTGTTGAGGAGCTGGTTGTTGATCAAGTGTACCAGAATCCTTAAGGACAATCCGTGACACTTGTAACATGCAAACACTCATATAGTTAGGCTTTGAGATGGGAGGGGGTGGACCAAGGAAAAAATCCAACAATGAGGAATCTTTATAGACTCCGAGTGAAGCACTGGTGTTAGGAGTTGAATATTTTTTGTCACACATTGACAAGATAATGGACTCGGGGGAGGTCACGAATGTCGGCTCGTAGTAAGTCAACTGATAAATGGTAACGAACTTCACTTCATGGGGGATGCACATATTGTGGAACATCGTAGATGTGATGGATTACATGGCATATGTGTAACTACGACCTAAGAGAATGTTGTAATCCAAAGGGGCATCAAAGACTTCAATGTAAACATGGACAGTCTTACCCACAAGGGTCACTAGACAGTTGCGGTACATGCTAAGGGTCTGGAAGGAGTGTCCATCCCAAGCACGCAAATGATGGTGGAGAGGGACAACTAAGGTGACTTAAGTTGTTTCCATATAGCAACGGAAATCACATAGGTGGATGCGCCTTTATCAATAATGCATTGGGAGATGATGGCATTACAAACTCTAACTAGTATCTGAAAAGCAAAAGATGAAGGTAATCGGGGATGCTCTAACGTATCAACCGAGAAGACAATCAGACGATCACCAAAAGGATATACTGCACCCAAGGTAATTAGTAGAGCTTTGTTTTGAGATGGGCACGACGAGAGGACTTCCAGCATCGACACGGCAGCAGGTGATTGCGCCAAGTCATCTACCATACTATATGTATGGGCAACTTTGTTAGAAGCCGCATTACGGTGTAATGGTCCCTTTGGGATCTTAGGAATGGCCTCAACTTTAGGTTGAGGTATCTATAAAGGACCATTTGGTGTCGTAAGAGGCTCAGCAAATACTTTGGTTTTGGACTTGGTGGTAGACAAAGTCGAGGGCTTTTCGTATTGATGTGACCGAGTTTATAGGTTGATATTGGAGGGGTTAACCTCATCAGAGTTCATCATAAGGATCTGGTAGTCACCAGGACCAGAAGGTTGGGGGGGATGGGCTGCTTGACCTGGTTGAGGTTGAGCAACAACAAATCCTTGTTGAGGGAAAGGATTTGTGAGCACTGTCGGTTGAGATGGTGCAAGATTCTGAGGCGATTGTTGACCTCTAGAAGCTACTTGAGCTTCCCACATTTGGCGCATCTAGGGTAAGAGAGGACACTCATGTGTATAATGGCCATGTACACCACAACATGCACAAGGCTTGTTCATACGAATAGCCTTATTTTGCTTGGGTTGGTTGCCCTGTTGCTGGTTGTTGGTGTTAGGTTGGTTCCCCCAGGGTTCACTAGGCTTGTTACCTTGGTTACCTTAGCTACCCTTGTTACCCTTCCCCCTATTCTTTTTCTTCAAATTTTTGGGATTGGTCACACTCTGTTGTGCAAACACTTACCCTGAGGGGGAAGTGGTTGCTGGGGCTGAGGATGCATGGGAGGTTGTGGCGCTAATGCTTGAGGGGATGGAGCGTTAGGATGTGCATAAGGGAGAGAAACAGTTTGGTAGATGGGTTCGTGCCCTAGAAACATGTTGCTAGAAGGAGGGGCATAAGCGTTGGAGGAATTGGTGTCTCTTATAGGTAGCCATAAATTTATTGAGTATATGGCGAAGAGTCTGAAAGAGATCCAACGATACCGTTGGCACTGTGAGATTCCCCCACTGCATTGGCACTTCCAGGATGAGGGAGGTCTGGAATGACGGTATAGACATTACTGGATTGTGCATAAATCAGATCATATCTCAGAGCGGTTTCGAGATATTCTTCCTCAGTCTGAGGAAAATGGGACGCGACATCTTTTCCAATGGGAGATAAAATGCTCCTAAGAAACCAATCTATATAGACACGGCCTTTGAAAGGTGGGGCATGACATGTGATCCTCCTTTGACGCCACTCTTGAACATGGTTAGAAAGGCGAGTGGCGGAGGACTGACAAAATGTGATCAATAGCTCCATACCAGTGTCGTACCAGAGAGGTAACTGGAAATATGAGAGGAACGCTTTAGCAAGCGTCATGAAAATGGAGGAGATGTGGAGGGTTGGTCTACCTACTATTTTGTAGCGTCTCTAGTGAGAATGCGTTGGAATAACCGAAGACGAATGGAATCATCAGGTATGGAGTTAGATGAACACCACATGTGGAAGGATCGAACATGGTCAGTAGGATCCTCTCCAACATTACCCTCAAACTTCGGGATGTCTGAGGAAATCTTAGTCGACATAGAAGGCCAACCAGCATCATGGTGTATGGGGTTGTTTATCAACTGGTTAAAATATGGTAGACTTAACCCAGCCATAAAGGGGAGCATGCGGGATGTCAGAGCGGTTCCTAAAATTGTTCTGCTTGATGTGACCACCGAGATAGAACCGAAGCCAACACCAATTTGGGTTCCTGCACCAGCTGTGAGTTCAGACATTGTGACGATATGCGGTGAAGGAGGCTCAGAATCAGATGAGGAATTAGATGAACCAAGAGAAAAGTCGGTATGGGGACTTGGAGGGCTATGAACTCGAACTCGATTGGGAGGGGTAATATGCCCAAGCGGAAACTGGGGGTGAAGGCCTAATAGTCTCCGCGACAAACGCCTTTGTGGCACAATGGTGGTAGGACACACGTGACACAGAAATGGTGAAGGGAGATCAACAATATTCCTTTGCCTCAATTAGGGGAGATAAATTTATTATGTTAAGTCTTGGCTTGGCAGTGTAAACCAAGTGTCATTTGCTTAAGGTGTGCTTGTGTGTGCAAGTGTATTAATTGATTAAGCCCAGATTGTGTTTGTAAATAAGAAAAAATATTGCTGAAAATAAACTAAAATGAACAACAAAACAATTAACTAAACCCTACCCAAACTAGGTTTGAAACACTGTGCTGGTTGGTGCTGAAATCGACTGAAAATACACTAAAATGGTCAAGAGATCTAGGTGTCGATGTGATTGGGATCAAGTGGCATTAAGCTGCTACAAAGTTGTGCAACAAAAACAAAAAACTAGAGAGGAAGATCACAGCAAAAAGATAAGGATATGAGTGAAACACCTAGGGAAAACGATGAGACCCTAAGGCAAATGACCAAACAAGTTTAAATGTGAAACCGTGGATGGTAACAACCTATCTTAACAGGTCTTAAATAGAAGGATGCAGATCTGGAAAATGTGGCTAAAAGCGTTGCAAAATCTCTGACTACTCACTTAACTATACTCCTCTTAGAAAGGTGGAAGCATACTAGAGGCCATAGGGGAAGCTAAATTCGACTTCAATGAGTAAATTAGAGTGGATCAAGTCCTAAGAGGGGTGAGACAGAGGTCAGACAACCCAACAAACAACTCTTTGCAAAACCTAGAACAGATTTGAGAAAAACCCTAAAACCTAGAAATCGCAGGGACTGACCTGTTTTCCAGTAGGGATCGAAATTTTTGGGCTGATAAGTGTGCTATAGCCTCCAGATCGCACTTTTTGGTGCAAAAAGTGCAATTTCTACTCCGTGGATCCCGGTTGGCAAATCTCAGAAAAAAGTGTCATCTTTGTCGCGGTTGGTTCCAGTGACCTGCAGAAACAACCAGAAAGCTTGTGGAAGTCAGAAATTTAACAAATCAAGGGTTAAAAACTAGGAAACATTAAGAGAATTGAAAGAAAGAAGAAAACCTAAGCTGAAAACTAAAGGTTACCTAGGTTTTTGGATCTAAAGTATAAACCCAACATAGTCGCCAATTTTGTTGTGGTGGTTTCTTCTCAAATATGTACGAAAAGAACCCAATTAAGATTGTGGATGACAAACAATCTCAACAATATAAATGGCTACTAAACATTGTAGATCTGCAGCAACTGATAGAAACAAAACCTGCCAAAGTTCGAATCTATGCCACAATCATAGTTAAACAACAAAAGGAAAGAGTAATAACTCCAATCATCCAATGGAAACCAGATATGTAAAGAATAATTTTATTATAACACCTATGAAGGGAACAAATAGATGTTACCAGTCCTCCTCCATGGGATGCGTTCTTGGCTATCCTCAAACGTCTTCAACTTGTGTAGAGTCTCTCTCCTCTATAATGTGTAAACCCAACAAAAATATGGTGTGCGACAATGAAAATAATCAGAGTTACAACAATAAGTGCATCAATGAAAATAATCAAAAGTGAATAATGAATGGAAAACTTTTCTATTTATAACAAAATATTGAGTTACACTGGAATAATGAGCAATAATAAAATATTATTGATCCCATTCTTGGAATAACCACCTGGAATATTTTATTATATTTGTTTAGGAGGGAAAAAATTTAAACTTTTATTTAGAAATAATAAATAAATAAATGTTTTATTTATCATCTCAAGGAATTAGTTAAGGAATAATAAACAAATAAGGATTTATTTAATTATTCCTAAGGGATTTAGTCAAATTTGACAAAGAATAATAATTAATTAGTGATTAATTAATTATTCTTGGAGAAAAATAAGATAATTAATGATTTATTTGTTTATTTTTCATGACTAGGTCAAATATGAAAAGGAATAATAATTAAACAATGGTTTAATTAATTATTCCTAGAAGAAAATTAAATAAATAGTGATTTATTTAATTATTCTTCATGGGTTTAACTAAAAATTTACTTACAAAGGTGGTTTATTAAGTAATTTCACACAATAAAAGCTATCTTACTAAGGTAAAATTGGCTTTACATGGTGTACTTCTATCCATATAGTAAATTAGGCTAGATGATCAATTTTTTGGTGATAACACCCTTTTCTTCAAGCACCACAAAAATTTTCTCCTTCCATGAGAAGAAATTTGTTGCTCCCTCCAAGTTGTGCTCTATTCTCAAACCCTGGTAAGACATTTTGTTGGTCGAATTTTTCAAAACCCTAGCTCGCTGGAATGACTGGTAAAAATTGCACTCTGTGGGTCAAAACCCTAGTCACATAAACTTGATTTAAATATAAGATAATTAATTCTAACATAGTATAACTATTGGAAACTGTTCCATTTTATGGTATTTTTCTTTCCAGTCAATTTCACTATAAATCCAAAAGGGATTGCTTAGAATTGTAAGCTTCTATTGTGTAATCTACATAATTTTAGTGCCCTAGGGAGTTGAATCCCTTTGTGTACTTAAAAATGCATTTTAAACAACCAAAATTCATAATCTTACCAAAAATTCAATCATCTTATTCTCATGAAAAAGGAAAAAATGTGTAATAGTTAAAATGTGTCGCTAATCCTTGGGCTAATGGATGGCACGGAAATGCAAGGAGGCCCTCATGCTAAATGGCATCACTCAATGATGACTAGGGGATTTGGGGTGCCACATTATCTACCACATGGCAGTTGCATAGTAATTTTAACACGGCACCAAGGATGAAAATCTTCAAATGATCATATGTGGATAATCCACATTCTTATTTTTAATAAGGTTTATAATATTAAAAAACCCTTAACAAGTAACAAGCAATGTCAATATCTAGAAAAAGTTTGGACTTGAATTAGAAAAACCAAGTTTTAATAACCATGTTTAACAAGCGTTGGAGGGTTAGTCCCTACCACTTAAGTTGAAATTATGCTTTCATGAAAATTGCAAATTGACAAATGAAATGCAAAAATTGATTGCCAACTAAGGGGCAAGGAGTTGCATAAATTTTGGCCTTGCCACTTAAGTGGAAATTGTGCTTTCATAAAAATTGCAAATTGATATATGAAATGGAAAAATTAATTGCCAACTAAGGGGCAAGGAGTTGCATAAATTTTGGTGGGTAGTAACTACTAGTAAATTTTCACATTTACATTTTTACTCCTACTTATTAAAGTGCTAAAAACACATAAATAATGGTGTGAAATAAAATTCGTAGCATCAATATTGCAACTTCATTAAAAAATCATTGCAGAAAAATTTGAAGCATAAGTACGAGCTATTTTCAAAGATTTTAATTTAGGTTGGTTTTCATATGAAGCTTATCACTGAAAACTCACTCCACAAATATATAAAATTCATAACATAAATATTACAATTGTGTTCAAAATTTGAGGTAGTTATCCACATGACACAGGGTACAATAAAGCCTCAAAATATGGTCCAATCAAATATTTGTTTGCAATAATATTGAAAAATAAAAGCTAAACATTATAAGTTGCATTGGTGAATACTAAAATAATAATGGTCAATAGACAAATCGATTGCTAAAACTCTACCTTAAGAGAGACTAAATAAAACATTAAAAAACTTAATAAATAGACATTGATTGCTAAAACTCTGCCTTAAAAAAACTAATAAAACATTACAAAACTTGATAAATTGTTACTCTATCACCTAAGATACACTATAATTTGAATAAAAATAATTATTTTCCAATCACATTGAGAAAAACAATACTTTAAAAAACCAAACTGTTGTTGAAACACATTAATAAATATAAAAATTAAATTTCAAAAACATTAATAGATATAAAAATTAAATTTCAAAAATATTAGATGAAAGAGGTTAATCCTAAAAGAAAAAACAAACACGTTCTTCGTCAATTCCTTAAACCCAAAAATCACTTTGGGAATACACAATGTTTTCCCATATGCCATTTGAAAAATATTTTAGAAAACCTTAACCTCCATAATGATAAAGTAGACACAACACTTTACAATCATTTTATGAAAGTTTTTAAGTTTGAAGCAACGTTACATGCATCACTCTCGCGAGTTAAACAAATCAAGCAAGATTTCTCCTTTGTGAAATTATAGAACTATACGTATAATGTTATTTTTAATTCTTTTTCCAACTTTCCATTTCTTTTTTAAGTTACATAGAATCTGTGTATTAGATTAAAACAATTTTAAACGTATCAATTATAATTACGTGTTTTTTACCTTTTGTAAATTCCGGTGCCTTGTATGCTTTATATTAATTATTTAAAACAGAGATACATGTAAATACTAAAGCGGACCGAGGGAATTCTAATTAAGAAAACTCCACCTCTCTTGTAGAGACCCACATAACTGAAAAAACTTTAACACATTTTGCATTGATATTGTCCAACTAGTTTTACAAGGTGACCACCAAATCAACATAAACAAGCTAGACGACATGGCATGCCCATAACGACAACCAAAAGCCAATTCCCATAATTTGCAAAGTTGGAAGCATATTTCCTCAAAACGAGCCAACTCAAAACATCCGCTTGTCAGGACCAAAACACTTTGTCAAACCAAAACAACCACTTTGTCAAGCCAAAACAACCAGGTTGCCACTCCATGCGTCATCGTAATCCCGCAGGAGAGGTGCCCATGTTGCGCTGAAAAAGAACACTAGAACCGCCGCTTGGGGAGTCAA
The DNA here is from genome assembly GCA_031772625.1 of Pinus tabuliformis. Classification (NCBI taxonomy): domain Eukaryota; kingdom Viridiplantae; phylum Streptophyta; class Pinopsida; order Pinales; family Pinaceae; genus Pinus; species Pinus tabuliformis. The sequence goes on from CM062816.1 coordinate 473,931,844, forward strand.
TCTCCATAATCTAGTTGAAACCTTTCATCCTTGTTCCTCATCAGACGAGGATACTATAGTCGGCACTTGAACACTGAACGAGGAAACTTGCCATGGTCACCACCACCCGAGTCGCAGGGAACATGAATTTCCACGTGCCTAAGTTGGGCATCAATTCCATCCGCCATAAAACATAGATTCTGTAGCATTCTCTTAACATCTTCTAGAGAAGTAAAGAGATTATACTTCTTCACTTGTTTGTCTCTCAGAACCAAGTCCAACAATGTCTTCATTTGCTAATGAAGAGCCACTGAATTTAGAAATTGTGACTTCCTTTCTCTTGTATGACCTGGGTCTGGAACCCATCCCCCATGTCTTCAAGGAGTTCTGAGTCCAACGTCAATTTCCTTTCCTCTCCAACCTTCAATTCCAAATCTCTAATTTCCAAGCACACTCAGAGGGACGACATTGAAGTATGAAGCCAATGATTCATGGGAAAACAATCTCGTGCCCCTCTGGCCAAACCAAACAACACTTCTCCCACCCCTCCTGCTTCTCTGATGTTTTCTAGGAGGCACATCAGAGTCAAAGAGGGGTTGATTGAGACCTTTGTAAGGATTCCCCTTGCCTACAAAAAGATAAGGAGACCAAACTCTATCTTCTACCAAGTCAATACACTAACATAGAGTCGTCACAATAGCCCCAAATAAAATAATTGTGCTCAGAGAATAGACCACAAGCAAAAACTGGAGGCGGCACAAACTCCACGTAAGACTTACACTCTTCCACCATTTGACCCACATGTCGTCCCTTCCAAGTTCCGAACCAAGCATCAACCCCAACCCAAATGACAATAAAACAAACACTAGACTTATGCACAAAACCACGACACTCCACCTAAGCAACCCACAATACACCATCCACATCGACTACCCATGACGAAACTCGAAGAGAGCCGATAGTATGAACAACCACTACATAAAACTGAAAGAGTCAATAAACCAATACCTAGACCCCAAACCATGCAAAAGAGAGACTACCAAGACAGGAATTAGAAACAAAAATGGGGAGAAAGAGGCACACCCAAAACGACTAAGCTAAGAGGAAACAACAAACAAACAAAACCCAGAGACCTAGAGATGAAGTGAGGGAGCATAACTTACAAACCCCATACGCTAGACCACTAGGAGATACGCTCCACATTGTCAACCAATAAGAAGCCCACGTCTCCACATTGTCAACCAATAAGAAGCCCACGTCTCGGACACCGTCTTCATGAAGAATGCGAGAGAAAGACTAAAAAACACCCTCCCCCATGGATGAAATCAATAAAGAAAACCCACCAGGAAAACCTCCTAACCAAAAATCCCACGATATGCAAGCAGAGCTTGAGGAAAATACCTCAACTTTCTCACCTTCCTTCACACTACACGCCATCAAGGCAAACCACCTCCAACAAATAAAAGCATGTTCATGCATACGAAGAGGATATCACATAATCCTTAAATAAATGAGCACGTGATTTCCTTAGGGTGGTGGGCACATAAGCCCATGCCCCATAAAATCTTCATTAACATCCCCATTAGGGGACGATTCATCGACATTCAATCAAGGCAGTTAAATCTCCACTCCACTCCTAGCCAAATGATGGGGACCGGCTCATATCAATGCTCACCTCCCTGCCCTTGCAACACAATTTTGCTAGGTAATTTTCCACCTTTTTTGCAGATTTCAATGAATGACACGTTATGACATATTTCAACATTCCTATCAGCCTTGAAATACTCTTGATTATTGATTCTAACCTCCAACGACATGATATCTTTCCTGGGGGTCTCACAGCATATCAATTTCTGCAACATATTTATGACAACGGGGGAGTCACCATTCACTTGATGAGACATAACCTTCCCTTACCGAAATCATTAATCCTCGTTCCAACGCCAATAATTCAACCACGTTATTTGTGGTGGACTCAAAGATTTGTGCGTAAATCCTTAAAGCCTTGGAATATGAGTTTCTAAGGATCCCACCTACGCCCGCAGGATCTGGGTGCCCCTTCAAGGCACTGTAAAAATTTAATTTTGTAAAACCCAACGGGGGAGGGGAAAAACGGATCACCTTGATTTTCTGATATCCATCGTGCTCTTTCTCCACATAGAAACCATACTTTTGTCCAGTTCTAAGTTCTTAAAAACAATTGACTCCCTTTTGTCAACCTTCCAATCTTCCTCCGACCAAGACGATGCCAAGATTGTCTCCTTATATTCGTCTTGATAATATGAATAAGCACCTCTAGACACCTACTCTTGTCTTTGAATATTCTCATGTTTCTCTCCTTCCATAGCACACATACAACAAAACTGAAAACTAATTCTAAGGCTTGCTCAATGATTACATTCGAAAACCGTGAATTCCTCCATTGTCTGATCATAGTCACCACATCCTCACGGAGTCTGACTAATTGGGAAAAAATAGCCAAAACTGTGATCTAGTCTCCCTTTCCGAAATCACGCAATCCTAGTAGGTGATCCAATGATTCCTCTTGGGATCTACAGAGAGGACAAAAGGAAGGGCCCTGAAAAAATTTACGTCTGATGTGATCCCACGTAAGAATATTTTTGTTCACTAGCAGTGACAAGAAGTGATTCACCTTCGGCCATAGGAAACTCACCCACATCGATGAGCAAATGTTGTCACGCTCCAATAGATGTTTCCCTACCGAGAGATTATACGCTTCTTCAACAGTAAACTTGCCAATGGCCCTGTGACCCCATCTCAAATTGCCTTCCCCTTGGTTTTGCTTTGATTTTCCTTTTCGTCAACTCCTTAAGTTTTTCCCATGGATATTCCCTGGAGCCCCTCCCCCAATCCTCTTGAGACTTCCACGATATCTAAAGGGAGACAACCTGACCCTCGGTCCAAAATTGGGAAAAAATAGCCAAAAATGTGATCTAGTCTCCCTTTTCGAAATCACACAATCCTAGTAGGTGATCCAATGATTCTTCTTGGGATCTACAGAGAGGACAAAAGGAAGGGCCCTGAAAAAATTTACGTCTGATGTGATCCCACGTAAGAATATTTTTGTTCACTAGCAGCCATAAGAAGTGATTCACCTTCGGCCATAGGAAACTCACCCACATTGATGAGAAAATGTTGTCACGCTCCAATAGATGTTTCCCTACTGAGAGATTATACGCTTCTTCAACAGTAAACTTGCCAATGGGCCCGTGACCCAATCTCAGATTGCCTTCCCCTTGGTTTTGTCTTGATTTTCCTTTCCGTCAACTCCTTAAGTTTTTCCCATGGATATTCCCTAGAGCCCCTCCCCCAATCCTCTTGAGACTTCCACGATATCTAAAAGGAGAAAACCTGGCCCTCGGTCCAGAATTATGCCAGCTTTGTCCCACCTCTCCCAGTGAAATATTTTAGCTCCTCCAAGCCCTGTCTTGCGTCAAGTTTTTGCATCTGTTTCCATGATTCTTCTCAGAAGTGAGCATACTTCCCATCCCTAATTTCCAAAAATGAATGATCCTTACTCAAATCCCTATTAGCTTACACCCACAACCATAGTGGTGGTTTTGATCTAAATTCCTTGTCCTAAAGACAAGCTGCTTGTGAAGCCTGACCTGAGTACTTTCTGGTCTCGCTCTGATTCCAAAGCTCATTTCCACCCTGAACCCACCTCCACCACAATTTTGCGCCCAGAGTTTCACTTAATATTCCAGGATCTCGCAACCCCAATCCACCTACCTTTTTCGGAAGACACAACCTTTCCTAAGCCATTAACGCCCATTTCTTGGCTTTATTGGCACCTTGCCACAAGAAGCTTTTATAGCTTGCTATGATGTCCTTGGAGACTCCTTTCAGAAGAGGCATCACTATCATCTGATATAAAGGAATAGCTTGCAATACCAACTTTGTTGAAATATTAATTCCAACTATCATGCAACGCAAAACAGCCAGTCCCTCCCCGCACTGCCTTTCACGAATGATGGTATTTCTTGGGGAGGCAACGAGCAGGTACACCGACTGACATGTGGCCACAAGCACTGTTCCAAAACAACCATTCCCCGGCAGGTAAAGTTCGGTAAGATGGGACCTCCAGGTATTTGCGTCAGTCGTCCGATTTTTGAAGGCAAGATCAACGGTTGGTAGCTCATGAGAGTAAGAGTACTTCACTCTGCTTGTCCCTGGATTTTCTGTGCGATACGATTAAAACAAAATTAACATATTGCCATACTAAAAAATTAATGAAATGTACTGTGGTCGTAAATTGTAGGTAAAACATTTTTTTTTTTTAATGAACGAGAGTTTTTGTTTTAGGGCACAAGTAAAAACGAATGTGATTTTTTTTTTTGTCCGTTGACTATGTTTTTTGTTTTTGGTTCTGGAATATGTAATGAAAAAAAACGCAACAGCCTATATGTAATGCTAGTAGGGCAGCAACGCGAAAGCAAAGAGGAGCGAATGTAATGTTTTTGTTTTGTAATGCAATGTAATATGTGAGACGCAGCGGCGCAAGCATATCAGTGCAGACACAACAGTGTTTTTATTTCTCAGAGGAGACAAAGTATTGCTCTTTGTTGCAGAGACAGAGTAATTTTCAGGGAGACAGTGAATCTTTTTTTACTTCATTTGAAGCAGTTCTGTTGGTGAAATCCCTCTGTTGGAGGAAGAATGTTTTTGTAACAGGCAGTTTTATTAATGAATACAAGTTTATCTGTGCATATGTAAAACTCTGTTCTGGAAACAATTTTTTTGTTCCACTGTGCTAAAAACAGAGCATTTTTCCTCTGTTTATTTTGTTTGGAATTACCAGAAATTCCCAACATGGTATCAGAGCTTGTCCAGGCTCTTTGAAGGTGTCAAAGAAGCTGAAGGAAGGATTTCTTGCTGCAACAGCTTCTCCAACAGAGTGAAGACTCAGTCAAGGTATTTCTCAAGTTAGTTTTTTGTGTTACTGTTGAGGACAGTCAGTGATTTTAAATACACAATCAAGTATTTTGAATCATAGTTAAGAGTGCAAGAATGGCTGGAGCCAGCACTAGCATGGGCATTTGTAATACCCAGCTCCCACAATTTAATGGGAAAAGCTATGACTATTGGGCAATAACTATGAAAGCTTTGCTTGCTTCCCAAGACTTATTGGAATTTGTTGAGGATGGTTTTGAAGAACCAGCAGATAAAAAAGAGTTTAATAATTTAACTCAGGCAGAGAAAGATCTGTTGAAGAGCAACAAGAAGAAGGATTCTAAAGCCCTCTATTTTTTGTATCAAGCAGTGCATGAGAGTGTGTTTCCAAGGATAGCAGCAGCTAAGAGATCCAAAGAAGCATGGCAAACTCTCAAGATAGCCTATCAAGGCATGGAGAAAGTGAAGACAGCAAAACTACAGATGCTGAGGAGAGATTTTGAGAATCTTTTCATGAAGGAGTCAGATAATATTGACTCATTCTTCACACATGTGATTGGTCTAGTCACACAGATAAGGTCTCATGGAGAGATTCTTGAAGAAATGAGGATTGTGGAGAAACTATTGAGGATCCTACCCTCAAGGTTCGATGTGATTGTCACCACCATAGAAGAGACAAAGGATCTCACAAACTTCTCAGTTGATGAATTACATGCATCACTGATAACACATGAGCAGAGATTGAGTAGAAATGAAAACTCATCTCTAGAACATGCCTTTAAGACCTAGATGTTCTTTGGAAGAGGAAGAGGTCAAGGCAGAGGAAACAAGAAAGGAAGAGGTAGCAATCCAAATCAGAACCAAGGCCAAGGTAGAAGCCAACAAAGTGGACAACATCATGCTCAAGGACAAAGGTATGATAAATCTAATGTCCAATGTCACTATTGTAAAAAATATGGGCATTATGCAAATGAATGTAGGAAGAAGCAGCATGATATGAATAATAGAACTAGTGCAAATTTCACTCGAGAAAATATCAGCCAAAATAATTTGTTTTTAGCTTGTAATATGGCTAAAGAAAAGAATGAAGATGTATGGTTTCTAGACTCCGGTTGCAGTAACCATATGACAGGAAACATAGCCCTGTTTTCTATGTTAGATCAAAGTGTGAAGTCACAAGTCACATTAGGGACTGATAATAAAGTTTCTATTATGGGAAAAGGAGAAGTAAATGTTTTAACAAAGAAAGGTGAAAAGAAAACCATAGCAGACGTTTATTATATCCCTGGAATGAAATGTAACCTCTTAAGTATTGGACATCTTGTTCAAAAGGGGTACAATGTTTTCTTTGTGAATGATGTATGCACCATCATGGATAAAACACCCAGCAAATGATGTATTGCTGAAGTAAAGATGACAAGGAACAGGATGTTCCCTCTCAAGATGAAAGCAGATTTAAAAAATAAAGAAGAAATAGCAGCATTGACTCAAGAGGCTTTCCAAAGCGAACCAAAAGATGAAAATTGGTTGTGGCACTTGAGATTTGGACATCTCAACTTTGGAGGTCTTAACTTGTTCAATAGAAAAGGAATGGTAAGAGGATTACCATTGATAGAGAAACCGGAAAGCCTTTATGAAGGTTGTATCTTGGGGAAACAACGCAGAGAAAGTTTTCCATCTGGGAAAAGCATAAGGGCAAAAGCACCCATAGAGATTGTCCATTCAGATTTATGTGGACCGATGCAAACTCCATCACTTGCAGGCAGCCACTATATACTAACATTTATTGATGATTTTACTAGAAAAACTTGGGTTTATTTCCTGAAGAACAAAAGTGAAGTGTTTGAAAGATTCTGCAATTTCAAAGCACTGGTAGAAAACCAAAGTGGGTTGCATCTCAAAGTTTTAAGAACTGACAAAGGAGGTGAGTATATCTCCAAAGAATTTCTACGTTTTTGTAGAGAAAATAGAATTCATAAGCAGTTTACCACTAGGTACACTCTGCAACAAAATGGAGTTGCCGAAAGGAAGAATAGGACAATCATGGATATGGCGAGCAGTATGTTAAAGGAAAATCATTTGCCAAATGATTATTGGGCTGAAGTTGTACACTGTGCAGCGTACATTTTGAATAGATGCCCTACAAAAGCAGTCATGAACAGAGTGCTGGAAGAAGCATGGAGTGGGACAAAGCAAGGAGTTACCCACATGAAAGTTTTTGGATGTGTGGTTTATGCACACATTCCAGATCAACTAAGGAAGAAGTCGGACAACAAAGAGGAGAAATGTATTTTCATTGGATACAGTGAGGAATCCAAATCTTATAGGTTGTATAACCCATCCACCAAGAAGCTTATTGTGAGTAGAGATGTTCAGTTCATTGAGTAGGAAGCTTGGGATGGAAGCATAGAGAAAACAGTGGATCTTAAAAACTCTTTGTCACATGATGAAGATGATGAGGAGATGGCTGAAACACATCTCCAAACAGCAGCACCAACACAAGGATAGCAAGGGACACCCTTGAGGAGAAATGAACGTGCTTCTCCAAGCACACCACAAGGAGGAAATTCAAGTGCTTCTTCAAGTACTTGTACACCAAATGAAAGAGGTAAGAAGTTCAGAAATTTAAGTGATATTTATGAACAAGAGGCAGCAAATGAAGGTATGAACTCTTTGTTTTCTTTATATTGTCATGTTGATGACCCTGTTCATTTCGAAGAGGCAGAAGCCAAAACAGAGGTGGAAGAAACAGTCCAGCAAATGCTCAAGGAAGAGGCAGAATATGTGGCAACTACAGCAGCAACGTGTCAAGTAGTTTGGATGAGAAGGATATTAAGGAGTTTATGCCAAGAACAAGCAAAAGGAACTGTGATCTTTTATGACAATAGTTCAGCTATTGCATTATCCAAGAATGATGTGTTTCATAAGAGAACGAAAGACATTGACACAAAGTTTCATTACATCAGGGAATTGGTAAACAATGGAGAAATTGTTTTAGTCCACTGCAAAACTCAGGAGCAGGTTGCAGACATTCTGATCAAACCATTGGGGCAGAAAAGTTTTGAGTTTTTGAGGAAAATTCTGGGTATGACTGATAACCCAACAGTTGAAATTAAAGGGGAGTGTTGAAATATTAATTCCAACTACCGTGCAGCGCAAAATAGCCAGTCCCTCCCCACACTGCCTTTCACGAATGATGGTATTTCTTGGGGAGGCAGCGAGCAGGTACACTAGCTGACACGTGGCCACAAGCACTGTTCCAAAACAACCATTCCCCGGCAGGTAAAGTTTGGTAAGATGGGACCTCTGGGTATTTGCATCAGCCGTCCGATTTTTGAAGGCAAGATCAACGATTGGTAGCTCATGAGAGTGAGAGTACTTCACTCTGTCTGTCGCTGGATTTTCCATGCGATACGGTTAAAACAAAATTAACATATCGCCATACTAAAAAATTAATGAAATGTACTATGGTTGTAAATTGTAGGTAAAACATTTATTTTTTTTAATGCACATGAGTTTTTGTTTTAGGGCACAAGTAAAAATGAATGTAATTTTTTTTTGTTGTCCGTTGACTATGTTTTTTGTTTTTGGTTCTGGAATATGTAATGAAAAAAAACGTAGCAGTGTATATGTAATGTTAGTAGGGCAGCACTGCGAAAGCAGAGAGGAGCGAATGTAATGTTTCTGTTTTGTAATGCAATGTAATATGTGAGACGCAGCAGCGTAAGCATATCAGTGCAGACATAGCAGTGTTTTTATTTCTCAGAGGAGACAGAGTATTGCTCTTTGTTGCAGAGACAGAGTAATTTTTAGGGAGACAATGAATCTTTTTTTACTGCATCTAAAGCAGTTCTGTTGGTGAAATCCCTCTGTTGGAGGAAAAATGTTTTTGTAATAGGCAGTTTTATTAATGAATACAAGTTTCTCTGTGCATATGTAGAACTCTGTTCTGGAAACAATTTTTTTTGTTCCGCTGTGCTAAAAACAGAGCATTTTTCCTCTGTTTATTTTGTTTGGAATTATCAGAAATTCCCAACAAACTTCAAGAGCACTAAAGGTTTAAAGCATGGAAATCCCCATTGTTGATCTTCTGGGCTAATTTATCCATAATTCCTTTCTAGCAAGACACCCTACTTAAATTCACAGCCAATGGCACTCCTAGGTATTTCTATGGAAGAGAAGGCATTATGAACTCTATGGAACTTGCCAGGTGACGTTGAACTGGATCTTTGCAATTGAAGAAAAAATGTATGATTTCTCTTTATTCACCAAAGTGCCAGAGGCTTCCGAAAAAGTTTCCAGCAAGGCGTGTATTTCCTTTGCCTCCCTAAGAGTAGGTTGACAAAAAAGACTAACATAATCAATGAATGGTTGATGTGTTATGGGGAGGTTGTCCCCATAAAGCCTCAAACCCTTGAGCCTTCCTTTTGCACATGATTCCTTAAGAAACCTTCCCAAGCCTTCAACTGCTAAGATAAACAAAAAAGGTGACAATGGATCCCCTTGACGAAGACCCCTCACTCGAGTAAAGGTTTTAGAAAGAGATCTGTTAATTAAAATCTAGAAGAAAGGTGAGGAAACCAACGAAATAACCTAACCCATTACTAAGAGAAGCCAAATGCATCAAGAACTTGGAAAAGGCATTCCTAGCTTAGTTGATCATAGGATTTCGACAAATCTAACTCAATAAGCATACCTGGTTTCTTACCTACTTTGAGTGAACACATGATCTCTTAGGTGGCTATAATACCATTAGAGATCTGATAACCTTCAACAAAACCGGTTTGTTCAAGCCCATTGAGCTCATTTAACAATTGTTTCAACTAATTTACCATAATCGACAAGATTATCTTATAAATAACGTTCCATAGGGATATTGGTCTAAATCCTCCAAGATCTTCCATCTTTCCAACTTTAGGGATAAGCCAGGAAGGTTGCATTGAGCCCTCTCCAAATTTTTTGAGATTTCGTAGACTCCTCAACAACTTCCCTCACTTCCTCCCCTAGAAATGTCCCAACAAACTTTAAAGAAATTTGTTGTAAAGCCATCCGGACCTGGCGCCTTATTCCTCTCCATTGTATCCACCATGTCCTCCACTTCCTTCAAAGAAACTTCTCACATTAAGGCTTCATTTTTCTGACTATTCACCACCTTTGGAATACAGGCTACAATTCTATTAATGGCTTGATACCTCTATGCTGGAGGTTCTTCCCAATAAATCTTTGTAGAAGTCCAACAATCCTGACTCGATCTCTTCATGTGAGACCTTTCTTTGTCCATCATCGCCAAATATATATATCCATTTCTCCATTTCTCCCTTCTGTTGAATCCATCTCTCACTATCTTTCTCAGTTGGCCAACGTCCCACGAATTTGCAAACGAAGGCGCGGTCCTTCATTCGCTTCCTATGCTCTACAAGGCTCTTATGCGGGATGTCAACTTTTGGATTTTGCGCTGCTTTGGGTACACATTTACCCCTCAATTTCATTTTCCACTGAACCCCATCACCGAGGTGTCCTTCGTAAAACTACTGCGTGCTCCATCTCCAAGTACCCCACGCCTCTTTGGGAGTTACCAATTACTACATTTTTGAAAGAGAGGTTCTCACCCCTCCCCTGGCGCGGATTCATCTTACCCCCTCAGCGCAGCTAAAGCAAAACAATCCTTCATAACCTACGAAAATTTGCAGCGACGACCCTTGCAGAAAAGCCTCTTCCCTCAAACGCTCGCATCAGAATTGTAGTTACGTGTTATTTGAGAAATTATAATTTTTGTTTAGATAATTTACTTTTCACAATAAAACTAAAATACAATAAAAACTTCAGAGTGTAACTATTGTTTAACTTTATAGATGGCTCAGTATTTTAAAATATCCCTTTGAAATGGAATTGAAAACCTAAATAATTTGAATTTTTACATGATTGAGTAAAAGGGGTTTATTTTACAATTTAGTACGAGGGGATGTGTAAGCTTCTATGTGAGTCTTTGACTTTAAAATCAAAATATTAAAAATTATTGAGCAGAAACACTCATTTTACAGTAGTACGAGGGAAATTAAAATTATAAATTATATTCTAAATAGAAAAATAATGTTTACTATAATTAAAAAAATGAATATACTGTAAAGTAATTAAAAGTAAAAAAATATGTGAATCAGAAAATACTTTTCAAAATTATTTCAATCAGATATTTAAATAAATTATTTGTGAATTATATGTTTAAATTTTATACTTCCCTAACATATTTCAACAAGATATTTAAATAAATTATTTGAAAATCTATGTTAACTAATTTATGTTGATATCAACTTCATATATATTTATATATAGAAAAATAAATAAATTTGTATGGTTAAATTTTTTGTTTGGTCTTATATATATTATATTTAACATTCAAAAATACAATTTAAACGATGAAAATTAACATATTGTATTTTACCCTCTAAAAACGTTTGCAAGTGAAGAAATTTGTCGTCATTTAGCATTCAAAAATACAATTTAAATAATAAAAAATAACATATTATATATTACACTCTAAAAAAATTAACACTTGAAGAATTTTGATCCCTATCCAAAATCTAACCAAACAGAGTAGAATTGAGAAATATTCATATATTTAGGCCCAACACAATACAATTTAAATAATGAAAAATAACATATTATATATTACACTCTAAAAAAATTAACACGTGAAGAATTTTGATCCCTATCCAAAATCTAACCAAACAGCGTAGAATTGAGAAATATTCATATATTTGGGCCGAACACAGGCGTTGCTCAAATTTGTGAAAACTTCAAAATGTAACTGTCATAGATGGATGCTGATTATTTTAAAATAATCCCCTTGACATAGAATTCAAAGCCCAGATAAGCTACATTTAGCCGGAAAAAGCTGTTTCTGAACAGAGGCATTTTTCTCAATATACAAGATAAAGTTCAGATTATTCGATAGTTATTTCAAATGCAGACTTTCATTAAAAACGGAAATAACAACATATAAACAGTAATAAATATCATGCAGAACAAAATATTTTATATGAGAAACATTTTCCTCGATGCTGTGCTGTATACTTCATTCCCCGCGGGTTTTGGCAATTAGAGTAACTGTGGGACCTAAGTTGAAGAAGACTGGCCAGAGGTACCCTTCTTTTTAGTTTGAAGTAGAAGAAGACTGGGGAGAGGCAGATGGCTGTAGCGGCGTCGTGTCAACAGGGAATGGAAATGGGGGCGTTGTAATTTCAGAGATTCCGTCTAGCATTTGGATGACCTCCCTCATTGAGGGACGGCGAGATGCATTGAACTGAATGCACCAGAGTGCAACCAAACTTAACCTTTTTGCTATTTCTTGATCTTCGTCTGACATGTTTCCTTTTCTCAGGTTTCCAATGTCACCCCTCTCCAACTGCTTAAAAGCCCACTCTGGATAATAGAACTTGCTCGGTCTACTTTCTCTATTATCAAAGTCAAAGTTATTCCTTCCTCCCACCATCTCCATAAGTAACATGCCATAACTATAAACATCAGATTTATCAGTAACAGGCCCATACATTCTGGACCACATCTCTGGGGCAGAGTAGCCTAGTGTTCCTCGGTTGGCTACGGAGATATGACTTTTCTCTCTATCAGATATTTTAGCTAGCCCAAAATCTGCCACTTTTGGCAAAAAAAAATTGGCATCCAGAAGAACATTGTGGGGCTTTATATCACAATGTAAGATGCGATTGCTGCACTCTTCGTGAAGGTATGCAATACCCCGGGCCGTGCCAACTGCAATTGTATTCAGTTGTTTCAAATTCAAGTCCTGCTCATGGTCTCCATGGATATATTTGTCCAAAGAACCATTAGCCATGTATTCATACACCAATGCTCTTTTGGATCCCTGGAAACAATAACCCAACAAGCGTACCAAATTAACATGATAGGTTGTCCCCACTGTAGCCACTTCCGCAATGAATTGTTGTTCGCTCTGTTTTGACTCGTCCAAAATCTTCACAGCTATAAGAGATCCATTAGGAATCTTCCCTTTATAAACTGTTCCAAAACCTCCTTTGCCAATTTTGTGTGCCAAATTGTTGGTGTAAGATGTAATCTGACTATAAGAATATCTTGTGGGAACTTGTGAGGAATAATAATGCAAGAAATTCTCCACGGAAGGAGGTCTAGAATCGAGGGGTTCCATAAACGCTTGAATGTTCTGCTGCTCCATAACGGCAGTGCTCTTGTAACAACGAATCTGGCGACGGAACAATATGCAAGAAATGACTATTATGCTAAACACAGCACATATTGGAGAAAGTATCTCTGCAACAAACAAGGTAATTAGAATATTGAGTATAAAAATGGTGCGATCTATCCAGACTACAATTTTATCTGGACCTTTTTTTTCATTAAACAACTTTTTTTTTTAAATAGTTGAAATGATAGCTACTAAGTTTGAACTCGAATTTTGATTGGGAAGGAAAAAAAAATAGTTACTTAAAATTCATTACGGAAAAAATTAGGTAGTATAGCTTTTATGCCAATATTTTAAATCACTTAAATGTACAATTATAATATTGAGAACAATAAAAAAAATTAAAAATTGTTTCAATTATAAATATTGCAAATAAAATTATATATTGGACAAATTAGCTTAGTTTTATATTTAGAATAGCAAGTAAAATAGTGAGTTTTAAGAATTTTTGTATTGATCCATTCATTCACTTGCACCATAAATTATGATATTTAATACAGAGTGAATTTCAAGAAATTATATATTACAATGAACCACATAAATTCCAAGTTATTAAAATAGTATATTAAGTGTGTGTCAACAATCTTTAAAAATATACACTTATATTATCAATTGTTAATTATTGATTTTTCAAACCAAACTCACCAATAATTTATAAGATAAAATAACATCAATTATTTTTATATAATACAAAATGTTAATCTGTGTAATTTAATACTTAATACTTACTCAAAATAATACAAAATGTTAATATATATATATTTTAATACTTATTCAAAATATTAATATATATAGTTTACTAATTACTCAAAATTTTAATTAAAAAAATCCCCTTTAAAAAAAATCTATTTATTAATATAATTCATATAATATTTCTATTTTTAAAATATATTTATTTAAATTTAATAAATCTACAAATTACGTATATAATATTATAATTATCCGCAAATCATAAATTTTTACATATTTCATTTAAAAACTTGTTCAAAAATTTACAGGAAATTTTTGATTGCATAAACTGACAGAGAACACTATCATTTAGTAACCATATCTTATCCCATTTCCTAAATAGGAAAGGGGTTTTGAATCGTAAGTCTTAATATATTAATCCGTGAACCTAATAATTCACTGGCCCGTACCGATCCCAAATTGTCGTATTAATTTTCAAATCTAATGAAACTTATCTGTGGTTTGATGGTAAATTATTTGGGCTAAGTCTAGGCTGATCGAAGTTCAAATCTAATTGAGTACATTGACTTGCTGTGGTGGTGGCTAGAGGGGCGGATTCCCCTTTCCCGTGAGTCCGCTCTTGCTAAAATCATAGAGACTTAGTATACCCGACTTGCAGGTGGTTGGTTATGCTCTTGGTGTTATAGTGGCGGCAAGTCGGTTATGCTCTTGGTTTGATCCTGGGTCTCCCTTAGATTAGGCCAAACAATTACCGATTCACCATGTTGTAAAAAAAAAATCTAATGAAACAAGCTAATTTTCGAATTTTATTTGGCCTCGCAGTACCACTGAATTTGATAACTATAATTGAAATAAATTCAACATTATAAAAAACGATACAACCCGAGATTTTAAAAACTTAACAAACCAAATTAACCAAAATTCTAAAAACTTAACGACCAAAATTCAAGCCTGCAACCAAAATTCTAAAACTTAACCCCTGAAACAGATTTTCAAAAAAATTTACTAGATTTTCTGGAAATTCTATTATTTTCTTGGAGAAATTATTGCCTGTTTAGACTACGCGATAAACCATAAGCAAGCTTAGCGAAGGGATGATTTTTGAAAGATAAACATTTACCTGCAATAGTTTTTTCAGATAGCCCCCTCTTTCCAGATTGTGGTAGCGATTCATATCCATATCGTGGCACCACTCCATTCGTCATTGCTTTAGAAAAAGGAAAGCGAAGCAATCAAGACGAGTAAAGCAATAGGGATCGGTAAAGACAATACGGTTCAATTAAAATGTTTAGACGATTCTCACCATCAGGGCAGTATTGGCGGTAAGCATTACTACGGCAAATGCAGTAACCATAAGTGTAACATCTTCCCCCAGTTGTCTGACAAACATGACAAGCGTCCGATATAGACCATGTAATTTTGAATCCTTTTTGCTGGAGTACTTCAAAATTCTTATCGGCGCTGATGTTGTAGCTTTTCTCTGTTGGAAC
The DNA here is from genome assembly GCA_031772625.1 of Pinus tabuliformis. Lineage (NCBI taxonomy): Eukaryota > Viridiplantae > Streptophyta > Pinopsida > Pinales > Pinaceae > Pinus > Pinus tabuliformis. The sequence continues at coordinate 473,947,150 of CM062816.1, forward strand.
GATTAGAGGGTAGCTCTCACATTCTGGAATTTGGAAGCCTACCTCAGGGACGAAGAAGCAATAGCGGTTGCTTTCCGTGCAATCGATCCACCTGAAATCATTGATGGCTGTAATGGCCACTGGCTTTTGTACAGTTCACAATTGTTCCGATCCTGTATCCCTGATACAGACTGAAGAATCCCACTGATGAATCAATGATACTTGTCCGATCACCGCCTATATTAACTTGGGCGATTTGAAGATTTCCTGTAGAGTAAGAGGATGGTGTGATATCTCCAACTACTCTGGAACTAAAGCTGGTGAAGTCTAAGAGAATGGTAAAGAGGATGGTATGATAGTCACGACACACAGCTTTTGAAGGTCCGCAGGATCCGAAAGGATATTGGATGGTAGATTTGCCACAACTCGAAGGAGCGCAGTCTTCATAAGATGGAATAGGCTGGGCCTTAACTTGGAGGACGAAGGAGAAGGGGACAGAAATAAATGTAAAAAAACCATAATAATAATGAGGATGAGAATAAAGATTGGGGACCCCATTTCCCACGCCGAATGTAACAGACAGAAGAGATCACCAAACAACTGCGTTTAGTAGCGAATTACAAAGAGAAAACACTGATGTGCAGAGGAAAGAAAGGAGAGGAGAATACGAGTTGCAGAGAGAAAATAGTGATGTGCAGAGGATATAGAAGAGGTTCTAATTGTTCCACAGGGAAGCAAAAAAAGCCAATGGATTGACTGACTTCACCAACTCCAAATGGGAAAGATTCAAGGACGCCAATGGATTGACTTGACTTCACCAACTCCAAACTGAAAATGAAAAGTTTGATGTGAATAGCATAGAAAGGAGAGTATAAAACAAATCTCACCACTCATTGCAAATCTCACCACTCATGGCAAGCTACAATTTAAATTATCTTGAATTTGGGATGAGATGACATATAAAGAATTATTGATTAAAATGAGGTTATTTAAATATATAAGATAATTATATAAAAGTAAAGAAAAGTAAGAAATTGGGAAAGATTTAAAGAGGCCTATGGATTGACTTGACTTCACCAACTCAAAACTGAAAATGAAAAGTTTGATGTGAAGAGCATAGAAAGGAGAGTATAAAACAAATCTCACCACTCATGGCAAGCTACAATTTCAATTGTCTTGAATTTGGGATAGGATGACATATAAAGAATTATTGATTAAAATGAGGTTATTTAAATGTATAAGATAATTATATAAAAGCAAGGAAAAGTAAGAAATTGGGAAAGATTCAAAAAGGCCAATGGATTGACTTGACTTCACCAACTCCAAACTGAAAATGAAAAGTTTGATGTGAAGAGCATACAAAGGAGAATATAAAACAAACCTCACCACTCATGGCAAAGCTACAATTTCAATTGTCTTGAATTTGGGATGGGATGACATATAAAGAATTATTGACTGAAATGAGGTTATTTAAATATATAAGATAATTATATAAAAGTAAGGAAAAGTAAGAAATAGGGGAAGATTCAAAGACGCCAATGGATTGACTTGACTTCACCAACTCCAAACTGAAAATGAAAAGTTCGATGTGAAGAGGATAGAAAGGAGAGTATAAAACAAATCTCACCACTCATGGCAAGCTACAATTTCAATTGTCTTGAATTTGGGATGGGATGACATATAAAGAATTATTGATTAAAATGAGGTTATTTAAATGTATAAGATAATTATATAAAATTAAGGAAAAAGTAAGAAATTGGGAAAGATTCAAAGACGCCAATGGATTGACTTGACTTCACCAACTCCAAACTGAAAATGAAAAGTTCGATGTGAAGAGAATAGAAAGGAGAGTATAAAACAAATCTCACCACTCATGGCAAGCTACAATTTCAATTGTCTTGAATTTTGGATGGGATGACATATAAAGAATTATTATTGATTAAAATGAGGTTATTTAAATGTATAAGATAATTATATAAAAGTAAAGAAAAGTAAGAAATTGGGAAAGATTCAAAGACCCCCATGGATTGACTTGACTTCACCAACTCCAAACTGAAAATGAAAAGTTTGATGTGAAGAGCATAGAAAGGAGAGTATAAAACAAATCTCACCACTCATGGCAAGCTACAATTTCAATTGTCTTGAATTTGGGATGGGATGACATATAAAGAATATTGATTAAAATGAGGTTATTTAAATGTATAAGATAATTATATAAAAGTAAGGAAAAGTAAGAAATTGGGAAAGATTCAAAGACGCCAACGGATTGACTTGACTTCACTGACTCCAAACTAAAAATGAAAAGTTTGATGTGAAGAGCATAGAAAGGAGAGTATAAAACAAATCTCACCACTCATGGCAAGCTACAATTTCAATTGTCTTGAATTTGCCATGCGATGACATATAAAGAATTATTGATTAAAATGAGGTTATTTAAATGTATAAGATAATTATATAAAAGTAAGGAAAAGTAAGAAATTGAGGAAAGCACACAATAAATTTTTATCATTTAAGACTTTAATTTGGGTGAATGTCATGGTAAGTCACAATCTCAACCACTCAAACAAAAGATAATTGATTAAAATGAGGTTATTCAAATGTATGAAATCAGTGTAGTACTGATGTAACACATTTCTTCACATGCAAATTTTTTTAGAATGCAAAATACGATGTATTATTTTTCATTGTTTAAATTGTATTTTTGAATACTAAATAAAGTATATATAAGGTCAAATAAAATTGCAAACTTTTTTAAAGTGCAAAATACAATGTATTATTTTTCATTGTTTTCATTGTATTTTTTAATGTATATGACCAAATAAAAATTTTAAACATCTAATGCACACAATTTTTTTACTTCTAATTATAGCCAATATTATTTTTATTTTTTAATTATAATATATATATATATATATATATATATATATATATATATATATCTTATTTTAATAAAAATATTTGGCCATGATGATGAACCACAATTGTTGGTTCAAAATACGTTCGCCAAAAATTTCTTTTATGTGATTTCTGTGAAAAGACTTTACTTAAAAATATATCTTTTAATTATAAATTTTATAAAAATATTATAAAATATAAATTAATAAATTTAAGACATATATAGCTATATTATTTTTCAAAAAAATATTTAAATACAAATAAACACAATATTAAAAAAAAAAATTGTGTATTATTCATTTTCTAAATTAAAAATAATAATAAAATCCGACACTCCCTCCTAAATTGATTTAGGTTGAGTGTCTCAAAAAAACTTATTTTAACATCCACCAACTAAAAAAATCAAATTTATGAACACTTGTAACCATATGACATATTAAGTTATTATTTAAGATTGGAATTTTAAAATGAGATAGTTAATCAAATTTGATTATTTAAATAATTTAATTATTTATTTTTAAAATTTTGAAAAACATAAAAATAATAAAAATAAATTATTATAATTAATCGATAGTGTGTAAAATTGCAAACGATTTTTCCCTGAGATTCTGTACCTATCACTGTATAAGTACACTCCTAAAATTTTACTGGGTTTAAATAGGCAAAGCACCGACTATGCAATTAAAAAATAAAATAAAAATGGATTTCTTTTGTTTAATATTAATAATTAAATAAATATTTATAAATGAATTATAACTTATTTTCTTACAATTTTTTTTGCCTTTGAAAAAAAAGCAAAGAAAAACCCAAAAAACTTAATAGCCATCGTATAGCTAGAATTAAAAAATAATAATAACACTCGGTTCCCCAAGGAAGCTGCCCGTAAAATATTTTTTTTTAATTGTATTATTTAGATTTTTTCAATTATTATCCCTCCAATTTTATTATTAAAAGATGACGGAAACTGTGGCATTTTCAAAAGGAGTAAAGTGGAACTTAATAGGCATAGTATAGTAAAGAATTTAATAACACTCGGTCACCCAAGGAAGGTGCCCAGGGGTGAATAAAATAAATCTTATTTTATTGTATTATTTTAATGTTATTTCGATTTTTTTTAATAATTATCCCTCCAATTTGATTATTAAAAGAGGACGGAAACTATGACATTTTTGAAACGAGTAAAGTCAAATCAATCCTTGGATTTTCCTTTCTGGGATATTGGTCACAATTGAACTTGGTGATGTAAAAGGAAATCCAATCCATTCGCGTTGCGGGTGGATTCCGTAGATTTTTTCTTTATTTCTATTTCATTATTTCCACTTTCTAACTTTTATGTTTCATTATTTTTTATTTTTTTTAACGGTTGTTATTTTTATTTTTTGGAGTAGGAAGATATAAGTAATATAAAAGTAATTCTCATCACTAATTTCGGTCTCTAGAAAGTTTTGGTATTTGAAATCTATTTACAAGAGTTTTATTAGCTGCTAGACAATGAAAATATAATGCAAATTTTTGCAGAATGTCACTAAACTTTTTGGAAATCTAAGTTCCAACTATCGAGTTTCAAGATTTTAAGTGCTCCAAGAGTTTTTGATGTTGTTGAATCTAACAAATCCTAATTATTTTTAACAGTGGTAACGAAGTTGGCACCTCTGTAAACAACACCATTTTAAATTATGTAATGCTTGTGATTTGAATTCAAACTAGTGAGTGAAGTCAAGTCAATCTATTGTTATTAGTGTTAATTATGTCATATACTTCCTTCTTCCACTTTTGTCTGCATTTTTGCCAATCTTTTTCCTTTGCTCTCAATCCTCTCGTTATAACAATTTTCGATTTGCAATTTTCTCCACTCCTTTCTATCTTCTGCACATTGTTACTTTCTCTCTGCATATGGGCACTGGTGAGCTACAATGGTTTTTTTTATTATCTAACTTTCATGCATGGATGTTGTCATTTTTTCTCCTCTATTCTCCATCATCTACATAAAAATATTTTCTCTTTGAAATTTGTTTTCTCCTCTCCTTTCTACCCTCTTCACATTACTATTTTCTAAAGTTAGGAATTGGTGAAGTAAAGTCAATCCATTGGCTTTCTTTCCATTTGGAGTTGGTGAAATCAAGTCAATCCATTAGGTTTCCTTGCTTCCTTGTGGATTTAACATTTAAAATCTCTTCTTTTTCAGAAGGAAAAAATGTTGCTTCTATTATAAATAAAAACAGTACATATACGTGGTTCATAGCATCATCTATCGAGTCAAATATTTAAAATCTCTTCTATATCCTCCGCACATCATTGTTTTCTTTTTGCAATTCGTATTTGCCTATCCTTTCTATCCTCTGCACATCATTGTTTCTCTTTGCAATTAGCTACTTTCGGTGCCAACCGCAATTGTTTGTTAGATTGGGAGTGGGAAAATGGGGTTCCCAATCTTAATTCTTATCCCCCTTATTACTATGGTTTCTTTACTTTTATTTATGTCGTGTTGGAGATAATTGTTCTCGGCCATGTATATAGATGAGTCAGGTTAATTGAAGTAATTAAGTTTAGTTCAAGTTATTTTTAGAAAGCTAAATTTAGCTATCATTATTATGTTAGGTGTTGATCATGTGACCTATGTGTAAGCTAAAGTTTAGCATAATTATTTTTAGTGGTTTCCAAGTCTTTATAATCATGTAGCCTTTGAGCAATTTAATGAAGCAAATACGTAATTGAGCATCACCTTAGGTTTTGAGTGTGTTAATTTTACGTTTCTTCATCTTTCCATCTATCACATTGGTATAAGAGCTAGAAGATCTAAGGAGCAAGAAACTGTACCATCGCAGCTCGCAGAACCACATTGTGTGAGTGATAAAACACGGTCAAAAAGGAAAGGTTGAGAATAAAAAAAAATTTAGGGAGTAAGCTAACGGGTCGATGAAACACCCTTTGGGTTTCGCGCCTCCTCCCCGCCAATGAGGCCCTTTCTGCGACCCTCCAAGATGTGGTTTCCATCTATCCCCAACGTAAACCAAACAGGTGTTACTGTCTAACTCCCTCTCTGTCATCCACCATTGGCGTTACCATCTATCTCCCTTTCCATCCTCTACCGTTGGCGTTACCGTCCGAAGAGTTCCATACGCAAGCTGAGGTTATGACACGACAGCTCGCCTAACTCGCGCTGAAAAGAGTTAATGACGAGCCTCGCTTTCCCACCTTCATTATACTGAATTTCATTCACGACCACATCATTTTCAAACCCCTGCAACCTTAGACGAAGAAAATTGAGACGGTGCACAATGTTTTCATTGATTGGACTTGGTAAAATTCATAGGTGAGTGTTTCATTAGGGGATTTTTGAAATCTAAAATGGATCTTCTAAGGAAATTATAAAATAATAGTGGAAATAATAAATAAGATTAGATGACATCATCAAATTTTAGAGGGAAAAAAGAAAAACCTATTTTTTCAACTCGCATTTTCAACTTATCTCCCTATGGGTTTACTCAAATTTCGAGCGGAAACACTCGTTGGATGCATAATTTGATTCCTCATCCAAGGAGTACCCATGTTGTAGACTTTCAATGGACCCCGCTACACGAAAACTGAGAAATACATGAAAAATGTGATTCACGTTTTTCATGTATTTCTCAATTTTCATGTAGCAGGGTCCATTGAAAGTATGCGACATGGGTCCTCCTTGGATGAGGAATCAAATTATGTATCCAAAGAGTGTTTCCGCTCGAAATTTGAGTAAACCCATAGGGAAATAAGTAGAAAATATGAGTTGAAAAAGTAGTTTTATTATTTTATTATTTTTTAATCTTTTTACTTTTTTACTCCAAAAATGGTGAATCATCCCCCATGGTTGACATCATCATCTTGAATCCTATTGGTTCTTATAAATTTTATTTTGGTTGTACATTTTTCTTAGGAATTTCATTTTATACCTCAAAAGTCCCCTAATGATTTTGTACCCGAAATGCGAGCAACGAAGTTCAACGTCGCTCATATCGTAAGTTGAAAATAGGAAATGTCAAAACCCATGCAGATTCCTACCTACGTAGATTCCAGCTCTATTTTATTTTTCGAAAAACAAAATAACATCTTCAAATTAAATAGATAATAAGAAAGTACTGTAAAATAGGGCATGTAGATCAGTTTCCTATACTTCATTGACAATGCTCTTAAATTTGTGAGTAGAGTAAGAGCAATCCTATTACATTTTCTGAGTCACAAAAAGACGAAACATAATGCAAAAACAAGTAAAGCATAATGTTTGTTTTTCCATTGTTTTTTATAGTGCTGGTCAAAACCCAATTTGTAAAACCCTTCATCCTCCACATTACTAAAACCTAATTTGTAAAACCCTTCATCCTCCACATTACTAAAACTCAATTTGTAAAACCCTTCATCCTCCACATTACTAAAACCCAATTTGTAAAACCCTTCATCCTCCACATTACTAATATAGATTCTTTGTAAAACCCTTCATCCTCCACATTTCTAATTTAGATTCTGCAAATAAATCTGAGAATATATATCTATGCTTTATACTATTATATAATTTATTACTAGACTATTATATTATTAGCAGACAGTTATATAATTTATGCAAACTATTATATAAAGGAAATGTTGTTCTAGGTTGCTTTGTTTATTTATCCAAACAATATTGTACTGTTTGACCAGTTCCCTAACAGAAATAGGAGAGCACAACACTGGTTGTTGCTTGTCAAGGGTTAGGAGAGCGCCAAACTTGATTGCAAAAAATCCACTGGTTCACTATTGCAGCAAAAAAAAAATTCACCATTGCAGCAACTTGTTGGTTAACTGTTGCGACAACTCATTGGTTAACCATTGCGGCATATTGCTCGTTAACCATTGCGACAACTCGCTTGTCAATCGTTGCAACAACTTGTTGGTTAACCATTGCAACAACTCGCTTGTCAGTTGTTGCAACAACTCGCTTGTCAACCGTTGCAACAACTCACTTTTTAACACTTGCGGCAACTCATTAGTTAACTGTTGTGGCAACTCGTTGTTTGACTGTTGAGGGAGATTGTTGGTTTACCATTGGGACAACATGTTGGTTCAACTTTGCAACAATTCGTTGGTTTACAGTTGTGGAAATTCGTTGGGTCATTGTTGCAGCACATTCTGGGTTACTGTTGCAACAACTCCTTGATTCACAAAATGGTAAAGAAATTCAAATGGGAAGCAACCATTGCCCTTACAGTGCAAGACCCTAAAGAAAATACTATCTTTTCTAGGAAGAATTTAGATTGGTCTGAAGTACATGGAAAACACATGGAGATTGATCACATTGCAAAAATCCCTTTAAATAGAATTGGAGACTTTGTTAGAGGAGAGGAAATGAACTGAGATGCTCCATGTAACTCATGGAAAATTTTCTAATTTCGCCCACCATGGATTCGTAAAAGACGATTCGCCCAGAATATAAACATCGCCAACCAGGCTGCATTAGTGAGATTCGCCACTTCAAGCTTCCTTGTCCATGTTCTTTCACCTGGGTACAAAATAAACACCCAGGCTCAAGGCCCACTGCTTCTTTGTGATATGAAGTGTAATTTTTTTAGAGATGCATTGTTTAGATGTTGGTATTAATAGTAAAAGACAATTTTTCATGGATTCAGATGTACTGACTTATAAAACATTTTTATGCAGCTATTCTTGTTCATATGGCACCGAGGACAAAAAAGGAAAAAATGAAGTGAAGTGAAGATCCTCATTTGTTGAAAAGAGGGGTTGCCAATGCCATTTCATTGTAAAAGTTATGGTTCAAATCCCTGAGGTAGCGATAATAAAATATAACATGTATGAGCATGTAGATAGCCAAGGATGGCCTTGTCATAGTCAACATGAGACTTGGGGTCATGTTAGGCCCCTGCCTCAACCAAGGTTATCAAGGGACATGATTTCCTATGTAGAGAGTTGTTTCTTCTTGGAAGTGTTGATTGACATGGTTTGCAAAATGCATGTTAAAATATTTGCTGACATGGATGCCACAACTCGAGATAGGGATTTTGTTTTTGTGTAGGAAAGATGTTGTTGACATCTATAATAATCTAATGAAAGGAAAGTATCAGTTGCATAAGAAGGACGAAACGAGTGTGAACCTTTGGTGTAGAAAAAACCAAGATGATTTTTTCTTTTATGAAAAGCCCAATGGTGGAGAGATCCCTTTTATAGTTAGAATTTAGACGAAGTGGATGTTGGATACCATGGTGAAGCTATCGAATAATAGCCTAATAGCCACTAATTCAACATTCAACATAGATAAATATGGTGTGAGTGTATTAAGAATTATTGATATAGTAAAATAATTTGATTAGTAATGATTAATGAGTCGAATTTGACTTCATATGTTTTTTGAATGTGATAGTATCAGTTATACACACTCGTGGTGTTTGATGAGCAACAAAGTGAGGTGTCAGTTGCATGGGTGGTGGCATCATGTAATACATCACAGGACATTTCCCTATGATTGGAGCACATCATGAATAGGTGTTACCAAGTTGATCATAGTTGGAAAGTTAATGCCTTCATGGTTGATGATGCATTGGCTGAAACCGGTGTTTTAAGGTAACTTCAATCTTCTTATTTTATAGTAAAACTTGTATTTATTACAAAACAAAAATTCTTGAAATGAATTGAATGTGGAAGGAAAATCACAAGGTGCAATTTTATCTTGTGCGTTTGGCATGTACGTCGAGCATTGCTAAAAAATTTGAATCAATTGGCCAATAGTCCAGAAATAGCAAAGGAGATGTTTAGTGATTTGGGTTTTAAATATGAATTATTGTTCTAGTGTTGAAGTGAGGAATGCAATTAATGATTTTTTCAACAAATTTTAATTAGGAGACATTCCTAGACTATTTGCACAAGAATTGGGTTGCTAGTGACAAGATTTGTATGTTGACAAACTCTTTCTTACATTTCTCTTTTTGGTTTTCATATGGATGAAATATCTTCATTAACCCAACTTTTCTGCAATTAGGGATGTGCATAAAAGGTTGTCACGATTTCCCCTGTGCAAATCAAGAGACTAACAATGTTGTGGAGTCATAACAATGTAAACTTTGAAACATGAACTATAAACTCAAAACGAGAACTCTGGCCAAAAAACTCCGTAAAAACATAAAAAATGGTGCTAAAAACGAAAAGTGTTAATGTTGGAATAACACCTCCTTTTTTCTAGAGTAATTTTCAATATGTTTTAAAAATGGTGGTGAAAACCAATTTTTTGTGCAAAATTGTCCAAAACACATCATCAAAACGAAGTGTTGATGTTCGAATAACACCCTTTTTATCAATGATAAATTTTGTGCAAAAAACACTCTCAAAACGAAAAGTGTTTATGTTGGGATAACATTTTTTTTTTCAAGGGTAAAATTTGAACATTTAAAAATAATAACCTAAAATATTTTATTACGACCCGGAAAAACATTAAAATTTCAAAAAAATAATAAGAACATAAAATAAAATTAAAGAATTAAAACAATGAAAAAACACAAAAACAAAAAAAGTTAAAAGAAATAACAAAACATAAATTAAAATATATACTAAAAACAAAACATAAAATAAAAAACAAGAACAAAAAAATCAAATATAAAAAAATAAAAAATAAAAATAAAATAAGATTTCAATCATAAAAATGTTAAAAAAACAAACAAACAAACAAAAAAAATTAACTTATAAAAGATAAGAATTAAAAAACTAAAAAGAAACTTAAAAATTATAAACAAATAAATAGTAAAAAAAAAAAATTAAGTAGGTAAAAAAAAAAAAAAAACAAAACAAAACATTAAAAAAAAAACTAAAAAAAAAAATGAAAATTAAAAACAAACTAGATTTTTAAAAAATAGAAAATTAACAAAAAAAAATTTAAGCTACTAAAATTAAGATTAAAATGTTGATTACTTAAAAAACAAATATGAAAATATATATAAAAAAGACAAAAAATAAAATAAATAATGCTAAAAACAAAAATTATCTCATAAACCATAAAAGAATTTAGATAAAATAAATAAATAAAAATTTAAAAATTTATATATATATAAAATTAAGTAAGTAAAAATAGAAAAATAAAAAACATTAAAAAAAACTAGGAAAAAAAATAATAATAAAACAATCTAGATTTTTAAAAATAGAAAATTAATAACAACAAAAATAAAAATAAAAAAGCTAATAAAATTAATATTTAAGACATTTAAAAAAAATAAACTCCAAAAAAAAAAATTGAAAATTTTAAAAATATATATGTCTATAATAAAAAAAAAACAACAACAACAACACACACCATTTAAAGTTTATAAAGAAATATGTATTTTTTTATTCAAAAATAAATAAATAAAATTATAATAAAAATAAATAAATAAATTATTATTATTATATATATATATATATATATATATATATATATTTTACTTAAAAAAAATATGTTTTAAATTTTTTTTAATTATTAAAATTTTTTTTTAAACAAATATATATATATATATATTCAAGCACATTTTTTTATTTAAAATAAAATATTATATATATTACCTCGCCGCCCATGGTGGCGCAGTACTGGGTGGAGGGTCTGCATGTAGGCCCTCCGCCCAGCACCGTGCCACCATGGGCGGCGAGGTATATATATATATATATATATATATATATATATATATATATAGATATAGATATATATATAGTAAATAAAAAAAAATTTAAAATTATTAATTATTATTATTATCATTATTTTAAATAAAAAAAATTGTTAAAAAAACAAAAATGTTTAATTTTTTTTAATATATTTTTTTAATTAAAAAAAATGGTTAAAAATAAATAAAAATAAAAATTATTATTAATTTTTTTATTTTTCAAATAAAAAATGTAAGATGAAAAATACATATTTCTTTAAACTTTAAATGTTTTTTAAATTTTTTTATTTGAAAAGACATATATTTAATATATATATATATATTAAATTTGAGTTTTTTTTTTTTATTTTTTAATTTTTATAAATCTAGTTTGTTTTTAATTTTTATTTTCCTAATTTTTGTTATATATATATTTTACTTACTTACTTAATTTTATAATAATTTTATTATTATTATTTTTATTTTATTTTATTTTATGTTTATTTTTTTTTCCAAATTCTTTTATGGTTTATGAAATTATTTTATTTTATTTTTTGTCTTTATATATATATATATTTATATTTTTTTTTTTTAAGTAATAAACATTTAAAAATAAATAAATAAATAAAACAATTTGAAAATTCGTTAAGTAATCATAATTTAAGAAAAAAATGGACATAATAAATTTTAAAGTGTGAAAAATAAGTCCTCTAAAACAAAGGTATGTTGTATCAACACGTTTCAAAATCAGCACCACTTTTGAAAATTGGGTCACGTTTTTACTACCCCTACGAAACGGGTAATCATATCAGTTATTTAAAGTGCCAAAAACTATGCTCTAAAAAAAGTATGTGTGTTCTGCATTGCCCCTTTTCAAATCGGGTCAATTTTTTGCTATCTCTACGAAACGGGTAATAATATCAGTCCCTATTTCAAAGTTTACATTGTTTCATATCGCTGTTACCTAAAGACACTTGCTATTTAATAGAAGAAAGAAATGTGCTCATAGGATGGATTGGTTGATATATGTTCTTCTAACAAATGTTGAACCTTGTTATCGGTTTAAGGAAATTCTAAAAAAGGAAGGATTTTTGAATAATTACAGGAAAGAGAAACAATTTGAATCATCAATGGAAAATGAAAAAGAATTTTAGATAGTGATTGTAGCCCTCATGAGAAAATGTCTCATGCTTTTTGGGTGAGGAGTCAATCTAAACCTAATAAGAAATATCTTATCACTTTTCATTGCACAAATTTCTTAACTTGTGATTGCCGATGGTCTATTCGTGGCAACATTTGCAAGCATGTCATAAAGGTGGGTTGGTTGTCTTCCCGTTCAATGGCTTCAAACCAATTACTAAATCATCAAACAACAACGGATTCATAAAATATGACCCTACCGAGATAAATATAGAGGGAATATCAGATCTTGGTGAATATGCAAACACATTTTCCATGGATAGTCACAATGTTGATGTAAATGTTGAAGAACTTAAGTTGACCAAAGATGAGTTATTTGGCTACATAAACCTGGTTCGAAAAAATCCTCTTGAAACTTTGACCAAGATTGAACATTTGATTACTTTGGTTAAAAAAATGTTGGATGACGCCAACAATCTTCATATTATGGATTATGAATTCATGTGTGGGTTGGGTGTTTTTGAGTCATCTTTGAAGAGGAAGAAGAGTTTCCTGAGCCCCAAAAAGAAAAGAAAAATAAGCAAATGAAATGAAAGATTGGAAATTGACCTGAATATCGCTGTAGATGAAGTTGAACCATTTGAGTTTGAAAAACTCAACAATCGAGTTCGCCCTTGCTCCAACAATGCATTGATTTCCAGGTTTGTTGTGCTACATTTGTTTTCAATTTGATTTTAATGTTTAATAGTGTATTACATGCATTTAATGTATTATTGTTTTGTTGAATATGTTCATGTATTTTTATAGGTGGTGAGGATATTTTTGATGATTTGAGAAAATTGTTTGAATTGTCATTTAAGGTCAGTTAATAACTCCATGCATTTACACTCAATCTTTCAATACATCGCTTATTTTGTATGTTATGGAAGATAACTTTATGGTGTTATTCCATACTTGTATTATTCTTGCATACATCAGCGTCTAATCATGAATATGATATATAAATTGGAATAAAAACAACAGAAATGTAAGAAAATTTATAGCCGAAATGTAACGAAATTATAACAGAACATGTAAACATAATTTTACTAGTTTTTTATAACTGCTCAATGCTAATGGGGATACGTTATTGGAAAATAATATATGTTACAACATCAAAGTTTATGTGTTTGCTGACTATTAGTTTCCGCACCAGTGGTAATGAGTGTCAGCAATGGTGAGCCATGTGTTAGTAACAGTGATCCAGTGTGTCAGCAACGTGAGTGGGATAATGTCAGCAAGAAGACATAGGTCACTCTGAATTTGAGGATGAAGGGGAATTTTCATGAATATTGTTGATACAATAATCAATATGTCCTGCTTCACCAAGATGAAGATACCCTCGTGTTTCCATAATAACATTCCAACATTCAAGTTTTTTTTCTTAGGGTATAGGACATTTTATATATCCTTGTTGGCATCCAGATCATTGGATAATGAAATCTAAGATCAATCCAATTATTCTCACACTATTCCATGGAAATAATATATTGAGGAACCCTTGTTAAGGCTATCTTTAAGTTTAGGTAGTTAAATGGATATTTATTTCGATTTTTTTTCCCGAAGCATCCCAACATGCTTTAGATCCTTCTTGTGCGACAATATCTAGTATTTGAATCTGGGTTCCGCAATATGCAATGGTTTGTTGCCTATTCCTAGCGATATTCTCTGCTTCCTCTGACAAACTGGGAAACTGTTGATGTTCTTTTATCACCTCTTCATGTATTTCATATTCTCCTCTAACCCACAAAATGCTCTTGAAATTATGTTTAAAAATGTTAAGAGCTTCCACTCAACTAGCCTGATTTCTCAAATATGATATAAAGACTCTCAATTGGGCATCCCCTACATAAGGGTTGGGATTCCATTTTTTTCATAATACAACAAAAAATTGTGTTGGTACAATTCATAGAACAAGTCTTTTTCTAGATTCATATAGGCCATGTATGCTTCTATGATTATTATTGATGATAGCATTCTTTTTAAACATCATAAATCTTTCTACCAAGTACACGTTGTAATTGGTTGAAGGAGCCTTGCAACTAAGCACACCATCCATTATATGTTCGAGTTGTTTCTTATTATTCTCCATCTTGGACACCTTGCTTTGTAGCTTCTAGCCACAGTGTTTTTATATTTCCCTTCGAATTTGTTTATATATTCTTCCCAAGTCTTGCAAAGGTCATGAATTAAGTTTTCATGGAAATGGAAAGGTATTAGTTTTCCCTTATAAGAGCATATACACAGGGATAATTTATCCTTTGGTTCCTCATCCTCTATTTGGACAACAATGTCTTTGGCCAATTTGATCTATGGTTCCTTTATTTGAACAGTAGTGTCTATGGTCAGTTTCATCTTTGGTTCCTGGTCCTCTGTTTGGATAGTTGTTTCTTTTATCAGTTTCATCTATGGTTCCTATTCCTATGTTTGTACAGTTGTTTCTTTTGTCAGTTTCATCTCTCGTTCTTGTTCCCCTGTTTGCAAAGTTGTTCCTTTGGCCAATTTCATCTCTAGTTTCTAGTCCTCCGTTTTCACAACAATGTCATCAATCTGTTTTTTTCCAACGGGTATCTTTTGTTGGACCCCTAGAGAAGGTATATCTATGACACCAATGGGTAGGGACTTTGCAACTTGGTCCAAGCAATTTAATCTTTCAAAACTTTCTTTTTGTCTGAGCTCATTTGTTAGGGTTTTAACTTTGTTTTGTAGTTTCTTATTCTTCATCTAGAGAATCCTATTCTTCCTTAATAATGAAATATACAGAGGAAGATTTGAAGGGGTACTTATTGTTTCAAAGTGATACTTTGTTAATTCTAGTCATGTAGTTGTCAATTCTGGTTATGTAGTTGTCAATTATGGTGGTGTTGTCAATTTTGGTGCAGTTTACAATTATGGTGGTGCAATTGTCAATTCTGGTGGTGCATTTTCTTGGGGAGCTATTGCTTGTCCCTCTTCATCATCCCCATTCAAAATTGAAATTGAGGAAAAGGCCACCTGTTCCATACCATTCGGCTACTCCTTTTATATAGTCATAGTCAGAATCAGGAGAGGGGACCTTCTCAACTTGTTCTTTTGTGTCAGCAAGGTGGCCTAATCTTTGTTTCATGAATCCTTGTTTCATGCATCCTCGCTCCATGACTCCTTCTTCCATCAATAAAACTTGTGGATGCTCTTGCTCTTTTGTTATTTCTTCTATAACAATGGGGAGGGTTTCAGCAACTGGAGTAACACGACATCACTTTCTCCTCTTCTACTTCGCTTTTGGCACCACTATCGATTGATTCGTGTATCCTCTCAATCTTCTGGTGGCAGGTTTACTCCCCAATATTTCTACTTCATCATCATCATCTTGTTCGTCTTCTCTCTGTGAGGATTTAGCAGTAGAAGCCTTAAAAACCCTCGTAGTTTGAACACTAGACGACTCGGTTGCCATATGGAAAGGTTCTGTGGGAATTTCTGCATCTGGGATGTCATGGGGCATAGTTGCAACTACTAGGGCATCCTTTGGCAGGTAGCAGCTGCTAGGGCATCCTCTGGCAGGGTAGCAACTTCAGCATGCAGTGGCCTTCCAACTAGTTCATCCCAAGTTCTCCTTTCCCTGTGTAGTGCATTGACTACCAAACATTTAATGAAGCAATGGTGGGATGTGAATTTGAATGATTGCTTTGATTTTTGCACCGATTAGGCCATATTCTCTAGGGTTTTTACAAGAAGCAAAGGAATGTTAACCAACCTTCCATGATGTAAGTGGTCTAACAATTGGAGGTGCTAGTAATAAATAATGACATACCTTCCTTCACACATGAAATATCTCTAGACAAGGAATGCAACATCATTCCAGGGTTGTGGTAATGCCCTCCTGTCAAACCCTATGCGTATCTTCTGCAGTTGTTCACCTACCTCAAGGAATTGCCACACAACATCAAGTTGGGGTTTTCGGGGTGCAAACCCCTTTTTTCCCATTTGGGGTAACCCTATCGCTTCCACAATTTATTATTTTATTACGTGCACCGCTATCCCTTCTACCTCATATCTACACTCCTTGTAATGCATGGAAAATTCTAGGGCTATGTTGTTGTCATACACCTGCAACATGCGAATATACTCCAAATAGTCGACATGTTCAAAAAATGGTCTAACGCGTGGAAATTTATTTAGCAATACTTCAGCAAGTTCTTTGCGAACTCTTGCGGCTCCCATCTTTAGTCAAAGTTCAGAGTGGCTATGGTTTTGTTTGGAAAGTGCAACGGTTTGAATGTTGGAGAATGACAAACAATGGAAGAGCTGAGGGTAAGCATGTAACAATCAATCCAGTAATGATGTAATCACGTGGATTCGTCTATTGTGGCATCCATTTGACATAAATTGTTCATTTTTTCCATGAACAAGGTAGATTTCCCTTGTACATAGTTAGGTGTTGCCACAACGATGACCATTGGAATGGAAGGGCGAGCTATCATCCATTTGGCACCAACCGTTGGTTTTTCTCGTGATCACGAGAGATTTCTATTGTACACAGTCAGACGTTTCCGCAAAAGTGACCAATGGAATGGGAAGGCATGTTGTCGACCATTTGGCATCCATCGTTTCTTGTTGATGTGATCAGGTGAGATTCCCCTTGTACGCAATCAAGAGTTGCCGCAACCGATGCAATTGATTTTGGACAACCCTGATTTTCCATCATAATAATTTAAAGTTTGATTTTGTGCAATTTTGTGGGCCCATGCACCATTTCACTGACTCCTTAAATCACTTGGCTTAAAAGGTATTGGTTACAATTTATTAATTATCCTTCAT
This sequence comes from Pinus tabuliformis, assembly GCA_031772625.1. Lineage (NCBI taxonomy): Eukaryota > Viridiplantae > Streptophyta > Pinopsida > Pinales > Pinaceae > Pinus > Pinus tabuliformis. The sequence goes on from CM062816.1 coordinate 473,964,621, forward strand.
TGATTTGCAGGTTGTTCATATTATTTTCACTGTTTTGCAGGCTTAGCTATTATTGTTGTCATGTATGTCAGAACGTGCTTCAAGTCAAAACACCTGATCTTGTGGCTGAAGATGTTGATAATGGAGAAATTTACAGTAATTGAATGGTTTGTTTGGATATTTATGCAATTTTATCCTTTAAATGAGGTTGGATCTATGAATTGGAAAAATGCAAGCTATCACAATTGAATTTTGCATTTAATCATTTGCACTGGGCAAATAATGATTGATCTATAAACTATCTTGGTTGGCTTGTAACCAAAGGCATCTCACATAATTTGTTATGTTAGGGGCTTATTTAAAAATTCGAGCTCATTAGACTTTATTAGAGACCTGTATAAATTTTGCATGTGCTACTTCTGGATAATGAATTAATGAATGTTCCTAGAAGCTGGAAATGTGAAGAGCTATTGAAGGCATTCTAAGGTCTCATTTTGTAACATCTTTTAGAGTCCTCATTATTTGATAATAAAAATATTTATTTTGTTGTTCATTTTTGGGTTTTGTTTAAAGTGATCTTAATTGATAAAATAACATTTCTAAAAGGAAATATTGATTCTCCCCCCACCCTTCTTAGTGTTTCCAAAAAATAGACAAAACTGAACTATAATGAAAATGGCACAACTCAACTGAAATGAACTCTTAAACACAACTTTATTGAAATGAAATGAAATGAACTGTTAGACACAACTGAACTGAAATGAAATGAATTGACAGTATTTCCAAAAGATGGCATTGACTGAAAAATACCTTATTTACATACATGTTGTGTTGAGATATAAAAAAAGTACCAAAAAATAAAGTGAGCCCATCTATAAAAAACAAAGCTGACATAAACACATAAAATATGATGGACATGATGGTTATTTATGTTGTTACAATATTTCACAAGAAATAAGAACACCATAATAGGACTCCTACCATAATAACCCACATAACAAATACAAGAACAATCCATTCATTAACACACCACGTATATCGATGCTTGTCAATGACAATTGGTGGAGCACATGCTTGCTCCCACACATATATTTCACATTCGCATCCATTGGATGTTGCTTCAATGAGTATATCATCAACAACCCTTTGGAAATCTCATTGGTAAGCTATGTTAAAGCTTTGAAATTGTGCAACAATGCTTTTTGCTTGCTTGTGTAGGGGTTTCAAATTTTATTTTTTGACTTGGTGTATTCCAATCAGTTGATTGGTTATCAATTCTGAATTGGTGTAAGTGACAATGTCACTTGCACCATAATTCCTTGCTTCTCTTGACCCATCAGCCAGGGCAAGCTAATAGGCTTCATTGTTTGTGGTTTCCCTAGGAATATATCTACTATTTTGATATAATTGGATTAATGCTTCATTATGAAACAAAAAACCAAACAATGTCTAGCTTGGGTTTGGATGGCACCAAACCTCGACAATCAATGTCCACTTCTTCCATTTGCAAATGAATAAAACAATTAAATGAAAAAAAAATAATTTAATGAAATATTGTTAGATTGTTAAAACAAGGTTGCAAAAACGCACTGTTACAGTGGAAACAACTCATTGTTACAGTGGAAGAAACTCACTTTTACAGTGGCTCCCTGTTACAGTAGCGGAAACTCACTGTAATAGGGAGTTGTTGTCACTGTAACAGTGAGTTGCGGAAACTGTAATAGTGAGTTTCCCTATTACCCACACACATTAGGATAATAGACACTATAATAGTGAGTAATAGAACAACACCACTATCACTTTATCAATAAACCAAAGCTAAAAAAATAACCACCTCATTTTTTTCATTCTAAGCTTGATGATATTTATATTGGTAAAGTAGAATATAGTGAAGATGAAGTGTGACCTTCCTTGAGGGAAACAAAGACCACAAAGAGTAAAAAAGTAATGTTTATCTTGCATGTTTACCAAGTAGTGTCCTTTACATCTATAACCTTATTAGTAATATTGTGTATATATATTTTTAAAAGAAACATAAAATATAATTGACATATAAACTGTTATACAAACTATTTCAAACGTTTTATCCATTAGAAACAATTTATGAAGAATTTCTCATTATTGATGATCTATTTCCTCCATAGTATGTGCTATGAACAATTTGTTCAACAAATTTTCTTTGTGAGATTGAAAATTTTGGTAACCTTGGATTGAGGGAACCCGATGTTCAAAATCAAGTCCCTCAATTCTACTTCAATATGTTGACTGGAGAAATTAGTCATTTTATACCTAACCAAGTTTTTAGTATGGGGAATGTCTTCCTTGATAACAATATATAAATAATAGTAACCTTGGATTGAGGGAACCCAATTTTCAAAATCGAGTCCCCCAATTCTACTTCAATATGATGATTGGAGAAATTATTCATTTTATACCTAACCGAGTTTTAAGTATGGGAAATGTCTTCCTTGATAGCAGTATATAAATAATAGTGTTAATTAGATGTCCCATTCATGGCATCACAATCATACATGATGTAATGAGGGATATTCTAGTGTAGGGGATCATTGGGAGCTGTTTTGGTCACTTGTTTGAGCTTGCATTTATTGGGATCATAATTCATTCCTAGAGTTCAAAATTTCAATTTGAGGACATTGGATAAGAGCTACAGAGGGGAGGTGACAATGAGGGACAAATACAATGCTTGGGGGATGGCGTGGAGCCAAGATGATAGTTACCTAGTTAGAGAGAAACAAAACGAAAGAGGCCTCTTAGATTGACAATTGAATTTCCCTAATTGTAGTTTGGATTTTCTTACCCAAGTTTGTTGTTGAGCCAAACTAGATGACAAGACAATGAAAATGAATAAACCAACAATAAAATTAAAGTAAACTAGATGAAACAAACTTGGAAGAAATACCAAAGAATTCATGAAGCCCACCATTCTTTATTCCTCTATGCATAATTTTTTGCTTGATGAATGAACCATTTAAAAATATGCCACTTTTTGAGGCATGATGGTTCATGTGATGGGATTAATGGTCGAATCATACCATATAAGAATCAAATGGAAGATACATGCAACAAAATTTCTCACTCTAAACAACATCCAAAACCCTGTTTATTGTATGATGCAGTCCACATGGACATGTTGTCTTGTTTAGTTTGGGGCTTGTGACACCTCATTTGATAAAGTTATGACTACTACATTATTGTAATTATAAAATTTAATTAAAAGCTAATAATAATTGAGTCAAGGTGTGCTGCCCAGTATGGGGGCAATGTTGTAATGGTGTAAGTGTGTGTTTGCAAACATTTACATGACTCAATTAACATAAATAAAATGAGTGACAAACGAACGGTGTCCAACAAATTACAAACAATGGTGACAAATGAGTTGCCACAACAATGACCAGTGAGTTGCCGCAATGGTGACTCAGATAACTGTCATTGCAGCAACTCACTGGTCGTTGTTGCGGAAACTCACTTATCATTAGTGCAGCGACTCACTTGAACAACATCCCGGAGGAAAAATAATGCAGATAATTGCAGATAATTTGTAGAAATAATGCAGATAATTGCAAATAATTACAAAGAATTTGTAAAAAAATAGTAAATTTACTTTTGCAAATGGTAACCCTGTCTTGCTCAACAAAGGATAAATTCACACGACAGCTTCTGGGGCTTCTAGGGCACGGGATCGGTGATCGTTAGCTTTGAAATTCTGCACCTGTTTCCTCTCTGAAATTCTACACCTATTTCCCCTCTGAAATTCTACACATGTTTCCTCTCTGAAACCGGCAACAAATCAACGCAGCTCGGACGAGTTCCTGAAAATATTGCCCCAAGGAATTCAGTATCCTAGAGATAAATTATCAGTGACTACAAGAACAATACATAAATTGCGTACTAGAAAATGGACGAAGGATTCAGGAAATGGCACTCGACGGAATGAGAAGTAGAGTTCCTAAATAGCACTCGACAGAGTGAGAAGCGGAGTTCTTGAAACCCATTTATCATAAATAAAACTGTGGGATAACGTGTCATCCCCGTAAAAACTAGCCCATAAGAAACTCAAGTAACGTTTAGAAGAAATGTTCAAGAGATATCAACTAGGAAGACTTAGAAAATAGGACTCACCCAAAATGTTTTGGGACAATACTTTCCCGGAAGAAATAGGCGGGACGCACTTGGATTTATTTGCGGGAAAATTACATGGTGGTGGGAGGAACATGTTTCAGGTTGAGCTTTTTCTCGATAAAGACAAGCGAAGTGCTAAAGACATATACAACAAGCTTCCATAAACAGAGCGAGATTTGGATAATAAAATACTGGTTACAAGCCGCATGGAGATGGGTGATCCCATCCAAACTCATTTTATTTTGGCTGGCTGGCATTACATAGCATGGTTTTTACTAGGGTTTTCACTTGGGATATTCTAAGGTGCAGGGGATTCCATGGCCTGGGCATTTTTCCTCCCTGTTGGAACCACAACGAAGAGATTGACCACCTCTTGCTGTGTTGCCCCTTTGCCAAGGAAGTTTGGGCTGGTGTAATGGACTGCTTGTCTCTGGGTCCACCAGGTCAACAGCAAACTCTGCATTCTTTCCTATGTTTCTGGCTCAGTAAAGGCAATAAGTTTCATGCATTACCCTTCTACATCATTGGGTCTCTGTGGCACAGTAGAAATTCTTATATTTTTTAACAAAAATCGCTGGTGATTTGGGAGGTTATCATGAAGGTTGTTAATTATTTTTCAGAGACCGGTCCCATTAGGAGACAAATAAAGAAGAGAAAGATAACAATAAAAAAATTGAAGGGTAAATATCCAATTGGTCTATTCGATGGGGCAAGCCAACGAAGGAGTTGTGGATGTGGAGTAGTCATCATTCTAGAACCTGGGAGACTATATCACTTCTGGTGGAAGGGAGGACAGGGCACTAACAACAGAGCCAAGATCATAGCACTATGGGGTGCTCTTCAGTTTGCAAAATGGTTAAGACATGAAGAAATTTACATTCATAGAGATATCAAAAGCATCATAGGATCACTCCTCTTTCAACCCTCCTATCCTCTCCAATTGAATGGGGCATATTAGGAGATTGGCTACCAACTTTCAGAACATTACATTCACCCACATCTATAGAGAGCAAAATCAAGTGATAGGGCTCCTAATAGAAACCATACATCTTCACTCTTTTCTTCAGCCATATTACAGGCTAAAAACAAATTATTTTGGCTGATATTTTCTTTAGTGAAATTTGCACTAGTTCTATTACTCATATCATGCTGCTTCTTCCTACATTCATTTGCATAATGCCCATATTTTTTAGAATAGTGACATTGGACATTGGATTTATCATACCTTTGTTCTTGAGCATGATGTTGTCCACTTTGTTGGCTGCTGCCTTGGCCTTCGTTCTGATTTGGATTGCTTCCTCTTCCTTGAGCATTTTCTGGACTGTTTCTTCCACCTCTTTTTTGGCTTCTACCTTTTCCTCTCTTGTTTCCTCTGCCTTGACCTCTTCCTCTTCCAAAGAACATCTGGGTCTTAAAGGCATGCTCTAGAGATGAGTTTTCATTTCTACTCAATCTCTACTCATGTGTTATCAGTGATGCATGTAGTTCATCAACTGAAAAGTTTGTGAGATCCTTTGTCTCTTCTATGGTGGTGACAATCACATCAAACCTTGAGGGTAGGATCCTCAATAGTTTCTTCACAATCCTCCTTTCTTCAAGAATCTTTCCATGAGACCTTATCTATGTGACTAGACCAATCACATGTGTGAATAATGAGTCAATATTATCTGACTCCTTCATGCAGAGAGTCTTAAAATCTCTCCTCAGCAACTGTAGTTTTGCTCTCTTCACTTTCTCCATGCCTTGATAGGCTATCTTGAGAGTTTGTCATGCTTCTTTGGATCTCTTAGTTGTTGCTATCCTTGGAAACACACTCTCATGCACTGCTTGATACAAAAAGTAGAGGGCTTTAGAATCCTTCCTCTTATTGCTCTTCAACAGATCTTTCTCTGCCTGAGTTAAATTATTAAACACATTTTCATCTGCTGGTTCTTCAAAACCATCCTCAACAAATTCCCATAAGTCTTGGGATGCAAGCAAAGCTCTCATAGTTATTGCCCAGTAGTCATAGTTTTTTCCATTAAATTGTGGGAGCTGAGTATTACAGATACCATTTCTAGTGCTGGCTCCAGCCATTTTTTCACTCTTAACTATGCTTCAAAATACTTGATTGTGTATTTAAAATAGTTGATTGTCCTCAACGGTAACACAAAAACTAACTTGAGAAATACCTTAGATTCTTTCTTGACTGAGTCTTCACTCTGCTGGAGAAGCTACTGCAGCAAAAAATCCTTCCTTCAACTTCTTTGACACCTTCAAAGAGCCTGGACAAGCTCCGATACCATGTTGGGAATTTATGATAATTCCAAACAAAATGAACAGAGAATAATGCTCTGTTTTTAACACAGGAAACAATTTTTTTTCACACACACAAATAAAACTTTGTATTCATTAATAAGATTGCTGTTACAAAATTCTTCCTCTGACAGAGGGATTCTTCTAAATAAAACTGGAAAACTTTTTACCAACAAATGAAGCCCAAATCCTTAATCAACTGGAGCCCTCTGCCTCTGCACTGTTGTGCATTACCCAAAAAAAAAAACACTCTGTCTCAGCTTGCAAATTTACACTGCCTGTGTGTAAAAACAATTTTCTTTTTACTTCTTACATACGCGCTGCTGCGTATTGAGTTTCATCCTTAACAAAAAAAAATTACATTCGCGCTTACATATTCAACAAAAAAAAAAAACTTGACTTTTACCTTTTACTTGTCCCATACTCCCGTGAATTAAAAAAAAAAATAATAAAATAAAAAATTTCACCTACATTTACCAACCGAAATAAATTACATTAATCACTTTAGCATGGCAATATGTTTTTTTTATTATTAATCGTGGATTTTACTCCACGTTAATCGCATGGTGGTCAGCCAATATCGCACGGACTCGTTTACTGATCTTTACGCACTGGGGAAGTTGTTTTGACAAAAACCGCTCAAACACGTGTCAGCCAGTGAGAGTGCTCGCTGCCCTCGGAGGAAAAACCACCTTTTCGTGAAAAGTGGTGCGGAAAACTCATGACGGTTTTCAAACAATGCTGCAGTTGAAAGTACCATTTCAACAAAAATGTTGTCACGCTCCAATAGATGTTCCCCTACTGAGAGATTATACGCTTCTTCAACAGTAAACTTGCCAATGGGCCTGTGACCCCATCTCAGATTGCCTTCCCCTTGGTTTTGTCTTGATTTTCCTTTCCGTCAACTCCTTAAGTTTTTCCCATGGATATTCCCTAGAGCCCCTCCCCCAATCCTCTTGAGACTTCCACGATATCTAAAGGGAGACAACCTAGCCCTCGGTCCAGAATTATGCCACCTTTGTCCCACCTCTCTCAGTGAAATATTTTAGCTCCTCCAAGCCCTGTCTTGCGTCAAGATTTTGCATCTGTTTCCATGATTCCTCTTAGAAGTGAGCATACTTCCCATCCCTAATTTCCCAAAATGAATGATCCTTACTCAAATCCCTATTAGCTTACACCCACAACCATAGTGGTGGTTTTGATCTAAATTCCTTGTCCTAAAGACAAGCTACTTGTGAAGCCTGCCCTGAGTACTTTCTGGTCTAGCTCTGATTCCAAAGCTCATTTCCACCCTGAACCCACCTCCACCACAATTTTGTGCCTAGAGTTTCACTTAATATTCCAGGATCTCGCAGCCCCAATCCACCTACCTTTTTCAGAAGACACAACCTTTCCTAAGCCATTAAGGCCCATTTCTTGGCTTTATTGGCACCTTGCCACAAGAAGCTTTTATAGCTTGCTATGATGTCCTTGGAGACTCCTTTCGGAAGAGGCATCACTATCATCTGATATAAAGGAATAGCTTGCAATACCAACTTCATGAGCGTTGAAGATTTAAAGCATGGAAATCCCAATTGTTGATCTTTTGGGCTAATTTATCCATAATCCCTTTCTAGCAAGACACCCTACTTAAATTCATAGCCAATGGCACTCCCAGGTATTTCTATGGAAGAGAAGGCATTCTGAACTCTATGGACCTTGCCAAGTGACGTTGAACTGGATCTTTGCAATTGAAGAAAAAATGTATGATTTCTCTTTATTCACCAAAGTGCCAAAGGCTTCCGAAAAAGTTTCCAGCAAGGTGCATATTTCCTTTGCCTCCCTAAGAGTAGGTTGACAAAAAGGACAAACATCATCAATGAATGGTTGATGTGTTATGGGGAGGTTGTCCCCATAAAGCCTCAAACCTTTGAGCCTTCCTTTTACACATGATTCCTTAAGAAACCTTCCCAAGCCTTCAACTACTAAGATAAACAAAAAAGGTGACAATGGATCCCCTTGACGAAGACCCCTCACTAGAGTAAAGGTTTTAGAAAGCGATCTGTTAATTAAAATCTAGAAGAAAGGTGAGGAAACCAACGAAATAACCTAACCCATTACTAAGAGAAGCCAAATGCATCAAGAACTTGGAAAAGGTATTCCTAGCTTAGTTTATCATAGGATTTCGACAAATCTAACTCAGTAAGGATACCTGGTTTCTTACCTACTTTGAGTGAACACATGATCTCTTAGGTGGCTATAATACCATTAGAGATCTAATAACCTTCAACAAAACCGGTTTGTTCAAGCCCATTGAGCTCATTTAACCACTGTTTCAACTGATTTACCATAATCAACAAGATTATCTTATAAATAACTTTGCATAGGGATATTGGTCTAAATCCTCCAAGATCTTCCATTTTTTCAACTTTAGGGATAAGCGAGGAAGGTTGCATTGAGCCTCTCCAAATTTTTTAAGATTTCGTAGACCCCTCAACAACTTCCCTCACTTCCTCCCCTCGAATGTCCCAACCAGCTTTAAAGAAATTTGTTGTAAAGCCATCCGAACCTGGAGCTTTATTCCTCTCCATTGTATCCACCATGTCCTTCACTTCCTTCAAAGAAATTTCTCACATTAAGGCTTCATTTTTCTGACTATTCACCACCTTTGGAATACAGGCGACAATTCTATTAATGGCTTGATACTTGTATGTTGGAGGCTCTTCCAATAAATCTTTGTAGAAGTCCAACAATTCTGACTCGATCTCTTCATGTGAGAGCTTTCTTTGTCCATCATCGCCATATATATATATTCTTGTCCATCATCGCCATATATATATATATATATATATATATATATATATATATCCATTTCTCCCTTCTGTTGAATTCATATCTCAATATCTTTCTCAGTTGGCCAACGTCCCACGAATTTGCAAATGAAGGCCCGGTCCTTCATTTGCTTCCTATGCTCTACAAGGCTCTTAAGCGGGATGTCAACTTTTGGATTTTGCGCTGCTTTGGGTACACATTTACCCCTCAATTTCATTTTCCACTAAGCCCCAACACCGAGGTGTCCTTCGTAAAACTACTGCCTGCTCCATCTCCAGGTGCCCCACACCTCTTTGGGAGTTACCAATTACTACATTTTTGAAAGAGAGGTTCTCATCCCTCCCCTGGCGCGGATTCATCTTACCCCCTCAGCGCAGCTAAAGCAAAACAATCCTTCATAACAACCTACGAAAATTTGCAGCGACGACCCTGGCAGAAAAGCCTCTTCCCTCAAACCCTCGCATCAGAATTGTAGTTACCTGTTATTTGAGAAATTATAATTTTTGTTTAGATAATTTACTTTTCACAATAAAATTAAAATACGATAAAAACTTCAGAGTGTAACTATGGTTTAATTTTATAGATGGCTCAGTATTTTAAAATATCCCTTTGAAATGGAATTGAAAGCTTAAATAATTTGAATTTTTACACGATGGAGTCAAAGAGGTTTATTTTACAATTTAGTATGAGGGGATGTGTAAGTTTCTCTGTGAGTCTTTGACTTTTAAAATAAAAATTATTAAAAATTATTGAGCAGAAATGCTCATTTTACAATAGTATGAGGGAAATTAAAATTATAAATTATATTCTAAATAGAAAAATACTGTCTGCTATAATTAAAAAAAATGAATATACTGCAAAGTAATTAAAAGTAAAAATATGTGTGAATCAGAAAATACTTTTCAAAATTATTTCAACCAGATATTTAAATAAATTATTTGAAAATCTATGTTAACTAATTTATGTTGATATCAACTTCATATATATTTATATATAGAAAAATAAATAAATTTGTATGGTTAAATTTTTTGTTTGCTCTTATATATGTTATATTTAACATTCAAAAATACAATTTAAATTATGAAAATTAATATATTGTATTTTACCTCTAAAAAGTTTGCAGGTGAAGAAATTTGTCCTCATTTAGCATTCAAAAATACAATTTAAACAATAAAAAATAACATATTGTATTTTGTACTCCAAAAAAATTAACACTTGAAGAAATTGGATCCCTATCCAAAATCTAACCAAACCGTGTAGAATTGAAAACTATTCATATAACTTCACAATGTAACTATCATAGATGGATGCTGAGTATTTTAAAATAATCCCCTTGACACAGAATTCAAAGCCCAGATAAGCTACATTTAGCCAGAAAAAGCTGTTTCTGAACATAGGCATTTTTCTCAATATACAAGATAAAGTTCTCTTGGAGTACAGAAAGATTATTCGATAGTCATTTCAAATGCAGACTTGGAAATAACAACATATAAACAGTAATAAATATCATGCAGAACAAAATATTTTATATGAGAAACATTTTCCTCGATGCTATGCTGTATACTTCATTCCCAGCGGGTTTTGGCAATTTGAGTAACTGTGGGACCTAAGTTGAAGAAGACTGGCCAGAGGTACCCTTCTTTTTAGTTTGAAGCAGAAGAAGACTGGGGAGAGGGAGATGGCTGTAGCGGCGTCGTGTCAACAGGGAATGGAAATGGGGGGTTGTAATTTCAGAGGTTCCGTCTAGCATTTGGATGACCTCCCTCATTGAGGGACGGCGAGATGCATTGAACTGAATGCACCAGAGTGCAACCAAACTTAACCTTTTTGCTATTTCTTGATCTTCGTCTGACATGTTTCCTTTTCTCAGGTTTCCAATGTCACCCCTCTCCAACTGCTTAAAAGCCCACTCTGGATAATAGAACTTGCTCGGTCTACTTTCTCTATTATCAAAGTCAAAGTTATTCCTTCCTCCCACCATCTCCATAAGTAACATGCCATAACTATAAACATCAGATTTATCAGTAACAGGCCCATACATTCTGGACCACATCTCTGGGGCAGAGTAGCCTAGTGTTCCTCGGTTGGCTACGGAGATATGACTTTTCTCTCTATCAGATATTTTAGCTAGCCCAAAATCTGCCACTTTTGGCAAAAAATTGGCATCCAGAAGAACATTGTGGGGCTTTATATCACAATGTAAGATGCGATTGCTGCACTCTTCGTGAAGGTATGCAATACCCCGGGCCGTGCCAACTGCAATTGTATTCAATTGTTGCAAATTCAAGTCCTGCTCATGGTCTCCATGGATATATTTGTCCAAAGAACCATTAGCCATGTATTCATACACCAATGCTCTTTTGGATCCCTGGAAACAATAACCCAACAAGCGTACCAAATTGACATGATAGGTTGTCCCCACTGTAGCCACTTCCGCAATGAATTGTTGTTCGTTCTGTTTTGACTCGTCCAAAATCTTCACAGCTATAAGAGATCCACTAGGAATCTTCCCTTTAGAAACTGTTCCAAAACCTCCTTTGCCAATTTTGTGTGCCAAATTGTTGGTGTAAGATGTAATCTGACTATAAGAATATCTTGTGGGAACTTGTGAGGAATAATAATGCAAGAAATTCTCCACGGAAGGAGGTCTAGAATCGAGGGGTTCCATAAACGCTTGAATGTTCTGCTGCTCCATAACGGCAGTGCTCTTGTAACAACGAATCTGGCGACGGAACAATATGCAAGAAACGACTATTATGCTAAACACAGCACATATTGGAGAAACTATCTCTGCAACAAACAAGGTAATTAGAATATTGACTATAAAAATGGTGCGGTCTATCCAGACTACAATTTTATCTGGACCTTTTTTTCATTAAACTTAACAAACCAAATTAACCAAAATTCTAAAAACTTAACAAACCAAATTAACCAAAATTCTAAAAACTTAACAAACCAAAATTCAAGCCTGCAACCAAAATTCTAAAACTTAACCCCTGAAACAGAATTTCAAAAAAATTTACTAGATTTTCTGGAATTTCTATTATTTTCTTGGAGAAATTATTGCCTATTTAGACTACGCGATAAATCATAAGCAAGCTTAGCGAAGGGATGATTTTTGAAAGATAAACATTTACCTGCAATAGTTTTTTCAGATAACCCCCTCTTTCCAGATTGTGGTAGCGATTCATTTCCATATCGTGGCACCACTCCATTTGTCGTTGCTTTAGAAAAGGAAAGAGAAGCAATCAATATTAGTAAAGCAATAGGGATCGGTAAAGACAATACGGTCAATTAAATTGTTTAGACGATTCTCACCATCAGGGCAGTATTGGCGGTAAGCATTACTACGGCAAATGCAGTAACCGGAAGTGTAACATCTTCCCCCAGTTTTCTGACAAACATGACAAGCGTCCGATATAGACCATGTAATTTTGAATCCTTTTTGCTGGAGTACTTCAAAATTCTTATCGGCGCTGATGTTATAGCTTTTCTCTGTTGGAACGATTAGAGGGTAGCTCTCACATTCTGGAATTTGGAAGCCTACCTCAGGGACGAAGAAGCAATAGCGGTTGCTTTCCGTGCAATCGATCCACCTGAAATCAAATATGGCTGTAATGGCCACTGGCTTTTGTGTACAGTTCACAATTGTTCCGATCCTGTATCCCTGAGACAGACTGAACAATCCCGCTGATGAATCACTGGTACTTGTCCGATCACCGCCTATATTAACTTGGGCGATTTGAAGATTTCTTGTAGAGTAAGAGGATGGTGTGATATCTCCAACTACTCTGCAACTAAATCTGGTGAAGTCTATGAGAATGGTAAAGAGGATGGTATGATAGTCATGACACAAAGCATTTTGGCCGCAGGATCCGAAAGGATATTGGATGGTAGATTTTCCACAACTCGAAGGAGCGCAGTCTTCATAAGATGGAATAGGCTGGGCCTTAACTTGGAGGACGAAGGAGAAGGGGACAGAACTAAATGTAAAAAAAACCATAATAATAATGAGGATGAGAATTAAGATTGAGGAGCCCATTTCCCACGCCGAATGTAACAGACAGAAGAGATCACCAAACAACTGCGTTTAGTAGCGAATTGCAAAGAGAAAACACTGATGTGCAGAGGAAAGAAAGGAGAGGAGAATACGAGTTGCAGAGAGAAAATAGTGATGTGCAGAGGATATAGAAGAGGTTCTAATTGTTCCACAGGGAAGCAAAAAAAGCCAATGGATTGACTTGACTTCACCAACTCCAAATGGGAAAGATTCAAAGACGCCAATGGATTGACTTGACTTCACCAACTCCAAACTGAAAATCAAAAGTTTGATGCGAAGAGCAAAGGAGAGTATAAAACAAATCTCACCACCCATGGCAAGCTACAATTTCAATTGTCTTGAATTTGGATGGGTTGAATTTGGATGGGATGACCGTGAGGTTATTTAAATGTATAAGATAATATATAAAAGTAAAAGTAAGGAAAAGTAAGAAATTGGGAAAGATTCAAAGACGGCTATGGATTGACTTGATTTCACCAACTCCAAACTGAAAATGAAAAGTTTGATGTGAAGAGGATAGAAAGGAGAGTATAAAACAAATCTCACCACTCATGGCAAGCTACAATTTCAATTGTCTTGAATTTGGGATAGGATGACATATAAAGAATTATTGATTAAAATGAGGTTATTTAAATGTATAAGATAATTATATAAAAGTAAGGAAAAGTAAGAAATTGGGAAAGATTCGAAGACGACGATGGATTGACTTGACTTCACCAACTCCAAGCTGAAAATGAAAAGTTTAATGTGAACAGCATAGAAAGGAGAGCATAAAACAAATCTCACCACTCATGGGAAAAGTTTAATGTGAACAGCATAGAAAGGAGAGCATAAAACAAATCTCACCACTCATGGCAAGCTACAATTTCAATTGTCTTGAATTTGGGATGGGATGATATATAAAGAATTATTGATTAAAATGAGGTTATTTAAATGTATAAGATAATTATATAAAAGCAAGGAAAAGTAAGAAATTGGGAAAGATTCAAAGACGCCAATGGATTGACTTGACTTCACCAACTCCAAACTGAAAATGAAAAGTTTGATGTGAAGAGGATAGAAAGGAGAGTATAAAACAAATCTCACCACTCATGGCAAGCTACAATTTCAATTGTCTTGAATTTGGGATGGGATGACATATAAAGAATTATTGATTAAAATGAGGTTATTTAAAAGTATAAGATAATTATATAAAAATAAGGAAAAGTAAGAAATTGGGAAAGATTCAAAGACCCCCATGGATTGACTTGACTTCACCAACTCCAAACTGAAAATGAAAAGTTTGATGTGAAGAGAATAGAAAGGAGAGTATAAGACAAATCTCACCACTCATGGCAAGCTACAATTTCAATTGTCTTGAATTTGGGATGGGATGACATATAAAGAATATTGATTAAAATGAGGTTATTTAAATGTATAAGATAATTATATAAAAGTAAGGAAAAGTAAGAAATTGGGAAAGATTCAAAGACGCCAAGGGATTGACTTGACTTCACCGACTCCAAACTAAAAATGAAAAGTTTGATGTGAAGAGCATAGAAAGGAGAGTATAAAACAAATCTCACCACTCATGGCAAGCTACAATTTCAATTGTCTTGAATTTGGGATGGGATGACATATAAAGAATTATTGATTAAAATGAGGTTATTTAAATGTATAAGATAATTATATAAAAGTAAGGAAAAGTAAGAAATTGAGGAAAGCACCCAATAAATTTTTATCATTTAAGACTTTAATTTGGGTGAATGTCATGGTAAGTCACAATCTCAACTACTCAAACAAAAAATAATTGATTAAAATGAGGTTATTCAAATGTATGAAATCAGTGTAGTACGGATGTAACACATTTCTTCATATGCAAATTTTTTTAGAGTGCAAAATACAATGTATTATTTTTCATTGTTTAAATTGTATTTTTGAACACTAAATAAAGTATATATAAGATCAAATAAAATTGCAAACTTTTTTAAAGCTCAAAATACAATGTATTATTTTTCATTGTTTTCATTGTATTTTTTAATGTATAAGACCAAATAAAAATTTTAAACATCTAATGCACACAATTTTTTTACTTCTAATTATAGCCAATTTATTTTTATTTTTATATATATATATATATATATATATATATATATATATATATCTTATTTTAATAAAAATATTTGGCTCTGATGATGAACCATAATTGTTGGTTCAAAATAAGTTCGCCAAAAATTTCTCTTATGTGATTTCTATGAAAAGACTTTACTTAAAAATATATCTTTTAATTATAAATTTTATAATATAAATTAATAAATCTAAGACATATATAGATATATTATTTTTCAAAAAATTATTTAAATACAAATAAACACAATTATAAAAAATAAAATAATATGTATTATTCATTTTCTAAATTAAAAATAATAATAAAATTAAGCACTCCCTCCTAAATTGATTTAGCTTCAGTGTCTCAAAAAAACTTATTTTAACATCCACCAACTAAAAAAAATCAAATTTATGAACACTTGTAACCATATGACATATTAAGTTATTATTTAAGATTGGAATTTTAAAATGAGATAGTTAATCAAATTTGATTATTTAAATAATTTAATTATTTATTTTTAAAATTTTGAAAAACATAAAAATAATAAAAATAAATTATTATAATTAATTGATAGTGTGTAAAATTGCAAACGATTTTTCCCTGAGATTCTGTACCTATCACTGTATAAGTACACTCCTAAAATTTTAGGAGGTTTAAATAGGCAAAGCACCGACTATGCAATTTAAAAATAAAATAAAAATTGATTTCTTTTGTTTAATATTAATAATTAAATAATTATTTATAAATGAATTATAACTTATTTTCTTACATTTTTTTTTGCCTTTGAAAAAAAAGCGAAGAAAAACCAAAAAAACTTAATAGCCATCGTATAGCTAGAATTAAAAAATAATAATAACACTCGGTTCCCCAAGGAAGCTGCCCTGGAGTAAGTAAAATAAATCTTTTTTAATTGTATTATTTAGATTTTTTCAATTATTATCCCTCCAATTTTATTATTAAAAGATGACGGAAACTGTGGCATTTTCAAAAGGAGTAAAGTCGAACTTAATAGGCATAGTATAGTAAAGAATTTAATAACACTCGGTCACCCAAGGAAGGTGCCCAGGGGTGAATAAAATAAATCTTATTTTATTGTATTATTTTAATGTTATTTAGATTTTTTTTAATAATTATCCCTCCAATTTGATTATTAAAAGAGGACGGAAACTACGACATTTTTGAAACGAGTAAAGTCAAATCAATCCTTGGATTTTCCTTTCTCGGATATTGGTCACAATTGAACTTGGTGATGTAAAAGGAAATCCAATCCATTCGCGTTGCGGGTGGATTCCGTAGATTTTTTCTTTATTTCTATTTTCATTATTTCCACTTTCTAATTTTTATGTTTCATTATTTTTTTGGAAGATATAAGTAATATAAAAGTACTTCTCATCATTTCGGTCTCTAGAGAGTTTTGGTATTTGGAATCTATTTACAAGAGTCTCATTAGCTGCCAGACAATGAAATATAATGCAAATTTTTGCAGAATGTCACCAAACTTTTTGGAAATCTAAGTTACAACTATCAAGTTTCAAGATTTTAAGTGTTCCAAGAGTTTTTGATGTTGTTGAATCTAACAAATCCTAATTATTTTTAATAGTGGTAACGAAGTTGGCACCTCTGTAAACAACGCCATTTTACATTATGTAATGCTTGTGATTTGAATTCAAACTAGTGAGTGAAGTCAAGTCAATCTATTGTTTTTAGTGTTAATTATGTCATATACTTCCTTCTTCCGCTTTTGTCTGCATTTTTGCCAATCTTTTTCCTTTGCTCTCTATCCTCTCGTTATACCAATTTTCGATTTGCAATTTTCTCCACTCCTTTCTATCTTTTGCACATTGTTGCTTTCTCTCTGCATATTGGCACTGGTGAGCTTCAATGGTTTTTTTTATTATCTAACTTTCATGTGTGGATGTTGTCATTTTTTCTCCTCTATTCTCCATCATCTACACAAAACTATTTTCTCTTTGAAATTTGTTTTCTCCTCTCCTTTCTACCCTCTTCACATCACTATTTTCTAAAGTTAGGAATTGGTGAAGTAAAGTCAATCCATTGGCTTCTTTTCCATTTGGAGTTGGTGAAGTCAAGTCAATCCATTAGGTTTCCTTGCTTCCTTGTGGATTTAACATTTAAAATCTCTTCTTTTTTAGAAGGAAAAAATGTTGCTTCTATTATAAATAAAAACAGTGCATATACGTGGTTCATAGCATCATCTCTCCAGTCAAATATTTAAAATCTCTTCTATATCCTCCACACATTACTGTTTTCTTTTTGCAATTTGTATTTGCCTATCCTTTCTATCATGTGCACATCATTGTTTCTCTTTGCAATTAGCTACTTTCGCTACCAAACGCAATTGTTTGTTAGATTGGGAGTGGGAAAACGGGGTTCCCAGTCTTAATTCTTATCCCCCTTATTACTATGGTTTCTTTACTTTTATTTATGTCGTGTTGGAGATAATTGTTCTCAGCCATGTATATAGATGAGTCAGGTTAGTTGAAGTAATTAAGTTTAGTTCAAGTTATTTTTAGAAAGCTAAATTTAGCTATCATTATTATGTCAGGTGTTGATCATGTGACCTATGTGTAAGCTAAAGTTTAGCATAATTATTTTTAGTGGTTTCATGTCTTTATAATCATGTAGCCTTTGAGCAATTTAATGAAGCAAATACGTAATTGAGCATCACCTTAGGTTTTGAGTGTGTTAATTTTATGTTTCTTCATCTTTCCACCTATCACATTAGTATAAGAGCTAGAAGATCTAAGGAGAAAGAGAGTCTACCATCGCAGCTCGCAGAACCGCATTGTGTGAGTGATAAAACACGGTCGAAAAGGAAAGGCTGAGAATAAAAAAAAAATTAGGGATTAAGCTAACGGGTCGACGAAACACCCTTTGGGTTTCGCGCCCCCTCCCCGCCAACGAGGCCCTTTCTGTGACCCTCCACGATGTGGTTTCCATCTGTCCCCAACGTAAACAAAATAGGTGTTACCGTCTAAATCCCTCTCTGTCATCCACCATTAGAGTTACCATCTATCTCCCTTTCCATCCTCCACCGTTGGCGTTACCGTCCGAAGAGTTCCATACGCAAGCTGAGGTTATGACACGACGGCTTTCCTAACTCATGCTGAAAAGAGTTAATGATGAGCCTCGCTTTCCCGCCTTCATTATACTTAATTCCATTCATGACCACATCATTGTCAAACCCATGCAACCTTAGACGAAGAAAATTGAGACAGTGCACAATGTTTTCATTGATTGGACTTGGTAAAATTCATAGGTGAGTGTTTCATTAAGGGATTTTGAGATATAAAATGGATCTTCTAAGGAAATTATAAAATAATAGTGGAAATAATAAATAAGAGTAGATGACATCATCAAATTTTAGAGGGAAAAAAGAAAAAACTATTTTTTCAACTCGCATTTTCAACTTATCTCCGTATGGGTTTACTCAAATTTCGAGCGGAAACACTCGTTGGATACATAATTTGATTCCTCATCCAAGGAGTACCCATGTTGCATATTTTCAATGGACCCCGCTACACGAAACCTGAGAAATACATGAAAAACATGATTCACGTTTTTTTATATATTTCTCAGTTTTCGTGTAGCAGGGTTCATTGAAAGTACGCGACATGGGTCCTCCTTGGATGAGGAATCAAATTATGCATCCAATGAGTGTTTCCGCTCGAAATTTGAGTAAACCCATAGGGAGATAAGTAGAAAATATGAGTTGAAAACATAGTTTTATTATTTTATTATTTTTTAATCTTTTTACTTTTTTACTCCAAAAATGGTGAATCATCCCCCATGGTTGACATCATCATCTTGAATCCTATTGGTTCTTATAAATTTTATTTTGGTTGTACATTTTTCTTAGGAAGTCCATTTTATACCTCAAAAGTCCCCTAATGATTTTGTACCCGAAATGCGAGCAATGAAGTTCAATGTCGCTCATATCATAAGTTGAAAATAGGAAATGTCAAAACCCATGCAGATTCCTACCTACGTAGATTCCAGCTCTATTTTATTTTTCCAAAACAAAAAAACATTTTCAAATTAAATAGATAATAAGAAAGTACAGTAAAATAGGGCATGTAGATCAGTTTCCTATACTTCATTGACAATGCTCTTAAATTTGTGAGTAGAGTAAGAGCAATCCTATTACATTTTCTGAGTCACAAAAAGACGAAACATAATGCAAAAACAAGTAAAGCATAATGTTTGTTTTTCCATTGTTTTTGATGGTGCTGGTCAAAACCCAATTTGTAAAACTCTTCATCCTCTACATTACTAAAACCTAATTTGTAAAACCCTTCATCCTCCACATTACTAAAACTCAATTTGTAAAATCCTTCATCCTTCACATTACTAAAACCCAATTTATAAAACCCTTCATCCTCCTCATTACTAATATAGATTCTTTGTAAAACCCTTCATCCTCCACATTACTAATTTAGATTCTGCACATAAATCTGAGAATATATATCTATGCTTTATACTATTATATAATTTATTAGTAGACTATTATATTATTAGCAGACAGCTATATAATTTATGCAAAATATTATATAAAGGAAATGTTGTTTTGGGTTGCTTTCTTTATTTATGCAAACAATATTGTACTGTTTGACCAGTTCCCTAGCAGAAATAGGAGAGCACAACTGGTTGTTGCTTGTCAAGGGTTAGGAGAGCACCAAACTTGATTGCAAAAAATCCACTGGTTCACTATTGCAGCAAAAAAATAATTTACCGTTGCAGCAACTTGTTGGTTAACTGTTGCGGCAACTCACTGGTTAACCATTGTGGCATATTGTTCGTTAACCATTGTGACAACTCGCTTGTCAATCATTTTAACAACTTGTTGGTTAACCATTGCAACAACTCGCTTGTCAGCTGTTGCAACAACTCGCTTGTCAACCGTTGCAACAACTCACTTTTTAACACTTGCGGCAACTCATTGGTTAACTGTTGTGGCAACTCGTTGTTTGACTCTTGAGGGAGATTGTTGGTTTACCATTGGGACAACATGTTGGTTCAACTTTGCAGCAATTCGTTGGTTTACAGTTGTGGCAATTCGCTGGGTCACTGTTGCAGCACATTCTGGGTTACTGTTGCAACAACTCCTTGATTCACAAAATTGTAAAGAAATTCAAATGGGAAGCAACCATTGCCCTTACAGTGCAAAACCCTAAAGAAAATACTATCTTTTCTAGGAAGAATTTAGATTGGTCTGAAGTACATGGAAAACACTTAGAGATTGATCACATTGCAAAAATCCCTTCAAATAGAATTGGAGACTTTGTTAGAGGAGAGGAAATGAACCGAGATGCTCCATGTTCTTTCACCTGGGTATAAAATAAACACCCAGGCTCAAGGCCTACTGCTTCTTTGCGATATGAAGTGTAATTTTTTTAGAGATGCATTGTTTAGATGTTGGTATTAATAGTAAAAGACAATTTTTCATGGATTCAGATGTACTGACTTATCAAACATTTTTATGCAGCTATTCTTGTTCATATAGCCCCGAGGACAAAAAAGGAAAAAATGAAGTGAAGTGAAGATCCTCATCTGTTGAAAAGAGGGGTTGCCAATGCCATTTCATTGTAAAAGTTATGGTTCAAATCCCTGAGGTAGCGATAATAAAATATAACATGTATGAGCATGTAGATAGCCAAGGATGGCCTTGTCATGGTCAACATGAGACTTGGGGTCATGTTAGGCCCTTGCCTCAACCAAGGTTATCAAGGGACATGATTTCCTATGTAGAGAGTTGTTTCTTCTTGGAAGTGTTGATTGACTTGGTTTGCAAAATGCATGTTAAAATATTTGCTGACATGGATGCCACAACTCAAGATAGGGATTTTGTTTTTGTGTAGGAAAGATGTTGTTGACATCTATAATAATCTACTGAAAGGAAAGTATTAGTTGCTTAAGAAGGACGAAATGAGTGTGAACCTTTGGTATAGAAAAAACCAAGATGATTTTTTCTTTTATGAAAAGCCCAATGGTGGAGAGATCGCTTTTATAGTTGGAATTTAGACGAAGTGGATGTTGGATACCATGGTGAAGCTATCGAATAATAGCCTAATAGCCACTGATTCAACATTCAGCATAGATAAATATGGGGAGAGTGTATTAAGAATTATTGATATAGTAAAATAATTTGATTAGTAATGATTAAAAATGATTAATGAGTTGAATTTGATTTCATATGTTTTTTGAATGTGATAGTATCGGTTGTACACACTCGTAGTGTTTGATGAGCAACAAAGTGAGGTGTCAGTTGCATGGGTGGTGGCATCATGTAATACATCATAGGACATTTCCCTATGATTGGAGCACATCATGAATAGGTGTTACCAAGTTGATCATAGTTGGAAAGTTAATGCCTTCATGGTTGATGATGCATTGGCTGAAATCGGTGCTTTAAGGTAACTTCGGTCTTCTTATTTTATAGTAAAACTTGTATTTATTACAAAACAAAAATTCTTGAAATGAATTGAATGTGGAAGGAAAATCACAAGGTGAAATGTTATCTTGTGCGTTTGGCATGTACGTTGAGCATTGCTAAAAAATGTGAATCGATTGGCCAATAGTCTAGAAAAGGAGATGTTTAGTGATTAGGGTTTAAATATGAATTATTGTTCTAGTGCTGAAGTGCGCAATGCAATTAATGATTTCTTCAACAAATTTTAATTAGGGGACGTTCCTAGACTATTTGCACAAGAATTGTGTTGCTAGTGACAAGATTTGTATGTTGACAAACTCTTTCTTACATTTCTCTTTTTGGTTTTCATACCGATGAAATATCTTCATTAACCCAACTTTTATGCAATTAGGGATGTGCATAAAAGGTTGTCACGATTTCCCCTGTGCAAATCAAGAGACTAACAATGTTGTGGAGTCATAACAATGTAAACTTTGAAACAGGAACTATAAACTCAAAACGAGAACTTTAGCAAAAAAACCCCGTAAAAACATAAAACGACTGTTAAAAACGAAAATTGTTGATGTTGGAATAACACCTTCTTTTTTCTAGAGTAAATTTTCAACATGTTTTAAAAATGGTGGTGAAAACCAATTTTTTGTGCAAAAATTGTCCAAAACACACCCTCAAACGAAGTGTTGATGTTCGAATAACATTTTTTTTTCAATGGTAAATTTTGTGCAAAAAACACTTTCAAAAACGAAAAGTGTTTACGTTAGGATAACACTTTTTTTTTCAAGGGTAAAATTTCAACATTTCAAAATAATAACTTAAAATATTTTATTATGACCTCAAAAAACATTAAAATTTCAAAAAGATAATGAAAACATTAAAAAAAAAAAAAAAAAAAGAGAGAAGAAGAAGAAGAAAACATAAATTAAAATATATACTAAAAACAAAACATAAAATAAAAAACAAGAACAAAAAAAATCAAATATATAAAAGAAAGACCAATAATAATAATAATTCAATCATAAAAATGTAAAAAAAAAAAAAAACCAAACAAACAAAATTAACTTATAAAATATAAGAATTAAAAAATTAAAAAAAAAAACCTTAAAAATTATAAACAAAAAAATAGCAATAAAAAATAAATAAATAAATAAATCTGTACACCATAAAAAAAGATTGGCCAAAAAAATAATAATTAAGTAGCTAAAAATTAAAAAACATTAACACAAAACTAAAAAAAAAAAAAAAATTGAAAATTAAAAACAAACTGAAATTAAAAAAAAATAGAAAATTAACAAAAGAAATTAAAAACTACTAAAATTAAGATTAAAATTTTGATTACTTAAAAATGCAAATATGAAAATATATATAAAAAAGACAAAAAATAAAATAGATAATGTTAAAAACAAAAATTATGTCATAAACCATAAAAGAATTTGGAAAAAAATAAAAATAAAAAATATTAACAAAAACTAGGAAAAAATATAATAATAAAAAAAAACAATAATCAATAACGATAAAAATAAAAAAACTAATAAAATTAATATTTAAAACATTTAAAAAAATAAACTCAAAAAAATGGAAATTTTAAAAATATATATGTCTAATCAAATTAAAATTAAAAAAAAAACACATCATTTAAAGTTTATAAAGAAATATGTATTTTTTTATTTAAAAATAAATAAATAAAATTATTAAGCTTTCTTTTTTTATTTAAAAACAAAAAAATTATTAATTAAAAAAAATTATTAAATTTTTCCTAAACATTATTGTTATTATTATTATTAGTTAACTTTAAAAAAAAAAAAACATTTTTTTCAACTATATATATATATATATATATATATATATATATATTTCAAACACATTTTTTTATTATTTAAAATAAACTATATATATATATATAACCTCACCGCCCATGGTGGCGCGGCACTGAGTGGAGGGTCTGCATGTAGGTTCTGCCACCATGGACAGCGGGTAAATATTTATTTATTTATTTATTTTTGTAAATAAAAAAAAAATTTAAAGAAAATTAATAATTTGTTTTTTAAATAAAAAAATGTTATATATATATATATATATATATATAATTTAATTTTTAATTTTTTTTGTTTTCAAAAAAAAATGTAAGCTATATATATATGAAAATATATATTTCTTTATAAACTTTAAATGTTTTTTAGTTTTTTTATTTGAAAAGGCATATATTTTTAAATATATATATATATATATATATATATATATATATATATTATTTTAAATTTGAGGTTTTTTTTTTGGTAAATTTTTTTATTTTTTTAAATCTAGTTTGTTTTTAATTTTTATTTTTCTAGTTTTTGTTTTTTTTTTTTTAATAATTTTATAATTTTTTTTTCCAAATTCTTTTATGGTTTATGAGATAATTTTTTTTTTAAACAATTTTTATTTTTATTTTTTGTCTTTTTGTTTATATATATTTTTTAAGTAATCAACATTTAAAAAATAAATAAATAAAACAATTTGAAAATTCGTTAAATAAAAAAAAAAAAAAGACATAATAAATTTTAAAGTGTGAAAAATAAGTCCTCTAAAACAAAGGTATGTTGTATCAACATGTTTCAAAATCAACATGAAAATCACTAACATTTAGAAATAAATATTTATATTTGATACATAAGAAAATTTAAAGTGTAAAAAATATTCTCCCAAAAAAAAGAAGTGTGTTTTGCATCACCACTTTTGAAAATCGGGTCACGTTTTTACTACCCCTACAAAACGTGTAATTGTATCAGTTATTTAAAGTGCCAAAAACTATGCTCTAAAAAAAGTATGTGTGTTCTGCATCGCCCCTTTCAAATCGGGTCAGTTTTTCGCTATCTCTACGAAACGGGTAACAATATCAGTTCTCGTTTCAAAGTTTACGTTGTTTCATATCACTGTTACCTAAAGACAAACTTGCTATTTAATAGAAGAAAGAATGTGCTCATAGGATGGATTATTTGATATATGTTCTTCTAACAAATGTTGAACCTTGTTATCGGTTTAAGGAAATTCTAAAAAAGGAAGGATTTTTGAATAATTATAGGAAAGAGAAAAATTTGAATCATCAATGGAAAATGAAAAAGAATTCTAGATAGTGATTGTAGCCCTCATGAGAAAATTTCTCATGCTTTTTGGGTGAGGAGTCAATCTAAACCTAATAAGAAATATCTTATCACTTTTCATTGCACAAATTTCTTAACTTGTGATTGCCCATGGTTTATTCGTGGCAACATTTGCAAGCATGCAATAAAGGTGGGTTGGTTGTCTTCCCGTTCAATGGCTTCAAACTAATTACTAAATCATCAAACAACAACGGATTCATAAAATATGACCCTACCAAGATAAATATAGAGGGAATATCGGATCTTGGTGAATATGCAAACACATTTTCCATGGGTAGTCACAATGTTGATGTAAATGTTGAAGAACTTAAGTTGACCAAAGATGAGTTATTTGGCTACATAAACCTGGTTCGGAAAAATCCTCTTGCAACTTTGACCAAGATTGAATAGTTGATTACTTTGGTTAAAAAAATGTTGGATGACGCCAACAATCTTCATATTATGGATTATGAATTCACGTGTGGGTTGGGTGTTTTTGAGTCATCTTTGAAGAGGAAGAAGAATTTCTTGAGCCCCAAAAAGAGAAGAAAAATAAGCAAATGAAATGAAAGATTGGAAATTGACCTGAATATCATTGTAGATGAAGATGAACCATTTGAGTTTGAACAACTCAACAATCGAGTTCGCCCTTGCTCCAATAATGCATTGTTTTCCAGGTTTGTTGTGATACATTTGTTTTCAATTTGATTTTAATGTTTATTAGTGTATTACATGAATTTAATGTATTATCGTTTTGTTAAATATGTTCATGTATTTTTGATAGGTGGTGAGGATATTTTTGATGATTTGAGAAAATTGTTTGAATTGTCATTTAAGGTCAGTTAATAACTCCATGCATTTACACTCAGTCTTTCAATACATCGATTATTTTGTATATTATGGAAGATAACTTTCATGGTGTTGTTCCATACTTGTATTATTCTTGCATACATCAGTGTCTAATCATGAATATGATATATAAATTGGAATAAAAACAACAGAAATGTAAGAAAATTTATAGCCGAAATGCAACGAAATTATAACAGAACATGTAAACACAATTTTACCAGTTTTTTATAACTGCTCAATGCTAATGGGGATACATTATTGGAAAATAATATATGTTACAACATCAAAGATTATGTGTTTGCTGACTATTAGTTTCCGCACCAGTGGTAATGAGTGTCAGCAATGGTGAGCCAGTGTGTTAGTAACGGTGATCCAGTGTGTCAGCAACGTGAGTGGGATAATTTCAGCAAGAAGACATAGGTCACTATGAATCTGAGGATGAAGGGGAATTTTCATGAATATTGTTGATACAATAATCAATGTGTCCTGCTTCACCAAGATGAAGATACCCTCGTGTTTCCATAATAACATTCCAACATTCAATTTATTTTTTCTTAGGGTATAGGACATTTTATATATCCTTTTTGGCATCCAGATCATTGGATAACGAAATCTAAGATCAATCCAATTATTCCCACACTATTCCATGGAAATAATATATTGAGGAACCCTTGTTAAGGCTATCTTTAAGTATAGGTAGTTAAATGGATATTTATTTCGAGTTTGTTTTCCCGAAGCATCCCAACATGCTTTAGATCCTTCTTGTGCGACAATCTCTAGTATTTGAATCTGGGTTGTGCAATATGAAATGGTTTGTTGCCTCTTCCTAGCGATGTTCTTTTATCACCTCTTCATGTATTTCATATTCTCCTCTAACCCACAAAATGCTCTCGAAATTATGTTTAAAAATGTTAAGAGCTTCCACTCAACTAGCCTGATTTCTCAAATATGATATAAAGACTCTCAATTGGGCATCCCCTACATAAGGGTTGGGATTCCATTTTTTTCATAATACAACAAAAAATTGTGGTGGTACAATTCATAGAACAAGTCTTTTTCTAGATTCATATAGGCCATGTATGCTTCTATGAAACCTTTTATGTATTCAACCTGGAAAGGCTTATTATTGATGATAGCATTCTTTTTAAACATCATAAATCTTTCTACCAAGTACACGTTGTAATTGGTTGAAGGAGCCTTGCAACTAAGCACACCATCCATTATATGTTCGAGTTGTTTCTTATCATCCTCCATCTTGGACACCTTGCTTTGTAGCTTAGCCACTGTGTTTTTATATTTCCTTTCAAATTTGTTTATATATTCTTCCCAAGTCTTGCAAAGGTCACGAATTAAGTTTTCGTGGAAATGGAAAGGTATTAGTTTTCCCTTATAAGAGCATATACACAGGGATAATTTATCCTTTGGTTCCTCATCCTCTATTTGGACAACAATGTCTTTGGCCAATTTGATCTCTGGTTCCTTTATTTGAACAACAATGTCTATGGTCAGTTTCATCTTTGGTTCCTGATCCTCTGTTTGGACAATTTTTTCTTTATCAGTTTCATCTCTGGTTCCTATTCCTCTGTTTGTAAAGTTGTTTCTTTTGTCAGTTTCATCTCTCATTCTTGTTCCCCTGTTTGCAAAGTTGTTCCTTTGGCCAATTTCATCTCTAATTTCTAGTCCTCCATTTGCACAACAATGTCATCAATCTGTTTTTTTCCAAGGGGTATCTTTTGTTCGACTCCTAGAGAAGGTATATCTATGACACCAATGGGTAGGGACTTTGCAACTTGGGCCAAGCAATTTAATCTTTCAAAACTTTTTTTTTGTTTGAGCTCATCTGTTATGGTTTTAACTTTGTTTTGCAGTTTCTTATTCTTCATCTGGAGAATCATATTCTTCCTTAATAATGAAATATACAGAGGAAGATTTGAAGGGGTACTTATTGTTTCAAAGTGCTTCTATGTTAATTCTAGTCATGTAGTTGGCAATTCTGGTTGTGTAGTTGTCAATTATGGTGGTGTTGTCAATTTTGGTGCAGTTTACAATTATGGTGGTGCAATTGTCAATTCTGGTGGTGCATTTTCTTGGGGAGCTATTGCTTGACCCTCTTCATCATCCCCATGCAAAACTGAAATTGAGGCAAAGGCCACTTGTTCCATACCATTCGGCTACTCCTTTTATATAATCATAGTTAGAATCAGGAGAGGGGACCTTCTCAACTTGTTCTTTTGTGTAAGCAAGGTGGCCTAATCTTTGTTTCATGAATCCTTGTTGCATGCATCCTCGCTCCATGACTCCTTCTTCCATCAATAGAACTTGTGGATGCTCTTGCTCTTTTGTTATTTCTTCTATAACAATGGGGAGGGTTTCAACAACTAGAGAAACATGACATCGCTTTCTCCTCTTCTACTTTACTTTTGGCACCACTATCGATTGATTCGTGTATCCTCTCAATCTTCTGGTGGCAGGTTTACTCCCCAATATTTCTACTTCATCATCATCATCTTGTTCGTCTTCTCTCTGTGAGGATTTAGCAGTAGAAGCCTTAAAAACCCTCGTAGTTTGAACACTAGACGACTCGATTGCCATATGGAAAGGTTATGTGGGAACTTCTGCATCTGGGATGTCATGGGGCATAGTTGCAACTACTAGGGCATCCTCTGGCAGGTAGCAGCTGCCAGGGCATCCTCTGGCAGGGTAGCAACTTCAGCATGCAGTGGCCTTCCAACTAGTTCATCCCAAGTTCTCCTTTCCCTGTGCAGTGCATTGAGTACCAAAAATTTAATGAAGCAATGGTGGGATATGAATTCAAATGATTGCTTTGATTTCTGCACTGATTAGGCCATATTCTCTAGGGTTTTTGCAAGAAGGAAAGGCATGTTAACCAACCTTCCATGATGTAAGTGGTCTAACAATTGGAGGTGTTTGTAATAAATAATGACATACCTTCCTTCACACATGAAATATCTCTAGACAAGGAATGCAACATCATTCCAGGGTTGTGGTAATGCCCTCCTGTCAAACCCTGTGCGTATCTTCTGCAGTTGTTCACCTACCTCAAGGAATTGCCACACAACATCAAGTTGGGGTTTTCGAGGTGCAAACCCCTTTTTTCCCATCTGGGGTAACCCTATCGCTTCCACAATTTATTATTTTATTACGTGCACCACTGTCCCTTCTACCTCATATCTACACTCCTTGTAATGCATGGCAAATTCTAGGGCTATGTTGTTGTCATACCCCTGCAACATGCGAATATACTCCACCTAGTTGACATGTTCAAAAAATGGTCTAATGCGTGGAAATTTATTTAGCAATACTTCAGCAAGTTCTCTGCGAACTCTTGCGGCTCCCATCTTTAGTCAAAGTTCAGAGTGGCTATGGTTGTGTTTGGAAAGTGAAACGGTTTGAATGTTGGAGAATGACAAACAATGGAAGAGATGAGGGTAAGCATGTAATAATCAATCCAGTAATGATGTAATGACGTGGATTCGTCTATTGCGGCGTCCATTTGACATCAACTGTTCATTGCTCCCGTGAACAAGGTAGATTTCCCTTGTACATAGTTAGGTGTTGCCACAACGATGACCATTGGAATGGGAGGGCGAGTTGCCATCCATTTGGCACCAACCGTTGGTTTTTCTCGTGATCACGGGAGATTTCTATTTTACACAGTCAGACGTTTCCACAAAAGTGACCAATGGAATGGGAAGGCATGTTGTCGACCATTTGGCATCCATCGTTTCTTGTTGATGTGATCAGGGGAGATTCCCCTTGTACGCAATCAAGAGTTGCCGCAACCGATGCAATTGATTTTGGACAACCCTGATTTTCCATCATAATAATTTAAAGTTTGATTACGTGCAATTTTGTGGGCCCATGCACCATTTCACTGACTCCTTAAATCACTTGGCTTAAAAGGTATTGGTTATAGTTTATTAATTATCCTTCATTGATTTGCAAGTTGTTCATATTATTTTCACTATTTTGCAGGCTTAACTGTTGTTTCTGTCATGTATGTCAGAACGTGCTTCAAGTCAAAACACCTGATCTTGTGGCTGAAGATGTTGATAATGGAGAAATTCACAGTAATTGAAGGGTTTGTTTGGATATTTATGCAATTTTATCCTTTAAATGAGGTTAGATCTATGAATTGGAAAAATGCAAGCTATCACAATTGAATTTTGCATTTAATCATTTGCACTGGGAAAATAATGATTGATCTATAAACTATCTTGGTTGGCTTGTAACCAAAGGCGTCTCACATAATTTGTTATGTTAGGGGCTTCTTTAAAAATTCGAGCTCATTAGACTTTTATTAGAGACTTGTATAAATTTTGCATGTGCTACTCGTGGATAATGAATTAATGAATGTTCCTAGAAGCTAGAAATGTGAAGAGGTATTGAAGGCATTCTAAGGTCTCATTTTGTAAAATCTTTTAGAGTCCTCATTATTTGATAATAAAAATATTTATTTTGTTGTTCATTTTTGGGTTTTTTTTTTTTTAAGTGATCTTAACTGATAAAATAACATTTGTAAAAGGAAATATTGATTCTCCCCCCACCCTTCTTAGTGTTTCCAACAAATAGACAAAACTGAACTATAATGAAAATGGCACAACTAAACTAAAATGAACTGTTAGACACAACTGAACTGAAATGAAATGAATTATCAGTATTTCCAAAAGATGGCATTGACTGAAAAATACCTTATTTACATACACGTTGTGTGAGATATAAAAAAAGTACCAAAAAATAAAGTGAGCCCATCTATAAAAAACAAAGCTGACATAAATACATAAAATATGATGGACATGATGGTTATTTATGTTGTTACAATATTTCACAAGAAATAAGAACACCATAATAGGACTCCTACCATAATAACCCACATAAAAAATACAAGAACAATCCATTCATTAACACGCCACGTATATCGATGCTTGTCAATGACAATTGGTGGAGCACATGCTTGCTCCCACACATATATTTCACATTCGCATCCATTGGATGTTTCTTCAATGAGTATATCATCAACAACCCTTTGAACATCTGATTAGTAAGCTATGTTAAAGCTTTGAAATTGTGTAACAATGCTTTTTGCTCGCTTGTGTAGGGGTTTCAAATTTTATTTTTTGACTTGGTGTATTCCAATCATTTGATTGGTTATCAATTTTGAATTGTTGTAAGTGACAATGTCACTTGCACCATAATTCCTTGCTTCTCTTAACCCATCAACCAGGGCAAGATAATAGGCTTCATTGTTTGTGGTTTCCCCAAGAATATATCTACTGTTTTGATATAATTGGATTAATGCTTCATTATGAAACACAAATCCAGTCAGTGTCTAGCTTGGGTTTGGATGGCACCAAACCTCGACAATCAATGTCCACTTCTTCCATCTGCAAACGAAGGAAACAATTAAATGAAAAAAAATAATTTAATGAAATATTGTTAGATTGTTAAAACAAGGTTGCAACAACACACTGTTACAGAGGAAACAACTCATTGTTACAGTGGAAGAAACTCACTTTTACAGTGGCAAAAGCTCCCTGTTACAGTGGCGGAAACTCACTGTAATAGGGATTTGTCGTCACTGTAACAGTGAGTTGCGGCAACTGTAATAGTGAGTCTCCATATTACCTACACACATTAGGATAATAGACACTATAATAGTGAGTAATAGAACAACACCACTATCACTTTATCAATAAACCAAAGCTAAAAAAATAAACACTTCAATTTTTTCATTCTAAGCTTGATGATATTTATATTGGTAAGGTAGAATATAGTGAAGATGAAGTGTGATCTTCCTTGAGGGAAACGAAGACCACAAAGAGTAAAAAAGTAATGTTTATCTTGCATGTTTACCAAGTAGTGTCCTTTACATCTATAACCTTATTAGTAATATTGTGTATATATATTTTTATTCCTCCATGCATATTTTTTTGCTTGATGAATGAACCATTTAAAAATATGCCACTTTTTGAGGCACGATGGTTCATGTGATGGGATTAATGGTCAAATCATACCATATAAGAATCAAATGGAAGATACATGCAACAAAATTTCTCATTCTAAACAACATCCAAAACCCTGTTTATTGCATGATGCAGTCCACATAGACATGTTGTCTTGTTTAGTTTGGGGCTTGTGACACCTCATTTGATAAAGTTATGACTAGTACGTTATTGTAATTATAAAATTTAATCAAAAGCTAATAATAATTGAGTCAAGGTGCGCTGCCCAATATGGGGGCAATGTTGTAATGGTGTAAGTGTGTGTTTGCAAACATTTACATGACTCAATTAAAATAAATAAAATGAGTGACAAACGAATGGTGTCCAACAAATTACAAATAATTGTGACAAATGAGTTGCCACAACAATGACCAGTGAGTTGCCGCAATGGTGACTCAGATAACTGTCATTGCGGCAACTCACTGGTCGTTGTTGCAGAAACTCACTAGTCATCAGTGCAGCGACTCACTTGAACAACATCCCAGAGGAAAAATAATACAGATAATTGCATATAATTTGTAGAAATAATGCAGATAATTGCAAATAATTACAAAGAATTTGTAAAAAAATAGTAAATTTACTTTTGCAAATGGTAACCCTGTCTCTCTCAACGAAGGATAAATTCACGTGACAGCTTCTGGGGCTTATAGGGCACGGGATCGGTGACCGTTAGCTCTGACGTTCTGCACCTGTTTCCTCTGTAAATTCTACACCTATTTCCCCTTTGAAATTCTACACATGTTTCCTCTCTGAAACCGACAACAAATCAACGCAGCTCCGACGAGTTCCTGAAAATCTTGCCTCAAGGAATTGTGTATCCTAGAGATAACTTATCAATGACTACAAGAACAATCCATAAATTGCGTACTAGAAAATGGACGAAGAATTCAGGAAATGGCACTCGACGGAATGAGAAGTAGAGTTCCTAAATAGCACTCGACAGAGTGAGAAGCAGAGTTCTTGAATGGTTTTTGACAGAATGAAAATGAAAATGGGGCGGAGAAAGGACTCGGCAACAAAATGGAGGGAGAAGCTCTGTCCTCCCATGCGGGGTAGGTTTTTTGGAAATTCGACTGTACGCGGGGCATATTTTTCCATAAATTTGGTATTCAAATTTCAAATGGATGCCGTCATTTTCCATTACTCTATATCCTTCTAGCAAGTGGCCATTGATGGCAGCTGTCACTTTGAACGGGCTGACAAACGAGCTGGAAAACAGAAGTGAACAACACAGTGACCCAGACGACGAGCCTGCAAACGGAACTCTGCGGACGATAACATCTGTTTGGTTTACATTGGGGACGGACGTGACCCACAAAACGGAGGGTCGTCGGAAGGGCCTTGCCAGCAGGGAGGGGGCACAAAACCCAAAGGGTGTTCGTCGATCGTTAGCTTACTCCATTTGTTTCTCGTGATGTTTAATTTGGTTAAGTTTTCATCTATGATTGTTCTTCGCCATAAGGCCTTGCCATCAACTCCTCATGATTTAACAAAAGTTATGTTCCACGAGTTTCCTGTACATGGGTATTTCAGGTACGAGGAACAAGTAGCCAGCATGGCTAGAAGCTTTGCCCAAACTTACAGAAAATGTCAAGTTGGGAGTGGAACAAATATAATATATTAAAATTTAATATATATTAATGATAAAAATAAAATAATTTATTTATTTCCATCTCAAACTTGTCAATCAAATTCCATGTTGCAGATTCCATCTTGTAATGAAATATGTAAAATATTGAATTGAACTTTGAAACACTACCAGAAAAAATTCAAAATAGTAATCCATCAACAATTTGGCAATGAAATTCCTTGCCAGCAAAGAAACATGTGAAATTCCCAAACCGAAAAAGAATATTATTACTTGATTATTATATTCTATTCAACTTTGAAATTCAAGTTTGGAAATTTATAAAATGAAACTGACTAACAAGCTACTCTTTCTCTTTCTGAATTTGTTGAATCTTATCATTAAAGCTTCAAGATAGACTTCAAGAAAGTAGACTTATTTGCAATTGTTGAACTTCAAGATTCACCACAGAAGCTGCCAAGGAATGACTGACTACTGTCTGTATTTTGTTGAAACCTTTGCTACATCTCCACGTCTTTTTCGTTTTATAGATCCAATGTAGTACATTGCCCTAACTTGACATGTATCACTTAGAAAATAAACAAATGGTACCTTCTCTACTCAGAATAGGTACCCAAAAGGTGAAAATATGGTCAAAATAGGTACCCGAAACATCAAAATCTATTGTAGTGAGGCTCCTAAAAAGCTCCAAAATACTTGTTGAAGCTCCCGAAAATTTTAGAACATTTCCTACCAACTCCCAAAAATGCAAAAGCGTGAGGTACATGGTCTCCAATGCCAGAGAAGAGGACCCGCGTTACTATGAATAAAAGGCTCTTTAGAATTATCATAAAGTTGTTCATGATCTTTGCTGACTTTATTTTATCGAATCTAGAATGATAATGCGGAATGGGAACTAACAACCTTGATTGTTGAAGGCATAACTATTCACATCCCTAGTTATAGAAAACGACAAATAAATGATGATTAAATTAGAACAATATTGTACCAAAAATGCAATCCAAAGATTTAGCATAAGACTCTACAAACAAAATTTATTTATATTTAATATTGTCTTTACAAAAATATTAAATAAATATTTAACACGTGCCATTTTAACATTTTAATTTAAATAAGAATAAATTCGTTTGTTTAAAAGATATTATTTCAAGGAAAACAAGGCCGCATAGCTAGTGTTCCCTGCCGCCTAGTTTGATTATTGAACTTGAAAGGTATGAACAAATTCCCAGATTTGAAAAGGGGCTTAGTTTAACATAGTTAAATTAAAGTAAAAAATAATAAGGATATAATGGAAATTGGCCCATTTTGCCAAAAAATCTCATGTGCAATGAACTATACCATAGATGTAGATAAAGTAATATTCATGGTGTGGCCCGATTACAAGAGCACATATTAAAGATGGTCTATGATACCAAACAATTAAGTCAAAGATGGTGCACTAGTTTGAAATAGACACTAGAAAAAAAAGAATAGTAACTTGGAATGATATGAGATATTATTTTTGGGATTATATACATAGAGTAAGTCATGAATTTAAGACCTGTGTCCATCAATATTAGTTGCAAATGATCAATTTCTCATGATTTTGAATAGTCCTCTTAGCACAGATTGAATGAAGGGATGCTCACATGAATGAATAAGTGAGATTCAAAGTAGAAAAATAAATAATGTAGCATTGATCATCACTTTTGGGACTGGCACCTGATAACTAGGACATCCTGGCTAGTCACCCATCTCAATACTCCTTTGGCTCAAGTGCACTTACATTTGAAGTTCTTTTGATACTCAAACATATTTAACTTGCTACCCCATTTGTAAACCCTTAGCAAGTATTGTGCTATATGAGCTATTCAATTAGAACTCTCTAGATCCTTTTATTTATTGAAAAACTTTTATAATTCAATATATAAAAATAATATTTCAACACAAATATGCATATAACTACGAGTCAATTTTTTTACTAAATATAATATGTCACAAAACCATTACTAACAATAAGGAAAAAATTATTTATAACAATAATCAATAATATAACAAAACAATTAACAAACAA
The DNA here is from genome assembly GCA_031772625.1 of Pinus tabuliformis. Lineage (NCBI taxonomy): Eukaryota > Viridiplantae > Streptophyta > Pinopsida > Pinales > Pinaceae > Pinus > Pinus tabuliformis. The sequence continues at coordinate 474,000,072 of CM062816.1, forward strand.
TATAACAAAACAATTAACAAAATTATGGGAAACAAGAAAAAGAAGAATAACACGTAAAGTTGACACCAAATTGACAATATAACCAAGATCTTACACTAAATATATCAATAAAATAATATAACTAATATTTTAATATATAAATATTTAATTGTTAAAAAACCGAAACAAGGCAACAACATCTCTTATGCCTTATAAGATGTATACTCTTGCTTCATCTTCTTTATTATTTAAATTGATTGAAATAAATTATTATTTAAATTGAGTGAAATAAATCTTATTTTCTATCTTCTTTATTATTTAAGTTGATTGAAATAAATTATTATTTAAGTTGAGTGAAATAAATCTTATTTTCTATTATTTTTTGAAATGTCAATTTCTTATTTTTAAATTTTAGTGATTTAAATCATTTTAAAATAAGTTAAAAAATATTGAATTAAAATAACAAGTAAGAAAAATATTATATATATATATATAGGTAGTGACATATTTATATGGTTAAAAAGTTGTTTAAATAAATTAGAATGGGGATAGTAGATGGTTGAATGTTAATGGTTCAAAGTGCAGCAAGGCCTCTTAAAGGAGAATGTAAAAGCAATTTTTTAGGAGTATTATGAAAATATCGGAGATTTGGGTTTGACTTTTCAAGCATTTCAAATTGTTTTATGATTTTGTGTACATACTATTCAAACATGCACATTGAATTAAAAAACCAAGTCGTGACACTTTGGTGAAAATAAATGTAGTAAGGTTGAGTTTAGAGGACAAAATAGACCCAAAAAAAATGCAAGGTTTTGGAATCTACAGTACGATTATGAATTTATTAAGATATTTATTAAGGGTAATGATCTAAAGTAATGGCTTCCATATTTTAAAAAATTTTAAAATATCTTACATGTTTTTTTAAATAAATCTCTATCTGTAATATATCTCTATTTCTTTCATCTTGTTCTACATAATTAGGAGTCATATAATTAAATATTTTTTTAATAATTAATGTATCAAACTCTATCTCATTATTATTAAAATTTATAATTATATTAATATCTAATAAAAAAATTGAAAAACTTAAAATGTCTTCCACATTTTGAAATAATAAACAAATCTCCATGGTCCTCATCTTCTCTTGCTTCTTGCTCTCCATGATTAGGAGTCATATAATTAAACAATTTTTTTTAATAATTAATGTGATATATACCATGTTTTAAGTACCAAGAGTGTGATATAACATTTAGGTTGAAGAGTCACTAAATATGAGAGCATGTTTTTATGTATGATAGCTTCCTTTATATTGTTGGATGTTGTATATTTGTATTTAAATATGTAAAACATATTATATATTACAAAATTATTTAAAAATATTAAATATTAAATATATTAATAATAAAGTAATAAAAATATCAATATTCAATCACATTAAGAAATATTGTAGTAGTAAAGTAAACTGGGGTGGTAAGCCAAATATTCTATCTTATGTCATATTATATTGGATCTTATCCATGCCTACATCAATCAAAATCTTATGGTTCATCATATGCATAGTTGTAATAGGCAATATTTTGGGTAGCTGTTAATCTCTACCATGGGCCCTAGATTTTCTATTTTTTCGTTGTAGTAGTTATCTACTTCCTTCTTTCCATAATTCACTTTTTTTAGGAAGCTTTGATGAAGTTTCTCTCTATATTTTTACATGAAAGGCAATAAAAGTAGAAATACCGATGAAAAGACATGAAAGAAGAGATTCTTTCTTATAAATATGTGATTTTGGGGTTAATGAAAGCTGATTGGAAAACTTCAAATTCCACAAACTAATTTGGTCACTCTACCAGGAATAAATTGGATTGTCATATAGGGGAGGGTCGCCATTACTTATGCGCCCTACCTGCCACGTCGCAAAACCATGTGTCAAAGCGCATGGAGCCGGTACGACCCCTATCCACCATGGAGCTCCACGTGTTGGGCATCGTGTCATCACATAAAACTTTGTGTTTGTGCCATTTCCTCCGTTTGTTTGGGGTCATTGCTGCGATGTTCCATTTTCCCTTTGTCTTTCTACTCGAGGTCGGTTGTTGGGCGAAGCCCCCCGCCAAAGATGGCGCGAGACAGCCCCAGAACTTGCGCGCGTCTGGTATGCATGTGATGTTGCAAGCGTTTATTCGAGGTTTAGGGTTTGTGGACTTGCGCGCTTCGTCTGGTATGCAGGTGCTGGTGCGAATGTTTGTTTGAGGTTAAGGGTTTGTGGTTGGAAAATCGCTTATGCTTTTCTTGTGGTTTTCTTCATAGATTTCTTGGTCATTCTAGACTGTCGGTTGTTTATGGTTTCTCTGGTGGTGGTCTTATTTGCAGTTTTTGCTGTTTGGGGAGGAGCTTGTTGCAGTTTTACTGAGCTCAAGGTAATTGTTTAATTTGCTATTTTGTGTAGGTTTTTTTGCTGGTTTTCTGTTGTCTAATGGCTTTTTCTTCTTGTTGCAGGTGTGGAAAAGGTCATTGCAGGTGTGGAGGTGGTCTGGCGAGCTCCGAGGAAGGTCGGCGACTGTCACCGGTAGGATTTTAATCTTACCAGCAATTTCTCTGTGTTTTTCAACACAAACAACTCTGTTTGGATATGTTGTAAACTTTCTATGGCAGGGTTTAGGGTTTTGTGGATAAGGGTTTATGGTTTTTGTGGATATTTTGATGTTGTTTGTGGCTTTCAATGATGGTATTTGTGAATTTGTGAATTTTCGTTGTTTTCGTTGTTATTTTCATTGTTTTCGTAGTCTATTTTGTTGGCAAGACCTATTCGCATAGGCCTAGAGGAACAGAGCATTCCATTCATCTCTGTTATAGCCCGAACCTGCTCATTCCCATCCCCAAATGTTATAAACCCATATCCTTTTGAACGGCCTGTAACGTTATCAGTAATAATCTTTGCCCCTTTACAGATTGGTATACAACTCTGAAGGTCTCTTGTAGCAACTCCTCTGTGTCACCAGATGCCAAATCTCCCACGAATATAGTAAAATATTTCGAACGATTTTCTGTACCGCTATTCGTTGCCCAATTTAACTTGTAAAATTGTTCAGCCCTGGGCATCTGTATGCCATTGTAATTTTGGAGAGCCATCTGGGCCACTGCCTGGCTCGCAAACTCCAAGAAGCCATAACCCTCTGATTGCCCAGTCTGCTTATTGCGAATAATCTTAATGGAATGAAGGTCCTGGGCAGAAGCTAAACATCGGTGCAGATAATTCTCATCCATCCAATGCTGCAAACCCCCGATCCAGAGGGTCCTGATCTCCCCGTCGGAGCTCTCTTGTTGCGGGGATTGCCGCACCATAACCTGAGGTTGAGGTTGGGGTTGGGGTGGCTGGGGCCAAAACCCAGTTTTGGAGGCAGGGGCATCATCATCAATTGTTCTTGATGTTGCTGCTGCTGGGAATCGATCGCGGGGGCTGTCGTGGGGTCTTGCTGCATCATTCTGAAATCTTTACAAGAACACGAGAAAAGAAATCCCAAATACAGTAACACGCGCTCCAGTAAATCAATGGCAGCGCGATGGGTATGATAAAATTGTATTAAGGCTGGGGAAATTTTGAACCAGAACCTGCCCCGAGCAGAAAGACAAAGGGATAATTGAACATCACAAAAATGACCCCAAACAAACAGAGGAAACCCTCTTGATATGTCTGATAGATTCCTTGTTTTCGCTGTTATTTTCGTCGTCCCGTGCCATCCTCGGCCGAGGGCTTCACCCAACAACCAACCAGGCCAGCAATTCCCTCTCCTCTTGGCCAATAATTCCTGTCTCCTCTTGGCATCAAGGACAAAGCACAGGCTCTGTCTGTCAACAGATAAAATGTGTTTAGGTTCTCTGATGTTAACAAGCCTTCAGAATTGTCTCTGTATATAACATTTCTATTTGTTTGTTTGTCCCCTTATCTATTAGTTTATAGGAAAATTTTGTTCAGATGATGGGCTGCCATAGCTGGGTTTCATGCCCTGGCTATCTTGATGTACAGTTCTATATATACATGATTAAATGATACGAGTTTTACTTAACTGTTGCAGTTGTAGCCACCGCAATTGAAATTTTTGTGTCCTGTTTATATTTGGGGATGAGAAGATGATTAAATGATGCCAGTTTTACTTGACTGTTGCAGTTTGTAGCCACCTCAATGGATTTTTTTGTGTCCTGTTTTTTTGGGAGGTTGAGAAGATGATTAAATGATGCCAGTTTTACTCCACTGTTGCATTTTGTAGCCACCTCAATTGAAATTTTTGTGTCCTGTTTTTTGTGGGGTCGAGAAGAGATTTGGGTTTAGGTATGGTTATTGGTCAAAAATGCATAGGAGGATGATTAAACTTCATTTGCTTAAGGATTTAGGTTATTCTCATATTTACAACAATTATATTGGATGTGACTCTCTGGTCATGTGGTGGTGAAGATCTAGACATGGGGTGTGTTGCTATATTAGTGATCTATGTTTGGACCTGGAACCTGAATTTGAATTTGAAGGTTTTCATATTAGTGATCTAGGACCTGGAACCTGAATTTGAATTCGAAGGTTTTCATATGGAAAAAAATATAGAGATGGGGTGTTGTTATTTTAGTGATCTATGTTTGGACATGGAACTAGGATTTTGAATATCTGAATTTAAATTTGAAGGTTTTTTCCTACTCTACTTAATAATGAGTGCTCTCAAAAACTTATTATGAGATAAGACTGTCTGGTCATTTGATTTCTGTATTTAGCCTTTTTCCTATACCTTTGGCCATTATCTCTTTTCTATTGTTCATATCTAGTGCTGCCACGTCTACAATGTTTATTTCATTTATTGGTTTGTAATAGTATTCTGAATTAGAAGATTGGTTTTCTCGTTCATGGAACAGCAACGAATCATTCTGTAGCTTTTCTGGCATACTCCTCTTGTTAATGAGAAATTTTCTTCTTCCTAGGAAATTTTTGGTCAATTTACAATTATTTGATTGTTGGTTTTGTCTCTTGCATAGAGTCTCTACGCCTGCTCGCAACTTTGAATCTACCCTATTGAATCTGAAAAAATGACTGAAATAATAATCCTAACGCCCTCAGAATCCTATAATACAAATTTCATTATTTTTTTCCTTTTTATAAATAGATGTCAACTATATTTTAAAGATAAAGATAATTCTAGGCCAGCAATTCCCTCTCCTCTTGGCATCAAGGACAAAGCACAGGCTCTGTCTGTCAACAGATAAAATGTGTTCAGGTTCTCTGATGTTAACAAGCCTTCAAAACTGTCTCTGTATATAACATTTCTGTTTGTTTGTTTGTCCCCTTCTCTATTATTTTATAGGAAAATTTTGTTCACGATGATGGGCTGCCATCGCTGGGCTTCATGCCCTGGCTATCTAGATGTACAGTTCTATATATACATGATTAAATGATACGAGTTTTACTTAACTATTGCAATTTGTAGCCACCGCAATTGAAATTTTTGTGTCTTGTTTATTTTTGGGGATGAGAAGATGATTAAATGATGCCAGTTTTACTCAACTGTTGCAGTTTGTAGCCACCTCAATTGAAATTTTTGTGTCGTGTTTTTTGTGGGGTTGAGAAGAGATTTGGGTTTAGGTATGGTTATTGATCAGAAATGCAAAGGAGGATGATTAAACTTCATTTGCTTAAGGATTTAGGTTATTCTCATATTTACAACAATTACATTTACAACAATTATATTGAGATGGGGTGTTGTTATTTTAGTGATCTATGTTTGGACATGGAAATAGGATTTTGAATATCTGAATTTAAATTTGAAGTTTTTTTCCTACTCTACTTAATAATGAGTGCTCTCAAAAACTTATTATGAGATAAGCTGTCTGGTCATATGATTTCTGTATTTAGCCTTTTTCATATGCAACTTGATAATGATTGCTCTCAATTTCTCAAGTGTCCCCTCAATGAATAAAATTATCAGTGGCTTTTTGACATTTAATAAAACTTATTATGAGGCAGATTTCCTGCTCATTTGAGACTGTTTGGTCATTTTATTTTTGTATTTAGCCATTTTCCTAAGTCTTTGGCCATTATCTCTTGTCCAGAGTTGGAATGGAATGTTATTATTGAATTCCCAAACATCGCAACAATGACCCCAAACAAATGGAGGAAATGGCGCGGATACAGAATTTTATGTGATGAAACGATGCCCAACACGTGGACCTCCACGGTGGACAGGTGTCGTACCAGATCCATGCGCTTTGACACACAGACTAACTTATAGAAATAGTTTTATCATAATTAATATTTTACAGAAAGACATATTCCATTGAAAATTCTTTTCAACACACAATTAGGTTGCCACAAGAAATCTCTACTAGGTTGTAAGCCAAAATGTTTCTGTCACAAGAAAAAGATACAATCTAGTGTTGTAAGCCAAAATGTTTCTGTGCCAAGAAAAAAATACAATCCATCCAAAATCCACATCATAATGTGGTTAGAACCAAAAACATATGACACCCCTATTCTTTATGGTCCTGAGAATCTTGAGTGTCAAAACTCCCTGAGTTACCTTCTTGAGCCAGATAGGTTGGCCTACCAGTCAAGGGCTGATTAGGAAATGGTTGATTGCTGCCATATGATTGATTCCAATTTGCAGCTTCCAACCATGGAGGTACTGAGTACCCATAACTCACATTTGCACTACTGACCCCTGCATTAAGTGGAGGTGTGTAATGAGCATACAGATAATTGACACCAACTCTGGTAGGGCAAGGCAAGTGGGTAAACCCTCAATTTGATAGTGGGGCACTTGAATGTTTATGAGATCTTGGAATAATGATGTATTATCTGCAATGGAGTCCAATGAGTTTGAAATAATCGTGGTTTCATCAGCTATTCTTGTATCGTTGATCATCCCTTGTTCCTTTTCAATCATTTGTTGTGCCTTTCGTTTTTCCTTTTCCTGTCTTGCCATTTGCTTTTGTTGGTCCTTAACTTGCGTTGCTTTATCTCTTTCAATCCTTTCATCTGCTCGACGTTGTGCTGCAACAATCCTTGCTGCCTTCTTCTCCTTGACTAGATCCTTATTTTTCTGTTTTAATTCTTGCATTTCCAATTTCTTTTTTTGAGACTCAACTAACAAGTTTATATAGTCCTCTGAGGTGAGTAACTATGAGCTTCGGCCCAGACGAAGACTACCCAGTGCAACTTGCTTTTTTTTTCATTGATACTCTCTCTACTGCTAGCTTTAGGAACCGTCCAAGTGTCTTCTCCACCCCTCCCACCTGCATGTCATTGCTTGGTACTTCCCTTTCAATATTTGTTGGAACTAATTGAACTATATTATTATCTTCATTTGATGCCTCATTATGTCCTTCATCTTCTTCCATTGATTTATTGTCCACAAAAAAATGAACAATTTCACTGTTCAATTCTTCTGGTTGTGAGGGCATGTTCATGCTTTCTTCATTGGTTGTTGAGACACTATGTGCATTCATATTGATCATTGCTTCTGCTAGCCATGAAGGTGGGGTTACTTGGCTTGGAAATGTCAATTGGTCATTGTCAACTGCATGTTCAACAATATCATTAACAATATCAACAACAGGAATTTCATGTTCTTGAGTTGGTGGAATGATCTCCGCGAATTTGTTCATTTTTTTATTGTGTTTCACATATAGTTTCATCATCTTCAGCATATAAGTGTCCTTGAGATAGGGAAATCATATTACCAGCTGTAACAACATCATCTTGGTCATCTACTTCTTGCACTTCAACACCTATTTGGGCATTCCCTTCTTCCTGACCATCCACATGAAACGCTTGGCTACAACCAAGTATCATGCATAAGAGCATCATATTTCAGTGGCCAGATTCCTGTCCTCCTAAAGCCAGCCTTGATATTTGATGGTGTCAAAGCCCTTTTAAAAGCTTTACTTGCAAGCTCTCCTAGCTCAAACCTTTTCACCTCAACCCCTGGATTCTTTACCATCCATGCAGCGCACTCTGACTTGAAATAGTTCTTGAAAGGGCCAAACACACTAACATCAAGGGGTTATAGTCTGTGAGTGGTATGAGCATGCAATGTCAACAGGTCAATGCCTAAATTGTTTGCTTCCTCAATTGTTTGTACAGGCATGTGGCTCCCATGGCCATCTAATATCAAAAGGTGTCTGTTATTAGGTGAGACGCCACCTGGTACCGATGCAGCAAAGTGAAAAAGCCAACTTAGAAACAGTTCTTTAGTCATCCATGCATGGGGATGTGCAGTCATGCATGCACCTGGTTCACAGTTCTGTATATAGTTTTTTAGTTGATTTTTACCTTTGAATAGATAAAATCCTGGGATTGAAGTACTAATTGCATTGACACAACATAAAATAGTTATCCACTCCCTGCTCTTGGGCAAAATATTTGGCTCATTTCGGCTCCCTTTCTTGGCAATTACCCGCATGCCACAATTCCTCCCTACCTGTAAACCTATTTCATCACAGTTCCATATATGGTATGTTCCATAAGAATGTTTGTCGTAAGCACTAGAAAGTGTGTCATAGAACTTTTGCACAAATGCAGGGCGCAAATTTAATGCTCTATCTCTGTCAAGGCCCTCAGCAGTACGCAATACAAGTTCTGGATGCCTTTTTTTAAACCCAAACCACCATGATTTACCAGGGAACCCATCTTTGAATGGGTTTGGCCTCCCTTGACAGATTTGAGCAACTGTTGATTTGAGTTGTATCAACTCTAGCCCATGTCCCAGTTGGGCCATCTCTTTACACCACTTAACCACCTCGGCCTCCTCCTCCTCAGTCATAACCGTAAGAGGCCCTCTACGTTTTGTATGAGTCAGTCCATTTATCCAATAATGTATTGACGAGGGAGGAATACCATGTTTTTTTGCAGATGCCCGAACTGAGTATCCATTAAACTCTATGTTGTCAATTGCAATTAACATTTGTTCTTTTGTCCATCCTCTTATAGCACTGATCTTTTTAGTTGAGATTTCCCCTTGGACTGTTGTTGATGGTGGTTCTATGGCTGATGGCGTGTTAACATCAGCTGCTGTCACATGGTCATCCTCAACAATGTTCCTTGGTGCATTGTTGACATTGACATCAGCTCGCTTGTCATCATCAGACGATGTGCATCGCAACTGCGTACCCCTTTTCACTCTCCTGCCACTTCTCCTTGTACGAGCAGAGTAACTTTCTTTTGCCACAGATGCAACAACCTGTAAAATTATTGCATGCATTTAGACATTAGAATATTTGTAAATTATGCTTTATTACTTCTGCAAAAATACTTTTCTTTTATTACAGGAAATTATCACACATGTATGTTACAGGAAATCGAATTGCATTACTTATGTTACAGGAAATTATCAACATGTATGTTACATGAAATCGAATTGCATTACTTATATTACAGGAAATCGAATTGCATTACTTCATAGTCTCTCATTGCAAATTACTTCGTAGTCCTCAATTGCTTGCCTGTTCATCAGTGTAGCAACTTTTATATGGATTCAAGTAGGATTCTATGATAGTTGTTTCAAATATCATTTTCCATTTTTTTTTGCTTTTTGGCATTGCCAAAAATGTCTCAGTACTACAACTTCTCCATTGCAGTCCATGGCCACCATTCCAGGCATAAATTCTATGTTGGGAACAACTTGCAGCTGTGATCAGCCTTGTGGTCTCTCAATTGCCTGCATGTTCATCAATTTAGCAACTTTTATATGGATACAAGTAGGACTCTATGGTAGTTGTTTCAAATATCATTTTCCATTTCTTTTGTTGTTTGGCATTGCCAAAAATGTCTCAGTACTGCAACTTCTCCATTACAGTCCATGGCCACCATTCCAGACATAAATTCTATGTTGGGAACAACTTGCAGCTGTGATCAGCTTTGGAATGGACTTATCAGTCATAAAAAGTTTTAGAAAATTGAACTGAAAAAATTAAGTATGTTGAAGGCATTTACTTTTTTTTTATTTTAAGGAATGGTTTTAACTTTTCTAAATAGCTGTATTTAGAACCTACTTTTTATTCAATGGCTGTTTGTGAAACCATCCAGCTATCCTTTTAGCAGTTATGGCGAGACAGATCATGTAAGAACTCTGATAAATGAAAACAATGAAAACAGAACGGTAAGAACAATGACTTTCAATGGTTGTTTGTGAAACCATCCAGGTATCCTTTTAGTAGTTATGGCCAGACAGATCATGTAAGAACTCTGATAAATGAAAACAATGAAAACAGAACTGTAAGAACAATGACTTTCAATGGCTATTTGTGAAACCATCCAGGTATCCTTCTAGCAGTTATGGCCAGACAGACCATGTAATAAATCTGATAAATGAAAATAATGAAAACAGAACTGTAAGAAGAATGAGTTGTAATTCATATAACTAACCTGGATATATTGGCAACTATTTTATGATGTTGTCTTCAAGTTTGCTGAATAGTTTGAAAGCATAAGATGCAACTTCAAGAGTGGGTGGACTTCTTTTATAGTTTTGGGCACTTGAATTTAATTGGTGGACATGGATGCACATGGATTGCAATGGCTTCATTTTGAATGTGTGGTCTGGATTTAATTTGATGTGATCTAATGGTTGGGAATTGGTTATTTGTTGATCCATGTGCTTTGATCTGTTTTAATGAGAAATAGAGTGAGTTGGGTGTCATTTATTGCAGTTATTGGGTCTATGTGTCATTTATTGAACAAAGTGGGTTTAAATGTTATTGGGTTGGGTGTCATTTATTGAACATAGAGTGTTTAGTTGTTGAACAACACAGCAATTATGGCTGACATACATTCTCTTTTGTTATGTGCAGGTAGGCATATTTATTTGGGATGCAAAGCTGTAGTTTTGATGAGTGGGGGTTGAAGTGACTGTTGCTCTGTACTTCTGGAATAGACCATTTTGGAAGCCTTTATGGTTTTAACTGTTTTATAGTTGGGTCAATATGGTTTGCAGTGTTAAGTAGTAAAATACTATTTATGGACAATTGTGGGCCCAGTGAATGTATGGGGAAATTTTGGACATAAATTAATACTTATTTATACTTAATGTTATTTATTTTTGTTTAAATATTGGTTTCAAAAGTCTCAAATTATGGTAGTTTGGTGGGACCAGTAATATATCAATTACTAGTCCCTGCACAATATTAGGAATCTCTCCCCTATAGAAAAACTTAAATCCACATTATGTATTTTGTTTGAGATAGGATTGCATAAAATGCACAACATTAGGAATCTCTCCCCTACAGAAAAACTTAGATCCACATTATGTATTTTGTTTGAGATAAGATTGCATAAAATGCACAACATTAGGAGTCTCTCCCTTACAGAAAAACTTAAATCCACATTATGTATTTTTTTTGAGATAGGATTGCATAAAATGTTATACATGCACCGAATTCATTGTTTTGCAGTCCAGCGGGTCCATTTAAATTCAAGGTACATATTTGAGATAGTGTGATAGAAAGAAAAAGTGAAACTGTACATTATGAGGAAAACAAGATTTGTACTATGCAATGGTTGATGTGAAGTTAATAACGTGTAGGCACGTATGGAAAACAAGATGTGTACAAGGTACATATTTGAGATAGTGTGATAGAAAGAAAAAATGAAACTGTACATTATGAGGAAAACAAGATTTGTACTATGCAAAGGTTGATGTGAAGTTAATAACGTGTAGGCACTTATGGAAAACAAGATGTGTACTGTGCAATGGCTGAGGTGAAGTTGTAATGCAAACGATCCAACGGCAGCAAATCATTACTAAATAAGATCTAAAGTCCCTTCACAATTAAATTAATTTATTTTACAAAATTAACATTACAAAATTACCATTAAATTTTTTTCAACAAACGACTATTTCATATTCAACGCATTTTCGAATGCGTAATACCTGCCTTACTGCAGGGCTAATACCCAAATTGGGTGAAGAAGTTGATGAAGTACATGTCAAAAACATAAGCAAACGTGTAAGTTATGAGAATAAAATCTCTCCTTGGTATATTTACTTAGTTAATGAAAGACATGTAGAAACATAGGCAAACGTGTACGTTATGAGAATAATATTTTCCCTTGGTATATTTTTGAAGCTTTCTTTTGACGAATCCCATGTGAAGAGAAAAACCTAACTTAAATGTAAGAGTGAAATGGATTAAACCGGAATCGTTGGCTTTTTCCAGATTCAATGGATTGTAGGAATAAGGGGAAAAAATAAGTTGTTTCACAGAAAATGACTATTAGAAAACTTATTTTTCATTGCCTTTTATACAATCGAAAATAAAAACCCATTTATCATAAATAAAATTGTGGGATAACGTGTCATCCCCATAAAAACTAGCCCATAAGAAACTCAAGTAACGTTTAGAAGAAATGTTCAAGAGATATCGACTGGGAAAACTTAGAAAATAGGACTCACCCAAAGTTTTTTGGGACAATACTTTCCCGGAAGAAATAGGCGGGATGCACTTGGATTTATTTGCGGGAAAATTACAGGGTGGTGGGAAGAACATGTTTCAGGTTGAGCTTTTTCTCGAGAAAGACAAGCGAAGTGTTAAAGACATACACAACAAGCTTCCATAGACAGCGAGATTTTGATAATAAAATACTGGTTACAAGCCGCATGGAGATGGGTGATCCCATCCAAACTCATTTTATTTTGGCTGGCTGGCATTACATAGCATGGTTTTTACTAGGGTTCTCACTTGGGATATTCTGAGGCGCAGGGGATTCCATGGCCCGAGCATCTGTCCTCTCTGTTGGAACCACAACGAAGAGATTGACCACCTCTTGCTGTGTTGCCCCTTTTCCAAGGAAGTTTGGGCTGGTGTAATGGACTGCCTGTCTCTGGGTCCACCAGGTCAGCAGGAAACTCTGCATTCTTGCCTATGTTTCTGGCTCAGAAAAGGCACTAAGTTCATGCATTACCCTTCTACATCATTGGGTCTCTTTGGCGCAGTAGAAACTCTTATATTTTTTAACAAAAATCGCTGGTGATTCGGGAGGTTATCATGAAGGTTGTAAATTATTTTTCAGAGACCGGTCCCATTACGAGACAGATAAAGAAGAGAAAGATAACAATAAAAAAAATTGAAGGGTAAATATCTAATTGGTCTATTCGATGGGGCAAGCCAACTAAGGAGTTCTGGATGTGGAGTAGTCATCATTCTGGAACCTGGGATACTATATCACTTCTAGTGGAAGGGAGGACAGGACATTAACAACAGAGCCGAGATCATAGCATTATGGGGTGCTCTTCAGTTTGCAAAATGGTTAAGACATGAATAAATATACATTCATAGAGATATCAAAAGCATCATATACTCGGTCAAGGATCACTCCTTTTCCAATCCTCCTATTCTCTCCAATTGAATGGGGCGTATTAGGAGATTGGCTACCAACTTTCAGAACATTACATCCACCCACATCTATAGAGAGCAAAATCAAAATCAAGTGATAGGGCTCCTCCCAAAGAAGGGAACAGAATCAAGTGGCAGAGTTCCTCTCAAAGAGGGATATTCACTTCGATCGAGATAAGTTTTTTTTTTTTTAACCTTATGCACATAGCGAGCTCTTGAACTCTTCGTCCTTTCTCTTTATACTGCACATACTCTATAGACACAACATTCAAGAAATATTTCAACTGTGTTACTCCTGGTAGAAATCATGTATTCACGCATAGATAATATGCTCACAAGCTGCAACTTTTTGTAATTTTTAACTGTACTCTACCGTTGCAAAACTACTATTAAGGGACTTTTATAAAACTCTCTTAGACAAATATAATTGTAAAACAGAAGAACAAAGATGGGAAAACAAGGAAAAATAAATGAAAGACTGTAGAATATTAAAAACTTTGAGAATGTACTCTCTTTTTTATATTTGTAATACGAAAAGAAAGCTTTCATTTTCTTTAAAAAAATATATACCAAAAGTTCTCAATTTCATTGTCTGTCACTTGCCCCTACCTTTCTGTGCACCTCGTTTTTCGCCCCCTACCAATTACTTTTCTGTGCGAGACTATTTGTGGTGCAATGTGCGACATCTCGAAGAATTTCACCATGTCATTAATCAGTTCACCCCTCGGGTGACTCGGAAAATTGTTGAAATGGTACTTTCAACTGCAGCAAAATTGCCAGTCTCCCCACAACACCTTTTGCCGAACAGTGGTATTTATCGAGGGGGCAGCGAGCATATTCAACCGCTGACACGTGTCTGAGTGGTTTTGTTAATACAGCTTTCCTCGGCGGGTAGAATTCAGTCAGAAAGGGTCATGCAATATTGCCGACAGCCGTAGGATTAACGTGGAGTAAAATTCACGGTTAATAATAAACAAAATATATCGCCATGCTGAAGTAATTTAATGAAATGTACTGTGGGCAGTAAATGTAGGTAAAAGCTATGGCACAAAAAAAATGTATTGTCATGTTTTTTGGTTGTAAAAAAAATGTAAGGGTAGACGCAGCAGCGGGAAAGTAAAAAAAAGTAAAAGTTATGCCTTGTTTTTGTTGAGTGTGAAACACAATACGCAGCAGCGTGCGAATAAATTTTTTTACACACAGCAGTGTAAATCTTTGTAGTAAAAGACAGTGTGTTAATTTTTTTTTTCAAAGGAGACAGAGTATTTTTTTTACACAGCAGTGTCAATTTGAAAGATAGAGTGAAATTTTTTTGGAACTGCACCTGAAACAGGCTTGGTGTAATCCCTCTATTGGAGGAAGAATTTTGTAACAGCAGTCTTGTTAATGAATGCAAAGTTTTTTTTGGTGTGTGAAAAACTCTGTTTCCTATGTTAAAAAACAGAGCATCATTCTCTGTTCATTTTTTTTTGTTTGGAATTATCAGAAATTCCCAACATGGTATCAGAGCTTGTCTAGGCTCTTTGAAGGTGTCAAAGAAGCTGAAAGAATGATTTCTTGCTGCAGCAGCTTCTCCAGCAGAGTGAAGACTCAGTCAAGAAAGAATCCAAGGTATTTCTCAAGTTAGTTTTTGTGTTACTGTTGAGAACAGTCAGCTATTTTAAATACACAGTCAAGTATTTTGAAGCATAGTTAAGAGTGCAAGAATCACTGGAGCCAGCACTAGCATGGGTATCTGTGATACCCAGCTCCCACAATTTAATGGAAAAAACTATGACTATTGGGCAGTAACTATGAAAGCTTTGCTTGCTTCCCAAGACTTATGGGAATTTGTTGAGGATGGTTTTGAAGAACCAGCAGATGAAGATGAGTTTAATAATTTAACTCAGGCAGAGAAAGCACTGTTGAAGACCTATAAGAAGAAGGATTCTAAAGCCCTCTACTTTTTGTATCAAGCAGTGCATGAGAGTGTGTTTCCAAGGATAGCAGCAGCTAAGAGATCCAAAGAAGCATGGGAAACTCTCAAGATAGCCTATCAAGGCATGGAGAAAGTGAAGACAACAAAACTACAGTTGCTGAGGAGAGATTTTGAGACTCTCTGCATGAAGGAGTCAGATAATATTGACTCATTCTTCACACATGTGATTGGTCTGGTCACACAGATAAGGTCTCATGGAGAGTTTCTTGAAGAAAGGAGGATTGTGGAGAAACTATTGAGGATCCTACCCTCAAGGTTCGATGTGATTGTCACCACCATAGAAGAGACAAAGGATCTCACAAACTTCTCAGTTGATGAACTACATGCATCACTGATAACACGAGCAAAGATTGAGTAGAAATGAAAAATCATCTCTAGAGCATGCCTTCAAGACCCAGATGTTCTTTGGAAGAAGAAGAGGTCAAGGCAGAGGAAACAAGAGAGGAAGAGGCAGAAGCCAAAACAGAGGTGGAAGAACAGTCCAGCAAATGCTCAAGGAAGAGGCAGCAATCCAAATCAGAACCAAGGCCAAGACAGTAGCCAACAAAGTGGACAACATCATGCTCAAAGACAAAGGTATGATAAATCCAATGTCCAATGTCACTATTGTAAAAAATATGGGCATTATGCAAATGAATATAGGAAGAAGCAGCATGATATGAATAATAGAACTAGTGCAAATTTCACTAGAGAAAATATCAGCCAAAATAATTTGTTTTTAGCCTGTAATATCACCGAAGCAAAGAGTGAACATGTATGGTTTCTAGACTCCGGTTGTAGTAACCATATGACAGGAAACATAGCCCTGTTTTCTATGTTAGATCATAGTGTGAAGTCACAAGTCACACTAGGAACTAGTAATAAAGTTTTTCTTATGGGAAAAGGAGAAGTAAATGTCTTAACAAAGAAAGGTGAAAAGAAAACCATAGCAGATGTTTATTATGTTCCTGGAATGAAATGTAACCTCATTAGTATTGGACAACTTATTCAAAAGGGGTACAATGTTTTCTTTGTGAATGATGTATGCACCATCATGGATAAAACACCTAGTAAATAATATATTGCTGAAGTAAAGATGACAAGGAACCGGATGTTCCCTCTCAGAATGAAAGCAGATTTAAAAAATGGAGAAGAAATAGTAGCAGTGACACAAGAGGCTTTCCAAAGCAAACCAAAAGATGAAAATTGGTTGTGGCATTTGAGATTTGGACATCTCAACTTTGGAGGTCTTAACTTGTTGAATAGAAAAGGAATGATAAGAGGATTACCATTGATAGAGAAACCAAACAGCGTTTGTGAAGGTTGTATCTTGGGGAAACAACACAGAAAAAGTTTTCCATCTGGCAAAAGCATAAGGGCAAAAGCACCTTTAGAGATTGTCCACTCAGATTTATGTGGACCGATGCAAACTCCATCACTTGCAGGCAGCCATTATATACTAACATTTATTGATGATTTTACTAGAAAAACTTGGGTTTATTTCCTGAAAAACAAAAGTGAAGTGTTTGAAAGATTTTGCAATTTCAAGGCACTTGTAGAAAACCAAAGTGGGCTGCATATCAAAGTTCTAAGAATTGATAGAGGAGGTGAGTATATCTCCAAAAAATTTCTACGTTTTTGTAGAGAAAATGGAATTCATAAGTAGTTTACCACTAGGTACGCTCTGCAGCAAAATGGAGTTGTCAAAAGGAAGAATAGAACAATCATGGATATGGCGAGGAGTATGCTATAGGCAAAGCATTTACCAAATGATTATTGGGCTGAAGCTGTACGCTATGCAGCGTACATTTTCAACAGATGCCCTACAAAAGCAGTCATGAACAGAGTGCCGGAAGAAGTATGGAGTGGGACAAAGCAAGGAGTCACCCACATGAAAGTTTTTGGATGTGTGGCTTATACACACATTCCAGATCAACTAAGGAAGAAATTGGACAGCAAAGGGGAGAAATGTATTTTCATTGGATACAGTGAGGAATCCAAAGCTTACAGGTTCTATAACCCATCCACCAAGAAGCTTATTGTGAGTAGAGATGTTCAGTTCATTGAGGAGGAAGCTTGGGATGGAAGCATAGAGAAAACAATGAATGTTAAAAACTCGTTGTCACATGATGAAGATGATGAGAAGATGGCTGAAATACATCCCCAAACAGCAGCACCAACACAAGGGCAGTAAGAGACACCCTTGAGGAGAAATGAAAGTGCTTCTCCAAGCACACCACAAGGAGGAAATTCAAGTGCTTCTTCAAGCACTTGTACGCCAAATGAAAGAGGTAAGAAGTTCAGAAATTTAAGTGACATTTATGAACAAGAGGCAGCAAATGAAGGTATGAACTCTTTGTTTGTTTGATATTGTCATGTTGATGACCCTGTTCATTTCGAAGAGGAAATTAAGGGTAGGAAATGGATAGAAGCTATGGATGAGGAGATCAATGCCATAGAAAGAAACAAGACATGGGATTTAGTTGAACTACCAAAAGAAAAAGAAGTCATTGGAGTTAAATCGGTCTACAAGACCAAGAGTAATGCTGAAGGAAAAATAGAAAGACATAAGGCAATACTTGTTGTCAAAGGATATAAGCAACAGTATGGGAGAGACTATGAGGAAAATTTTGCACCGGTTGCTAGAATGGAAACCATGAGAGCAGTGTTGTCCATAGCAGCACAAAACAAGTGGAAAGTTTACCAAATGGACGTGAAGTCAGTATTCCTAAATGGAGTGTTAATGGAAGAGGTTTACATTGAACAACCTCTAGGCTATGAAAAGAAAGGCCAAGAACACAAAGTGTGCATATTGAAGAAAGCTCTTTATGGGCTGAAGCAAGCACCAAGAGCGTGGTACAATAGGATAGATTCCTATCTACTGGAAAATGGATTTGAAAAGTGTGAGGGAGAACCCACCCTCTACGTCAAAGAAAAGGATGGTAAAATACTAATTGTTGTGTTATATGTTGATGATGTTATTTTCACAGGTAATGATGATTACCTTATTGAAAATTTCAAGACAGTTATGAAAAAAGAATTTGAAATGACTGACATGGGTTTGCTGAGATACTTCTTAGGAATAGAAGTAGAACAAAATGGAAATGAGATTTTCATCTCACAAGCGAAATATGCTAATGAAGTGTTGGAAAGATTTAATATGCAGGAGAGCAAAGCAACAATCACTCCCACAGTGAAGGAATTAAAACTCAGCAAAGAGGACAATGGCAAGGAATTTGATCCTATTTTGTACAAGAGCATAGTTGGCAGCCTCATGCATTTGACTACAACTAGGCTGGATATAATGTATGATGTTAATTTAATTTCCAGATTCATGGAGAGGCCAAAAGAAGTACATTGGCAGGCAGCAAAAAGGATTCTGAGGTATGTTAAAGGTACTAAAAAGTTTGGCATTTTATATACTACTTCAGAATGTTCAGATTTAATTGGATACACTGATAGTGATTAGGCTGAAGTGTAGATGATTGGAAAAGCACATCCGATTATGTTTTTCACATGGGTTTAGAAGCCACTTCATAGGCTTCTAAAAAACAGCCTATTGTAGCATTGTCTACTGCAGAAGCAGAATATGTGGCAGCTACAGCAGCAGCGTGTCAAGCAATTTGGATGAGAATGATGTTAAGGAGTTTATGACAAGAGCAAGCAAAAGGAACAGTGATTTTTTGTGACAATAGTTCTGCTATTGCATTATCCAAGAATGTTGTGTTTCATAAGAGAACGAAACACATTGACACAAAGTTTCATTACATCAGGGAATCGGTAAACAATTGAGAAATTGTTTTAGAACACTGCAGAACTCAGGAGCAGTTTGCAGACATTCTGACCAAACCATTGGGGTAGAAAAGTTTTGAGTTTTTGAGGAAATGTCTGGGTATGACTGATAACCCAGCAGTTGAAATTAAAGGGGAGTGTTGAAATGGTACTTTCAACTGCAACAAAACCGCCAGTCTCCCTGCACTGCCTTTTGCCGGACAGTGGTATTTCTCGAGGGGGCAGCGAGCATATTCAACAGCTGACACGTGTCTGAGTGGTTTTGTTAATACAGCTTTCCCTGGCGGGTAAAATTCAGTCAGAAAGGGCCGTGCGATATTGCTGATAGCCGGAGGATTAACATGGAGTAAAATCCACAGTTAATAATAAACAAAATATATCGCCATGCTGAAGTAATTTAATGAAATGTACTGTGGGAAGTAAATGTAGGTAAAAGCTTTTAATTTTATTTTTTTATTCACGGGAGTATGGCACAAAAAAATGTATTGTCATGTTTTTTCGTTGTAAAAAAAATGTAAGGGTAGACGCAGTAGCGGGAAAGTAAAAAAAAAGTAAAAGCTATGCCTTGTTTTTGTTGAGTGTGAAACACAATGCGCAGCAGCGTGCGAATAAAAATTTTTACACACAGCAATGTAAATCTTTGCAGTAAAAGTCAGTGTGTTAATTTTTTTTTCAAAGGAGACAGAGTATTTTTTTTACACAACAGTGTCAATTTGAGAGACATAGTGAAATTTTTTTGGAACTGCATCTGAAGAATTTTGTAACAGCAGTCTTGTTAATGAATGCAAAGTTTTTTTTTTTTGGTGTGTGAAAAACTTTGTTTCTTGTGTTAAAAAACAGAGCATCATTCTCTATTCATTTTTTTTTTGTTTGGAATTATCAGAAATTCCCAACAAAAATGAAATTAATTATGTTGTTTCTGAATTGAATGAAATTCTTCCTTCAACAGAACCAACAGGGCCAACCCCGGAGGAGAAACCCCATAATTATCCCTCGCTGAGAATAGAAGTTAGAAGTTAAAGTCTGTTAAGTTTTGGGTATTTTGGAAAATATTCACATACATAATATGTAATGACATAGGTAGTTTGAATATGTAATGACATCAAACCTGCGATAGAAGAAGAAAACTGATGTATGGCCTCAAGAAATTTTCGTTGAACTAATGTACCGCTGCGATCCCAACCACAAATTTTTAATTTTATTTATGGTTAATAATAATAAGAAAAGCAACTCATAAGAATGTACTCCATATATTTTACCAACATTAATACAATTTACCCTTTAGCTCAAAGAAGAAGCTAATAACAATTTCCACCTTGCAAAATGACTTAAACCATCATGAAAGCTATCATATATTTCCATAGATAGACGTCATGGATTTTGATGGCCGTGAAGATCACATCTGTTCAACAACTGATCTCATAGCATAATGTTCTAGTTGATCAATAATTACCGTAAAATGCGTTGCATTAAAACCTTGTCTAGGATAATACACAACCCACACTTCAATAATAATACTGATTAAAATCAATTCTAAAATGGCTCTGCAAATTTTACCAAGCTGAATATAATCAAGCTATTAAATCTTGAAGATAATTGAAAGGGATTTAAGCAATCATGTCGCTTTACTCTTATTCTGGCCGTGATTATCCAGATGGGTGTGTACTGAGGACACTTATTCTATCTGCCTATCTCCATTATCAAGAAGCTAAACATGATTATTACCCACTTCATCTGGTCTGCCTTGCAGTAGAGGCAAAAGTTTCATCTCACTAAACTTGAACATATCTCCATGTCGAAGCCACTAGGTGGTTGGGGTATCCTACACTTCAAAAGATTTGGACATGCCCTCCTGGCTCAAATCATTATGGCGCGGGATATTTGGAGCTGGCATCTGGAGTCAAATTATAAACCATAAATACGTGAAGGACGTGGATTTTAAGATCTGGTTGCGCAGGGGACGCATTGGCTGTAACTCTGGTTCTGTGATATGGTGCAGTTTTAAGAAGATAAATCATCTATTTATATCTATGCTTACATGGAGACTGGGCACGGGTCATCACATTGCTATTGGATGGGACAATGTCTGGGGACTTGAGGATATCGACACTCTCCCGAACCCTCTTGTACACGGCCTAAATGAATTGGGAATTTCCTTCTGGTAACAAGTCATTATGACTTGGCATAACAATTTCCCCATCTGGAAGTGATCACGGCGTTGGGACTACATGGACAAACTTTCGAGGAATGGGAATCGATTCGTATGCAACTCCATCTCATTGGGATCCACAGAGACTTGGCTAGAAACTCGATCACATGGTGAGGCAAGATGAAGGCAGAGAATATTATGGTGGCAGATACATATTAAAGACTATGCTGTTTAGAAGCCAATAAAACTGAGGTATACTGGTTTTCAAAATTATGGAGTTCCCACATACCTACAAAAAAATCTCTTTTTCTTTGGTTAGTTTGGAGGAACAAAAACTTAACATGGGAAAATCTGCAAAAAAGAAGCTGGTCTGACCCTGGGTTTTGCATCTTATGTAGAAATGCGGAAGACGATAATTGGCATTTGTTCATCAACTGTCTCGAGGTTTCAAAAATCTGGAATATCCTAGATGTCACATTTGGACTACAGCTCCCATTGTTCTCTCACATTCCTGACCGTCTTGAATGGTGGAGTAAACAACATAGAACAAGGCACTCCATACCTCCTATTTTCCTTTTGGATATCTGGAGATGAAGGAACAACATAATTTTCAATGAATTTCGAGAAAGCTGGGCATCAATGATGGAAATAATTAGAAGCATAACCTCGGCTGATTTACATGCTAGCACATCGACTAAAATGTCCACAAAATCCAAATTTAGCCCGGAGATCACATACCCTGCCGGGTTTTTTATGGCCCATCACAACGCAGTGTTTGTGGATGCGGATTCATAATCCTATACTCTTCAATGTTGACATATCATGTACACTGGGGCACAGGTAATGGCACCAACACAAAGGTCGAGGCCATGGCATTATGGGGACTCCTCTGGTTCATTCATTTTCTGGATATTTCTTCTGTTCACATCTATGGTGACTCAAAGGTCATCATAGACTATGTCGGAGGCAAGGCTATCATCTGCAAATCCTCCCTACAAGGCTGGCTACAACAGATCACTACACTCTGGAGTTCACTCCAACACTCTTCCATACAGCATATCAGCAGGGATTTCAATACAGAGGTGGACAGTCTCTCCAAAAAAGGCATCATGGAAAAACTGGATGGACTCCACATAGAGATAAAGATGGACGAGACTTGGTTAGAGGAAGGGATTCTACCTTTACCAAGATAACTTCTAAACCAGACATTCTCCTTCTTTTCTATGGCAGATTGATCTTCTTTGTATTTTATTTTTTGTTCTACAATTAGTGAAAAATACAGAGGCGATACATATTGTCCATCATCTGCTAAACATGCTATACTGAATTATTAAGATATATCTTACATCCCATAATTAGTATAGAATAGATTTTGTTTCCTGGATTGGCTATAAAGTTTATTTGATGCATGATCGCGGGTTTTCTTGGATATATATCTCTGTACTACTACTGTTTGAGATACAAGGCCATGAAGAATATGTAATTTACACATAATGAATATATCCCTTTTTTCATCTTTGAAAAAAAACAAAAAAAAACAAAAACTTTATGTTATAAAAAGGATGTTATTTCAAAAAATTAAATGGAATACTTTCCACGAAATAAAATAAAACGTTTGTAACAAACTTATTGAATGTACCTTGAGGTTCTTCAGCTGCGTTAGCAAATCAAAATAATACTTATTAAAATTTAACAATTTACTTGAAATTCAATATGAACAATTTTTGTAATTAAAAAAACAGTTGTAATATCGTGTATCTTTGGAGTCATATGGTCAATAATTTGGCATAGTTGTTCTTTATGGCCATCAAATGGTAATCTACGATTGTTCCTTTAACCTCCTCTTTTCACATCCAAGTCTAAAAAATGGACAAAATATCTGTGAGCTTGTTGTGAGATTTTCCATATCTAATAGAATTAGCTCGTGTCATGGAAGGGGTTTTACGAAATCGAAAACGGATTGGGTAGTTGGCCATGTCAAACAATCAATCAAAGATTCCAACGATAAAATTCTTTGAGCGTGTTATGAGATTTTCCATACCTAATAGAATTAGCTTGCAATGTCATGGAAATGCTTTACCAAATCAAAATTGTGTTGTGATATTTTCCATATCTAATAGAATTACCTTGGAATGTCATGGCAATGCTTTATCAAATCAAAATTGTATTGACAATTAGCCATGTCAAACAATCAATCAGAGATTGCAACAAAAACACACAATAAACAAGAAGAGACATTGACCTCGACCAAAACCGAGTCAGATGACTAAGAAGGATATCCCTCCCCAAAAACTTAAAATAAAATCATTCCATTAATAAGATGGCCCACCTGCAAAGGAAAACACTATATCAAGCCCTAACAAAGCTTTAATTGCTACCAGATTTTACATTCATCAATTACCTTTTTCATTTATAAACAAAAACTTCTTAAAGAGTGAAGAATCAAGATGTGTGAAGGTTTGTCGTTACACCAAAACCTGCATGTGTTGGTAAACTTTCCAAACCAGTAACTAGGATCCCCAGTGTGAGGACCTGCAATCCTTGAGTGCTCTCGGCTTGAAGTGCGACGAAGAAAATATGAAGTGCGAGCTCACGGCTTCATGTGCGATGGCGTTATGCGCACAAGGAAGAGGAGAGCGATAGGTTTATATGCGTGGAGGCATGGTTATAACTTATGGAGGCCGACCTACGAACATGGGCAAAGCCGACATGTATTTTGGCAAGTTTGCGATGGAGTAGGGGCGTTGGGCAAGTCGGATGGGCAGCTAAGACTTCGCCCTGTCTTTCATATATATCGGAGGAGTGTGGAGCTCATTTGACCATCAACCATTCGCTCATCGCTCAAGCATGTAAGGAAAGGCACAGAACTAGAAGGTGGACGCACAAGAGGTGAAGGCACAGATTTGGAAGATGCGTCCGTTCTTGGGCAAGGTCGCACGGAGTTAAGTGTCGTTTTAGGTTTTGGGTGAAGG
The DNA here is from genome assembly GCA_031772625.1 of Pinus tabuliformis. Lineage (NCBI taxonomy): Eukaryota > Viridiplantae > Streptophyta > Pinopsida > Pinales > Pinaceae > Pinus > Pinus tabuliformis. The sequence goes on from CM062816.1 coordinate 474,024,280, forward strand.
GCGTGGGCAGGGTCGCCCGCCGATTAGAGTGACGCATGCACGGGTGTGTGGCGCCCGGTTTGTGTGACGACTTGGCACGGGTTCTTGGGTGGCTCGGGAGCGCCCGAGCAAGAGATTTGCAGTTTTGGTGGATACGGGGGCTACTCATAGCTTCTTAAGTAGGAAAGCAGCAAAGTCTTTTGGGAAGAAAGAAAAGATGGAGAGGGAATGGAGTGCTTTCAAAGTAGTCAACTCTACCATGAAATTTGTTACTGGTGTGATGGGAAACACTCAGGTGAGAGTGGGATCGTGGTTTGGGAAGTTGGACTTGATGATCGTGGACATGGATGATCATTCTATGGTGCTGGGGCAAGATTTCATGAGACTTGCACAAGCCATACCAATGGTGGACCGGGACATTCTCTTGATCACAGCTGAGGGAAGAACCATGATGGTTCCGATGAATAGAAGGAGTTGCTTGGGGTATAGCCCGAGGATGAATTCTATGACTTTGTATCCCAAAGATCGGAATGTGAAGCATGAGGATGTGGAGCAAAGAGGACTTGTTAGTATGACTCAAACAATGAAGGAAGGGAAGCTGATTGACTTTGTTGCAAGAGCAAGGAAGAATGAAGTAAGTGAGAGGGAAATCTCACGAAACTTGAAGCACTTGACAGAGACATCTTCTACTGATGATCTTCACAATGGAGTTGCAAAGGGAGTCTGAGTACTACTTCAGAGGTAGTGGTTGATGAGGATTATGGAGGTAGAGATCCTACTGGTATAGTGGATTTTTGCAGGTATGCTATGGGCATATATGACTTTCAGTTGACAAAGGACAAGCTTAGGGAGCTTGGGTGTACATGTGAGGAGATTGAGGCTGTGCACAGATACTTGAGGACACAACATCAATTTGATACATGGGTGGATGAGAGTTAGGGAGGAAACTTCCTATCCCTCCTTTCTCTATAGACAACCTTAAAGATGGGTTGGTGTAGGGACCTTGTTTGGAAGGGGCTACACCAACTTAACAAGGGGCCTTGGAGGAGGCTTCCTTATGACAGATTGCAGACTTGGATGCAGATGGCCAAATGTTGGGATGGAGTCTACATGGGTTGGACATCATGGACAACTAGAGTCATGGACATCAGGTTGGAGACATGGAGCATGACAGTCATGCAGGGACATTATGCGGGAGCATGTGTAGAGGTGTCATTCATGGACATTCTATGGGGAATGCCGAAGCAAAGGATGTTGTGCAGATGCTATTGTGACATGGAGACATATGAGATGGTGGAGAGCTTGTACACTCTTATGCAACAAGGCCATGGCTTGGACATGTTGCAGATGGGATGGAGATTCCATGGACCTGAGCATGGGAATTGGACAGATTCTTGACGAGTTCGAGATGTAGCAGAAGTCAGGGAAATACTGATGGTGGCATAAGGATGTGCATTCTTGTGGTTTGGGTGTATGGTTGGATTAGCTACCCAACTAGTTCGAGTCATGAGGGGTACCAGTGTGCAGACAGATGTCCGTATCAGGTGGAGTATCTTAACAGAAATACTACAGGATGAGGACGAGACATGATGGAGATGTGGTTCTACATATGTTGCAGGGATGTTTGCAGTATGTGGAGGAGTTGACATCATGGACCAAGGATGAGACAGACATTGATGTTGATCTTGGTGGATGGCTACCAGGATGGTATGTTGTCGAGGACGACAACAACTTCAGGTGGAGGAGGATGTGCGGACCTGCGATCCTTGAGCGCTCCAGGCTTGAAGTGCAACGAAGAAAAGATGAAGTGCGAGCTCACGGCTTCATGTGCGATGGCGTTATGCGCACAAGGAAGAGGAGAGCGATAGGTTTATATGCATGGAGGCATGGTTATAACTTATGGAGGCCGACCTACGAACATGGGCAAAGCCGACATGTATTTTGGCAAGTTTGCGATGGAGTAGGGGCATTGGAAAAGTCGGCTGGGCAGCCAAGACTTCGCCCTGTCTTTCATATATATTGGAGGAGCATGGAGCTCATTTGACCATCAACCATTCGCTCATCACTCAAGCATGTAAGGAAAGGCGTAGAACTAGAAGGTGGACGCACAAGAGGTGAAGGCGCAAATTTGGAAGATGCGCCCATTCTTGGGCAAGGCCGCACGGAGTTAAGTGTCGTTCTGGGTTTTGGGTGAAGGGCGTGGGCAGGGTTGCCTGCCGGTTGGAGTGAGGCGTGCACGGGTGTGTGGCACCCGGTTTGTGCGACGACTTGGCACGGGTTCTTAGGTGGCTCGGGTGAGCGCCCGCCCGTCGTGCAAGTGTGCACGGTGACTTGGTGAAGTGTTGAGATTGTGAACGGAGGTGTGTCTTGGGCAGAGGCGTCCGTGTGTGGTGAATTGGAGGCGCGCCCAAGTTGGACAAACAACACGATCGTGCGACAAGGTGAACGAAGGGTTGGAGAGTCGTGTGGTGACCGTGCAGAGGCGTCGATGAGCTGGGCAACCGAGTTTTCTGAAGGTTGTAAATTTGGCTAAGTATGAAACTTGGAGTTTCCAAATATACTTGTAAAGCTTGTAACTTGTAAAAGATTTTATAATACATTATTCGAGCAGACTCATTGTTCAGGGAGTTGCCCCTCCCTTTATACTGTGCAATTGTGTTCTCTTGTATAATTGATGTTGATAATGAATGTGTATGGGTGTTCATTGGTATAAAGGAAACATTAATAATACTTGGTTGCGAAACTCAAACTAAGTAGGGAAAGTGAAGTAGGCGTAGTCCACGAACATAAGTATTGGTGAAAAGAAAGTGTTCGGCGATGCTGCACGTCGCCAAGCATGGTTGAAAGACTACCGCCAGGTTGGGGGCATGACACCCAAGGTAGAAATTACAGATTCTATAGAGGTGCAGTGATTCTTCCAACACCCCCCCTCAAACGCAACTCGGGGGAATCAAACCTGGGTCCAAGCTCTGATACCATGTGGAGGTTTGTCGTTACACCAAAACCCGCAGGTGTTGTTAAACTTTCCAAACTAGTAACTAGGATCCCTAGTGTAAGGACCTACAATCCAAAGGCATCACCGCCGAGACATGCGATGAGTTTGGAGGAAAACGAGCACGCGGTTGGACGAGTTAAATGGCAGAGCAAACACTTGGAGCGCACGTGCGAAAAGTGTAGAGGCAAGTCATGTATTTATAATGGATGAGCAAGGGCGTTCGTTCAAGATGAGCCGACAGTGGAAGAGTTGCAAGTTTGGGTGTTGGACAGTCAGCCAACCGAATGAGTTAGCAATGAAGGGCGTCGGATTGTCAAACAAAGTGCAGGTCGGCCATGGGTGGCACGATCACTTACAAAGGATATATATTGTTGAACGTAGAAGCATTGGAAGTCATTCATTCGAACTCATCTGTGAGGACCTGTGATCCTTGAGCGCTCCCGGCTTGAAGTGCAACGAAGAAAAGATGAAGTGCGAGCTCACGGCTTCATGTGCGATGGCGTTATGCGCACAAGGAAGAGGAGAGCGATAGGTTTATATGCGTGGAGGCATGGTTATAACTTATGGAGGCCGACCTACGAACATGGGCAAAGCCGACATGTATTTTGGCAAGTTTGCGATGGAGTAGGCGCGTTGGGCAAGTCGCCTGGGCAACCAAGACTTCACCCTATCTTTCACATATATTGGAGGAGCGTGGAGCTCATTTGACCATCAACCATTCGCTCATCTCTCAAGCATGTAAGGAAAGGCGCAGAACTAGAAGGTGGACGCACAATAGGTGAAGGCGCAAATTTGGAAGAGGCGCCCATTCTTGGGCAAGGCCGTACGGAGTTAAGTGTCGTTCTGGGTTTTGGGTGAAGGGCGTGGGCAGGGTCGCCCCCCGGTTGGAGTGAGGCGTGCACGGGTGTGTGGCGCCCGGTTTGTGCGACAACTTGGCACGGGTTCTTGGGTGGCTCAGGTGAGCGCCCGCTCGTCATGCAAGTGTGCACGGTGACTTGGTGAAGTGTTGAGTTTGTGAACGGAGGTGTGTCTCGGGCAAAGGCACCCGTCTGTGGCGACTTGGAGGCACGCCCAAGTTGGGAAAACAACACGATTGTGCGACAAGGTGAACGAAGGGTTGGAGAGTCATGCGGCGACCATGCAGAGGTGCGACGAGCTAGGCAACTGAGTTTTCTGAAGGTTGTAAATTTGGCTAAGTATGAAACTTGGAGTTTCCAAGTATACTTGTAAATCTTGTAACTTGTAAAAAATTGTATAATATATTATTCGGGCAGACTCATTGTTCAGGGAGTTGCCCCTCCCTTTATACTGTGCAATTGTGTCCTCTTGTATAATTGTTGTTGATAATGAATGTGTATGGGTGTTCATTGGTATAAAGGAAACATTAATAATACTTGGTTGCGAAACACAAACTAAGTAGGAAAAGTGAAGTAGGCGTAGTCCACGAACATAAGTATTGGTGAAAAGAAAGTGTTCGGTGGTGCCACACCTCGCCAAGCGTGGTTGAAAGACTACTGCCAGGTTGGGGGCATGACATCATCATTCGAACATCAAGTAGGAGTGCGCAAAGGCGTTAGGAAGTCGAGCAGAGGGGCAGGTCTATGCACCTGCTCACGGGTAGGACTACACGATAAACTCGCACGAAGGACTTGGGTGTTGGGTGAAGGTGTGGGCGAGGAGCGCCCACCGTTCGAAGGAAATGCAAGTAAGCCTCGGGTGAGGGCGCCCGCTGGGCAGAAGCAAACGACGTGGGTGAAACTCGGGTAAGGGTGTTCGGCATTTGGTTGGTGGACGTGGGTGACTCTCGGGTGAAGGCGTCGGTTTGTTCGGTGAATGTGGGTGGCGACTCGAGTGAGGTCCCCGCCCGCTGTGCGAAAGTATATGCGGTGGAGACTTGGGTGAGGTCGCCACCGGTTGAAATGATACGAAGGTGTCTCAGGTGAATCGGGTGGGTCGACCACTTGTCGTAAAAAGTGAACGAAGTTCGGTTGAGGAGTGCGGTTGGCGGTCCATGTGAGGACACGCCCGCCCAACTCGGGCAAGGAACTTTGGTTGGCACATGAAGGTGTGGCCTTTGTAAAATTAGCTAAGTATGACACTTGGTGTTTCCAAGTATACTTGTAAAGATTTGCAAACATTGTAAATTTGAATAATATATTGATATCAGGCAGATTCATTGTTCAGGGAGTTGCCCCTTCCTTTATACTGTGCAATTGTGTTCTTCATTTATAATTGCTGATGATAATGAATGTGTATGGGTGTTCATTGGTATAAAGGAAACATTAATAATACTTGGTTGTGAAACACAAAGTAGACTAATGGTTAGGCGTAGTCCATGAACATAAGCCTTGGTGAAAAGAAAGTGTTCGGTGGTGCCGCACCTCGCCAAGAGGGGTTGAAAGACTACCGTCGGTCTGGGGGCGTGACACCCAGGGTGGAAATTACGGATTCTATAGAAGTGTGGTGATTCTTCCAATAAGATCGAATCCCATACCCGCTATTTTAGACATACTATACACAATTTTCCATAAATTTATCCCTCTAGATTTCAAGCTCTCAAAAAATAAATGTCCAATACTAGAGCATGACAAAGCTCTTTAATATTCATGGGGTTCGAAAGGAGGATCAAGAGGAATTGCCCTAATAATGATCATTGCCACACTTCGGAACCCTATTAATCAATGCAATCTTCTCATGGCATGAATAAAATTAAGCGAGTGCTTGTAACAGCGACCGTTCCTGAAACTCATGGCATGTTTTTAGGGCTAAGCTAATCCCAAGAACTCCACCAGTTCATCAGTGAATAAAATCATGTGATGAATAATTTATTTCTTTAAATTAGATTAATGATGGCTTATGTACTTGCATTGAATCTTTGACTTCTACAATTCATTATTATGTTACTACATTTCAATGAGTTGGAGCTCATGGTTTGTAAATGCTTACAATATTAGAGATCTAACGTCTCTTGTTCGAGTCACATAATCTCGTCATAAATAGACTAGTCGAACGGTCTCGACGAATTTTGCATTTTCGAGAACTTTTTTGAATTTTGCTTTTACTTTGGGATAACTTGAAGAACGCACTTGTTGAAGGAGGCATGAAACGTGTCGAGAAAGAAGATCACGTGGTGTGGTCCTTATCTCACTCTCATTTTATTGCGACAGTTAAAGACATCTACTCCGATCTCGTCTCCAAAAAAATTATGCCTGCAAGACAGATTTTTCCGGTATATTGGTGGAAACTTGGTTGTCCTCTCAAAGTGATTATCTTCTCATGGTTAGTTTTTTACAACAAGAATTTAACATGGGAAAACTTGAGGAAGAGGTCTTGGCACGGTCCCAGCAGATGTGTGTTATGCAATGCAGAGGAGGAGACAAACTATCACATGTTCTTCAAATGCGCGGCCTCCCAACAAATCTGGTATGAATTGGCTTCTTCCTTTTCTTTTCCTCACCTCAATTTCATTTATGTCAATGCAGCTTTTGCCTGGTGGGGAAGACAAGAAGCATCTAAGCGTCCAATCCTTCCCATCACATTATGGTGTGTTTAGAAGTGGAGGAATTCAAATTTTTTTGAAGATTCAAACATCTCGTTCAAGTCTGTTCTGTTTAGGTTCTTCGCTTTCTATCAATCCATCTGAAGATAGGTCAAAGGTTGGAGTTAAGTCTGGCGCAAAGAGCTTCGTTTTTGTGGGTATCCAGGATCTTTCTCTGTCAGTTCCAGGTGGCTGTTCCAGCCGGAGGCTATGGGTTCCTCTCCTTTTGTTCCTTTTGGTTTCATTTTGTCATCTATCCATATTAGTAGCACATTATGGCAAAATTGTTGATATACGTTTCATCATATGATTCTATATGATGCTCAATGTTCTCATTTTATATGTCTCTCAACTATATGTCATATATGTTCTCAGCTATGGTCACGAATGTCATGAGATCTTCTTTCTGTTATCCACAGAACATGATGTATATATTGCCTCAATATAATATATTGCTTTTCTTTCTGAAAAAAAAAAAGAAGTGATCTTCTCAATATTATCAAACAAATAAATATGCTTGCATAGGAGAGGATAGTGATTAATAAGTCACATAATTCCGTCACAAATAGAAGGGTCTAACTGCCTCAACGAATTTTGCATTTCAAAGAATTTTGTTAGAGATTGAAAAACGTGGAGCATAAGTTATCTTCTCAATATTATCAATCAAATAAATAAGATTGCATAGAAGAAAATAGTGATTAATGAGTCACATAATTTTTTCATAAATAGACTGGTCGAACGGTCTCAACGAATTTTGCATTTTAGAGAATTTTGTTAGAGATTGAAAAACTTGGAGCATAAGTGATCTTCTCAATATTATCAAATAAATAAATAATATTGTATTGAGAAAATAGTGGTTAATGACTAAAGTGAATCTTCAATTAAAAATTAAATTAAACTCAAATAAATTGTCACACCTCGATTAATATTTAGCTAGATTAATATTTAACAGGTGGTTGAAATTAGATTATCTAACACTCTGAATTAATTACAATCACAAAAAATTCAAACTAAGATATCTATTCAACTAAGTCTAATCTAAACTTACAAACTTAAAAAAAATGATATCAACTAAATTTTCTTTTCTTCCCAATCGTGTATTCTCTACATTGTTTCATCTTCATCTTTTTCTTTTTGTTACAAGCTTCAAATTTCAAATTTTTCGTTCGCTCATATAACTCTTCCGTTGTTCCAAAATGTCTAAACATGACTTCAAACAAAACCCTATATTTTGATTTCATAAACTTGCATCACTTTCATAAGGTGGTAGAAACGTTGTGAACATTTGCTATTTTTAGTGGTCTAACACTCAATAATAGATCGAAGTAGTCGGGAAAACTACGACAAGGGAAGATGGAAGTAACGTAGGAAAACTATAATATATAATGGATACGAAAGTGTTCATCCTAATATACGTAAGAATATTATATTTCATTGTAAAGGGGTGGTTACCATAATAATTCTGATTTCTTTGGAAAGCGATTATTACAATAATGATGGTTGGTTGTTATTTCGAGATGGATGCTACGAATATTGTTAATTATAATAACGACTATGATTCTTATATATCTCGAAACTACGAATATTGTTAATGATAATAATGACTATGATTCTTATATTTAATATTTGCTGTGTACAGGATGAATGGTTATTCCGCATAGAGTTGTTTGTGATTATGGTTTAGCACTATAATTTACAAAGTGGTTTTAATAATATTGTTACGTGCGATTTTTTGCTGTGATAACTTGATATTTAAATGATATTTTTATTTTAGTTACTAACTTTTCGTGTACAGGTTGGAGTGAGTGCATGAGGAGTACGTTTTTTTATGTATTATAATTTATAAATTTACAAAATAAAAAGGTTTGATAACTTATTTTATTTAAAGGTTAAGATTAGATTAACTTATTGTATATTGTATATGTATTATTATTTAGAAAATAATAATAATAATTAAAGATGATGTTTATTTTTTCTTTTAAATTAAATTTTTTTAATTGCAATATAAAATAGTTATATTTTGTTTGTGTTTAAATATATTATCATATTAAAAGGGGTTATTTAGCTATAATTAATTAGGTATATCATGTTTGTTTAGATATTTATGCAATTCTATCCCTTAAATGAGGTTGGATCTATGAAATTCGAAAAATGCAAGCAATCACAATTGAATTTTGCATTTAATCATGTGCACACGTTAAATAATGATTGGTCTATAAACTATCTTGGCTGCCTTTTAACTAAGGGTGTCTCACATAATTTGTTATATTAGGGGATTTTTTTAAAATTCGAGCTCAATAGACTTTTATTAGAGACTTGTATAAATTTTGCATGTGCTACTTGTGGATAATGAATGAATGAATGTTCTTAGAAGCTCGAAATGTGAAGAGGTATTGAAGGCATTCTAAGGTCTCATTTTGTAACATCTTTTAGAGTCCTCGCTATTTGATAATAAAAATGTTTATTTTGTTTTTCAATTTTGGGGTTTGTTTAAAGTGATCTTAACTGATAAAACAACATTTGTAAAAGGAAATATAGATTCTCCCCCACACTTCTCAATATTTCCAACAGATAGAAAAAACTGAAATGTAATGAAAATGACACAACTAAACTGAAACAAACTCTTAGACACAACTTTATTGAAATGAAATCAAATGAATTGTTAGACACAACTGAACTGCAATGAAATGAACTGTCAATACTTCCAAAAGATAGCACTGACAGAAAAATACCTTCTTTACATACACGTCGTGTTGAGATATAAAAAATGAACCAAAAAATAAAGTCAGCCCATCTATAAAAACCAGAGCTGATATAAATACATAAAAAATGATGGACACAATGGTTATTTATGTTGTTACAATCTTTCACAAGAAATAAGAACCACATAATAGGACTCCCACCATAATAACCCAAATAACAAATACAAGAATAATCCATTCGGACTATTATATTATTAGCAGACTATTATATTATTAGAAGACAGTTATATAATTTATGCAGACTATTATATAAAGGCAATGTTGTTCTAGGTTGCTTTCTTTATTTATGTGGACAATATTGTATTGTTTGACTAGTTCCCTAGAAGAAATAGGAGAGCACAGAACTGGTTGTTTCTTTTCAAGGGTTAGGAGAGCACCAAACTTGATTGCAAAAAATCCATTGGTTCACTATTGCAGCAAAAAATTATCTCACCGCTGCAGAAACTTGTTGGTTAACCATTGTTGCAACTCGTTAGTTAGTCATCGCGGAAAATTGTTGGTTAATCGTTGTGACAACTCGCTTGTCAACCATTGCAACAACTCGATGGTTAACCATTGTGACAACTCACTTGTCAACCGTTGCGACAACTCGCTTGTCAACCATTGCAACAACTCACTTTTTAACCCTTGCGACAACTCGCTGGTTAATTGTTGCGTCCACTCATTGTTTGACAGTTGAGGGAGATTGTTGGTTTACCATTGGGACAACATGTTGGTTCAACTTTGCAGCAATTTGTTGGTTTACAGTTGTGGCAACTCACTGGGTCACTATTGCAGCACATTCTGGGTTACCGTTACAGCAACTCCTTGGGTCACAAAATGGTAAAGAAATTCAAGTGGGAAGCAACCATTGCCCTTACAGTGCAAGACCCTAAAGAAAAGACTATCTTTTCTAGGAACAATTTAGATTGGTCTGAAGTACATGGAAAACACATGGACATTGATCACATTGCAAAAATCCCTTCAAATAGAATTGGATACTTTGTTAGAAGAGAGGAAATGAACCGAGATGCTCCATGTTCTTTCACCTGGGTACAAAATAAACACCCAGGCTCAAATCCTACTACTTCCTTGCGATATGAAGTGTAAGTTTTTTAGAGATGCATTGTTTAGATGTTGGTGTTAATAGTGCTCGATCACTTTTCATGGATTCAGATGTATTGACTTATCAAACATTTTTATGCAGCTATTCTTGTTCATATGGCCCCGAGGACAGAAGAGGACAATATGAAGTGAAGTGAAGATCCTCATTTGTTTAAAAGAGGGGTTGCCAATGCTATTTCATTGTAAAAGTCATGGTTCAAATCCCTGAGGTAGCGATAATAAAATATCTCATGTATGAGCATGTAGATAGCCAAGGATGGCCTTGTCATGGTCAACATAGGACTTTGGGTTATGCTAGGCCCCTGCCTCAACCAAAGTTATCAAGGGACATGATTTCCTATGTAGAGAGTTGTTTCTTCTTGGAAGTGCCGATTGACTTGGTTTGCAAAATGCATGTAAATTTGTTGACATGGATGCCATAACTCGAGATAGGGATTTTGTTTTTGTGTAGGAAATATGTTGTTAATATCTATAATCATCTAATGAAAGAAAAGTATCAGTTGCATAAGAAGGAAAAAAATAGTGTGAACCTTTGGTATAGAGAAAACCAAGATGATTTTTTCTTTTATGAAAATCCCAATGGTGGAGAGATCCCTTTTATAGTTGGAATTTAGACGAAGTGGATGTTGGATACCGTGGTGAAGCTATCGAATAATAGCTTAATAGCCATGGATTCAAAATTCAGCATAAATAAATATGGGGTGAGTGTATTAAGAATTATTGATATAGTACAATAATTTGATTAGTAATGATTAAAAATGATTAATGAGTTGAAGTTTACTTCATATGTTTTTTGAATGGTATAGTATCAGTTGTACACACTCGTGGTGTTTGATGAGCAACAAAGTGAGGTGTCAGTTGCATGGGTGGTGGCATCATGTAATACATCACAAGACATTTCCATATGATTGAAGCACCTCATGAATAGGTGTTACCAAGTTGATCATAGTTGAAAAGTTAATGCCTTCATGGTTGTTGATGCATTGATTGCAATTGGTGCTCTAAGGTAACTTCAATCTTCTTATTTTATAGTAAAACTTGTATTTGTTAAAAAAAAAACATTCTTGAAATGAATTGAATGTGAAAGGAAAATCACAAGGTGCAATGTTATCTTTTGCGTTTGGCATGTATGTCAAACATTGCTAAAAAATGTGAATCAATTGGCCAGTAGTCTAGAAATAGCAAAAGAGATGTTTAGTGATTTGGGTTTAATTATGAATTATTGTTCTAGTGCTGAAGTGAGCAATGAAATTAATGATTTCTTCAACAAATTTTAATTAGAAGACGTTCCTAGACTATTTGTACAGGAATTGGGTTGCTAGTGACAAGATTTGTAAGTTGACAAAATCTTTCTTACATTTCTCTTTTTGGTTTTCATACGGATGAAATATCTTCATTAACCCAACTTTTCTGTAATTAGGGATGTGCATAAAAGGTTGTCGGCATTTCCCCCATGCAAATCAAGAGACCGACAATGTTGTGGAGTCATATCACTGTTAACTAAAGACAAACTTTCTATTTAGTAGAAGAAATAAATGTGCTCGTAGGATGGATTGGTTGATATATGTTCTTCTAACAAATGTTGAACCCTGTTATCAGTTAAGGAAATTCTAAAAAAGGAAGGATTTTGGAATAATTACAGGAAAGAGAAACAATTTGAATCATCAATGCAAAATGAAAAAAGAATTCTATATAGTGATTGTAGCCCTCATGAGAAAACGTCTCATGCTTTTTGGGTGAGGAGTCAATCTAAACCTAATGAGAAATATCTTATCACTTTTCATCGCACAAATTTATTACCTTGTGATTGCCCATAGTCTATTCGTGGAAACATTTGCAAGCATGCCATAAAGGTGGGTTGGTTGTCTTCCCGTTCAATGGCTTCAAACCAATTACTAAATCATCAAACAAAAATTGATTCATACAATATTACCCTATCTAGATAAATATAGAGGGGATATCGAATCTTGGTGAATATGCAAACACATTTGCCATGGATAGTCACAATGTTGATGTAAATGTTGAAGAACTTCAGTTGACCAAAGATGAGTTATTTGGCTACATAAACTTGGTTTGAAACAATCCTTTTGCAACTTTGACCATGATTGAACATTTGATTACTTTGGTTAAAAAAGGGTTGGATGACACCAACAATCTTCATATTATGGATTATGAATTCACGTGTGGGTTGGGTGCTTTTGAGTCATCTTTGAAGAGGAAGAAGAGTTTCCTGAGCCCCAAAAAGAGAAGAAAAAGAAGCAAATGAAATGAAAGATTGGAAATTGACCTGAATATCGTTGTAGATGAAGATGAACCATTTGAGTTTGAACAGCTCAACAATCGAGTTCTCCCTTGCTCCAACAATGCATTGTTTTCCAGGTTTATTGTGATACATTTGTTTTCAATTTGATTTTAATATTTATTATTGTATTACATGCATTTAATATATTATTGTTTTGTTGAATATGTTCATGTATTTTTGATAGGTGGTAAGGATATTTTTGTTGATTTGAGAAATTTTTCTGAATTGTAATTTAAGGTCAGTTAATAACTCCATGCATTTACACTCGATCTTAAAATACATCAATTATTTTGTATGTTATGGAAGATAAATTTCATGATGTTGTTCCATACATGTATTATTCTTGCATACATCAGTGTCTAATCATGAATATGATATATAAATTGGAATAAAAACAATAGAAATGTAAGAAAATTTGTAGTCGAAATGCAACGAAATTATAACAAAACATGTAAACACAATTTTACCAGTTTTTTTTATAACTGCTCAATGCTAATGGGGATACATTATTGGAAAATAATATATGTTACAACATCAAAGATTATGTGTTTGCTGACTATGAGTTTCCACACCAGTGGCAATGAGTGTTAGCAACAGTGAGCTAATGTGTTAGTAACGGTGATCCAATGTGTCAACAACGTGAGTGGGAGAATGTCAGCAACAGTGAGGGAGTGAATATCAACAAGAAGACAGAGGTCAGTCTGGATCTGAGGATGAAGGGAAATTTTCATGAATATTGCTGATACAATAATCAATGTGTCCAGCTTCGCCAAGATGAATATACCCTCTTGTTTCCATAATAACATTCCAACATTCAAACTCTTTTTTTTTCTTAGGGTATAGGACATTTTATATATCCTTGTTGTCATCTAGATCATTGGATAATGAAATCTAAGATCAATCCAGTTATTCCCACACTATTCCATGCAAATAATATATTGAGGAACCCTTGTTAAGACTATCTTTAAGTTTAGGTAGTTAAATGGATATTTATTTTGAGTTTGTTTTCTCGAGGCATCTTTATATGCTTTATATACTTCTTGTGTGGCAATCTCCAGTATTTGAATATGGGTTGCACAATATGCAATGGTCTACTGCCTGTTCTTGGCGGTATTCTCTGCTTCCTCTTACAAACTGGGAAACTGTTGATGTTCTTTTATCACCTCTTCATGTATTTCATACTATCCTCTAACCCACAAAATTATCTCGAAATTATGTTTAAAAATGTTAAGAGCTTCCACTCAACTGGCCTGATTTTTCAATTACGATATAAATATTCTCAATTGGACATCCCCTACATAAGGGTTGGGATTCCATTTTTTTCATAATACAGCAAAAAATTATGTTGGTACAATTCACAGAGCAAGTATTTTTCTAGATTTGTATAGGCCATGTATGCTTATGTGAAACCATTTATGTATTCAACCTGGAAAGGCTTATTATTGATGATAGCATTCTTTTTAAACATCATAAATATTTCTACCAAGTACATGTTGTAATTGGTTAAAGGAACCCTACAACAAAGCACACCATCCATTATATGTCTGAGTTGTTTCTTATCATTCTCCATCTTGGACACCTTGCTTTGTAACTCAGCCACTATGTTTTTATATTTCCCTTCAATTTTGTTCGTATATTCTTCCCAAGTCTTGCAAAGGTCACGAATTACGTTTTCGTGCAAATGGAAAGGTATTAGTTTTCCCTTATAAGAGCATATACACAAGGCTAATTTATCCTTCGGTTCCTCATCCTCTATTTGGACAACAATGTCTTTGGCCAATTTGATCTCTGGTTCCTGATAATCTATTTGAACAACAATGTCTATGGTTAGTTTCATCTCTGGTTCCTGATCCTCTGTTTGAACAACTTCTTCTTTTATCAGTTTCATCCATGGTTCCTATTCCTCTGTTTGTACATTTGTTTCTTTTGTTAGTTTCATCTCTCGTTCTTGTTCCCATGTTTGCAAAGTTGTTCCTTTGACCAATTTCATCTCTAGTTTTTGGTCCTCCGTTTGCACAATAATGTCATCAATCTGTTTTTTTCCAAGGGGTATCTTTTGTTGGACCCCTGGAGAAGGTATATCTATGACACCAATGGGCAGGGAATTCGCAACTTGGGCCAAGCAATTTAATCTTTCAAAAACTTTCTTTTTGTGTGAGTTCATTTGTTAGGGTTTTAACTTTGTTTTGTAGTTGTTTGTTCTTCATCTGGAGAATCCTATTCTTCCTTAATAATGAAATATACCGAGGAAGATTTGAAGGGGTACTTACTGTTTCAAAGTGCTTCTTTGTTAATTCTAGTCATGTAGTTGTCAATTCTGGTTGTGTAGTTTTCAATTATGGTGGTGTTGTCAATTTTGGTGTTGTTTTCAGTTATGGTGGTGCATTTGCTTGGGGAACTATTATTTGGCCCTCCTCATCATCCCCATGCAAAATTGAAATTGAGGCAAAGGCCACCTATTTCGTACCATTTAGCTACTCCTTGTATATAATCATAGTCAGAATCAGGAGAGGTAACCTTCTCAACTTGTTCTTTTGTGTCAGCAAGGTGGCCTCATCCTTGTTCCATGAATCCTTCTTGCATGCATCCTTGATCCATGACTCCTCCTTCCATCAATAAACCTTGTGGATGCTCTTGCTCTTGCTCTTACTCTTTTTTTATTTCTTCTGTAACAATGGGGAGGGTTTCAGCAACTTGAGAAACACGACATCACTTTCTCCTCTTCTAATTTGCTTTTGGCACCACTATCGAGTGATTCGTGTATCCTCTCAATCTTTTGGTGGCAGGTTTACTCCCCAATATTTCTACTTCATCATCATCATCTTTTTTGTCTTCTTTCTATGAGCTTTTAGCAATAGAATCCTCAAATTTCTGCATCTGGGATGTCATGGGGCACAGTTGCAACTGCTAGGGCATCCTGTGGCGGGGAGCAGCTACCAAGGAATCCTCTGGTGGGGTAGCAACTTTAGCATGGAAAGGTTCTGTGGGAATTTCTGCATGTGGGATGTCATGGGGCACAATTGCAACTGCTAGGGCATCCTCTCATGGGTAGCATCTACCAGGGCATCCTCTAGTGGGGTAGAAACTTTAGCATGTAGTGGCCTTCAAGCTAGTTCATCCCAAGTTCTCCCTTTGTTGTGCAGTGCATTAACTGCCAAAATTTTAATGACGCAATGGTGGGATATGATTCGAATGACTGCTTTTATTTCTGCAATGATTAGGCCATATTCTATAGGGTTTTTGCAAGAAGGAAAGGCATGTTAACCAACCTTCCATGATGCAAGTGGTCTAACAATTGGAGGTGCTGGTAATAAATAATGACATACCTTCCTTTGCACATGAAATATATATAGACAAGGAATGCAACATCATTCTAGGGTTGTGGTAATGCCATCCTATCAAACCCTATGCGTATCTTCTACAGTTGTTCACCTAACTCAAGGAATTGCCGCACAACATCAGGTTGGGGTTTTTGGGGCGCAAACCCATTTTTTCCCATCTAGGGTAACCCTATCTGTTAGAAAAATATATATTACAGAGCAATGGAACACATAGAATATTGCATAAATATAAACACAAAAAATGCATAAAACCAGAGAGACACAGATATACGTGGTTCACCTAGTTTGGGCTACGTCCACCCCAAATAGCCAATCCTTCCTTTCTATTATCTAGCAAAATGAAGAGACACAACCTACAAGAGATCCGCTGTAATATCCTCTATTTTCTCTCACAGTCTCACCTCTTTGTTTCTCGCTCGGAGAATACACATCTATTACACAGCCTCAATACAATGCCCTCATACAAAGAGAGGGGTTTCCTTCTAGGGAAAAAAACGCTAAACTAAACATAAGTTCTATCATCATATCATCAGCCTAATGAATGACCTAGATTGACTTGAAATTGCTATACTTCTACAAGGTAATTTTACATCTGTTTTTAGCTTCGGGGGCACTGCCCCCGAAACCCCCGGCGTGGGACCACTAGCTCTCGGACTCCCCAATCGGGGGGGATCGGCCCCCCTGAACCCCCATGGGGAGGACAAGTCACCCCCGCACCCCCCCGCGTGGAGGGGTGTACAAACTTCCTAGGGTATAGATCCGGCTGAAACAAAGACCTCTAAATAAACATGCTCCACGCCCAACAATCTCCCACTTGGAGAATGATTGTAGCAACTCCACCGCTAATTCATTTGTTGGACAATGACTCCTCTTTGGACCTAGCTGTTTCTCATATTCATTGTCATCCTTGAAGACCAATTGGAACTGAGCATATTCTCAGTTTCTCCCTGGTTACAACTTTTGTTAGCATATCTGTAGGATTCTGGCTAGTGTGTATCTTTTCCAACTTCAACTCTCCATCTTCCGATATTGATCGTATGAAATGGTACTTGAGCTGTATGTGTTTAGTCTTGGAATGAAATGTTGAGTTCTTTGCAAGATGAATGGCACTTTGGCTATCATTGTATAATGTGCCCATATCATGCTTCTTACCCAATTCACCCATAAACCTTTGTAACCAAATCATTTCTTTACTAACCTCTATAGCAACAACATACTCTGCTTATGTTTTTGAAAGTGCAATAACACTTTGGATTTTTGAAACCCAACCGACAACTGTTCCACCTACAGTAAATACATATCCTGTAGTGCTCCTCCTATTATCTCTGTCACCTGCCATATATGAATCAACATATCCCTGTAGAGAAATGTTTGAACCACCAAAGCATAATGCTTGATTTGTGGTACCTTTCAAATATCTGGGAATCCATTTCACTACCAACCAATGTTCCTTTCTTGGATTGTTCATGTACCTGCTTACAACTCCCACTGCATGTGCAATATCAGGCCTTGTGCAGACCATTGCATACATTAAGCTTCCAATTGTTGATGCATATGGAAATTTAGACATATAATCCATGTCTTCTTGGGTCTTTGGGCACATTTCCTTACTAAGTTTGAAATGGCTAGAAAAAGGTGTGCTAACTGGTTTTGCATTGTGCATATTAAATCTTTTCAACACATTTTGTATGTACTCATTCCGAGACAATGTTAATTTGCGATTTTTCCTGTCTCTAGTTATTCTCGTACCAAGGATTTGTTTTGCAGCTCTCAAATCCTTCATTGCAAATGAATTTGCCAATTTTCTTTTGAGAAAATTTATTTCCTGCATGTTAGACCCTACAATAAGCATGTCATCCACATACAATAACAATATAATATAGCTGCCATCATTTTGCCTTTTCAGATAAACACAATGATCAGAGTGACATCTAGCATAACCTTGTTCAGACATAAACTTGTCAAATTTTAGATACCACTGCCTTAGAGCCTGTTTTAAGCCATACAAGCTCTTCTTCAACCTGCACACTAGTTTCTCCTTCCTTTTCACCTCATATCCTTGTGGCTGTTACATATATATCTCTTCTTCCAAATCCCCATGGAGAAAGGCTGTCTTTACATCTAACAACTCAAGATGAAAATCTTCAACTGCTACTAGACTTAAAATAGTTCTAATTGAAGTCATTTTAACAATAGGAGAAAATATTTCATCAAAATCAATACCTTTCTTCTGTGCAAACCCCTTCACCACAAGTCTAGTTTTGTACCTTTGTTTTCCTCCATCTTCTTCCTTTAGCCTGTAAACCCATTTATTCTTCAATGTAGTTTTTCCTGCAGGCAACCTGACTAAGTCCCAAGTTTGGTTATGCATTAAGGAGTCCATCTCTTCTTCCATAGCTAGCTCCCACTTCTTCCTGCTTTCAACCTGCATTGCTTCTTCATAACATTCAGGTTCACCAGAATCAGTCAACAATAAATAATATAATGAAGGAGAATATCGTTCAGGGGGTATACTTATCCTGGTAGATCTTCTAACACCGCTTTCAGGTGTTTGGGGTGCCTGTTGCTGTTGTTGATTAGTATTATTATTTTCAGGCAACTTTACTTTTTCAGTGATCTCATCAAGCACTGTGTATTCCTTGTTTTCTTTTTCCTGTTTCTTTTCTTGCAACTGATTCTTATACAAGACCTTTTCATTGAATATTACATCTTTGTTCCTAATGATTTTGTGATTTTCATAATCATATAAGCAATAACAAAAATCATTAACGCCATATCCAATAAAGGTACATTTCTTTGATTTTGCCTCAAGCTTTGTTCTATTTTCTCTATTAATATGGACAAAGGCCTCACAACCGAAAGGCTTTAAAAAGAGTAGTTTACCTTTTTACCTGTCCATGCTTCCTCTAGAACACCACCATCCAAGGAACTTGAAGGCCCTTTGTTTATTAGATAAACAACAATATCTACAACATTTGCCCAAAATTGTAAAGGCAATCCTGCATGCAATCTCATGCACCTTGCACACTCCATGATTGTTCTGTTCATCCTTTCTGACACACCATTTTCTTGTGGTGTTCTTGGAACTATCTTCTCTCTACGAATTCCATGCTCTCAACAGTACCTATAAAACTCTTTGCTGCAATATTCACCTCCATTGTCTAATCTGATACACTTCAATTTCTTTCATGTCTCAGTCTCAACCAAAGCTTTCCATTTCTTGAAAGTATCAAATACATCAAATTTATTCTTAATACAATAAATCCAAGTTTTTCTAGTTGCATCATCAATAAAAGTAATAGAATAACGATAGCCACCGAGAGATGATACCTGAGCAGGTCCCCATACATTTGTATGCACAAGCTCTAATTTTTCGCTCTTCTTTTCTTTCCCAACTCTAAGAAATCTGACTCTCTTCTATTTTCCATAAATGCAATTCTCATAGAATTCCAAATCAACATTCTTCAAACCCGGCAACAAATTCCTTGAGTGAATAATCTTCATCCCCTTCTCACTCATGTGTCCGAGCCTATGATGCTATAATATTGCATCTGCTCCTTTGGAAGTTAAAGCATTAACATAGTTAGAAATACCATTGCATAAATACAATGTACCAACCTTTTCGCCTTTCGCTATTACCAGGGCTTCTTTGGTGACCTTCCAAGCTTTATCTGTGAAAGTTGTCACACAACCTTCACCGTCTAACTGCCCTGTTGAAATCAGATTTTTCTTCAGATCTGGAACATGCCTTACCTCCTTTAGTAGCCATTAGTTTCCATTCTGTTGTTTTACAAGAACCTTACCCATTCCAACAATTTTATAGGGTTTATCATCACCCAAATAGACTTGTCCAAAATCTCCTTGAACATAGTCATGAAAATATTTCTTATCAGGTGTGGCATGGAATGAGGCCCCTGAATCTACCACCCAAGAATCAGTAATATTTTCAAAAGAAAGAATCAAAGCATCTTGTAACACCTCATCTGTCACATTTTCTTCATGATTGTTTTCTTGTTGCGCATCTCCTTCTTTTCCCTTCCGAAATCCACAATCTTTCTTTAGGTGTCCTTTCTTTCCGCATTTCCAGCACACTATCCCCGATTTGGACTTGGATCTGCCTTTCCTTGATTTACTGTGATATCCTGAGCTCTTTCCTCTTTCCATTTTTCTTCCCCTATACTTTGCACTTAAAGCATTACCCGATGTCTCACCGGAGCTTTTCTGTCGCATTTCTTTGCTAAGGATAGCACCGACAACATCATCAAACTTTAAAGTACTAGATCCAGAAACAGAGTTACTAATGGCCATTACTAAACCATTCCAACTTTTTGGAAATGAGCATAAGAATAACAGAGCTCTAAGTTCATCTTCAAAGTTTACCCCTACAGAACTTATCTGACTTGTAACTGTATTAAAATCATTTAAATGGTCTGCAACAAATCCACCTTCTCACATCTTCATATTAAATAACCGTTTCATAAGAAATACCTTGTTTGATGCCGAGGGTTTTTTCATATAGTTTCGCCAACACCTGAATCAAACCCTTTGTCGTTGTTTCCTTCGAAATGTTGAAGGCGACCAATGCTTCCAGGCACAAGTGTATTGTTCCGAGTGCCTTTCTATCGAGAAGGTTCCATTCTTCATCTGTCATAGCCGTCGACTTCTTTGTTTTTCTGCTCAATGGTAGGTACAGATCTTTCTGATACAGATAATCTTCCATCTACATCTTCCACAGCGAAAAGTTTTGGCCTTTAAATTTCTCGACCCTAAACTTACCATCTTCCACCTTTGCTCCCACTCAAACCAGAAACCCTTCTATCGTGCGAGTTTTTCAGCCAAATAACCTTCGACTTTGATACAAGTTGCTAGAAAATTATATATTACAAAGCAATGGAACACATAGAATATTGCATAAATATAAACATAGAAAAAACATAAAACCAGAGAGACATAGATATACATGGTTCACCCAGTTTGTGCTACGTCCACCTAGAACAACCAGTCCTTCTTTTCTATTATCCAACAAAATGAAAAGACACAACCTACAACAGATCCATTGTAATATCCTATGTTTTCTCTCACTGTCTCACCTCTCTGTTTCTCGCTTGGAGAATACACATCTATTACATAGCCTCAATACAATGCCCTCATAAAAAGAGAGGGGTTGCCTTCTAGGGCAAAAAACCCTAAACTAAACATAAGTTCTACTGTTAGATCATCCGCCTAATGAACGACACAGATTGACTAGAAATTACTATAATTTTACAAGGCAGTTTTACATCTGTTTTTAGCTTCAGGGGCGCTACCCCCGAAACCCTCACCGAGAGACCGTTGGCTCCCGGACCCCCCAACCAGGGAGGATCAGCCCCTCCCGAACCCCCACGGGGGGGACAAGTCCCCCCCGCTCGCCCCCCCCGCGTGGAGGGGTGTACAAACTTCCTAGGGTATACATTCGGCTGAAACAAAGACCTCTAAATAATCATGCTCCACTCTCAACACTATCGATTCCACAATTTATTCTTTTATTATGTGAACCACTGTCCCTTCTACCTAATATCTACACTCCTTGTAATGCATGGAAAATTCTAGAGCTATGTTGTCGCCATACCCCTGCAACCTGCGAATATACTCCACCTAGTCTACATGTTCAAAAAATGGTCTAACGCGTGGAAATTCATTTAGCAATGATTCAATGGGTTCTCTGCAAACTCTTGCAGTTCCCATCTTTACTCAAAGTTCAGAGTGGCTATGGTTGTGTTTGGAAAGTGTAATGGTTTGAATGTTGGAGAATGAAAAACAATGGAAAAGTTGAGGGTAAACATGTAATAATAAATCCAGTAATGATGTAATCACATGGCTTTGTCTACTGTGGCATCGATTTGGCATCAACCATTCATTGCTATCGTGAACAAGGTATATTTCCCTTGTATATAGTCAGGTGTTGCCGCAACAGTGACCAATGGAATGGGAGGGCGAGTTGTAATCTATTTGGCACTGTTATCACTTAGGTTTTCCTTAAGCTCCGGAAAAGGATACGGCCGAGGTAACCACAGACCAACTTTGGACTGCAGGTTCTAGCCAACCTGCAATCAGAGAGGGCTCTCTCTTTTAGATTTAGCTTTGTTGAAAAGGATTTTAGGCTAGGTCTTGAGTTCGAAGGGTTTTTGTTTTGTTTTTGGTGGGAAAATTGATGTTTTCAGACAGAGAGGCAAGGCATAGTCTGGAAGTTTCAAACCATTGGGCGTGGAGTCGAGGAGGGGAGCTGCTGCTGCGTTTTTTCTTGGTCACAACAGAGGGAAAATGGAGAAAGATAGTTGCGCATGAAGCAATGTTTCAGTTTTAGGTGATGGAATGAAATGCTAAGTATTGAGAGGCAGTTAAGAATCTCTCAATCAGCTTAACAGATGGAAGTAATAGAGCTCTACCTAGGGGCAGTGAAGAATCCCTAGATAATTGGCCAACACAAGTGAATCGGGGTAAACATGAGCCAGGAGGAATTCATATTCATAACCAATTCATTCAGAGGAAAACATAAAGAAATAGCAGAAATTGAGCATAGAGAGTATTTAAACTAATTCTAGGCTATTCTTTCTTTCTGCTATTTAGATAGTGGTAAACAATAAACAGAGGTAAGATGCACTTATTGCTTCAGGATGCAGCACAAGAATTCCATCTTCATATCTCCAAAAAAATTCATTTACAACAGTCATTTTGCTCTCCAAGCTTTCAACAGTCTTTGATTATAGAAAAACTCAGGTATGCAATGCGAGTCTCTAGTCAAAATTCTCAATTAACCAACACTTGAAACAATGTAGAGGGTGGTATATATAGGGAAAAACTCTCTACAACTGCTTTTATTACAACTTGACCTAAACAGGTCTGAAAGAAAGATGATTACTTAACCTAATCCTATCCAAAAATAAATGCAAAAAAATATCTCGGGCTGCGCTCAGGGCTGCCGTATCAAAACTGAGTAAATGATGTAGTCCTTGGCGGCTTGGTGCAGTGTTTTCTGCAATAAATGTGTATGGGTTTCTGCTTTTTTGCTGTCTGTCTGCATTTAAAGCTTTAATTGTGATTTGAGGGCAAGGATGGGCTTACACCTCTTGATTTGACTTTCTGGGGGGCTCATCAATGTTCAGGTGCTTCGAGCCCCTAAAAAATATTCGGCTGATATTCTTTGGCTCTTCTTCTTTCTCTGCTACTCTTTGGCAATAAACTGATGTTGTTCTGACGTGTTGTGGGTCTAATCACAAATTAATGGCTGTTGTTCGGCCTCTGTTTCCTTCAAAACTGTTTTCTTCTCCTTTCTGAGTGCTTCGCGAAGAAAAATGGTTCATTCGGCGCCTTTCGGGCTTCCTGGGGGCTGCAAAATGAAAAGATTCCCTAAAGATTCCCCATTCTTTGCTCATCAAAAACTGCCTCAGAAACTGATTCCGGGGCTTCGAAGTGCGATTTTTGCTCCTTCGCGCCAAAAAAGTGCTGATGACGTCAACATGACGGGACGTTGTACGGCGGGTGACGTCAGCATGATGACACCAGCAGGTGACGTCATCATGTACGGTCGGTGACGTGGCATGTACAGTGGCAGGGTACGGTGGCAGGAGGCCACGTGGCTGGTGACTCGGCGGTACGGTGGCAGGGGGCCACGCAAGCGGATGACGCGTCATGGTGACTGGGCAGGGGGGTGACGCGGCAGGTGACGTGGGGATTACGTCACAGGGCAGGGCGGTAAGCGGTTTTGGGCACACTGCCTTAGCGCCTGGGCGGTATTAGGGGGAGGGGCTCCGCCACACCCCAGAGCTTGACACATGGCGGGAGTACGACGGTAATACCGCCCATCTCCCGGACGCTAAATCTTGGGCAGTTGGCGCGCGAAAAGGCCCGCCCACCGTAGATCTGGGACGGGCCAGATCTAACAGCTGGCAGGGTGGACAAAGAAACGGAGAGTTAGGGCGGGGGAATATACAGGGAATATCCCGTTTTTAATAATGCGCGCGGGGGTTTAGACTTAGGGAAAGGGGTTTTATGGGTTTAAAATGAGTGCGGTTAATGTACTTACAGTTGGGGCTTAGGGATAAGGGGTAAAGCATGGTTTTTTGCGCGCGGGTTTTAAAGATTTATGCACAAAACTTTGGTTTAGGGGCGGAAAGAGGGTTTTTGAGGGTTTTTAGGGCTAGGGGAGAGGTTGTTAGCATGACCAGGTGTCATCTAACCCCTGTTATGACTCGGATGGGCTAAAAACAACCCCAGATGGACCATTTTTTCCCGGACTTGTAAAGAATATGGCTATATTGCCAGGGAGGGGATATTTACATAGGGGAATTTTATATACAAAGTTGTAGTAGGGGAAGGGGGAAAACTGATAGGGAGTTATATACTAGAGTTAGTAGTTAATATGGAGATGATAAGCAGGCGCCAAGGTCAGGGACCTTAGGGTAATTTTGGGGAAAAGAGTTTGAAAAGAAATAAAATCCTTGAGTGAAGCAGATCTTCACCAAGGCAACTGATATGGAGGATGATGAAACTAAGAGGAATCAAGCAGATCTTGACCTCTTTGGGAAATTAGTAAGTGACTTGGGGAATTAGAAGAGGGGGAGTTAGTAATGTCCACCTTTGAGCTCCTTTGCATAAAAACTGCCTGCACTGTGATCTGTAAAGATATAACACTTCAAAACACAAAATTTATCATAAATCACCATTTTGCAACCACACAGCTACCTACCCAGCCTACCTTCCTAACATTTTTTCTTCTTTTTGGCTTGGGTGCACTTAGACTTGCAGACCCAGATTCAAAATTTTTCTTTTGAATGTTTCCTATCTAAATCTGCACTTATTTCTGCTAGGGCCCAGATTAAACAATTGGGTCCCTTTGATTCTCTACCTATCTACAGATCTGCCAAGATTAAACTGTTTGGTCAGATGCATTCTATATATTCTAGAACAGGAAATTGAAACCTAGGGAGACCAAGATTAGACTGTTTGGACCTCCCTTAAATGAAAGCTCTTCAAAACTGGAACAACTCATCAAAAATGGAATACAACAGTGCATTTGGACTAAGCATACTTCATGGCACCTTGTGGAAATATGGAACACTACAGCCTGCAGAGTATGACATATTTGGCATGTAAAAATGTCAATCATGAAAGATGATACCCTGTTGCAACAGGAAGCTAACAGGCACCAACTGCTGGTTGTTGTCGTGATCACGGGAGATTTCCATTCTACACAGTCAAATGTTGCCGCAAAAGTGACCAATGGAATGGGAAGGCGTGTTGTCGATCATTTGGCATCCACCATTTCTTGCTGCCGTGATCAGGGGAGATTCTCCTTGTACGCAGTCAAGAGTTGCCGCAACTAATGTAATTGATTTTGGACAACCATGATTTTCCATCATAATAATTTAATTTTTGAGTACATGCAATTTTGTGGGCCCATGCACCATTTCACTCACTCCTTAAATCACTTTCCTTAAAAAGTATTGGTTATAGTTTATTAGTTATCCTTCATTGATTTGCAGGTTGTTCATATTATTTTCATTTTTTTGCAGGGTTAGGTGTTGTTGCTGACATGTATGTCAAAACATGCTTCAAGTCAAAACCCTGATCTTGTGGTTGAAGATGTTGATAATGGAGAAATTCACAGCAATTGAATGGTTTGTTTGGATATGTATGCAATTCTATCCCTTAAATGAGGTTGGATCTATGAATTGGAAAAGTGCAAGCTATCACAATTTAATTTTGCATTTAATCATTTGCACTAGGAAAATAATGATTGATCTATAAACTATATTGTTTGGCCTATAACCTAGGGCGTCTCACATAATTTGTTATGTTAGGGCCTTCTTTAAAAATTCGAGCGCAATAGACTTTTATTAGAGACTTGTATAAATTTTTCATGTTCTACTCGTGGATAATGAATGAATGAATGTTCCTAGAAGCTGGAAATGTGAAAAGGTATTGAAGGCATTCTAAGGTATCATTTTGTAACATATTTTAGAGTCCTTGCTATTTGATAATAAAAATATTTATTTTGTTGTTCATTTTTGGGTTTTGTTTACAGTGATCTTAACTAATAAAAATAACATTTGTAAAAGGACATATTGATTCTCCCCCCACCCTTCTCAGTATTTCCAACAGATAGATAAAACTGTACTGTAATGAAAATGGCACAACTGAACTGAAATGAACTCTTAAACACAACTTTATTGAAATTAAATGAAATGAATTTTTAGACACAACTGAGCTGAAATGAAATGAATTGTCAGTATTTCCAAAAGATAAAATTTACTAGAAAATACCTTATTTACATACACGTTGTGTTGAGATATAAAAAAAGTACCAAAAAATAAAGTGAGCCCATCTATAAAAAACAGAGTTGATATAAATACATAAAAAATGATGGACATGATGGTTATTTATGTTGTTACAATATTTCACAAGAAATAAGAAAACCATAATAAGACTCCCATCATAATAACCCAAATAACAAATAGAAGAACAATCCATTCATTAACACGCCACATATATTGATATTTGTCAATGACAATTGGTGGAGCACATGCTTGCTCCCACACATATCTTGCACATTTGCATCAATTGGATGTTGCTTCAACGAGTATATCATCAACAACCCTTTGGACATCTGAATGGTAAGCTATGTTAAAGCTTTGGAATTGTGCAACAATGTTTTTTTCTTGCTTGTGTAGGGGTTTCAAATTTTATCTTTTGACTTGGTATATTCCAATCATTTGATTGGTTATCAATTCTGAATCAGTGTAAGTGACAATGTAACTTGCACCATAATTCCTTGCTTCTCTTAACCCATCAACCAAGGCAAGATAATAGGCTTCATTGTTTGTGGTTGCCCCAGGAATATATATGCTATCTTGATATAATTGGATTAGTGCTTCATTATGAAACACAAATCTAGTTAGTGTCTAGCGTGGGTTTGGATGGCACCAAACCTGGACGATCAATGCCCACTTTTTCCATCTACAAACGAAGAAAACAATTAAATGAAAAAAACAATTTAATGAAATATTGTTAGATTGTTAAAACAAGGTTGCAGAAATGCACTGTTACAGTGGAAGACACTCACTTTTACAGTGGCAGAAACTCCCTGTTACACTGGCGGAAAATCATTGTAACAGGGAGTTGTCATCACTATAACAGTGAGTTGCAGCAACTGTAATAGTGAGTCTCCCTATTACCCACACACATTAGGATAATAGACACTGTAATAGTGAGTAATAGAACAACACCACTATCACTTTATCAATAATAATAAAAATAAATAAATAAATAAATAAATACTTCAATTTTTCATTCTAAGCTTGATGATATTTATATTGGTAAGGTAGAATATAGTGAAGATGAAGTGTGACCTTCCTTGAGGGAAGCAAAGACCATAAAGATTAAAAAATTAATGTTTATCTTGCATGTTTACCAGATAGTGTCCTTTACATCTATAACCTTATTAGTAATATTGTGTATATCTATTTTTAAAAGAAACATAAAATATAATTGACATGTAAATTGTTATACAAACTATTTCAAACTTTTTATCCATTAGAAACAATTTATGAATAATTTATCGTTATTGATGATCTATTTCCTCCATAGTATGTGCTATGAACAATTTTTTCAACAAAATTTCTTTGTGAGATTGAAAATTTTGGTAACCTTGGATTGAGGGAACCCGATGTTCAAAATCGAGTCCCTCAATTATACTTCAACATGCTGACTGGAGAAATTACTCATTTTATACCTAACCGAGTTTTTAGTATGGGAAATGTCTTCTTTGATAACAATATATAAATAATAGTAACCTTGGATTGAGGAAACCCGATTTTCAAAATCGAGTCCCCGAATTCTACTTAAATATGTTGATTGGAGAAATTATTCATTTTATACCTGACCGAGTTTTCAGTATGGGAAATGTCTTCCTTGATAGCAGTGTATAAATAATAGTTTTAATTAGATGTCCGAGTCATGGCATCACTATCATACATGATGTAATGAGGGATATTCTAGTGTAGGGGATCACTGGGAGATTTTTTGGTCACTTGTTTGAGCTTGCATTTATTGGGATCATAATTCATTGTTAGAGTTCAACATTTCAATTTGAGGACATTGGATAAGAGCTACAAAGTGGAGGTGATAATGAGGGACAAATACAATGCCTGGGGGATGGTGTGGAGCCAAGATGATAGTTACCTAGTTAGAGAGAAACAAAATGAAAGAGGCCTCTTAGATTGGCAATTGAATTTCCCTAATTGTAGTTTGGATTTTACTACCCAAGTTTGATGTTGAGCCAAACTAGATGACAAGAGAATGAAAATGAATAAACCCAAAATAAAATAAAATTAAACTAGATGAAACAAACTTGGAAGCAATACCAAAGAATTCATGAAGCCCACCATTCTTTATTCCTCCATGCATAATGTTTTTCTTGATGAATGAACCATTTAAAAATATGCCACTTTTTGAGGCATGATGGTTCATGCGATGGGATTAATGGTCAAAACATACCATATAAGAACCAAATGGAAGATACATGCAACAAAATTTCTCATTCTAAACAACATCCAAAACATTTTTTATTGCATGATGCAGTCCACATGCACATGTTGTCTTGTTTAGTTTGGGGCTTGTGACACCTCATTTGATAAAGTTATGACTAGTATGTTATCGTAATTATAAAATTTAATTAAAAGCTATTAATAATTAAGTCAAGGTGTGCTGCCCAGTATGGGGGCAATTTTGTAATGGTGTAAGTTTGTGTTTGCAAACATTTACATGAATCAATTAAAATAAATAAAATGAGTGACAAATGAATGGTGTCCAACAAATTACAAAGAACTGTGACAAATAAGTTTCCACAACAATGACCGGTGAGTTGCCACAATGGTGACTCAGATAACTGCCATTGCGGTAGCTCATTAGTCACCGTTGCAGAAACTCACTTGCCACTGGTGCGGAAACTCACTTGAAAAACATCCCAGAGGAAAAATAATGCAGATAATTGAAAATAATTACAAATAATTTGTAAAAAAAAGTAAATTTACTTTTGCAAATGGTAACCCTATCTACAAAACGGTAACCATGTCTCGCTCAACAAAGGAGAAATTCACGCGACAGCTTCTGGGGTTTCTGGGGCACAGGATCGACGAGCGTTAGCTCTGAAATTCTGCACCTGTTTCCTCTCTAAAATTCTACACCCAATTCTACACCTATTTCCCCTTTGAAATTATACACATGTTTCCTCTCTAAAACCGACAACAAAACAATGCATCTCCGACGAGTTCCTGAAAATCTTGCCTCAAGGAATTGTGTATCTTGGAGATAAATTATCAGTGGCTACAAGAACAATCCATAAATTGCATACTGGAAAATGGATGAAGGATTAAGGAAATGGCACTCGACAGAATGAGAAGTAGAGTTCCTAAATAACACTCGACATAGTGAGAAGCGAAGTTCCTGAATGGTTATTGACAGAATTAAATTGAAAATGGGGTGGAGAAAGGACTCGACAAAAAAATATGAGGGAGAAGCTCTGTCCTCCCACATAGGGCAGTTTTTTTGGAAACTCGATTGTATGTGGGGCATATTTTTCCATAAATTTGGTATTCAAATTTCAAATGGATGCCACCATTTTCCATTACTTTGTATCCTTCTAGTAGGTGGCCATTGACGGGAGTTGTCACTTCGAATGGTATGAAAAACTATTAAGTTATGGTATGTTCTATTCTTATAATAGTTTACTTCTTTTTCTTATTATATTCCATAGATTAGCAATCACATGTACATAAAATAAAGTGCAGATAGAACATTAAACGATTGACAGAAAACAAGCCAAGACGAGAGACACAAGATGTGGCGGCTAGCTAGGGACAAACCCCACAATGTGTGGGGAAACCATTTGATCAAATCTTCTTTTATCTTCAATAATTCAGCAGAGAGAAATTGTATAATAAATCTTATTTATATCAGCAATAGCAAACCCTAGATCAGCAGCATCAACATTAGCGACTTCATCATCAAACTAGGGTAGATGATATCTCACAAACCAACCGTCAGATAGGCTTGATTCCACCACCAAAAGTTGCGGTTTCCATAGGAGGTTTAGATGAACCTATAGCGCAGTTCAGGAGATCTTCTGTTCCACGCAGGTCAAACTTCACTTCTGCAGTTGCAGCTTCAGTTTCAGCAGCTTCCTTCAAACTAGGGCAGTCGATATCTTGCAAACCGTCTGTTAGATTGACGTGATTCCACCACCAAAAGTTGCGGCTTTCAAAGGAGGTTCAGATGAACCTATGGCGCAGTTCAGATGAGGAGATGTTCTGGTCCACGCAGGTCAAACTTTACTTCTGCAGTTGCAGCTTCAGTTTCAACAACTTCCTTCAAACTAGGGCACTCGATATCTTGCAAACCATCCGTCGGATTGACTTGGTTCCACCACCAAAAGTTGCAGCTTTCAGAGGAGGTTCAGATGAACCTACATCATAGTTTAGATGAGGAGATCTTCTGGTCCATGCAAGTCAAACTTTACTTCTGTAGTTGCAGCTTTAGTTTTAGCAGCTTCCGGCTTCACATGTGTAAGAGAGAGACCCTTTTCTGCACAGTAGAGAAGAGACTCTTTTCTATGCAGTAGAGAGAGAGAGAGATGATGAGATGAGTGAGTGAAAATGAGGAAAATTCCTCTTATATTTATACACAACTGACAGTGTTTGAATAGATGTGATTGTTGGGCTTCTGAGCCTACATGAGTTGTAGGTCGGCTTGATAATAATTCCATAATCAAAATAAATTCTTATCTCCGTGAATACTTATCAGAATCGGATGATATTTATATCAATATTACACCTCTCAATGAGAGGAATCTAATAAAAATATTATCAGCCATGAATAAGATGACCCACATGAAGTTTGGCCCTCGTTTCCAATTTTAACACTCCCTCTCAACTAGGGAGAACTTCGTCTGCAATCTGTCTATGGGTCGTTTCTATTCATCCATCAAATGCACTACCCCATACAACCTGACCCTTGCCCTACTCTGCTCTATTATGCCTGTTCTTTGTCTTATTCTGCCCTGTACTGATCTATATTGTTCTGCTCTTTTCTACTCTGCCCTTGCATTGTTCTGTTCTGCTCTGCTTTTGTCCGAATTATGAAGAAGAAGAAATGATCAAGGATATATCATATTGACTCAAAGTCAGTCTTAGAGTATGTACCACTGGTCCTAGACCAGTCTAAACCAACCAAAAGTCAGCGTCATAGTATGTACAACTCCTACCACTGGTCCCAGACCAGTAACATCCTCCACTAGCTCAAAGTCAGTCTCAGAGTGTGTACCACTGGTCCCAGACCAGTCTCAACCGACTCGAAGTCAGTGTCATAGAATGTACCACTCCTACCACTAGTCCCAGACTAGTATCATTGATCCCAGATCAATGGAGGTCATCCTAGTGTAGGGAGTATGGTAGATACAACGATGCGTCCATTGGTACTACTATGGTCCCTAACTTCATTTCCCTGCTCATTGATCAGATGTGAGGTACTTCCTATGAGTCCCATACTGCATGGGTAGGATGTCTCGATAGGAGAACTTAATCAATCTTGTCCTCACAGGAGAACACATCAATCCTGCTACAATCGCCATGGACAACACATCAATCCAGGCCGCCATGGAGAACACATCAATCCAGGCCTCACAGGAGAACACATCAATCCTGCTACAGTCGTCATGGAGAACACATCAATCCAGGACGCCATGGAGAACACATCAATCCAGGCCTCACAGGAGAACACATCAATCCTGCTACAGTTGCCATGGAGAACACATCAATCCATGCCTCATAGGAGAACTAATCATCCTGCGACATAGGAGAGCGAATCATCTTGTTCCAGTGTGCAACACTAGGGGAGGGTGAATCACCCTGTGGTCGTATGTTGCTCCAGTAAGAACTGCAAGCCCTCAGAGCTCCTAGAGCTTAATGTATGCAACATGCAGGACCCTTGTACAAGGGTTTCTTAACGACTCCAAGTTGTTTGGGAAAATCACAAATTAGATCTTTCCTTGGGGCTTTGACAAGGTGTATCGACTTGTACATCATCTTAATGCGATGGAGCCTCCTTGCTCATCGACTTACCTTATGCCAGATGATGTCTATCTGCTGGAGCAATCAATGAATATGAGATTCCTCAATAATCGAATCCCAACTCTGGTTGTTACAGAGAATCACAGTGGTATGTGTTCAAATATCTCACTGAAGAGCTTCCCCAACCAGGCAGCATCATACGAGTTCATACTCGTAGATATGTATCCAGTCTCGGCGGTGCTTATGGCAACCGAATTTTGCTTCTTGCTCATCCATTATATTGAAGCAGATGCCAAAGAGAAACAACACTAAAAGTGCTCCAGTGATCCTCCACACTACCTACCTAATCAGCATTCGAATAATCATGCAGTTTCATATTTCCAGCAGTGTATCTCAATCCATGAAAGATTGTGTCCTGAAGACATCTCAGAAGATTCTTAGGACCAATCTAGTGACGCTCAACCAAATATGAGCTCACAACGCTAACTACAAAACATATGTTCGAACGGAGGTTCACCAAGAACATCAACGTGAATGAGTTTTTGAAACTAAGAGGCATTTCCCAAATCTGGTCTGACATCACTACCATATAACTTCTGAAAGTTAATATCCTTGAGGTAGTCACAGACTTGTAGTCCATCATACCAAATATTTTCAGAATCTTCACCACATATTTTCCTTGAGATAGGAAAATTTCCCTTGGCTTCTGCCACACTTCAAGTCCTTGGTTCTTCATTTCAAATTCAAAAGCCAACTCCCTCTTACATTTGTGAATGAGAGGGTATGCACCTGTTAGAAAGAGGGCATCCATATACAACACCGGTCTGAGAGGTTTGTCATCTTCAACCTTAAAGTAAATCCCAGCTTCATCAAGTAGCTATAGATCCTCTCATACCATGATTGAGGTGCTTGCTTCAACCCATAGACAACCTTCTTCAACTTGCATACATGAGATTTTCAATCATAACTCTCAAATCCTTCGGGTTTCCCACATAGACCTCTTTTTTTTTATCAAACTGCGCAAGAACGCGGTCTTGACATCCATCTGATGTAGGTTCCATCCGTGTGAAGCCACAAGGGCTCTGATCAAGCAGATGGTCGTATATCTGGCAACAGGTGCAAATATCATAGTTTATACCTTCCTTTTGGGAGAAACCACGAGAAACAAAATGAGCCTTATACTTTTCCGTACTTCCATCTGCTGCATGCTTTATCCTGTAAAGCCATTTGGAATTAACAACTGTCTTGTACTGGGGTCTGGGAACTACTTCCCAAACATCATTCTTCATAATAGACTCATATTCTTCGGTCATAGCATCCTTCCATACTTGATGCTTGACAGCATCTGAGAATGATGAAGGCTCATTTTGTATTATCGTGCTCATGATGGTCAGGTATCCCTGATACCTGTTAGGTTTCTTACTTTCATGAAAGGTTCCCTGGGGTGTAGCATGTCCTTCAGCATCATCAAGTATCCCCCTAAGCCATGAAGGCCTCTTCCTAGAAGAGGAAGGCTCAGGTGGATAAATAGGATCCATGGATTCCTCCACATCAGGCATTGTTACATCATCTACCCATAGAGACAGTTTCCACAATCGTACAGTTCTTCCTTTCCACCACACCATTCTTCTCAGTAGTATGTGGTGTAGTAGTCTCCCTCTGAGTGCCAGCCTTAGATATGCTTGAGTGAACCAACTACAAAATATCGGAGGTCTTGTTTTGGCTTGAGGAGAATGATCCCATTTTGAGCTTTCCTTTGGCACATCCTAGACATACACCTTCTTTCTCTACTCAGAATTCGGGCATCCCTGTCACCATTTGTCTTACACCGAGTAGAACTTTATAATGAAGGGGGGCAAACCTCTGATGCCAAAGTTCAGACACCCAATGGACCTCCATCAACCTGATATAATGTATCAACACGAAACCCAAGAGTAAAGGAATCTTTAACATTATTTTTTGATACACGTAACTTGCCATCGCTGAAGGTTACCTTGTAGTCTTTGTCTTCCATTCCCGAGATGGACACCAGGTTCTTTCGAAGGTCAGGTGCTTTTAATACATCCTAGAATTTCTAGCCTTCTTGAATGATTGTCCTCTTCCTTGATTCCCAACTCTCCTCTTACCTTTGCTATTGAATTTGTAATTCCTTTGATTGCCATCAGAGGGATTTTGTTCATCGTCCCGGTGTGAGTCCTTTCTATCAAGGCACTCCCTTGCATAGTGACCTGCTTTATCGCAGATCTAACATTGTCCTTTTCTTCCACCCTTAGGTCCAGCCTTTCCTTTTGATTTAGTCCCAGAATTATTTCTTTTCTTAGCATGAGAAGAAAAGGCAATAGGAGGACCTTTAGGCATGGGCATTTCTTGCTCTTCTACTCTTGTTTCTTCTTGAATGCATCTAGCCATTAATTCCTTGAAACTAGGAATTACATGATTGTTCAGAAGAGTAGTCCTGAACACATACCATTTGGATGGTAATCCTTCAAGAGTCGTGAGTGCCATTTCCCTATTAGTAATAGTCTCCCCAATAAATAAGAGATCGTTCTTGATCTCGGTGATTCTTAAGAAGTATGCTTGCATGCCCTCATCTTTACCCTTCTTGATTTCCCTCAGTTTATTTCTAAGAAACAAAACTTTATCTGCATCATTAACTTTAAATATACTCATGTCAGTCTATCGTAGATTTCCTTGGAGGTGTCCAGTTCAGAGATGTAGGCCACCAAGTGCTTGCCAATAGAGTCTCGGATGATCTTCTTTGTTTTGACTTCTCCGTTTTTCCATTTGTTCTAGGCAGCAGCGGATACAGATGATGTAGGCTCAACAATATTGCCTCTTACATGGTCCAACACTCCTTGATCTTTTAGGGTTAGATCAATAGAAATCTTCCATCCGTGATAGTCAGCTTTCTCACGGAGCTTGTCTTCGACAAGAAAGAGTGTGGAGGACCCCATAGATCTTTTAGGATAGCCTTGCCAATCTTCTCTTCGGTGATTGCTCTTGCTCTTGCTCAGGCTTTGTCTTCACCTCAGCTCTAATACCTGTTAAGTTATGGTATGCTCTATGCTTATAACATTTTACTTCTTTTTCTTATTATATTCCACAGATTAGCAATCACATGTACTTAAAGTAAAGTGCAGATAGAACATTAGATGATCGATAGAAAACAAGCCAAGACAAGAGAAACAAGATGTGGCGGCTAGCCAAGGACAAACCCCACAATGTGTGGGGAAACCCTTTGATCAAATCTTCTTTTATCTTCAATAATTCAGTAAAGTGAAATTGTATAATAAATCTGATTTATATCAGCAGTAGCAAACCCTAGATCAGCAACATCAACATTACCGGCTTCATCATCGAACTAGGGCAGATGATATCTCACAAACCAACCGTCGGATCAGCTTGATTCCACCACCAAAAGTTGCGGCTTCCAGAGGAGGTTCAGATGAACCTATAGCATAGTTCAGATGAGGAGATCTTCTGGTCCACGCAGGTCAAACTTCACTTCTGCAGTTGCATCTTCAGTTTCAACAACTTCCTTCAAACTAGGGCAGTCGATATCTTGCAAACCGTCCGTCAGATTGACTTGATTCCACCACCAAAATTTGTGGCTTTTAGAGGAGGTTCAGATGAACCTACAACGTAGTTCAGATGAGGATATGTTCTGGTCCACACAGGTCAAACTTTACTTCTGCAGTTGCAGCTTCAGTTTCAGCAACTTTCCTCAAACTAGGGCAGTCGATATCTTGTAAACCGTCTGTCGGATTGACTTGATTCCACCACCAAAAGTTGCGGCTTTCGGAGGAGGTTCAGATGAACCTACAATGCAGTTCAGATGAGGAGATCTTCTGGTCCACGTAGGTCAAACTTTACTTTTGCAATTGTAGCTTCAATTTTAGCAGCTTCCGGCTTCACATGTGTAAGAGAGAGAGCCTTTTCTGCACAATAGAGAAGAGACTCTTTTCTGCGCAGTAGAGAGAGAGATGTGATGAGATGAGTGAGTGCAAATGAGGAAAATTCCTCTTGTATTTATATACAACTGATGGTGTTTGAATAGATTTGACTGTTGGGCTTCTGAGCCTACATGAGTTGTAGGTCAGCTTGATAATAATTCCATAATCAAAATAAATTCATATCTCCATGAATACTTATGGGAATCGGATGATCTTTATATCAATATTACACCTCTCGACAAGAGGAATATATTAAAAACTATTATCAGCCATGAATAAGATGACCCACATGAAGTTTGGCCCTAGTTGCCAATTTTAACACAAACAAGTTGGCAAACAGAAGTGAACAACACGGTGACCCAGACAACGAGCCTGCAAATGGAACTCTACAGACGATAACATCTCTTTGGTTTACATTGGGGATGGATGTGACCCACAATGCGGAGGGTCGATAAGGGCCTTGCCAGTGGGGAGGGGGCGCAAAACCCACACGGTGTTTCGTCCACTGTTAGCTTACTCCATTTGTTTCTCGTGATGTTTAATTTGGTTAAGTTTTCATCTACGATTGTTCTTTGCCATAAGGTCTTGTCATCAACTCTTCATGATTTAACGAAAGTTATGTTCCACGAGTTTTTTGTGCGTGGGTATTTCAGGTACGAGGAAAAAGTATCCAACATGGTTAGAAGATTTGCCCAAACTTACAGAAAATGTCAAGTTGGGAGCGGAACAAATATAATATATTAAAATTTAATATATACTAATGATAAAAATAAAATAATTTATTTATTTCCATCCAAAACTTGTCAATCAAATTCCATCTCGCAGATTCCATCTTGTAATGAAATATGTAAAAGATTGAACTTTGAAACACTGCAAAAAAAAATCAAAATGTTAATCCATCAACAATTTTCCAATGGAATTCCTTGCGATCAAAGAAACATGCGAAATTCCCAAACCAAAAAAAGACTATTAATACTTGATTATTATATTTTATTCAACTTTGAAATTCAAGTTTGGAAAATTATAAAATGAAATTGACTAACACGCTACTCTTTCTCTTTCTGACCATCACTGTAATTTGTTGAATCTTATCATTAAAGCTTCAAGATAGACTTCAAGAAATTAGACTTATTTGAAATTGCTGAACTTCAAGATTTGCAATAGAAGTTGTCAAGGAATGACTGACTACTGCCTATATTTTGTTGAAACCTTTGGTACATCTCCACGTCTTTGTTTCTTTACAGATCCCATGCAGTCTATCCCCCTAACTTGACATGTAACACTTAGAAAGTAAATAAATGGTACATTCTCTGCTCAAAATAGGTATCCAAAAGGTGAAAATATGCTCAAAATAGGTACCCAAAACATCAAAATCTATTGTAGTGAAGCTCCTAAAAAGCTCCAAAATACTCGTTGAAGCTCCT
Organism: Pinus tabuliformis; assembly: GCA_031772625.1. Lineage (NCBI taxonomy): Eukaryota > Viridiplantae > Streptophyta > Pinopsida > Pinales > Pinaceae > Pinus > Pinus tabuliformis. Next base: position 474,061,781 of record CM062816.1, read on the forward strand.
GACAATTTTAAAATGTTTCCTACCAACTCGCAAAAATGGAAAAGCATGAGGTACATGGTCTCCAATGCCAGAGTGGAGGACCCATGTTACTATGAATAAAAGGCTCTTCAAAATTATCATAAAGTTGTTCATGATCTTTGTTGAATTTATTTTATCGAATCCAGAATGACATTGCGGAATGGGAACTAGCAGCCTTGATTGCTGAAGGCATAACTATTCACATCCCCAGTTATGGAAAACGACAAACAAATGATGATTAAATTAGAACAATATTGTACCAAAAATGGAATCAAAATATTTACCATAAGACTCTACAAACAAAAAATATTTATATTTAATATTGTTGTTAAAAAAATATTAAATGAATAGTTAACACCTGCCATTTTAACATTTTAATTTAAATAAGAATAAATTCGTTTGTTTAAAAGATATTGTTTCAAGGAAAACAAGGCCGCATAGCTAGCGTTCCTTGCCGCTTAGTTCGATTATTGAACTTGAAAGGTACGAACAAGTTCCCAGATTTGAAAAGGGGCTTAGTTTAACATAGTTAAATTAAAGTAATAAATAATAAAGATATAATGAAAATTGACCCATTTTGCCAAAAAATCTCATGGGCAATGAACTATACCATAGATGTACATAAAGTAATATTCATGGTGTGGCCCGATTACAAAAGCACATATTAAAGATGGTCTATCATACCAAATAATTAGGTCAAAGATGGTGCACTAGTTTGAAATAGACTCCAGAAAAAAATAATAGTAACTTGGAATGATATGAGATATTATTTTTAGCATTATATACATAGAGTAAGTCATGAATTTAAGACCCATGTCCATCAATATTAGTTGCAAATGATCAATTTCTCATAATTTTGAATAGTCCTCTTAGCACAGATTGAATGAAGGGATGCTCACAAGGGTGAATAAGTGAGATTCAAAGTAGAAAAATAAATAATGTAGCATTGATCATCACTTTTGGGACTTGCACCTGATAACTAGGACATCTTGGCTGGTCACCCATCTCAATACTCCTTTGGCTCAAGTGCACTTAAATTTGAAGTTCTTTTGATACTCAAACATATTTAACTTGCTACCCCATTTGTAAAACCTTAGCAAGTATTGTGCTATATGAGCTATTCAATTAGAACTCCCTAGATCATTTTATTTATTGAGAAACTTTTATAATTCAACATATAAAAATAATATTTCAACACAAATATACACATAACTACGAGTCAATTTTTTTACTAAATATAATATGTCACAAAACCATTACTAACGATAAGCTAAAAATGATTTATAATAATAATCAATAATATCACAAACAATTAACAAACAATATAAAAGAAAAATAACACGTAAAGTTGACACCAAATTGACAATATAACCAAGATCTTACACTAAATATATCAATAAAACAATATAACTAATATTTTAATATAGAAATATTTAATTGTTAAAAAACCCAAACAACGTAACAACATCTCTTATGCTTTATTTAAGTTGATTGAAATAAATTATTGTGTAAGTTGATGGATCTTATTTTCTATTTTTTTTGAAATGCCAATTTCTTATTTTTAAATTTTAATGATTTAAATCATTTTAAAATAATTTTAAAAATATCGACTTAAAAATAAATTATTGTTTAAGTTGATGGATCTTATTTTCTATTTTTTTTTGAAATGCCAATTTCTTATTTTTAAATTTTAATGATTTAAATCATTTTAAAATAATTTTAAAAATATCGACTTAAATTTTTTATTAATTAAAATAATAAGTAAGAAAAATATTATTAAATGTGTGTATATATATATATATATATATATATAGGTAGTGACAAATTTATATGGTTAAAAAATTGTTTAATTAAATTAGAATTGGGATAGTAGATGGTTGTATGTTAATTGTTCAATGTGCAGCAAGGCCTTTTAAAGGAGAATGTAAAAGCAATTTTGTGAGAGATTTCGGCAAAAATCACATGGGATACCATTTGTCGACGCCTTTCGAACCAACTAGTGTGGTTCATCATCAGGACAAGTTGAAGAAACAGCTCCAACTTAGCAAGTTAAATAGTCTGAGCAGAGCCTCCAACGGAGACCAACTGCTAGTTTGACTCTAGGACCAGAGTCAAAATTATTTTATTAATTTAATTAGTAATATTTAGGACCGATCCCTTAAAAATATAAAAAAAAAATTAATGGGTATTTAGTTCAAAAAATATTATTAAAATTATAAGTTAAATAGTATTTAAAAGGAAATTTAGTTAGATAAAGGACCTTAAAATATATAAAGTAAAAAGTTAATTAATAATAAATGGAAAATTATTTATATAAGGGACCTTATAATAAATTATATGCAGGAATATATGATATATATATATATATATATATATATATATATATATATATATATATAATTGAAATGGGTGATTATTCAGAAGTATTATTAAATTTAGGGAAGCGTTTGAGATTGAAAAGAAGCCAAGCAATCTCAATAGAGAGGATGGCTGTAAAATCAGTAGGTGTTGGGTCCCAGCACTCTCTTCCTAGTCGTTTTTCCGCCCTCCTCTTAAGGTTTTTTTTTTTTTAATTAATTTATTATTATTATTATTATTATTTCATTATTTTCTCCTTTTATTTATTTATTTAATTATATTTTAGAGTTAATTTTTTCATTTCTTATAGTCCTTTAATTTTGCTTGTGATTTCTAATTAGCTTTTAATTTTAATAATACTTCTCAATGATCACCCATTTCAATTAAATACCCATTAAAAATATTTTTTATATTTTTAAGGGATTGGTCCTAAATATTACTAATTAAATTAATAAAATAATTTTGACCCCGGTCCTATAGTCAAACTAGCTGTTGGTCAAGTTAGTTGTTGGAGGCTCTGCTCAGACTATTTAACTTGCTAAGATCGAGTCAAACTAAGCCGTTGGTCAAGTTCGCTGTTGGAGGCTCTGCTCAGACTATTTAACTTGCTAAGCTCAATCTGTTTCTTCAACTTGTCTTGACGAACAACCACACTAGTTGGTTCGAAAGGCGTAGACAAATGGTATCCCATGTGATTTGTGCCGAAAAATCTCTCACAAACTTGATATAGATTACATAAGTAAAAACAATTTTTTAGGAGTATCAAAAAAATATTGGAGATTTGGGTTTGACTTTTCAAACATTTCAGATTGTTTTTTTATGGTTTTGCGTACATACTATTCAAATCTGCACATTGAATAAAAAAAACCAAGTCATGACGCTTGGCTGAAAATAAATGTAGTGAGATTGAGTTTACAAGACAAAATAGGAAAAAAAAAAATACAACTTGGGTTTTTGGAATCTATTACGATTATGAATTCCTTAATATGAATTCCTTAATATATTTATTAAGGATAATAATCTGAAATAATGGCTTCCATATTTTAAAAAATCTCAAAATATATTACACGTTTTTTTAAATAAATTTCTATCTGTAATATGTCTATATCTCTTTCATCTTGCTAGTTAGGTTGATAGGCCTTTCCTATGCATCAATTTTTCGTCAACATTTTTACTCTGATTCGTTAGATCAGATGAAACACTTTCAACCGTTGATCTGAACCAGAAAACAAAACAATGGAAAATCAAGAAAGCACGGAAAGTCAAGAAAGCACAAAAGCGCAAAAAAAATCAAGAAAGCATGAAAATCAAAGATCGAAAGAAAAAAGCTCAGAAAAGCAAAGATTTTTGAGGATTTTTATTTTTTAAATGCAATGTATTATTAATTTATTTTTATAATTTAAATGAAATATAAATTTTAAATTTTAAATTTAAAAATTAGTTTAGATTTATTTTTAGTTGTAAGTTTATTATGTGTTAAGAGTGACTTTTTTTTTGAGGTATTGATTTTTTAAGTGTGAAAAGAGATTTTATTTTTTTGGCATTTGATAGATGTAGAGTTAAAATGAATTTAGATTAGTTTAAATATTAACCTTTAAATAACTCACATTAGAGAAAAATACCATGGGAAAAAACCATAGATTAAAAATATAATAAGGAAAAACCATGGGTTGGAAAATTTTATATTTTATATTTTAATTTTAATTTGACTAAGTCAAAATGTTAAACATTGTAACATCTCTCTAAAATAACTAAATTCAATTTAAGTCCATGCTAGCTCCCATCATTTCCCTGCTCAAAAGATAGGCGTTCTCAACACCTTAGCTACTTCGGTGGGCGTTGCAAGTTTATGACGAAAATCACCTTGAAGATGAGAAAACTGACCTCCTGGAAGTTTTTAATAAGAATGGTTATAGTAGGTCTCGAGGTCTTAAGGCTTTTCAAAATGCTGAAAAGGGTCCTAAGAGTAAGATTGACCCCAAGGATTGGTCTTCCAGTGTTTATCTTCCCTTTATTCTAGGGACCACGGATAAAATCGCCAGGATCTTGAGGAAGCATAAGATTCATTCTTCTTTTAGACCTTTTAACACTATATGAAGTTCTCTTCATTTTGTTAAGGACCCGATTAACCCCAAGGATTAGAAGGGTGTTTATATCATTCCCTATTCTTGTCGAGCTCCTTATATTGGTGAGACCAGTCGATCCATTAACCAAAGGATTTGTGAACATGCTGCGACATCAGGCATGGAAGGTCTCGCTCCTCCGCTTTGGTAGAGCATGCAGAAAAAACCAATCATCACATCTCCATTGAAGAGGCTAAGGTCATTGCGAGGATTGACCATTTTTATTATCGTAAATTTAGAGAGGCCTTAGAAATTGAAAAAAAGACTTGTTAATTTAAATAGAGATGACGGCTGGAGTATCAACAGATGCTAGATTCCTGCACTTTCTTCCTAAAAAATTATTTTTATTTATTTATAGATTAATTAATTAATTTTTTTTTTAATCCCCATATTGCTTAGTTTATGACTCTCTTAAATTATTCTTGGTAATATGAATAGGATTAAACCTTAATATTAATATAATATTATATATAATAATATTCATTAATAAGATTATATAGGGTTATGGATCCTTTCTCACCTGAGGGGGATGTGAAAAAGAGAGCGAGGAGGGTTCCCTCGGCAGGAGGACTCGAACTAGGGCAGCCTAGGCCATCGGCCTAGGGTGCTGCAGAGTAGACCTCATTTTGGATGACGAAGACTAGGAGGTACGGGGTGGGTCAACAAGTTTTCTGTGGAGATGGTCCATACAATGGCCATGTAGGCTGTGGGTTGGATCCAGGGTGCTCAATCTGCAAGGATCCCAAGGAATATGTTTACTGGGACAAATTTCATCCAACTGAGAGGGTACAGTGGATGATTGCAGAGGAGGTTTTGGGCAGGGATTCTTCCTTCGTTTCTCCCATGAATCTCAGAGGCTTGATCCAGTACACAAACCCCACCCCTTCCCCCTTTGATCCTTTGTTTACGTAATATATTATACCCTAAATTATTCATTAATCGAGCATGTCCAAAGGTATGAATCAACAATCCAACTGTATATATTTGTGATGCTTACTGGTGCAAATTTTCATTTTTCCACAAATGCATAATAGCGAATAGATTTACCTTAAATTATTCAACGTCCAAAGATATCAATCAACAATCCAGCTGTATAGGTATATGTGTGACGTTTACTGGTGCAAATTTTAATTTTTCACAAAACCAGAATCGTTGTCAGGGTTTACCGAGAAGAGTTGTGGCAGTGTAGGCGACTAGGCTGATTGAACCAATATCTCTTCTAAAAATATTCAACAATTCCAATTTAATAATCCTATCGGCCTCTCTTTGTACCTTTTGGACAATTGCTAGTAATATTCGATCACATTAAGAAGAAATTATAGTAATAAAGTACTCTGAGGTGGTAAGCTAAATATTCTATTTTATGTCGTATTATATTGAATCTTATACATACTTACATTAATCAAAATTTAAAATTCATCATATGTATAATAGGCAATATTTTGGGTAGCGGTTAATCTCTACCCTCGGTGCTGGATTCTCTATTTTTTCGTTGCAGTAGTTATCTACTTCCTACTTTTCACTATTCACTTCTTTTAGGAAGCTTTGATGAAGTTTTTCTCTATATTTTTGGATGGAAGGCAATAAAAGTAGAAATACCGATGAAAAGACATGAAAGCAGAGATTCTTTCTTATAAATAGGTGATTTTGGGTTAATGAAAGCTGATTGGAAAACTTCCAATTCCCGCAAACATGTTAGAGATAGTGGGATAGAAAGAAAAAGCGAAACTGTACATTATGAGGAAAACAAGATTTGTACTGTGCAATGGTTGATGTGAAGTTAATAACGTGTAGGCACGTATGGAAAACAACATGTGTACTGTGCAATGGCTGAGGTGAAGTTGTAATGCAAACGATCCAACTGCAGCAAATCATTACTAAAAAAGATCTAAATTTCGTTGACAATAACAATTTAGGAAAAAAAATTAAAATTAAAATTAATATAATTAAATTAAATTAATTTATTTTATAAAATTAACATTACAAAATTACCATTAAATTTTTTTCAACAAACAACTATTTCATATTCAACGCATTTTCGAATGCGTAAGACCTGCCTTACTGCAGGGATAATACCCAAATTGGGTGAAGGAGTTGATGAAGTAAATGTCAAAAACATAAGCAAACCTGTAAGTTATGAGATTAAAATCTCTCCTTGGTATATTTACTTAGTTAATGAAAGACATGGAGAAACATAGGCAAACGTGTACGTTATGAGAATAATATTTTTCCTTCGTATATTTTTGAAGCTTTCTCTTGACGAGTCTCATGTGAAGTGAAAAATCTAACTTAAATTTAAGAGTGAAATGGATTAAACTGGAATCTTTGGCTTTTTCCAGATTCAATGAATGGTAGGAACAAGGGAAAAAAATAAGTTGTTTCACAGAAAATGACTATTAGAAAAATTATTTTTCATTGCCTTTTATACCATCGAAAATAAAAACCCATTTATCATAAATAAAACTGTGGGATAACGTGTCATCCCCGTAAAAACTAGCCTTCCCGCTTCAATGAATTGTAGGGATAAGGGAAAAAAATAAGTTGTTTCACAGAAAATGACTATTAGAAAACTTATTTTTCATTGCCTTTTATACCATCGTAAATAAAAACCCATTTATCATAAATAAAACTGTGGGATAACGTGTCATCCCCGTAAAACCCAGAAGAAATAGGCGGGATGCACTTGGATCTATTTGCGGGGAAATTACATGGTGGTGGGAAGACTATGTTTCAGGTCGAGCTTTTTCTCGAGAAAGACAAGCGAAGTGTTAAAGACATATACAACAAGCTTGCATAGACAGTGAGATTTTGATAATAAAAAACTGGTTACAAGTCGCATGGAGATGGGTGATTCCATCCAAACTCATTTTTTTCGCTGGCTGGCATTACCTCGCATGGTTTTTACTAGGGTTCTCACTTGGGATATTCTGAGGTGCAGGGGATTCCATGGCCCGGGCATCTGTCCTCTCTGTTGGAACCACAACGAAGAGATTGACCACCTCTTGCTGTGTTGCCCCTTTGCCAAGGAAGTTTGGGCTGGTGTAATGGACTGCCTTTCTCTGGGTCCACCAGGTCAGCAGCAAACTCTGCATTCTTGCCTACGTTTCTGGCTCAGTAACGGCAATAAGTTTCATGCATTACCCTTCTACATCATTGGGTCTCTTTGGCGCAATAGAAACTCTTATATTTTTTAACAAAAATCGCTGGTGATTCCGGAGGTTATCATGAAGGTTGTAAATTATTTTTCAGAGACCGGTCCCATTACGAGACAGATAAAGAAGAGAAAGATAACAATAAAAAAGTTGAAGGGTAAATATCTAATTGGTCTATTTGATGGGGCAAGCCAACGAAGGAGTTGTGGATGTGGAGTAGTCATCATTTTGGAAGTTGGGAGACTGTATTACTTTTGGTGGAAGGGAGGACAGGACACTAACAACAGAGCCCAGATCATAGCATTATGGGGGTGCTCTTCAGTTTGCAAAATGGTTAAGACATGAATAAATATACATTCATAGAGATATCAAAAGCATCATAAACTCGGTCAAGGATCACTCCTCTTTCAACCTTCCTATCCTCTCCATTCGATCACTCCTCTTTCAACCTTCCTATCCTCTCCAATTGAATGTCCTATCCTCTCCAATTGAATGGGGCGTATTAGGAGATTGGCTACCAACTTTCAGAACATTACATTCACCCACATCTACAGAGAGCAGAATCAAGTGATAGGGCTCCTCTCATAGAAGGGAACACAATCAAGTGACAGAGTTCCTCTCAAAGAGGGATATTCACTTCCATCCGGATAAGTTTTTTTTTTTTTTTTTAAAGATTATGCACATAGCGAGCTCTTGAACTCTCCGTTCTCTTTATACTGCACATACTCTATAGACACAACATTCAGGAAATATTTCGAATGTGTTACTCCTCGTAGAAATCATGTGTTCACGCATAGATAATATGCTCACAAGCTGCAACTTTTTGTAACTTTTAACTGTACTCTACCGTTGCAAAACTACTATTAAGGGACTTTTATAAAACTCCATCAGACAAATATAATTGTAAAACAGAAGAACAAAGATGGGAAAACAAGGAAAAATAAATGAAAGTGTAGAATATAAAACACTTTGAGAATGTACTCTCTTTTTTATATTTATAATACGAAAAGAAAGCTTTCTTTTTCTTTAAAAAATATATATGCCAAAAGGTCTCAATCTCGTTGTCTGTCACTTGCCCCTACAATATACTTTTCTGTGCGAGACTATTTGTGGTGCAATGTGCGACATCTGGAAGAATTTCACGACGTCAATAATTAGTTCACGGCAAGGGCTAACCAGCCATATATTGTGTCATAAATGCCCTTGCCAGCGATGTATGTGGTGCAAACTTGGGATGGCATACATAAACACTCCGGCGGGCGACCTCGCGTTTCCGGTGACATACCTGGGACCCACCAACGAGGGCCCGCCCGCCCCATCCCTCCGTTCCCGCTAACCACGTCAGCGCACGGGATCCATTTTCAAATGAAACTCTTCCCTCGCGCCCATTTCATTAAAATTGATTTTCGAACGCCGATGGCTATGCAACCTGCGCTGCGCATCCGTTGCTAACAACCGCTGCATCCTGCTTCGCATGTCCTCTGCTACGTGCTCTACGACTGCTCTGCGATCACAGGTATTTATCTGCAATCTAAAATTCCATAAGACTTTGGACATTTGACAAGTCTGCTATTTGTCTGCTGCGAAATCTGGCACTTATTCCGCCTTTCATCTTCTATTCAATCATTTCTACACTTATTCAACGGCGGGTTCTTCTTAGGATTTGGGAGTGAAGTGGGCAGAATGAGATGGGCTGAAACCCATAAACAAACGCCATGGCTTCATCAACGCCGTGCCTTCATTTTCGGGCGCCCCCTGATTAGTTCACTGTTATATGAAAATTGTTTTACCATCTGACATGCTCAGCACAGATAATTTTAGATACGAGAATGCATTAGAAACAACATTTAAATTTTGCATCTAAACATTTTCTTGCCTCTGCAACCTCGTTTTCTCCCTCTGAGCGCGCTTAAAATTTCTAAGTTGAATATCTAAAGGTTCTCGGTGATCCGAAAATTCATTACTCTAGTTTAGCAGGCGTGATTAAAGATTTCTCCAGGTTTTAAATCGATATCAGTAGTTATTTAAGATTTTCTCGATATCAGGAGCTGTTGCAATCAAGAAAGACTGCTGAAGGAGATAAAATTCATAGGCATGGATTTTAACCAAAACACCAAGCTGGAGAACACCGGAGTGCTTGGAACCCATAACCTTTTATCTGTAGATATAAATTGTTAACAAAAATATCAGAACAGGGTATCCTGCAGAAACCCACCTTATTCCCTATTCATTCATGTATATGGAATTATCACAATCAATAAAGATAGCTTGGTATTAAGTTTAGATAATGAGCACAGAAGACTTTCCACCTGTTAATGTTGTAAACAGTCGATACAACCACGTCAACGGATAACTTTGTAAACACAGATACAGCCACATCAATAGATGGGCCTGAAGGCACATAATTTTCAGTCGGATAAGCCAAATGCATCTAGACATTTATAAAAATGGTTCAAGAAACAAGGTCCAAGTAAACAAATAGATGCTCACTTTCTTTCCTTTTGCTTGATGCATTTTTTAGATGCTTCTCGTTCTGCTGCTGTCTTCTTTTCGTCCTCGGTCTCCTCACCAAAGAGGTCCAAGTCATCATCATCTTCCTCATCTTTAGGAGGAGACTGACAACAAGTCATTAAATTCTCAGTACATGACCATGAAATAAGATGTAAATTTTCTAGATCATAAAGTCAAATGTGCCACTATAATCCTAAATAACTCATGATAGGTTATAAGTGTAATCTAAATAATTGTCAATGAGAAGTTAGAAATAAGTAGGTCTAACAGAACCAAAGTTTCATTCTTTGTGTTAACTAAAAAATAACAAAAATTATTTACAACTAATAAACAGATATTCATTTATGGATTAGCATAGAACATAAAAAATAAGATTGTGAAGTAGCCAAAGACCTCCCAAAATCAAAACAGAGAATAGAATTCATAGTTTGATACTGTAGGTCCTGGTCTACAAGGGCCTGGACGTGCCTTTTATTGATGGATTATATAGTACTAAACACATTAATCCCAGTAAGAAATTTATAATTCAACTTAAAAGTATTTTTATCAGATCATTACCAGCCTGAAATGCTTGCACTTTCATGTCAATGTGGATGCAAAATGGATACAGAGAAAAGAGAGAAAAAGCAGGTTAAGGGGCATGAAGTTGTAGCTCAAACAGCTTTAAATTTCCTACTAACTTCTAAGGACACAGCTGCCATCAATATCAACTTTTCAAAAACACACCTTCATCGAGAGGGTTTCCAGATCCATCACTGTACGATGTAAGGAATTGTTTGGTGGAATACCATCCTAGTAAACAACCTTCCATCCAGCCATTAACATGGCTTGGATAATTTTTACATGAACAAAACCAACTTTAATAAACTATAAAATTAAAATAAAAGAAGGAAACAATTTAAAAAAAAAGCATTTGAAGGACAACTCTCCAACCTGCAATTGCAGCTAGCCAAATAGCTTCTCTAATATTTTACATTTCAAAACTAGTTCGGTAATTTGAAGGAAATTTGCCCATTGTTGCTGTAAACAGTTTCAGGAAATTGGCCCATCCCTGAGCTAAGCAGTTTCACAAAGATGAGATTTGGGCCACTCTACCCAGAAGGAATATCTATAATAAAGCTATCCCCATTGCTAAGTTTTCCTCTCTAAAAGCCAGTTACATTACCTTGAGTGAGGTTTTGTAATTTATAGATATAGAGGTGTTTTTCTGCAGTGAGGCTAAGAATATATCCCAAATCATGGAAAAAGCTCTTTCTTCACTCTTTCTCACAGAGAGGGAAGAAAAAGGACAAGGGTGAGAATACCAGAGTCAAATGAATTTGGTAAAAGCAACGATTTCTAAAGAGAATCCACTGGAAGACGGAAAAGGGCTATGAGAAATCTAAAAGAAAATCTTAATTAGTGCTGGCATTCCCAGAATATAATGAAAACGTTATAAACAATAAATATAGTTGCAGTTACCTTTGCTTAAAGGAATAGAATGTTAGAAAGTTAAATAGGACACGCCTACAAGCCTTCTCTTGCATGTAATATGTGTATCTTCTAAATACGAAATTTTCAATTTTACCAAAAACAAGTGTGTTTTCATTTAAAAAGATAATAAATCTCACTAAGCAAATCCAAATTCTGACTGTTAACATCTGTATATCGTAAGAAAACAATACCTCAAAGCCAGTAGGGCACTGATATGGTTGTACCACCGAGACACATTAGGAAAGTTAGGTGTAGGTGTCTCTGACACTTGCTGATGCTGAGGATGTGCATCCTCTAAGTCTTATCACTGATATGGTATTTTCTGTTATTTTTCAAGGATGTGCATTCAGACTTGAGGTAGCATAAAAATAATCAATTTCAATCAGGATATTTTGTCATGTTAAAGTATTCTAACATGAATCTATTTTGTTGTTGTCACTATGCAGTGCTTCTAAGCCCACGGAATGGTGTAAAAGTGGACACTATGCATTGAAGTATCATGCCGCCCCAATCCGGGTCCAACATCTTTAAAAATTGTCCTTCACAATGGGGCAAAAAATCATGTTATTTATAGAATATGGGAAGTGCAGGGAAAGACAACCAATAACGAAGCATACTACATTACACTTGTTGCAGGTTTAAAAGAGGCAAAACACAATGGGGTGAATAACATAACAGTGCTGACAAACTCATAATTAATCTGTAATCACATGGAAGGCATCTACAATGTTCGCGCAGACAATTTGAGGCCCCTCTACAGAGAGGCAAAAATCTGGAGTGCTCGATTTAATTCTTTTTTGATAAAGCACGTTGCGGAGATCCATAAAATCTCTACTCATCTAATGGTTGGAGCAATCTCAAGTGTAGATGCAGGTGCCAGAGATGATTCAGGATCATCGTTCATTCCACTGGCAAACATTGATCAGCATCAATATAGGTCTCGACTATGTGTATACACCATGGTTGTCATTTTTATTGGGATTCTCATACCGTGGTTCTTTCAGTAAAGTACTCGTTAATGTACTTTTTTTTGGTTTTGTAATATCATTCACCTTGGATGTCCAATCATGTTATAACTGAATTCATGTGTCCAATTATGTACATTATATTTGAGGTGAACTAATTATTCTTAACCTACTGGTGATTCTGAAGGCCATCCACAAGTTGGCAAATGTGTGGATCATTGCTTTCAGTGCATATGAATATGTGAATGTTTGATTGGTTTTAATTATGTCCATTTAATATTTTTCAAACTTGACTAGACTACTATTGGACATGGAATTATAACTCCTCAGCTTAATAATATGTATGCACAATCTTCTTCAAGCATCATTCATGATTGCCTATTAATACTTGGAGGGTACCAAAGGCTCATAGTTACCTTGTTATCTACACCTGTTAATTCCATCCACATACTTGCAGCTGCTCCATAAAACAACACAACTATCTGCACAAGCAATCTGATTTCCTTCATTTGAAGCATTTTTGTTGAGTAGGGTTTGCAACACACAAGCAATTCTAGGTAATGTATCCTTTCTTTTCCTTGCTTTCCATACTATATGCACTCACCACATATTTATTTCCTTCAACTTGTTGCTTGACACGAAGTTGGAATCCTTAACACCTACATATAAACTTAGAATGCTGATCACTTGGAACATGTAAGTATTAATTCTCTTTTTGTTTCTTTAAGGACAACTGTTTTATAGCCAGGTTCAAGCATGTTTGCAAACCTCTGGTCGTCTGATGATAACCATTCTTCGACATTTGGGTGAGACAACCGTCACAACTGAACTTTAGTAACATTCATGTTAGACCTCTTATTTCTTGTAGGTTAATCAACCTCCATGCATAATTACGCTACACTCTCAGTGCATGGATGCTCACATTATCATGGAATAGCATTAATGATCCACAACTTCGTTAGAATAAATTTCTGCAAGAATACATTTAATACATAGAGCAGAGCAGACGACTTAAAGGAAAAAAAGGATGAAAATAGTCAACTGAGAGACCACGTTCCTCTTGAATAATGTGCCAACGACCAGGAATCAACCAGAAAGTAGTTATGGAAAGACCATCTGCCATCTCAATCCTTTCCCTGTACTCATGTTGAAAAGAGATTGGTTGTGATGAACTCGACTTAAAATGGATCTTTAACAATTTTGGAAAGACCATCTGTCATCTCAATCCTTTTCCTGTTACACATGTTGAAAAAAGATGGTAAAATTGTTTTGTGATGAACTAGACTTCCTCAAAATCGATCTTAACATTTGTCTTTCCATAGTGCATGCACTCTTCATCTAGTTTATTACCATTTATGAATCACATAAATTTGGATGTTGTTTACACATTTTTCCATCAGCAAGAAAGAGAGTCAACTTTAAGGTCACGAGCTTTGAAAATTTGTTAATTGAACTCTGAAATTTGTTAATGGTTAGTTCTTTCTCTAGACCGGCTTTAGACTGAAAAAATAAGCACCTCTTAAAGAAAATTATTCCACCAGCTCCACTGAATTGAGGTTGTCCCTGAGCAGCATCATCAAAAAAAATTCCTAAGCCATTGATTTATCAATTAGTTGCACAACAATCTATCTTGGGTAAAATATCTGGGGGGTTTGTTATCTTTCAACTGTTTGAAAAAACTAAGATTGTTCAGTCCTTGCTATGTAGATTGGATTATTAGGGTTAATTTATTCTCAAATAAGCTAATTAAACTCCCCAGGCAATGATAGTAAGTAAAGCTTCAAACCTCTTCACAGTATGATTTTCACACCAATGATTTAATCAGTCTTCTGCAAGAGGACTCCTACAATCAGTCTTCTGCAAGAGGACTCCTACAAACATATCTTGCAAGCCCCTCTATCTCTTTCCAAAACTTGAATAGCGAGAAAAGGACAGAATATAAAACTTGAATAGTGAGAAAAGGACAGAATATAAGCAAATGATGCACACTCTCTTCTTCAACCTTGTTCCAGGTGAAAACATTATTGTCCAAGTTCTAGCCAGTGGAAAACCCTTAATTGTAATGAACATTTCATTTTCCATATCACCTTGAAGTACCATTTAAAGCCCCAAAAACCCTACTTTCACCCAAAAAAAAATAAAAATCGAGACCCAATATTGGGAATATAATGCTAACCAACTGGTCTCTTTGACCAAATAATCTCATCTGGCTAACCTTTAATCCTTACATGAACATCACAGGGATGCAATATATTTCTCTCATTCCAGGGCATCGTCCCCATATAATCCAAGCTCCTAAGTAGATTTCCATGCTAGGCCCCAATTGACATATTCATAGATATGTTCTCTGATTGAGAGTAATGAACCTTTTATCGTGCAACATAAAAAAACTAGTGTAACGTAATACACTATTCAACCATTTTGATGATTATGTTATAATTCAATTTGTATCATTTAAAGACTAGTCAATATGATTTTGCAAACTTAGTAGAAAATCCATGACTCCTAATTCTTGTTGTGGCTGCCCTGGTTGAAGCTGTTGGTTCCAGCATGTGATAGTCGATGTTAATTTCAAGTATAAATGATAAATCAAACAGTAGTAAATGACATTTAATCAGGATTGTTCATGATGAGTGCAATCCTATGAGCAGGAGAAATTATTACAATCTTTATAGTTTAATCATTATTAAATAACTAACTAGCTGAACAAAGGACAGGAACTCTGTGAAGGGATTGGTTGATTTGCAGACATTTTAGAAATGCATAATTGTAATGTGTACAATTGTTAGTAATGGTTCTAACTAATAGGCCACAACACTGAAAGTAATAATATTAGCCATTCATGCCACCAAAGGCTGAGAATGACAAAGAATGACATAATGGGGTTTGGGTTCTTTTTGAGGCTGAGCTGCTTTAGCTGGGCTTTAATTTTTAGCTTCCTCACTTCTTTTGCATCATCAATTAGAAGCTCTTGCAATAATATTATTGATGTGCTGGATGGCATTGCCCAAGTAGCTAGAAGTTTTCTCCTTAATTCTGTTGGTATTAATCTTGTTTAGTTACATGCTTTGATAGGTAAGTGATACGAACAAAACTATTTTTCTTCTGTATTTCAAGCTAAAGCAAACTTTTGTTTAAAAACATACAAATGTACACGGCCTGTTGTAGTGGAACATGTGTAAATCCAATAACGACAATAAAGGCATATGTTATGTGCACTGAACAACTTTAGCTAATATATGTAATTATCTCTATATAAACGATCTTCTACACATATCACAATCGGTAATTTAGTTGAAGTATACGCATTCCTATCACCATGAATACAAAAGCAAATTTCTATAATAAGCATGAACAAATAAATAACAGAGACATTAATATTGCAGAGGGAGATATTTCTTGAACTCTCTGTATCCAGTACTCATAATAACATGATGATTAAAAATGCAAACTTGATTTTTATAAAGTTGTATATGCCAGATTAGAATGCAAACACTAAGAAAAATCAGAAACAGAGATACACCCATGAAATGAAAGTCTGAACTGGCTAACATGTAAAGTCATTTGCCCAGCAATAGGCTAATAGTTGTATTTTAATTGCAAAGTAGACTGATATCAAAAAAATAAATCTACATAAAACAAGATAAAGTAATCCATAATATGAAAATGAAGGGTTACATATAACAATTCTTAGCAGTAAAAAATCAAAAACCATGCCCTTGGTTATTTAATCTCAGGCTCAACAAAAGAACAATAATCAATGCCACTTTCCAAAGTAAATTTTGAAAACTAATCCGAGCATACACAGCAATGAGAAATGAGCACAAGCAAGCCAGTAACCATTTAATCAGAATGAGATGGTCTTAATTCAGTTTCTAGAAGATGATCAATGCTACTCTATTTACTAAATGCAAGTCTGTTAAGATAACACAACTTCCCAACTTAAGATTGCAGTCCTAACAACTGAGTAATCAAAAACCATGACCTCTGTTTTTAAATCTCAGGCTCAACAAAAGAACAATAGTCAATGCCACTTTTCAAAGTAAATTTTGAAAACCAACTTGACATAAATGGTTAAACGAGCTGTGATAATCATGTCCATTGATGCACAACAATGGGAAGCCCATTCACTTTGTATGCCTCTGAATGTTTCAAAGATGCCACTGTCGTCATTTCATATAGCAATGGGAAGCACAATTTCTTTGGTCATTCTGGAACCTTGCAAAAATTCTGTTACAGTGATTCAGGCTTCCAATAGAATGTCAGAGTTGCCATAATACACTAGTTCTTATCACACCAATATAACACTGGTATCGTTAAGTTGTTTCCTGCAACATCATATGCAGAGATGCATAGACTTTCTAGTCAACCAAGAGATTAATGATGCCAATCATTTTACAGTGCTGGATTGTAGTTTATATTGCTGATGGTTGTGCCTACCGAGAGTTTCATAGCATGAGGGTACTATCAAGGAAGCATTATCTTCCTCAATAATTACAAAATTACTTCCTTATCAACAATTCCAGAGTTTATTAGGTTTTGTAATATATTGTCTGCCTTGACAGCTTCAAATGCTATATTTTAGACATTTCTGTGCCTCTCAATCTCCATCTGAATTATGGTGTGCTATCAATCCACACTTCTTTTAAGGCCTGAAAATATGGATGGAAAAAGAGGTTTGATATAGATTTGACGACAATGCTGACAGAATAGACTAGAAACAGTGCAGTACTCCTAGAAACTTGCTTGGAGAATCACAGGTCATTGTTGGAGAGGTAAATCCCCTCTACGGATAGAGGCGATCCCTACTAGCCCAGCAGGGGTCTAGCAACAATCACACAATGCTGCCATGCATGTTCCTAATTACGATTAAACAAGAGGTAAAGAGCACCTACTTGGATTCCTGCGCTGTCGTTTGACGAAGAGATGTTGCCTTCGCTCCTTCGCTTCGGCTGGTCACAATCTTCCGCGATCTCCGCGAATAGATACCTGCACACACGAAGAGGAAACAAACGTAAGCGTGAAATCTAGTAAAAGCAACTATACATCGGTCAGAAAAGATGTAATTCACATTTAACCATAGCATAGACAAATGAGAATGGAACAATAATAGCAGTCATCTATTATTAATCAAAATAGAGAAGAGTACAACCAAATGTTCTGACGTCGGTAACCTTCTCAGGAGGGGCCAGTCAGCATGTATCTCAAGCATTCACCTTTGAGCATGATTCTCCCAAGACAAAACAACTCTCTCTCACATGACAAGCAACACAAAACAACCTTCCCTAAGCAATCAATCACTTCCACACCTAGCACACCAAACCTATAGCAGCAATCTGAGCACTACAAGCTCTGTACAATCCAAGCTATTCCAAGCTATGTCTAACTAGCTGCTCATGGTAATGGTGAGAGTTTATATAGGAGAAGGAGTCTCCTAAAAGGGTGGAAGGAAGAGCTTATCTTAAAGGGAAGTTGTTGGAAAGGGTCGAACAGACATGCCATAGAAGGGAGTCGACATTCACAAAGCTAACAACCAAGCCTGGAGTGATCTGGAAGGCTGGTTGTTTGAACAAATTCGCCCAAACTGGATCAACGCGAATTATTAGGAAACTGTCGCGCTGTCGCCGCGTCTCAATAACTGGGACAATCATGTCAGCGCGGAAGTACACGGGAAAGGCGCGCTGTGAACCAGCGCAGAAAAGTGATGTCCTTCCGCGCTGGCAGCGCACGGAATACACTACAGGGCGCCTGTCATCGCGGATATTTTAGGAACAGACGCGCTGATGATCAAAACTTTGGAAAAATGGGTTTTTGGGCCAGTTCAGAAAGCAGGAGCTTAGTGATTATGAATTATTTGCACAGCAGGGTGACTGACAGGAAGGCAGTGACAAATTACTGTGTAACAGATGCCCCCTAAAGCATGAAGACCGAGAGAGTGGGAGGGGTGAAATGCTTTACAACACACGCCGAACTGGAACACCACCAGGAAGGACCGAAGATCTCTGACAATCAAGTACATGCAGTCAAGGCATGGGCGCAGCCATCCAAAAGACATGCGAGAATGGTCTGTGGAATGGACGCAGCCACCCAGCTAAAGAGACCAAAAGAATGATAAGGCATGGTCGCAGCCATCCATGAAGACTCAGGTATGGGCGCAGCCATCCATCAATGAGTCATGTAATGATCATCCACAAAATCGCAGCCTGGACCATAACAGACAGGGGCCCAGGGTCTTGCGCTCCATCTCGACCCGAACAAAGTACAAGTTCAAGCATGTGAATACATGAGTTGAAGTCGAACATGCATGAACATCGTCTGATTACCAGTCAATGATGGAAACTGTTAACAGACGCGAGAGGTACCACCAATAATGACAATGGTCCTCAAGGTACTATAGGTACAATCCGTGGCGTGTGAATCAATGAGCTGGTGTCGAACACCCACGGAATCATTCGATCGAAGACCAATGATGTAAGCCGTACGTCGAACACAAAGAACCTGCCATTGAGGCATGCAGGCTCCAAGGCACCTGAAGGGAGTCTCTAAGTCACCTTCCCGGATAATGAGTTGGAGTCGACGGGAAAGGACCTTGATCGAAGGTGGGCCATGATGTTTCCCACATCATCGACGCGAGACAGAGGTAAAATAGTTTGTGTGAGATAGCAGATGAGGTTGTATTGTTGCAGAGGTCAACTTCTCTTGAGCATATGGCGGCACTAAGACGGGTTTGGCAGTACTTGACATCAAATGAGCAGAGGATATGGTGATGACGACAATGAGCAAATGAGAGGCCAAATAGGATAACCCAAACCCATGGAGGCTAGTGAAAACAAGATGAGATGGCCCCACCCAGACACGAAGCAGCGGAGTGCCATGTTCAAGAGCGACGTACTGCCGACACGACTGTAATCATAGTTCCATCATCCCCACCATTTCTGGCAGGTACCCCGATTATTTTTGGATGACAAGCTTGACGGGGATAGCATATGCTTGATGTGCGTCATTGCGACAATACCCGATGTCATTGAGTGTTTAACGAGCCTGACAAAGGAAAAACTCGGCATCTTTTCTTGTTTCGAGAGTCTGAAAAGATCGCGGAAAAGGAGACTCCAGGGGGGTCCTTTTTCGTACAGTTGTGTCTCTCGAGCCCGAAAAAGTATAAAACTATGCTCGAAAGAACCGCCCGGCCATTACGACCGAGGAGTACTTTTCGTGGATAGTGCCTTCGACCCGAAAAAGTAAAAAAGCGGTCGAAAACACGTCGTTTTAGAGCCGATATCGAGTGCGAAACGACAAACACCCGGCAATCTTTTTAGTTCAACGGTCGAAAAAGAGCTTAAAATGACCGCCTTTCGTTCCTTTTAACGAGCTGAAAGGAGGCTCGGCTATCTTCTCTCGTTTAATGTCGGAAAAGAGCTTAGAGACGACATATTTGGGGACCACATGCACGGAGAACCGTCATGACCAAGTTGCTTTATCTGAACCTGCACAAGAGCACTAACCGCATAAACCCATTCGATATGTGCAAAAACATATTAAAACATGCATTTAACAAATTTAGGGCTAAAGTCATGGCTAAAAATGGTAAAAACCCAAAAATATGGCAATTTATGAGTTTTTACTATAAATAGGGGGAGTAAGAAATCATTTTTACCATTTTACCATTTTGGGACGTGAAGGACGTGGAGAAGCCAGAAAGTTGACGGAGTGATTTCCAGCCCGTACGGACACCATTTCGCGAACCGTTTCTTCCAGGTAGGTTCTCTCTTCCTTGCCCTGCATTTTGATCATGTTTAGTAGATTTTTAGCGGTCGGATTTGCCCAATTGGGTGAATTTTTGGCGCATGGGTGCGCTCTCGGTCAGCGCGGATATCCCACGCGGGTCCGCGCTGGCCGAATTAAGACAAAACGGGGCCAACTTCGGGTCAGCGCGGAAAACCCGTGTTCTTCCGCGCTGACCTCGAAAATTAACAAAGGGCTGCCATGGCCAGCGCGGCTGTTTTTAAAACAGCCGCGCTGGCGCGGAAAATTTTTTTATTTCAATTTTGAACGTGAAAATTTCTATGCCAGCACTTCTAATTTGTTTTCATGGCTTGTGCAGGACATAATGGCTTTCCAATGGCAGGAAAGAGTGCACGATGTCGAAGATATTGCTGCTTGGGCCGATGTGGATTGCTGCAATGCCATGCGTGCTTGTGGTTTTATGAAATTCTTCCTCACGCCGCGCCTGAGAGCTCAGCATGATCTTCTTGAGCTACTGATCAGAGCATGGAACCCGGTGGATATGAAATTCACCATCCGGGGTCAAGATATCGAATTTGACCATATGGATATCTTCTTCCTGACTGGGTTGTCACGCCGGGGCGCGAGGCCCATCATAGAGGGACAACGACCTGGCGGCGGTCCTCTAGATGATCTGATGGCTCGAGTATGTCCGGGGGCTGAGAAGACACGGAGTGGGAAGGTGGCCATCCCCACAGTGAGAAACATGGTCCTCCGCACTATTCTGTTCATGGTGACCCGGGCAGCGGGAAGCATGGCCAACCACGAGGCTTCAAAGACTCACCTCATGCTCGCTCTCGATTGCCTTGAGCCTACCGTGTTTGATTGGTGCACAACAGTGACCAACAACATGAAGAGGCAGTTGAGCAACTGTCGTCGCGGGGAGACGAAACAGTTTGGCTACGGGTCTATCCTGGTCCCGCTCATTCTGGAGCGAGTGCCAGCCATGCGGCTACAGACGATGGCCGTGGATGCCCCCAGGGATCCTCAGGAGACGAGGGCCTCACGATGGGCTCGCATCATGCCACGCGGTGGTGGTGGCAGGCCACATAGCTGGGGAGCATTCTTCCGGGACTGGCTGGATCAGCAGGTTATCTTTGTGGAGGACTGGCCATACGCGGGCACGGATTTCCGCAATGACCCTGACCTGGTGTTGCCCCCAGGTGAACAGTGGGATGATGCAGGTATAACACTTTGACTTTTGAGTTTTGCAATGTTTTTGAATTTTTTATGTACATGTCCTAATAAATGTCATGGTATGCAGATGTGGGGCCTACTAGACCGATTGGCCTGGCTGCCACGGCACGGAGAGAAGGACAGGGAGCCGGGGCTTTGGCCTTAGTCCCTCCAGGGGTTAACACGTCGGAGACTGTGGCTCGCAACCTTGAGGGGTTGCTGGAGGGAGTGCCTGACTACCAGGGGGTCGAAGAGGTCCCCTTAGAGCATCAGATCAATACAGTGGGGGTGGAACCCAGGGTGCACCGTCTTCTGAGGCGGGTAGCACGAGCAGCTGTGTACTACAGAGAGCATCATCCAGCTGACTAGTTAGCTAGGTTTTATTTCCACTGTTGTTTTGAGACATATGACTCAGATGTATTGAGATTTTGGACATGCACACTTATTTTTGAGCGCCTTAGTGCGCTATATACATACCGGTTTTTGGATGGATCATTGTTACATGTGATGATGTCTTGTTTATGTTATGCAGTTTTTCAGTACAATTGTGATCTTATGTATGAATTTGCATGACACATGACCCATGGGTTTTATATTTTTTAATGCAAGCTTAAAAGCACACACATGCAAACTATGCTTGAAATGATTTATTTACATATGCTCATGGTCTTACTATGCTATCTATGTTTTCCTGTATGATGTTTATCTGTTACGCAAATGTCTATCTAACACATGATTTGCCAATGCATCAGTCAACGTATTTAATCGTCTTGGAATGTGTTGATAAGTAATGTAATCAAAATTCCGTTCCAACAATCTTACACGTAGGTATAACCTTAGTATGCGCTGGTCTCTGACGGAATATCGCCCGTTAAGTTGATGGACGACCAGCTGGGAGTCTAGGTTCACCACTAGTTCTCGGATGCCGAGGTCAACTGCTTCGGCAAGTAATTCAATTACAGCGCTGTACTCGGCAACGTTGTTAGTGGTACGGCCTAGGCAGACACCCTGAAGGTCTAACAACTCTCCGTGAGGATCGTAGATCACCCACGCCGCTGAAGACAAATTACAAGTGCTGCGGCAGGCACCATCAGCGAAACCAACATAAGGTGTACTAGACATCTGCACAGGAAAAAGAAAGCATAATAAGAGGCAAACACGCCTTTATACCAAAGAAAAAACGAAACTCATGCATGAAAAACACAAAACACACGTATATACAAAGCGAGTGCGTGAAGTT
Organism: Pinus tabuliformis; assembly: GCA_031772625.1. Lineage (NCBI taxonomy): Eukaryota > Viridiplantae > Streptophyta > Pinopsida > Pinales > Pinaceae > Pinus > Pinus tabuliformis. Next base: position 474,084,579 of record CM062816.1, read on the forward strand.
ATGCATAATATTTCTTCAGATACAGCCCGTTGCGGGGTTTGTCAAGAGGATTTCCTTCATAATCAATCAACTCATATGCGCCCTTTTGTAAAACTCTTTTCACGATGTAGGGACCTAACCACATGGATTCGAGTTTTCCTGCCCCCAGCTTATCCTTAGCTTGATCGTAGAGCAGTACTAAATCTCCCTCAACAAAGGAACGAGGATGAATATTCTGGTTGAAGTGAGCCTTGACTCTCTTCTTCTGTGCTTCGATAGCCAGGGAAGCCAAACGACGAGTCTCGTCTAACCGTTCTAGGTAAAGAAGCCGTTCCTCCACCGGAGTGGTGTTGGGAAGCAACTCGACAGCTAATTTTAATGAAGGAATCTCGCATTCGACGGGAAGGGTAGCCTCCAGTCCGTAAACCAGTTGAAACGGGGTGAAACCGGTGGCATCCTTCACAGAAGTCTGGTAGGCCCACAAGGCTGGGAAAAGCATAAGATGCCAGTTCGACTTGTGTGTATTGACGGTGCGTTGAAGCATGGTGATCAAAACTTTGTTCACGGCTTCGACTTGACCGTTAGATTGTGGATAGTACGGTGACGAACTATCTTGGCGCAAGCCTAGCTGGGTCGTTAATTCCGTCATCATATGATTTCGGAAATGCTTTCCGTGATCTGTAACAATAGCCTGAGGGACTCCGAATCGAGTGATAACATGATTGAATAAAAATTGCGCCGCTGTGTGACCGTCTTCGTTTAATGTAGGCATCGCTTCAGCCCACTTGGTGAAATAATCCACAGCAACGATAATGTACCCATGCCCCCCGACCGAACGAGGGTTACAGGACGTATAATCGATGCCCCATTTGGCATATGGACCTACGGTTACGACAGGGTGCAGTGGTGCAACAGGTGCACGCATCTTCCGGTGGTAGACCTGGCACTCGTGACATGCACGTACAACAAGGATGCAATCCTTGAAGATAGAAGGCCAGAAATAACCAGCACGGAGGATCTTCTGGGTGGTAGCATATCCGGACATATGGCCGCCACAAGCGCCGGAGTGGCAGTCATTCAAGACTCGCTCAGCCTCCTCGAGTGTTAAGCATTGGCGAAGAACAGAATCGACGCCGAGGCGGTACAGGGTATCGCCCAAAATGCGATATGGTTGAGCTTGGTGACGAATTCGTCGTCGAGCATCTTTCGATGTGTTGGGACGAAACGAAGACGTTTGTAAATATACGATAATGTCCCCGTACCACGGGTCGAGAGTGCTGATGAGAAATAACGTTTCATCCGGAATATGCTCCTCTGAGCGAGATGGTGTGGACTGAGATGGTAAGGAACAGAGCAGTTCAGCGAAGACCAGAGATTTCTTAGACTTGGCTGCAGTGAATTCTAAGTCAAACTCTTGGAGGATTACGATCCACTTCGAGTATTTTCCCCCCAACAACTGACGTGACAAAATGTAGGTCATGGGGTTGCAATCAGAGATCACGGTCGTCGTGCGCAACAAGATGTAATGACGGAAACGTTGGACGGCACAGACAGCTGCCAATGCCAACTTCTCGACATATGCATAGCGAGTTTCTGTATCCAGAAGGTTGCGGCTAAGATAGTATACAACATGCTCGGTGCCATCATCATCGTCTTGCACTAAAACCATGCCGATGGTGGTATCGGCGGCGGCCAAATAAAGGGTGTAGTCACGGTGGTAATTTGGAGGTCTTAGGAGCGGAGCTGAGACCAGAAGGTCTTTAAGACGCTCAAAAGATTGTTGAGCGATAGCGTCCCAGCGAAAGGGCGTGTCTCGCTTTAATAATCGTGTGAAACCCTTAGCCACCTCGGCATAATTTGGGATGAATCGTCTGAGAAAATTAGCTTTCCCCTGCAAGCTCTGTAACTGCTGTAGAGAGGCAGGGGGAGGAAGATTCAAAATGGCCTCGACCTTAAGGGGATCCAGACGGATACCTTCCCGGGAGACGATGAACCCGAGCAGTCGGCCAGATTCTACGCAGAAGACACACTTATGCGGATTGAGTCGAATACGGTAGTGTCGACAGCGGAGAAAGATTTCGCGTAAATGAGATGGATGGTCTTGACGTTTAGCTGAATGAGCTGGAAGGTCATCCAGATAAGGCTGTACGATGTGTCGGATATCATGAAAAGCATACGACATCGCACGCTGGAAAGTGGCGCCGGCATTTTTAAGACCGAAAGGTAGCTTCTTGTAAGCGAAGGTGCCCCAAGGACAAATGAAAGCAGTCTTATGCTGGTCTGCGGGGGCTATGTTGATTTGGTTGTAACCAGAGAAGCCGTCCATAAATGAATAAATTTTGCTTCCTGCGCAGTCATCAATAAGCTGATCAATAAAAGGCGTAGGAAAGTTATCTTTTGGACAGGCGCGATTGATGTCGCGATAGTCAACACAGACCCGAATAGTACCCTGCTTTTTATTCACAGGGACTATATTGGATACCCACTCCGTGAGAGGAATGGCATAGATGAAACCAGCTCGAAGGAGTTTTTCAACTTCGGCCTTGATGGCTGCAGCCTTTCGAGGGTGCACTGGGCGTAAACGCTGACGAACAGGCTTAGCGCCGGGATAAGTAGGGATTTCGTGCTCCACAATACTGGGGTCAATGCCGGGCATTTCCTCGTAAGACCATGCGAAAACATCACGGAATTCACGAAATAAAGCGGTATAAAGTTGAATTTCCTCAGGAGTGCATGTGACTCCAATGAAAATATTCTCGACAATCCCTGTTTTGACAGAGATGTCGATAGCCAGAGTTTGCGTAATGTTACCCATATTTCCTTCCGAAGACACTTGATATAACTGAACAGGCGTTTGGAGAGGGATAGATGGGACACATGAAGCAAACCGCTCGAGACATGTGGCCATTTCCGAATGAGGAGGGAGAAACGAAGAGCGATGGTGGTAATCTAACCAAGGGAGTTCCTCGAGAGACATAGTCTCGATGATAGCCTCGTCGGAGGGAAATGATTCCTTCAGGGGATCCGAAGTGGCCTCTTCTCCCAACCAAGGGAAGCGGTCATATGAATCGGGAACACTGCTTGGAAAAGCAGGTTCAGGAGGTGGAGCCGATGCAGCGACTATCTCGATGTAGTTGAGCTCGGCAGGGCTCAACGGCATCATCTCGCCCCAAGAGTCTTCCTGATTCAAGGGAGGGAGAAACCATGGATCAGAACGCACTGTGATCATGTTAATGGAGGCGAGATTCGGAGGTGGGAGGGGAAAGACTCCGATCAAGGAGGGATCTTTGAATAATCCAGCACCCACACTCACTAGCGACTTGGAGGTATGCTCTACGAATGGCACATTCCCTTCAGAAGAGGAAGCAAAAAAGGACAGCTGGTCCACCGTGACGATTTTCCCTTGATGGGGGAAGCGAACGACACGGAATAAGGAGGAAGCCATGGCTTGCATGGCATATGTCCAGCTTCGTCCAAGAAGGAGGTTGTAAGTGAGATTAGCGTCAACGACTTCAACCTCTACTTCTACCGTTTTTCCTTCTAAAGAGATAGGCAATCGCGGGAGGATACCATATGGACGAGATTCTCTTCCATCGAAAGCCTCCAGGGTCGTAGGAGACTGGCTCAGAGCAGGAGAACCAATAGCCTTCCAGCAAGCAACCGACATGATGCAGGTTGAGGCACCTTCATCAATGACTGTACGATGGATCGTTTTGCCGTTGATGAGAACCTGTATAAGGAAGGCCACCTGATGAGGCAGTCTCTGCGTGAAACCCTCGAGGTCAAAAGAAATTAAATCCGAATCTGCCGGGTCTATGCCACCAATCGCTGATAGCAAGGACTTCCTCTGGTAGGGGCAGCTCTGGAGGACTTCTAATGCGGACATAGCAGACGGAGCTTGAGCTAAGTCCTCGACAATGCTATAATGCTGGGCAGCACGAGAATTGGGGTTATAAGATGATTTCCTGAGTACACCTTTGGGAGGGGGTCGGGGGATCGTCTTGGTGCTGGGCCGTTCGATATGAAGGGGACCAAAACTGGACGGAGGAGCGCTGGAGGGAACCTTCGGCTCTTTCCCAGCTGAAGATGGATAATCTTTCGCTCGAGTTGAAACATGGATGGGGATGGTTCCAGCCATGAACACTTGAGAACCGAACGAGGAAGAGGATTGAGAAGTATCTGCCACCTGATGCGTCTGCTGGGATGGAAAAGGCTCTTTAAGCACAGCAGGAGACCCTGGAGCACCTTTCAAAAGCCGACTAACCTCGGACCGCCTAGGGCAATCCTTGGTGTAGTGATCCTCCTCGCAGATAAGACAAGGATACTTAGGCTTCTGTTTGGCTCCTTCCTCGGAGGGAGGTTTAGGAGGGTTCTGCTTGGGCTGTCCAGATTTATCTTTGGCCTTCCCTTTCTTTTTGCCTTTCGAGGATTTATCTGCCGCGGTGGACTGAACGGCATTTACCTCGGAGGTATTCCCAGAAATAGATTGGCCCTGAGGAGCATTCTCGTTAGAGGCGTTTTGTTTCTGCTTCCCAGGGTTCGCGGCCGATTTCTTAGATGATGAATTTACGGAACCAATAACTCCATCAACAGAAGGCTTTGGTGGAGCTTTGGGTTGTTCGGGCCTCGGGGCATCTGGCAAATACTCATACAAAGTACCTGACTGAGAATACACTAAGTCGAGGTATTTAGCTCGCGCGATTGCTTGCTCCTCAGTTACACACGCCCCCATTTCGATATATTTGGCAATTTTAGGGACAAAGGACGTGGTAAACCAGTCGGTCAGGATTCCAAAATTTAATCAAGCGACGGCGCCTTCTCCATTCATGTATATGATCAGAGATGTGCGTAGCCGTATCCTGTTTGAGAGACGTGAGAAGATGGGTCCCAGTCTCGTACCGAATAGGTAGCTGGAAATGAGTCAAAAGGCCATAGCCAACGAGTTGAAATCTGAAAACATGCCGCGATTGAGTTCGATGTACCATTTAGCAGCTGAACCGGTGAGAGTCCTCTGGAAGAGGCGAAGTCGAATAGAATCATCAAGCCATGAGTTAGATGAGCACCAAAGGTGATAAGTCATTACATGGGCCTGAGGATCCTCTCCGGCTTTGCCGTCAAACTTTGGACAGTCACCTGGTATTTTGGTTGGAACCTGTGGCCAATATGGATTATGCAAAATAGGGTCATTTGTTAACTTGGACACATCAGGTAGTTCAAACGTTGCCAAAAATGGTAGCTGCGGGTTGAAGGACATCTGTGGCTGCGGATTCGAGGCGACATTAGGGTTCCATATGCGGACGGTTGTCCCTGTGTCTGCCCCCCAGCTCCCCATGTACTAGCAGCTTGCCCGGCAGGTGCACCGTATTGGTAATTTTGATAAGGAGTGACCTGTGGTTGCTGATAATTTTGATAAGGAGCATACTGATTTTGCCCCTGGGGTTGCTGGTAGCCATATGAGTGCTGGGCCCCATACGGAGCCTGATAGGCAGGCTGCGTTTGGTAGGAAGGTTGATAACCTGTTTGAGTTTGAGGCCCAGGGTAATGTCCTTGAACCGGCTGGGGTTGAACCATATGTCCCGAAGGTTGACTTGGTCGGATTTGAGATGGACCTGGTTGGCCAGCAGGGTAGCCTTGCTGGGCACCAGGTTGTCCATGTGCCACCAAGGGTTGTCCTTGCGGAACGGATGACCGAATGTGCTGGATAGCTGGTTGACGCCGAGGTTGGCCAGCTTGTCCAGGTTGACGATTAGGGCGGACAACGGGTTGACCTTGCTGTATAGACGGTTGGCCCGTTTGCCCCCCAGTGTGAACAGATTGAGAAGAGGGCTGGGCTTGCTGCATGGAAGGCTGCCCTCCTTGGTGTATGGGCTGAGCAGAGGGTTGGCCTTGCTGAAAAACAGGTTGCCCCCCTTGTCCAGAAGGATTGGCGAATTGAGGGGTAGGTTGGCCCTGTTGAATGTAGGGTTGTCCACCCTGCCCAGGGAATTGACCAGACTGGGCGGTAGGTTGGCCCTGTTGTACATAGGGTTGTCCACCCTGCCCAAGAGGATACCCTTGTTGGACCACTGGTTGATTTGGAGGATTGTAAACTGACCCAGTTTGTCCAGATGGGTACCCTTGCTGGAAACCGAGTTGGCCTTGCTGAAAAGAAGGTTGCTCTGGTTGTCCAGTAGGTTGATTTTGATGTGGATATGGCGGACCTCCAATGCCCATGGGTTGTCCCTGGTAAGGTTGACCCTGTGGGCCCCCAGATTGTCCTGGGTCAGGCGGGCCATAAAGTGGTTGCCCCTGGGGGGTTTGCACGTAGAGTGGCTGGCCTTGATTGGGTGGTCCTATGGGCTGTCTGGGAGGATCCCGGTTCCCTTTGAGAGTATGAGTAGCGGGATCGTACGTGACATTCAAGGGTTCCTCGTTTTCTTCGAAAGGACGATGAGGAAGACCTGAAATGCTCTCGAGGTACTCACCGTTTTCATCATAGTAAAAAAGGGGACCTTCGTAATCTGGGTCCGTTATGGGTTCCCCAAAAGCATCATACGGTCCCAATCCCGGAATGCCACCAGAAAAGGGTCCAGCTTGAGGGTTTTCAGACGAGGAAACCGGTACAGCACTGACAACCGGAGTCGAACGTGCTACACAGACAGTAGGTTGAGTGGGAACTGAGGTAACGGGCGTGTTAAGCCCTGTCGTAAGGGGTGTACTAAGGGGTTGCGAAACAAAGGGCCCGGTGGAGGCAACAAGACTAGGATCCCATATAGTTGTAGAAGTCGTTCTAGCGGCATACCTATCCCTCACTGATTGATATCGTGGAGGGAGGGGAGAGGAAGCCGGGATCAGGGTCTCGATGTTTGTGACCACGGGTGTCTCACCGGTGCTGGAAGCTGTCTCATCCATGTGGGAAGAAGACATTGGAGACGACATACCGAGAGGGGTACGGGGGGTATAATTAGGCTCCCAGATGGGATTCCAATCCTCTATGTAGTCTTCGTCGCCTGGGGCACGTACGTTGATAGGCTGGATACTCGGAACAATGGGAAGAGTACCGCTTACAACTGGTACCTCTGGAGCAACAGAGGATGGAGAACCTTGATCACTTAGACCGGGAGTTGATGGGTCAGCCAGGATGACCAGACCCCTTAGAAAACCTAAAGGAAACTAACGATAAAACTCTACTCAAAACTATCGCACACAAGATCTAGAACAGGTGATGTTATCGTGGCCAAATTAATTTTAAGACACAAGAACCAAACTTGACCTTTTCATGTTTCAGGAGTCGAGAAAAGGACGAAAAGATGACTCCAGTCTCCTTCGAATGTTTAATGAGCACGAAGTGACAAGACGCTCACAGGCACCTTTTCGTTTAGGGAGTCCGAAAAGGATCAAAAGTGACTGCTCTGGAATTCTAGGTAGAGGGTGTGCCAAACTTTTCGCAAAACCACAGAATACTTTTTAGGGTACGGGTGGTCGATCTTCGTGAATGCTGTGTTCACGTCATTGTGAATCGTAGGGCGGCTGACTCGGCTTCCTATGGATAAAGGATAAAAGCCTAGTGGGGTCTCCCTATATACGCGACGGTACGTGGGAGCGCAGTCCGTGTTAGACCACTATCGAGTCACAGAAGGAGGAATCACCCAACCTAATGTGAAACAACAGTGACTATGTTTAAAGACGCCGGAACACGTCTCTAACCTAGACCTCTAGATATTTGCGTTTAGTTCCAATGCGTTTTTAGATTCATTTGGTTCATTTTACAGTTGATCTTGAGATTAAGTTTCGATTTCAAGCTCTATCGTATGTTCTCTCACAATTACCTAGATGCAAACTACATGCCAAAGAATTTCATTTTGTTCGATGAATTCTAGCTACGAGAGGGCAAGGAATTTTTAATCAAACAAAACAAATACAAGCAAACAAGCAACTTAATGCAACTAAAGCGAGGAAAGGAAACTTTTTCTTTTGAAGATGCAAATCAATGAAATGTTCTTTTCCTTTTCAATTTTTTAAAGCAAAGCTACTAGTTTGATTTCCTTTCAATGGCACAAAGCATCTAAATGAATTTGGAGGAACCGGAACACCAAGTAAACTACTTAATGAAAGCACACAAAGTCCCCGAAACACTCAACCAAAGCTTCCAAATCAAAGGAAAACTAAATTCTGCACGAGCTATGTGATCTAAGCCCGGCAAGACAAGCAAGGATTGCAAGCAAGGAGGAAGCGAAAAACCACCCGGAAACGCAAACCAAAACACTCCAACAATCACTGAACAAGTGCATAAACCAATCTGAAATCGGCTGGTCAAACAAGCAAACAAGATTCCTACGGTAGGCTTGACACACACACGGCCACTAGATGCCCTAGGGCTAGAGTGCGAAATCAATGGAGAAAAGCGAACACCCGAAGGATAAGAGTCGCAACCAGTCGATTAGAGACCCAACACAATCCAGCAATTGCAAAAGTAATGATGAAAACACAAACCAAGCAGCGAAAGCAAAAGGGAAGGTATTCACAAAATTAGAAAACTGAACTAGAACGGAACCCTATGGAACCAAGCTCCGCAATCAAGCAGCTCAGAGTTCAGACAGTGAAAAGCAAGTCATCAAACAGGTGGAGAGAAGAAGGGATAGTCACAGCAACAGGTTCAGGAGGCCAATTTGGTCAAAAATGAATTTTACAGGATCAGCGCGGGTAGCCTTCAGCAACTCGGCGCTGACAGGAGGAGGCCTGTAGCAACTTTGCGACGTCAGCGCGGAAGGACAGGGATAAAGCGCGCTGTCTCAGAAAAACGAGGTCAGCGCGGAAAGAAACCACACAGACGCGATGACACAAATCACAAAGAAGCGGGGGCGCGATGCCAGCGCGGAAGGACACGAATAAAGCGCGCTGTCTCAGAAAACGAGGTCAGCGCGACTGTTAGACGTACAGGCGCGATGGAAAGGATACCAAAGGAACGGGGTCGCGATGTCAGCGCGACTGTTCTGAATTAAAACGCGCTGAGAGCAAAAAACAAGCAAGGCCAAAATAAAAACTCCCCAACCCAAAGGCAAGAGCCTTTTAACAATAAAAATGCTTCCCAGAAGTACCCAGAAAGTTCATAAGCAAAGAGACAATCCCAAAAACTCGAAAAGAGATCAATCAAAGTCAAACACAAAAGTGGACTCAAGAGACAAAAAGGCTGATCCCCAGTGGAGTCGCCAAATTGTTGGAGAGGTAAATCCCCTCTACGGATAGAGGCGATCCCTACTAGCCCAGCAGGGGTCTAGCAACAATCACACAATGCTGCCATGCATGTTCCTAATTACGATTAAACAAGAGGTAAAGAGCACCTACTTGGATTCCTGCGCTGTCGTTTGACGAAGAGATGTTGCCTTCGCTCCTTCGCTTCGGCTGGTCACAATCCTCCGCGATCTCCGCGAATAGATACCTGCACACACGAAGAGGAAACAAACGCAAGCGTGAAATCTAGTAAAAGCAACTATACATCGGTCAGAAAAGATGTAATTCACATTTAACCATAGCATAGACAAATGAGAATGGAACAATAATAGCAGTCATCTATTATTAATCAGAATAGAGAAGAGTACAACCAAATGTTCTGACGTCGGTAACCTTCTCAGGAGGGGCCAGTCAGCATGTATCTCAAGCATTCACCTTTGAGCATGATTCTCCCAAGACAAAACAACTCTCTCTCACATGACAAGCAACACAAAACAACCTTCCCTAAGCAATCAATCACTTCCACACCTAGCACACCAAACCTATAGCAGCAATCTGAGCACTACAAGCTCTGTACAATCCAAGCTATTCCAAGCTATGTCTAACTAGCTGCTCATGGTAATGGTGAGAGTTTATATAGGAGAAGGAGTCTCCTAAAAGGGTGGAAGGAAGAGCTTATCTTAAAGGGAAGTTGTTGGAAAGGGTCGAACAGACATGCCATAGAAGGGAGTCGACATTCACAAAGCTAACAACCAAGCCTGGAGTGATCTGGAAGGCTGGTTGTTTGAACAAATTCGCCCAAACTGGATCAGCGCGGATTATTAGGAAACTGTCGCGCTGTCGTCGCGTCTCAATAACTGGGACAATCATGTCAGCGCGGAAGTACACGGGAAAGGCGCGCTGTGAACCAGCGCGGAAAAGTGATGTCCTTCCGCGCTGGCAGCGCACGGAATACACTACAGGGCGCCTGTCATCGCGGTTATTTTAGGAACAGACGCGCTGATGATCAAAACTTTGGAAAAATGGGTTTTTGGGCCAGTTCAGAAAGCAGGAGCTTAGTGATTATGAATTCTCTGCACAGCAGGGTGACTGACAGGAAGGCAGTGACAAATTACTGTGTAACAGTCATCAGCAGCCAAAGTTCAGGACCAAGTGGGAAATGTGTATAATTAATGAAAACAAGAAAAACTCAGAATTTGAAATAATTAAAAGAGTTCATGAATTTTTCCCTTAATAATATTAACAGAACTGTTTCAATGGTCGCAAAAATGCAGAGCTTTTGATATTACAAAGACCAAGTTGGTTTGCATGCGAAGGAACCACAAGCATAGTTAAACATACAAATAGAAGGAAACCAGTTTCAATGCCCTAACTAGCCAACAAATTTCACCAACCACTAAGAAGTTCAAGTTATTAAAAACTGTCCCAAGAGATTCACACATAATTATGTTCCCTGTCAACCTTTTAAATGCTCAATAAATCAAAGCTGGAGGGCCAAATCAGGCTGTGAATCAACCAACATTCCAGAAGACTGCCTAACTGGAGACCTTGGAGACTGTTTTTCTACATTCAAATCTGGTGGAATCGAATTTGAAAATTCAGATGTCTGTTGAGAAGGCTGTTTTGAAGGTAAAGACTTCCATAGTTGTTTTTGAGATTGGGATGTATCAGCTCCCATTGGTATCTGCCTGCAATTAAAAGGACTCTATGTGGCTGAATTCGGCAATTCTAACATCGAGTTTACACCTCCCTGAGAAGTGGCATGAGATGACAGATTCTGAGGATGCATCCAGCTCAGCTGTGAACGCATATACAGAGGCATGTCCATGGGTGCCTGCTGTTGAATAAATTGAGGAACACTACTAGAAATGCCTGATAGTTTTGTATCACCATATGGTTCCCTGGCCACACAATTGGAATTACCATCCAACCTTCTATCAAAACCAGTGCTGCCAGAAGTTGTCGTCTGGACACTTGAAACAGGTTGCACATGTTCAGCTGGTTTGGCAGATGCCCATTGCATAAGTCGGTTACTTCTGGAGACAATCTCAAGCAATTTTGACTGGGATACATCTGAGGTAAATTTTGCACCTGCCAGATTGACTTCACTGGATTTAGCAATTGATGAAGCTGATTTCAACTCACTCTGTTTGACTCCTTGCAAAGGCGTTTGAAAATTTATATTGTTGGCTGAATGTGAACTCATAGATAGAGGAACAGGTAACCCAGTAGATTGAGACAGAGATACTAGTCCTGTAGATTGAGCAACTGTTGCAACTGTAGATTGAGCCAAGGTCTGTTGATCCTTGATCTCCTCACGCAATAACAAAGCACCAGGAGGAGCTTCAGCTGTAACAAAAAAGAAAAAAACACGTTGTTATGCAATCGCATACCCGCCATGGCCTTATATAACAAAACGAGCCAATTATATATATATACTCTTTGTCAGCTCAAAATTTATAACCAAAAATAAATAATCAAAATACAAGCATTATCCAAAAGGAAAAAGTGTATTGTAGATGTTATGAAATCAGAGTAAACAATCTCAGGGATCTGAGCAATTGTAAATAGTGTGATCTTATGAAATAAGAGTAAACAATCTCAGGGATCAATGCTCAGAGCACTAGTTTGGTGACTTGCGGGCCTAAATGTTAAGTTCTAGTAGATTCGGACAAACAATCAAGGGTGAATGTTCACTCCTAACAGTCGAGGCCAAAAATAATCATTTATACAAGTCCCTGGGGGAGTAGCTTCATGTGTCTACAAGCTGGTGTTGCACATCCACTTGCTAATATTGTGTATGTAATTGTGGTTATCCATATATCAGTTTAACTTGAAGTAACCATTTTTCCTTTTTCTGTTACTAGTCTCATAATTCAAGAATGCTTACACAGCCTTGTGAATGATCCGCATTAAGTAGCCAGAACTTATTATTATTAAAAAATGTTAATGGAAACCTCTAATTTATTGCAGTGTAATAGAAAAGAGCATACAGTTTGTATATAGAAATTTATAAGCATATTGATGCACTTTTACTGTTCAGCTTCATCTCTCCTTCAAACTTTCTTTCAAATCATTTCAAGGATAGTGATCCAAAAAGTGCTCATAACCAAAATCGCTATAAGTTAAATCAAAAGTGACTAGATGAAAGTCCAGTTCAGAGTTAATGGAAACCTATAAGTTAAATCAAAAGTGACTAGATGAAAGTCCAGTTCAGAGTTAATGGAAACCTCTAATTTATTGCAGTGAAATAGAAAAGAGCATACAGTTTGTATATAGAAATTTATAAGGATATTGATGCACTTTTACTGTTCAACTTCATCTCTCCTTCAAATTGTCTTTCAAATCATTTCAAAGATAGTGATCCAAAAAGTGCTCATAACCAAAATCGCTATAAGTTAAATCAAAAGTGACTAGATGATAGTCCAATTTAGAGTTTCCAAACTATTGTGAAAATTTGGATCGTGAAGGAATTGATAGTTTTAGGGGTAACTACAAATTTATCTGAGACTAGAAGGATTTGGCCATTCTTCTTATTCTTTATCTCCTTCAGCTACAAGTTTGGCTCTGCATGATTATAATCTATGGTTTTGTGACCCATTTTAATGCGGATCATTCACATAAACTACTTGATAGCAGCGGAGCTTTCATTACCCTTTTGTTTCAACGATTTTCTATTCACGATGTGAAGATTTTCCTGTAGATTAATAGAGCAATAATTGTGTATGGGTTTCTACACAGTCGATCAATCCAGCCAAACCGTTGGTTAATATGAAATGCAATACCCTTGGTTAATATGAAAATGCGAATCGAACTCCTTAAGCGAACACAGAGATTTATAATTACAGAATGTTGAGAGAATGCGAGGGTTTTAGCAGTCTTTAAAACAGATTTAAAACAAAATGAATGTTTAAAACCACGATTTGACGACTGCAGAGACGGTGCAGGAATTTACCAGGAGGTAACAGAGCTCAGTCCGGCGGGCACTGGGTTGCAGAGTTTCAATGCGCGCAGCGCTTCAGTCCTGCGGGCACTGGGTTGCAGAGCAAACGGGTTCTGGTTGCAGAGTTAAATTGGCGCGCGAAAGTATTTCTCAGAATTATGTTATTGAACCAGACGGGGTGGGTCCCGCGTGGGTCATCGGAAACGCGAGGTGGCCGCCGGAGTCCGATGCCTATGCATATGTATGCCATCCCAAGTTTGCACCACATACATAGCTGGCAAGGGCATTTATGACGCAATATATGGTTGGTTAGCCCTTGCCATCAGTTCACCCCTCGGGTGACTGGGGAAAATGAAATTAATTATGTTGTTTCTTAATTGAATGAAATTCTTCCTTCAACGGAACCAACAGGGCCAACCCCGGAGGAGAAACCCCATAATTATCCCTGTAGAAGTTAAAGTCTATTAAGTTCTGGGTATTTTGGAAAATCTTCACATACAGAATATGTAATGATATAGGGAGTTTGAATATGTAATGACATCAAACCTGCGATGAAAGAAGAAAACTGATGTATGGCCTCAACAAATTTTCGTTGAACCGATGCACCGCTGCGATCCCAACCGCAAATTTGAATTTTATTTATGGTTAATAATAATAATAAAAGCAACCCATAAGAATGTACTCCATATATTTTACCAACATTAATGCAATTTACCCTTTAGCTCAAAGAAGAAGCTAATAACAATTTCCACCTTGCAAAATGTTCTAGTCGATCAATAATTACCGTGAAATTTGTTGTATTAAAACCTTGTCTAGGATAATACACAACCCACACTTCAATACTAATACTGATTAAAATCCATTCTAAAATGGCTCTGCAAATTTTACCAAGCTCAATATATTCAAGCTATTAAATCTTGATGATAATTGAAAGGGATTTAAGCAATCATGCCGCTTTACGCTTACTCTGGCCGTGATTACCTAGATGGGTGTGTACTGGGCACACTTATTCTATTTGCCTATCTCCATTATCAAGAAGTTAAACAGGATTATTGCCCACCTCATCTGGTCTGCCTTGCAGCACAGGCAAACATTTCTTCTCACTAAACTTGAACACATCTCCATGTCGAAGCGGCTGGGTGGATGGGGTATCCTACACTTAAACAGATTTGGACATGCCCTCCTGCTCAAATCATTATGGCGCAGGATCTTTGGAGTTGGCATCTGGAGTCAAATTATAAACCATAAATACGTGAAGGACATGGATTTTAAGATCTGGTTGCGAAGGGGGGCATTGGCTGTAACTCTGATTCTGCGGTATGGTGCAGTTTTAAGAAGATAAATCATCTATTTATATCTATGCTTACATGGAGACTGGGCACGGGTCATCACGTTGCTCTTGGATGGGACAATGTCTGGGAACTTGAGGATATCGACACTCTCCCGAACCCTCTTGTACATGGCCTAAATGAATTGGGCATTTTCTTCTGGCAACAAGTCATTATGACTTGGCATAACAATTGCCCCATCTGGAAGCGATCCACGGCGTTGGGACTACATGGACAGACTGCCGATGAATGGGAATCAATTCGTATGCAACTCCATCTCACTAGGATCCGCAGAGACTCGGCTAGAGACTCGATCACATGGCGAGGCAAGATGAAGGCAAAGAATATTATGGTGGCAGATACATATCAAAGACTATGCTGTTTAGAAGCCAATAAAACTGAGGTAGGCTGGTTTTCAAAATTATGGAGTTCCCACATACCTACAAAAAAATCTCTTTTTCTTTGGTTAGTTTGGAGGAACAAAAACTTAACATGGGCAAACCCGCAAAAAAAAGCTGGTCCGGCCCTGGGTTTTGCATCTTATGTAGAAATGTGGAAGAGGATAATTGGCATTTGTTCATCAACTGTCCGGAGGTTTCAAAAATCTCGAATATCCTGGATGTCACATTTGGACTATAGTTCCCACTGTTCTGACATTCCTGGCTGTCTCGAATGGTGGAGTAAACAGTATAGAACAAGGCACTTCATACCTCTTATTTTCCTTTGGGAGATCTGGAGGTGAAGGAACAACATAATTTTCAATGAAATTTGATAAACATGGGCATTAGTGATGGAAAGAATTAGAAGCATAACCTCGGCTGATTTACATGTTGGCACATCGACTAAAATGTCGACAAAATCCGAATCTAGCTTGGAGATCACATACCTTGCTGGGTTTTTTGATGGCGCATCACAACAAAGTATTTGTGCATGTGGATTCATAATCCTATACTCTCCAGTGTTGACATATCATGTACGGGCACAGGTAATGGCACCAACACAAAGTAGAGGCCATGGCTTTATGGGACTCCTCTGGTTCATTCATTTTCTGGATATTCCTTTTATTCACATCTATGGTGACTCAAAGGTCATCATAGATTATGTCGGAGGCTATTATCTGCAAATCCTCCCTACAAAGCTGGCTACAACAAATCACTACACTCTGGAGTTCACTCCAACACTCTTCCATATAGCATATCAGTAGGGATTTCAATACAAAGGTGGACAGTCTCTCCAAAAAAGGCATCATGGAAAACTAGATGGACTCCACATAGAGATAAAATGTACGATACTTAGTTAGAGGTTGGGATTCTGCCTTTACCAAGATAATTTCTAAACCAGACATTCTCCTCGTTCTTTTTTTATGGCAGATTGATCTTCTTTGTATTTTATTTTTTATTCTACAATTAGTGAAAAATACAGATGCGATACATATTGTCCATCATCTGCTAAACATGCTATACTGAATTATTAAGATATATCTTACATCCCATAATTAGTATAGAATAGATTTTGTTTCCTGGATTGGCTATAAAATTTATTTGATGCATGATCGCATATTTGCTTGGATATATATCTCTGTACTGCTACTGTTTGAGATACAATGCCAGGAAGAATATGTAATTTACACATAATGAATATATCACTTTTTTCATTTAAAAAAACAAAAAACTCTAGGTTATAAAAGGGATGTTATTTCAAAAATTTAAATGGAATACCTTTCACGAAATAAAATAAAACGTTTGTAACAAACTTATTGAATGTACCTTGAGGTTCTTTAGCTGCTTTAGCAAATCAAAATAATACTTATAAAAAATTAACAATTTACTTGAATTTCAATATGAACAATTTTTGTAATTAAAAAAACAGTTGTAATATCCTGCATCTTTGGAGTCATATGGTCATTAATTTGGCATAGTTGTTCTTTATGGCCATCAAATGGTAATCTACGATTGTTCCTTTAACCTCCTCTTTTCACATCCAAATCTAAAAAATGGACAAAATATCTGTGAGCGTGTTGTGAGATTTTCCATATCTAATAGAATTATGAGCTCGTGTCATGGAAGGGGCTTTACGAAATCGAAAGGATTGCAAGTTGGCCATGTCAAACAATTAATCAAAGTTTCCAGCGATAAAATTCTTTGAGCGTGTTATGAGATTTTTCATACCTAATAGAATTAGCTTGGAATGTCATGGCAATGCTTTACCAAATCAAAATTGTGTTGTGAGATTTTCCATATTTAATAGAATTAGCTTGGAATGTCATGGCAATGCTTTACCAAATCAAAATTGTATTGACAATTAGCCATGTCAAGCAATTAATCAGAGATTGCACCAAAAACACACAATAAACAAGAAGAGACACTGACCTTGACCAAAACCAGGTCGGATGACTAAGAAAAATATCCCTCCCCAAAAACTTAAAATAAAATCATTTCATTATTAAAAGGATGGCCCACCTGCAAAGGCAAACACTATATCAAGCCCTAACAAAACTTTAATGCCTACCAAGTTTTACATTCATCAATTACCTTTTTCATTTCTAAACAAAAACTTCTTAAAGAGTGAAGAATCAAGATGGAATCCCATACCCGCTATTTTAGACATACTATACACAATTTTCCATAAATTTATCCCTCTAGGTTTCAAGATCTCGAAAAATAGATGTACTAGAGCATGACAAAGCTCTCTAATATTCACGGGGTTCGAAAGGAGGATCAAGAGGAGATCTAACGTCTCTTTGTTCGAGTCATATAATTTCGTCATAAATAGACTAGTCGAACGGTCTCGGCGAATTTTGCATTTTCGAGAACTTTGTTAGAGATTGAGAAACGTGGAGCATAAGTCATCTTCTCAATATTATCAAACAAATAAATGTGATTGCACAAGAGAGGATAGCGATTAATGAATCACATAATTCCGTCACAAATAGACGGGTCTAACTGTCTCAGCGAATTTTGCATTTTAAAGAATTTTGTTAGAGATTGAAAAACGTGGAGCATAAGTTATCTTCTCAATATTATCAATCAAATAAATAAGATTGCATAGAAGAAAATAGTGATTAATGAGTCACATAATTTTGTCATAAATAGACTGGTCGAACGGTCTCGGCGAATTTTGCGTTTTAGAGAATTTTGTTAGAGATTGAAAAACGTGGAGCATAAGTGATCTTCTCAATATTATCAAATAAATAAAATAGATAAGATTGTACAGAGAAAATAGGGATTAATGACCGGAGTGAACTTTCAAATTAAAAATTAAATTAAACTCAAATAAATTGTCACCCCTCGATTAATATTTAGTTCCATTGATATTTAGTAGGTGGTTGAAATTAGATTATCTAATACTCTCATTGAATTACAATCACAAAAATTTAATTTAAAATACCTATTCAACTAGGTCTAATCTAAGTTTACAAACTTAAAAAAACGATATCAACTAAATTTTGTTTTCTTCCCAATCATATATCCTCCACATTGTTTCATCTTTTTCTTTTTGTTACAGGCTTCAAATTTCAAATTTTTCATTTTGCTGATATAACTCTTCCGTTGTTCCAAAATGTCTAAACATGACTTCAAACAAAACCCTATATTTTTTATTTCAGAAACTTGCATCACTTTCATAAAGTGGTAGAAACGTTGTGGACATTTGCTATTTTTAGTGGTCTAACACTCAATAATAGATCGAAGTAGTCGGGAAAACTACGCAAGGGAAGATGGAAGTAACGTAGGAAAACTATAATATATAATGGATAGGAAAGTGTTCATCCTAATGTACGTAAGAATATTATATTTCATTGTAAAGGGGTGGTTACCATAATAATTCTGATTTCTTTGGAAAGCGATTATTACAATAATGATGGTTGGTTGTTATTTCGAGATGGATGCTACGAATATTGTTAATTATAACAACGACTATGATTCTTATATATCTCGAAACTACGAATATTGTTAATGATATAATGACAATGATTCTTATATTTAATATTTGCTGTGTACAGGATGAACAGTTATTCCGCAAAGAGTTATTTGTGATTATGGTTTAGCACTCTAATTTTCAAAGTGGTTTTAAGAATATTGTTACGTGCGATTTTTAGGTGTGATAACTTGATATTTAAATGATATTTTTATTTTAGTTACTAACTTTTCGTGTACAGGTTGGAGTGAGTACATGAGGCGTACGTTTTTTAATGTATTATAATTTAAAAATTTACCAAATAAAAAGGTTTCATAAGTTACTTTATTTAAAGGTTAAAATTAGATGAACATATTGTATATTGTATATGTATTATTACTTAGAAAATAATAATAATAATATTTAAAGATGATGTTTATTTTTTCTTTTAAATTAATTTTTTTTTTAATTCCAATATAAAATATTTATATTTGGTTTGTGTTTAAATATATTATCATATTAAAAATGATTACTTAGTTATAATTAATTAGGTGTATCATGTTTGTTTAGATATTTATGCAATTTTATCCTTTAAATGAGGTTGGATTTATGAATTCAAAAAATGCAAGCTATCACAATTGAATTTTGCATTTAATCATGTGCACATGTTAAATAATGATTGATCTATAAACTATCTTGGTTGTCTTTTAACTAACGGTGTTTCACATAATTTGTTATATTAGGGGTTTTTTTAAAAATTCGACCTCATTAGACTTTTATTAGAGATTTGTATAAATTTTGCATGTGCTACTTGTGAATAATGAATGAATTAATGTTCCTAGAAGTTGGACATGTGAAGAGGTATTGAAGGCATTCTAAGGTCTCATTTTGTAACATCTTTTAGAGTCTTCGCTATTTGATAATAAAAATATTTATTTTGTTTTTCATTTTTGGGTTTTGTTTAAAGTGATCTTAATTGATAAAATAACATTTGTAAAAAGAAATATAGATTCTCCCTCACCCTTCTCAATATTTCCAATAGATAGAAAAAACCGAATTGTAATGAAAATGACACAACTGAATTGAAGTAAACTCTTAGACACAACTTTATTGAAATGAAATGAAATGAACTGTTAGGCACAACTGAACTGCAATGAAATGATCTATTAATATTTCCAAAATATAGCATTGACAGAAAAATACCTTCTTTACATACATGTTGTGTTGAGATATAAAAAAAGAACCAAAAAATAAAGTGAGCCCATCTATAAAAAACAGAGCTGATATAAATACATAAAAAATGATCGACACAATGGTTATTTATGTCGTTACAATCTTTCACAAGAAATAAGAACACCATAATAGGACTCCCACCATAATAACCCAAATAACAAATACAAGAACAATCCATTCATTAACACGCCACGTATATCGATGCTTGTCAATGACCATTGGTGGGGCACAAGCTTGCTCCCCCACATATCTTGCACATTCACGCCCATTGGACGTTGCTACAATGAGTATATCATCAACAACCCTTTGGACATCGGATTGGTAATCTATGTTAAAGCTTTGAAACTGTGTAACAATGTTTTTTGCTTGCTTGTGTAGGGGTTTCAAATTTTATTTTTTGATTTGGTATATTCAAATCATTTGATTGGTTATCAATTTTGAATTGGTGTAAGTGACAATGTCGCTTGCACCATAATTCCTTGCTTCTCTTAGCCCATCAACCAGGGCAAGATAATAGGCTTCATTTTTTGTTCTTGCCCTAGGAATTTATCTGCTATTTTGATACAATTGGCTTAGTGCTTCATTGTGAAACACAAATATAGTCGGTGTCTAACTTGGGTTTGTATGGCTCCAAACCTGGACGATCAATGTCCACTTTTTCCATCTGTAAACAAAGAAAACAATTTAATGAAATATTGTTAGATTGTTAAAACAAGGTTGCAGCAATGCACTGTTATAGTGGAAATAACTTACTGTTACAGTGGAAGCAACTCACTTTTATAGTGGCGGAAACTCACTGTTACAGTGGCGAAAACTCACTGTAATAGGGAGTTGTCGTCATTGTAACAATGAGTTGCAACCACTGTAATAGTGATTCTCCCTATTACCCACACACATTAGGATAATAGCCATTGTAACAATGAGTAATAGAACAACACCACTATCACTTTATCAATAAACCAAAGCTAAAAAAATAAACACTTCAATTTTTTTCATTCTAAGCTTGATGATATTTATATTGGTAAAGTAGAATATAGTGAAGATGAAGTGCGACCTTCCTTGCGGAAGCAAAGACCACAAAGAGTAAAAAAATAATGTTTATCTTGCATGTTTACTAGGTAGTGTCATTTACATCTATAACCTTATTAGTAATATTGTGTGTATATATATATATTTTAAAAGAAACACAAAATATAATTGACATATAAACTATTGTACAAACTATTTCAAACTTTTTATCCATTAGAAACAATTGATGAAGAATTTATCGTTATTGATGATCTATTTCCTCTATAGTATGTGCTATGAACAATTTGTTCAACAAAAAATCTTTGTGAGATTGAATATTTTGGTAACCTTGGATTGAGGGAACCCGATGTTCAAAATCGAGTCCCTCAATTCTACTTCAACATGTTGACTAGAGAAATTACTCATTTGATACCTAACTAAGTTTTCAGTTTGGGAAATGTCTTCCTTGTTAACAATATATAGATAATAGTAACCTTGGATTAAGGGAACCTGATTTTCAAAATCAAGTCCCTCAGTTCTACTTCATATGTTGATTAAAGAAATTATTCATTTTATACATAATCGAGTTTTCAGTGTGGGAAATGTCTTCCTTGATAGTAGTATATAAATAATAGTGTTAATTAGATGTCCCATTCATGGCATCACAATCATACATGATGTAATTAGGGATATTCTAGTGTAAGTGGATCATTGGGAGATTTTTTGGTCACTTGTTCGAGCTTGCATTTATTGGGATCATAGTTCATTGCTAGAGTTCAATATTTCAATTTGAGAACATTAGATAAGAGATACATAGGGGAGGTGATAATGATGGACAAATATAATGCTCGGGGATGGTGTGGAGCCAAGATGATAGTTACCCAGTTAGAGAGAAAAAAATGAAAGAGGCCTCTTAGATTGACAATTGAATTTCCCTAATTAAAGTAAACTCAGATAACTGCCATTGCGGCAACTCACTGGTTACCATTGCAGCAACTCACTCAGATAACTGCCATTGCGGCAACTCACTGGTTACCATTGCAGCAACTCACTTGTCACCAGTGCGACAACTAATGCAGATAATTACAAATAATTTGTAAAAAAACAGTAAATTTACTTTTGTAAATGGTAACCCTATTTGTAAAATGGTAACCTTATGTCGCTCAACAAAGGAGAAATTCATGCGGCAGCTTCTGGGGCACAGTATCGGCAACCATTAGCTATGAAATTCTGCACCCATTTTCTTTATGAAATTCTACCCCCAATTCTAGACCTATTTCCCCTCTGAAATTCTACACATGTTTCCTCTCAGAAACCGGCAACAAATCAACGCAGCTCCGACGAGTTCCTGAAAATATTGCCTGAAGGAATTGCGTATCCTAGAGATAACTTATCACTCGCTATAAGAACAACCCATAAATTGCGTACTGGAAAATGGACGAAGGATTCAGGAAATGTCACTCTATGGAATGAGAAGTAGAGTTCCTAAATAGCACTCGACAGAGTGAGAAGTGAAGTTCTTGAATGGTTTTTGACAGAATGAAAATGAAAATGGGGCGGAGAAAGGACTCGACAACAAAAGCAAAGGGAGAAGCTCTGCCCTCACACGCGGGGCATATTTTTTTTGAAATTCGACTGTACATGGGGCATATTTTTCCTTAAATTTGGTATTCAAATTTCAAATGGATGCCACCATTTTCCATTACTTTGTATCCTTCTAGCAAGTGGCCATTGATGGGAGTTGTCACTTCTAGCAAGTGGCCATTGATGGGAGTTGTCACTTCGAACGCGCTGACAAACGAGGTGACAAACGGAAGTGAACAACATGGTGACCCGGAGGACGAGCATGCAAAAGGAACTCTGCAGACGGTAACGTCTGTTTGATTTACATTGGGGATAAATGTGACCCACAACACGGAGGGTCGACGGAAGGGCCTTGCCAGTGGGGAGGGGGTGCGAAACCTAAAGGGTGTTTCGTCGACCCATTAGCTTACTCCATTTGTTTCTCGTGATGTTTAATTTGGTTCTCAGCTACGATTATTCTTCGCCACAAGGTCTTGCCATCAACTCTTCATGATTTAAAAAAGTCATGTTCCACAACTCTTCATGATTTAAAAAAGTCATGTTCCACGAGTTTCCTGTATATGGGTATTTTAGGTACTGGAACAAGTGTCCAACATGGCTAGAAGCTTTGCCCAAACTTACAAAAAAACGTCAAGTTGAGAGTGGAACAAATATAATATATTAAAATTTAATATATTAATGATAAAAATAAAATAATTTATTTATTTCTATCCAAAACTTGCCAATAAAATTCCATCCTACAGATTCCATTTTGCAATGAAATATGTAAAAGATTGAACTTTGAAACATTGCCAGAAAAAATCAAAATATTAATCCGTCAACAATTTGCTAATGAAATTCCTTCCGAGTGAAGAAACATGCGGAATTCCCAAACCAAAAAAGAGACTATTATTACTTTATTATTATGTTTTATTCAACTTTGAAATTCAAGTTTGGAAATTTATAAAATGACACTGACGAACACTCTTTCTGATCATCACTGTAATTTGTTGAATGTTGTCATTAAAGCTTCAAGATAGACTTCAAGAAAGTAAATTTATTTGCAATTGTTGAACTTCAAGATTTGCAACCGAAGCTGCCAAGGAATCACTGAGTATTGTCTATATTTTGTTGAAACCTTTGCTACAACTCCACGTCTTTGTCGTTTTGCAAATCCCATGTAGTCCAGCCCCCTAACATGACATGTATCATTTATAAAATAAACAAATAGTACCTTCTCTGGTTAAAATAAATACCCGAAAAGTGAGAATCTGCTCAAAATAGATACCAGAAACATCAAAATTTATTGTAGTGAAGATCCTAAAAAACTCCAAAATACTGGTTGAAGCTCCCGGTAATTTTAAAATGTTTTCTACAGACTCGCAAAAAGTTACGCAAAAGCGTGAGATACATGGTCTCCCATCCAAAATGACAATGCGGAAGGGAAACTAGCAGCCTTGATTGCTGAAGGCATAACTATTCACATCCCCAGTTATAGAAAACGACAAACAAACGATGATTAAATTACAACAATATTGTACCAAAAATCCAATCGAAACATTTAGCATAATACTCTATACAGAAAAAAAATATATATATATTTATATTTAATATTGCGTTTTTCAAAGATATTAAATGAATATTTTACACGTGCCATTCTAACATTTTAATTTAAATAAACATAACTTCTTTTGTTTAAAAGATGTTGTTTCAAACAAAATAAGCAAATTGGGTAAAGAAGTTGATGAAGTACGTGTCAAAAACATAAGCAAACGTGTAAGTTACGAGAATAAAATCTCCCCTTGGTATATTTACCTAGTTAATGAAAGACATGCAGAAACATAGGCAAACGTGTAAGTTATGAGAATAATATTTTTCCTTGGTATATTTGGAAGCTTTCTTTTGACGAGTCTCATGTGAAGTGAAAAATCTAACTTAAATTTAATAGTGAAATGGATTAAATCACAGAAAATGACTATGAGAAAACTTATTTTTCATTGCCTTTTATACCATCGAAAATAAAAACCCTTTATCATGATAAAACTCCGGGACAACATGTCATCCCGCTAGAAACTAGCCCAGAAGAAATTCAACTGAAAGTTTTGTGGGACAATACTTTTCGGGAAGAAATAGGTGGGATGGAGTTGGATTTATTTGCACGAAAATTACATGGTAGTGGGAAGACTATGTTTCAGGTTGAGCTTCTTCTCGAGAAAGACAAGCCAAGCGTTAAAGACGGATACAACAAGCTTCCATAGACGGAGCGAGATTTTGATAATAAAAATTGGTTCCAAGTCGCATGGAGATGAGTGATCCCATCCAAACTCATGTGCTTTTGCTGGCTGGTATTACATAACAAGGTTTTCACTTGGGATATTCTAAGGGGCGGGGGATTCCATGGCCCGAGCATCTATCTTCTCTGTTGGAACCACAACGAAGAGATTGACCACCTCTTGTTGTGTTGCCCCTTTGCCAAGGAAGTTTGGGCGGGTGTAATGGAATGCCTGCATCTAGGTCCACCAGGTCAACAACAAACTCTGCGTTCTTGCCTTCGTTTCTGGTTCTGTAAAGATAATAAGTTCCATGCGTTACCCTTCAACATCATTTGGTCTATTTGGCACTGTAGAAATTCTTATATTTTTGAACAAAAACCACTTGTGATTCGGGAGATTATTGTGAAGGTTGTTAATTATTTTTCAGAGACCGGTCTCATTACTAGACAGGTAAAGAAGAAATATAACAATAAAGGAATTGAAGGGTAAACATCCAATTGGACTATTAGAGGGGGCAAGCCAATGAAGCAATTATGCCCTTAGAGTAGTTATCATTCTGGAACTTGGGAGACTATATCACTTCGGGTTGAAGGGAGGACATGGCACTGGCACTGGCAGCAGAGCCGAATTCATAGCACTATGGGGCTCTTCAGTTTGCAAAATGGTTAAGACAGGAACAAATTTACATTCATGGAGATGCCAAAAGCATCATAGACTAGGTGAGGGATCACTCCTCTTTCAACCCTCCTATCATCTCCAATTGGATGAGGCATATTAAGAGACTAGCTAACAGCTTTCTGAACATAACATTCACCCACAAAATCAAGTAACAGACCTCCTCTCAAAAAGGGGTATTCACTTCCATCCAGGTAAAAAAAAATTTGGTGCAGCTTATGCACATGGCGAGCTCTTGAACTGTCCGTCCTTCTCCTTTTTATAGTGCACATGCTCTTCTCACAGAAATTATGTATTCACTTGTAGATAATATCCTCACAAGCTACAACCTTTTGTAATTTTTAACTGTGCTGTACTGTTGCAAAACTACTATTAAGAGACTTTTATGTAACTCCCTCGTACAAATATGATTGTAAAACAGAAGAACACAGATGGAAAGACAAGAGAACAAAGATGAGAAGACAAGGAAAAAAAATGAAAGACTGTACAATGTAAAACACTCTGAGAATGTACTCTAATGTACTCTCTTTTTTATAATACCAACAGAAAGCGTTTTTTTCTTTTCAAATAAAAAAATTCCAAAAGTTCTCAATCTCATTGTCTGTCACTTGCCCCTACCTTTGCACCTCGTTTTTCGCTCCCCTACCAATTATTTGTGGTGCAATGTGCGACATCTGGAAGAATTTCACCAGGTCAATAGTCAGTTCACCACTCGGGTGACTAAGAAAATGAAATTGATTATGTTATTTCTGAATTGAATGAAATTCTTCCTTCAAGAGAACCAAAAGGGCCAACCCCGAAGGAGAAACCCCATAATTATCTTTGGCTGAGAATAGAAGTTAGAAGTTAGAGTCTGTTAAGTTTTGGGGTATTTTGAAAAATCTTCACATACAGAATATGTAATGACATAGCTAGTTTGAATATGAAATGATAGAGGTAGTTTGAACATGTAATGACATCAAACCTGTGATGGAAGAATAAAACCTATGTATGGCCTCAAGAAATTTTTGTTGAATTGATGTACAGGTGCGATCCCAACAACAAATTTTGAATTTTGTTTATTGTTAATGATCATAATAATAGAAACAACCCATAAGAATGTACTCCATATATTTTACCAACATTAATGAAGCTAATAACAATTTCCACCTTGCAAACTGACTTAAACCATCATGAAAGCTATCATATATTTCCATAGATAGACGTCATGGATTAGTCATTTGGTGGTCGTAAAAGATCACGCCTGTTCAGCAACTGATCTCATAGCAGAATGTTCTAGTTGATTAGTAATTACCGTAAAATTCGTTGTATTAAAACCTTGTTAGCATAATACACAGCCCACACTTCAATAATAATACTGATTAAAATCCATTGTAAAATGGCTCTGCAAATTTTACCAACCTCAATATAATCGAGCTATCAAATCTTGATGATAATTGAAAGGGATTTAGGCAATCATAACTTTATGTTATAAAAAGTATGTTATTTCAAAAAATTAAATGGAATGTCTTTCACGTGATAAAAATGGCAATGTTTGTATTAAGAAATAAAACCCACTTGTGAGCTCTACAAAAGAGAGTCTGAACGAGGAGAGACTGGCTATGCAGAACGCTCTACATTGTTCATCAACATTACACATTAAATAGAATACATGGTTTTAAGGAAGTTAGAACAACATCCTAAGAAATAGAAACTAATTCCTATCCTGAGGCTACGTGAACCAACTCTACCTATTCTAGGATATTCTCCATTATCTTCAACACTCCCCCTTAATGGATAATGGGTTCACATATATGCCTAACATCTCCTTAAACATTTGAAATTTTACTTTTCCAAGGGGCTTAGTGAAAATGTTCGCAACATTTTCACATGTATTACAATATTCCAGATGAATTTCTTTAGATTGCACTTTCTCCCTAACAAATGGAATTGAGTATCAATATGTTTCGTGGTTTTGTAAAACATCGGATTGTTGGCTAGCTTGATTGAACTTTGATTGTCACATTTGATTGTTGTTGCGACTGTCTGTTCTTCCTCAACATCCTGGAGAAGTCTCCGCAACCAAACCGCCTCGCACGTTGTTGCACACATGGCTTGATACTCTGTTTTTGCTGAGGACAAGGAGACTGTGTTCTGCTTTTTGCTGCTCCAAGTGATCACCCCGGATCCAAGACTAAATGCATAACCTGTTATAGATCTGTGATCATCTACATTTCCTACCCAATCTGAATCTACAAATCCTGCCAATCTAACATCAGAAGAGTCAGTGTAAATAATTCCATAATCTATAGTACCTTGTAGATACCTCAAAACGTTCTTCATTGCATTCCAGTGGCTTTCAAGTGGCTTAGACATAAATTGGCTTAACACGCTGACTGCATAAGCCAAATCAGTTGTAGTGGTGGTTAGGTAGATCAGACTCCCAACCAGCTATCTGTAAAGTGTTGCATCTGCCGCTTTTGAGCCATCCTCACACTGCAATTTGATATTCTACTGCAATGGTAACGATGCAGATTTACACTGATCTATTCTAAACTTTTCTAACAGGCTTTTGACATACTTTGCTTGAGACATAAATGTTTGACCTGAATCTCTCCAGATCTCGAGACCTAAACAGTATCCGAGTTCACCGAGATGCTTCATTTCAAACATCTGTGACATCTGCTGCTTGATTTCATCAATTAGATATATAGCATCACCTGTAATTATCAAATCATCTACATATAATGAAATCAGCACTACGCACCCTTGTTCATCTTTCATGGTGTAAAGATTAGGGTCATTCTTACTTCTATTATAGCCAACTTGCAGAAAAAATGAATCAATTTTCCCATACCATGACCTGGGAGCTTGTTTTAGTCCATAGAGTGCTTTCTTCAACCTACAGATTAAATGTTCTTTTCCCTTCTGGACAAACCCTTCCAATTGCTCTAAATAAACCTCTTCTTTCAGTTCCCCATTCAGAAATGTAGAGTTTACATCTAGTTGG
Organism: Pinus tabuliformis; assembly: GCA_031772625.1. Lineage (NCBI taxonomy): Eukaryota > Viridiplantae > Streptophyta > Pinopsida > Pinales > Pinaceae > Pinus > Pinus tabuliformis. The sequence continues at coordinate 474,112,674 of CM062816.1, forward strand.
TGCATTATCCAATGTTTCTTAGTAGCTAAAGAAATTAACATTCTTATGGTGTTCAATTTAGCTACAAGGGCGAAGGTTTCCTCATAATCTATCCCTTCTTTTTGTGTGTACCCCTTTGCAACAAACCTAGCTTTCAGTTTTTATATAGTTCCATCTGCATTAATTTCCGGTTTATATAACCATTTGCAACATATGACCTGTTTTCCTCTAGGAAGTTCTACCAATTCCCAAGTGTTGTTTCTGATTATTGGATCATATTCCTGTTCCATGGCTATTTTCCATTCATTACTTTCATTTGCTTCTTTATAACTAGATGGTTCAACCACATTCAGCATACTAGTTATAAAAGCATTTTCCCTATATCTTGCAGGCATTTGAGCTTTCCTACCTGATCTCTTGAGTCGTGGGGTAGTGGTTTCAAACCTTATTTCTTCCTACTGTTGTTGTTGTTGTTGCTGCTGCTATTGTTGATGTTGCTGTTGTTGTTGTTCATCCTCTGCCTTTGTTTGCTGTTGACCCTGATTGTTCTCTGCATCTTCTTCTTCAAAGTACGGAATGTCCCATCCATCATAGTGCTCATCAGTTTCTTCACCATCCTGCTCATGGAATTTAACATCTCTACTAACAAAGATCTTGTGAGTAGAGGGATTAAATAATTTGTATGCTTTATATGACAAACAATACTCTATAAAAGTACATCTGATGGCTTTTGAGTCTAATTTCTTTCTATCTTCCTTGGGTATGTGGGCAAACGCTTTACATCCAAATATTCTTAAGTGTTTTACTACAGGCTTATATCCATACAAAGCTTCAAAAGGAATTTTAAACTCAAGACTTCTTGTAGGACTCCTATTTTTTAAATAAATCGCAGTACTCACTGCTTCAGCCCAAAAACCATTTGAAAGATTCTTACCTTTAAGCATACTTCTAGCACATTCCACCAGATTTTTGTTCTTCCATTCTACTGTGGAGTATGGGGTACTGCGAACTGCTGCAAAATTCCATGATCTTTAGAATATCTGATCGGCTCATCTTTCCTGTATTCTTCCCCTTGATCAGAACGGAGAATTTTTATCTATTTCTTTGTTTGTCTTTCAATCATATTTTTAAACTGCTTAAAGTATTCGAATGTATGACTCTTCTTACTTAAGAAATACACCCAAGAAAACTTCATACATTCATCAATAAACAGTAGGAAATACACTATGCCTCATAATGATTTTGTCTACATGGGACCACAAAGGTCTGTGTGCACTAACTCCAGTATATCCCTCTGTTTCTTTTCTATTCTAACAATGAATTCTTCTCTATGCATTTTTTCTAAAGTACAAGCATCACAATCATTATGCACTTGCTTTAGCATAGGAAGATCTCTTACCATTTCTTTTCTTTGTAGTAACAGCGAATCATTGTAATTGATGTGGTCGAATCTCTGGTGCCAAAGCTCTTTTGTAGTCAGGCTCGCTGTTGTCAATGCTCGAACCAGTGCAGATCTCACATCCAACTTGTACAGTTCTCCTATTCGGATTCCTATAGCAATTGTCTTCATTCCATCTAGCAGATCTTTAATGTAACAATTAGTTTTAAAAATTCAACTTTCAAATCTTGATCTGTAATCATTGATACAGAAATAAAGTTCTTTGTTATGCTAGGCACATACATTACATTATAAATTTGTTTGATATTACCATCAGGTAGAACAACAGAAACTTTCCCACATCCTTTGATTTGATGGCTATTGGCATCTCCTAGGTAAATCTGTGCGCCTTCATTTATCTCTTTAAAATCCTCCAGCCAGTGCTTGTTCCTTATCATGTGTGTTGACGCTCCTGAATCTACATACCAAATGTTTGCATCAACATTTTCATCATGATCTGCCATGAACAATTTTGCACCTGATCACTGTTCGCGAGATGTATTGCATGTCTCTTTGACTTCTGCTATTCTTCATGATACTTCTTTTTCCTACCTTCTCTGGCAATATGACCCAATTTTCCACAATAAAAACATTTTGTTTTAGAGTAGTTTTTATTCGGATGCATACCTTGAGTCAGATCTGGCAGTTTATGTGAACTTGCACCGTTTTGCTGTTGTGGACCTCCTTTCCCTTTGTAGAAGTTTTCCATCGCCACCAATGCAAGATCGGCACTCTGGGGCTTCAGAGTTGATCTCCTCTCTTCTTCCTGCATCAGTATACCTGTCAGCTTTTCAAAGTGCGAGATCTTCTCTCTGGCATTGATCCCAGTGATGAACATTTGACAATCATCAATGACACCATTCATTGTAATGGTCACAAGATTTGTATTGTCCATTCTATGACCAATATCTGATAATTTGGTTTTCAGATCCTTGATCCTTGCTATGAATGAAGCAATCGTTTCATTCTCCTCCATCTTCATGGACAGGATATTACTCTTGAGGAACAAAAGACGATTTGAATTTTTGATCTTGTACAGTTCCTTCAGAATTCCCCAGATCTCGTTAGCTGACTTACCTTCTCTGATGTGCGGTATAATGCAGTCTTTCACTGACATCTTTAACATTGTCCTTGCCATGCTTTCTCATTTCTCCCAATCTGGGACCGATGCTGATCCGGCCGCGGGCCTCGACTCATCCCCATTCACAATCTTCCAAGCACTCTGTGCTTCTCGCAGAGTCTGCATCTTAAACTTCCAATTTGGATAATTGGAACCATCGAGCTTGTTATGCTCGTTCATGCATGCTTCAAAAATATTGTTATTCATCTTGGTGATCTAGAAAAAAAATTCGACAGGTTAAAAAAATGTTAAATTTACCCCAGATCTGTGACAGAGATAGATCACTATTGTTCCATCTCGCACCACAAGCGTAGATCACCGTGGCTTTCTTCTCAGCCTCCAGACAACCCCCTGTTGTCAGCTACAACCTTGTTCTTAGCTTCCACACTTAGCTTCTCTGATAGCTACAACCTTGTTCTTGGCTCCCTTTGCAATTTCTTTGATTTACACGATCATCGCTGATATTTTCCCAATATCTGAGACTAGTCACAGATAAACACCAATTTTCCGAGACTAGTTGCAGAAATACGCCCAATTTCTGATACTGTCGTAGAAAAACACCAATTTTCAGAGACTAGTTACAATCGTCGTAGCTATACACTGGAAAAATGTGACAATCGAAAAAATGAAAATTTTGAGAAGTGTAGTACTGTATCGTCGCGGCTATCCACTCAAACCCTGTGACGATTTCGGTTCAAAGAACCACCCACCAACCACCGTACAGGTTCCTCAGCCCTGACGCTTTGATACCATGATAAAAATGGCAATGTTTGTGTTAAGAAATAAAACCCACTGGTCAGCTCTACGAAAGAGAATCTGAACCAAGAGAATCTGGCTCTGCAGAACGCTCTACATTGTTCATCAACATTACACATTAAATAGAATACATGGTTTTAGGGAAGTTAAAACAACATCCTAAGAAATAGACACTAATTCCTATCCTGAGGCTGCGTGAACCAACTCTACCTATTCTAGGATATTCTCCATTATCTTCAACATCATGAAATAAAATAAAAGTTTGTAACAAACTTATTGAATGTACCTTGAGGTTCTTTAGCAAATCAAAATAATACTTCTTAAAATTTGACAATTTACTTGAAATTCAATATGAACAATTTTTGTAATTAAAAAAACAGTGGTAATATCATGTATCTTTGGAGTCATATTGTCATCAATTGGGCATAGTTGTTCTTTATAGCCGTCAAAGTCTAAAAAAAGGACAAAATAAATAGAAATCATTTTATTTTGATTGCATACCTGATAAAAGTCTGTGAGCGTGTTGTGAGATTTTCCATATCTAATAGAATTAGCTCATGTCATGGCAAGGGATTTACGAAATCAAAAACGGATTGGCAGTTGGCCATGTCAAACAACCAATCAAAGATTCCAATGTGTTGACACCTAATCCGAAACGGATGAGGTGAAGTCGGACAGTCATCTAGAAGATGAACTGATCCGTTTTATATGTGTATAAATAAAGTGCTGGCTAATGAATAAATCAATCAATCAGTGTTTTCTCATTTAATTGTTTTCTTCCGCTCATTGCTGGAGTTACCCTGGCCTGACATGGTATCAGAGCACAGGTCCCAAATTGGTTGTAACTCCTGGTCAGTTCTGTGCTGAACGCCTCTCAGACTGACACTGCTCACTGACTGACAGAGACTGTGCCTCTGGAGACTGCGCCCTCAGACCTTGAGTACTGCGTCCGTTACCTATGCGTTGATGCTGTTGAACTAAGAACTGAGGTATCGTTTTCTTTTTATGGTGACTGTGGTATGCGTTCAAGATTTTGGCTGCCTTCTTAGTTTAATGAAGAGTGACGGTGAATGCGTTGAAGTAATGGTAGAACAGTGTATTGCTGCGAACTGTGGTTTATTACTGCGTATTTTAATGATGTATTGATGCAAGCTGAGACTGCGATTTTTAAATGCTGGATGCGTATTTTAATGGTGTATTGATGCAAGCTGAAGACTGCGTTTTTAATGCTGGATGCGTATTTTTTAATGACCATTGCATGACTGTGTTTTTTGAGAAATACATTGGGAGACTGTGTTTTTTTAAAGAACTGTGGGTATATGGTGACTGGTATATGGTGAATGGTGATACCTGCCTGCGTTGTAAGAACTGCGGCATCGTTTTTTTTGAAACAGTGGCATTGCTTTCATAAAACAGTGGTATCGTTTTTAATAAAACAGTGGTAAGACCTGACATGATGCTGCATTATTTGTAAAGGTGGTAAGAGCGTTTTTATGCGTTTAATGCTGCATTATAAGCCTGCGTTTAATGCTGCATTATTTGTAAAGGTGGTAAGAGCGTTTTATGCGTTTAATGCTGCATTATGATGAATGGAAAGACGGTGCCCGAGGAGGAGTAGGAGACCGCGTAAGGCTCGGAGGAAAGCGTGCCCGCTATATTAATATATGAGTTGCAGTGATATATTAATTATTGAATATATTGGTGCGCCCAAGTGTGAAACTGTGTGAAACTGTGTTCAGATAAGAATGACTTACTATGTAGGCCTCCAACAGAATTGGATTACACGCAAACGCACGGCTTAACCTAATGTTTACACCAGATTGGTTGTTGATATTGTTAATTTCTTGTTTTACTGCAATAACTCTCCAGCAAAGGAAAGAGCGACATTGAAGAGCGCCCTCATACTAGTTTCCAGACATCTGTAGCAACGAAGAGCGCCCTCTTTTTTAAACTGTGATATATTGATATATGTTTTGTTGTGAGATATTGATGCGAGATATAAGATATAAGCAGTAAGCGCCCTTGATTTTTTCATTGAACAGTGATATATGTTGAAGATACAGCACTCTCCTTTTTCTCTATTGAACAGTGATATATGTTGAAGATACATATGAGCGCTTTCTTTTTCTCTGTTGAACACTAATATATATATAAGATTTTTTTTCCAGCAGAAGTCTTGCTGTGACATAAGGATTTTTTTTCCCAGCAGAAGTTTTCTATCAACAGAAGCCTTTTTGGCAGAGATAATTTTTTTTTTTACAGAATGCATTCAATCATTTCTATGGTCGGAATAGTTCTCACTGGCAAGGAGAACTATTCTGAATGGTCTCGGATGGTGAAACACACCCTCATCTACAATGACCTGTGGAAAGGAGTGTGTGTCAGAGAAGAAGACAGAGACCCTGTGCAGCCCACATCAGACAAAGAACTCGCCATTTGGGAAAACAAGAACAGCAAAGCCTTTGCATTGATCGCAGCATCTGTCAATGAGGAAGTAAGTCGTCATATTTCCTGCTATTCCACTGCTTTTGAAGCTATACAAAAGCTGAAAGAACTCTATGATACACATTCTGCACTTGAAGTTGTGCAGCTCATGATTAAACTCTTCACTCTTGAACTAAAAAATAATGATCCTCTTGCTCTTGCATCTGAAATAAAGTCTATAATGCATGATATAAAATCCACTAAGGTTGAGCTGGATATCTCTCTTATTGCCTTTCTCAAAGCACTCTATCCTACCTACTCCAATTATCTTGAGTCTTTACAAGCAAATGGAAACCTTAAAGATATAACCTTTGACTCTCTTGTGAAAAAGTTTGCTGAAAGAGAGAAAGCCTTTGGAAAGAAAACAGTCCCTGAATCTTCTGAAGAGACTGTTTGCCTTGCTCACAAAGAAAAGCATCCTGCTCAAGATTCTGCAAGAGGAAGAGGTGGACGAAGAGGAAGAGGAAGATACTTCAGAGGCAGGGGGGGCAGACATTCTCAAGCAGAAAAGGCAGATCTGCATTGCATTCGCTGCAAACGAAATGGATCACATGATGCTTCTACATGCAAGCTACCATGGGACAAAGTTGAGCAGAGAAGAAATCAGCAGAAAGGTAAAACTGATGACTCAGACAAAGGTAAAGCACCCGAATCTGCACACTATATTGAGGCACAATGTAATATTGGAGTAAATGAAGATTTGTTTAATGCTTCACTTGCTTCTTCGAAAAATGACTGGTTGCTTGATTCAGGAGCAACCTGTCATATGACTCATAGGAGAGATTTCTTTGAAGATTTCACTAACAATGTTGATGGAGCAGTATACTTTGCAGATCAGTCAAAAATCAAGCCATCAGGGCTTGGCACAATCAGGCTTAAACTGCCTGGTCTTCCAGACTTTCTTCTGGATCATGTTCTATATCTCCCACAGCTGAAGAGAAACTTGCTGTCCCTGGTCCACATCCGCCAGCAAGGTCACTCCATTCACATGTTTGATGGCAAGCTTGAGGTAAGAAAGGCATCTGACCACTCACTTGTCATGAGGGGTATAGAAGAAGAAAGACTCCTTAAACTGCAAGGAACCTCTGCTCATGCACAACATTTCTCATATATTTCTCATCATGAAGAATGTACACTTCCATCAAGTTTATTATGGCATGCTAGATTTGGGCATTTAAACTATGATAGTCTCCGCTTGTTGAAGAAAAATGGTGTTGCTGGTTTGCCTACAATTCCTAGAAAACATAAACAATGTGATGCTTGCATTCTAGGAAAGCATAGCAAACAGTCTTTTCATGATTCACATTCAAGAGCACATAGGAAGCTTGAACTTATTCATTCAGATTTATGTGGTCCAATGCCTGTTCCTTCTGCAAATGGAAATAAATATATCATGACATTTATTGATGATTACACCAGAATGTGTTGGGTTTACTTATTGAAGAACAAATCTGATGCTTTTCAAACATTTAAGAATTTTCATAAGTGGATTGAAAATGATGCACAATCTCATATTGGGTCTATTCGCACTGATAATGGAAAAGAATATACATCAAATGAATTTGAACACTATCTTTGCCAACATGGGATTAAACATCAAACAACTGTGCCTTATAATCCTCAACAGAATGGTGTAGCTGAAAGAATGAACAGAACAATTTTGAATATGGTACGATCTATGCTTTTCTTCAAGAATGTAAAGACAATGTTTTGGGTTGATGCTGTTCTATGTGCTGCATATATAAAGAATAGATGTCCATCTAGTGCTATAAGAAACAAGACTCCTTATGAATTGTGGTATGGACATGTTCCTTCGGTAAAACATCTCAGGATATTTGGTTCCACCTGTTATGCTTTAATACCAAAGGTACATAGAAACAAACTTGGTGCTAGAAGTCGTAAGTGTATCTTCCTGGGGTATTCAAACACATCTAAAGCATACCGCCTTTATGATGAAGTAAATAAAAAGTTTGTTTTATCTAGAGATGTAATTTTTCTTGAATCATCCAAATCTGACAGTGTTGTTGAGCGGCAACTTGATCGCTTGGATAGATTCACAAAACCGAAATCATTTCAAGAGTTTGATAATCAGATTCCACATCTTGAAGGGGGGATTCCTATACTAGATCAACATGTGGAATCTTCTTCTGAAGAACAATCTCCCCTGCCTGACACTCCAACAACGGATGATGCTTTAAGTGATGTAATTGATAGAATTGGGAGACTCAATCTTGATACAGACCCAACTCAATCAACAGAATAGCCTGGACCATCTCAGAAAGGTCCCCCAAAGTGGCCGACAAAGACACTTGAAAGTGTTCATCCTGATGAAATTGGAAAAACAGGAACCAGAAATTCAAACCGACAAGATGGAGGTGATGTAGATAACTCTAATTCACCTGTTGATATGGATGTTACTTATGATTGTGAATTGAACTTGTCTACAGATTTTGAACCAACTTCCTTCAAAGAAGCTGCTTCTCATAATGAATGGAAAGAAGCGATGCAGAAGGAGTATGATGCCCTCATAAAGAATGGCACTTGGAAGCTGGTTGATCCTCCATTTGGAACCAAACCAATTGGCTGCAAGTGGGTCTACAAGAACAAGTACAAAGCTGATGGCTCACTTGACAAGCACAAAGCCAGGCTTGTGGCAAAAGGTTTTGCACAGAAGGAAGGGGTCGATTATGAGGAAACTTTTGCTCCCACAGCAAAATGGGCCACCATCCAGACACTCTTTGCACTAGCTGCTCAGAACGGTTGGAAAGTCCATCAAATGGATGTAAAAACTGCATTCTTGAATGGAGATCTAAAAGAGAATGTTTTTATGTCCCAGCCTGAAGGATTTGCTGTGAAAGGAAATGAACACAAAGTATGCAAACTTGTGAAGTCCTTGTATGGCCTCAAACAAGCACCACGAGCCTGGTATGAAAAACTAACTGAGCATCTTCTGAAACTCAAATTCAATCATTTTGATCTTGATGATGCAACTTTATTTGTCAAGAAAGTTGGCAAAACAGTTGTATATCTTATGGTATATGTAGATGATCTTTTAATGACAGGGAACAATGAAAGCTATATTGCATCCATAAAGAAAGAATTAGGAAAAATCTTTGAAATGACTGATTTGGGCTATGTTCATTACTATCTTGGCATTGAAGTAACCCAACATCCAAAGTCCATATTTCTTTCTCAAAAGAAATACATTGGAGATTTGTTATACAGATTTGGCATGACAGAGTGCAATCCCCTCTCTACTCCAATGGAACAAAACTTGAAGCTCACATCTACTGAAGGAAAGGAATTTGAGGATGCAACAAAGTATAGACAGCTTGTAGGAAGTCTCATCTACCTCACTACTACCAGACCAGACATTTCATTTGCTGTTGGAATCCTCTCCAGGTTTATGCAAAGGCCTTGTGAGGGACATTGGTCTGCTGCAAAAAGAGTTCTAAGGTACTTGAAGGGAACTCAAGACCTTGGAATCAAGTATACACAGGTGGACGACTTCAACTTGATTGGATACTCTGATTCAGACTTCGATGGAGACAAAGAAACTGGGGTATCTACTTCAGGATATGCTATGAGTCTTGGATCAGGAGCTATCTCTTGGAGATCACGCAAACAATCAGTACCAGCAGATTCCACAACAGAAGCAGAATACGTGGCAGCAGCTGAAGCAACAAAAGAAATTGTGTGGCTCAGGAAAATTCTTGAAGATTTGCAGGTAAAACAAATACAATCAACTCCACTCATGATTGATAACACATCTGCAATAAAGTTGGCCAAGAACCCAAAGTTCCATGATCGTACTAAACACATCAATACTAAATATCATCTGATTCGACATCATGTTGAGGCCAAAACAATCCATCTTCGTCATTGTTCCACAAACGAGCAAATTGCAGACATCTTCACCAAAGCGCTTGGAAGAGAAAAGCTTGAAAGATTCAGAATGATGCTTGGACTCACCAACATCCCTTCAGATTAAGGGGGGGAATGTTGACACCTAATCCGAAACGGATGAGGTGAAGTCGGACAGTCATCTAGAAGATGAACTGATCCGTTTTATATGTGTATAAATAAAGTGCTGGCTAATGAATAAATCAATCAATCAGTGTTTTCTCATTTAATTGTTTTCTTCCGCTCATTGCTGGAGTTACCCTGGCCTGACACAATGATAAAATTCTTTGAGGGTGTTGTGAGATTTTCCATACCTAATAGAATTAGCTTGGAATGTCATGGTAATGCTTTACCAAATCAAAATTGTATTGACAATTAGCCATGTCAAACAATCAATCAAAGATTGCACAAAAACACACAATAAACAAGAAGAGACACTGACCTCGACCAAAATCGGGTTGGATGACTAAGAGGGATATCCCCCCAAAAACTCAAAATAAAATCATTTCATTAATAAGATGGCCCACCTGCAAACGCAAACACCATATCAAGCCCTAACAAAGCTTTAATGGCTACCAAGTTTTACATTCATCAATTACCTTTTCATTTCTAAACAAAAACTTCTTAAAGAGTGAGCAATCAAGATCAAATCCCATAGCCGCTATTTTAGACATACTATACACAATTTTCCATAAATTTATCCCTCGAGATTTCAAGATCTCGAAAAATAAATGTCCAATACTAGAGCATGACAAAGCTCTCTAATATTCATGGGATTCGAAAGGAGGATCAAGATGAATTGCCCTAATAATGATCATTGCCATACTTCAGAACCCTATTAATCAATTCAACCTTCTCATAGCATGAATAAAATTAAGCGAATGCTTGTCACAGTGACAGATCCTGAAACTCATGGCATGTTTTTAGGGCTAAGCTAATCCTAAGAACTCCACCAGTTCATCAGTTGATACAATCATGTGATGAATAATTTATTTCTTTAAATTAGATTAATGATGGATTATGTACCTGAATTGAATCTTCAACTTTTACAATTCACTATTATATTACTGCATTTCAATGAGTTGGATCCCATGGTTTGAAAATTCTTACAATATTAGAGATCTAACATCTCTTGCTCGAGTTACATAATTCCGTCATAAATAGGCTAGTCGAACGGTCTCAGTGAATTTTGCATTTTAGAGAATTTTATTAGAGATTGAAAAACATGGAGCATAAGTGATCTTCTCAATATTATCAAACAAATAAATATGTTGCATAGGAGACAATAGTGATTAATGAGTCACATAATTCCGTCATAAATAGACTTGTCAAAGTGTCTCGACTAATTTATCTTTTTAAAGAATTTTGTTAGAGATTGAAAAACGTGGAGCATAAGTTATCTTCTCAATATTATCAAACAAATAAATAAGATTGAATAGGTGACAATAGTTATTAATGAGTCACATAATTTGGTCATAAATACACTGGTCAAACGGTCTTGGCGAATTTTGCATTTTAGATAATTTCGTTAGAGATCTAAAAACGTGGAACATAAGTGATCTTCTCAATATTATCATACAAATAAATAAGATTCAATAGAAGATAATAGTGATTAATGACCAGAGTGAACTCTAAACTAAAAACTAAACTAAATTCAAATAAACTATCATACTTCGATTGACACCTAGCAGGTGGTTGAAATTAGATTATCCAACACTCCTTGTTAATTACAACCACAAAAATTTAAACTAAGATGCCTACTCATCTAACTCTCAAATAGGCTCTACAATCTCTAAAAGAACGATAGCAACTGGATTTTCTTTTCTTTATCTTTTCTTCCAAATCTTGTATCCTCTACATTGTTTCATCATTTTCTTTTTTTTGTAGGCTTCAAATTTCAAATTCTTCATTTGCTAGTGTGGCTCTTCTATTGTTCTAGACTTTCTAAGCATGTCTTCGATTTCTTCAAAAATCAACTTGTATATGGATGACTCCCACATGTCATCTTCTGTTTTGTGCTTTTCATCATCAATATTATTCTGCGACATAAGTTATAATAAAAACTTATCTCTTCAGGACTCTAATACCAAAAAAATTCATTAATGTTTTCACCATCCAAGTTGTCTTCAAGTTGCATTGCTGCAACTTCTACCCAAACTTCATCAAGACGCGGTGTTGCAAGTCATGCTTCAAGGAAATTTAATTGTTCTTCAAATTTTGTTGTTTCTTTCTCATTGTTTCTCACATTTGCACACTCAAAATCAAAGTTAAAATTAAAAACATGTGCAAGATCATATTCTTTTTGCTCTACAATGAGAGCCTTCTCTTATTGCATTTCCTTCTCTACCTTGGTCACTTCCACTTCTATAATGTCCCATATTAATAATAAAAATAATAATAATAAAGAAAATATAATAATGGTCCCTCGATTGGGGTGATGAAGTGGAGGGCATGGGCATAAAGAATGATAAGAGGAGAGGATGGCCAGGACGGCTGACCACTGCCCACATGCTAGTACAGTAGGGCATGGTGGCATCCTACATGACCGTGGGAACACCTATGGAGAGAAGTGGCACAAGGCGGACGATTATGAGGAGAGAGGGTGGCGAGAACGACAGCAGCAAAAGGATGGGACGTATGGTAGGTGGGAAGGGATACATGTGGGTAGTAAGAGTTGGGAGAGAGAATAGAACACGGAGAAGGGAAGATGGGAGCAGGGCAGCGCAAACATTAGGGACCTCTGTGGCTGATCATATTTTTGGGTATGTTTCTTCACGTTTATCTCTTGTAATTCCCACTGAGAAGTATAGTATGTTGAACGAGGGGACGAGCTTGGGTACTTTGGGAAGGGGTTGTGACAAGGTAGGCTTGAGGACAGGGATGAGAGGTAGAAAGATGGCCAAGATCAGCTGCATAGTAAGAGCCAGGACATAGGCATGACTAGGGAGTGCAAATTCAGGATAAAGGGTCGACCCTGGGAAACTAAGGATGGGAATTCTCGGGAGGATGGGAGGTTAGATTGCATAGCCTCTTCCCTTAGACTGTGGTGGGAGAGAGCCATGACTCTCCAGAGTGACAGGGAGGGGTTGAATTGGGTGGGAATTCTTAGAAAGAAGAAGACGTTGAAGGACTAGATGTATGAATATTTTCCAAATCTAACATTTTATGTTGATAATTGTAAGCAGGAGTTTGATAACAACGAGATGGCTCGCCTAGGCAGAAGCAGGGGCCGAGGGGGTCGAGGGTGCCCGAGTCAGACAACAAAAAAAGAACCTACCACTTCGAAGACCGCAGAGCCCAGAAAGGGTAGGAAACCCATCAAGGTGGCGATCAATGAGGTAGCCAGAGCATACAAAGAAGGAACGAATGTCGGCATCTATAATTTGATTCAGGAGATGGAGCAAAGCATCATGGAGGAAGACTCAGAGCCAGAAGTGGAAGAATGGGGGGACCTCGTCCTCGACCCAGGGCATACTAGGGGCATGATGTCTCTATTCAAACAAACCTTGCACATATACTGGGTCATGAAGCGCCTGCTTGCTAGAGCTCTGGAACAGGTGGCAGGGTAGATGACGAAAATTACCCAAGGCATGCCCAAACTCAAAAAGGATATGAAGAATCTGCAAATTATGATGTTTATGCAGGATAGCAAGCTGGATAGGATCCAGCAACGAATGATGGCGCTGTCTCCGACGCCGAGTGACTTTGTTGCAGCTCCGGCCATCGTGGATTCCAAATAGGATGATAGCAAGGAATAGTATTTTACCTTCTAGGTTTTACCAGAATTTTTAGCGGATAGCCTTTACTTTTCTTGTCTTAGTATGTTAGTTCAGACCTTAAACTGTGTATCTAGTTGTGAAGTGTATTTAGCTTGGGTTGAAAGACTTGTCAAATTCTGCTACTGGATGGCTTATAACATACTCAAGTGGCCAACAGACTTGGTTTCCCATGTGGGCAAGTTCAAGCCATCAAAATTTTTGTATATGGAACAACTTGCTTTTATAAATAGAAAAAAAAGAAACCACCGTAGCTTACAATATATATATATATATATATATATATATATATATATATATATATAATGGTAAATAAATAATAAGTAATGAAGATAATATAATAATAGTAAATAAACAAAATAGTAAATAATAATACTGAACTTTTAAATCAATATATATAAAATCAAACTATGAAAATAGTAAAAATAAGTAAAGTTATCAGAAGTAAAAATGAATAAAATAAGAAATAGTTAAATTAAGAGAAATATTAAATTAAGTAAAACTTAAAATAAAAAAATAAAATTTGCATGTTGACACATGAAATGTGTGCATGCAAACCCTTTCCCTTGTTTGATCTATTTAATCAACACATCATTTATCATGAGACACATCATTCCTTCATCTATTCTCTTGAGAAAAAAAATATTTCAAGACAAAAAATTCCCTGATAGTAGTACATTGATTAAGGGTTCGTGGGTGGCAAACTGTAAAAGGATTACGTACAATTGAGCCTTTATTTAGATGGAGAGTTGTCCCCAAAACTTTGTTACAGTTAGCAAGATTCAAATAACATTCAACTCCAAAATTACAATTAAAAAAATTATAATTTTTATTTTCCAAACTTATCACATCACCATTCATAAAAACGTAAAAGTTTCACATAATAAAAAAATTATTTGGTTACCACTAGTGATAACAAGTATGAGTTTAGTAATAATCTATTTAATTAATTGAGGAAGAAATAAAGTGTTTTTTTATAAAAATAAATATTTAAAATTATAACGTGAAATTAATTAATTTTGTGATTTAATATGGTTATTAGTAGTGTATTATGTGAGTAGAATAAAGAATAAAAAATTATGAGAGGGAAACTAATTTATTAGATTTTCACATAGCAAAAAATTATTTGGTTACCACTACTGATAATAAGTATGAGTTTTTCAACATAGTAATAATCTATTTAATTGATTGAGGAAGAAATAAAGCGTTTTTTTATAAAAATAAATATTTAAAATTAATTAATTTTGTCATTTAATAGGGTTATTAGTAGTGTATTATGTGAGTAGGGTTATTAGTAGTGTATTATGTGAATAGAATAAAAAATAAAAAATAAAAAATTAATAAAAAAAAATTAAAAGGAATTTGGGAAATTTTAAATATATTTCTTTTTAATTAAAATTATTAGTTATTAAGAAGTGCAATAAACGAATTAAGGGCTAAGGTCAGTTTTTTTCAATTATAAATAAGTTATAAATAATGAGTGACTAAATGAATCATGGGCACTCTTGCCTTACACAAATTACAGTGAAATCAACTGTGTCAAGACAAAGGGAGAACAGCGAGGCCAAAGTATAGTTTGGCTGAGGGCTTACGTTTCTCGGCCTCCAACTCGAGTTTCTTGGTCCTGTGGTTTTAAGTTTTATATATTTTTTTTTGTGGTGAAGTTGCGGGTTCTGCATAATCAAATTAACCTCCATTTGTTTTTAGGAGCAACGTCGATTATGGTGGGTCCGACGGCCTATTTCTTGTTTGGAAATATGAAACGCGGGGGCGGCAGAGCATCTCAGTTGAGAGGGTTGGCATCTCAAACAAAAGGGTCTCCACCATTTTCTTCGTGAGTTTTATTAAAATTTTTGTTTTTTATTAAGAAAAACATTAAGAATTATCATTGTATATTTATATTATAATTTGTATGCATATATGCATAGTATACAAATTTATATGCATAGTATACAATTTTTTATTAAAAAAATTAAAGTATAAGTGAATTCAATTTAGCTAAAATTGTAAATATTGTTGGTACATTTTAGAAGGTACATAGACCAGGTATTGTTATTTTATATAATTTGAATATGATACCCCTTATATATATATATATAATTTTTATTTACACTACTTCCATTATTAAACTATATTACGAAATTTAATAAATTTTGGTTACATAGTAGTTTAACTTACATTTTAGTTACATGTGTTTAATGTAGCCTAAATTGTAAAGTATGTCTAATTCACAATATTACATTTAAATTATATATAAGCATTACTATATTTAGAATAATAATGAAACTTCAAGCTAAAGAATTATAACTCTTTGGCACTAAAATTACTATGGATGAAGTTCAACCATCTTCAGGTAAAACAATATTTTGTCAATGTATGCTCATCTAATTAGTCACATGTAGCTTACGTTTAGGGGAACTATTTTTTTGGAGGTTTGCAATATGCTAATTATATATATTTTTCATGAAATTCTCTCTCGTGATGTGACCTTCAAGTGGATACCGTCTCCGTATATATTTTTTCAAGATTAGTGTTAAGTCAAGGTTGAATTTCTTGAGGTCTCATAAGTAAAGATTAGTGTTAAGTCAAGGTTGAATTTCTTGAGGTCTCATAAATATTAAATAGGAGTGAATTTTGTTAGTTTAAATTAAAAATTATTAAATTTTAAATGTATGAAATTTGAAAAGTGTGAGACAACTCAAAGTGGATTAATTTTTAATATATTTTTCAACTACTAAAAAGTTTAAATAGACAAAATTTGAAATTTTGAATACCAAGGTGGGAGATAAATAAAACCACAGCCAAAAAAAAATCACATTTAGAAGTTTGATTTTTAAATAAACAAATAATATTATACTATACAATAAAAAAAAATAAAAAGAAAATAAAGTAAAGACATGTAAAATAAAATAATAAAAAACAAACAAAAAATTCACGATTCAAAGATAGTTGCATGTGATATTTAAAGTTTAATAATATAGAATGCGGAAGTAATAATAATGTTAAGTAAATAAAATTTTTATTAGGGTAATTTTAAATATTTAGTTTAATTAGTTATATATAGGGATTGTTAAGTTATATAATTTATTAAGTGTCTAAATTGTAGGAAGATTTATTAAATTTTTGAGTTAGTAGGTCACTGAGTGTAGATTAATTATGAATAAAGAATTCCAGGGAATAAAATTAAAGATATATATATTTTAATGTTTATGTTGTAGAGATTTTCGGTTTTATTAAATTGGGCAGAAATCTCATGTATGTGACAACAATAGGATTAGTTGCTATATTAGTTCCAGTATTTTTTGAGAAGGAGTTAATGCATCCTATATTTGTTGTGAGGGAATTTATGATTCAGTTTTATGCTCCAGCTATATAGAAATGTAATCCGTAAAGGATTGGATGTGTGTGTAAGAGTGTGTAGAGAAAGAAGAGGAAATAGGGGAGAGCTGAGCATGTGTGAATTATTAGATTTGTTGTAATCTCCTTTGAATAATAAGATTGCCAATGGCTCTGTTCTGGTGGACGTAGCCCAGATTGGGTGGGTGAACCACGTTAAATCTCTGTGTTATGTTTTTGTGAGGTTTTTTGTTTGTGATGTGTATGTTTATATTTAGTCCAGCTGCGCTTTGTTTAGTCTAACAAGTGGTATCAGAGCGACGCAGCGGAGCGTGGAGGGCCCATAATCTACAAGTCGCTGGTTGTGGAGCTGGTGCGCGTGAGAGATCGACTGAAGGTGGAGTTTCAGCGATTGGCGCGGTTTTAGCAGAGACAATCGTGCAAATTTTAGCAGTGAACGGGTTGGTGCGTTTTATTTTTAAACAAACATGCCAATTGGCATGGATCTGAATCTGA
Organism: Pinus tabuliformis; assembly: GCA_031772625.1. Lineage (NCBI taxonomy): Eukaryota > Viridiplantae > Streptophyta > Pinopsida > Pinales > Pinaceae > Pinus > Pinus tabuliformis. Next base: position 474,129,982 of record CM062816.1, read on the forward strand.
TACTCGCGCTAGAGATCCAACGTTCAGATTGGCGCGGAATCGACGGGATTAAGCGCGCCAAGCAGTGGATGTGTTTTAGGCGCGGTTTTTTCGCTGTCCAGGAGCACTCGGCAGATTTTCTCTCTGGTAAATTTGCAATTTTTGGTTTTTCTTTTAAAATTGTGATTACACAGTATGGAAGAGGAATTTTTTAATTCGGAATTGGAGATTGTTTGTTTAATACAACATGGAAAAAACTCAAAGTGCTCGTTTTGAGATCGAGAAGTTTAATGGAAAAAATAACTTCGAGATCTGGAAAGTGAAGATGCACGATCTGCTTGTGCAACAAGGCGTGGCGAAGGCACTGTTGGGAAGATCCAAACTGCCTTACCCCATGACAGATGATGAATGGAATGAATTGGATGGAAGAGCTCTGAGCCGTATTCGATTGTGTTTGGCGGATGATGTTTTGTTTAACATCGTGTCAGAGAAAACTGCTGCTGGTTTGTGGATGAAGTTGGAGAAGCTGTACGTGACAAAATCCTTTACCAATAGGATTCTTCTGAAGCGACAATTGTACAGTCTGTGCATGAAGGAAGGTACAACTATTGCTGATCATTTAAATGTCTTTAATACTATCCTGGTGCAATTATAAAGTATAGAAGTAACATTTGAATCAGAAGATAAAGCTATAACTTTATTGTGCTCGTTGCCCGAGTCATGGGATCATTTTGTTACTTCTATAAGTCTTAGTTCATCAGAAACCATTGAATTTGATGATGTTGTTGAAGCTTTGTTGTCCGAAGAGACAATGAAGAGGTCAAATGCCGACACCTCTACATCAGAGGCAATGATGGCTAGAGGTCGTTCTAGAGAAAGACGCTCAGGTAAGCACAACGACTCGCGATCAAAATTGAAGGGGAAGAAGAGTAAGGTAAAGTGCTGGTTTTGTGGAAAATCAGGACATTTGAAGAAGGACTGTTGGAAGAGACAACAAGCATCCAAAGAAGACTCTTCGACAGCGAAGCAAGAAGCAAACACGATAGATACAGGTTCGGCATCTGGTTCAGGTATGAGTGATGAAGTGTTATCAGTTAATTTGCCAAATCATGATCAACATTGGCTGTTAGATTCTGGTGCACCAAACCACATGTGTATTCATAAAGAATGGTTTAAGACGTATAGATCTATTAATGATGGAGTTGTGTACATGGGTAATGATGTCACATGTAATATTGTGGGAATAGGGAGTATACAGCTGCAAATGTTTGATGGGACAACAAAAATGCTAACTGATGTAAGACATGTACCAGATTTAAGGAAAAATCTAATTTCACTAGGAGCACTTGACACAAATGGATATAAAATTGTAATTCAAGGTGGAGTAATGAAAATTTACAAAGGTATTTTACTAGTAATGAAAGCTAAGAAGGTAGGAAATCTATTTCAGTTAGAAGGAAGAACAAGGTCAGATCATGTGTCTACGGTGTTTGAACATGACAGTAGTTCCATTTACGTATGGCATCAAAGGTTGGGCCATATGAGCGAAAGAGGGTTAAATATTTTGGCTGATCGCAAGTTACTTCCTAATCTAAAGTCTGGAAAGTTAGATTTCTGTAAACATTGTCTGTGTGGAAAACAAAGTAAGAAAAAGTTTAAAACAGGCAAACATACTAGTAAAGGAATACTTGATTATATCCATTCAGATGTTTGGGGTCCAGCCCCTACAACTTCATATGGTGGCTCGTCATATTTTGTATCGTTAATTGATGATTTCTCTAGGAAAGTGTGGGTCTACATGTTGAAAAGGAAGCCTGATGTTTTTACAGTTTTCAAACAGTTTAGAGCATTGGTAGAAAACATCACTGGTAGAACTATAAAATGTTTAAGAACTGACAATGGTGGTGAGTTTACTTCCAAGGAGTTTGAAAACTATTGCAAGGATGCAGGGATCGAGAGACATAAGACCACTGTTTATACTCCTCAACAAAATGGAGTTGCTGAACGCATGAATAGGACTCTTTTAGAGAGAGCAAGGAGCATGCTGAGTAACGCGAGTTTGTAGAAGGAATTGTGGACAGAAGCGGTGGCTACAGCTTGTTATGTGATAAATCGATCACCATCCACGGCGATAGGTTGCAAGATTCCTCAAGAGGTATGGAAAGGTCACCCTTGTGATTATTCTAAACTCAGAGTGTTTGGTTGTGATGCATATGCTCTAGTGCCTAAACATCAGCGAACTAAATTAGATCCAAAGTCAAAAAGGTATATCTTTGTTGGATATGGTGATGGAACAAAGGGATATAGATTGTGGGATCCTACTACCCACAAGATCATCATCAACAGAGATGTAAAGTTTAATGAATCCTCTCTTGTACAGTTAGATGTAGATAATAGATTGAAACAGGATGATGTATCTGATTTTCAGCACATTCAGTTTGAAAGCACTTCTAATGATAGTCATGATGACCATAGTTCAGATACTAGTCATGAACAGGTTTCAGAATCAGATCATGAATAGGGTTCAGATGTAGATCATGAATAGGTCTCAGATGCTGATCATGAAGAAGTTCCTACAGATGGTAGTTAGCCAATTGTGGAAGCACCAGAAACATCTTTAAGGAGGTCCACGAGAATTAAATGTCCTCCTAGAAGGTATGATGATTATGTTAATTCAGTTTCTTTAACCGCTAACGATGATGAACCTTTGTGCTATCAGGAAGCTGTAGAAGGTTCGGAAAGTGACAAGTGGAAAGAAGCTATGAAGGATGAAATGATGGCATTACACAAGAATGGCACATGGGATCTAGTTGAACTTCCGAAAGACAGGAAAACTATGGGATGTAAATGGGTTTTCAAGTTGAAACGGGGTGTGAATGATACTGAGGACAGGTACAAAGCGAGGCTGGTCGCAAAAGGTTTTTCTCAAAAAGCAGGCATTAACTTTCATGAGATTTTTTCACCATTTTTTAAAATAGTTTCAATTAGAATTGTGTTAGCATTAGTCGCTTTGCTTGATTTAGAATTGCAGCAACTAGATGTTAAGACTGCATTTTTACATGGAGACCTAGATGAAGAAATTTATATGGAACAACCGGAAGGGTTTGTTCAGCATCGCAATAAGAAATTTGTCTACAGGCTCAAGAAATCATTGTATGGCCTCAAGCAGTCGCCTCAGCAATGGTACAAGAAGTTTGATTCTTTCATGTTGAGTCAGAAATATATAAGAAGTGAATATGATCATTGTGTTTATTTTAAGCAATTAAATGATGGTATGTTCATTATCTTAGTGTTATATGTTGACGATATGCTTTTAGCAAGCAAAAGCATAGTGGAGATCAACAGGTTAAAGGCTGAGATGGCAAGGACGTTTGATATGAAAGATCTGGGAGCAGCAAGATAGACTTTGGGCATGGAGATTTTCAGAGACAGGAGCAATGGTAAGCTATGGCTATTATAACAGAAGTATATTGAGAAAATGCTCGTGAGGTTTGGTATGAACAATGTGAAGCCTGTGTCAGTCCCTTTAGCTTCCAATTTTAAGCTTTCTTCCAGTTTATGTCCTAATACAGATGAAGAAAAGGAATATATGTCTCGAATTCCATATGCCAATGTAGTAGGATGTTTGATGTATGCGATGGTTTGTAGTCGACCAGATATTTCACATGCAGTTGGAGTTGTCAGCAGGTATATGGCAAATCCAGGTAAAGAACACTGGTCAGTAGTGAAATGGGTGCTTCGGTATTTGAGAGACACAAGTGATTATTGTATCACTTATAATAAAAGCAGTGAATTTGTTTGTGGATATGTTGATTCCGATTTTGCAGGTGATTTGGATAAGAGAAGGTCAACATCAGGGTATGTCTTTACTCTTGCAGGTGGAGCTATTAGCTGGATGTCAAAGCTACAAAATATTGTTGCTTTATCCACTACTGAAGCAAAATACATAGCTGCTTCGCATGCTTGCAAAGAAGCGGTTTGGTTGAAAGGTTTGATTGGTGAGTTTGGGAGGTTACAGGACAACATCAAGTTATTTTGTGATAGTCAAAGTGCAATTCACTTGGCTAAGAACCCAACCTATCATAGTAAATCAAAGCATATACCAATCAAGTACCATTTTGTAAGACAAGTTATCACTGAAAGGGGTGTTTCTCTTGAAAAGGTGCATAAGAAGGAAAACTCTGTAGACATGTTCACAAAACCAGTTTTGTTAGAGAAGCTGTGTTGGTGTTTGGCTTCTCTTGGCTTGCAGAAAAGATAAAAATAATAAATGAACAAGGCATCAGGCTAATTGTTGTCAAGGTGGAGATTGTTGAGATTTTCGGTTTTATTAAATTGGGCAGAAATCTCATGTATGTGACAATAATAGGATTAGTTGCTATATTAGCTCCAATATTTTTTGAGGAGTTGTTAATGCATCCTATATTTTTTGTGAGGGAATTTATGATTCAGTTTTATGCTCCAGCTATATAGAAATGTAATCCGTAAGGGATTGGATGTGTGTGTAAGAGTGTGTAGAGAAAGAAGAGGAAATAGGGGAGAGCTGAGAGCATGTGTGAATTATTAGATTTGTTGTAATCTCCTTTGAATAATAAGATTGCCGATGCCTTTGTTCTGGTGGACATAGCCCAGATTGGTTGGGTGAACCACGTTAAATCTCTGTGTTATGTTTTTGTGAGGTTTTTTATTTGTGTTGTGTATGTTTATATTTATTCCAGCTGCGCTTTGTTTAGTCTAACATATGTAATATTATATGTGAAGGTTAAATTTTAATGAAACATTTATGATGCATATAAATACTTACTAAAAATTAGAAAAGTTAATATAATTGCTTATCAAAAATGATATTGTTTTATGATGATTTGAAAAAAAGAAAAATTATAGGAGCTCTTTCATGTGTATAAATTTCTAAGTGTGGATTAGGAACTTTGTCTCATCAATTGATATATCTATTATCAAGCATAACTAACTTTTCTCTTTTATAATTCTTAGCCAATAGAAATAAGAAATTCTTATAATTCTTAAAGGTTATATGAAATGCTGAGATCATATTTGATTATTTTCACAACTTTTGGAAGACGAATTTAATGGAACAAAAAAAAGGATCATGTTGTAATAGTGTAGAGATAAGTGAATGGATAGGAACAAATAGGTTGGATTTAGAGGATTGTTGAGCTATAAGTGGTCGAATTCATCATTAATCTCTATTATGTTGTCTTGCTTCGAGGACGTTGCTTCTCAAGAGGGGAGGATAATAAAAGAACTATGTTAACCAACACTTACAAAAAAGATGGTAAGGGAAACCTTGACACACTACTTATGGTATGATGGCGCAAGACCAAATTGACACCTATAGGATGGAAAAAGAGAAGTTAAAATGGGGAGAATGTGAAACACCTTAGCATAAAGGAAATAACCTCCTACCTAGTCAAGTATTATTGATAAGTAATGTTCCCCATTGAACAACAACAATAAGGAAATTCTTAGATAATGGAAGTTGATTAAAGCTCAAAAAACTTCATTGGGGTGTATACCTAGTGAATAAAATAGAAGTGATAGGTTGAAAAATGAAAATATAATAAAGCCTATGACCAACTTATGTGATGATAGTGAGGGAGTGCCTTCATCGTAATGGAAAAGTCTATTAAGGATATGAACTAAGCGGATTCAACAACATGAATGATGATTAGGAATGTATTTGAGGGTCACACTAATGACTGATATAATTTAAAAAGTGTCAAGATAGGAAATTGTGAACACTCATAAGTAAGGAATGATAAACTAGGAAAATGTTTTAAGATTTAGATGGTCAAGTTAAAAATTAATCTACCTTTGGAAAAATAAATCGACTATGAAAATTAACGAGAAAAATCCTAGCATGAAGTGTAAGAAGGAAGGTTGATGGAAATTCTATAACAAGGTCATGAGAAGAATTATGCAGAAATTAACATATCAACTAATAAATGGTGAATTTGACTAATCTATACTCATTATTTCACATGTGGATTGATGACCTATTAATACTTCACATAAAACAATGTACTGAGTTTGTGTCATTAAGAAGTTAATTTTCAAGCACACCAAGCATATAAAACCTTTTGGTGGATGATAATGGTAGTAGTAGTTTCATGCTTCAAATATAAGCTAAAGATAGTGTTTGACAAGCCAAAAGTGAAGGGAAATAATCCTTAGTCCAACTTGAGGAATGATGCACCTATAATAAAATAGAACAAGTGGTATTGAGAAATGAGATCAACCAATCTTTCTGAAGGTGAACAATGATGATTACTAGGTGATGGATAAACCACTGGAGATTAATTATCCCTTTGCACAAGTGGATTAATTATGACAAAAGACTTAAATAATGATGGCCTAATGTTTGTGTGTCATTGAGTAGAATGATACTAGAATGGATAAGCAAAATATGAATAGTGATCATGGAATTTTAATTTTGGTGTTAATGAGTTAAGAATAATTGTTAAACCATTAATATCTTAATGATGAATTTCACTAAATCTCACTGGGAAAGAAGAATACATGGCTAGAAGTTAAGGCTAAAGATGGTGAGGTTCATTTAAAATTTAACGATGTACATAAAATGAGTATACCTATGGTATAAATCATCAAATTCCTAGTGAAAGAAGTGGAAATGATTATCTAAAATTAATTGACATCTTGGTGAAAACATGACACTAACAATATTGGTGAGATAGCCTAAATCATAGAGGGATGTTGAATAATCTTATTTCATAGTTGGTATTCATTGTTTATACAAACAAATGAAATGTATTTTTCTAATGAACCATGATAAGAATGTTTATAGTGTTGTTTTGGGAAGTTTTAGCGTTCTTGGATAAATGCCTAACCCTCTAGACTAGTAGCTTAGTCTAGAAACAACAGTATAAAGCATTCTCTACCTTTTCTATAAACAATAGATAAAATAAGAGAACAAAACCTACTTGTAGCTTCCGCTTGTTCCTTATCTCCCTTGACCAATTCTGTTGCTCCCTCTACTTAAGCCGCTTGAGAAGTACCTGCACACAGACAGAAACAAGAACCCATCAAAGCATATGATAATGATCTATTAACTAAACATAGCATGGAATCAAGCACATGATAAGCATATGAAAGCATCAAAAGACAATACAAGCATATGGAAAAATCTTTGAAAACTTTATTAGTGAAAGGAAGAGTTACAACCCAATTTCCCTAATTCAGCATCACTCCTCCAGTTCAATCCCATCCTCTCCTCACAACAAGCAAGACACTTTGACATCATTACAACACTTGCAATCAACTCAAATCTCACACCAATAGCATCTCCCTATAATTCAATAATTTCCAGCCCCTGATCACTTAGATGAGTAGTCTTTTTATAGGTGAATGAAGGAATTTATGCCATGAATGGTGATAATGAATGCCCTCCCAAATTTAGAATTCAATTCCATGGAAGAAGGGATAAGGGAATTGATGTTCCTTAACTCAATTCCTCATTCAAATACGAACTCAATGGAGTGGATAGCCTTGAGAAACTTCTAAAGGCATCCAATGGATAAGAAATCTTTCAAACCCTCATGGAAATTCGCTCAAATTCGCCCAGCACAGGCCAAAGAGGGACCAAGTGTGCTACATAGCACCCTGACGGTGTACGGTTTGCATTGCAGCGCACCCTAATGAAGGCCTACCTGTGCTAATCTTCTTAGAGGCAGTTTCTGGATGTTTTCCATGATGGAACTTCTTGGCAAAAGAGGCATTCTGATGTTTAACTTCTTTAGGACATGTAACAACTACATTAGGGGTTGATGGGCCTTAATAGTATTAATCTATAAGTTGGGGTTGATGTTCCCAAATGGATCTGTAACAGTTTCCCCCTAAAGCATGAAGTCGTAAATATATATGTCGAGTGAAATGTTTTATCATGAGGAGAGAAGGTTTCGAAGTGGAAGGTGACCTGCATCAATTACAATACATATATCATGATAGTTTGATTTTCTCTCATGAAATTGTTGAGGGAAGGCATACCCATGCTCAGCTTATAAACTTTCATTACATGTACAAATATAGTCGTCTACAGATATAGACCCATGAATGGATGACCATGAATGTAAGGCCATTTGTACATTTTATTTTGTGCTCCTGAAAATATCGCAGCCTGGATGGATGAAACCAGATCCAGGGTCTTCAATCTCGTTCAATCTTTCGCTCAAGTACAAGTCTAACCATGTGAATAGATGATATGAAGTCGAACATGGGAAGACATCATTTGATTACCAGCCAATGATGTAAGCCGTTAACAGACGCGAGAGGAATCGCCGATAATGATAATGACCCTCAAGGTACTACAACACATTTCGCATGGTGTGAATAAATGATTTGATGTCAAACACCATATAAAGTCTTTCGGTCGAAGTTCAGTGATGTCAACCCATCGCCGGAAGCGAGAAACCTACCATTGATTAATGCAAGCCTTAAGGTACTCAAGGGGTGTTTCTAAGTCAACTTCTTGGATGATGTGCTGATGTCGACAAGAAGCGACTCGTCACAGGAGGGCCTTGATGTATCCCACATCAATGAAACTAAACGAGGTAAATGATTTTGGAGATGAAAAATCGACTTACAAAAAAAAGGTTCAGGAATGGCGGTCATGAAAATGAAGGTTTATGGTATTGCAAAGGATGAAGTTTGAATTGAATGACTTCTCTTGAACATGTCGGCGACACTAAGATGAATTGGTAGCACTGACCCAAAACAAAGTAATGGATGGTATGATAGACCAACAATGCGATAACCATCAAGTTGAATGACCCAACCCACATAGTCACGATGATGAGGTGAAAGTGTCATGTTCAAGAGCGACTTGTTATCATAAAGTGTTTTCCCCTTTTTCCAATTTTCCCTAGTCATTGCTGACCAGTACCTCTTTATTTTGATATCAAGCTTGAGGAGGATAACATATGATTGTTGTATAATTTCACCCTTCGGGTGGATCCATTGCTATTTGATGCTTTAATGAGTCTAGCGAAGGTGAAACTCGACCTTGTCTAGATGGACAAGTTTGTCGCTATTTGATATTTTTAACGAGTTTAACAACAAAGACAACTCGGTCCTTTTCATGTTTAGAGAGTTTGAAATGGGACGAAAAGGAAACTCCACAAGTTTTTTTTGTAAAATAATCTCTCAAGTTCGGAAAAAAGAGTAAAATAATACAAGAGAGATATTGTTTCCAATCCTTTAACGAGCTGGAATAAACAAGCAATCGACAATCTTTTCATATTTAGAGAGTCTGAAAAGAGTTTAAAGAGGACTCCAAGGGGGTTCCTTTTTTCGTTTTAACAAAGCTCGAAAAAGAGACAAAAGTTTGCTTTGTGGTCAAAGATGTTCAATTTACACCTAAGCATGTCAAATTCTACTTTTCAACTGTTAAACCTGCTCAAAACTCCATCAAAGTGGATTAAAAGTACCTCCTCATGGATAAAATGAATAAGAACTAATGTTACTCGATTAACGTGCAAGAAATAAACATAAAACAAGTTTTATCATTCATTTTTACCATTTCACTTTTACCCTTTGACTTTGGAGCTCTGGAGCAGTTTTCTACCTCGAAGTTCAGTAGCTAATTGCAGAGGATTTTGTGGACCGTTTCTCATGCCGTTCGGACCAGGTAGGAGCTATCTCTGTTCTCTTTCATTTTATTCCATTTATTTTCAGTTTTAAGCAAAAATTTTGGGTTTTTTAAGCCCCTAGGATTTCATTTTTCAAACACTAGATCAGTGCACCCTTTCAATATCGAAAGGTGCGCTGCATTGCACACACCTAGAAGGTTGTATGCATTGCAGTGCACTATCTCTAAGGAAGGGGTGCGATGGGTGCAAAAACAAAATTTTGACAGCTGTTTTCTTCCAAATTTTCCACTGTTTTTTGCAAAAAATGGATCCTAATTTGTCTAATGGTTGCATTGCAGAAATTCATCGGATCAAAATGGTGATTATATGGAGAGAGCGAGGTCATGAAGAACAAGATATGATTGCCCTAAATAATTAGGGAAAAGTTGACGCCTTAAGGAATTGTGGGTTACTCAAGTATTTTCGATTATCTAGCATGCGAAAACAGATTAAGCTTTTATAGTTCCTTGTTCGTTCTTGGGATCCTACCGATTAGGTCTTTCACATTAGGGGCAAAGTGATCCCTTTTACCATCAATGACATCTACTTTCTGACTAGAATGTCGAGGCGGGGTGCCCCCATCTCACTATCAGGATTTACCAGAGGTGGTGAATCAGTGAGAGATTATATACGACAATTCTGCTGGGAAGGAGCTCAACCTAGCAGAGATGGAAAGATTAACATCAGGGATGTTAGTGATTTACAGTTGATAACGATCCTTTTTACCCTTGCCAAACTGGATGATAGCGTGACATTACACTTGGAAAACAAGTCATATATGCAGTATGCTTTAGAGTGTTTGGAGCCAAAAGTGTTCAAATGGTGCGAGGCAGTTCTTTCATCCATGAAAGAACAATTGACCACGGTAAAGAATGGAAAGACAAAAAAATTTGGCTATGGGTCGATCTTTATTTCTTTTTCCTTGGAGAGAATTCCACTCATGCATCCACAACTCATCTCACTGGGAGTACCTGGACCTAGAGACCCACGGATGCATAGGTGGGTAGATCTTATGGCTAGGCATGCTGGCTAGTCATTGATCTCGTTTACCCTTACTTTCTTTGAGTGGTTTGATTGACAAGACATGGCCTTCACATAATATCCATATTCAGGAATGGATATCCATGGCGATCTAGATCTAATGTTACCGGTTGGAGCGCAGTGAAGTGCTATTAGTAAATTGTTTGACCAAAGTGTTTTTTGTCTTTAAAGTTTCTACTTTTTTTGTGTTTTTTTATTATTTCCAAGACTAAACAAACATTTTTTATATGTATGCAGATGTTGGACCTATTCAACCTGTGGGACACCAACAAGAGGCAGGTGGGCCAGTACAGAGAGCTGTTGGGAGAGCAGTTCTTGGAGACTTGGATTTAGCAGAGACATTGGCTGAGCTACAAGATCACATAGAGGGTTTGACCCTAGGTATTCTGGATGCCTAGATCGAGGAGTTACCTATACGATTACAACACCACACCATTGGTGTGCTGAGTCATTGGATGAGACTCCTACGCATGATAGCACAGGCTATGACCCGTGATCATGAGCAGCACTAGTCTACTTGGATATTTTCTACATACATTTTTGAGTTTTTAGGGTCAGATGACCATTTTTTGTCTTGGAAACAAACTATTTGTAAAACCTTTTATAGAACTATCTATTTTACTTTCAGAGTTTTATTATGGTTAAGTGATGCAATCCTATTCAACTGATGATGTGAATTGAAAATATTTACTTTACATATGTCGCAAATGTCTATTTAAAACATAATTCGCTAAAGAATCAGTTAATGTGTTTAGATTTATGAAAATACGTTGATGTTGAATAAACTAAAAATACCTTTCCAAAATACAAACTCTAAGGAACATGCGATGAATTGCTGGGTTTCGGACAGTATAGATGTCAGTAAGTTGTAGTACAACAAGTTGTGAGTCTAAACTAATGATGATTCAGCGTATTGCAAGTGAAATGGCATCAGAGAGGAGTTCAATCAACGCACTATACTCAACAATATTGTTTTTCGATTGTCCAATACATATCTCTCTAAAACTCATTAACTTGTTTCTTGGAGCGAAAATGGCCCACGCTGCAGAAGATAAATTATGTGTGCTATGACTAGCTCCATCGGCATAACCAACAAATGGTTCCGAAAAGTTCGACATCTGCAACAAATGCGAAGTGGATTACTTAACCAAATAAGAACTCTAAAAGAAACACACACACACACACATGCAATCAAAGCATATATACAGTGAGTTTTATTACACTTAACTAAGCATAGTAACGTTTAAGGTACAATCCGTTTCGAGGCTGCGACAATGGAATCCCATCATAGTCAACTAACTCATAGGCACCTTTCGTCAACACATCCTTAACAATATAAGGGCCCATCCATTGCAGTTCAAATTTTTCCGCTCCAAGTTTATCAGACTCCTGATTGTAAAGCAAGACCAGGTCACCTTCTGAGAAGACATGAGGCTTGAAATTTTTATCATATTGCACCTTGATGCATTTCTTATGCACCTCGTTAGCCACTGCGGCATCATGACGGGTTTCATCCAAATGGATTAATTTTAAGAAACGTGCTTCTTCTTCAGAAGTGTTAGGTAGCAGGTCAATTGCGAGTTTGAGAGACGAGATTTCACATTGGATTGGCAAGACTGCTTCCAAACCATACACCAACTGGAAGGGTGTAAATCCGGTCGCATTTCTCACCGAGGTTCGATCTGCCCACAATACCGAGTACAGGATTAAATTCCAATTCCTTTTATGAAATCCAATCATTCTTTGCAACATGTGCTTAAGGACTTTGTTGATAGCCTCAACTTGTCCATTAGCTTGCGAGTAGTATGGAGTAGAACTATCATGTGACAGTCTTAATTTGGCAGCTAATTCAACCATCATGTGATTGTGAAAATGTGACCCATGATCTGTAACTATGGCTTGTGGTACACCAAACCTGGCAATCACATGGTTGAAGAAAAACAAAGCAGTCGTTTCGCCACTGTTGTTCCATGTTAGCATCGCCTCGGCCCATTTGGTAAAATAGTCAACGACAACTATAATATACCCATGCCCCCCGGCCGAGGTGGGGTTACATGTCATAAAGTCAATGCCCCATTTTGCGAATGGACCAACAACAATGACTGGATGCAGTGGTGCAGGTGGTAAGCTGGTTTTACGGTCTAATATCTAGCAAGCATGGCAACTTCTGAAAGTAAGAATGCAATCTTTGAATATGGTTGGCCATAAGTAACCAACATGTAAAATGTTCTGTGCAGTTGCGTAACCAGATAAATTCCCCCCACAAGAACCTAAATGACACTCATTCAAAGCTTTTTTGGCCTCCTCATGAGTAAGGAACCTACGTAAAATCGTATCGACACCACGACGATAAAGTGTATCACCAATGATTAGATAATATTTGGCTTGGTTACGAGTACATCATTATTCAGAGCGAGAGGTATTAGGCCCAAAAACTTGGGTCTGGAGATAGATCAATATATCTCCATACCATGGATCACTTGACGAGATAAGAAACAAAGAATCATCCAAGATTGATGCTTCTGATGTTAAATCATTGGAGGAAGAGGGAAGATCACAAAGTAACTCGGCAAGACAAGAGATTTATTTGATTTAGATTTGATGAATTCCAAATCAAACTCTTGTAAGATAACTATCCATTTAGAATACTTGCCCTCCAGCAATTGACGTGACAAAATGTATGTCATAGGGTTGCAATCCGATATAATGGTAGTTTTGCAGAGGAGGATGTAATGACGAAATCTCTGCACAGCTTGAACGGCTGCCAAGGCTAACTTTTCGACATGTGAATACTTACTTTCTGTATCGTTGAGATTACGACTCAAATAATAAATAGGATGTTCAATTCCACTTTCTTCTTGAACTAAAACCATACCAATGGTTGTATTTGTAGCGGCGAGATACAGGTAAAAGTATTTTTGATAGTTTGGGGCATACATTAATGATGCTCTAATTAGGGAATCTTTGAGAGCATCAAAAGAAGCTTGCGCAACTTGGTCCCAATGGAAGGGTACCCCTTTCTTCAATAGACGCGTAAAACCTTTAGCTAATTTAGCATAGTTTGGAATGAATCTCCTCAGAAAGTTTGCCTTCCCTTGAAGTCTCTGTATCTGTAACAAGTTTGAAGGTGGAGGCAAGTCAAGGATTGCCTGAACCTTAATGGGATCAAGTCGAATTCCATCTTTTGAAACTACGAATCCAAGCAATCGACCAGAGCCAACACAAAACACACATTTATGTGGATTGAGTCTTATCTTGTAGTGTCGACATCGTAAGAATATTGCTCTCAAATGTTGCGGGTGATCAGTCCGTTTTCGTGAATGAGCAGGCAAATCATCAAGATAAGGTTGAACAATGTGCTTGATGTCATGGAAGGCATAATTCATCGCCCTCTGAAATGTAGCCCCTACATTCTTCAAACCAAAAGGTAACTTTCGATAAGAGAATGTGCCCCACAGACAAATAAAAGCGGTTTTTGATTGGTCCTATGGGCGGATATTGATTTGATTGTAGCCAGAAAATCCATCCATGAATGAAAAGATTTCACATCCGGCACATTCGTCAATAATCTGGTCGATAAAAGGTGTAGGATAATTGTCTTTTGGACATGCTTGGTTTACATCCCTATAATCGACGCACACTCGAATTGTCCCTTGTTTTTTCATCACTGGAACAATATTAGATACCCAATCAGTAAGAGGTACAGGGAAAATGAAGCTAGCACGCAAAAGTTTTTCAACCTCTGCTTTAATGGCAGCGACTTTCTTAGGATGAACAGGTCGAAGCCGTTGTCGTACTGGTTTGACACCAGGGTACATTTTAATCTCATGTTCAACAATACTTGAGTCAATGCCCGGCATCTCCTCGTAAGACCATGCAAAAATATCTCTAAATTCACGAAACTGAGCACGGTAATTATCAAGTTCCAATGGGGAACATGATTTACCGACATGAATGTTTTCTACAATGTCAGGCTTGGTCGAAATGTTTATAAAAATTATTTCTTCTATGTTTGACAGATTACGCTCAGAATCTACAGTATTTACAGAATTTGACAAAAAATCAACGATCGTTGGGTGATTTAGTTCATTTGAATAATCTTCAATGTCATTTGGAAGGTGGGAACGATGATGATAATCCTCCCACGGTGCCTCTCCTATCATCATTGATTTGACGATTCCTTCATCCGTAGAATGTATACGTGAAAAAGGATCCGAAGAGGTACCATATTCTAACGATCTATCTACCCATAAAATTGTTGAGTGCGGATTAGGGTTTTTCGCACCAGCCCGAAAGATTGATTGCTATGATGATTCAATGAGGCTTAACGACAACACTTCACTATGACCATCAATTGCAAAGTAGTTGGAAATACTCATAAAATCAGATGATGTAGAAGAAATCATATTGCAAGTTTCTACTCTTGCCACTTCCGCCAATTCAGATGGTGACAGGAGGGTAAAAGTGCCCATTAGGGAAGGATCTTTAAGGAGACCTACTCCAACACTTTGAAGTGACAATGGGGGTCCGTGTATCAACAGGATGCTTCCCATAGCCTGTGAACTATTGGCAAAGAAGGCTAGCTGATCAATGACTGTGATTCCACTCTTGAAAGGGAATGCAATTGTACGAAAGTATGTGGAAACGACAGCAGCCATAGGATATACCCAAGGCCTTCCTAGTAAAATGTTGTAATTGAGGGGTTCATCAACTACCTCAACATCAACAATAACTATTTTTCCCCCTAGTTCGATTTACAGGTTACTCAAAATCCCACATAGAGTATATGTTCTTCCATCAAAGGCTTTTAACATAGTTGGTGATCGTGAAAATGGCAGTGAACCAAGTGTTTTCTAGCAGCTCATGGACATAATGCAAGTAGATGCCCCCTCATCAATAATAGTTCGGTGAACATTGTTATTGAAAACTTTTACTTGGATTAGGAAAGCTAATTGCGCCGGTAACTGTGGTGAATATCCCACATGGTTAAAAACCACAAGATTTGAATCCGTAGGATCTATTCCACCTATTGCTGACAATAAAGCTTGTTTCTGGGAGGGATAGTTTTGTAACACCTTGAGTGTCAACATAGCGGAAGGTGATTGAGTCAAATCTTCCACTATATTATATGTTGAGCTTCTCGAGCATGAGGGTTGAATGTTGACTTGTGCACAACTCCCTTTGGTGGTTTTATTGTCATTGAATATTACATCTCTGCTCCTAATGATTTTGTGATTTTCATAATCATATAAGCGATAACCAAAATCGTTAACACCATATTCAATAAAGGTACATTTCTTTGATTTTGCCTCAATCTTTGTTCTATTTTCTTTGTTAATGTGGACAAAGGCTTCATAACCAAAAGTATTTAAAAAAGAGTAGTTTACCTTTTTACTTGTCCATGCCTCCTCTGGAATACCACCATCCAAGGAACTTGAAGGCCCTCCGTTTATTAGATAAACAAGAGTGTCTACAGCATTTGCCCAAAATTGTAAAGGCAATCCTGCATGCAATCTCATGCACCTTGCACGCTCAATATTGTCCTGTTCATCCTTTCTGACACACCATTTTCTTGTGGTGTTCCTGGAACTGTCTTCTCTCTATGAATTCCATTCTCTGAACATTGCCTATCAAACTCTTTACTGCTTGATATTCATCTCCATTATTTGATCTGAGACACTTCAACCTTTTCCGTGCCTCATTTTCAACCAAAGCTTTCCATTTATTGAACGTATCAAATACATCAGATTTATTTAAAATACAATAAATCGAGGTTTTTTTGGTTGCATCCTTAATAAAAGTAACATAATAACGAGAGCCACCAAGAGATGATACCTGAGCAAATCCCCATACATCTGTATGCACAAGCTCTAATTTTTCGCTCTTATTTTCTTTCCCAACCCTAAGGAATCTGTCTCTCTTCTGTTTTCCATAAACACAATTTTCACGGAATTTTAAATCAACATACTTCAAACCTGACAACAAATTTCTTGAGTGAAGAATCTGCATCCTCTTCTCACTCATGTGCCTGAGCCTATGATGCCACAATGTCGTATCTTCCCCTGTAGAGGTTAAAGCATTAACAGAATTAGAAATACCATTGCATAAGTATAATGTACCAACCTTTTCACCTTTTGCTATTACTAGGGATCCTTTAGTGACCTTCCAGGTTTTATCTGTGAAAGTAGTTACGCAACCTTCACCTCCCAACTGCCCTGTTGAAATCAGATTTTTCTTCAAATCCGGAACATGCCTTACCTCTTTCAATAGCCATTGATTTTCATTCTGTTGTTTTATGAAAACTGTACCCATTCCAATGATTTTAAAGGGTTTATCATCACCCAATCGAACCTGTCCAAAATCTCCTTGAACATAATCATGAAAATGTTTCTTATCAAGTGTGGCATGGAATGAGGCCCCTAAATCTACCACCCAGGCATCAATAATATTTTCTAATGAAAGAATCCAAGCATCTTGCAACACATCACCTATTACATTCGCTTCATTATTAGTTTCTTGTTGCGTGTCTCCTTTTTTTCCCTTCCGAGACTTGTAATCTTTCTTCAGGTGTCCTTTCTTCCCACATTTCCAGCACACTATCCCCGATCTAGACTTGGATCTACCTTTTCTTGACTTACTGCGATATCCTGGTCTCTTTCCTCTTTCCATTTTTATTCCCTTAGTCTCTGCAGTCAAAGCATTGCCTGATGTCTCACTAGAGCTTTTCCGTTGCATTTCCTCGCTAAGGATTGCACCGACAACATCATCAAACTTTAAAGTACTAGATTCGGAGACAGAGTTACTAATGGTCATAATTAAACCATTCCAACTTTCTGGAAATGAGCACAGAAATAACAGAGCCCTAACTTCATCATCAAAATTTACCTTACAGAACTTAACTGACTTGTAACTGTTTTAAAATCATTTAAATGGTCTGCAACAGATCCACCTTCTGACATCTTCATATTAAACAAACGCTTCATAAGAAATACCTTATTTGAGGCCGAGGGTTTTTCATATATTTTGGCCAATGCCGACATTAAACCTTTTGTTGTCGTTTCCTTTGAAATATTAAATGCTACTGATGTCGCTAGGCACAACCGTATTGTTCTAAGTTCCTTTCTGTCGAGAATATCCCATTTTGTGTCTGTCATACTCATCGACTGCTTTGTCTTTCTGCTCAATGGTAAGTACATATCTCTCTGATACAGATAATCTTCCATTTGCATCTTCCACAGCTGGTAGTTTTGGCTGTTGAATTTTTCGACCCTAAACCTACCAACTTCCACCATTGCTCCCACTCGAACCAAGAACCCTTCTCTCTTGCGATTTTATCAGCCAAATAGACCTTCGACTCTGATACCAGTTGTAAGAAAATTATATATTACGGAGCAATGAAACACATAAAATATTGCATAAATATAAACACAGAAAACGCATAAAACAAGAGAGACACAAATATATGTGGTTAACCCAGTTTGGGCTACGTCTAGGAAGAAACAACCAGTCCTTTTATTATATTATCCAGCAAACTGAAGAGATACAACCTACAATAGATCTGCTGTAACACCCTCTTCGCTCTCAATCTCCTCTCTCTTCCTCACTTAGAATACAAATCTACATTGACGCAATACAATTCCCTCATATATAGTGAGGGGTTGCCTTCTAGGGCAAAAAAAACCTCTAAATTAAACATAACTTCTACCGTCAGATCATCCACCTAATGAACAGCCCAGATTGACTAGAAATTACTAGACTTTTACAAGGCAATTTTACATCTATTTTTAGCTTCCCCCGAACCCCCACCAGGGGACCGCTGGCCCCCGGACTCCCCCAACCCGGGGGGATTAGCCCCCCCCAAGACCCTCGCGGGGGGGACAAGTCCCCCTCGCACCCCCCCACGTGGAGGGGTGTACAGTCTTCCTAGGGTATACATCCGGTTGAAACCTTTGAATACAGAAGATAATCGGGCTCCACACCCAAGACTATCATTAAATATCATAATCAAACATTGTTATTTATGGCCATTCATGTCCAACCTTATCAAAACATAGTCAACTATGACCATCCCTGCTCAACTATAACTAAACATGGCTAAGCAATGCCAACCATCATCAACTATTCCTAATGAAGTAAAGAAATAGTTAACCAAACTCAGCTATAGTAAATCACTATGTACCATAATCAATCATAATAAATCATACCACTTGTTATCAAATAAGGTCAATGACGACCAACCAAATTTAAAGTACATTCAAATTTAGTTAATTAAAGTTAAGATTTATAAAAGTTCATTCACGTTAATTATGTCTTTCCATTATCCTTAACCACCATCCAATCATGTCAACAATAAAAACATACTCAACCATACTAAACTATGTCAACTATATTTCACTATATTCAAGCATGCTCAAGTAAATCCAACAATAATCAACTAAATTCAATTATTGTAAAACATGATCTAACAACAACCACACATCATTAACCATAATTAAATATGGTAAATTATTGTCAACCATGGTTAATTATAGTCCAACATGGTAAATCACGGTTAATTATGTCCATCCATAGTGAATTATCATGAAAAGATGTTCAAATATTGCCAATGATAGTGAAACGTGGTTAACTATGGCCAATTATATCCAACCACAGACAACCATCATTAAAAATATTCAACCATGTTCAAACATAGTCAATCATGGTTATCCACACAACTATAACCAAACATGGCTAAGCAAAGTAAAAAATCATCAACCATGGTTAACTAAGACCAAAAATGGTCAAGTAAAGTGAACATAATCAAGCAAAGCCAATTATTCTAAAAGATGTTTTCCCACTCATTTAGAAAATCCATAATGAAATATGGTCACCCATAATTAGTCATAATTACCCTTCTTGTACCATAGTGCACTATATTGAAATATAGTTTATTGGAGTTTGTATATGATATAAATATTGGGGAATGTAAAAATTCAACCATAGTCAACCATACTCAAACATAGTTAATATTAATAAACCTCAATCAATTATGATTAAACATAGTTAAACATATCCAATTAGAGATAAATGTTTCTAACCATAGTTAATAATGGTCAACCAATTTGAATCTTCATCAATAATTACTTTTCAAACACAATTCAAATAATTTTTTATGTATTGTTTTATTACTTCATAACTCTATTTAATATATATTTCTTTGTGATTCCAAAAATCATAGAATATATAATACTTCAAATGTAGAGTTACTATTTGCATTAAATATTTAATTGATAGAATATTTAATACTACAAATGTAGATTTACTATTTGCATTAAACATCTAATTGATAAGACACACTTTGAAAAAGCTAGGTGAAATCAATGTCCTCCACCCCACAATAGGAAATCTTTGAAAATTTGAACTCTTTAAAAAAATTAAACTAAATAGTAAAAAAATAACATGATTTTTATACATATGGGCCAAATTTTTCCAATCTTCACATATTATATAAAAAAATTAGAAAATAATTAAATGTGAACTAAAATCTAAGTTATTGAAAAACAATATTTTTTATAATGGCAATAAAAATATTTAATATAACAAAAAAAACCTTAAATGTAAACCTTTTATGGAATTATTCCGAAAGAAAAAAAATGATAACAAAAAACTTAAATGTAAAAAGAGCAGATCCTTCAAACGGCTAGGTTGACTAGGTTGACCAACAACGACTATAAAGAAAAATGTCTAGATAATATTATAATGTTAAAAAGTTAAAAGGTGAAAAAATAATATTATAAATATAGTAATTAAATTATAATATATCATATATCGAATGTAATACAATTTTATTTTAGTCAAAAGGTAATAAAAAATTAATATTATAATTATAGTGAATTTTTTTTAATATATTATATATGCTAAAGTGATTCCATTTTATTCTCATAATATTCTTTGGTCAATAATATATTTAATTCCGTAATGATTTATATACTAGGGATAAGTAAAGGTTTTTTTTGGTTATTAAATTAATTTATTTAATTCCAAGAATGTTATTCTATTTTATTTTTATTATATATTATTCTATGGTTGTTAAAATAACCTAATTAATCACTAGAGAAAAGTAAAAGGGTTTTTCAATAAGATAGATTTAGTGGAAATAATAAACTATTAATGAATATTGGTTAAATTTCTATTTATTTATTTACAAATATAAATATTTATTTAATTTATCTATTTATTTATTTTTCTATGGTTGTTAAATTAACTTATTTAAATAAGTATATATATTGCTAGGGATGAGTAAAAGAAGGGAGTTTTTTTAATAAAATTGATTTAATGGAAATAATAAACCATTAAAGAATATTAGTTAAGTTTTTATTTATTTATATCTTTGAGGAAAAATAAATAAATAGAATGAGCAACACATAAGCCAAAAGGAGAAACCCTAGGAGGAAGGAAAAGATAAGGCTCCAAGGGAAACATCGAAAGCTAGAAAAGGTTAAAAAAGGGGGGGAAGGAAAAGCAAGACTAGGAAGAAAGGGCAGGGATCCAACAGCTACTGATCTTCCAGTCGTCATCTGTATTAAGATTGTTAGGCCTTCTTTCAATTTCAATAGCTTCCCTGAATTTACAGTGATGGAACTGCACAACCTTGGCAATAACCTTGGCCTCCTCTATACAAACCTGATGCTTGGTCTTTTCCGCATGCTTTGCTAACTCTGAAGACTTGGTTCTCCCATGTCTTAGGTCAGCTGCATGTTCTCTGATCCTCTGATGGATGGAGCACATTGTTTCCATGATATAGGGGTCCCACAATAACAAGGGATCAAGTAGACACCCTTCATGTCTTTAGGGTCAATGGGATCTTTCACCGATCGGAGGGATTTACGAATGGTGTTGAGGGGCCTAAAGGTTGAGGGAATATCATACTTCTTAAGGATCCGAGCAATCTTGTATGTGGTTCCCTGGACATAGGGAAGATGGACACCTAGTCGGCGTTCTTTAGGTTCTTTTTTAATTAAGGAATTTTTAGAGGCTTTAAGGAAAGCCTTCTGACCTAGGCGCCTAGTATAGCCATTCTCCACAAAGACATTAAGGAGATGGGATCTCTCCTTATCGATGCTCTTATTATCAGAAATCCTAAGGGCACGAGTAGGGAGGGTGTTGAGGACACCCATATTTTGAGCAGGGAAATGATGGGAATCGACATGAAGATATTGCTCAGTATGCGTTTTCTTCTAAAACTCTGAGTGGGAGAGTGAACCGTCCTTATTCTTAGATATAAGAATATCTAGGAAAGGGAGGCAACCATTGACCTCTTTTTCCATGGTGAACTTAATGGCAGAGGACTGACAGTTGAGGTGATTGAAGAAGAGATCCAACTCCTCTTGGCCATGGGACCAGATGACATTAGTGTCATCTACATACCTTTTCCACAGCTTGGGAAGGAGATGAGCCGAGGCTAAAGCTTTGGCTTCGAAATCTTCCATAAAAAGATTCGCAACAATAGGGGATAGGGGTGAGCCCATGGCAACACCACAGGTCTGTTCAAAGAACTCACCATCGAAACAAAAGAAATTGGAAGTGAGACAGATCTCAACCAGATGTGCGGTATCCCGATCTGTTAGGTGATAGATCACTTCCAAGGCCTCCTTTATAGGGATACAAGTATAAAGGGAGACCACATCAAAGCTGACGAGAATGTCCTCAGGGTTAAGCTTTATGTCCTTAAGCTCTTTAATGAAGGAAGCAGAGTCTTTCATGAAGGACTCTGTACAGCCAACCAAGGGCTTAAGCTTAAGGGCAAGGAACTTAGCAAGAAAGTAGGTTGGACCACCAATGGTGTTGACGATAAGCCTCAGAGGGGCCCCTTCTTTGTGAATCTTAGGTACCCATAGATCCTAGGAGTAATGGGACTGCTCTCAATGAATTTATGGGATAGGGAACTCACTGAACTACTGGACTTAATGGCGAGAGCCACCGTCCTAGAAATTTTCTTTAGAGGGTTCTTGGGTAGTTTTTATAATTTCCACTATTGTAAAGATGATCTAACATCTTCTTGCGGTAATCATCCTTGTTAAGGATGACCGCAACCCCTCCTTTGTCAGCGTTTAGAACGACGACATCTTTGTTTTGGTTTAAGGATTTAAGGGCAATGATTTTCTCATTGCTGAAGTTCTTTTAAGGGGGCTTAGCCTTTCTAAGAACGATGACACAATCCTACCTAATAGTGTCCTTGATATTATTCGGAAGATCTCTAATCCCGTATTCCACGTCGCAAATAATGTCATCCACCAGGATTTTTCTAGGGGCAAGGGCAGAGTTTAAATCTTTGCCAAGTCTAAAAACAGAAGAAAAAAAAGAAAAACTAGATAAGTTAACAACTTTATTATTTCAGGAGGGAGGGGTAAGAATATTCTGGTCCAAATTCATAACCTCACTGCTATGGTTATAATTGTTATTGATATCAATATCATTGCTAATATTAATGTTATTGTCAATAGATTCTATAGATTCTATGTCCTTGTTTTGATTATTATTATTATAATAGATATAGATATATTCTCATAATTATTATTATTATGGTTAATATATACAATCATTATTATTATCATTGGACAACATATTATCAAGCTTAGGCAAACTACGAGAGGAAACCTGCAGAAAACTTCGACCACGCAAAGAAGAGACCGCACCGTCCCTCAGGTCAGCAACACCAACGCTGCGGGCAAAGGAAAGATACGAGCGACTGCTAACATGCTGAACAGGAGAAGCAGAGGGAGTCGATATCTCAGGAACGCAATCGTAGATTGGGTTTTTATGTTCTTGTATTTTTCATTTGTACTGTAATAAGAAACTAATATGAACGTTAGAGTTATGTAACATCATGGTTGTTGAAATTCTCGTTCCAACCATTTATAGTTGTTTGAGATCGTTATGTCCATAGTTGAGATCCTCGTTTAACCTATTTCTTATTTGATACATAAAACATATTTTATCTCTTAAGTTTATTAAAATAAACTTATTTTTAAAAACTATATAAATTACTTACTTATTAAATAAACAATAGTTAAAAATTAATATTTTCACAGTTCTTTTTATATATAAAACTTTGATTAAACAAATTTACCACGTCAATAATATTATAGCAATTCCCAGATTTAGGTTTTACTCTTTTCCATTCTTTATATTCTTTCTAATAGAAATTTAACAATTTAACGTGTTGAGAGTCATTTTTTTACATTCTAGTACTTATTGTACAGGTTAACGAGAGTAAATTTAACTACTATTAAAATATATTTTTATATCTAATATATTAAATTTTATCCTATATTCTTTATATACATATAACCTTTGCTGCAGCCATCAAAATTGCTGCCTTAGTTGACAAAATTGCATCCAATTACACTTAAATATCATTTAATTCATCCATTAGCGACCATACATATAACAACAATACAAGTGAAATTATTCAATGAATCGGAGGCCGTACAACATCTAATTCAACCAATTAACATTTCCTAACTTGCACATGTATAAGTTGAATTCCATTGGTTTTTTTAAGGCAAAATAAACAATGAATTGCAGGCAATGCCAAAAAAGAACCAATGGAAAAAAAAAAATGCGAAAAAGCAACCCGATAACTAAAGTTAAACATGATTGCCAAAAAAAACATAAAAAACCAATATATAAATACATCATCATATAATTATTTTATTGTCAATTTGAAACAAAAAAAATTAACACAAAACATCATAACAACTAAAGAGGGGGACACTAAAAAAAAAACATGTAAAACCGATTACATTTCTTTGGCAACCTTCAAATACTTACAAATTCATAATATTAAATATTAAATTATTTTATATATTAAAATATATAAAATATCATTTCATAAAAAAATTAAAATCACATAATATACAATATAATATATTTAAGTAATACTAATTTAATATACAATATAATATATTTAAGTAATACTAATTTAAAACTTGTATCTATTTATTAATCAAGGGATTTTATTTTTTTTATATATAAATTTTTTATTATTTAATTATATATAATATATTAAAGACTGAATTTTAAATCACTAAAAAAATTAATATTTTCGTTTTAAATGAATATATATATTATTTATTTAATTTTTTAATTATTTAAAATAAATATAAACTTATTTATAAAATATAAGATTTATTATCTTTTATATGTATTAAATATTATTAATTTTTTAATAACAAACATTAATTCGCTTAAAATTTTTATTTTAAAAAAATTAGGTAAAATTAAATATAAAAACACAAATTTATATAATTGCTGAATTCATTCTAAATCAAAACAGATCCATTATTTTGACATAATACTTCAACTGCACATACCAAAACCATATAACCTAGTATCTTATAAACCTTATAGCCTAATATCTTATAAACCTCTTGTTCACTGTAGTAAAGATGTTTGCCTGAGCCCAAAACTGCTTAATCAACACAATACCATTGATGGAGTTTGGTAAAACGAATTAACTAGAATATCATTTGCATGGATTCTAGATTCCTCCTTGATCACAATAAACCATACCACTACCCTACCAGAAAGAGCAGCGAAACCAACTGCTGTCCCACTGAAGGCTTGTTCACTGTAATAAAGATGTTTGCGTGAGCCCAAAACTGCTTCATCAGCGCAATACCATGGATGGCGTTTGGTAAAACGAATTTACTTGAATATCATTTCCATGGATTCTAGATTCCTCCTTGATCACAATAAACCATTACCCTACCACAAAATTTACATCTTTCTCCAGAAAGAGCAGCGAAACCAACTGCTGTCCCACTGAAGGCTCTAATTCCTGGCAATCTCGGCTAATCTGTACAGAGAAAACACGTTTAGTAAGTCATCCTTGAATACTACTAGAGTTGTCCAGTGAGATTGACAAATAATGAGAAGATATAAACACCTGTACAGGTAAGTTGCCATTGTAGGGATGGACCAAATGTCGGGTCTTTCGAAAGGGTAACTCACATTGCTGCACACAATTTAAGATAAGTTTGTATCAATAATAGAATTATCTAATTTTGAATTTATGTTGATTATGATTTTGGGAATATTTTCGAATATAATGAAAAAAATAAATTAATTATTTAAACTTTATTAACTATCTAGATTTTTAAATATGGCTGAATATAATCGACATAAAAATGCCATAAATAAAAACCTACCTAACATTCCACTGGCTAAAACTGGCTAACCAAATAAAATTAAAAAAATCTACAATAAAAAAAAAATGTCTTAAATAATGAATCCACCATTCCACTTGCTAAGCAGAAAGAAAGAAAATTTAAACTTCAATAAAAATCAATTCTTAAATTTGAAACTTCCCGTTGACCGTTGACCATATGTTTAGCAAAGTGCTCACCACAAAAACTATAATTTCTCTTTTTCTTTTTTAAAGCTATAAATTTACATTCTTCATGTCTTTATTAACCATCTTTACTGGGAAACAACTTTTCTATTCATTTGTTCCTGATTTAGTGAGATCTAACTAAAAACACAGATTCGAAAAAACAACAATTTTCCTGTAACATAGATTGGTCAACTTGGTCTCTCTGCGTCAGTGTTTTCGCCGGCATAAAAAGCAGCACAAGGAAAAAGATAGTTTCTGCCACACATTTACCATCCTCCGATATGGCATTACCTAAGAGTGGACAACAGGGATAGGTTTGGGGCTCAGAAGGAAGAAATGAGCAGGACCTTTAGCTTAGGGATGATAACATGCAAGTAATAGTTAACGTTCAGAAGGTGATGTCGATCATTCATTATATTTGGCACGATACGATTCAGGAATCATACATCAAAATGGAGTCCATCAGCATCGTGCAAGCTTTGTTGGAAAAAAGGACAAATTCTGATAGAATTTTTATCTAGTTAATAAAGATAATTTATAATAAGTTTTGAGGATGTGATTTAATAGTTAAGTGGGGAGGTTTGTGGTTCAATGGTTAAGTAGGGATGTTTTGTTTTTACATTTCAGTTATAAAAGTTGTAATATAAAAAATAAATACAATACAGTGTTTATAAGCGATTGGAGATTGGAGGCGATTGGAGATTGGAGGTTTTCGCAGTTGTTGACATTGTTAGAGATTTCCACACTCACAAAGTGAGTTTGATTATTGTATTAGCCATTGCTATTATTTATACGTCCACGAGCCAAAGAATCAATAGTAATCTCCATCGACTTTTATTGACTATTGATTACCCTGCTGACTAACATTGAGCTTGTTGTCATAAGAACAAGTTTTGTCAACGTCATGAACAAGCATCGGGATTAATACTCTAACATTTCCCCTTAATCATGATGACCTAAACTTTAAAGTCTCTGATGGTCTCAGTGTCAACTAAAGCTTACAACAATACATTAAAAAAAAACTTGATAAAAGGGCTTTCATTTTTTGTTGTTCGTTTCATACAGCACAACCCTCTTCAGTGGACACTCAGTTGCAGGCACTCCTATCTACCAACTGTTGAGAATGCAACAAGATGATGGAGCTTAGTGGAAAGAAGTTGCCTTCTCTAAGTGGGCCCACAGGCTATTTTTGGCGCAAAGTCTATTTTTAGACATATGGATCATGGTCTATGAGTTGCAGTATGTTATTTGTGGATGATTGGTCATGTTGGTAAAAATTGATGGACTTCTATTTTTAGACATATGGGCAGGTCTCTATTTTTAGACTGTCAGGATAAAAATAGAACAGTCGAATATTATTGTCTCATAATAATATTTGGACTACAAACATTATCTCATCCTCTTAGAGCACTTCAGTTTGAGCTACAGATGTGGCACATGCAGCGGTCAGAAGGAAATACGCTTTCTTTGTGGGTCAGTTGAGCTATTGCATGCAGAACTTCAGTTAGAACTCATGTGGTTGAGTTTGGTGGAGTTAATTGTCGAGTTGATGGAGTTGTGTTCAGTTTGACTTGGTTGAACTAGTTGTATTTTAGTCTAACTAAAGAATACACTAGTGATGAGTTTTGTGAATTAAATATTAATTAATTCACTAATTATTAACTCATAAAGCAACTGAAGAATACATAAATTAACTCAGTGCATGTACAGTTCAATGGAGACAGGTATTAGAGGTTGAGATTGCTATCACTTGTGACTATAGTTGTGCACAAGATCTTGCACAATCAATGGGATTGAGTTATGCCAATGAGGACTGCGCAGTGTGGGCCAATACCAAGTAAATTATAGCCTGTGCTCATGTGATTTTCACTTGGGATTGTGCAGTGGAGGCAGGCAAAGCAGCGGAGGAGATTTGAACTTGTGACTTGTTCGGATCTGAGCTAGTTTTGTGTGTAAAAAGTGGAGATAGTATTGAGTACTTGTGAGGAGTATTGTACTATGTATTGTTACATGTTCTCAATCATTATAATATATAGATAGTGTGGGGTTTTCAGCTGTATGCTTTCCCTGGGTTACATACTGTGTTAATGTGTGCATGCGATTGATGTTTCATTGTTTTTAATGCTGCTAAATTGATGATCAACGTAGAGGAGATTATGTATTGTGCATGTATTCCGCAATAGTGTATAATTGGGATAATCTCTGTGAATAAGTGTTTATTATTCAAAATTTCTACATGGTATCAGAGTTGTTGATCATCAGATCTATTATTCAGAAAGTGTTTACATTTTATTTCTTCAGGTAGAGTCTGTAATCGGGTCAGGTAACCTCTGGATTCATCCTTCCTTTGGAAGGTGAGATATCCAATAAAATCCCTTACAGTCAATCTCTGTACGAGAAATACTTTGTTCTCACGAATTCTAGATCAGAGGCGGTTGACTTTGGAACTGGTGGAATTCAAATTTGCAGTAGTGTTTTCTTCGTATCAACGTGGCAATGTCTTTCAACGGATTGTGATTGGAGTATGCTCTTGAGGGCAGCTCAAACTATATTGCATGGAAGGACATGATGGAGGCACTGTTAGATGATAATGGGCTGAAGGAGTTCATAGAGGCTGAGGTCCCAAAGCCTACTGATACTGCGTAGGTTGATGCTTGGCAAAAGAAGACAACAAAGTGTCGAAGGATTCTGTTGGAGGGCGTGAAGGATCACATTGTGTCCAGCCTGCATGGACAGTGGTGCGTCTTTTCACATGACAGGAGATCGAGATTTTTTTTCTGATCTGGAGGACAAAGATCTTAGAGTGCACATCGAGATGGGCGATGATGGTAGATACAGTGCGACCGGTATCGGTACCATTTCCTTTGAGAGGGAGTCTGGTAAACCCTTCGTATTGAAGGAAGTGATGCATGTTCCAGGATTGAAGAAGAATCTTATCTCTGTGGCGATGTTAGAAGATAAGGGATATGATTTTGTTTTCAGCGAGGGAAAGGCTTTCCTGCGCAGTAAGGCAACTGGAGAAACCCGGAAGATAGGGGTTCGAGTGAGGAACCTCTATCAGTTGCATGTAGATGGTTGTGCAGCAATGGCATGCAAGGCAGAAGGATTGGTGAGCCGGGATGATGGCGAGCTGTGGCACAGGAGATGGGTCACCTTCACCATGGAGCCTTGAAGATACTGCAGCAGATCACTACAGGGCTTCCTAAAGGCACTCTTGCGCAGTCAGATCAGTGCAAGGGGTGTACTTTGGGAAAGTTTGTGAAAGCCACCTTTCACGAGAAGGATAGTCGCTCCATGACGATCCTTGAGAGAATTCACACAGACGTGTGTGGACCTTTCTCAGTAACTTCGACAACAAAGCGCAGGTATTATGTGATTTTTGTTGATGATTTCTCTCGTAAGTGTTGGATCTTCTTCATGTAGAAGAAGAGCGATACGTACTCAAAGTTTTGTGAGTTCAAAGCACTGGTCGAGAAGGAGTCAGGGAAGAAGGTGAAGGCTCTTAGGAGCGACAATGGTGGTGAATACATCTATGGCAAGTTCAAGGATTTCTGCAGTGCAGAAGGGATTCGAAGAGAGATCATAGCTCCCCATAACCTATAGCAGAACGGGGTTGCTGAGCGGAAGAACAGAACGATCGTGGGTGCTGCATGGGCGATGTTGCATGATCAGGGCCTACCCCTTCACTTGTGGGCGGAAGCATGCAATACAGCAGTATATGTGTAGAACCGTTGTCCTCACAGGATACTTGGCATGAGTATACCCGAGGAGGGTTATTCTGGTAAGAAGCCTGATCTTTCTCATTTGAGGATTTTTGGTGCTAACGTTTACATGCATGTGACGAAGGATGCCAGGAAGAAGTTGGAGCCGACTGCAGAGGTTGGGATATTTGTGGGGTACACTGATACATCCCAAAACTATCGTGTGTATTTGCTAGACAGTGGTAAGACTGTTGTGCGACGGGATATAAAATTTCAGGAGGAGAAAGCCATGAAGTGTTCGCTTGAGAGGGAGCCACACTTGCATGCAGATGAGGAGCTATTAGTTCCTAAGGATGAGCTTCAGGACGTGGATCAGCCACAAGATGAAGTTCATGGAGTGGAAGAGACCACTCATGCAGCACCAACCATCAGAGGGCGAAAGCGCTTGACAGAAGCTGAACGACTGGCTCAAGATGCAGAGAAAGTTATAGGACCACCTACAACCCAACGCAGGTAGAGAAAGTCACCCTAGCGGTACAATGGATACATGGCTCTTGTGAGCAAATGTGTTGTGACTGAGCCATCCTCTTTCGAGGAAGCTGTGGAGGATCCCACATGGGTAGACGCCATGGTGGAAGAGTATGATTCGATTGTCAGAAACAGTGCATGGGAGATTGTTCCTAGACTGGAAGGGAAATGAGTGGTGGGTTCAAGATGGATCTACAAAGTTAAGCAGGCAGTTGATGGGAGTGTGGAGAAGTACAAAGCAAGATTTGTTGCCCGAGGCTTTTCACAGATAGAGGAGATCGATTATGAGGAGACCTTTGCACCTGTCGCAAGGTATTCTTCCATACGAATGATTCTTACTCTCTCAGCACGGATGGGATGGCACATTCATCAGATGGATGTGAAGACTACATTCCTCAATGGAGTCACTGAGGAGGAGGTGTACATAGAGCAGGCCGAAGGTTTTTAGATCTTCAGTAGCGAGTCGCATGTGTGCAGGCTCAAGAGAGCGTTGTATGGGTTGGAAAAAGCACCACGTGCTTGGTACACACGGATATACAGTTATTTCACCGGACTTGGATTCTCCAAGAGTGAAGCGGATCCTAACCTATACTAGATTGTGGTGGACGGTAAGTTGCTTATCATTGTACTTTATGTAGATGATTTTATTCTAACAGGTGATGAGTTGTTGATACTTTCATGCAAGGATGATCTTGCTAAGGAGTTTGAAATGAAGGACTTGGGCCTCCTTCATTATTTCCTGGGATTGGAAATCTGGCAGCGCAATGATGAACTATTTGTTTCTCAGGGTAAGTATGCTGGGGAGATACTAGAGAAGTTGAACATGCATGGATGCAAGCCTGTTGATACTCCTCTTCCTGGAGGTTGGAGGAAGGAGGATGCCACTTCAGTAGAAGAAGTGGATGCCACTGTTTATCAACAGTTGGTGGGGTCGCTTATGTATCTAGTCAATACACGACCCGATATATGCTATGCTGTTAACCAGCTTTCACAAGCTATGGTTAAGCCAACCAAGCTCTTTTGGAAGGCAGGCAAGCATGTATTGCGTTATTTGAGAGGCACATCGGGATATGGATTGTGGTATAGACAGGAGGATGAGGTGAAGCTATGTGGCTTCACAGATGCAGATTGGGCAGCGAGCCCAACGGACAGAAAGAGCACATCAGGAGGGGTCTTCAGTATCAGGTCAACAACAGTTTCTTGGTACAATAGGAAGCAGAGATCCATGGCACTCAGTTCAGCAGAGGTCGAGTATATGGCAGCAAGTTTGGCTGCATGCGAGGCTATATGGATGAGGAAGATTCTGGTCGGGTTGTGTGGCTCTTACTTGGAGCCTACTGTGATTTACTGTGATAACCAGAGTTGCATTAAAATCTCAGCTAATCCTATATTTCATGACATATCTAAGCACATTGACATCAGGTACCATCATATCAAAGATTGTGTGCAGCGGAGAATCGTGTTACTTTCATACATTACAACGGAGGATGAGGATGTTGATATCTTGACGAAGGCGCTCACTAAGAGAAAATTCGAATACCACCGAGGCAGGATAGGGGTTGCTGATAATCCATATCTTGTTGAGAGGGAGTGTTGAGAATGCAACAAGATGATGGAGCTTAGTGGAAAGAATTCGCCTTCACTAAGTGGGCCCGCAGGCTATTTTTGGCGCAAAGTCTATTTTTAGACATATGGATCATGGTCTATGAGTTGCAGTATGTTATTTGTGGATGATTGGTCATGTTGGTATAAATAGATGGACTTCTATTTTTAGACATATGGGCAGGTTTCTATTTTTAGACTGCTAGGCTAAAAATAGAACAGTCGAATATTATTGTCTCATAATAATATTTGGACTATAAACATTAGCTTATCCTATTGGAGCACTTCAATTTGAGCTACAGATGTGGCACATGCAGCTGTCAGAAGGAAATATGCTTTCTTTGTGGGTCAGTTGAGCTATTACATGCAGGATTTCAGTTAGAACTCATGTGGTTGAGTTTGGTGGAGTTGATGAAGTTGTGTTCAGTTTGACTTGGTTGAACTAGATGTATTTTAGTATAACTAAAGAATACACTAGTGATGAGTTGTGTGAATTAAATGTTAATTAATTCACTAATTATTAACTCATAAAGCAACTGAAGAATACATCAGTTAACTTAGTGCATATACAATTCAGTGGAGACAGGTGTTAGAGGTTGAGATTGCTATCAGTTGTGACTATAGTTGTGCATGAGATCTTGCACAATCAATGGGATTGAGTTATGCTAATGAGGAATGCGCAGTGTGGGCCAATACCAAGTAAATTATAGCCCGTGCTCACGTGATTTTCGCTTGGGATTGTGCAGTGGAGGCAGGCAAAGCGACGGAGGAGATTTGAACCTGTGACTTGTTTGGATCTGAGCTAGTTTTATGTGTAACAGGTGGAGATAATACTGAGTACTTGTGAGGAGTATTGTACTATGTATTGTTACATGTTCTCAATCATTATAATATACAGATAGTGTGGGGTTTTTAGCTGTATGCTTTCCCCGAGTTACATACTGTGTTAATGTGTGCATGCGATTGATGTTTCATTATTTTTAATGCTGCTAAATTGATGATCAACATAGAGGAGATTACGTATTGTGCATGTATTCCGCAATAGTGTATAATCGGGATAATCTCTGTGAATAAGTGTTTATTATTCAAAATTTCTACACCAACACTCCATTGGAAACTCTATGTGATCTACGCCACACAAGCGTCATGGTTGGCACAACCCTCTTCAGTGGACACTCGGTTGCAGACACTCCTATCTGCCAACACTCCACTGGAAACTCTCTGTAATCTACGCCACACAAGCATCACGGTCGACACAACCCTCTTCAACAGACACTTGGTTGCAGACACTCCTATCTGCCAACACTTCGCTGAAAACTCTCTATGATCTACGCCACACAGGCGTCATAGTGGGCACAACCCTCTTCAGTGGACACTCGTTTACATATATTGATATCTGCCAACACTACACTGGAAAATCTTTGCGCCACACAGGGGCCACAGTTGGTACAATCCTCTTCAGCGGGCACTCGGTTGCAAACACTCCTATCTGCGAACACTCCACTACAAACTCTCTATGATCTACGTTGCCCTTCAGGCTCCTTGATTCACATAGCTCACAGGCTCGCTGCTCTGCCAAGGCAAACACTTGGCTCACACTTAGCGGCCTCACAACAGCTCACAACCCAAGCTGTGAGAACATTGAACACAAAAGCGTTACTGGCCTACAACGCCACAGGTTCACAAAAACAGAGGATGCTCTCTTCTACCAGAAAATATTCGACACCAGATCTTAGCATCCTCATCATACAACGCCACACCAAACAAAGGATTATGCATTGGATCACACACTGCAATTGAACATCACAACCTATGGCTGACCTCCATGTGCGAAGAAGCTCCTCAAAAAACCTCAACGCCCACCAAACACAATGAATTACTCCTTTGGAAAACAATTTCCTTGATTGAAAATACAACTCTCTAGTGCATAGGGCCCTATTGCGGATTTAATGAAAGCCACAGTCTCCTTAGCCACACAGAATAGCCTGCCCGCCTTTCTAATCAATAGGCTTCACAATAAATTTCAATGTTGCTATGGACTCTCACGCTCACACTTCAGCTTCTCCTCCTCTCAACACGTCTCTGACGCCTCCACTGAGCTCACACATACCATATCCTAATGCTACAAATTCACAAACAGTGAATTTGGAGCAACTTTGAAAACATCAAGTTTAGAGCAATGTCAATTTAAAGTTAACTGTTTAGCAGCGCTAACGTTGGTCGCTTCTCTAGGTGGCTCCTCATGGCTCCAGCGCTTTCATCACAACTTCAAAAAGAGCTTTCTTCACAACCTCAACACTACACATTTTTAATTTAAGAACCAAAGGTTCTCTCCACGTAATGGGCCTCTGCCTCCACTGCAATTAAACACAGAGATTCAACCACTTGACATAATTACTCTGCTTCCACCCTCACAACCCTCACAAATCTCGGCCCTCTGGAGTTGCAGTGACACAAACATCACACAGCTCCAGCGCACAACGCCCACTTAAAACAGCTCTTAGGGCTCCACATAGCTCAGTGCTCACACTCTCACAACACATTCAATTGGCCGTTAAAATTTTCACGCTGCACCAGTCATCCAAAACGCACTAAGGGTTCTCCTCCAAATGCATAACTAGGCAAACTAGATATTCCTGTTGACAGACGCTCCTTCGCCTTGGGCACAACGTTCTCTCGCTTCAATGCTGCGACAACTTCTCCACACACGAAGATCTACCCACAAATAAGCTTGACCTTGTGGGCCACTGCAACCTCTTTCAATCACAAAACTAATCACACACAGATCCTCTCTCCTCTTACTCACGGCTAATGCTCCTTTGGCATGCATAGCAGCTAACACTTGGCCATGTGACGAAGCATAACATCTCTACAACTAGGCATCACGACTTTCCAACTTGAGAGTACTCAACTCAATGGCTTTTCCATACGCTGTGAGTTCTCTAGACCGTTCTTCCACATTGGCTTCATGTTTACCCACCGCCACACCACAGAGCCCTCATGACTCCTCACACCTTACAACAGGAAGATCTACGACCCTTCTCCAGCATCGTCCATGTAGTGAGTCTTGTGATGCATTTTCAATGTCTGCAGATTCTTGAAAGCATTGTCACAACCGTTGTAGGCACACTTAAAGGGCCGCCTATTTTGGATCAGATCAATTGGCACAATCGCGATTTGACGATCCTCTTGATCCTCGTCGTCCCCACCCACCTTGGGACTCTGCGTGGATTTCCGTTGTGCCTGGATCTTCTTGCAGGTCGTTGTTTCCCTGCTACTCTACGGGTGGTTGGAACCCTACTTTAGACTGATAGTTCAGAAACCCATCCTCGGAAGTGAGGCATATGTCCTCGAACCATGATGAGGCATCTGCAAAAAGTGCAGGTCATCCTCCATGTTTTGCTGGGATATGAGGTTCTTGAGTGTGGAAACCAAGCTGGGATGCATCGTGGGCACGTTAAAGGCTCTATGTTGACTCACATGCCAACTCTTCAACAGAACACCGAGCCCTCAACTCTTCACTCCACCGAGCTTACTTAAACATTGCTCCGATACCATGTTAGAGGACTCATCGAGTGAGCTAGATTATTGCATTAGCCATCACTATTATTTATACATCCATGAGCCAGAGAATCTCCACTGACTCTTACCGACTATTGATTACCCCGCGGACTAATAGTGAGCTCGTCGTCATAAGAACAGGGTTTGTCGGCGTCGTGAATAAGCGTTGAGATTAATACTGTAACAAAGTGGGGAGGTTTTTAGTTCAATAGATAAGTGAGGACGCTTGGTCTTCACACCTAATTGATAAAAATTGTAATATAAAACATAATTAAAATAAATAAATATAATACAGTACTTATAAGTAGTTGGAGATCAAACAGTTGTTGATATTGTTAGAAATTTCCAAAATATTTAGGATAGACCACAAGTTTTTAGTCCCTAATAATGGATAAAGTAAAAATAATTACTTATAAAATGAACTAAATTCTCTTTAAAAAATCTCTCACCATACATACTTACATACTTGTGAATGATAGAGTGATTATTTTTAAATAAAAAATTAAAAAAATAACAAATTCTCTTCGAGAAATCTCTAACAATACATACTTGTGCATAATTCAATGATTATTTTTAAATAAAAAATTCAAAAAAATAACAGTACGAGTGTACTTTTCACATCCTCGCAAGATTGTTTTGTTTAATGCAATAGAAAAACTGCGCCTGACTGTTTAATGTATTGTACGTGCATGAATCACTGTATAAATGCAACTCCCTTCGTTGATTAGTTTGTCCACATGTAGAACCAATAGCCTCGACCTGGGTGATTCTTTTAGACGCTACATTTACGCGAACGAATTCATTAATTAGACTCGTAAATCTTGAGAGTGAATCAGCTTCTCGTTCATTTGACATTATTAAATTAGGTTCCATGGTTTATGAAACTGAAGTGTGATGTTACAATTGCAATTTTTTAAGTTTATTCCCAATGAACTTCAAATGATAATTCCAATAAAAATATATTTTAACATTCAAAAGTCATGTTATGTTTTAAGTAGCTATAAATAGTGTAGTTGTTAAACATTCAAAAGTCATGTTATGTTTTAAGTAACTATAAATAGTGTAGTTGTTTAGGTTAGGCAATTAAAAATAATATTAATTATTAAATATATGTTAAGAAAATAATAATTATTAGATATATGTTAAAATGCAAGTTAATATAATATTTTTAATTTATTAGGAGGGAAGTCAAATTGGTTACAAGGATTTTATAGTATATGTTGGGCAAGTGAATTAGTTAACAAAGGTAGTAGCTTCAAACTCTAAAATCAAGAAAATTTGATATGACCTATGTAATAAGAGGCTAATTTCGAATCACTTAGTAAATGCTTTTTTTAATCTTTTTATGGTATGGACTTCATTTGGATTTCATGTTGTGTATGCACTTAAACATGGTTCTATGAATATTTTGAGATTTCTAGGTGACAAGGGTGGTTTCTAAAAAGAAAACATTGTTGCTTTCCTTTCTCAAATCTTGATTTACCCCCTCTTCCTATGTAGAAGAGTCCTTACTCTCTCTCTGATTTTCATAATTATATTTTTAATAATCTCATTTTTTTTGTTTGAGATTTTTGCATAACATTTCGGTTAGGATGTTCAACTCTTCAATTTTATAATACTGTTGTGCTTTAAAATTTAAGTGAGTAGTGAAACCTTATCGTTAAAACCTTATAATTCTTAAAGCAAAAAAGATTGTTTCTATAACAATAACAATAATTTTATGCATAAGATCAATATAAAGTTGATTTGTTTTTCATTCTATTTAACATTAAATTTTCTATTTAACATAATAACATATTTAGAAGAATATATTAAAAATCACTATCCATATTAACAACTTTTTAGGTAGAAATAATATTTTTTATAATAATTTTTATTACCAATTATTTTTTCATAAAAAACAAATATTAAATAGAAAAATAAGTACATATTATTGGTAAAAGTATTATAAAAAAATGTAAATATTATAAAAAATATTATCTTTATTATATTTTTTTTTTGTTGTTTTGACCCAAAAACATATATCATACCAAGAACATTAATTATACCATGGAAAATATAATTTCAAATATATATATATATATATATATATAACCTATATTTTAAATTTAAATACTTAAAACTATATATATAAAACTAATATTTTATAGATTTATAAATTTATTAAAATTTTATTATTAATATAGTGAAAGATTATATTATATTATCTATTTTAAGATTGCTTCCAATTCTTTCGTGCAGTGTTTTAGTTTTTTTAAAACTTAGTTGTATATTGTAAGCCATTTAAGAAATATATATATATATATTTTATAGAGTATTTTAAAATTTTAAAATATTATTTTTATAAAATTAATTTAGATTTATTTTAACTCTTGAAAGTGTTTAACGTGATCAAATATTTCAAGGTGTAAAATTCTTTTTTGAGTGTAAACATGAGGAAAGATTTGCACTTTGACGGATTTGATCCTTCTCAGTGCTTGATAAATTTGGGGTTAAAATGGGTCTAGGTTGGTTTCAGTGGCACATGATGACACAAAATTTGTTGAACATTTAATTACTCTGATATTTTAAATATGTTTAAGATTAAATTGGTCACTTTAATTTTTAATTGTGTTCAATTACCTCGGTTTGTTGAGATGATAGAGACTATTAATAAATTTAACGATGAAAAATGATGAAGTAAAAATTTTGAATGCACGGTGACAATGCAACAATGTTGAATTGAATAATGAAGTCAATTATAAATAGTCTTCATTGTGATCAATTTCAAACTATTTCCTTCTTTCTTATTATCACCCCTATTAGTTTGTCATCTTTTCACATGTATGAAAAGGGCAGTTGAAATTGTAGATGCTTCAAATCTTTAGCTCGAGCTATTATAGTAGATGCCATACATTATCTCTCTTGCTCTCCAACATTAACAGTAAATTTCTTTGAAGTCAATCATTGAGACATATGGAATGTTAAATCCCATGTAAGTGTCAATAGTAGTTGTTTTGGTTGTAAATACGTTGTCATTGATGGAAAAGGAAAATCATTGATGATGTTGTCATTGATGGCAAAGGAAAAGAAATGATAACATTGTCATTGATGGAAAAAGCAAAGCATTGATGGCAAAGGCAACAAAGATGATAAGTGGTGTCAATGGTGGTGTATCTAGATCAAAGATACTACAATGGAAAAAGCAAAGAATACTGCAAGAAGAAAGAAGATCAACACACATATGGCCAAGGTGCTGCAAATCTCAGATGTTTGCAAGAAGAATGGTGAATAAAATTGTGTAGCTAATTTGTTAAGGCGTGTAGACTTTGGAGCCATCTCTTGTACAATATATCATCTCAAATACAGTTGAGACCCACTCAAATGGATAGAGCTCTGAAACATATTTTCAGTGGTATATGGGAGATCAGAAATGACCTCTTCGACTAAAAGTTATGACTAGTCAAATGAAGGATCCCCAACATCAAAGATTGCAGAGTTAAACTAGAGAAGAACCCCTTGGAACAAGAAAGTTTAGCATGTTTCCAAACATGGTAAATTCTTTAGCGAAGTAGCAAAATATAAGGATCAGGCGGATGTGGCTTGACAATAAAGCGACGGAAAAAATTTCCATTGGTCGTCGATGGAGCCCGTTAACATACATCCCTGGAAAATACTTCCCAGGAAGAAACTAAGAAGTGTGCATGGGTGATAAAGCCAGGAAGTCGAGAGTTGGGGAGCTAGGCAAACAGGAAGCTAGGAAGTTGGTAAGCTGAGAGTCAAAAGTCTAGAACTGGAGGAAAAGTGTGTAGCGCGGAAGCTAGGGCAGTTGCAGACTAGAAGGTACTTCCCTGGAAGAAAAGTATGCAACGCAAAGTTGGGGAGTTGGGAGATGAAAATCCAGGAAGTTGGGGGTAGTCGCAAAAACATAGGAGGACTTTCCTAGAAGAAAAAATCCTTGATGGCATGGAATACATAACCTGGAAGTAACTCCCAGTAGGATCTCAGAAGGCACTTACCTGGAAGAAAAATCCTGAAAAGAAAAAATCTTGGAAGGCTCTACCCAAGTGGAAAAACAAAGGGCCAAAAAGAGAAATAGCCAGGATGATGAGCCTAGGGAACAGGAAAGATGGCTGACAAGTGACAGTCCTTCAGGTGAAAGAGAACATGCCTAGGTCATGGTTTTGCGGTGTCTTATGTTTAATGAACCGAGGGCCTTCGAGATAATTACAAGGTAAAACACCACATTCAGATTGAAAAAGGCTTAACTCCTTCGCATGAGCAGGTCAACAACTATAAAGTACTTTGGGGCTAATATAAAGAAATTGCGGGCTATGGATGTATAGTCTTGATTTTTATTAAAATAATTTAAGCCATGGGCCCAAGAACATATATAGTGGAGGATCACTAAAAGTTAGAACTAAAGAAGGCATGAATGAGTCGGCAACCTAGAATGGAAGAAAAAATAGTGCAATGGCAAATTTGGTAGCTAAGCCAAACTTAGAGATTCGATAGAATTAAAGGACCTTTGCTAAAACCTATAGGAATTCTAGAAAGTAAATTTGAGTAGTTAAGTTCAGTTTCTCAAGCAGAAACATGTAAGGAGAGTATGATGACTTGAAGCGTAGATGCCTATGACTCAATTGAACAGGACAAAGGAAAAAAAATAAGACATTCATGCAAAGATCAACGTGGAAGATAACAAAATTCTTAATTCCAAAAATATCAGTCCAATTTCCTTTATAAGCATAAAAAAGAGTTTGCAAAGTTTGGGGTGTGTCCAAGAGCGCAACCATATTGGTTTTTAGAGCGGGAGGTTGTTGGTGCAACATGATGCATAATGAAAGTATGCATCAAAGGTGAATCAAAGATCAAATTTGATATTAGAAGCAGTGAATTGGTGATATGGTTTGAATGGTGTTTTTGTAGAGGATTTTATGGTGATGTTGCTCGTATAATTGGTGATTTGATCAGTAATTAATGTTTTCTAGTATAGTTGGTGTTTATCAGTAATCAGATATTGTTGAAGATGTTTGTATGGTAGTTTTGGTAAGTAGTTGAGTGTTAAAAATAGCAACAGTAAATTGCAATTTAATTCCTTGAATTCAATTTTGAATTAAATCGAAATTCTATTCTCATAGTAATTTGTAATAGTTAATTAAGTTAAATCAACTTAATTGACTTAGGAAATTTGAGTTGGAAATATATCTAGAGTTATGTAGAGTGATCCCTAAATTTTAAGGGTCCAGGTTGAGTTATTTTGACTTGTAATTAGATAGCTTAGTCTAACTGAGTTATATTCAGTTAAACTAGTTCTAACTATTGGAAGAACTAGTAAGAGGTCTAGTAGTGGGCACAAGCACTAGTGCATCCTTAGTACCACACCAGTTAACTGAAGATTCACTCATAAATAACTCATGCATGTCATTTTAGAGGAAGACCCAGTTGAGATTAGAGTTCAGGAACAATTTACTATCAGTTGTGTAATTTTCCAAGTTGTACAGATGGTGCATGCAATCATTTGAGGGCCTATTGATGGATTGCACAGTTATGGAGAGTGGATTTCCCAATTAAATACGGGTTACTTCTCTTAGGAATTGTGCAAGGAAGTAGGGGCTTGGCAAGCAACAGAATTGGCTAAGTGTTGGATTGAGCTGGCATTAGAGGAGTTTTGAGGTCTAAAATGTGCCTCCTAAGGAAATCATAAAATAATAGTGGAAATAATCAAATGATATTATACTACGTTATCAAATTTTAGAGGAAAAAAGTAAAAACTATTTTTTCAACTCGTATTTTCAACTTATCTCGTTATGGGTTTACTCAAATTTCGACTGGAAATAGTCGTTGGATGCAGAAATTGATTCCTCATCCAAAGATTACCCATGTTGCATAATTTCATTGGACCCTACTACACGAAAAATGGGAAATACATGAAAAACGTGATTGCAATAATGTTGTTTCATGTATTTATCATTTTTTGTGTAGCAGAGTCCATCAAAAGTATGCAACATGGGTACTCTTTGGATGAGGAATTAAATTTTGCATCCAATGAGTACTCCCGCTCGAAATTTGATTAAAACCTTAGGGAGATAAGTTGAAAGTAGGAGTTGAAAAAATTATTTTATTATTTTATTATTTTATAATCTTTTACTTTTTTACTCCAAAAATGGTGAATCATCCCCCATGGTTGACATCATCATTTTAAATCATATGGGTTCTTATAAAGTTTATTTTGGTTGTACATTTTTCTTAGGAGGTCCATTTAGACCTAAAAGTTCCCCTAATGTTTGTGAGGTAGAGAGATAGATTGTACTAGTGCAGAAATTGTTCGGGTTGAACAA
Source organism: Pinus tabuliformis (assembly GCA_031772625.1). NCBI lineage: Eukaryota > Viridiplantae > Streptophyta > Pinopsida > Pinales > Pinaceae > Pinus > Pinus tabuliformis. Next base: position 474,171,752 of record CM062816.1, read on the forward strand.
GCATTGTATTTTATTCTCATATCTTCTGGTTAATGCAATATAGATAGTCAGGACTTTTAGCAGTTGTTTTTCCAAGAGAAATATTTTGTTATGTTTGCTTGATATTCTTCCTTTTCGACTTATTATTTTCATCGATAAATTTTGGTTTCCGCTGAAGAGTAGAGTAGATTCTTGTCTTGTGTTTTAGCATATCACATAAGTTGTTGAATCTACAGTAAAAATATACATGGCAAAGGAGTTTAAGACAATATAGAAGAGGAGAATTCGAGTTTGTTGTGCAGGTGAAATCGAATTTTCAAGTTCATACTTCAAAGTCAGCAATATGCCATTCTACGACTTGAGACTTGAGGATGCCCTAAAGGGTAGATAAAATTACATAGCTTGGACGGACATGATGGAGGTAGTGTTGGAAGACAATGGCCTCAAGGAATTCATAACTCATGACATTTCTAACTCTCAAAAATCTGATGCTAAAGATCTAGTTAAATGGAGAAAGTGTGTGGCAAAAGCAATAAGGATTATCCTTGAAGGAGTTCAAGATCACATTGTCTCGAGTCTCCACGGTAAGGAAACTCCATACACAATGTGGAAGGAATTGACGGACCTGTTTCAAAATATTAGTGACCATGGGAAGTTGGTATTGAAGGAAAAACTTAGAAAGATCAATATGGAGAAGGGCGACTCAATTCCAAAGTACTTGACCAACTTCACCCATTGTCGGGATGAGCTTGGAAGTGTCGAGATTACTATTGTCGAAGATGATACAGTGAGCTTAGCACTTCTAGGACTTCCCAAGAGCTGGTACAGTTACCAGGACTCAGTTATTTGGAGGGTGAAGCTACTAGATTGGGAGCTATTGTGGTCTGATTTGTTACAAGAAGAGATTCGGTGAAACACTAGAGACAAATCCTCATCAAAAGCTGATGATGAGGAGAATTGTGCCTTAGCGAGTAAGGAAAAGAAAGGTAAGGGGGAGTCATCCCATTCAAAATCAGATTCTTGTCAAGGAGGAAATAAGAAGGACATATTGAAAGTCAAGTGCTTTCACTGTCACGAGCTGGGACATTTTTCCACAAAGTGCCCACTCAAGAAGGCTGGTAAGAAGCCCTCAAGAGGAGCGGTGGGTGAGGCTCTTGACAATGGAGCTTCTTTCCATATGACCAGTAACAAAGAGTTATTCATTAAATTGGAAGAGAAGTATCTCTAGATGCATATCGAGATGGGTGATGATGGGAGGTATAGCACTACTGGCCTCGATACAGTTACCTTTTAGAGGGAGTCGGGTTCTCCCCTCACTTTATGAGATGTTATGTATGTTCCTAGTTTTAAGAAGAACTTGGTATTTGTTTCTATGTTGGAGGATACAGGCTATGATGTGATATTTAGTATGGGAAAGGTATTCCTTCATCACATAGCCATAGGATAGGTGAAGAGGATAGGGGTTTGAGTGAAAAATCTCTACAAGTTAGAGATAGAATATTGTGTTGCCTTGAGCACAAAAGCAAAGAATGTGTAGAGCCATGACATCGGTGAGTTGTGGCACAAGAGGCTAGGTCACTGGCATGATGGCACTTTGAAAATCATGCAAAAAATTTCTACCGGTCTTCCCAAGGGTACACTAGAGCAGGTTGACACATGCAAAGGGTGTACATTGGGAAAGTACACCAAATATTCCTTTCATGAAAAATATAGTCGAGCACAAGTGATCCTCGATCGAGTTCACTCATTTGTGTGTGGACTGTTCTTGATAACATCCATGGCCAAGCACATGTATTATGTTATATTTGTTGATGATTTTTCTCGTAAGTGTTGGATCTTCTTCATGTAGAAGAAAGATAAGATTTTTGCAAGGTTTTGTGAATTTAAAGCACTAGTCGAGAAAGATACTGGAAGGAAGGTTAAATCTCTCAGGAGTGATAAAGGTGGAGAGTATGTGTCGAATGAGTTAAAAAAAAATTGTGCATCAGAATACATTCGATGAGAATTGATAACACCTCATAACCCACATCAAAATGGGGTGGCTAAAAGGTAAAACATAAGCGTAGGAGCGGCATGAGTGATGTTGCATGATTAGGGCATACCACTACACTTGTGGGCTGTAGCATGCAACACAGTTGTTTATTTTTAGAACATAATCCCTCATCAATTTTTTGTTATAAGTACACCAAAAGAGTCCTTTTCAGGGAAGAAACCAGATGTGGGACACTCCAGGAATTTTGGTTCATAAGTCTATTGCCATGTAATCATAGATCCATAGAAGAATCTTGAGCCAACAACATAATTGGGGATATTTTGGGGTACACTGATACACCTCACAACTATCTGGTGTACCTTCCAGCCAATAGGATGACAATGGTTCGCATAGATGTAAAATTCGATGAAGAGAAGGCCATGAGATGTTACCTTGAGAGGGAGCTTCAACTACATGCAGTTGAGGAGCTTCTATCTCCTAAGGAGGAACGATGATGTGGAGAAACCATATGCAGAGGATCAGGGAGTGGAGACACCCACTCATGCAAATTCTTCCAAATATAGGAGAAAGCGCACTAGAGAGGTTTACAGGTTATTGCATGACACTAGAGAGAATGTGGGAGCACCTACATCACAACGCATGTAGAGGAGGTCACCGGAGAGATACATTGGCTACATGGCTCTGATGAGTGGATGGGTAGAGACTGAGCAATCCTCTTTTGGGGAAGAAGTGCAACAACTATTTTGGGTTGATGCCATGGTTGAGGAGTATGACACTATTGTCAAAAACAATGTTTGGGATATGGTCTCAAGACCGATGGACAAGTCAATGGTGAGTTCTAGATGGCTTTACAAGGTAAAGCAAAAAAAAATTGGTAGTGTGGAGAAACACAAGGCCAGGTTTGTGGCTAGAGGTTTTTCACATGTGGAGGGGATTGATTACGATGAGAATTTTTCTCCTGTAGCAAGGTACTCATCAATCAAATCCATTCTAGAACTGTCATCGTAGATGGGATAGAAGATACATCAAATGGATGTAAAGACATCATTCCTCAACAACATGATTGAGGAAGAGGTGTATATTGAGCATCCTGAAGGATTTGAGACCTTCAAAAGAGAGTCACATGTGTACTGACTCAAGTAATCACTGTATGGGCTGAAACAAGCACCATGTGCTGGGTACACTAGGATCGATAACTATTTCACTGGGTTGGGCTTCACCAAAAGTGAAGCAGATGTGAACCTTTACCATATTGTGGTTGAAGGTAAATTGTTGATTATTGTTTTATATGTCGATTATTTGATTTTTACAAGTGATGATAAGTTGATCAAATCTTGAAAAGAGGATCTTGCAAGATAGTTCAAAATGAAGGACTTGGGGCTCATGCACTACTTTCTGGGCATGGAAGTATGGCAAGGTGATGAGGAAATTTTTGTCTCTTAGGGAAAGTATGCCAATGAGATACTCAGAAGGTTCCACATGGAGAGAAGTAAACCCATGAAGACTCCTATAGCAAGTAACTGGAGGGAGGAGGATTCTACTTCTGGTGAAGTAGTGGAGTCTACTATTTACATGAAGCTTGTGTGTTCACTCATGTATTTTATGAACACATGACTGAACATGTGTTACGCAGTAAACCAACTTAGTCAAGCGATGGTTAAGCTGACCAAGTTGTATTGGAAGGAAACCAAACATGTGTTGAGATACCTCTGAGGCACTACTCAGTATGGTTTATGGTACATACATGTAGAGGGAGTGAAGCTTCAAGGCTTCACCGATGCAGATTTGGCAGGGAGTCCATCTGACAAGAAGAGCACATTAGGTGGGATATTCAATATTGGGTCAAAAACTGATCCCTACAAAAGGAAACAGAGATCAGTTGCACTCAATTCAGCAGAAGCAAAGTACATGGATGTTAATCAAGCAACTTGTGAGGCTATCTTGACGAGGAAGATTCTTGTTGGATTGTTTGGTCAGCAGATGGATCCAACTTTGATTTACTTTGACAATCAGAGTTGTATCAAACTCTTTGAGAATCATTTTTTTCATGATCGGTCTAAGCATATTGACATTTTTTATCATCATCTTCGAGATTATGTTAAGAGGATAATTATGTTGTTGGAGTACACTCCCACAGAGGAGCAGAATGCAGATATTTTTGACGAAGGCATTGTCAAGATGAAAATTCGAGTTTCACATAGGCAAGATTAGGGTAGCAGACAATCTTGTTCTTGTTGAGAGAGGGTGTTAAAAATAGCAACAAGAAATTCCAATTTAATTTGTCCTTGAATTAAATTGTGAATTAAATCAAAATTCTATTCTCATAGCAAATTGTAATAGTTAATTAAGTTAAATTGACTTAATTGACTTAGGAAATTCGAGTTTGAAGTCTATCTAGAGTCATGCAGAGTGATCCCTAAATTTTAGGGGCCCAAGTTTAGTTATTTTGAGTTGTAACTATATAACTTAGTCTAACTAAGTTATAGTCAGTTAAACTAGTTCTAACTATTGGTGGAACTAGTAGGAGGTCTAGTAGTGAGGTCGGACACCAGTGCATCCTCAAAACCACACCAATTAACTGAATATTTAATCATAAATAACTTATGCATGTTAATTCAAAGGAAGACCCAGTTGAGATTAGAGTTCAAGGACATTGTGCTATCAATTGTATAATTTTCCAAGTTGTACGAATGGTGCATGAAATCAGTTGAGGGCCTATGAATGGATTGCACAGTTATGGAGAGTGGATATCCCTATTAAATACAGGCTAATTCTCTCAGGAATTGTGTAAGGAAGTAGGGAATTGGAAGGCAACAGAATTGGCTAAGTGTTGGCTTCAGCTAATTTGTGAGGCAGAGAGATAGATTGTACTGGTGAAGGAATTGTTCGGGTTGAAAAAGCATTGTATTTTCTTCTCAGATCTCCTATTTAATGCAGTATAGATAGTCAAGGTTTTTAGAAATTTCTTTCCCTAGAGAAATATTGTGTTATGTGCGATTGGTATTCTTGTTTTTTTGCTTATTGTTTTCATCCATCAATTTTTGTTTCCGCTAAAGAGTAGAGTAGGTTATTATCTTGTGTTTTAGCATATCACGTAAGTTGTTGAATCTACAGTAAAAATCTACATTGAGGTGACAAATTTACTTGTTTATGAAAATAGAAGTGGTCTATTGGTTCTAATTCGAAGATGTATGAAATATGGATCAATGGGGCCAACAAGTGGTAGCTTTCATTCCAAGGGAAAGAGTCCCTTTCAACTGAGGTTGGTAAATAAGTAGGGGAAAGAGTCCCTTTCAAATTTTTTTGATAAAAAAGCGTGGGAAATATTCTCTTTCAAAAACTGTTGATAAATTTGTAGGGGTAGTAGTCCCTTTCAGTGAAAACTAATAAATGAGAAGGGGTAGAAATCCATTTCAGTGAAGATAGATAAACAAGGAGGGATAGAAGTTATTTTCAGTAGCAGTTACTAAACCTACAAGCAGTGGCTTGTAGAGAATTGATGTAATCAAGTTGTAGCTTGTATTTTCCAAAGTAATAAAAGGAAGATTCATTTCTTGTCGTTATGTTGCACATATGCTTGATGGCGATAATGATGTTATGTTTTATACGATTGAGTTGTGATGTTAATTAAAAGAGTGGTTACTAAAGTAATTGAAAAGTATAATTTGTGAAGAGTTTTATGATTTGGTCACACTATTGATTCAACCCACTATTACTAGTGTCCTAGTTTCCTTTTTTTATAACAATTGGTATTAGAGCCACTAGGTTCAAGACTAGTTTATCAACTATAAGGAAGACCAAGGATCATGGAGAAGTAGGACTAGATTACCTAAAATCGAGTTCCATTTTTGAATGGGTCAAATTATATAACTTGTAAGGTAAGAATGAGAATCTACTTGCAATTTATTGATTTGGATGTATGGTTATTTGTAGAGAATGGAGTAATAGATGGTGATGTTGATGCGCAATCTAAGGAAGAAATCTTGAGAGGGTTTTCCATGTCATATATTGAAAAATTAATCTATTGTGATACTGCCAAAGAGATATGGAATGAGTTGCATTCCATCCACGATATAGGCATACAAGTTGCATGTGATGTCAAGGGGCTTCCCTTGGAGGATGGAGTAGTAAAATATTCAAAGAGTATTAAAGACCATGAATCAAAGGATGATTATCTTATATCAAGAGGCCAAGTTATTGATCAACACATAGATGTTTTATAGGATATACAATTTGCAAGTAAGTTGATTTTCTATTGTTATTATAGAAAAAATTTCCATTTATCTTCAAGTTGTTCAATTTCAAGCACTAGTGAAATAGAGAGTTGCTCATCTAGTTGTAATGAAGAAGGAACTACCTTAATAGCAATAGCAAATCTAAACATTGTTCAAGTAGAAAATGGGTGCACCTCTAAAAGAGAACAAGATAGAACATCTCATGTGCCAGGAGAAGAATCCCTAGAGTCAAGGTAACAAACTCTTGAACAAAATGTGAGTGAAATAGACACTAGTGGTGAATAGACTGTATTGGAATATATTGAAGAAAATATCTATTTGGAAAGGAAGCTCATATTAGCCCTTAAGGAGATCAAGAATCTTAGAGCCATCAATATGGAGTTGGAAGTGTAGAATAGAAAATTAAAGGAGCAATTGACCAGGTTTTAGAATTTTGATCCATTGGAAGAGATCCAAACCATCAATTGCCACCCTCATGAGGCCAAGACAATATTGGAAGATGACAGAGACTATTCAACAACATTAAAAGGAGCTACCAAATTTGTTAAAGAAATATCTAACAACACTAAGAATTCAACACAACACTAAGGAAACAAAAGGACTTCTAGGAAACAAGTCAAAGGTATGCAACTCCTCATATGTTTCTGTTGTGGTAACATAAGGTACATTTCCTCTAACTGCCCAGAGAGGAAAAAGAAGTTGTAGCAACATAAGTGGTACAATCTATTTCAAAAATGGCCATGAGTTTCTCAGATAAATTCGAACAACCATGCACAAAGATCCTTATCCCCTCAAAGGAAATATTATCAGTGGTCCAATAGCACTAGGAGAGAGAGTACTAGCCTAAGAAATTGGATGAGCATAAGATTTGGTAAGAATAATTACTTTTTCCCCCTTCATGAATAAACTTGAATGCTACAGGTGTAATAATTATGGGAACAAAGTAGTTGCATGAAAACTTGGAAAGATTCACCTGCTTTCCAGAACAAGTCAAACATAGCAAAGAATCATGTGGAAATCCAATAAAGAATATTGTGTAGGAGTTGTTTCAACACTCATAAGAGAGCCAAAATGAATGGTGTATGGAAGCAACATAGACTATTGTTTGGATTTGAAGATGTTTAATAGAATATTAGTAGAACAGAGCCATAAATTCTTGAGGCGGATGTCTCCCATATAATTTGCAATAAACAGAGACTCCAATCAAACAAAAGGAGCAACAACTTTGCTAGTTCTTCATTGCAGAAGGTAGACACATACAATGAGAAAGAAGAGTAAGAGGTAATTTGCAGATTAGGTTTAATTGGTGCTACCAAGAGGAATAATTAATGGTTTGGTAGGAAGTCACTAAGTCAAGAAATAAGACTATACCATCGCAAGCAATCATCTCATGTTGCTGACCAAACTCCACATGCCCGTGTCTAGAATAAAAAGGGAGATAATATACTCAGGGGGAGTAACTTCCTTGTTACTCTTCATTAAAAAGAAGAGGTTGGCTTAAAGAGAAGCCAGAGAGGTTAGATGAAAGGAGCATAAAGGAAAATCTCTAATATTGCATCTAAAGGTTAAGGGAAGTATGTTATTTTTGTTTTTTTCCTGACTTTATAAAATTGTTGAAGAAGACTAGTGTTGTTGAGTATTGTGTTCTTGTGATTTATTTAATGTTGTTGTTAAATCATATTGAGAGTATAAGTATATATAGATGGTGATGACATAATAGGGATGTGTTTACTCCTAAATATTCCCTATCTTGTGTAAGCATGATCACAGATTCCTAATGTCAATGAAGGAGCATAACCACAAGAGGAGTATACTCAAGTTGAGATTCGAGTATCAATTTATTCCATTAATAATTGGTACCATATTTGGTATCAGATGTTTGTTACTTAAGGAAAAGCATGGAATAAAGAGGCTAATGGTGTTTCTTGCATATTAATGTTGCCTGAATGATCAATTTTTGAGTTGTAGAGATATGGTTTGATTGCTATTTCTTTTAGACTATTCCAATTAGGAATTGGTATCAAACATCAATTTTTTGGAGAGAATGCGTATTGGTGAAAAGAGCATGATCATAGGTGGAGAACACTTAGTTATCAAATGCTCAACAATTGGTATCAATGGCATAAATTTAGCACTTGGTATCAAAGGTACTATCTATTGGTATTAATTGTCATTAATTTTTGTGCAAGTGTGGTGTTCATGTTGTCCATATGAGATTTTCCGTCCAAGTGTTGATGAAATATTCCTTTATTTGAATTATACTATTGTTCATGTTGACTAAAATATATATTGTGAGTGTACTGCCATTAGAAGTCTTTAAACCAAGAATCTATGCCAAGCTATTGATCTAGGCATGCATTTGTGAGAATCCATTTATGCTTATCAAATAAGAACTTCTAAGTGTTGCAATTTGTTATTAATCAATTGACAAGTTGATGGTGTTAATCATGCAGAGGATAGGTATCTATTATTACTAGAGGTCAAGTGTCTATGTCTAGGAGAAGGAACTATTATGAATGTAAGCCTAGCTGAGACTTAAACCATCAAGCGTTAGTTTCCTCATAGCTTAGTTGTACAAGCATGTTTTGCTTTAGCAAGAGATCTTTCTTGACTACTTGAGGCAGAGATTGGGAGTAAGAAATCCTCTCCTCTCAACTCAATCTTCTTCACAAGATAAAAATAAAGTTGCTTAGATCATATCAGAGATACTTGGAGTTTCCAACATAAGAAGAAGTGGTTGACAGGTCCACGTCATCATAAAGACAAAGGGAGGTTGTTCATTGGGGGGGAATGTTGGTATCATTTCCATTGATGTCAAAGGGGGATAGGTTTATAATCAAACAAAATATGGAGTATAACTTTAGACTAAGAGGGATAATTATTGGTGATAAATAAATGGTGAGAAGTATTGGTGATAAATAAAAAGGAGAAGTACACTAGCATAAGTTTATCAGAGAAATAGTACACAAAGGAGCAACATTCAAAGGAGGATAAGGCAAAGAGTACACTTATATTTGCTTGTTCCATTATGATGTTTTATTCTTTGATCATAGTGTTTCCATCAATGTCAGAGGAGGATATTGTTGGAAATATGTTGTCATTGATGGAAAAGGAAAAGCATTGATGATGTTGTCATTTATGGAAAATAAAATCATTGATAGAAAAGGCAACAAAGATGATAAGAGGTGTAAATGGTGATGTATTTAGATCAAAATTACCGCCATGGAAAATGTATAGAAGGCTACAAGAAGAAGGAAGATCAACACATGTATAGCTAAGGTGTTGCAAAGCTCAGATGTTTACAAGCAGAATGGTGAACAATAGTGGTGGAGTTAATTATTTTAAGGTGTTGAGACTTTGGAACAATATCTTGTATGAAAGATCATCTTAGATGCATTTTAGACCCACTTATATGGTTAGCACTCTGAAATAAATTTCTAGTGGTATATAGAAGATAAGAAATGGCCTCCTAGATTAAAAGTTATGGCCAGTCAAAAGAGGGATCCCTAATGTCAAAGGTTGCAAAGTTAAACTCGAGAAGGACCCCTTGGAGCAAGTAAGTTTGGTGCATTGAAAAACATGGTAGAGTTGTTAGTAGAGCAATAAAATCCAAGTATCGAGAAACCTTAGAGGTGTGAGCCTCTCTTATCAACTGCAATTGATCACCTCTAGGAACACATAACATATCCAACATGTAGAGTAACCAATCGAGGAGATGGTAGTCCATCGTGCTATCTCCATCGTGCATGACTCTGAAGCTACAACTGTTGATACACCTCCTTGAATTTCTCATCTTCTAAATATGCCTCTCTGTATGCATCCTGGGTGAATGGATCTATGTGCATAAGAGTCCCCAAAGCTGTGATCTTTGATGCGGGTGACCTTGAAAGCATTTTGACCAACTTGTTTGTGCTTCCCTTTTTATACTTGATCACCAAATGAAACTATTGTAAAAACCCCATCCACTTGTAATGACTAGTCTATTGTAGCTTACTATTGGCCTACAAGTATTGTAACAACTGGTGATCTATGTGGATTATTGTCTCCTTTCCCATCAGATAGTGCTTCCACCTCTTCACAACTTTCACCATGGCATATAGCTCCATATCGTAGATAGGGTAGTTAACGACTGCCCCATGAAATACTTAGAATGGTAGCATACATGTCTTCCTCCCTACATCAAGACAACTCCCATAGAATAGCCACTTACATCTGTCTCCACTTCAAAGAGTCGTTGCAAGTTTGGTAATGCTAGAACTGGTGCTTGGTTGATCTTCTTATTTAGCTCTTTGAAATCCATTTACTAACCTTTTCCCCGCTAAAAACTCTTGCCACTTGCTATTATGGCATGGAGCAGTGCTACTACCGCTGAAAATGAGGCTATGAACTTCTTTAGGTACTTTGTTTCCCCAATGAAACTGCTAGCCTCATAAACATTAGTAAGCACCAACCATTTCATGATGGCCTCCATCTTGGAAGGATTTATGTTCAACTCTCCTCCACTGATCACATACCTTAGATACACCAAGGATTGTTGTGCAAACTCGCACCTCTTGAGGTTTGCTAGCAGTTGGTGCTCCTTCAATGTTTCCAGCACCTGCCTCAAATGTGACATATCCTCCTCCCAGGTAGCACTATATACTAGTTTCCAAATAAACAATAAGAAATGAATATATAAAAGGGCACAATACATCATTCATTAATCTCATAAATGTAGTTGATGCATTACATAGGCCAAATGGCATAACTAGCCACTCATACAAACCTTGTCAAGTATTGAAGGCAGTCTTCCATGTATATTCTTCTTTGAATATAACCGGTGATATCCAAACTTCAATTCCTTCTTGGTGAAGTAATTTGTTTGCTACAACTAATCTACCAGATCATCTATCCTAGGTAGGGGGTATGCGTTCTTGAGCATGATTTTGTTCAATTCCTTGTAATCTATACACATCCACCAATTCTCATCCTTCTTTGGCAAAATAATGATGGGTGACCCAGATGGTGATGTACTTAGTCGAATGACAACTTGTTCTAGCAATTAATGAAACTATTTATTTACCTCACTTTCTTCTATAACAGACTGTCTGTACAACCCATTATTTGGCAATGGGGAGTCTAGCAATAATTGGATCTCATGCACCACTTCTCTCTTAGGTGGTAACCCTTTAGGCTATCGGAACACATCCTTGTATTTCTGTAACAACTCCCCATATATATATATATATATATATACCATGGTTTCCTTGCCTTTTATTGACTCCTTTTCAGAGTGACTTTCTCTTAAAAACAATAAAAATTCTTGTTGTAACTTATCAATTTATTGGCTTGATTGACACTTACTAGTGAGACTTTCGACTTGTCTTTGTGCGCGTTGATGATGAACGATTTTCCATCCTTGACGGGTCGATACCAGTTGGCTCTTCTCATGAATATTGCATCACACATGTACATGTATGGAATCCTAAACACAACTCCACATACATCAAGGGGAATCACATCTAGGTCTACGTCATCAATAAAATCAACACTTCTAACAAATCTAATTTTATGTTGTTTTGTTATCTTCAACTTTACTTCCTTATTTACCTGTGCCAATGGATATGGGTTTGGATGATCATGAACTTCTAGCCCCAACTTCTTGACCAAATTTTCTGCAATGAGATTCACTTGTGATCTCGAGTTAAATAGAGCATCAATCTTTCTCTTCTTGACCTATATCTTTATATGAAAGAGTTTGGTCATTTCTTCCTGTTGCTGAAGGCTGCTCAAACTCATCTCCTTCTGTAATGAAGTACAAATGATCTTCTCATACACATCTAAGCTTCTTTCAACTTGGTTGCTCGAATCAATGGCCACAATATTCTTCTTCTTATTATCTTTCTTATTGTTCTTCAGGTTTAGCTCTAGATGCAAATTCCATCATTTTTTCTTTGTATTGCAAGTGATGTTGTAGCGGTTGCTAGGACATTTGCACTTGGTGTGTTGTGGTTGTCGTCTTCTTATATTTCCCCCTTTTTTCTTCTTCTTTCCCTTCTTAGAAGCTTCTTGTTGCTCCTTATGCTTCAATCCACTTTATTGTGCTCTCTTCAAACCTATGTTCTTCATGTACTATTCCTATACGCAAGCCTCATCCACCGATTTGGGCTTAAACAACATCAATTTCTCACGCAGATGGAAGTGCATAGCCCCCAAATAATTGAGGAGTACATTTGAGTCTTTTGGAGAGATATCCTACATTATAGTCATCTTCCTAAATTCCGTGGTGTACTCCTGCATGGTTTGGCCCAACTTTTGCTTAAAGTAATGCCACTGGATCCACTGGTCCTCCACATAGTCAATGGGATAAAACTGTGACTTAATGAGGTTTTGAAATCCTTTGACTCATTCACTGGTGGTTTGAAAGTGGAATAGGGGATTTCTTATTTTCTTTTCAAAATCAAATGAAACAAAAACTAGGACCATGTTGATGCTTTGCAAGCATGAAAAATGGTTCTTCATAAGCAACATATTTGTTTAGTGTCCCTTCAAGCATGAATTATTTCTTGTGTGCAAGTTAATCATAATGAAAATAACACATATAATTTTTGTAGGTATAGAGAAGAGAAACACTAGGTTTGATGATGGAGTTCACCCCTCCTAGGCTACATCTTCGGGTTTGTTAACATGACTAGACCACTCATATTTCAGTGTAAAAATGAAATGCATAAAGTATGCTGATGGAAATGTGGTTATTGCCCCTTCAAGGAAATGTTCTCCTGCAGCGAAATCCACATAAAAATAACATGATAACCTGCAATCAGCATGTAAACTACAACAATGCAAGGAGTCTTCAACAAAGACCCTAGGCTTCATCTGAAAATGAGAATACATGCCAAAAGAAGGACATAATCCAAGCTTCCCTCAACTTGAAATAGAGAGAAAAATTTCCAAGAGCTGAACCCTGCAAGTATCAGCTACTACAAATGAATTATGAAGGTGAAGAAACCCCTACAAGGTCTTCTTCATGCTCAATACCCCCAGGAAATCCTACCAAACTCTATTTGATCCATACACCTCTTAGACTCCAACTTGAAAATAGGCCATCTATATGTGCTCAAAACATAAAATCGAGGTCACCAATGGATTCAGAGCATCCAAAAACCTCTAGGTAGCCTCTTTTTGAGCTCAATTTGGTGAAAAACTCAAAAATTTATGAGCTACAAGCTCATCCATGAATTTCATAGTTAAGCATCCCACAATTTCAACTTTCTCGCTACTTTCCCTACAAATCTATCCCGAAAACCGCTAACTGATTGACAAATTCACCCTATGTAGGTGCAATTTGTTGGACCATTAACTCGCCCTCTAACTCCTTAGGGCCAAAAATTGTGGACGTATGGGGCAAAGGGTAAAGGAACCACGTGCCCTTCCCGTCAGGCCCCTTTTCCTTCGACGTTAGGTCACATTAGGTGCATATTCCTTGGGGCTTCCCCCCCTCAGCAAGCACCTTTCTGCTAGCTCCTTTTCCACGCGCTGGTGGTCACATAGTGGGTCATACAACCTGGGGATGGCCCCTTGTGGTTGGCCCTCCAAACTATGTCATGCTCCTAGTCATGATGTATGGGCATATGGCGATGTTAATGGCCGCAAACATTGGGCTAGCCCTAGCCCCATGCCCCCCATCCGCGATCTTGTGGCGCAAGGGTGGCCAGTGCTAGTGCTTAGCCCAACTGCTCACCAAATTTGCATTTCATCAAACTTAAATATGACCATTCAACATTCTTTAAAAAAGAAACATGTTGGCGCAATGGTGTTGGCCCTTGGTTGTTTGGTGTGAGGTCTCGGTTTCGATCCACAGGGGTTCTTCTCGGCCTCCAAACAAATTTTGGCCGCCATGAGGATGCCACGTGGCACTCCCTCATTGGGCCACCTCAAGAAAATCATCAACCAATGAAATTCAACCAAATTCAAACCACTAAGATTCTGCCACTTGTCAACCATCCATTGGCCGATGATGGTCGAGTCAACGGTATGGACTACTGACTGGGCATCCTTGCAACTCAAATTCCAAAAAAAATTACTTATTTCCCAAAACGATCATAACATGATTCTGGGAGCATCTGATGTCAGATTTGAGTGAAATGAGTTGCATTGGATTCATATCAGTGAGCTATTCGATTTGGCACTGGTTTTAAGAAGTTATAGGTACTTTCATGTTTAAGCCTAAAATTGATCACCTGATCACACCTCCCCACTAGGAAAGTTTGGACTCCAAAATTTTTACTTCCCTACTTCATATGAAGAGGCTAGAAATCAAAAATACCGAACAACTCAATCCAAATTGCAAAATTTTCAATTGGTGCCCATCAAGCCCCAATAAAAGCACGACAAACTTGGTACATTCACTAAAAATTCCTTGAACATGTGGACTTATAAAAAGCCAATATGTACATCAATGAAAACACCTACTTTTTGAACATAGTGACAATGATGTTCACTTTACAAAAGTACCTAAATAGGTACTGACAACAAGTATTTACAAACAACGTAAAAAACATTTTTACAACAAGTCTACCCAAATCTTGCCTCTCCTAAGCTTTTAGGTTCTTTTCTTGCAAAAGAAAGTCGTTATGTTTGATTCCTATAATTTCATTCATTCTTTTAACCATTACTAGGTGTTTCTCGCACACATATACACAATGGCCATAAGCATAACAAAATGTACAAGGGTATTGATTCCAATTGTATTCAAAATTTCCATGCATTGGAACTTTATACCCGTCTCTGGAGTTGCAACTTCGACGGTTGTCACAAAGTGGTGACATATCATGATCAGATGTTTGATGTAATTCAATCCTTTTGGATCATTCTCCAAACTCTCTTCGGCTATATCCCAATCCTTGTTACTTTGGTCTTTCCTAAACCATAATTGAATTGGTAATGACTTGACCAGTTTTTCCAAGACCTCCACCTTCATATCCCATCTTAGAGAGCAACCTCATACCCATACCCTTGGTATGTTGCTCAAATGCCACAAAGCGGTTACTGATTACCTCTTTAAACTTGTCATGCATCCTTTCTTCTTTTGATGATGACAATGGTGACTAACTTGTAGATGAATCTAACCATCCACTTTTGTCCACTGCCATAGGGTGTGCTTCTTGGATATGCTTGCAAAACTCACATGAATCTTCTTCTACATATGGTCCAAAACCACTATTTGAACCATGAGCACATACTGGCTTCATCTTAGAGGTCTATTTTTCTGGTGCAGGAGGAGCACTTTCTGCAACTTGCTACAACACAAAGTGCACGTGCCTCTTCTCCTCTTTAGTTATCTCCAACATCCTTCTCAACTCTATATTCTCCATCTGAAGAGACATATTTCGCTCTTCAAGCTGTTGAATACTCTTTTTGCTTCCCATCTTGCAACTTGGTCAACTTGTGCTATGATACCAAACTAATCTGAAAGTGGAATAAGTGATCTTTGCCTCTCTTTCCAAAATCAAATGAAACAAAAAAGAGGACTGTGTTGACACTTTGCAAGCACGAAAATGGGTCTTCATAAGCAACATATTTGTTTAGTGTCCCTTCAAGCATGAATTAATTACCACGTGCAAGTTAATCATAATGAACATAACACATAATTCATGTAGGCATAGAGAAGAGAAACACAAGGTTTGATAATAGAGTTCACCCCTCCTGGGCTACATCTTCAAGTCTATCAACATGACTAGACCACTCATATTTCAGTGTAAAAATGAAATACATATAGTAAGTTGATGACCATGTGAGTATTTCCCCTTCAATGAAATGTTCTCCTGTAGAGAAATATCACATAAAAACAACATGATAACCTCCAATCACCATGTAAACTACAAAAATATAAGGAGTCTTCAACAAAGACCCTAGACTTCATCTGAAAGTGAGCATACATACAAAAAGGACATAATCCAAGATTCCCTCAACTTTACTTAGAGAGTAAAATGTCCAAGAAGTCAACCTACAAGTATCAACTACTGTAAATGAATTCTGAAGGTGAAAAAACCCTACAAGGTCTTCTTCATGCTCAATAACTTCAATAAACTCTACCAAACTCTGCTTGATCCATACACCTCTTATCCTCCAACCTACAAAAATGCCATCTAGATATGCTCAAAACATAAAAATGAGGTCACAAATGGATTAATAGCATTCAAAAACCTCCAGGTAGCCTCTTTCTGAGCTCAATTTGGTGAAAAACTCAAAAATTTATGAGCTACAAGCTCATCCATGAACTTGACTGTTAAACATCCCATAATTTCGACTTTCTGGCTAAATTCCCTACAAATCCGCCCCAAAAATTTCTAACTAAGCGACATTTCGCCCTCCGCAGGTGCAATTTTTTGGGCCATTAATTCACCCTCTAACTCCTTAGGATCGAAAATTGTGGAGTATGGGCCACAGGGCCAAGGAATGGGCTAACCGCCCACCCTTCCCACTGGGCCCCTTTTCCTTCGGAACTGGGTCACATTAGGCGCATATGCCCTGGGGTTGGCCCCCCATTAGCAAACACCTTTCAGTTGGCTCCTTTTTCACGTGCTGGTGATAACATAATGGGTCATACAACTTGGGGTTGGCCCCTTGTGACTAGCCCTCCAAACCATGTCGTGCTCCTGGTCATGACATATGGCCATATGACGATGTTAACAACTGTGAGGGTTGGGCTAGGCCCTAGCCCTTAGCCCCCCACCCATGGTCCTATGGCACAACGGTGGCTAGGGCTAGTTCTTAGCCCGATTGATCCCCAAATTTGCATTTCACCAAACTTAAATACGACCATTCAACATTCTTTAAACAAGAAACATGTTGGGGCAATGGTGTTGGCCCTTGGTTGTTTGGCGTGAGGTCTCAGTTTCAGTCCCCAAGGGTGCTTCTCAGCCTGTAAACAAATTTTGGCTGCAATGAGGATGCCACGTGGCAGCCACTAGTTGGCCCACGTGGCACTCCCTTATTGGGCCACCTCAACACAATCATCAACCAATGAAATTCAACCAAATTTGAACCACTAAGATTCTGCCACTTGTTAACGAGCCATTGGCCGATGATGGTCCAATCACACTACCATGTCATGGTCTAGAGAGCAGTATGGATTTTTGAATGGGCATCCCTGCAACTCAAATTCCAAAATTTTTAGTTATTTCCCAAAATGGTCAGAACATGATTCTAGAGCATCTGATGTCAGATTTGAGTGTAATGAGTTGCGTTGGATTCAGATCGACGATCTCTTCGATTTGGATCTGGTTTCAAGAAGTTCTTTTCACTTTCATTTTTTAGCCTAAAATTGATTACCTGATCAACAGGAGGTTCTCCCTCCAACCTCATGGTTTCCATGTGGCTCTCCCACCAAGTCAGTGCATGGCCCTCTAATTTTAGTTGCACGAATGAGATCTTTTTCCCTTCCTCGATCTGATGGACATTGAAATAAACTTCCAGTTGCCACAACTAGTGGTTCAACTTTAGAGCATCGATCTCACTGTGTTATGACTTTATATCGAATTTTTCCTCCATTGACTGTGATTAGTTCATGGCACTTGAACTGGGTTGATCTTTTGCAGGTCCTTTCTTTGACTGATTCTCCATTTCTCCCCAATCTTATGATCCCCGTTCTGATTTGTCCTCTACATTTGAACCCACATCTTCTCCAAATATCCCGGACTTGTTATTGAAGTCCTCCATGAGAAGGCTTACATTCCAGTTGATATCTATGACTTGTTGATCCCACTACATAAACTCGACCTCTGCAGGATCACAAAGTTCGTTTACAGATTCGGCAGCCATGATTAGCGTTTTATGATTTTCGGCCATGCCGATCTAGATCCTTGTAGTCTCCACAAAATACCCAAAGAAACCTTCTTTGATACCAGATCATCCATAAAATGCCATGGATATTCCACTGGATAGTTCGTCACAACTGATCTGATAATATTATATTAAAAATATGAGATTCTACAGTATTACAATTTTATTAAACTTTAAGATCTGTAGATTTAACTGTAATTAGTGCATGCATGCGAATGAAAATTATGCAGAAAAGTAGAGAACGACAAAATAAGCTCACACACACATAAGGCACAAGATATTCTCTCCGGGAAACTCTTTCGGGAGAAAACCTAGCTGGAAGGTGAGGTCACTTCACTCTCTTTCTCTGTCTGGAAATATGACTGCAAGTACAAAGAAGTAATATCTATGGTCCGTGGGCTACTACAGTACACGAATCCTCTCTATTTTCTCTACCTCTTATCTCTCGAGGCTATCTTTGCTCAGCTATGAAACAAAATTATCTCGAAAGAATGGAATGCTTCTTCCTCCTAGTGGCTCGGTTATAACACAGCCCGATAGCCTACTAGAGGTTAATTTTGGCTACATCAACTCTTAACTAGAGTTAAAATATAGACTCTTCTAGAGACTTTTACAACATAATCACGTGGATAGCTCCTTTTCCATGAATAATGAGGATTGACGCGTTATCCTCCCAAACTATAAGTGTGAAAACAGGAAGGTCAACTTCTGAGTGGCACTACTTTTGCATACAAACTCTGATTGATGTGTTTCTTATGTCATTGGAAATATCTCTATGTGTTGAATAACATGAAATAATGTCACTTTAAATAGGAAAATTTGTATCCCAAAAACGTCATTTGATGCCTCAGAACACTCTCTGAAGGTTTCAGACCTCGTTTTACTAAACTACGTCCCGTTGGTAAAAATAGTCTCGTGAGCTGATTCCTCCACCTTTTCCACTCCAAATGCATCAAGATGGATGTCAAGCGATATAATGATCTAATCTATATCACTATTGGGATTCATATCGCAATGTCTTTTTGTCTTCCAATTCCCTTTATTTTGTTATTTCGAAAATTTAGATGGGTTTACCTAATCCCAAAGATTAGGTGTCAACAACTTTGAAGAAGCTAATGAACATGTAGAATGGAGAAATGAAATGAAGGAAGAATGTGATTCCAGAATGAGAAATGATACTTGGTAATTAAGAAAATTTCGTAAAAATAGTACTCATAGAATGTGAATGGTTGTTCAAAACCAAATTTAAATTCGATGGAAGTGTGGATAAATGTAAATCAAGATTGGTTGCTAAAGATTGTTCACAAAAATACGGAATTGATTATGATGAAACATTTGCAGCTATAGCTAAGTTAAATACAATTAGATTGATGATTTCTTTAACTACAAAAAATAAATGGAAACTTCATTAGATGGATGTTAAGTCTACATTTTTAAATGAGGAACTAAAAGAAAAAGTATATCTTGTTCATCCATAAGGTTTTGTTAAAAAGGGTCAAGAACACCTTGTTTGTAAATTAAAGAAAGTTTTATATGGGTAACAAACTACCAAGATCATGGTATGAGAAGATGAATTATTTATTTCTTCAGAAAGGTTTAATGAAAAGTCAAAGTGATCTTAATCTATATATCAAAACAACTTAGAAGAGTCATGTTATTTTGATTTCCCTATATGTTGATGATTTTATAATAACAGGAAATGTTTATAAATTGATTAATGAAGTTAAAGGGCATGTGTGACATGTGTTTGAAATGAAATACCTTGGTGAATTGCATTTTTGTTTAGAGCTTGAGATATAAATAGAAGTTGAACAAACATTGGTTAAACAAAGCTAATCGAAAGGTTCAAAATGGATCAATTTAAATCAATGCTAGTACCTTTAAAAAATAATGTTGAAATATACAATGATGATGGCACAAGAGGGGTGGATGGCACATCATATCATCAATTAGTGGGAAGTTTGAACTATCTTGCTACAACCAGGCTAGACATTACATCTTTAGTCAACATTTTGAGTCTTCTCATGGCCAAGCCTCTTGAAACCCATTGGTAAGTAGCAAAGAGGTTCCTTAGGTATCTTAAGGGGACTGTTGATTATGGCATTAAATATATTGATGCTTTTGAAGTTACGTTGTAAGGTTATTTTTATTCAAATTGGGTCAGGAACCCGAATGACAAAATATCAACTTCAAGCTATGCATTTAGTCTTGGATCTAGGGTCGTGGCATGGAGTAGCAAAAAACAACTAATTATTTCTTTATCTTCAACTAAAGAAAAATATAAAGTTTTGTGTAGTGTTACACATGAAGCAGTTTGTTTGTGGCGAATTCTTGAAGATGTTGGAGAAGTATAGAAGATTCCAACGATTATCAAATGTGATAATCAAAGTTACATCAAATTGGAAAACCATCTCGTGTACCACGCAAGATCAAAACATATGGAAACTCATCAATGTGGTTGACATATTTACAAAGCCTCTATTGACACCTAATCATCAGGATTGGGTGAATAAGTGTAATTGATGTAAATAAATAATAAGAAATATGAATAGTCACTAGGAGATGAAGTGAACAGTCTCTCCCTCATGTATATAATAAAGACCAACCTGGATGAATAGGAACGAATTGATTTTGAGGAGTTACTGCCTGGTCTGACATGGTATCAGAGCCAACTCCCAAAATTAGCTTTTGTGTAACTCCTGGTGTTAGCTTCCTGCCTATTTTGTAGAACTCACACCTCTGCCATGCTCCTGAGGCCTGAACCCATTGTCATATGTGTTTTATATTCCCTCTAAACAGTCGGCCTGCTCAGTGGTATCGCTGGAATCGCAGTGACAGCTGTGGGATATGAACGCACACCTTTCACCCTGTGCGGCTCTGACACTTCCAATTTTTACATTGAGGGAACAACGCAGCAGCAAGGAATGGATATTGTGAGGCTCTGCAACATTGAATGCTGCCATATGCGTGGTTAATACGTTGCCTCTGGTTGTTCATTAACATGTAATACCGCATAGGTCCTAGTTATCGGTGTTGTGGTGCCATTGTGGCTCTGAGTCACACTTTGGAAGTCTCTACGCCCTCCTCGCTGGTCTTTAAGTTTTATTTAGCTATATACTTTGTGGCCATGACTGCTAGTTTATTTTTCAGTGTCTATTTAGTTTATGATGAATTGCCCCGCTGATTCATATGCTGTTCATTTTAATACATGTGATGCCTATTCTTCAACTGGAGAATCCTTCTCAATTCCCAGTAAGGTGAAATAACATGCGCCATACCTCCAAAATCTCCATGCCATATGTTACCATACGCTCCATAAGCTCCATACACTCCATACGCTCGGTCCATACAATCTCCCCCATCCACACAGTACAACCTACAAAATGTAATAATATCCGAGTGGCTGGGCATCATTGGAGCCTCCCAAAGGTTCAGGTTTCAAGGAATGATTATGTGTGGCATCTGTGAAAGGCAGACAAAGCGAATTCGCAGATTATGAAGCAATTTTTTCCATACTCTGGCGCTGATTACTATCTTTTATAACCTACAAAAAAAAAATTTGATGAGGAAGAGATTTGAATTTTTTTTGAGAGCGCATAGCAGATCTGAATATTTCTTTGGGAAATGTTTTATAATAATCAATTTTCATTTATTATTGTTGGGCTTCATCTTTAGCATTAAAGACAAAGATAGTACAAAGCACTATATTGAGAGAATGCAAAGGGACGGATTCTTTTCCAGTTGGTATCACACTGATAGTAAAGTGTTTTGAAGACTCCGCCATATGATTTCACAATACCTCTGATATATACATCAAAACTATATTTTACTACAGTGCATTTTTTTTCTCTTTTAAACAGCAAGTGAAAATTGTTTTACTAGTAGAAGAGTGATTTTTTTCCCATAGTATAGAGATCTTACAATGCATTCAATCATATCTATTGTGGTAATAGTTCTCACTGGCAAGGAGAACTATCCCGAGTGGTCCCGAATGATAAAACACACCCTCATTTTCAATGAGTTGTGGAAAGGAGTGTGTGTTGGAGACGGAGACAAAGAGTCAGAACAACTTACCTCAGACAAAGAGTTCACCATTTGGGGAAATAAGAACAACAAAGCCTATGCATTAATTGCAGCATCTGTAAGTGAAGAGGTGAGTCGCCATATTTCGCCATTTTCAACTGCTTTCGAAGCCTTACAAAAGCTGAAAGAACTCTATGACTCACATTCTGCACTTGAAGTTGTTCAACTCATGATTAAACTCTTCACTTTTGAATTACAAAATAACGATCCTCTTGCTCTTTCATCCGAAGTAAAATCTATAATGCATGATATCAAAACCACTAAGGTTGAATTGGATATTCCTCTTATCGCTTTTCTCAACGCATTTTATCCTACTTACTCCAATTATTTTGAGTCATTGCAAGCAAATGGAAATCTTAAAGATATTACCTTTGACTCTCTTGTGAAAAAATTTGTTGAAAGAGAGAAAGCTTTTGGAAAGAAGACAACCCTTGAATATTCTGAAGAGGCTGTGTACCTTGTTCATAAAGAAAAGAATCTTGCACAAGATTCTTCTTGAGGAAGAGGAAGATATTTCAAAGGTGGGGGGGCAGATACTTTCAAGGAGAAAAGTGAGATTTGCACTGCATACGCTGCAAAAGAAATGGATCACATGATGCCTCTACATGCAGGTTACCTGGGAAAAAATTGAGCAGCAAAGAAACCAACCCAAAGGTAAAACTAATGACACGGACAAAGGTAAAGCACTTGAATCCACTCATTATGTTATGGCACAATGTAATATCAGAGTAAATGAAGATTTATTTAATGCTTCACTTGCTTCTTGGAAAAATGATTGGTTGCTTGATTCAGGAGCAACTTGCCACATGACTGATAGAAAATATTTTTTTGAAGAATTTATTGACAATGTTGATGGAGCAGTATACTTTGCAGACCAATCAAAACTCAATCCATCAGGGCTTGGCACAATCAGGCTCAAATTTCCTGGTCTTCCAGACTTTCTTTTGCATCATGTTTTATATCTCCCACAGCTGAAGAGAAACTTGTTGTCCTTGGTCCACATCCGCCAACAAGGTCACTCCATTCATATGTTTGATGGCAAGCTTGAGGTGAGAAAAGCATCTGACCACTCACTTGTCATGAGGGGGATAGAAGAAGAAAGGCTTCTCAAGCTGCAAGGTACCTCTGCTCGTGCACAACATTTCTCATACAATTCTCATTATGAAGAAGGTACACTTCCATCAAGTTTATTATGGCATGCTATATTTGGACATTTGAACTATGACAACCTTCGCTTGTTGAAGAAAAATGGTGTTGCTGGTTTGCCTACAATTCCTAGGAAACTTAAGCAATGTGATGCTTGTATTCTAGGAAAGCATAAAAAACAGTCTTTTCATGATTCACATTCAAGAGCACATAGAAAACTTGAACTCATTCATTCAGATTTATGTGGTCCAAAGCCTGTTCCTTCTGCAGATGGAAATAAATATATGATGACATTTATTGATGACTACACCAAAATGTGTTGGGTTTATTTATTGAAGAACAAATCTAATGCTTTTCAAACATTCAAGAACTTTCATGCATGGATTGAAAATGATGCACACTCTCATATTGGTTCTATTCGCACTGATAATGGAAAAGAATATACTTCAAATGAATTTGAAAACTATCTTCGCCAACATGGGATTAAACATCAAACAACTGTGCCTTATAATCCCCAACAGAACGGTGTAGCTGAAAGAATGAATAAGACAATCTTAAATATGGTGCGCTCCATGATGTTTTTCAAAAATGTAAAATTGATGTTTTAGGCTGATGCAATTCTATGTGCTGTATATATAAAGAATAGATGTCCATCTAATGTTATTAGAAACAAGACTCCATATGAAATGTGGTATGGGCACCCTCCTTTGGTAAAGAATCTCAGGGTCTTTGGTTCCACCTGTTATGCCTTGGTACCAAAGGTACATAGAAACAAACTTGGTGCAAGAAGTCGTAAGTGTATCTTCCTGGGGTATTCAAACACCTCCAAAGCATACCGTCTCTATGATGAAGTAAATAAAAAGTTTGTTGTATCTAGAGATGTAATCTTTCTTGAATCATCCAAAACTGACAATGTTGTTGAGCGACAACTTGATCACTTGGATAGATTTACAACTGCAAAATCATTTCAAGAATTTGATAATCAGATTCCACATCTTGAAGGGGGGATTCCTATACTAGATCAACCTGTGGAATCTTCTTCTGAATAGCTCTCTCCCGTGCATGAAACTCCAACAACGGATGATACTTTAAGTGATGTGATTGATAGAACTGGGAAACTCAATCTTGATTCAGTCCCAACTCAATCAACAGAGTAGCCTGGACCATCTGAGAAAGGTCCCCCAAAGTGGCTAACAAAGACACTTGAAAGTGTTCATCCTGATGAGGTTGGAAAGACAGGAACTAGAAATTCAAACCGGAAAAATGGAGGTGATGTCGATGACTCTGATTCACCTGTTGATATGGATGTTTCTTATGATTGTGAATTGAATTTGTCTACAAATTTCGAACCAACTTCCTTCAAAGAAGTTGCTTCTCATGATGAATGGAAAGAAGCAATGCAAAAGGAGTATGATGCCTTGATAAAGAATGGCACTTGGAAACTGGTTGATCCTCCATTAGGAACCAAACCAATTGGCTGCAAGTGGGTCTACAAGAACAAGTATAAAGCAGATGGCTCACTTGACAAGCACAAAGCTAGGCTTGTGGAAAAAGGTTTTGCACAGAAGGAAGGGGTCGATTATGAGGAGACTTTTGCCCCCACATCAAAATGGGCTACCATCTGGACACTCTTTGGCCGACCAACTCAGAACGGTTGGAAAGTCCATCAAATGGATGTAAAAACTGCTTTCTTGAATGGAGATCTAAAACAGAATGTTTTTATGTCCCAGCCTGAAGGATTTGCTGTGAAAGGACATGAACATAAAGTATGCAAACTTGTGAAATCCTTGTATGGCCTTCAACAAGCACCGCGAGCTTGATATGAAAAACTAACTGAGCATCTTCTGAAACTCAATTTCAAACATTATGATCTTGATGATGCAACTTTATTTGTCAAGAAAGTTGGAAAAACAGTTGTATATCTTGTGGTATATGTAGATGATCTTTTGATGACAGGGAACAATGAAAGCTACATTGCATCCATAAAGAAGGAATTAAGGAAAGGTTTTGAAATCACTGATTTAGGCTATGTTCATTACTATCTTGGTATTGAAGTAACTCAACATTCGAAGTCCATATTTCTTTCTCAAAAGAAGTACATTGGAGATCCATTGAATAGGTTTGGCATGACAGAATGCAATCCTCTTACTATTCCAATGGAACAAAACTTAAAGCTCACATCCATTGAAGGAAAAAAATTTGAGGATGTAACAAAGTATAGACAGTTTGTAGGAAGTCTCAACTACCTAACTACTACCAGACCCGACATTTCGTTTACTATTGGAATCCTCTCTAGATTTATGCAAAAGCCTTGTGAGGGACATTGGTCTGCTGCAAAAAGAGTTCTAAGGTACTTGAAGGGAACTCAAGACTTTGGAATCAAGTATACACAGGTGGACGACTTCAGCTTGATTGGATACTCTGATTCAGACTTCGATGGAGACAAAGAAACTGAGGTATCTACTTCAAGTTATGCTATGAATCTTGGATCAAGAGTTGTCTCCTAGAGATCACGCAAACAATCAGTTCCAATAGATTCCACACCAGAAGCAGAATATGTGGCAGTAGCTGAGGCAACAAAAGAAATTGTGTGGCTCAGAAAAATTCATGAAGATTTGCAGGTAAAACAAGTACAATTGACTCCACTCATGATTGACAATAACTCGACAATAAAGCTGGCCAAGAACCCAAAGTTCCATGATCGAACGAAGCACATCAATACTAAATATCATCTGATTCGACATCATGTTGAGGCCAAAACAATCCATCTCCACTATTTTTCCAGTAATAAGCAAATTGCAGACATCTTCACCAAAGCGTTTGGAAGAGAAAAGCTTGAATGATTCAGAACGATGTTTGGACTCACCAACATCCCTTCATATTAAGGGGGGGAATGTCGACACCTAATCATCAGGATTGGGTGAATAAGTGTAACTGATGTAAATAAATAATAAGAAATATGAATAGTCACTAGGAGATGAAGTGAACAGTGTCTCCCTCATGTATATAATAAAGACCAACCTGAATGAATAGGAACGAATTTATTTTGAGGAGTTACAGCGTGGTATGATGGCCTCTTGCACGCGCAAAGTATGAATTATTTAGAGTTAAGTTAGGTGTGATAGAAAACACACTTCTCCATTAAGGGGGGGAGTTAGAATAATGGAATATAATGGAGAAATGTCTCGTTAAGATTCTCTGTTTTAAATAGGTTTTAAATCATATTTGTGAGAAGGTTGTTCAAACTCCACGACTCATTTGTAGTCTTATAAATGTATATGTTTTCTAGTTGAATGAAGCAAGTTATGTTAAATTTTTGCCTACTTTCTCATCTCTCTTCTTCACTACTTTGTCTTCCTATATATATATATGAGAAAACATAAAGAATATCAAGATATTCCCTTATAAATATTTACTATGCCACATAGTAATAAAAGCATTTTTGAAATTATTTTTAACATATATTTTATTATTCTATTTTATATTATTGAGAAATTTAAATTTGTATTGCTATCTTATTTATCAATATCTTCTCAGTAAATTTAAAAAATATAATTTAAAAGCAAAAACGAAATTAATATACACATTATAAATTTTAACAGAAAAATTATATATATACACAAAATAAAATTTAAATATATATATATATTTTTCCCTAATTCTGGAATGCACTTAATTTCAGAGTGGCAATAATTTATTATGTTTCCGGTTTTACAAAACAACCTAAAATCAAACTAGTCGTGTATGAGCCACATGTAACACTCTACTAAATGTGATCATGTTGCATGTGAAAAAATTATATTAGATGGTAAATGTATACAAACAGGGGTTAAAATATCAAGCTGCGGTCGTTACGTAACTTATAACTCATTTCTCGCAGAACACTTCTCGCATAACACTGGATGGAAACAAAAAAAAAAACTATCGAGCAAGAAACTGCCTTGAATGTCGGTGAACTTGTATTTGACTCTTAAATCAGGTGAGAGGTTTGGATCAGAATTTTTAATAGAACTTTGTAAAACACGTTTTGCGAAAAACTGTTTTAAAGAAACACGTTTTTTGAAAAACGTTTTCAGTGGGAGGAAAATTCAGTAGAAAATTTTGAAAATTTAAGTTATAATGGTTAATTTTAGTATTTTGTGTAATTTAAAGTGTTTAATGGTGCCAAATCTAATTCAAGCTATAACAAGGGATTTAAACGCTACAACCCCACAGTAAAATTTCTTAAAGAAAATCTAACAAAATTCCAGCCAAAAATTCACCGTGGAGTGAAATTGTGACTCTGTTAGACAACACCTTCACGAAATAAGAAAAACTGGCTAGTTAAATTATATGAAAAGTGACCAAATGTGTGAAAATGTGATCCTGGCAGAACATCCCAAAAGTAGTAATAGAATAAATAATCTACTGCTCACCTTTAGCCATGTTACGGAGAAGTTTTTGCCGAAATTTATAAAATAACCATGTCCATCGTTCCATGTGGCCTGACCAGCAACGCCGCCTATTTTGGACGCCATTGTTGCACATCCCTACCAACGAATTTGGGCATTGAAATGTTAACTGTGTTCGGGATGTTTCTAAACCGCCTCCATATCACTCATGACTAGGTTATACTTACATGGAAATGATGGGCCTGGTTCACAGAGAATATCAGAATTACGTTATCAAATCGATGAAAAGCTTCATTGAGAACACTCTCATTTCTGGGCTGAGTTGCCCACATTCCTCGTTCAACCGAGAGTTGTAAATTTTCTAGATTGTTGCTCTTCATAACAAAATACCTGCATCAAAAAAATGGTAGAAATAAATATCTATATTATTAGAGATGGGCATGTAACAAGTGCACATATAAGTGTTCAACTTGGTCTAAACAAATTTACACAGTAAATTAGAAAATGCAAATGTAGAAAACCTTGAAGTTCCTTGTGGCAGGCTCCAACTTAAGGAATTAGGTATCCTCTTGGTTTGGCCGTATCTGGATTTAATATTATTGGATGCTTTCTGCGTTTTAATGATCTCCAAAACATCTTCCACAGGAGGCGGTGGACCGGGAAGCTTGTTATGCTTGTAACGACAATTAGGTCCATTGGGACAGAAACCAAAGTTATACCTGCATTTATACGAACAGATTAACCTCATTTAGAATTCCCAAACTAATCAACGAACAGATTAACCTCATTTAGAATTCCCAAACTAATCAACGAACAGATTAACCTCATTTAGAATTCCCAAACTAATCAACGAACAGATTAACCTCATTTAGAATTCCCAAACTAATCAAAATAAAGCGAAACGTGTCTTGCAGAAACCTATTATAACTCGTTTAACTTGTTTTAACTTGTTTAAATATTACTTACATGAAGCACTCTTGGGCAACTTCGTCTCTTGCTAAGCAATGCTGGTGATTGGAACACTCTTCGTCTCTAGAGTCATCACTACACAAATTCTGGGACCATTTCCCACATACCATCTGCTTATTGTTTTCTGCTTTTTTGTGAGAATAGTCTGTGGCTACCCGCAAACTCTCATGCTCCATATCACCTTTCTTCTTATTGTTGCCGGCTACAACCCAATCTTATGTCAAGTTTTAACCTCCCTATCAGCGTTCTTGTTATTGTTGCCCGCTACAACTCAAGTCTGCTTATTTCACAAACCAATCTCCTACTATTAACTATGTTACCGTCCGTGTCCGTCCAGCGGTAAATTATGTCACTATCGGTATTTGTAGTATGTACTGTTATATGGAGAGCTCAATTTTGGCGGCCACGATGGGTGAGCGTGGAACTAGATATGCAACCCTCATGCACCATTCAATGCTGATCGTCCATCGCTTGTCCACGATCACATTATTTCATCCATCACGATGGTAATTTTTTGGTTGGAAAATAATGGAAATTTTAACATGATTTAGATAAAATTTGACAACCTTGTTTTGGAAATTTTAATTAGAGTTATATATAGCTTAAAGATTTCTGGCGCCCCCAACAAAATTCAAGGATGCAAAATTACTAATCAAATACTCCGACAATCAATTTAGTGTAAAGAAAAATGGTTTCCGGAATAAATGGCGGCGAAATTGCAACGGCTTCAAAAATTATTCACCTTGCAGAAAAGTACGGTGCCTTACAGGTTTTGCATACGGACCATTAATTCATCTCACTTTATAGTTCATGGTTTCACGCTGGATATTTATTGGAGGGTCACCTCATAGGTCACCGTTTCACTCATGATATTTATTGGAGGGATTGGGATTGTGCACAGTTAGAAAATCATAAATCGTGGGAAAATTTTACGGAGGGAATGGTAAAGGGCAAGGTCACATCTTAATGTAATAGTACAGTGTGTAAGGAGATGGAGAAATTGGTTCCTTGAAACCAATAATATTCTGGGAAGAGTTTTTAGCGTAAAGAAATGGAGAAATTGGTGCCCTGACACTGATAATAGTCTGCTGACTTCGTCCGTATGCGGGCCCTCAATCCTTCCTTTTCGGGGTTCGCTTTCCGACCCGTTCAAATTCTGTCTGGCGGGCCCCCGTCTGTCCCCCTCTAGCGTGTACCTTCCTGTTTTCTCTCCTAAGCCACCCCTTACATTAACTCCTCCCGCTATCCTTCAACAATTTCAAATTGGTTATTTCCTTGCACGAACATTCAGACAGACTCTTCAAGGATAGGAGGAAGAACATTCCCATCAGAGCAGAATCCCCGACCGACCAGTAAGTAATGCCCCTCCCGCTGCACAAATTTCTTCTCTCACTTGAATTGTGTCCTATAGGCTTGTAGAGATGTCGTTCCACAATGGAAGAGTCTTTACCTCTAGACTCTGCTTCGTCGAAAGCTCTAATGGCCTTATGGCGATCCCACTCTAAATCCCAATTTTGTGAAGACATTGGTGTGAAAAGGCATGTGCTCAAAGTCTTGATACACAACAATAAGAACACGTTAGGGAAAAAATAATGATTAATTGCATACTTATTTATGATTTTCGAGCATAACAAACACTTTAGGCAATTTGCTCTTCTTGCTCTTCTAATTCCTTTATGGGCATGCATATTATGTAGTAGAACAGACTAAACTGGCCACTGTAAGACTCATAGCTAGCAATGGGATGCATTCAAAGTAGTATTTTTCAAAGAACAATATCAAATCTAGATCAGACATTACACATGAGATCTTATTTCACTGATGTCTGGATTTTAGTGTATGGATTGATTTATATTACACATTCTAAATAATTTCTCCACGATGGTACTTGAGAATCCTAATCGCTTTACATTTCTCATTCACAAATCATTATATGGAATTGAAATATTGTTTCTTAATTTTTTTAACTTTGACATGCGTCGTTGCCCATGAAAGCCCTTGTTGTATTTGTATGGCATGTATCAGCTGTTTAATCATTTTCAGGTTATGTGGGTTAATCATGTTTTAGATGGTTAATCATTTGCAATCTTTATGCATAACCAGACTCTAGATTACAAGTATGGGGACACCAATATTGTTGCTATTGGTCTTCATGAAATATGGTATGTATGTACACTGGTAGGGCTATCCGTAGGGCGTGAGAAGTATAGATCACAATGTGAGGAACTGAGACTGTTCAGATTATAGCATTGTGTGCATGTGCTTGTCTATTCTTTTCCCTATTAGTATATCACATCAGAAAGGCTATCAAGAAGAGAACATATTAACATTTGTAACAACTTGCTGGTTCTCGACGGAATGGAGCAACATCCTTAAGGAGTTGAGATTAATATATCATATATGGAAATCATATAGGTGTTTTGGAAAGCAATGAAAAATTATAGGGCAGAAAATTACGAGGCTGGTAGTATCGCAGTCATTGATTAGGTGGTAGAATTAATATAGCCAAAACCTCAAGTAGAATGGCCATTGGTTCATGTATGACATGGAATGTTGCAAGCACTGTTAATATGGTTCAAGAAGTTAATGGTGGATCACCTATGATAGCACACGCTGCAAAAATGTTAGATGCAGTAACGATGGGTGACATCTAGTAGAGTATTACACCATACATTCTATTAGATTGTGCATAAGACAACAATTTTATATTGACATTTCAAAGATTTTCTATCAGCTCTTTGAATTTTTCTTCCCATGCTTCTAGTTTGATTATTTTCATACCATTGAGAATTCCAGATGTTACTCTGAATCTTTCACCCTGTGCAATCATGAACTCATCTTGGCATTTCTAGAGGGATTTTTCTAGAGGATTATTTAGAATGATAATGAGAACAATGATTAGAAAACTTGGAACAGTTGCCCATCCAACCAACCCAAAACTCAAAAGGGGTAGTGGTTGATAGCAGGCCCATATTTTCAACAGAAAATCTTTTATGCATTTAACAAGTTTTTGACCTTCTACATTAGTGAAAACAGAGACAAATCAAGACAGGGAAACATGTTTTTTTCTCACAATGCTCTCAACTCAGTGCATTTGCCTATCTATGGAGGGATGCATCCATGCAACCTGTTCTCATGAAGATCTTTGCAGACTCGCAATACACATTATTGCCTAAACAAAAAATTTGATATAACTCAATGGAATTCTAAATAGGCCAAAACATAAGTAATTTCCAATGTAGAGGTGGAATCAGGACATACAATCTGTGCATCTTGTTCAATTATGCAATAAACTAAACCATTCGTTTCTTAAATCCAATCACATTACCTCATGCTTGAATTCTGACTCAGCCAAGTTTTTTTTGAGATATTGAGCAAACTCGAGCAATATGTCTTCGCCTGCAATTTTCACATCCCCATCCAACATGGAGATTGGAAACAAATCAATGGAATATTCTTCTCAATTGAAACTTAAATACTCACATCGTTTTAGGTGGAGATCAGTTACATTTCCCATTGGGAGATCTGGTATATTAATGGCCATCAGTCGTTATCTCACAAGTATCAGTAGGTTGCACCTTCTGATTATCAATACTATTATTTAACCATGATCCCCTAACAACATGGATTCATTTTTCCTTGCAGGTAAAACAATACCTTAGAAAAAATCGCGTGGAAGACATTTCATAGCAAACCTTAAATTTGAATACATCTTCTAGGAAACTACATTTAACTACTCCTCACAAGGAAGCAACAATGTGTAATCATTAACAGACTTGAGGTATGACACAATGATGTTTGAGGTCGAATTATAAAATTTGAATGGTTTCATGGGCTGTAAAAAGGACAAATCTTTCCTAAATCAGTTTAACAACACATACTCTGATAAGGGCTAAATGAACTTGATTTGATACTCATATACATGCATATATCTCTAAAGGATATTATTATACTTGTCAAAAAAATTCTATGTTGCTATATATGTTGTAAAGTATTAGATTCAATACTTATAACAAGGAATGTATTTGTTGACCAGATTAATAATTAGTTATGTCTCCCTCCTTGTTCATGTCTAATTAGTGAGAATATAAAGTATATTTCCTATTTGTATTGATGTTGTTTCGAGAAATAGGGAATTACTAAAGAAGCCATATATTTATATGGGCATGTGATAATGCTACAACCCAAGTATGTGTAGATGACTTGTTTTTGCTAGAGCTGACAGTGACATGCATTGTTTGTGGACAAAATTTAAGAGAGAATGTTGATTTATGCACGTTCCATTTAGGGTTTGAAAAATTAATTTTATTGATGATAAGAGAGGATTTTTGACAGCTCAATTTCATTGAAGAGTAGAGAGTATTGTTGGGAAGTCATAATTGTTGAGGTCTGCTGAGTAGAGAGTGTGTTGGTGCTTCTACTTTGTCCAACTAGAGTTTGTTGTTGATGTTGAGAAGAAGTAGTCGACTTGATAGACTTTATGCTTCTAGGGTTTGATCTCTTGAGTAGAAGCAAAGGTTTTCTCATTGATATAGAGACAAAGTTGTTGCAGCACTACTAAGTTGTTGAGTACTATTGGATTGACTATATAGGGTTTAATCCTTGTGCAGTGAGAGGTTGTGTTGTTGTTGATGTCCTTCTTCCATATTGACAGGGTTAGCAAGTTGTTTTATTTTATTTATATTATCTTCAGTAGAGGTGGATCCAAAAACAAACTTTACATACCTTACTGCTAGAAAATGAGGAAAAGTTTAGGAAGGCCTATTTTTTATGCATGTAACACACCAAAACAAAAAGGACATGTAGGCAAACACAATTGATTGAATGTTATTTTATGTCTCTAAGGAGATGTATAAGACATATTTCGTTGAATTTTTGAATGTATAAGCCAAATAAATGCCTACTTGTCTGATATGAATTTATTGTTGTTTTATTTTCGATGTCTTCTAAGCATAGAGAATGGTGGAAAAGTGGACATTGTGCATCGAAGTGTCTTGTCGTCCAAATCCAGGTCAAGCCACCGTTAAATATGTGCTTCATAATGCGGAAACAAATCATGTGGTGCATAGAAATATAGAAGTGCATGGGAGGACAATGAATAACGAAGCATATTATATTGCCCTTGTTGAGGGCTTAAAATAGGAAAAAAATAATGTTGTGAGCGATATTGTAACTTTTACGAACTCGCAACTCATATGAAATCAGATCAATGACATCTATGAAGTTTGAAAAGAGAATTTAAAACCGCCTCACAAGATAGCAATAATGTGGAGATCTCAGTTTCAATCTTTTAGCATACAATATCATGCAGACATTCATATGATGTCCACTGATATATTGATGGAAGAAATGTCAAGTGTAGATGTAGGTCCCAGAGATGACATCGGGTCACGATTTATTGCAAGAGAAGTCATTAATCAGCATCAGCATAAGTCCCTAATATGTGAATATATGTTATTGTTATCATTTCCCTTGGGGCCAAAATGCCATGGTTTGTTCACTACAGAAGAACCCAATTATATGTTCTTTTTCCGAAACCTACGATCATTGAGGTGTTTTTTATGGGTGACAAGTTTATGAAAAATGTAATATATTCCATGCATATGAAGAAATGTAATATTTGCATGGTTCACGATATAATAGATGAATGTTTTGTATGTTGTAATTATTTTTTGTTGCGTTATTTTACCATGTCTCATGAACGTTTTCAACCTCCAATTTATTATTGTTGTGCAAAGGACAAATATTTTGCACTAGGCATTTCATTATTCAATGTTGTCATAATGATCATGTAGGTAGTATAACTTTATTTCTATGCATTGCTATTTGTCTTTTCGTAGAACATTGGAGAGCTTGAATGATGGAATGTTATAATTGCTTTCATTTTAAAGAAAATTATTCTTCTCATAATTCCATGTAGTTAATGATTTGAGTTTCATATTTATGTTTCAAATTCTTAGTGTGTGTGTCTGTTTCAAATTTTTTCCCTTTGCATTGGTAGGTACATTCTTGGGGCACATATATATGCTAAAAGACTAACAATTTCAACCTTATGTTCTGTAAAATTTCCATTATAAGCAAATGTTGGAAATCTCATTACTCAAGTACTCAGTTACTGGACTGCTGAAATACTTTATTTATATAGAAAATATGAAGTACATGTGCGTACTTCCAACTTATCAAAATATGGAACAATTTTAAGCTCTCCTAACCCTAGCTAGGGAAACCAAGAAAACACTAACAAAAAACCCTCCTGGCTAAGAGTCACACCTAACCAAATTCGGTCAATCCACCGAGAATCCTCAACAACCTAGCATCATCAACCACAATGACATTCATGGCATGAATGTTGGTATGTGGGAGATTAAAGAATCTAAGAAGCTGCATTTTCTCTCACAACTTGTTTGAGAAGCCAATTTGCATGTTGTCTGCAATTTCTGTGATGTCAATGACCCATTCATATATGGATTGAGGGGGATCCATTGAAGAAGTTGTTGGATCTATAAGATAACAATGTAATTTCCATCAGAGAAAAATAATAACATGTGAAGTAATACATGCATCAGAATATGTAGTACATCAATTAGGAGTCTTGTCAAATGCACCTTGACTGATGTGATAAGTAGAGCGATGGTGGGTCGATCTATGTTCTTCAAGTGAAAGCACAATATTGGGATGTTGTAGCTCTGCAAACATTCACACAACACATTAACAACATCAACAACAACCAGTGCACAAAGTTAATAGGAAAGACATAGCAACAAACCTCGAAAATCACCAATTTGTGTGATGTCAGTGACCCAATCATGTTCGGATCAAGGGGGATCCATTGAAGAAGCTATTATATCTATAAGATAACAATGCAATTTCCATCAGAGAAAATAATAACATGTGAAGTAATCCATGCACCATAATACAAAGTACATCAATTAGAAGTCCCATCAAATGCATCTTTATTGATGTGATAAGTAGAGCGATGGTGGGTCTGTCTACGTGCTTCAAGTGAAATCGTAGTATTGGGATGTTGCAACCCTGCAAAATTTTCACACACTACATTAACAACATAAAGAACAACCAATGAACAAAATTAAGAGCAAAGGCATATGAACAAACCTACAAAACCACCAATTTGTGTGATGTCAGTGACCCAATCATGTTCAGATCGAGGGGGATCCATTGAAGAAGTTGTTGTATCTGTAAGATAAAAAAGGAATTTCCATCAGAGCAAATAATAACATGTGAAGTAATACATGCATGAAAATACAAATTAGATCAATTAGGAGTCTCGTCAAATGCACCTTGACTAATGTGATAAGTAGAGCGATGGTGGGTCTATCTACATGCTTCAATTGAAAGAACATTATTGGGATGTTGCAGCCCTTCAAACATCCACACACTACATTAACAACATCATTAACAACCATTGCACAAAATTAAGAGCAAAGACATAGAAACAAACCTAGAAAATCACTAATTTGTGTGATGTCAGTGACCCAATAATGTTCAAATCAAGGGGATCCATTGAAGAAGTTGTTGTGTTTGTAAGATAACAATGAAATTTCCATTAGAGAAAATAATAACATGCAAAGTAATACATGCATCAGAATACAAAGTACATCAATTAGGAGTCCCGTCAAATGCACCTTGACTGATGTGATAAGTAGAGCGATGGTGGGTCTATCTACGTGCTTCAACCGAAAGCATGCAACCCTGCAAACATTCACAAACTACATTAACAACATCAACAACAACCAGCGAAAATTAAGAGCAAAGACATGGCAACAAACCTGGAAAATCACCAATTTGTGTGATGTCAGTGACCGAATCATGTTCGAATCGAGGGGGATCCATTGAAGACGCTGCAGTATCTATAAGATAACAATGAAATTTCCATCAAAGCAAATAATAACATGTGATGTAATACATGCATCAAAATACAAAGTACATCAATTAGGAGTCTCGTCAAATATACCTTGATTGATGTGATAAGTAGAGTGATGGTGGATTTGTCTACATGATTCATCTGAAAGTACAATATTTGGGTGTTGCAGCCCTGCAAACATTCACACACTACATTAACAACATCAACAACAACCAATGCACAAAATTAAGAGCAAATACATAGCAACAAACATGGAAATTATGACATTTTGATCTAAACATATTGATATCATCTCCCTATAGAACTTACTTGGGATAGTAGAGGAAGCATTGTTGGAGCGAGGACGACCATGCTTGTTGAGGTTTTGAAACTAAGATGGTTCATCTTCGGATGAAAGGACATTCAAATTAATATCCAAGATGCCACTTTTTTTCTTCTTTTATTTTTCTTTTTAGGACTAAGGAAACTCTTTTTCCTCTTCAAAGATGACACATAAGCACACAACCCAAGGGTGGAGTCATAATCCATAATATGAAGATCATTAGCATCATCCACAATTTTTTTAGCCAAATCAATCATTTTGTCTTTCTCATAGTATAAGGAGGATTATTCCGAAATAGGTCTAGATAGGCAAACAACTACTCTCTCAAAAAATTAAGTTCTTCAACATTGTCATCATCCATATTAGTTGTTCTAGTATTTGCATCAAGGTTTGGTGCCTCTATACTTATCTCAGGAGGGGCATTCAAAGTATTGGGTGTGGTATCAAGATCCAATAAAGGGTTTGAATCAATTAAGGATGAATGCAAGCAATCTACCTTTACGACATGCTTGCAAATGTTGCCATGAATAGACCATGGGAAATCGCAAGTGATAAAATTTGTATGATGCCATATGATAAGATATTCCTTATCAAGTT
This sequence comes from Pinus tabuliformis, assembly GCA_031772625.1. Lineage (NCBI taxonomy): Eukaryota > Viridiplantae > Streptophyta > Pinopsida > Pinales > Pinaceae > Pinus > Pinus tabuliformis. The sequence goes on from CM062816.1 coordinate 474,209,172, forward strand.
TACTTTGACTCCTCACCCAATAAGCATGCGATAGCTCTCATGAGGCCTACAATCATTGTCTATAATTATTCTAGACTTTTCCATTTTTATTTTTTTTCTGCGTAAAGGCTATTTCTATTAAAAAGGAGAAAATATATGTACAAAGAGGTCAAGACCTCAGAGGGGGGCTGAAGCCAGCCCTCAACCAGAAATTCTGATACACACAAAGGCCTTTAACAACCTTTCCGGGATTGGGAGACCTTGAAGCATAATTTATGAGTCCCTAACAGACAAAAGTGTAACCCAGAGCTGTGTTTAACACTACAATACTATCGCTGACTATGGCTTTGCTGATAAACATCTTGCCTTGACAACGATATGCAAAATTAGACCAAAAACAAGGCTTGCTGAGCCATGACCTGTTATAGTTCATAGGACTATAATGGCGCGCACCGATACAAAACCAAGAGCTGAAGCAAAAACAGAGTTGGCAATATCCAGAGACGCATAACAGAAAAAGAAACAGAGCAGAAGAGAAATTGCCATCAGTAGGCATTGACCCAAATTCATTAAACATGTTTAGGAGAGTCGAGAGCATCCTTTTCCACCTGGCTAGGAGAGCCAATCCACGTGACGGTCGCGTTGTCTGCATCTCCTGTGTCGCCGCCACCTGGAGGAGTCTCCAAATTCAGAATGCCGCCAGGAGGATGTTCCGGCTCACCTGCAAGCACATTGCGCTGAGTAGAGTCCACCGGAGGCTGAGGAGCTTCAGGCACATTACCTTCTTCCTGCATGTTGTCACCATTGAACACGACACCAGCCACCTCTCCCTAAAGAACACTATCATCCTGAGACTGAGATGTAGTGGTGTGCGCCGAGCTGCTAGGCTTATCCTCCTCCTCAGGAAGGATTATAGTAATACTGGCTGATAAAACGGGCTTATTGAGCCTACTATGGAATTTGAAGCGGGTTGTTTGGAAGGAGTTGTGCGGGAGAGGCCTAGCATGACCAGAAGGCGGAGAGGACGGGGAGGTAGAGGCTAGAGGAACAATGTTCTGGGGAGCAGGCTAAGAAGCACGACCTCGATTGCCAGTGGTGCCTCCACGGCGAGAAACTCCACGATGACAAACCATTTCCAAATTAACTGAGAGACCAGGGAAGGGAATTCAGCAGGACCAAATGGGAAAGGGCTGAGCGCAGGCGGACCAGGCCAAAATCAGAAACCAGATGAGCTTCCAAGCAGCCTGAACGAAGCAAGGGTGCGGGAAGAATAGCAGACGGAAATAGAAGGAGCCGAGGAGGGCAATTGCATGAACCAGAGACCAAGCCATGGTTAAATCACCTTGCGCTGCCTCTCGAGTTGAGCGCGCATTAAATACCAAATGCGTGACCATAATTCTGTACCCTGAAGAATTCATATCAAATGCGGTGGGTTTGTGGGATCCGCGCCCGCGAGCCAAGTGCAGGGACAGCTGTCGGTGGGGAGTTATTCCTCCATAAATGAACTGCAGTGACACCCGCAACCACGTATTCTAGACTTTTCCATTGATGATTCAAGCTGTATCTATTTCTTGTGGTTGTTTAAATATCCTTCTTTTTTCAGAATTGCCTTGAATCGATAACATGGCTCAACATTTTTTATGAGAGTATATAATAGCCAATCCATCCTACAAGAACATTTATTTCGTCTATAACATAGAAAGGTTGTCTTGAGACAACCGTGGTATGATTCCACAACATTATTTTTCTCCTAGTTTGCATGAGGAAAATCTCGACAATCTTTAACCCACATCCCTTGTTGGAAAAACTCAATTAGTAAATATATCTTTTCCTGATGAAACAAAAAATGTACAAACAGAAGAAATAGTATAAAAACTTACGAACCTTGTCATCGACAACCCAATTCTTGTGGAAATAGTCCAAAAAATTCTCCTCAGTTGCAAATTTGGTGAAAAATCCATTGATTTCATTATCCACTTCATGACTAGAACAATATTTCATGATATGACCAAGTTCATTGAACTTCTCTTTTGGTTTTTCTGAGCTACTGACCAACTGATTTACATTCTTTATCCATGCCCTCCTTATGTGCCAAATACACAAGATCACTTCACATTTGGTGATTCTCCTGCCACATTTAATTCATTTTAAGTGATAAATTTTTAGAATGAATGCAACTTGCAATGTCAAATAAGAATATTGATTAGATATCATTTTTGGGATTCAAATGCGTTAAGTAAGTCATTCATCTATGACCACTTCCATGAGAGGCAGTCGTAACTGACTAATTTCTCAGGATTTTTGAATAGTCCACTTAGCACTCATTGCATCGAGTGATGCTCACAGGGGTGAAGAAGTGGGATTTGAACTAGTGAAATAAATCACATAGCGTCAATCATCACTTCCGGGGCTTGCACTAGGTAACCAGGACTTCCCGGGAGGTCACCCATCCCACATTGCCTCTGGCTCAAGCGCGCTTAACTGTGGAGTTTTCCCCACAATCAAGCCTACTTAGCTTGCTACCCCATTTGCAAAAGCTTAGCAAGTGTTGTGCCTCATGAATCATTCAAGTAGAGTTCCCTTCTCTCTTTTGAATTAAGTATTGGGGGTTTTCGCAGTGCATTATATTAGATATCATTGATGTTACCTCAAAGCAATGATTTCAGCCATAGCATCATCAACTATGAAGGCATTGACCTTCCAATTAGGACAAAGCTGAAAACACCTATGCATGAGGTTCTCCAGCGATAGTGCTATATCTTGTGATGTATTACGTGACATCACCACCCAAGCAACTAGTACCCCACATTGTTGCTCAACAAACATCACTAGCGTGTACAACTGATACATTCAAATTTCATATTAAATAAAATAAAGTTAATTTTAAGTCATTAATCCTATTGAATCATTATAACCAAAATGATTTTATTATAACAATCATTGAAAAAGATACTCACCCCATATTTATTTGTATTGAACGCTGAGTCCATGGCTATCAAGCTTTTATGGGATAAATTGACCATAATTTCCAACATCCATTTAGTTTGTATTTAGCTGTAAAAGGGATCTCTCCACCATTGGGATTCTGGTAGAAGAAGAAATCATTATGGCGTTTTTGATACAAGAGATTCACACTCATTTCATCTTTTCTATGAAGTTGATAATTTTCTTTCGTTAGACGATTATAGATGTTTACAATATCTTTTTCGATTAAGAAAAAATACCTATCTCGAGCTGTAGCATCTATGTTAAGATATTTCTTAATATGCAGTTTACAAATAGAATCAAATTGGCAATTGAAGAAAAAAGAAACTTTGTAAAAAATAAATCTTGTCCCTTGAAAGTCTTGGATTCTTCTTAGCAATATCATCATATAAAGTGTTTTTTTGCCATGACAAGGCCATCCTTACCCATATTCATGATCATTTATGTTGTATGGTATTACTGCTGTGTCGGGATCCTAAACTATAACCTTCATGATAAAATGGAAATGGAAACCCCTCTTTTTGGAAATTGAATTCCTTGGTTTGGTTTTGCATTATTCTCTCTTGTCATCTGGACCATATGAGCAATGATAACTACAAAATAAATTTTGAAATGTCAACACATCTAATAAATGAGAAATCACTATTAATATCAACATCTAAACAATGCTTTTCTAAAATACTTACAGTTCCCATCGTAAGGAAGCACTGACCCTTGTGCTTGGGGATTTTCTTTTTCGATGCTGGAAGGAACATGGACCATCTCAATTCAATTCCTCTCCTTTAATAAAATCAATAATTCTTTCTTTGGAATTTTTGCAACCCGATCAATATTCATGTTTTTCTTGTATATTTCAGACAAAACCAAATCTTTACTAGAAAAAATAATTTTCTCTTTAGGGTATTGCACCTCAAGACCCATGATTGTCTGCTATTTCTTTCCATGTTTTCTCAATGTCTACAAGAAATGTCGAAACATATTAGGAAGCTGAATGGATGCAAACCTATAGCATAGGTCAAAACACACTTTAAATCAAGGCTCCAACACTATTAAATTAATGGAAATGTCAATATAGAGCCAAACAAGCCCTAAGGTGCTAGGACAAACCACGCCAAGTGATTCTTCCTACAAGCTCTGTTATTTTTTGTTCCTCTGTAATTTGAGTCCCACCAGTTTGAGGTCTAAATTGAGATGTGTTAAGTAGTAACTTTGTTCTCTTGATCAATTGTGTTAGTAGATGGAATTCATTGAAATTGATTGGTATTCAATAAATAATACTATAGTGGTGCCTAATATATTGCAGTGTGTTTCATATGATTCACATTTTAGCTTCATGATTCTTGGATTTTATTAACATTTTTTTTTCTTGTTTGCTCTATTAAATCCCATGGACATCATAACCAAGTTGACCAACTGATCAAGGCAATAGCAGGATTTTTCTTAACAACCATCTTGGGAAAGATAGATGGTTTTTTTCTGAATAGTAATAGAATTTCATGTTCTGTTGAAACATGTACTGAAGGTTGTTGAGTCTTATTTGGTGACTTAAAAATCAGATGTGGTTTTAGTGCTCAGTTTCTCTTATAATATGATTTACTAGTTATGAGGCTAGAGGGGTTAGATTATTTATTTATTTCATCATTGCTAATCATATATCTTGTTGGCAATGTTAGGCCAAACTCACTTTTCTTTCCCTAAGCCTTGCAAATCTACCTCAGAAAAACACTAGAAAATGATTTTCCAGTGCCTACATGAAAATATTTATATGCATCCACACTATCATTATACAATAATTTATTCTTTACATGGTGAAGATAGTGCTTACCCATATCCACAGGAAGAAAGTAAGCTATAAATCATTCTTCGTAACATAAGGTAACCATCAAGTAATTGGTACTCGCATAAAAAGTTAGTTAACAAGATTTAGAAATTTAGTTTGTTAATGTAAATTTGGTGTGCATATCGTTTTGATACCTAGAAAAGAGTGAAATTGATAAATAAAAGGATAAGTTGAGGGCGATTGAACCAAAACAGTTCATTTGTTCGCTGCACACTTGGGGTTCCTTTAACGACAACATGCCTCTCTTGAATTTCTAAGGGAAACTCTATTATTATAACTTGTATCTTTGTTACAATAAACAAAACTATCTGTACATTGTGGATATCAAATGACAATAAACCCAAAGAACTCAAACAAAAACGTTGCCAAGATTATTAAATCCTATCATCAGAAACTCAATGTCATAGTAGTCCAGGGATTTTGTGCACTTACAAGGGAACTAAAGAGAGCCAAAAGTATGAATACCACCCTACTCAGAGAAATAAATCCAACCAAAAAAGAGGATGCATATGTTAAGTGTAGATCAGTTTAGATCACTTATGGCAGTTTTCTCAAAACTTTTGGTGGGAGTGACTAGCTTGGGAGACTAGACAAAGGTCCTCATATTTATAGTGAATCTTTCATGAGGAGATATATACAGGATGTAATAGTGCATAACATGTAGAATTGGTGATTCTATAAACCCCATTCTCAAACTTGATTCCATGAAAATAATTTCCTACCAAAACCAGATGATGCAATCATTCCCATCGTATACAACAATCATGTATTACAATGTGAAGGTGTATGGCTTGGTTTAAATTGAAGGGTGTAGTGAGTCACAAATCAAGAATTCAATGGTATAGTCTGGGATCCAACCTTGGTGGTAGTTTATGTAAAAGATCAATATGAGTAGCAAGTCCATTCTATAAACGCAAATTGACACCCCTTAAGTATACACAATAACCTAACTTTTGAGTTATCCATGCGACTACTTATTACAGGTATCTCTTTACTCATTTGAAACCAAAATCTAAATCCAATAGACTACAATTTCTTCTCTTCAGTGATTGGAGCATCAAGATAAGCTCCTAACCTGATGCCTTTTGGTCTTTTCTCCATAACTAGCAGTTTAGGATGGCATTTTTCATTTGCATCTTTGGGCTTATAGAAAGTGTAATACAATGATATATTTTCTCTTTTAGGTTGTGGGTGAGAAAATAATTCTACCATGGTCTTGTTAGGATCTAACTCTATAGCCACAATTTCTTCCACCTCCATCTACGAGTGTAGATTTTCAAATAGTTTCTTTTATGGTCTACTCTCATGATCATTTGGCCCTATTTTATGATTTACCTTTATTACTACTATGAAAAAATGGGGATCATACTTCCAACGCTTGTATAAGGGAAACTTCATCTCATCCATGATTATTGTAGCCTCCCTACCACCTTTCTTGTTTGAGAAGGCATATCCCCCATGGAAATGGGATAAGTGATATGACTCTTCTTCTTTCACTTCAAAAAACATGGTTCAATAATATACAACAATTGCCTTACATATTCTAATACCAAAATCATAGGAATAAGGAGCATGAGAAGCTTATAATAAGCCAACTCTGAACCATACATTTTGATATGTTTTAAGTATTCGCCTGAAAATAATGCCCCCCTCCTATGGTTAGTGCTCACTTGAACGTAGAGATTAATTTTTTCGGCCATCCATCTCAGATCCTTACTTGTTATGACTAAATGATGTATATATAAACCTAATGATGTAATTGATTAGGGAAGAGTCCTTCTCATCTTTCCTAACCCATGGTATCCAATCAATACACCTAGTTAATTTACCATCTTGAAATAGCTACAAATGTAGGTGGTCCAACAAGTTGTTTTGGTAGAATATGAAGAGGTAAATGAGGTAAGAGGGATATTGGAAAAGCTTCTCGGTCTTCTCAACTTACTAATTTAATTGGTCCCTCATGCTTTTGGAAATTGATTTAGCATATTGAAAATTGTAAACCTAGTGGCTCTGAAATCTATATAGGATGTCTAGCATAGCTTCATATATATTAGAGTTGTAATCCCTCCCCAACATGATGGTTAACAGAGCCACCGACTTTTGGAAACACTTGTGAAAGTTCTGGGTTCTATACAAGATGGGTTGGTTTGGTGAAGGGCCCTAGTTATGCATTAGCCTTAAGAGTAGGCTCTTCCTCTGGTTATTTTCTAGGGATAGGTACTGGTTTCTCTATTCCTCAAAAACCTTGCCAAGATTATTAGCTCCTATCATGAGTAACTCAATGTCATAGTAATCCAAGGATTTTGTACACTTACAACTAAGGGAACTAAAGAGAGCCAAAAGTATGAATACCACCCTGCTCAGAGAACTAAAGCCAACCAAAAAAGAGGATGTTAGCTTAAACAACATCGAAAACTCCTTTTAAGAATACACAAAATAAAGGCATTGGAGGCAGAGATAGAGTGTTGAAGAATTACTATACACATTAAGAAGAAAAAAAATTACTTCAAAAACCCACAAGGGAGGACTGCAGATAATGCAATGAAGGGTACGTGTTAGGTAAAAATGAAGAGGAGGTTTTCAGAAAAACCAAGGGGATGGAAATAAAGTTTCTTACATCAATTCCATGGGTAGAAAAAGAGGACCCAAATCTATAGCTTCACTGTAACCGGTAATAGTCCGGTGACTTCATCCGTATGCGGGCCCTCGGTCCTTCCTTTCCGGCGTTCACCTTCCAACCCATTCAAATTTTGTCTAGCGGGCCCCCCCTGTTCCCCTCTAGCGTGCACCTTCCCATTTTCTCTCCTCCCTCACCCCCTACATCAACTCCTCCCGCTATCCTTCAACAATTTCAAATTGGTTATTTCCCCGCACGAACATTCAGACGGACTCTTCAAGGACGGGAGAAAGAACATTGCCATCAGAGCAGAATCCCCGACCGACCGGTAAGTAATGCCCCTCCCGCTACACAAATTTCTTGTCCCCTGAATTGTGTCCTTTAGGCTTGCAGAGATGTCGTTCCACAATGGAAGAGTCTTTACCTCTAGAGTCTGCATCCTTGAAAGCTCTAATGGGCTTATGGTGATCCCACTCTAAATCCAAATTTTGTCAAGATATTGGTGTGAAAACACGTTAGGGAACAAAAGAATGATTAATTGCATACTTATCTATGATTTTTGAGCATAACAAACACTTAGGCAATTTGCTCTTATTTCTCTTCTAATTCCTTTCTAGGTATGCATATTATGTAGTAGAACAGAGTGAACTGGCCAATGTAAGACTCATAGCTAGCAATGAGCTGCATTCAAAGTAGTACTTTTCAAAGAACAATATTAAATCTAGATTAGTACATTACACATGAGATCTTATTTTACTAATATCTAGACTTTAGTGTATGAATTGACTTATATTACACATTCTAGAGAATTTCTCCATGATGGTACTTGAGAATCCTAATTGCTTTACATTTCTCATTCACAAATCATGATATGGAATTGAAATATTGTTTCTTAATTTTTTCAACTTTGACATGCGTCGTTGCCCATGAAAGCCCTTATTGTATTTGTATGGCATGTATCAGCTACTTAATCATTTGCAGGTTATGTGGGTTAATCATGTTTTAGATGGTTAATCATTTGCAATATTTATACATACCTAGACTCTAGATTACAAGTATGGGGGCACCAATATTGTTGCTATTGATCTTCATGAAAAATGGTATGTATGTATACTAGCAGGGCTATCCGTAGGGCGTGAGAAGTACAGATCATGATGTGAGGAACTGAGACTATTCAGATTATAGCACTATGTGCATGTGCTTGTCTATTCTTTTCCCTCTTAATATATGACATCAGAAAGGCTATCAAGAAGAGAACATATTAACATTTGTAACAACTCGTTGGTTGTCGACAGGATGGAGCAACATCCTCAGGGAGTTGAGATTAATATATCATATATGGAAATCATATAGGTGTTTTGGAAAGCATTGAAAAATTATAGGGTAGAAATTACCAGGCTGGTAGTATCATAGTCGTTGATTAGGTGGTAGAATTAATATAGCCAAAACATCAAGCAGAATGGCCATTGGTTCATGTATGACATGGAATGTTGCAAGCACTGTTAATATGGTTCATGAAGTTAGGGTGGATCACCTATGATAGCACACGCTGCAAAAACGTTAGATGCAGTAACGATGGGTGACATCCAAGAGAGTATTACACCATACATTCTATTAGACTGTGCATAAGACAACCATTTGAAATTGAAATATCGGAGATTTTCTATCAGCTCTTTGAATTTTTTTTCCATGTTTGTAGTTTGATTATTTTCATACCATTAAGAATTCCAGATGTTACTCTGAGGCTTTCACCCTGTGCAATCATGAACTCATCTTGGCACTTTTGGAGGGATTTTTCTAGAGGATTATTTAGAATGACAATGAGAACAATGATTAGAAAACCTAGAACAATTGCCCATCCAACTATAACCTAAAACTCAAAAGGGGTAGTGGCTGACAGCAGGCCCATATTTTCAGCAGAAAATCTGTTATGCATTTAACAAGTTTTTGACCTTCTACATTAGTGAAAACAGAGACAAATCAAGACAGGAAAACATGTTTTTTCTCACAATGCTCTAAACTCAATGAATTTTCCTATCTATGGAGGGATGCATCCATGCAACCTATTCTCATGAAGAGCTTTGCAGACTCGCAATACACATTATTGCCTAAACAAAAAATTTGATATAACTCAAGGGAATTCTAACTTGGCCAAAACATAAGTAATTTCCAATGTAGAGGTGGAATCGGGACATACAATTTGTGCATCTTGTTCAATTATGCAATAAACTGAACCATTTGTTTCTTAAATCCAATCACATTACCTCATGCTTGACTTCTGACTCAACCAAGTTTTTTTTGAGATATTGAGAAAAATCGAGAAATATGTCTTCGCCTGCAATTTTCACATGCCCATCCAACATGGAGATTGGAAACAAATCAATGGAATATTCTTCTCAATTAAAACTTAAATACTCACATCGTTTTAGGTGGAGATCAGTTACATTGCCCATTGGGAGATCTGGTATATTAATGGCCATCAGTCGTTATCTCACAAGTCCCAGTAGGTTGCACCTTCTGATTATCAATATTATTATTTAACCATGATTCCCTAACAACATGGATTCATTTTTCCCTACAGGTAAAACAATACCTTAGACAAAATCGTGTGGAAGACATTTCATAGCAAACCTTAAATCTGAATACATCTTCTAGGAAACTACATTTAACTACTCCTCGCAAGGAAGCAACTGTGTGTAATCATTAACAGACTTGAGGTATGACACAATGATATTTGAGGTCGAATTCTAAAATTTGAATGGTTTCATGGGCTGCAAAAAAGTCAAATATGTCCTAAATTAGTTTAACAACACATACTCTGAGTAATAATTGGCTATGTCTCCCCCCTTGTTCATGTCTAATTAGTAAGAAGATAAAGTATATTTCCTATTTGTATTGATGTTGTTTCGAGGAATAGGGAATTACTAAAGAAGCCATATATTTATATGGGCATGTGATAATGCTACAACCCAAGTATGTGTAGATGACTTGTTTTTGCTAGAGCTGACAATGAGATGCATTGTTTATCGACAAAATTTAAGAGAGAATGTTGATTTATGCACATTCCATTTAGGGTTTGAAAACTTAATTTTATTGATGAGAAGAGAGGATTTTTGACAGTTCAATTTCATTGAAGAGTAGAGAGCATTATTGAGAAGTCAAAATTGTTGAGGTCTGTTGAGTAGAGAGTGTGTTAGTGCTTCTACTTTGTCCAACTAGGGTTTGTTGTTGATGTTGAGAAGAAGTAGTGGACTTGATAGAATTTATGCTACTAGGGTTTGATCTCTTGAGTAGAAGCAAAGGTTTTCTCGTTGACATAGAGACAAAGTTGTTGTGGCACTACTGGGTTGTTGAGTGCTATTGGATTGACTAACTAGGGTTTAATCCTTGTGCAGTGAGAGGTTGTGTTGTTGCTCATGTCCTTGTGCCATATTGACAGAGTTAGAAAGTTGTTTTATTTTATTTATATTATCTTGAGCAGAGGTGGATCCAACAACAAACTTTACATACCTTACTGCTAGAAAATGAGGAAAAGTGTAGGAAGGCCTATTTTTTATGCATGTAACACACCAAAACAAACAAGGACATGTAGGCAAACATAATTGATTTTATGTCTCTAAGGAGATGTATAAGACATATTTTGAATGTTTTAATGTATAAGCCAGATAAATGTCTACTTGTCTAATATGAATTTATTGTTGTTTTATTTTCAATGTCTTCTAAGCATAGAGAATGGTGGAAAAGTGGACGTTTTGTATCAAAGTGTCTTGTCATCCAAATCCAGGTCAAGCCACCATTAAATATGTTCTTCATAATGCGGAAACAAATCATGTGGTGCATAGAAATATAGAAGTGCACGGAAGGAAAATGAATAATGAAGCCTACTATATTGCCGTTGTTGAGGGCTTAAAATAGGTAAAAAATAATGTTGTGAGTGATATTGTAACTTTTACGAACTCGTAGCTCATATGAAATCAGATCAATGACATCTATGAAGTTCAAAAAGATAATTTAAAACTACTTCACAAGAAAGCAATAATGTGGAGATCTCAATTTCAATATTTTAGCATACAATATCATGCAGACACTCATATGATATCCACTGATATATTGATGGAAGGAATGTTAAGTGTAGATGCAGGTCCCAGAGATGACACCGGGTCACGATCTATTGCAAGAGAAGTCATTAATCAGCATCAGCATAAGTCCCTAATATGTGAATATGTTATTGTTATCATTTTACTTGGGGCTATCATGGCATGGTTTGTTCAGTGCTACAAAAGAACCCAATGATATGTTCTTTTTTCGAAACCTGCGATAATTGGGGTGTTTTGTATGAGTGACAAATTTATGGAAAAATGTAATATATTCCATGCATATGAACAAATGTAATATTTGCATGGTTCATGATATAATAGATGAATGTTTTATATTGTATAATTATTTTTTGTTGTGTTATTTTACCATGTCTCATGAACATTTTCAACCTCCAATTTATTATTGTTGTGCAAAGGACAAATATTTTCCACTAGGCATTTCATTATTCAATGTTGTCATAATGACCATGCAGGTAGTATAACTTTATTTCTATGCATTTCTATTTGTCTTTCCGTAGAACATTGGAGAGCTTGAATGATGGAATGTTATAATTGCTTTCATTTTAAAGAAAAATATTGTTCTCATAATTCCATGTAGTTGATGATTTGAGTTTCATATTTATGTTTCAAATTCTTAGTGTATGTGTCTGTTTCAAATTTTGTCCCTTTGCATTGGTAGGTACATTCATACAAAAGAAAGTAGGTACATTCTTGGGGCACATATATATGCTAAAACACTAACAATTTCAACCTTATGTTTTGTCAAATTTCCATTATAAGCAAATGTTGGAAATCTCATTACTCAAGTACTCAATTATTGGACTGTTGAAACACTTTATTTATATAGAAAAGATGAAGTACATGCGCATACTTCAAACTTATCAAAATATGGAACAATTTTAAGCTCTCCTAACCCTAGCTAGGGAAACCAAGAAAACACTAACAAAAAACTCCTCCTGGCTAGGAATCACGCTTAACCAAAGCCAGTCACTCCACTAGGAATCCTCAACAACCTAGCATCATCAACTGCAATGACATTCATGGCATGAATGTTGGTGTATGGGAGAATAAAGAAGAAGAAGCTGCATTTTCTCTCACAACTTGTTTGAGAAGCCAATTTGCATGTTGTCTCCAATTTCTGTGATGTCAATGACCCATTCATATATGGATTGAGGGGGATCCATTAAAGAAGTTGTTGGATCTATAAGATAACAATGTAATTTCCATCGGAGAAAATAATAACATGTGAAGTAATACATGCATCAGAATACATAGTACATCAATTAGGAGTCTTGTCAAATGCACCTTGACTGATGTGATAAGTAGAGCGATGGTGGTTCGGTCTATGTTCTTCAAGTGAAAGCACAATATTGGGATGTTGTAGTTCTGCAAACATTCACACATCACATTAACAACACCAACAACAACCAGTGTACAAAGTTAATAGGAAAGACATGATAGCAACAAACATGGAAAATCACCAATTTGTGTGATGTCAGTGACCCAATCATGTTCGGATCAAGGGGGATCCATTGAAGAAGCTATTGTATGAATAAGATAACAAAATACTAACATGTGAAGTAATACATGCACCATAATACAAAGTACATAAATTAGAAGTCTTGTCAAATGCACCTTGACTAATGTGATAAGTAGAGCGATGGTGGGTCTGTCTACGTGCTTCAAGTGAAATCACAGTATTGGGATGTTGCAACCCAGAAAACTTTTGCACACTACATTAACAACATAAAAAACAACCAATGCACAAAATTAAGAGCAAAGGCATATGAAAAAACCTGGAAAATCACCAATTTGTGTGATGTCAGTGACCCAATCATGTTCAAATCGAGGGGGATCCATTGAAGAAGTTGTTGTATCTGTAAGATAAAAAAGGAATTTCCATCAGATCAAATAATAACATGTGAAGTAATACATGCATCAAAATATAGAGTAGATCAATTAGGAGTCTCGTCAAATGCACCTTGACTAATGTGATAAGTAGAGAGATGGTGGGTCTGTCTACATGCTTCAATTGAAAGAACATTATTGGGACGTTGCAGCCCTTCAAACATTCACACACTACATTAACAACATCAATAACAACCATTGCACAAAATTAAGAGCAAATACATAGAAACAAACCTAGAAAATCACCAATCTGCGTGATGTGAGTGACCAAATCGTGTTCACATCGAGGGGCATCCATTGAAGAAGTTGTTGTGTATGTAAGATAATAATGAAATTTCCATTAGAGAAAATAATAACATGTGAGGTAATACATGCATCAGAATACAAAGTACATCAATTAGGAGTCCCGTCAAATGCACCTTGACTGATGTGATAAGTAGAGCGATGGTGGGTCTATCTACGTGCTTCAACTGAAAGCACAATATTAGGATGATGTAGCCCTGCAAACATTCACAAACTAAATTAACAACATCAACAACAACCAATACACAAAATTAAGAGCAAATGCATGGCAGCACACCTGGAAAACAACCAATTTGTGTGATGTCAGTGACCCAATCATGTTCGGATCGAGGGGGATCCATTGAAGAAGCTACAATATCTATAAGATAACAATGGAATTTCCATTAGAGCAAATAATAACATGTGATGTAATACATGCATCAAAATACAAAGTACATCAATTAGGAGTCTCGTCAAATATACCTTGATTGATGTGATAAGTAGAGTGATGGTGGATCTGTCTACATGCTTCAACTGAAAGTACAATATTTGGATGTTGCAACCTTGCAAACATTCACACACTACATTAAAAACATAAAAAAAAACCAATGCACAAAATTAAGAGCAAATACATAGCAACAAACATGGAAATTATGACATTTTGATCTAAACATATTGATATCATCTCCCTATAGAACTTACTTGGGATAGTAGAGGATGCATTGTTGGAGCGAGGATGACCATGCTTGTTAAGGTTTTGAAACTAAGATGGTTCATCTTCGGATGAAGGGGCATTCAAATCAATAACCAAGATGACATTTTTTTTCTTCTTTTATTTTTCTTTTTAGGACTAAGGAAACTCTTCTTCCTCTTCAAGGATGACACATAAGCACCCAACCCAAGGGTGAAGTCATAATCCATAATATGAATATCATTAGCATCATCCACAATTTTTAAGCCAAATCAATCATTTTGTTTTTCTCACAGTAGAAGGAGGATTATTCCGAAATAGGTCTAGATAGGCAAACAACTACTCTCTCAAAAAATTAAGTTCTTCAACATTGTCATCATCCATATTAGTTGTGCTTGCATTTGCATCAAGGTTTGGTGCCTCTATACTTATCTTAGGAGGGGAATTCAAAGTATTGGGTGTGGTATCAAGATCCAATAAAGGGTCTAAATCCATTAAGGATGAATGCAACCAATCTACCTTTATGGCATGATTGCAAATGTTGCCATGAATAGACCATGGGAAATCACAAGTGATAAAATTTGTATGATGCCATATGATAAGATATTCCTTATCAAGTTTACTTTGACTCCTCACCCAATAAGCATGAGATACGCTCTCATGAGGCCTGCAATCATTGTCTGTAATTATTCTAGACTTTTCCATTGATGATTCAAGTTGCATCTCTTTCTTGTGGTTGTTTAAATATCCTTCTTTTCTCAGAATTGCCTTGAATCGATAACATGTCTCAACACTTTTGAGAAGAGTATAGAATAGCCAATCCATCCTACAAGAAAATTTATTTCGTCTATCACATAGAAAGGTTGTCTTGAGATAACCGTGGTATGATTCCACAACATTATTTTTCTCCTAGTTTGCATGAGGAAATTCTCGGCAACTTTTAACCCACATCCCTAATTGGAAAAACAAAATTAGTAAATATATCTTGTCCTGATGAAACAAAAGATGCACAAATGGAAGAAATAGTATGCAAACTTATGAATCTTGTCATCAGCAACCCAATTCTTGTGGAAATAGTCCAAAAACTTCTCCTCAGTTGCAAATTTGGTGAAAAATCCATTGATTGCATTATCCACTTCATGACTGGAACAATATTTCATGATATGACCAAGTTCATTAAACATCTTTTTTTTTTTTTTTTTCTCTGAGCTACTAACCAATTGATTAACATTCTTTATCCATGCCCTCCTTATGTTCCAAATACACAAGATCACTTCACATTTGGTGATTCTCCTGCCACATTTAATTCATTTTAAGTGATAAATTTTTAGAATGAATGCAACTTGCAATGTCAAATAATAATATTGATTAGATATCATTTTTTGGATTCAACTACGTTAAGCAAGTCATTCATCTATGACCATTTCCATGAGAGGTAGTCATAACTGACTAATTTCTCAGGATTTTGAACATTCCACTTAGCACTCATTGCATCGAGTGATGCTCACAGGGGTGAAGAAGTGGGATTGAAACTAGTGGAATAAATCACATAGCGTCAATCATCACTTCCGGGGCTTGCACCCGGTAACTAGGAATTCTGAGGAGGTCACCCTTCCCAGATTGCCTCTGGCTCAAGCGCGCTTAACTGTGGAGTTTTCCCCACAATCAAGCCCATTTAGCTTGCTACCCCATTTGCAAAATCTTAGCAAGTGTTGTGCCTCATGAATCATTCAAGTAGAGTTCCCTTCTCTCTTTTGAATTAAGTATTGGGGGTTTTCGTAGTGCATTATATTAGATATCATTGATGTTACCTCAAAGTAATGATTTTAACCATAGCATCATCAACCATGAAGGCATTGACCTTCCAATTAGGACGGAGTTGAAAACACCTATGCATGAGGTTCTCCGGCCATAGTGCTATATCTTGTGATGTATTATGTGACATCACCACCCATGCAACTAGTAACCCACATTGTTGCTCATCAAACACTGCTAGCGTGTAAAACTGATACGTTCATATTAAATAAAATAAAGTTAATTTTAAGTCATTAATCATATTGAATAATTATAACCAAAATGATTTTATTATAGCAATCATTGAAAAAGATACTCACCCCATATTTATTTGTATTGAATGTTGAGTCCATGGCTATCAAGTTATCATGGGATAAATTGACCATAGTTTCCAACATCCATTTAGTTTGTATTTTAGTTGTAAAAGGGATCTCTCCACCATTGGGCTTCTGGTAGAAGAAGAAATCATTATGCTGTTTTTGATACAAGAGATTCACACTCATTTCATCTTTTCTATGAAGTTGATAATTTTCTTTTGTTAGACGATTATAGATGTTTACACTATCTTTTATGATTAAGAAAAAATACCTATCTCAAGTTGTATCATGTATGTTAATATATTTCTTAATATGTAGTTTACAAACATAGTCAATTGGCAGTTGAAGAAAAAAGAAACATTCTAAAAAAGAAATCTTGTCCCTTGAAAGTCTTGGATTCTCCTGAGGAACATCATCATATAAAGTGTTTTTTTGCCATGACAAGGACATCCTTGCCCATCTTCATGATCATTTATTTTGTATGTTATTACTGTTGTGTCGGGATCCTAAACTATAACCTTCATGATAAAATGGCATTGGAAACCCATATTTTTGGAAATTGAATGCCTTGGTTTGGTTTTGCATTATTCTCTCTTGTCATCTGGACCATATGAGAAATGATAACTACAAAATAAATTTTGAAATGTCAACACATATGATAAATGATAAATAACTATTAATATCAACATCTAAACAATGCTTTTCTAAAATACTTACAGTTTCCATTGTAAGGAAGCACTGACCCTTGTGCTTGGGGATTTTATTTTTCGATGCTGGAAGGAACATGGAGCATCTCAATTCGATTCCTCTCCTTTAATAAAATCAATAATTCTTTCTTTGGAATTTTTGAACTCGGTCAATATTCATGTTTTTCTTGTATATTTCAGACTAAACCAAATCTTTACTAGAAAAATTGATTTTCTCTTTAGGGTATTACACCTCAAGACCCATGATTTTCTACCATTTCTTTTCCATGTTTTCTCAATGTCTACAAAAAATGTTGAAACATATTAGGACGCTGAATGGATGCAAATCTATATCATAGGTCAAAACACACTTTAAATCAAAGCTCCAACACTTTAAATTAATGGAAATGTCAATATAGAGCCAAACAAGCCTTAAGGTGCTAGGACAAACCACACCAAGTGATTCTTCCTACAAGCTCTGTTATTTTTTGCTCCTCTGTAATTTGAGTCCTACCAACTTGAGGTCTAAATTGAGATGTGTTAATTAGTAACTATGTTCTCTTGATCAATTGTGTTGGTAGATGGAATTCATTGAAATTGATTGGTATTCAATAAATAATACTATAGTGGTGCCTAATATATTACAGTGTGTTTCTCTTCTACTTGTTTCATTACAGTGTGTTTCATATGATTCACATTTTAGCTTCATGATTCTTGGATTTTATTAACATTTTTTTTATTATTTGCTCTATTAAATCCCATGGAAATCATAACCAAGTTGATCAATTGATCTAGGTAATAGCACGATTTTTCTTAACAACCATCTTGGGAAAGATAGATGGCTTTTTTCTAAATAG
Organism: Pinus tabuliformis; assembly: GCA_031772625.1. Taxonomy (NCBI): domain Eukaryota; kingdom Viridiplantae; phylum Streptophyta; class Pinopsida; order Pinales; family Pinaceae; genus Pinus; species Pinus tabuliformis. The sequence continues at coordinate 474,227,225 of CM062816.1, forward strand.
TAATAGAATTTCATGTTCTGTTGAAACATGTACTGAAGGTTGTTGAGTCTTTTTTGGTGACTTACAAATCAGATGTGGTTTTAGTGCTCAGTTTCTCTTATAATATGCTTTACTAATTATGAGGCTAGAGGGGCTAGATTATGTATTCCATTTCATCATGGCTAATCATATATGTTGTTGGCAATGTCAAGCCAAACTCACTTTTCTTTCCCTAAGCCTTGCCAAGCTACCTCAGAAAAGCACTGGAAAATTATTTTCCAGCGCCTATAGGAAGCGTTGGAAAATCATTTTCCAATACCTACATGAAAATATTTATATGCATCCACACTATCATTATACAATAATTTATTCTTTACTTGATGAAGACAGTGCTTACCCATATCCACAGGAAGAAAGTAAGCTGGAAATCATTCTTCATAACATAAGGTAACCATCAAGTAATTGGTACTCGCATAAAAAGTTAGTGAACAATATTTAGAAATTTAGTTTTTTAATGGAAATTTGGTGTGAATATCATTTTGATACCTAGAAAAGAGTGAAATTGATCAAGAAAAGGATAATTTGAGGGCGATTGAACCAAAACAGTTCATTTGTTCGCTGCACACTTGGGGTTCCTTTAATGACAACATGCCTCTCTTGAATTTCTAAGGGAAACTCTATTATTATAACTTGTATCTTTGTTACAACAAACAAAACTATCTGTACATTGTGGATACCAAATGAGAATAAACCCAAAGAACTCAAACAAAAATCTTGCCAAGATTATTAAATCCTATAATCAGAAACTCAATGTCATAGTAGTCCAGGGATTTTGTGCACTTACAAATAAGGGAACTAAAGAGAGGCAAAAGTATGAATACCACCCTACTCAGAGAAATAAATCCAACAAAAAAAGAGGATGCATATGCTAAGTGTAGATCAGTTTAGATCAGTTATGATAGCTTTCTCATAACTTTTGGTGGGAGTGACTAGCTAGGTGGAGACTAGACAAAGGTCCTCATATTTACAATCAATCTTTCATGAGGAGATATATACATGATGTAATAGTGCATAACATGTAGAATTGGTGATTCTATAAACCCCATTCTCAAACTTGATTCCATGAAAATAATTTCCTTCCAAAACCAGGTGTTGCAACCATTCCCATTGTATACAACAATCATCTATTACAATGTGAAGGTGTATGGCTTGGTTTAAATTGAAGGGTATAGTGAGTCACAAAACAAGCATTCAATGGTATAGTCTGGGATCCAACCTTGGTGGTAGTTTATGTAAAATATCAATCTGAGTAGCAAGTCCATTTTATAAACGCAAATTGACACCTCTTAAGTATACACAGTAACCTAGCTTTTGAGTTATCCATGCAACTACTTATTACAGGTATCTCTTTACTCATTTGAAACCAAAATCTAAATCCAATAGACTACAATTTCTTCTCTTCAGTGATGGGAGCATCAAGATAAGCTCCTAACCCCATGCCTTTTGGTCTTTTCTCCATAGCTAGCAGTTTAGGATGGCATTGTTCATTTGCATCTTTGGGCCTATAGAAAGTGTGATACAATGAGATATTTTCTCTTTTTAGGTTGTGGGTGAGAAAATAATTCTACCATGGTCTTGTTAGGATCTAACTCCATGCCATGATTTCTTTCACCTCCATCTATGAGTGTAGATTTTCAAATAGCTCCTTTTATGGCCTACTCTCATGATCATTTGGCCCTATTTTATGATTTACCTTTATTACTACTATGAAAAAAGGGGGATCATACTTCCAACACTTGTATAAGAGAAAATTCAGCTCTTCCATGATTATTGTAGCCTCCCCACCACATTTCTTGTTTGAGAAGGCATATCCCCCATGGAAATGGGGTAAGTGATATGACTGTTCTTCTTTGACTTCAAAAAACATGCTTCAATAATATACAACAATTGCCTTACATATTCTAATACCAAAATTGTAGGAATAAGGAGCATGAGAAGCTTATAATCAGCCAACTCTGAGCTATACATTTTGATATTTTTTAAGTATTCCCCTGCAAATAATGCCCCCCTCCTATGCTTAGTGCTCACTTGAACATAGAGATTAATTTTTTCAGCCATCCTTCTCATATCCTTCCTTGTTATGACTGAATGATTTATATATAAACCTATTGATGTAATTGATTAGGGAAGAGTCCTTCTCATCTTTCTTAACCCATGGTATCCAATCAATACACACAGTTAATTTACCATCTTGAAATAGTTGCAAATGTAGGTTGTCTAGCGAGTTGTTTTGGTAGAATATGAAGAGGTAAATGAGGTAAGAGGGATATTGGAAAAGCTTCTCGGTCTTCTCAACTTACTAATTTAATTGTTCCCTCATGCTTTTGGAAATTGATTTAGCATACTGAAAAGTGTAAACCTAGTGGATCTGAAATGTATATAAGAGGTCTGGCATAGCTTCATATATATTATAGTTGTAATCCTTTCCTAACATGATGGTTAACAGAGCCACCGACTTTTGGAAACACTTGTGAAAGTTTTGGGTTCTATACAAGACGGGTTGGTTTGGTTGGGTTCTATATTTCTTTATGATTTCAAAAATCATAGAATATTTAATACTACAAATGTTGAGTTACTATTTGCATTAAACATCTAATTGATAAGACACTTGAAAAAGCTACGTGAAATCAATGTCCTCCACCCCACAATAGGAAATTTTTGAAAATTTGAACTCTTTAAAAAAATTAAACTAAATAGTAAAAAAAATACATGAATTTTGTACATATGGGCCAATTTTTTCCAATTTTCACATATTATATGAAAAGTTAGAAAATAGTTAAATGTGAACTAAAATCTAAGTTATTTAAAAATAATGTTTTTTATAATGGCAATAAAAATATTTAATATAACAAAAAAAACTTAAATGTAGACCTTTTATGGGATTATTCCCAAAGGAAAAAAATGATAACAAAACACTTAAATGTAAACCTTTCATGGAATTATTCAACGAAAAAAAACGAAAGGGATACTATTGACTATTGACTATGTAATTATTATATAATTATTTAAATTTGTACTTCAATTATTATTTTTAATTATGATAGGGAATAAAATTATAAGAAGAAATTTCGGCGTAAATTATATTCAGAAAATTTTTGTTGACGCATTTTGAACCAGCGAGTGTGGTTCATCCTCAGGACAAGTTGAGGAGTCAGATCATGGCTGCATATTAAATAGGGAGAGCAGATTCTCCAAACGGCTAGGTTGACTAGGTTGACCAACAACAGCTATAAAGAAAAACGGATAGATAATATTATAATGTTAAAAAGTTAAAAGGTGAAAAAGATAGTATTATAAATATAGTAATTAAATTATAATATATCATATATCGAATGTAATATGCACCCGAGTGCATGGTTCGCGCAGTGGGGGTTGTCGGCTTTCTCGCACCCCACCCGAGATCCACTCCCGTCAATGTGAATCTGCGCGGTCAGCCATATATCGGAGTAAAAACGTGATTTGATGATATGAAGGTTTCAATGTCACAGTTGTCAGCTCCTCTGACATGTATATGTACAAAAAAGAGGGCCCAATACCGCTTCTTATGGGAACTAGCCCCTCCCTTTAAAAAAAAAATATGGAATGTAATACAATTTTATTTTAATCAAAAGGTAATAAAAAATTAATATTATAATTATAGTGAAATTTTTTTAATATATTATATATGCGAAAGTGATTCCATTTTATTCATATAATATTCTTTGGTCAATAATATATTTAATTCCTTATTGATTTATATACTAGGGATAAGTAAAGGGATTTTTTTTTAAAGTTTTTTTTTCGGTTATTAAATTAATTTATTTAATTCCAAGAATGTTATTCTATTTTACTTTTATTATATATTATTCTATGGTTGTTAAAATAACTTAATTAATCACTAGGGAAAAGTAAAGGGGGTTTTTCAATAGGATAGATTTAGTGGAAATAATAAACTATTAATGAATATTGGTTAAATTTCTATTTATTTATTTATTTACAAATATAAATATTTATTTATTTTATTTATTTATTTATTATTCTATGGTTGTTAAATTAACTTATTTAAATAAGTATTTATATCACTAGGGATGAGTAAAAGAAGGGGTTTTTTTTAATAAAATTGATTTAATGGAAACAATAAACCATTAAAGAATATTAGTTAAGTTTTATTTATTTATATCTTTGAGGAAAAAAAATAAATAGAATGAGCGACACATATTAAAAAATAAGAAGGTCAGGAACTAGACCATTAGTAAACCACTGAGCCAAAAGGAGAAACCCTAGGAGGAAGGAAAAGACAAGGCTCCAAGGGACACATCGAAAGCTCGAAAAGATTAAAAAAGGGGGGAAGGAAAAGCAAGACTAGGAAGAAAGGGCAGGGATCCAACAACTACTGATCTTCCAGCCATCATATCTATTGAGATTTTTAGGCCTTCTTTCAATTTCAATAGCTTCCCTGAATTTACAGTGATGGAACTGCGCAACCTTGGCAATAACCTTGGCCTCATCTATACAAACCTGATGCTTGGTCTTTTCCGCATGCTCTGCTACGCTGAAGACTTGGTTCTCCCATGTCTTAGGTCAGCTGCATGTTCGCTGATCCTTTGATGGATGGAGCGCTTTGTTTCCCCAATATAAGGGGTCCCACAATAACAAGGGATCAAGTAGACACCCTTCATGTCTTTAGGGTCAATGGGATCTTTCACCAATCGGAGGGATTTACGAATGATGTTGAGGAGCCTAAAGGTTGAGGGAATATCATATTTTTTAAGGATCCGAGCAATCTTGTCCGTGGTTCCCTAGACATAGGGAAGATGGACACCTAGTCGGCGTTCTTTAAGTTCTTTTTTAATTAACAAATTTTTAGAGGCTTTAAGGAAAGTATTCTGACCTAGGTGCCTACTATAGCCATTCTCCACAAAGAGATTAAGGAGATGGGATCTCTCCTTATCGAAGCTCTCATTATCAGAAATCCTAAGGGCACGAGTAGCGAGGGTGTTAAGAACACCCATATTTTGAGCAGGGAAATGATGGGAGTCGGCATGAAGACACTACTCAGTATATGTTTTCTTCCGGAACACTGAGTGGGAGAGTGAACCATCCTTATTCTTAAATATAAGAATATCCAAGAAAGAGAGGCAACCATTGACCTCTTTTTCCATGGTGAACTTAATGGCAGAGGACTGACAGTTGAGGTGATTGAAGAAGAGATCCAACTCCTCTTAGCCATGGGACTAGACGACATTAGTGTCATCTACATACCTTTTCTACAACTTGGGAAGGAGATGAGCCGAGGCTAAAGCTTTGGCTTCGAAATCTTTCATAAAAGGATTCGCAACAATAGGGGATAGGGGTGAGCCCATGGCAACACCACAGGTCTGTTCAAAGAACTCACCATCGAAACAGAAGAAAGTGGAAGTGGGACAGATCTCAACCAGATGCGTGGTATCGGGATTTGTTAGGCGATAGATCACTTCCAAGGCCTCCTTTATAGGGATACAAGTATAAAGGGAGACCACATCAAAGCTGACAAGAATGTCCTCGGGGTTAAGCTTTATGTCCTTAAGCTCTTTAATGAAGGAAGCAGAGTCTTTCACGAAGTACTCTGTACATCCAACCAGGGGCTTAAGCTTAAGGGCAAGGAACTTAGCAAGAAGGTAGGTCGGACCACCAATGGTGTTGACGATAAGCCTCAGAGGGGCCCCTTCTTTGTGAATCTTAGGCAACCCATAGATCCTAGGAGTAATGGGACTACTCTCAATGAGTTTATGGCATAGGGAACTCACCGAACTACTGGACTTGATGGCGAGAGCCACCGTCCTAGAAATTTTCTTTAGAGGGTTCTTGGGAAATTTTTTATAATTGCCACTATTGTAAAGATGATCTAACATCTTCTTGCGGTAATCATCCCTGTTAAGGATGACCACAACCCCTCCTTGGTCAGCATTTAGAACGATGACATCTTTGTTCTGGTTTAAGGATTTAAGGGCAATGATTTCCTCATTGCTGAAGTTCTTTCGAGGGGGCTTAGCCTTTTTAAGGACGACGGCACAATCCTGCCTAATAGTGTCCTTGATATTATCTGGAAGATCTCTAATCCCGTATTCCACATCGTAAATAATGTCATCCACTAGGATTTTCCTAAGGGCAAGGGCAAAGTTTAAACCTTTGCCTAAAAGTCTAAAAACAGAAGGGGAAAAAGAAAAACTAGATAAGTTAACAACTCTATTATTCCTGGAGGGAGGGGGAAAAATATTTTGGTCCAAATTCATAACCTCACTACTATGGTTATAATTGCTATCAATATCAATGTCATTGCTAATATTAATGTTATTGTTAATAGATTCTATGTCCTTGTTTTGATTATTAATAATATCACTACTATTATTATTAATAATATTATTAAAATTATAATTATATATATATATATATATATATTCTTATAATAATAATTATTATTGTTAATATATAGGGAATCATTATTATTATCATTGGACAACATATTATCAAGCTTAGGCAAACTACAAGAGAAAACCTGCAGAAAACTACGACCACGCAAAGGAGAGACCGCACCGTCCCTCAGGTCAGCAGCACCAACGCTGCGGGCAACTGAAAGATTCGAGCGACTGCTAACATGCTGAACAGGAGAAGCAGAGGGAGCAGATATCTCAGGAACGTAAGCGTAGATTGGGTTTTTATGTTCTTGTATTTTTCATTTGTACTGTAATAAGAAACTAATATGAACGTTAGAGTTATGTAACATGCTGGTCGTTGAAATTCTAGTTCCAAGCATTTATAATTATTTGAAATCTTTATGTCCATAGTTGAGATCCTGGTTTAACCTATTTCTTATTTGATACATAAAACATATTTTGAGTTTTTATCTCTCAAGTTTATTAAAATAAACTTATTTGGTAAAAACTATATAAATTACTTACTTATTAAATAAACAATAGTTAAAATTAATACTTTCACACTTCTTTTTATATATAAAACTTTGATTAAACAAATTTGCCACGTCAATAATATTATAGCAATTCCCAGATTTAGGTTTTACTCTTTTCCATTCTTTATATTCTCTCTGATAGAAATTTAACAATTTAACGTGTTGACAGTCATTTTCCTACATCTTTAAATTTAACAATTTAACGTGTTGACAGTCATTTTCCTACATCTTTAAATTCTAGTACTTATTGTACAGGTTAATAAGAATAAATTTAACTACTATTAAAATATATTTTTATATCTAATATATTAAATTTATCGTATATTCTTTATATAGATATAGCCTTTGCAGCAACCATCAAAATCGCTGCCTTAGCTGACAAAATTGCATCCAATTACACTTATATATCGTTTAATTCATCCATTAGCGACCATACATATAACAACAATACAAGTGAAATTATTCAATGAATCCGAGGCCGTACAACATCTAATTCAACCAATTAACATTGTACAGCATACCATTGGTCTTAACTTGCACATGTACCAATGGAAAATAGACAATGAATTGCAGTCAATGCCAAAAAAGAACCAATGGAAAAAAAGAAATGCAAAAAAGCAACCCGATAACTAAAGTTAAACATGATTGCAACAAAAACATAAAAAACAATATATAAATACATCATCATATAATTATTTTATTGTTAATTTGAAAAAAAAAATGAACACAAAACATCATAACAACTAAGGAGGGGGACACTAAAAAAAACATGAAAAACCGATTACATTTCTTTGGCAACCTTCAAATACTTACAAATTCATAATATTAAATATTAAACTATTTTATATATTAGAATATATAAAATATCATTTCATAATAAATTAAAATCACATAATATACAATATAATATATTTAAGTAATACTAATTTAATATACAATATAATATATTTAAGTAATACTAATCTAATATACAATACAATATATTTAAGTAATACTAATTTAAAACTTGTATCTATTTATTAATCAAGGGATTTAACTTTTTTTATATATAATTTTTTTATTATTTAATTATATATAATATATTAATGACTGAATTTTAAATCACTACAAAAAATTAATATTTTCGTTTTAAGTGAATATATATATTATTTATTTAATTTTTTGATTATTTAAAATAAATATAAACTTATTTATAAAATATAAGATTTTATTATCTTTTATATATATATATTAAATATTATTAATTTTTGAATAACAAACATTAATTCGCTTAAAATTTTTATTTTAAAAAAATTAGGTAAAATTAAATATAAAAACACAAATTTATATAATTGCTGAATTCATTCTAAATCAAAACAGTTATACATTATTTTGACATAATACTTAAACTGCACATACCAAAACCATATAACCTAGTATCTTATAAACCTTATAGCCTAATATCTTATAAACCTTCTCTTGTTCACTGTAGTAAAGATGTTTGCCTGAGCCCAAAACTGCCTAATCAACACAATACCATTGATGGAGTTTGGTAAAACGAATTAACTAGAATATCATTTGCATGGATTCTAGATTCCTCCTTGATCACAATAAACCATACCACTACCCTACCACAAAATTTACATCTTTCTCCAGAAAGAGCAGCGAAACCAACTGCTGTCCCACTGAAGGCTCTAATTCCTGGCAATCTCGGCTAATCTGTACAGAGGAAACACGTTTAGTAAGTAATCCTTGAATACTACTAGAGTTGCCCAGTGAGATTGACCAATAATGAGAAGATATAAACACCTGTACAGGTAAGTTGCCATTGTAGGGATTCATCAAATGTCGGGTCTTTCGAAAGGGTAAGTCACATTGCTGCACACAATTCAAGATTAGATGGTATTAATTATTAAATTTAATATTAAATTTAGGTTGATTATAGATTTTTGGAATATTTTTAAATATGATGGAAAAAAGCTAATTATGGGAACTTTATTAATTATCCAAATTTCTAAATATTCCTAAATATAATCGACATCCAAATTCCTAGATATTCCTAGATATAATCGACATAAAAATATCCTGAATTAAAAATCTAACATTCCAATAACTAACCAGATAAAATTTTTAAAAGCTACAATGAACATACAAAAAGGGTCTTAAATAAATAAAGAGTCCACCATTCCGCTTTCTAAGACAAGTTAAACTTCAATAAAAATCAATTCTTAAATTTGAAACTTCCCGTTGATAATATGTTTAGCAAAGTGATCACCACATCTTTTCCTGGAAAGAAAAACTATAATTTCTCTTTTTCTTTGCTATAAATTTACATTCTTCATATGTCTTTATTAACCATCTTTACTGGGAAACAACTTTTCTATTCATTTATTCCTGATTTCTTACACACATGTCCCGGCCATGTAACGTTTAGTGAGATACACACATGTCCCGGCTATGTAACGTTTAGTGAGATCTAACTAAAAACGCAGATTCTTATTAATTATGAAAATACAACAATTTTCCTGTAACAAAGATTGGTCAACTTGGTCTCTCTGCGTTAGTGTTTTCACCGACATAAAAAGCAGCACAAGGAAAACGATAGTTTCTGCTAACACATTTAGCATCCTCCGATATGGCATTACCTAAGAGTGGACAACAGGGATAGGTTTGGGGCTTAGAAGAAAGAAATAAACAGGACCTTTACCTTAGGGATGATAACATGCGAGTAATAGTTAACGTACAGAAGGTGATGATGATCATTCATTATATTTGGGACGATACCATTCAGAAATCATACATCAAAATGGAGTCCATCATCATCCTCCAAGCAACAAAAGGGACAAATTCTGATAGAATTTTTATCTAGTTAATAAAGATTATTTATAATAAGTTTGGAGGATGTGGTTCAAAAGGGACAAACTCTCATAGAATTTTTATCTAGTTAATAAAGATTATTTATAATAAGTTTTGAGGATGTGGTTTAATAGTTAAGTGGGGAGGTTTGCGGTTCAATGATTAAGTAGGGATGTTTTGTCTTTACATCTCAGTTATAAAAATTGTAATATAAAAAATAAATACAATAAGTGATTGGAGATCGAATGCTTTCGCAGTTGTTGACATTGTTAGAGATTTCCACACTCACAAAGTGAGTTTGATTATTGTATTAGCCATTGCTATTATTTATACATCCATGAGCCGAAGAATCAATAGTGATCTCCATCAACTCTTATCGACTATTGATTACCCTGCTGACTAACAGTGAGCTCGCTGTCATAAGAACAAGTTTTGTCAACGTCGTAAACAAGCATCGAGATTAATACTCTAACACCTCCCCTTAATCACGACGACCTAAACTTTAAAGTGTTTGTTGGTCTCAGTCTCAGCTAAGGCTTACAACAATACATAAAAAAAAAACTTGATAAAAAGGCTTTCATTTTTTGTTGTTGGTTTCATACAGCACAACCCTCTTCAGTGGACACTCGATTGCAGGCACTCCTATCTACCAACACTCCACTGGAAACTCTCTGTGATCTACACCACACAGGGGTCACGATCGCCACAACCCTCTTCAGTGGGGACTCGGTTGTAGACACTCCTATCTGCCAACACTCCATTGGAAACTCTTTGTGATCTACGCCACACAGGCGTCACGGTCGACACAACCCTCTTCAACAGACACTTGGTTGCAGACACTCCTATTGTCCAACACTCCATTGAAAAATCTCTATGATCTATGCTACACAGACGTCATAGTTGGCACAACCCTCTTTAGTGGACACTCGTTTACAGATATTGATATCTGCCAACACTCCACTTGAATCTCTCTGCGCCACATAGGGGTCATAGTTGGCATAACCCTCTTCAGCGGGCACTCGGTTGTAGACACTCCTATGTACCAACACTCCACTAGAAACTCTCTCTGATCTGTGTTTCCCTTTGGGCTCCTTGATTCACATAGCTCACATACTCGCTACTCTGCCCCACTTGGGATCTCAAGACAAACACTTGGCTCACACTTAGCGACCTCACAACAACTCACAACCCGAGCTACGAGAACATTGAACACAATAGCTTTACTGGCCTACAACACCACAGGTTCACAAAAACAGAGGATGCCCTCTTCTACGAGCAAAGATTCGACACCAGATCTCGGCTTCCTCCTCATACAATGCCACACCAAACAAAGGGTTATGCATTGGATCACACACTGCAACTGAACATCACAACCTATGGTTGACCTCCATGTGGGAAGCAGCTCCTCAAAAAACCTCAATGCCCACCAAACACAGTGAATTACTCCTTTGGAAAACAATTTCCCTAATCGAAAAGACAACTCTCTAGTGCACATGGCCCTATTGCGGATTTAATGAAAGCCACAGTCTCCTTAGCCACACAGAATAGCCTGCCTGCCTTTCTAATCAATGGGCTTCACAACAAATTTCAACGTTGCTATGGACTCTCACACTCATACGTCAGCTTCTCCTTCATCTCGACACGTCTCTGACGCCTCCACAAAGCTCACACATGCAATATCACAATGCTACAGGTTCACGAACAGTGAATTTGGAGCAACTTTGAAAACATCAAGTTTAGAGCAATGTCAATTTAAAAATAATTGTCTAGCAGTGCTAACGTTGGTCGCTTCTCTAGGAAGCTCCAGCGCTTTCATCACAACCTCAACACTACACATTTTTAACTTAAGAACCAAAGGTTCTCTCCACATAAAGGGCCTCTGCCTCCACTACAATTAAACAAAGAGATTCAACCACTTGACAGACTTACTCTACTTCCACCCTCACAACCCTCACAAATCTCGACCCTCTCAAGCTGCAACGACATAAACATCACACAGCTCCAGCGCACAACACCCACTTCAAACAACTATTAGGGATCCACATAGCTCAGTGCTCACAACTCAACAACACTCTTTGTGGATCGAACAACACATTCAGTTGGCCTTTAAACTTTTCACGCTACACTAGTCATCCAAAACGCACTACAGGTTCTCCTCCAAATGCATAACTAGGCAAACTAGATGTTCCTGTTGACAAACACTCCTTCGTGCTGGGCACAACGTTCTCGCGCTTCAATGCTGTAACAACTTCTCCACAAACAGATTTCTGCCCACAAATAAGCTTGACCTTGTGGGCCACTGCAACCTCTTTCAATCACATAACTAATCACACATGAATCCTCTCTCCTCTTACTCACGACTAATGCTCCTTTGGCATGCATAACAACTAACACTTGGCCATGCGACGAAGCATAACATCTCTACAACTAGGCATCACGACTTTCCAACTTGAGAGTACTCAACTCAATGGCTTTTCCACACGCTGTGAGTTCTCCAGACCGTTCTTCCACATTGGCTTCAAGTTTACACACAACCACACTACAGAGCCCTCACGACTCCTCACACCTTACAATGGGTAGATCTACGACTCTTCTCCAGCATCGTCCATGTAGTGAGTCTTGTGATGAATTTTCAATGTTTGCAGATTCTTGAAAGTATTGTCACAACCGTTGTAGGCGCACTTAAAGAGCTACCTATTTTGGATCAGATCAACTGGCAAAATCACGATTTGACGATCCTCCTGATCCTCCTCATCCCAGCCCACCATGGGACTCTGCGTGGATTTCCGTTGTGCCTGCATCTTCTTGTAGGTCGTTGTTGCCCTGCTACTCTGCGGGTGGCTGGAACCCTGCTTTAGACTGATAGTTCAGAAACCCATCCTCGGAAGTGAGGCATATGTCCTCGAACCGTGATGAGGCATCTGCAAAAAGTGCAGGTCATCCTCCATGTTTTACTGGGATATGAGGTTCTTGAGTGTGGAAACCAGGTTGGGATGCATTGTGGGCGCGTTAAAGGCTCTATGTTGACTCACATGCCAACTCTTCATCAGAACACTGAGCCCTCAACTCTTCACTCCACCGATCTTACTCGAACATTGCTCCGATACCATGTTAGAACTATGAAGACTCATCAAGTGAGCTTGATTATTGCATTAGACATTACTATTATTTATACATCCATAGGCTGGAGAATCTCCACTGACTCTTACCGACTATTGATTACCCCACGAACTAATAGTGAGCTCGTCGTCATAAGGACAAGGTTTGTCGGCGTTGTGAACAAGCATCGAGATTAATACTCTAACAAAGTGGGGAGGTTTGTGATTCAATGGATAAGTGAGGAGGCTGGGTCTTCACACCTAAGTGATAAAAATTGTAATATAAAACATAAATTAAAATAAATAAATATAATACAGTACTTATAAGTGGTTGGAGATCATACAGTTGTTGATATTGTTAGAAATTTTTAAAATATTTAGGATGGTTACTCCATCCATCATCATGGGACACAAATTTTTGTTCCCCAATGATTAATAAATACGGTAACCATTAGAAATATTGAACGAACAAAATCAGTGCACCGTGGGAAATCTCTAAAAATACAATACTTATCAACCAAACTAAATTCTCTTAAAAAAATCTCTAACAATACATAATTGAGGATAATAGAGTGATTATTTTTAAATAGAAAATTCAAAAAATAACAAATCTCTAACCATACTTACTTGTGGATAATACAGTGATTATTTTTAAATAAAAAATTCAAAAAAATAACCGTACGAGTGTACTTTTCACACCCTCGCAAGATTGTTTGTTTAATGCAACGGAAAAACGGCGCCTGACTGTTTAATGTATTGTACGTGCATGAATCACTGTATAAATGCAACTCCCTTCGTTGATTAGTTGTCGACATGAAGAACCAATAGCCTCGACCTGGGTGATTCTTTTATACGCTACATTTACGCCAACGAATTCATTAATTAGACTCATAAATCTTCAGCTTCTCGTTCATGTGACATCATTAAATTATGTTCCATGGTTTATGAAACTAAAGTTTGATGTTAAAGTTGCAATTTTCTAAGTTTATTCCCAATGAACTTAAAATGATAATTCCAACAAAAATATATTTTAACATTCAAAAGTCATGTTATGTTTTAAGTAGCTACAAATAGTGTAGCTGTTAAACATTCGAAAGTCATGTTATGTTTTAGTAACTATAAATAGTGTAGTTGTTTAGGTTAGGCAATTTAAAATAATAATTATTAAATATATGTTAAAGAAAATAATAATTATTAAATACATGTTAATATAATATTTTTAATTTATTAGGAGGGAAGTTTATCAAAATGTAAATGTTTTTTTTTTAAACTGTAATGTAAATAATAAAAGAAATTGGTTACAAGGAATTTATAGTAGATGTTGGGCAAGTGAATTAGTTAACAAAGGTAGTAGCCTCAAACTCTAAAATGAAGAAAATTTGATGTGAGCTATGTAATAAGAGGCTAATTTTGAATCACCTCGTAAATAATTTTTTTAATCTTTTTAGGGTATAGACTTCATTTGGATTTCATGTTGTGTGTGCACTTAAACATGGTTCTATAAATTTTTGAGATTTCTAGGTGACAAGGGTGGTTTCGCAAAAGAAAATGTTGTTGCTTTCCCTTCTCAAATCTTGATTTACCCCCTTTTCTTATGTAGAGGAGTCCCTACTCTCTCACTAATTTTCATAATTATATTTTTAATAATCTCATCTTTTGTGTTTGAGATTTTTGCATAACATTTCAGTTAGGGTGTTCACCTCTTCAATTTTATAATACTATTGTGCTTTAAAATTTAAGTGGTGAAACTTTATCGTTAAAATCTTATAATTGTTAAAGCAAAAAGGATTATTTCTATAACAATAACAATAATTTTATTCATAAGATCAATATAAAGTTGATTTGTTTTTCATTCTATTTAACATTAACTTTACTATTTAACATAATAACATATTTAGAAGAATATGTTAAAAATCACTATCCATATTAATAATTTTTTAGATAGAAATAATAATTTTTATTATCAATTATTTTTTCATAAAAAACAAATAGTAAATAGTAAAATAAATACATATTATTGATAAAAATATTATAAAAAAATTAAATATTATAAAATATAGTATAGTTGTTTGACTCAAAAGCATATAACATACCAAGAACATCAAAATCATATAACATACCAAGAACATCAATTATATAATGAAAAATGTTATATATATATATATATATATATATATATATATATATATATATATATATATATATATATATATATATATATCATACCAAGAACATCAATTATATAATGGAAAATGTTATTTTTATATATATAACCGAAACTTATATTTTAAATTTAAATACTCAAAACAATATATATAAAACTTATATTTTAAATATTTTATAAATTTATTAAAATTTTATTATTAATATAGTGAAAGATTATATTATATTATATTTTTAAGATTGTTTCCAATTCTTTTGTGCATTGTTTTAGTTTTTTTAAAACTTAGTTGTATACTGTAAGCAATTTAAGAAACAGTTCTTTTTCATTTTTATTTTTATTTTTTTTTAGTATTTTAAAATTTTAAAATATTATTTTTATAAAATTAATTTAGATTTATTTTAACTCTTGAAAGTGTTTAGCGGAATCAAATATTTCAAGGTGTAAAATTCTTTTTTGAAGTGTAAACATGAGAAAAGATTTGCACTTTGATAGATTTGATCATCAAATATTTCAAGGTGTAAAATTCTTTTTTGAAGTGTAAACATGAGAAAAGATTTGCACTTTGATAGATTTGATCATTCTCAGTGCTTGATAAATTTGGGGTTAAAATGGGTCTAGGTTGATTCAGTGGCACATGATGACACAAAATTTGTTGAACATTTAATTACTCTGATATTTTAAATATGTTTAAAATAAAATTGGTCATTTTAATTTTTAATTGTGTTCAATTACCTCGGTTTGTTGAGATGATAGAGACTATTAATAAATTTAATGATGAAAAATGATGAAGTAAAAATTTTGAATGCACGGTGACAATGCAACAATGTTGAATTGAATAATGAAGTCAATTATAAATAGTCTTCATTGTGATCAATTTCAAACTATTTCCTTCTTTCTTATTATCACCCCTATTAGTTTTGTCATCTTTTCATATGTATGAAAAGGGCAGTTGAAATTGTAGATGATTCAAATTTTTAGCTCGAGCTATTATAGTAGATGTCATACATTATCTCTCTTGCTCTCCAACATTAATAGTAAATTTCTCTAAAGTCAATCATTGTGACATATGGAATGTTAAACCCCATTTAAGTGTCAATAGTAGTTGTTTTTGTTGTAAATATGTTGTCATTGATGGAAAAGGAAAATCATTGATGATGTTGTCATTGATGGCAAAGGAAAAGAAATGACAACATTGTCATTGATGGAAAAAGCAAAGCATTGATGGCAAAGGCAACGACGATGATAAGTGGTGTCAATGGTGGTGTATCTAGATCAAAGATACTACAATGGAAAAAGCAAAGAATACTGCAAGAAGAAGGAAGATCAACACACATATGGCCAAGGTGTTGCAAATCTCAGATGTTTATAAGAAAAATGGTGAATAATAGTTGTGTAACTAATTTGTTAAAGCGCATAGACTTTGGAGCCATCTCTTGTACAACATATCATCTCAAATACAGTTGAGACCCACTCAAATGGATAGAGCTCAGAAATATATTTTCAGTGGTATATGGAAGATCAAAAACCTCTTGGACTAAAAGCTATGACTAGTCAAATGAGGGATCCCCAACATCAAAGATTGCAGAGTTAAACTAGAGAAGAACCCCTTGGAACAAGAAAGTTCAGCATGTTTCAAAACATGGTAAATTCTTTAGCGAAGTAGCGAAATATAAGGATCAGGCGGATGTGACTTGACACTAAAGCGGCGGGGAAAATTTCCATTGGTCGTCGGTGGAGCCCATTAACATACAACCTTGGCAGATACTTCCGTGGAAGAAACTGAGAAGTGTGCATGGGTGATAAAGCTGGGAAGTCGAGAGTTGGGGAGCTAGGAAAACAGGAAGCTAGGAAGTTGGTAAGCTGAGAGTCGAAAGTCTAGAACTGGAGGAAAAGTGCAGCGCGGAGTCGGGGAGCCGGGAACATGGAAGCTGGGAAGCTGGGGCAGTCGCAGACTAGAAGGTACTTCCCTGGAAGAAAAGTATGCAACACAAAGTTGGGGAGTTGGGAGATGAAAATCCAGGAAGTCGGGAGTAGTCGCAGAGATATAGGAGGACTTTCCTAGAAGAAAAAATCCTTGATGGCATGGAATACATAACCCGGAAGTAACTCCCAATAGGATCCCAGAAGGCACTTACCTGGAAGAAAAATCCCGAAAAGAAAAAATCTTGGAAAGTTCTACCCAAGTGGAAAAACAAAGGGTCAAAAAGAGAAATAGCCATGATGATGAGCCTAGGGCACAAGAAAGATGGCTGACAAGTGACGGTCCTTCAGGTGAAAGAGAACATGCCCAGGTCATGGTTTTGCAGTGTTTTATGTGTAATGATCTGAGGGCCTTCAGGATAATTATAAGGTAAAACACCACATTCACATTGAAAAAGGCTTAGCGCCTTTGCATGGGTAGGTCAACAACTATAAAGTACTTTGGGGCTAATATAAAGAAATTCTCGGTTATGGATGTATAGTCTTAATTTTTATTAAAATAATTTAAGCCATGGGCCCACGAACATATATAGTGGAGGAGCACTAAAAATTAGAACTAAAGAAGGCATGAATGAGTCAGCAACCGAGAATGGAAGAACAAACAGTGCAGTGGCAAATTTGGTAGCTAAGCCAAACTTAGAGATTCGATAGAATTAGAGGACCTTTGCTAAAACCTGTAGGAATTCTAGAAAGTAAATTTGAGTAGTTAAGTTTAGTTTCTCAAGCGTGAAACATGTAAGGAGAGTATGATGACTTGAAGATTAGATGCCTATGACTCAATTGAACAGGACAAAGGAAAAAAATAAGACATTCATGCAAAGATCAACGTGAAAGATAACAAAATTCTTAATTCCAAAAATATTAGTCCAATTTCCTTTATAAGCATAAAAAAGAGTTTGCAAAGTTTGGGGTGTGTCCAAGAGCGCAACCATATTGGTTTTTAGAGAGGGAGGTTGTTGGTGCAACATGATGCATAATGACAGTATGCATCAAAGGTGAATCAAAGATCAAATTTGATATTAGAAGAGGTGAATTGGTGATATGGTTTGAATGGTGTTTTTGTAGAGGATTTTAAGGTGATGTTGCTAGTATAATTGGTGATTTGATCAGTAATTAATGTTTTCTAGTATAGTTGGTGTTTATTAGTAATCAAATATTGTTGAAGATGTTTGTATGGTAGTTTTGGTGAGTAGTTGAGTGTTAAAAATAGCAACAGTAAATTGCAATTTAATTTGTCCTTGAATTAAATTGTGAATTAAATCGAAATTCTATTCTCATAGCAATTTGTAATAGTTAATTAAGTTAAATTGACTTAATTGACTAAGGAAATTTGAGTTGGAAATATATCTAGAGTCGTGTAGAGTGATCCCTAAATTTTAGGGGTCCAGGTTGAGTTCTTTTGACTTGTAATTAGATAACTCAGTTTAACTAAGTTATATTCAGTTAAACTAGTTCTAACTATTGGAGGAACTAGTAAGAGGTCTAATAGTGGGGATGAGCACTAGTGCATCCTCAGTACCACACCAGTTATCCGAAGATTCACTCATAAATAACTCATGCATGTTATTTTAGAGGAAGACCCAGTTGAGATTAGAGTTCAGGAACAATGTACTATCAGTTGTATAATTTTCCAAGTTGTACAGATGGTGCATGCAATCATTTGAGGGCCTATTGATGGATTGCACAGTTATGGAGAGTGGATTTCCCAATTAAATACGAGTTACTTCTCTTAGGAATTGTGCAAGGGAGTAGGGGCTTGGCAGGCAACAGAATTGGCTAAGTGTTGGATTGAGCTAGCATTAGAGGAGTTTTGAGGTCTAAAATGGGCCTCCTAAGGAAATTATAAAATAATAGTGGAAATAATCAAATAAGATTATATTATGTTATCAAATTTTAGAGGAAAAAAGTAAAAACTATTTTTTCAACTCATATTTTCAACTTATCTCCTTATGGGTTTACTCAAATTTCGACTGGAAATAGTCGTTGGATGTAGAAATTGATTCCTCATCTAAAGATTACCTGTGTTGCATAATTTCATTGGACCCTACTACACGAAAAATGAGAAATACATGAAAAACGTGATTGCAATAACGTTGTTTCATGTATTTATCATTTTTCGTGTAGCAGGGTCCATCAAAAGTATGCAACATGGGTACTCCTTGGATGAGGAATTAAATTTTGCATCCAATGACTACTCCCGCTAGAAATTTGATTAAAACCTTAGGGAGATAAGTTGAAAGTACGAGTTGAAAAAAATATTTTATTATTTTATTATTTTTTAATCTTTTACCTTTTTACTCAAAAAATGGTTAATCATTCCCCATGGCTGACATCATCATTTTGAATCATATGGGTTCTTATAAAGTTTATTTTGGTTGTACATTTTTCTTAGGAGGTCCATTTTAGACCTCAAAATTCCCCTAATGTTTGTGAGGCAGAGAGATAAATTGTACTAGTGTAGAAATTGTTCGGGTTGAACAAGTATTGTATTTTATTCTCATATCTTTTGGTTAATGCAATATCGATAGTCGAGGTTTTTAGCAGTTGCTTTCCCAAGAGAAATATTGTGTTATGTGTGATTGATATTCTTCCTTTTCAACTTAATATTTTCATTGATCAATTTTGGTTTTCGCTGAAGAGTAGAGTAGATTCTTGTCTTGTGCTTTAGCATATCACATAAGTTGTTGAATCTACAGTAAAAATATACATGGCATAGGATCTTAAGACAATATAGAAGAGGATAATTCAAGTTTGTTGTGCAGGTGAAATCGAATTTGCAAGTTCATACTTCAAATTCAGCAATATGCCATTCTATGACTTGAGACTTGAGGATGCCCTAAAGGGTAGATCAAATTACATAGCTTGGGAGGACATGATGGAGGTAGTGTTGAAAGACAATGGCCTCAAGGAATTCATAGATCATGACATTCCTAACTCTCCAAAATATGATGCTAAAGATCTGGTTAAATGGAGAAAGTGTGTGGCAAAAGCGAGAAGGATTATCCTAGAAGGAGTTCAAGATCACATTGTCTCGAGTCTCCATGATAAGGAAAATCTATACACAATGTGGAAGGCATTGACGGACCTGTTTCAAAATAGTAGTGACCATGGGAAGTTGGCACTGAAGGAAAAACTCAGAAAGATCAATATGGAGAAGGGCAACTCTATTCCAAAGTACTTGACCAAGTTCACCCATTATCAGGATGAGCTTGGAAGTGTCAAGATTACTATTGTCGAAGATGATACAGTGAGCTTAGCACTTCTAGGACTTCCCAAGAGCTAGTACAGTTACCAGGACTTAGTTATTGGGAGGGTGAAGCTACCAGATTGAAGTGGTTGTGGTCTGATTTGTTACAAGAAAAGATTCAGTGAAACACTAGAGACAAATCCTCATCAAAAGCTAATGATGAGGAGAATTGTGCCTTAGCAGGTAAGGCAAAGAAAGGTAAGGGAGAGTCATCCCATTCCAAATCAGATTCTTGTCATGGAGGAAATAAGAAGGACATATCGAAAGTCAAGTGCTTTCACTGTCACGAGTTGGGACATTTTTCCACAAAGTGTCCACTCAAGAAGGTTGGTAAGAAGCCCTCAAGAGGAGTGGTGGGTGAGGCTCTTGCCTCACAATTTGAACTGGAATTTACCCTCATCGCTTGTATGGTGTCATCAATGATGGATAGTGTATGGTACCTAGACAGTGGAGCTTCTTTCCATATGACCAGTAACAAAGAGTTATTCATTAACTTGGAAGAGAAGTATGTCTAGATGCATATCAAGATGGGTGATGATGGGAGGTATAGCACTACTGGCCTCGATACAGTTACCTTTCAGAGGGAGTTGGGTTCTCCCCTCACTTTGTGAGATGTTATGTATATTCCTCGTTTGAAGGAGAACTTGGTATCTGTTTCCATGTTGGAGGATACAGGCTACGATGTGATATTTAGTAAGGGAAAGGCATTCCTTCATCACATAGCCATAGGATAGGTGAAGAGGATAGGGGTTCGAGTGAAGAATTTCTACAAGTTAGGGATAAAAGATTGTGTTGCCTTGAGCACAAAAGTAAAGAAGGTGCAGAGCCATGACATCAGTGAGTTGTGGCACAAGAGGCTAGGTCACTTGCACGATGACACTTTGAAAATCATGCAAAAAATTTCTACCGGTCTTCCCAAGGGTACACTAGAGTAGGTTGACACATGCAAAGGGTGTACATTGGGAAAGTACACCAAAGATTCCTTTCATGAAAAAGATAGTCGAGTACAAGTGATCCTCGATCGAGTTCACTCATATGTGTGTGGACCGTTCTCGATAACATCCACGGACAAGCACATGTATTATGTTATATTTGTTGATGATTTTTCTCGTAAGTGTTGGATCTTCTTCATGCAGAGGAAAGATAAAAATTTTGCAAGGTTTTGTGAATTTAAAGCACTAGTTGAGAAAGATACTGGAAGGAAGATTAAATCTCTCGGGAGTGATAAAGGTGGAGAGTATGTGTCAAATGAGTTCAAAAAAAATTGTGCATCAGAATACATTCGATGAGAATTGATAACACCTCATAACCCACATCAAAATGGGGTGGCTGAAAGGAAAAACATAAGTGTAGGAGCCGCACGGGTGATGTTGCATGATTAGGGCATACCACTACACTTGTGGGCTGAAGCATGCAACACAGTTGTTTATTTTTAAAACATAAGACCTCATCAATTTTTTGGTATAAGTACACTGGAAGAGGCCTTTTCAGGGAAGAAACTAGATGTGGGACACTCCAGGATTTTTTGTTTATAAGTCTATTTCCATGTAACCAAATATGCACAGAAGAATCTTGAGCTAACAACATAATTGGGGATATTTTTGGGGTACACTGATACACCTCACAACTATCTGGTGTACCTTCTAGCCAATAGGATGACAGTGTTTTGTAGAGATGTAAAATTCGATGAAGAGAAGGCCATGAGATGTTACCTTGAGAGGGAGCTTCAACTACATGAGGTTGAGGAACTTCTAGCTCCTAAGGAGGACCCTGAGGATGATGTGGAGAAACCACATGCAGAGGATCAAGGAGTGGAGACACCCACTCATGCAAATTCTTCCAAAGATGGGAGAAAGCGCACTAGAGAGGTTTACATGTTATTGCATGACACTAGAGAGAATGTGGGAGCACCGACATCACAACGCAAGTAGAGGAGGTCACTAGAGGGATACACTGGCTACATGGCTCTGATGAGTGGATGGGTAGAGACTGAGCCATCCTCTTTTGGGGAAGAAATGCAACAACTAGTTTGGGTTGATGCCATGGTTTGAGGAGTATGACTTTATTGTCAGGAACAATGTTTAGGATATGGTCCCAAGACCGATGGACAAGTCAATGGTGAGTTCTAGATGGCTTTACAAGGTAAAGCAAACAACAAATGGTAGTGTGGAGAAACACAAGGACAGGTTTGTGGCTAGAGGTTTTTCACAGGTGGAGGGGATTGATTATGATGAGACTTTTGCTCCTGTAGCAAGGTACTCATCAATCAAATCCATTCTAGAATTGTCAGCATCGATGGGATAGAAGATACATCAAATGGATGTAAATACATCATTCCTCAACGACATGATTGAGGAAGAGGTGTATATTGAGCATCCTAAAGGATATGAGACCTTCAATAGAGAGTCGCATGTGTATTGAATCAAGTAAGCATTGTATGCGCTGAAACAAGCACCCTGTGCTGGGTACACCAAGATCGATAACTATTTCACCGGGTTGGGCTTCACCAAAAGTGAAGCAAATGCGAACCTTTACCATATTATGGTTGAAGGTAAATTGTTGATTATTGTTTTATATGTTGAATATTTGATTTTGACAAGTGATGATAAGTTGATCAAATCTTGCAAAGAGGATCTTGCAAGATAATTTCAAATGAAGGACTTGGGGCTCATGCACTACTTTCTAGGCATGGAAGTATGGCAAGGTGTGTTGTAGGGAAAAGTATCCGACTCGGATGACCCTATCCCACTCTAAGGGTGATAGTTCCTTAGCAACAACTGTAAAACAAACTACTTAAGGTTTACTTCTTTATGAAAGCAAAAGAGAATGGAGAAATGCACTAACCGTTGCCTTGCGCTTAATGTCGAATCCAAACTCTTCTCTTTGGTCGCTTGCTCCTAGCTCCTTGTTCTTTTGCTTGCCCAGCTACGATGAGATCCTGCAAAATAACAAAGAAGGAAACTACAAGAGGCATGCAATCATAACTGGTTCATGGATTAGTGTAAACCAAACATGCAATCATCACAATATATTATTGAAACAAGAGCACATAGAAGAACCTCAATAGCTTTTATTAATGACTAAGTAAAGGTTCTGAGAGTATTACAACCATTGAAGGCTCCAACCCAGCAACACCTCCCAGCAGAAAGAATTGCTCTTCTTCACCTCTCTCAAACAATCACCCAATAGCTCAATAGTGAAACCAACAGCATATCATTACTTTGCACAAAATTCCAGCCTCCTGAGCTCATAGGAGAGAGCTCAATATATAGATGAATTGAGAAAGGATGAGTCAGCTTGCAACTGATGTGTAGCTGCCTTGTGTCCTCTCTCTCTTCAGTTAATCTTTAGTTGATCTTCAGTTCTTGAGTCCACTTGGAGAACTTTGCTTCCACTTGGAGAAACAGAGCCTCTGACTCATCACAAGGCGAAATCCCTGATCCAAGTGTCATTTTTGGAAGATTCCAAAGCAATGAATCATTGTGCCACTTGTCCCATCTCGCTCAGCGCAGGTGGCCTTTGTCCCACTTTCTTTGCAACGCAGGTACACCATGGAGCAACTGAGTTTCAGCGCAGAAACCTAGTGGAGCACCTGCTTTGATTTCAGGATTGCTTGTTTTTGAGTGTTTTCAGGTGGAGAACTGATCTGAGAGCTGTTGGTTTGCTGACCTTGTTCCTCTAGGGGTAGGAACATCATGTTTAGGGAACTCTGGATCCCTTGGATTATTGACAATTCATGCTTGTTTCTGTAAGGCACAAAATTGTCTATAACAGATGCCCCCTAAAGTATGAGGTCGTTTATCGGGTGAAATGCTTTATTGAGAGGATCCGAAGTTCATTCAATCTGCTGAGAAGTGTCCTGTAATAAGATACAATACAATACATTATTTTTCATACATTTTTCATGATCTAGCTGAGGCGGGCATTCCCATGCTCAGCTTTATAAATACATTTTGGTACATAGAACAGATGATCGTCTGATTGTAGACTGATAATTCTCTGCTGAAATTATCATCCTTTGAAAAGGATGATCATCTGCTGTAATGATGTACATATCAAATGTCTTTATGTCCTGAATATATATCGCAGCCCGGATGGATGAAACTAGATCCGGGGTCTTCAATCTCCTCCGATCTTCACTCGATGTACAAGTCGATCCATGTGAGAATTTCTTGAAGTCGAACATGGAAAGACATCGCTTGATTACCGGTCAATGATGTAAACCGTTAACAAGCGCGAGAGGAATCACCGATAAGGATGATGACCCTCAAGGTACGGCAGTACAATCCACATGGTGGGAATAAAGGACTTGGCGTCGACCACCATGCCAAATCTTCTGGTCGAAGGTCATTGATGTATACCTGTCGCCGGAAGTGAGAAACTTGCCATTGAGGCATGCAAGCTTCAAAGTACTGAAGGGGGTGTTCCTAGATCAACTCCTTGGATAATGAGCTGATGTCGACAAGGAGCGACCCGTCAAAGGAGGGTCTTAATGAATCCCACATCAGTGACACGGAACGGAGCTAGTGATTGTGATGAGGTGAAAACAAACTGTGATGTATGATTCAGGGTGGCGGTCATGAAGTGGATGAAGGATAATGTATGGCAGTGGGTGGAACACGGTTGACTCTTTACAAAACCACATCTCTTGAACATATAACGACACTGATGTGATGGATTGGTAGCATTACCCCAATTGTGGATGGTGTGGCGAGGACCATGGTTATGAGACTGGTGAATGAAACAACCCAACCTGATGTGATACGGAGGACAAAGTGTCATATTCAAGAGCGACTTGCTACCATTAATGCTGTGAGGTTCTCCCAATTTTTCCCCAGTCATTGCTGACCAGTACCTCTTTATTTTTGTCAAGCTTGAGGAGGATAACATATGCTTGTTCTATAACCTGCCCTTCGGGCAAGCCCATCGCTATGTTTTAACGAGCCTAGCGATAGGGAAACTCGTTCTCGTCTAAAGACAAGTTTGTCGCTATTTAATCATTTTAACGAGTCTAACGACAAAGAAAACTCGGTCCTTTTCATTTTTAGAGAGTCTGAAAAGGTACGAAAAGTTAACTCCAAAATTCCTTTTTCGTCTTCTAATCCCTTAAGTTCGAAAAAGTATAAAACAATACAGAAGGGATGAATTTTCGATTTCTTTAACGAGCCGAACAAAACAAGCGCTCGATCTTTTTGTGTAATAATCCCTCAGGTCCAAAAAGATTAAAATCTAGAGGAGGGATATCTCTTCCGGTCCTTTTAACGATCTGGAAGGCCAAAACTCGGCAAACTTTTCATATTTTACGAGTCAGTGAAAAGAGCTCAAAGAAGACTCGTCTTTTGAGGAACGAGTGATGAACAGGGATAGCAGCAGATTCCAAGTACAGGTTGGAATTCTCCAATCACGGCAGTGTCACAAGGATGGCTAAGTGAAATCACTCTTCGCAGCTGTTCCTCAAAATGGGTAAACAAACATATGGAGGTGAACGATTGGCCAAATGAACGGATGGAGGTGAGACTGCAAGAACACGACCAAAGGTTTTTAAACTGGCTTTCAAAGGTTACATTTCTCCAGGTTATTTACCGGTTCATTTTTTCTGGATGAGCTTGAACTGTAGGGAAAGATTGCTCACAACTTGTGTTTATTTTTTAACGAGCATGAACTCTGTACAAAACTGCTCGATTCTTGCGTTTATTTTTTAACGAGCATGAACATTGCTAAAACTGCTCGATTATACCAGTCTTAATACAAGGAATGCTTTAGGTGAGGTAATCTTATTTAAGGAGCGATACCTCACTAATTACTCCAATTTGGCAGGTTTTAACTTTTGCCCTTCATCCTTTCTTTATGCAAGCTGGAAACGGCTAATCCTACGAGTTTAACGGGTTAGACCTACAGGTTTAAAGGGAGGACCTAAAAATTTAAAAAATAAATAGTCGTCCCGTGCTTGCACTCCAAAAGGTTTGCATGCCCCCAGGTATAAAGTATAATTTCGAGATTCTGTCCTCTTACTTATTATCCGAAAAATGGTTTTGTTTGCTGCCGCAAACTAAACTCTCTTTTCGGCGATGTCTATCATTAGGTTGCTAAGGATGGTGACTACTTGTTGCAGCAATTTCCTCTCTTTCTTTGAAGACTGCCCCTACTTCTCTTTTAAAACATATTGTTTTAATGGGTGAGGCTTGACATTCAAAGATGGTGCCTTCTTGCTGCCACAAATAGATCTCCTCCTTAGGAGAGCCTACTTTTTTAGACAAAGGGAGCAATTCTTCCGCTTCAACATAAATTTAACAAAAGAATTTTATCCTAGAACAACCCTCTCTTCGTTTTTCGGACGGGGTACGGACTAGTCCATTCTTCTGCGGAAATTAACTTTATACCTAAGGTTTTCTCTGCCCGAGGCAGGCCAGGGTGCATGCCCCCTGGGTCCCAGTTCTTTTCTTTCCGAATTACTCGCATTCATCGGGAAGTAGAACCGGGGGCGGTGGCATTCCTTGAGTGAATAGACCGTTAAGGGATGGTATTTGACTATTTGCGATGCGTGATCCTGGAAATGAAAGTTGGTCTACGAGCTTGACCATTCTTCCTTCGTGCGGAAAACACACGACTCTAAAGAGCGAGGACACTATTGCCTCCATGCAATATATATAGTCTCGTCCAAGGAGTAAGTTATAAACTAAGGGTCCCTGGATGACCATAATGTTCATATGAACTGTTTTCCCTTTCAATGTAATTGGACCATTGGGGAGAATCCCTAACGGGTGACTGGTTCCTTTATCAAAACCTGATAGATTTCTCATCTCAGGTAAAAGCGCCGGGCAACCCAGTGCTTTCCAAGCAACAGAGGAAAGGATACTCACAGATGCCCCTTCATCAATGATAGTTCCAGCCATCACCATTCTGTAGATTTGGACTATTATTCTGAATGGGATACTGGCTGGTAACCGGGGTCTGCCTAGTTGATTCCAATCAAAGGACACAACTAGGTTGCTTGGTGGTGGGACCGAATATACAACCGGATACGACCCTGAAGATGTTCCTTCCTACGATAAAGGAATGGGCGCATTGCCCTGATGCTCATCAGAGTCTGTGTTGATGAAAAGGATATGGACGGTGTCATCTTTATCCTCTTCAGTGAGGGTGTCATTTGAAGATGGGTCTTCAATGACGGAGTCATTGGATGATGAAACCTCTGAAGGAAGAACCGGGTCAACTGCCGTTTCGACCTTTAGACTTTCGTCTGGTCTGGATTCAGTAGGTTCATTCTCAATGACCGACACTTCAGCTGACCACTCGAGCGGGTCAACTGGATTTTCAACTATCGAGGGATTAGGCGCGAGTTTTTGGTATCCAGGAGGAAGTCGTAACGGTGAAACCGGACGATCTTCTAAAACTCTCTTTGCCTCATCTAAGAATGGACATTTGTGGATGGCGTGATTGCCTTCACACAATATACAGGGTGATCTTGGTCTCCCTCTTCGTCCTTCACTCTCG
This sequence comes from Pinus tabuliformis, assembly GCA_031772625.1. Taxonomy (NCBI): domain Eukaryota; kingdom Viridiplantae; phylum Streptophyta; class Pinopsida; order Pinales; family Pinaceae; genus Pinus; species Pinus tabuliformis. Next base: position 474,255,007 of record CM062816.1, read on the forward strand.
CTAGTTGACGGACTGCAATCAACATGACTACCAGAGGTTGATGCTACCGGATTGTGCAACCTTGGGGACCAGTCCCTTAGTATCCGAGGAATACAAGGACAATCACGATGGAAGTGGGCCCCTTTGCAAATGACACATGGCGATTTAGGCCCGGTCGGTGCAGTGTGTGGGTTTTTGTCAGCTGTCTTTTGCTTGCCCCCAGTCGCCTTCGCCATAGGCCCCTTCTGTTTCTTTTCTCTCTTCTTCTTTTCTTTCTTCTCCATGGGAGGCTGACTTTTGCCGGCTCTACCTTGTGAAGATGAAGGATCAGAGGAAGAATTGTAAGAAGTGGAAGGCTGGTGGGTAGCTCTAGACTGTTCTGACTGTTGATTTGACTGCTCAAGATTAGTGGCGATTTGGACTACATTAGTTGAAAAGAGCCATACAGGTAGGCCAATTGTCAAACCTGCAAGTGACAATGTTGCCATATGAGGCGCACCAACATCTCCCCAAGAGGAGAAGGGATTTGGACTTCCACCAAGGTTATTTCCTTGGTTGGTGGGCTCCATACTTTTCAACTGAAAGATCAACGTGGGAATAACAGGTGATTATGTTCCGCTTAAAATAAATTTTATTAACGACGCTTTTAGACACAAACTTGCTTTTTCATGTTTTAAGAGTCGAGAAAAAGCTAAAGATGACTCTAGTCGCCTTCGATGTTTTAACGAGCCCGAAGTGACAAATGCTCAGATGTACTTTTTCAGTTATAGAGTTTGAAAAAGGCCAAAAGAAACTGCTCTGGAGTTCTAGGTAGAGGGTGTGCCAAACTTTTCGCGAAACCACAGAATACGTTTTACGGTACGGGTGGTCGATCTTCGTGAATGCTGTGTTCACTGCATCGCGATCAGTAGGGCGGCCGACACGGCTTCCTATGGATAAAGGATAATTGCCTATAGGGGTCTCCCAATATATACTCGACGGTACGTGGGAGCACAAGTCCGTATTAGTGCCACCGACTCTCAGGAGGAATCACCCACCTTCGTAGAGATCGACAGTCACTATGTTTAACGACGCCGGAACACGTCTCTACCTAGACCTCTATGTGTTTGCGTTATGTTACAAAGCGTTGTTATGTAAATTGGATTTATTTTAATGTTGATCTTGCTTATCAGTTTGCCTTTAAGGATCACCACGAGATGTATATAACAAATTCCTGAATGCAGTCTAAGATGAGAAGCAAACTTTTCAATCTTTCAACTTTGAAAACCTTAACTACTGAGGGAAGAGAAAGGCAAATCTTTTCACACAGATCATAGAGCACACACTAAAATGCAAATTTTTCCTAAATCGTCAAGCACACAGTCAAATGCAAAATGCACAATGCATGTATTTTCTTTTCCCTTTCTTAATGTGGATGGATTACAAAAAGAAAGTGGTTATATAACTTTGATTTCGATTTAGAGCGAAAACAAACAAGTTTGTCCAAAATCAAAAGACACCTTAAGATTTACTTGTTTAATCACTGGAAATGCATGAAATCAAACCATATTAACGAAAGTAAAATGACTAATCAGCTATGGACAGCAAACAAGCTAACTCTTTAGACCAGCAAAATGCCTAACACAGGTTCAGATCTAAGAGGCCAAAAGCAAGACTAGTTTACTCTTCGTTATGGGAAATTGTAAATGAGTAAGAAATACAAAGAACAAGTACAATTTCGTTATATAACAGAGGCAGAATGATGGCAAGTAATATTGGTTTCAGAGCAAGTACAAGACTGACACCTAGCAGCAAAACTAAGTGAAAACAGGCAAGAGAAAGGAGGAAACCCCAAATGCACTAGGCAAATTTGGGCCAACGCAGGTGCTGCACAGCCAAACTGGCTCTCAGCGCAGGTAGCCCCTTCGGGACCTGCGTTGCAAAGCAGGTAGCCTGTGTACTACCTGCTTTGGAAAACGAGAATTGCGTTTTCACAGTTTCCGGGTCATAATTTTCTAAAAAATGCACGGTTTTTGCTCAAATCAGAAGCAATCAGTCAAGCACACTCAAAGGGATGATTAGGAAGGTGCAAAGCTATCACTAAGAGCTTACAAGGATCCTTGTAGATCAGCTCTTCAAATCATGAACTTGCTCAGAAATGAGCTAGAGTAGCTGCCCTCTACTTCGCTTTTGATATAGTCAAAAGCTTTTCGATTTGGTACTCTTTTGTTCAGGAAATGAATAGCAAAATACTACAAACACAATCAAACAGATACGATTCCCCAGTGGAGTCGCCAGTTTGTTGTAGGGAAAAGTATCCGACTCGGATGACCCTATCCCACTCTAAGGGTGATAGTTCCTTAGCAACAACTGTAAAACAAACTACTTAAGGTTTACTTCTTTATGAAAGCAAAAGAGAATGGAGAAATGCACTAACCATTTCCTTGCGCTTAATGTCGAATCCAAACTCTTCTCTTTGGCCGCTTGCTCCTAGCTCCTTGTTCTTTTGCTTGCCCAGCTACGATGAGATCCTGCAAAATAACAAAGAAGGAAACTACAAGAGGCATGCAATCATAACTGGTTCATGGATTAGTGTAAACCAAACATGCAATCATCACAATATATTATTGAAACAAGAGCACATAGAAGAACCTCAATAGCTTTTATTAATGAATAAGTAAAGGTTCTGAGATTATTACAACCATTGAAGGCTCCAACCCAGCAACACCTCCCAGCAGAAAGAATTGCTCTTCTTCACCTCTCTCAAACAATCACCCAATAGCTCAATAGTGAAACCAACAGCATATCATTACTTTGCACAAAATTCCAGCCTCCTGAGCTCATAGGAGAGAGCTCAATATATAGATGAATTGAGAAAGGATGAGTCAGCTTGCAACTGATGTGTAGCTGCCTTGTGTCCTCTCTCTCTTCAGTTAATCTTTAGTTGATCTTCAGTTCTTGAGTCCACTTGGAGAACTTTGCTTCCACTTGGAGAAACAGAGCCTCTGACTCATCACAAGGCGAAATCCCTGATCCAAGTGTCATTTTTGGAAGATTCCAAAGCAATGACTCATTGTGCCACTTGTCCCATCTCGCTCAGCGCAGGTGGCCTTTGTCCCACTTGCTTTGCAACGCAGGTACACCATGGAGCAACTGAGTTTCAGCGCAGAAACCTAGTGGAGCACCTGCTTTGATTTCAGGATTGCTTGTTTTTGAGTGTTTTCAGGTGGAGAACTGATCTGAGAGCTGTTGGTTTGCTGACCTTGTTCCTCTAGGGGTAGGAACATCATGTTTAGGGAACTTTGGATCCCTTGGATTATTGACAATTCATGCTTGTTGTTGTAAGGCACAAAATTGTCTATAACAAGGTGATGAGGAAATTTTTGTCTCTTAGGGAAAGTATGCTAATGAGATACTCAAAATGTTCCACATGGAGAGAAGTAAACCCATGAAGACTCCTTTAGCAAGTACCGCGAGGGAGGAGGATTCTACTTCTGGTGAAGTAGTGGAGTCTACTATTTACAGGAAGCTTGTGTGTTCACTCATGTATTTTATGAACACACAAATGAACATGTGTTATGCAATTAACCAGCTTAGTCAAGTGATAGTTAAGCTGACCAAGCTGTATTGGAAGGAAACCAAACATGTGTTGAGATACCTCTGAGGCACTACTCAATATGGTTTATGGTACATACGGGTAGAGGGAGTGAAGCTTCAAGGCTTCACTGATGCAGATTGGGGAGGGAGTCCATCTAACAAGAAGAGCACATCAGGTGGGATATTCAATATTGGGTCAACAAATAATCCCTTCAAAAGGAAATAGAGATCAGTTTCCCTCAATTCAGTAGAAGAAAAGTACATGGATGTCAATCAAGCAACTTGTGAGGCTATCTTGATGAGGAAGATTCTTGTTGGATTGTTTGGTCAACAGATGGATCCAACTTTGATTTACTTTGACAATCAGAGTTGTATCAAACTCTTTTAGAATCAATTTTTTCATGATCGATCCAAGCATATTGACATTTGTTATCATCATCTTCGAGATTATGTTCAAAGGATAATTATGTTGTTGGAGTACACTCCCACAGAGGAGAAAAATGCAGATATTTTTGACAAAGGCATTGTCAAGATGAAAATTCGAGTTTCACATAGGTAGGATTAGGGTAGCAGACAATCTCGTTCTTGTTGAGAGGGAGTGTTAAAAATAGCAACAAGAAATTCCAATTTCATTTGTCCTTGAATTAAATTGTGAATTAAATCAAAATTCTATTCTCATAGCAAATTGTAATAGTTAATTAAGTCAAATTGACTTAATTGACTTAGGAAATTTAAGTTTGAAGTCTATCTAGAGTCATGTAGAGTGATCCCTAAATTTTAGGGGCCCGGGTTGAGCTATTTTGAGTTGTAACTATATAACTTAGTCTAACTAAGTTATAGCCAGTTAAACTAGTTCTGACTGTTGGAGGAACTAGTAGGAGGTCTAGTAGTGAGGATGGGCACCAATGCATCCTCAAAACCACACCAATTAACCAAATATTTAATCATAAATAACTCACACATGTTAGTTCAAAGGAAGACCTAGTTGAGATTAGAGTTCAAGGACATTGTACTATCAGTTGTATAATTTTCCAAGTTGTACAAATGGTGCATGCAATCAGTTGAGGGCCTATGAATGGATTGCGTAGTTATGGAGAGTGGATATCCCAATTAAATATAGGCTAATTCTGTCAGGAATTGTGCAAGGAAGTAGGGGATTGGAAGGCAACATAATTGGCTAAGTGTTTGCTTCAGCTGGTTTGTGAGGCAGAGAGATAGATTGTACTAGTGAAGGAATTGTTCTGGTTGAAAAAGCATTCTATTTTCTTCTCAGATCTTCTAGTTAATGCAGTATAGATAGTCGAGGTTTTTAGAAATTTCTTTCCCCAGAGAAATATTGTGTTATGTGCAATTGGTATTCTTATTTTTCTGCTTATTGTTTTCATCCATCAATTTTGGTTTTCGCTAAAGAGTAGAGTCGATTATTGTCTTGTGTTTTAGCATATCACGTAAGTTGTTGAATCTACAATAAAAATATACATTGAGTTGACAAATTTACTTGTTTATGAAAAGAGAAGTGGTCTATTGGTTCTAATTCGAAGATGGATGAAATATGGATCAACGGGGCCAACAAGTGGTAGCTTTCATTCTAAGGGAAAGAGTCCCTTTCAACCAAGGCTGGTAAACAAGCAAGGGAAAGAGTCCCTTTCAAAAAATTTTGATAAAAAAGCACGGGAAATATTCTCTTTCAACAAAAATTGATAAATGTGTAGGGGTAGTAGTCTCTTTCAGTGAAAACTAATAAATGAGAAGGGGTAGAAATCCCTTTCAGTGAAGATCGATAAACAAGGAGGGATAGAAGTTCTTTTCAGTAGCAGTTGCTAAACCTACAATCAGTGGCTTGTAGTGAAATGATGTAATCAAGTTGTAGGTTGTATTTGCCAAAGTAATAAAAGGAAGATTGATTCCTTGTCGTTATGTTGTACATATGCTTGATGGTAATAATGATGTTATGTTTTATACAATTGAGTTGTGATGTTAATTACAAGAGTGGTTGCTAAAGTAATTGAAAAGTATAATTTGTGAAGAGTTTTATGATTTGGTCACACTATTGATTCACCCCACTATCAGTAGTGTCCTAGTTTCCTTTGTTTATAACAATTGGTATTAGAGCCACTAGGTTCAAGACTAGTTTATCAACTAGAAGGAAGACCAAGGATCATGGAGAAGTAGGACTATATTACCTAAAATCGAATTCCATTTTTGAATGGGTCAAATTATATAACTTGTAAGGTAAGAATGAAAATCTACTTGCAATTTATTGATTTGGATGTATGGTTATTTGTAGAGAATGGAGTAATAGATGGTGATGATGATGCACAAGCTAAGGAGTAAATCTTGAGAGGGTTGTCCATGTCATATATTGAAAAATTAATCTATGGTGATACTGCCAAAGAGATATGGAATGAGTTGCATTCCATCGATGATATAGGTATACAAGTTGCATGTGATGTCAAGGGGCTTTCCTTGGAGGATGGAGTAGTAAAATATTCAGAGAGTATTAAAGACGATGAATCGAAGTATGATTCTATTATATCAAGAGGCCAAGTTATTGATCAACACACAAAAGTTTTAGAGGATATACAATCTGCAAGTAAGTTGATGTTCTGTTGTTATTATAGAAAAAAATTCCATTTATGTTCAAGTTGTTCAATTTCAAGCACTAGTGAAATAGAGAGTTGCTCATCTAGTTGTAATGAAGAAGGACCTACCTTAATAGCAATAGCAAATCTAAACATTGTTCAAGTAGAAAATGGGTGCACCTCTAAAATAGAACAAGATATAACATCTCATGTCCTAGGAGAAGAATCTCTAGAGTCAAGGTAACAAACTCTTGAACAAAATGTGAGTGAAATAGACACTAGTGGTGAATAGACTGATTTGTAATATATTGAAGAAAATATCTATTTGGAAAGGAAGCTCATATTAGCGCTTAAGGAGATCAAGAATCTTAGAGCCATCAATGTGGATTTGGAAGTGTAGAATAGAAAATTAAAGGAGCAGTTGACCAGGTTTTAGAATTCTGATCCGTTGGAAGAGATCCAAACCATCAATTGCCACCCTCATGAGGCCAAGACAATATTGGAAGATGACAAAGACTATTCAGCAACATTAAAAGGACCTGCCAACTTTGTTAAAGAAATATCTAACAACACTAAGAATTCAACACAACACCAAGGAAACAAAAGGACTTTTAGGAAACAAGTCAAAGGTATGCAACTCCTCATATGTTTTTGTTGTGGTAACATAAGGTACATTTCCTATAACTGTCTAGAGAGGAAAAAGAAGTTGCAAAAACAGAAGTGGAACACTCTATTTCTACAATAGCCATGAGTTTCTCAGATAAATTCGAACAACCATGCACAAAGATTCTTTTCCCCTCAAAGGAAATATTATCGGTGGTCCAATAGCGCTAGGAGAGAGAGTACTAGTCTAAGAAATTGGATGAGCATAAGATTTGGGAAGAACAATTCCTTTTCCCCCCTTCGTGGATAAACTTGAATGCTACAGGTGTAGTAATTATGGGCACAAAGTAGTTGCATGCAAACTTGGAAAGATTCACCTGCTTTCCAAAACAAGTCAAACATAGGCAAGAATCATGTGGAAATCCAACAAATAAGATTGTGTAGGAGTTGTTTCAACACTCATAAGAGAGCCAAAACGAATGGTGTATGGAAGCAACATAGACTATTGTTTGGATTTGAAGATGTTTAACAAAATATTAGTAGAACAGAGCCATAAATTCTTGAGGTGCATGTCTCCCATATAATTTGCAATAAACAAAGACTCCAATCAAACAAAAGGAGCAACAACTTTGCTAGTTCTTCATTGCAGAAGGCAGACACATACAATGAGAAAGAAGAGTAAGAGTTAATTTGCATATTAGCTTTAATCGGTGTTACCAAGAGGAATAATTAATGGTTTGGTAGGAAGTCACTAAGTCAGGAAATAATACCAAACCATCGCAAGAAATCATCTCATGTTGCTGACCAAACTCTGCATGCCCATGTCTAGAAGAAAAAGGGAGATAATATACTCAGGGGGAGTAAATTCCTTGTTACTCTTCATTAAAAAGAAGAGGTTGGCTTAAAGAGAAGCCAAAGAGGTTAGATTAAAGAAGCATAAAGGAAAATCTCTAATATTACATCTAAAGGTTAAGGGAAATATGTTATTTTTGTTTTTTTCCTGACTTTATAAAATTGTTGAAGAAGACTAGTGTTGTTGAGTATTGTGTTCTTGTGGTTTATTTAAAGTTGTTGTTTAATCATATTGATAGTATAAGTATATATAGATGGTGATGACATAATAGGGATTTGTTTACTCTTAAATATTCCCTATCTTGTGTAAGCATGATTACAAATTCCTAATGTCAATGAAGGAGCATAACCACAAAAGGAGTATACTCAAGTTGATATTCGAGTATCAGATTATTCCATTAACAATTGGTACCATATTTGGTATCAGTTGTTTATTGCTTAAGGAAAATCATGGAATAAAGAGGCTAATGATGTTTCTTGCATATTAATGTTGCCTGAATGATCAATTTTTGACTTGTAGAGATATGGTTTGACTGTTATTTCTTTCAAACTATTCCAATCAGGAATTGGTATCAAACATCAATTTTTTGGAGAGAACGCGTATTGGTGAAAAGAGCATGATCATAGGTGGAGAACACTTAGTTATCAAATTCTCAACAATTGGTATCAATGGCATCAAGTTAACACCTGGTATCAAAGGTATTATCAATTGGTATTAATTGTCATTAATTTTTGTCAGGGTGTGGTGTTCATGTTGTCCGTATGAGACTATCCATCCAAGTGTTGATGAAATATTCCTTTATTTGAATTATACCATTGTTCATGTTGACTAAAATATATATTGTGAGTGTACTGCCATTAGAAGTCTTTAAACCAAGAATCTATGCCAAGCTATTGATCTAGGCATGCGTTTGCTAGAATCCATTTATGCTTATCAAATAAGCACTTCTAAGTGTTGAAATTTGTTATTAATCAATTGACAAGTTGATGGTGTCAATAATGCATAGGATAGGTATCTATTATTACTAGAGGTCAGGTGTCTATGTCTAGGAGAAGGCACTATTATGAATGTAAGCCTAGCTGAGACTTAAACCATCAAGAATTAGTTTCCTCATGGCTTAGTTATACAAGCATGTTTTGTTTTAGCAAGAGATCTCTCTTGACTACTTGAGGCAGAGATTGGGAGTAAGAAATACTCTCCTCTCAACTCAATCTTTTTCACAGGATAAAAATAGATCAGAGATACCTGGAGTTTCCAACATAAGAAGAAGCGGTTGACAGGTCCACGTGATCATAAAGACAAAGAGAGATTGTTCATTAGGGGAGAAAGTTGGTATCATTTCCATTGATGTCAAAGGGGGAGAGGTTGCTAATCAAACAAAGTATGGAGCAGAATTTTAGACTAAGAGGGATAATTATTGGTGATAAATCAATGGTGAGAAGTATTGGTGATAAATAAAAAGGATAAGTACACTAGCATAAGTTTATCATAGCAATAGTACACAAAGGAGCAACATCCAAAGGAGGATAAGACAAAGAGTACACTTATATTTTCTTGTTCCATTATGATGTTGTATTCTTTGATCATAGTGTTGCAATCAATGTCAGAGGAGGATATTGTTGGAAATATGTTCTCATTGATGGAAAAGGCAAAGCATTGATGATGTTGTCATTTATGGAAAATAAAAGCATTGATGGAAAAGGAAACAAAGATAATAAGAGGTGTAAATGGTGATGTATTTAGATCAAAATTGCTGCAATGGAAAAAGTAGAGAAGACTACAAGAAGAAGGAAGATCAACACATGTATAGCTAAGGTGTTGCAAAGCTCAGATGTTTACAAGCAGAATGGGGAACAATAGTGGCGGAGTTAATTATTTTAAGTTGTTGAGACTTTGGAACAATATCTTGTATGAAAGATCATCTTAGATGCATTTGAGACCCACTCATATGGTTAGCACTCTGAAATAACTTTCTAGTGGTATATAGAAGATAAGAAATGGCCTCTTGGATTAAAAGTTATGGCCAGTCAAAAGAGGGATCCCCAACGTCAAAGGTTGCAAAGTTAAACTGGAGAACGACCCCTTGGAGCAAGTAAGTTTGGTGCATTGAAAAACATGGCAGAGTCATTAGAAAAGCAATAAAATCCAAGTATCGAGAAACCTTGGAGGTGTGAGCCTCTCTTATCAACTGCAATCGATCACGTTTAGGAACACATAACAGATCCAACCTGTAGAGTAACCAATCGAGGAGATGGTAGTCCATCGTGCTATCTCCATCGTGCATGACTCTGAATCGAGGCTCCTTGAATTTCTCATCTTCTAAATATGCCTCTCTGTATGCATCATGGGTGAATGGATCCATGTGCCTAAGAGTCCCCAAAGCTGTGATCTTTGATGCGGGTGGCCTTGAAAGCATGTCGACCAACTTGTTTGTGCTTCCCTTTTTATACTTAATCACCAAATGAAACTATTGTAAAAATCCTATCCACTTGTAATGACTGGTCTATTGCAGCTTAGTATGAGCCTACAAGTATTGTAACGACTGGTGATCTGTGTGGATTATTGTCTCCTTTCCCATCAGATAGTTCTTCCACTTCTTCACAAATTTCACCATGGCATATAGCTCCATGTCATAGATAGGGTAGTTAGGGACTGCCCCATGAAATACTTTAGAATGGTAGCATACATGTCTTCCTCCCTACATCAAGACAACTCCCATAGCATACCCACTTGCATCTGTCTCCACTTCAAAGAGTCGTTGCAAGTTTGGTAATGCTAGAACTGGTGCTTGGTTGATCTTCTTCTTTAGCTCTTTGAAATCCATTTGCTGACCTTTTCCCCACTAAAAACTCTTGCCACTTTCTGTTATGGCATGGAGCAGTGCTACTACCGTTGAAAATGAGGCTATGAACTTCTTTAGGTACTTTGTTTCCCCAATGAAACTGCTGGCCTCATAAACATTAGTAAGCACCAGCCATTTCATGATGGCCTCCATCTTGGAACGATTTATGTTCAACTCTCCTCCACTAATCACATACCTTAGATACACCAAGGATTGTTGTGCAAACTTGCACCTCTTGAGGTTTGATAGCAGTTGGTGCTCCTGCAATGTTTCCAGCACCTGCCTCAAATATGACATATCCTCCTCCCAGGTAGCACTATATACTAATATATCATCCAAATAAACAATAACAAATGAATATATAAAAGGGCACAATACGTCATTCATTAATCTCATAAATGTAGCCGATGCATTACATAGGCCAAATGGCATAACTAGCCACTCATACAAACCTTGTCAAGTATTGAAGGTAGTCTTCCATGTATATTCTTCTTTGAATATAATCGGTGATATCCAAACTTGAATTCCTTCTTGGTGAAGTACTTTGTTTGTTAAAAATAATCTAGCAGATCATCTATCCTGGGCAAGGGGTATGTGTTCTTGAGCATGATTTTGTTCAACTCGCTGTAATCTATACACATCTGCCAATTCTCATCCTTATTTGGCACAATAATGATGGGTGACCCACATGGTGATGTACTCGATCAAATGAAAACTTGTTCTAAAAAATAATGCAACTATTTATTCACCTCACTTTCTTCTATAACTGACTGTCTGTACAACCCATTATTTGGCAATGGGGATTCTAGCAATAATTGGATCTGATGCACCACTTCTCTCTTAGGTGGTAACCCTTTAGGCTATCAGAACACATCCTTGTATGTCCGTAACAACTCCCCATATATATATATATATATATATATATATACACCCCCCATGGTTTCCTTGCCTCTTATTGACTCCTTTTCAGAGTGACTTTTTCTTAAAAACAATAAAAATTCTTGTTGTAACTGATCAATTTATTGGCTTGATTGGCACTTACTAGTGAGATTTTCGACTTGTCTTTGTGCGCGTTGATGATGAACGATTTTCCATCCTTGACAAGTCGATATTGGTTGGCTCTTCTCATGAATATTGCATCACGCATGTACATGTATGGACTCCCAAGCACAACTCCACATACATCAAGGGGAATCACATCTAGGTCTACTTCATCAATAAAATGAACACTTATAACAAATCTAATTTTATGTTGTTTTGTTATATTCAACTTCTCTTCCTTATTTACCCATGCCAATGGATATGGGCTTGGATGATCATGAACTTCCAGGGCCAACTTCTTGACCAACTTTTCTACAATGAGATTCGCTTGTGATCTCGAGTCAAATAGAGCATCAATCTTTCTCTTCTTGACCTATATCTTTATATGAAAGAGTTTGGTCATTTCTTCATGTTGCTGAAGGCTACTCAAATTCATCTCCTTCTGTAATGAAGTATAAATGATCTTCTCATCCACATCCGAGCTTCTTTCAACTTGGTTGCTCGAATCATTGGCCACAATATTCTTCTTCTTATTATCTTTCTTATTGTTCTTTGGGTTTATCTCTAGATGCAAATCCATCATTTTTGCTATGTATGGCGAGTGATATTGTAGTGGTTGCTAGGACATTTTCACTTGGTGTGTTTTGGTTTTCATCTTCTTATATTTCCCCCCTTTTTTTTCTTCTTCCCCTTCTTAGAAGCTTCTTGTTGCTCCTTATGCTTCAATCCACTTGATTGTGCTGTCTTCAAACCTATGTTCTGCATGTACTATTCCTGTACACAAGCCTCATCCACCGATTTGGGCTTAAACAACATCACTTTGTCATGCAGATGGAAGTGCATAGCCCCCAAATAATTGAGGAGTACATTTGAGTCTTTTGGAGAGATATCCTAAATTATAGTCATCTTCCTAAATTCCCTGGTGTACTCCTGCATGGTTTGGCCCAACTTTTTCTTAAAGTAATGCCACCGTAACCACTGGTCCTCCACATACCCAATGGGATAAAACTGTGACTTATGAGGTTTTGAAATCCTTTGACTCAGTCACTGGTGGTCTGAAAGTGGAATAGAGGATTTCTTCTTTTCTTTCCAAAATCAAATGAAACAAAAAATAGGACCGTGTTGACACTTTGCAAGCATGAAAATGGGTCTTCATAAGCAACATATTTGTTTAGTGTCCCTTCAAGCATGAATTATTTCCCATGTGCAAGTTAATCATAATGAAAATAACACATATAATTCTTGTAGGCATAGAGAAGAGAAACACTAGGTTTGATGACGGAGTTCACCCCTCCTGGGCTACATTTCCGGGTTTGTTAACATGACTAGACCACTCATATTTCAGTGTAAAAATTAAATATATAAATTATGCTGATGACAATGTGGTTATTTCGCCTTCAAGGAAATGTTCTCCTGCATAGAACTACATATAAAAATAACATGATAACATGCAATCACCATGTAAACTACAACAATGCAAGGAGCCTTCAACGAAGACCCTAGACTTCATCTGAAAATGAGCATACATGCAAAAAGAAGGACATAATCCAAGCTTCCCTCAACTTGAAATAGAGAGAAAAATTTCCAAGAGCTGAACCCTGCAAGTATCAGCTACTGCAAATGAATTATGAAGGTGAAGAAACCCCTACAAGGTCTTCTTCATGCTCAATACCCCTAGGAAATGCTACCAAACTCTGTTTGATCCATACACCTCTTAGACTCCAACCTGAAAATAGGCCATCTAGATGTGCTCAAAACATAAAATCAAGGTCACCAATGGATTCAGAGCATTCAAAAACCTCTAGGTAGCCTCTTTCTGAGCTCAATTTGGTGAAAAACCCAAAAAGTTATGAGCTACAAGCTCATCCATGAATTTGACAGTTAAACATCCCACAATTTCGACTTTCTCGCTACTTTCCCTACAAATATATCTCGAAAACCGCTAACTGAGTGACAAATTCAACCTATGTAGGTGCAATTTGTTGGACCATTAACTCGCCCTCTAACTCCTTAGGGCCGAAAATTGTGGTCATATGGGGCAAAGGGAAAAGGAACCACACGCCCTTCTTGTTAGGCCCCTTTTCCTTCGACGCTAGGTGACATTAGGTGAATATTCCTTTGGGCTTCCCCCCTCGGCAAGCACCTTTCCGCTAGCTCCTTTTCCACGCCTGGTGGTCACATAGTGGGTCATACGACCTGGGGATGGCCCCTTGTGGTTGGCCCTCCAAACTATGTCATACTCCTAGTCATGATGTATGGGCATATGGCAATGTTAATGGCCGCGAGCATTGGGCTAGGACCTAGCCCCAGGCCCCCCGCCCGTGATCTTGTGGCGCAGGGGTGGCGAGTGCTAGTGCTTAGCCCGACCGCTCATCAAATTTGCATTTCATCAAACTTAAATACGACCATTCAACATTCTTTAAACAAGAAACATGTTGGCGCAATGGTGTTGGCCCTTGGTTGTTTGGTGTGAGGTCTCGGTTTCGATCCACAGGGGTGCTGCTCGGCCTCTAAAAAAATTTTGGCTGCCATGAGGATGCCACGTGGCACTCCCTCATTGGGCCACCTCAAGACAATCATCAACCAATGAAATTCAACCAAATTCAAACCACTAAGATTCTGCCACTTGTCAACCAGCCGTTGGCCGATGATGGTCGAGTCAACAATATGGAATGCTGACTAGGAATCATTGCAACTCAAATTCCAAAAAAAAATATTTGTTTCCCAAAACGATCAAAACATGATTCTAGAAGCATCCGGTGTCGGATTTGAGTGAAATGTGTTGCATTGGATTCATATCAGCGAGCTATTCGATTCGGCATTGGTTTTAAGAAGTTCTAGGTACTTTCATGTATAACCCTAAAATTGATCACATGATCACACCTCCCCACTAGAAAAGTTTGGACTCCAAAAGTTTTACTTCCCTACTTCATATGAAGAGGCTAGAAATAAAAAATACCAAACAACTCAATCCAAATTGCAAAATTTTCAATTGGTACCCTTCAAGCCCCAATCAAAGCACGACAAACTTGGTACATTCACTAAAAATTCCTTGAACATGTGGACTTATAAAAAGCCAATATGTATATCAATGAAAACACCTAATTTTTGAACATAGTGACAATGATGTTCACTTTACAAAAGTAACTAAATAGGTAATGACAAAAAGTATTTACAAACAATATACAAAACATTTTTACAACAAGTCTACCCAAATCTTACGTCTCCTAGGCTTTTAGGTTCTTTTCTTGCAAAAGAAATTCGTTATGTTTGATTCCTATAATAAAATTCATTCTTTTAACCATTACTAGGCGTTTCTCGCACACATATACACAATGGCCATAAGCATAACAAAATGTACAAGGGTATTGATTCCACATGTATTCAAAATTTCCATGCATTGGAACTTAATACCCGTCTCTGGAGTTGCAACTTCGATGGTTGTCAGAAAGTGGTGACATCTCATGCTCAGATGTTTGATGTAATTCAATCCTTTTTGATCATTCTCCAAACTCTCTTCGGCTATATCCCAATCCTTGTTACTTTGGTCTTTCCTCAACCATAATCGAATTGGTAATGACTTCACCAGTTTTTCCAAGACCTCCACCTTCATATCCCATATTAGAGAGCAACCTCATACCTATACCCTTGGTATGTTTCTCAAATTCCACAAAACGGTTACTGATTACCTCTTTAAACTTGTCATGCATCCTTTCTTCTTTTGATGATGACGATGGTGACTAACTTGTAGATGAATCTAACCATCCACTTTTGTCCACTGCCATAGGGTGTGCTTCTTGGATATGCTTGCAAAAATCACATGCATCTTCTTCTACATATGGTCCAAAACCACTATTTGAACCATGAGCACATACTGGCTTAATCTTAGAGGTCTATTTTTCTGGTGCAGGAGTAGCACTTTCTACAACTTACTGCAACACAAAGTGCACGTGCCTCTTCTCCTCTTTAGTTATCTCCAACATCCTTCTCAACTCTATATTCTCCATCTGAGGAGCCAGATTTCGCTCTTCGCGCTGTTGAATACTATTTTTGCTTCCCATATTCCAACTTGGTCAACTTGTGCTATGATACCAAACTAATATAAAAGTGGAATAAGTGATCTCTGCCTCTCTTTCCAAAATCAAATGAAACAAAAAATAGGACTTTGTTGACACTTTGCAAGCATGAAAATGGGTCTTCATAAGCAACATATTTTTTTAGTGTCCCTTCAATCATGAATTAATTACCACATGCAAGTTAATCATAATGAACATAACACATAATTCATGTAGGCATAGAGAAGAGAAACACAAGGTTTGATAACAGAGTTCACCCCTCCTGGGCTACATCTTTAGGTCTATCAACATGACTATACCACTCATATTTCAGTGTAAAAATGAAATACATATAGTATGTTGATGACCATGTGACTATTTCCCCTTCAAGGAAATGTTCTCCTGCAGAGAAATCTCACATAAAAACAACATGATAACCTGCAATCACCATGTAAACTACAAAAATACAAGGAGTCTTCAACAAAGACCCTAGACTTCATATGAAAGTGAGCATACATACAAAAAGGACATAATCCAAGATTCCCTTAACTTTACTTACAAAGTAAAATGTCCAAGAACTCAACCTACAAGTATCAACTACTGCAAATGAATTTTGAAGGTGAAAAAACCCTACAAGGTCTTCGTCATACTCAATAACCTCAATAAACTCTACCAAACTTTTCTTGATCCATACACCTATTAGCCTCCAACCTACAAAAATGCCATCTAGATGTGCTCAAAACATAAAAATGAGGTCACCAATAGATTAAGAGCATTCAAAAACCTCCAGGTAGCCTCTTTTTGAGCTCAATTTGGTGAAAAACTCAAAAATTTATGAGCTATAAGCTCATCCATGAACTTGACTGTTAAACATCCCACAATTTTGACTTTCTGGCTAAATTCCCTACAAATCCGCCCGGAAAATTGCTAACTAAGTGACATTTCGCCCTCCGTAGGTGAAATTTGTTGGACCATTAATTCACTCTCTAACTCCTTAGGACTGAAAATTGTGGACGTATGGGCCACAGGGCAAAGGAATGGGCTAACCACCCACCCTTCCCGTTGGGCCCATTTTCCTTCAGAATTGGGTCACATTAGGCACATATACCCTGGGGTTGGCCCCCTATTAGCAAACACCTTTCTGTTGGCTCCTTTTCTGCGTGCTGGTGATCACATAATGGGTCATACAACTTGGGGTTGGCCACTTGTGACTAGCCCTCCAAACCATGTTGTGCTCCTAGTCATGACGTATGACCATATGAAGATGTTAATGACTGTGAGGGTTGGGCTAGGCCCTAGCCCTCAGCCCCCCATCCACAATCCTATGACACAGGGATGGCCAAGGCTAGGTCTTAGCCCGACCGATCCCCAAATTTGCATTTCACCAAACTTAAATACGACCATTCAACATTCTTTAAACAAGAAACATGTTGGGGAAAGGGTGTTGGCCCTTGGCTGTTTGGCGTGAGGTCTCGGTTTTGGTCCCCAAGGGTGCTTCTCGTCCTGTAAACAAATTTTGGCTGCAATGAGGATGCCACGTGGCAGCCACTGGTTGGGCCACGTGGCAGTCCCTTATTGGGCCACCTCAACACAATCATCAACCAATGAAATTCAACCTTGAACCACTAAGATTCTGCCACTTGTTAACCAGCCATTCGCTGATGACTATCCAATCACACTACCATGTCATTGTCCAGTTAGCAGTATGGATTTTTGACTAGGCATCCCTGCAACTCAAATTCCAAAATTTTTAGTTATTTCCAAAAATGGTAAGAACATGATTCTGGAGCATCTAATGTCAGAGTTGAGTGTAATGAGTTGTGTTGGATTTAGATCGATGATCTCTTCGATTTGGATTTGGTTTCAAGAAGTTCTATTCACTTTCATTTTTTAGCCTAAAATTGATTACCTGATCAACTGGAGGTTCTCCCTGTTACACTAAAAAATGTCACCATGACTATTTACAGTTAGTATGGCTCTATCAACAGTCATGCTACCCTCTTAAGCAAGTCTTATGCCTCTGCTCTCCATGTCAAACTCCAAAAAAGAGAGAAAGTCTTTCTAAATGTATTTATCTCTGGGGACGCAGGTTCTCTCAACCTTACCTGCGGGTATGCACCCAATGTTCACAAAAGCTGCGTCTTTGGACGCTCTGTATGTAAAGGGGCAGGTGCGTCCCCCTGTAAAGGTTAAAATGCGCAAGTTTCATCTTTAAAAAGTCACTTGTGGTCATTTCTAGAGCATTCTAGAAGGTTGTTCGACGTGTATTGAGCGCCTCCAGATGGTTCATGCACTCCTACCAAAGAGGAACTTATCCCATCAATAGGGGAGCTATCCCATCCAAAGAGGGGATTATCCCATTGATGGTGGACCTGATTAACTTCCTTTTGAGCACTATAAATACAGGCATTGGGCCAGAAGGTGAGGAGGTTGAAAGCTATACATTTCTAAGGGTAAATGCTGCAGGAATTAGGACTCCCATTTAGAAGCTTGTGAGGAGAGATTGCCATCTTTGCTTGTTCTATTTGGAAGTGGGTGAGCTTTGTCAAAGTAAAGGAGAACTCTTGATGGACCCTGGGAGGGACTTGCACAACACCAAGGCTCAGGTTGTATTTGTTCCTTTTGTTACCTATTAATGCAAATGAGTCCATTCTTCTCAATAACTTGTTATTTATGAGTTATTTCATGTACTCCTTGGTCTATGTGTTAAATATGTTTTATTCTATGAGATTATCAAGTGCTATTTAATCGTTTGATTGTTAGTGTATGCAGGTTTCAAAGTGAAGGAGGAGCTCATCCGGATCAGCGGAGCTGGACTGCTACAACAGCGTTGGATTACAGGTAGGATCTAAACACTTGATTTCCCGCATAGTAAATGCATGTTTAGAGAAGGATTGCTCTTGTTTGTCTTGTTTGTCACTAGAGAGTCTTAGGCTCCTAGGGAGGTTGGTTGTGTCCGCACAATCGACTCTTTCCGCCTGACACTCCCTCCAGCCTCATGGTTTCCATGTGGTTCTCCCACCAAGTCAGTGCATGGCCCTCTAATTTCAGTTGCGTGAA
The DNA here is from genome assembly GCA_031772625.1 of Pinus tabuliformis. Lineage (NCBI taxonomy): Eukaryota > Viridiplantae > Streptophyta > Pinopsida > Pinales > Pinaceae > Pinus > Pinus tabuliformis. The sequence goes on from CM062816.1 coordinate 474,273,598, forward strand.
TGAGATCTTTTTCACTTCCTCGATCTGATGGACATTGAAATAAACTTCCAGTTGCTGCAACTAGTGGTTCAGCTTTAGGGCATCGATCTCACCGTGGTATGGCTTTGTATCGAATTTTGCCACCATTTTAAATAGGGACTGTGATTAGTTCTTGGCACTTGAACTGGGTTGATCTTTTGCAAGTTCTTTCTTTGACTGATTCTCCATTTCTCCCCAATCTTCTAATCCCTGTTCTGATTTGTCCTCTGCATTTGAACCCACATCTTCTCCAAATATCTCGGACTTGTTATTGAAGTCCTCCATGAGGAGGCTTACATTCCAGTTGATATCTACAACTTGTTGCTCCAACTGCATAAACTCCACCTCTACACGATCACGAAGTTCGTTTACAGATTCGACAACCATGATTAGGGTTTTACGATTTTCGGCCCCGCCGATCTAGATCCTTGTAGTCTCTACAAAATACCCAAAGAAACCTTCTTTGATACCAAATCATCCATAAACTGCCATGGATATTCCTCTAGATAGTTTGTCACAACTGATTTGATAATATTATATTAAAAATATGAGATTCTACAGTATTACAATTTTATTAAACTTTAAGATCTGTAGATTTAACTGTAATTAGTGCATGCATGAGAATGAAAATTATGCAAAAAGTAGAGAACGAAAAAATAAGCTTACACACACACATAAGAAACAAGATATTCTCTCTGGGAAACTCTTTCGAGAGAAAACCCAGCTGGAAGGTGAGGTCGCTTCACTCTCTTTCTATCTCTGGAAATATGACTGCAAGTACAAAGAAGTAATATCTGTGGCCTGTGGGCTGCTACAATACACAAATCGTCTCTATTTTCTCTACCTCTTATCTCTCGTGGCTATCTTTGCTCAGCTATGGAACAAAATTATCTCGAAAGAATGGAATGCTTCTTCCTCCTAGTGGCTCGGTTATAACACGGCTCGATAGCATACTAGAGGTTAATTTTGGCTACATCAACTCTTAACTAGAGTTACAATATAGACTCTTCTAGAGACTTTTACAACATAGTCACATGGATAGCCCATTTTCCATGAATAATGAGGGTTGACGTGTTATCCTCCCAAACTATAAGTGTGAAAATAGGAAGGTCAACTTCTGAGTGGCATTACTTTTGCATACGGACTCTGATTGATGTGTTTTTTATGTCATTGGAAATATCTCTATGCGTGGAATAACATGAAATAGTGTCACTTTAAATAGGAAAATTTGTATCCAAAAAACATCGTTTGATGACTTAGAACACTCTCGGAAGGTTTCAGACCTCGTTTTACTAAACTACGTCCCGTTGGTAAAAATAGTCTCGTTTGTTGATTCCTCCACCTTTTCCACTCCAAATGCATCAAGATGGATGTCAAATGATACAATGATCTAATCCATAACTATTGGGATTCATATCGCAATGTATTTTTCTCTTCCAATTCCCTTTATTTTGTTATTTAGAAAATTTAGATGGGTTTACCTAATCCCAAAGATTAGGTGTCAACAACTTTGAAGAAGCTAATGAACATGTAGAATGGAGAAATTAAATGAAGGAAGAATTCGATTCCATAATGAGAAATGATACTTGGGAATTAACAAAATTTCCTAAAAAAAGTATTGATAGAATGCGAATGGTTGTTCAAACCCAAATTTAAATTCGATGGGAGTGTGGATAAATGTAAATCAATATTGGTTGCTAAATATTGTTCACAAAAATACGGAATTGATTATGATGAAACATTTGCAGCTATAGCTAAGATAAATACAATTAGATTGATGATTTATTTTGCTACAAAACATAAATGGAAACTTCATTACATGGATGTTAAGTCTGGATTTTTAAATGAGGAACTAAAAGAAAAAGTATATCTTGTTCATCCATAAGGTTTTGTTAAAAAGGGTCAAAAACACCTTGTTGTAAATTAAAGAAAGTTTTATATGGGTAACAAACTACCAAGATCATGGTATGAGAAGATGAACTATTTATTTCTTCAGAAAGGTTTAATGAAAAGTCAAAGTGATCATAATCTATATATCAAAACAAATTAGAAGAGTCATGTTATTTTGATTTCCCTATATGTTGATGATTTTATAATAACATGAAATGTTTATAAATTGATTAATGAAGTTTAAGGGCATGTGTGACATGTGTTTGAAATGAAGTACCTTGGTGAATTGGATTTTTGTTTAGAGCTTGAGATATAAATATAAGTTGAACAAACATTGGTTAAACAAAGCTAATCGAAAGGTTCAAAATGGATCAATTTAAATCAGTGCTAGTACCTTTAGAAAATAATGTCGAAATATACAATGATGATGGCACAAGAGGGGTAGATAGCACATTGTATCATCAATTAGTGGGAAGTTTGAACTATCTTGCTACAACTAGGCTAGACATTACATCTTTAGTCAACATTTTGAGTCTTCTCATGGCCAAGCCTCTTGAAACCCATTGGTAAGTAGCAAAGAGGTTCCTTAGGTATCTTAAGGGGACTGTTAATTATGGCATTAAATATATTGATGCTTTTGAAGTTACGTTGTATGGTTATTTTTATTCAATTTGGGTCAGGAACCCGAATGAGAAAATATCAACTTCAAGATATGCATTTAGTCTTAGATCCAAGGTCGTGGCATGGAGCAACAAAAAACAACTAATTATTTCTTTATCTTCAAGTAAAGAAAAATATAAAGTTTTGTGTAGTGTTACACGTGAAGCAGTTTGTTTGTGGCGAATTCTTGAAGATGTTGGAGAAGTATAGAAGATTCCAACGATTATCAAATGTGATAATCAAAGTTCCATCAAATTGGAAAACCATCCCGTGTACCACGCAAGATCAAAACATATGGAAACTCATCAGTGTGGTTGACATATTTACAAAGCCTATGTTGACACCTAATCATTAGGATTGGGTGAATAAGTGTAACTGATGTAAATAAATAATAAGAAATATGAATAGTCACTGTGAGATGAAGTGAACAGTCTCTCCCTCATGTATATAATAAAGAACAACCTGAATGAATAGGAACGAATTGATTTTGAGGAGTTACTGCCTGGTCTGACATGGTATCAGAGCCAACTCCAAAAATTAGCTTTTGTGTAACTCATGGTGTCAGTTTCCTGCCTATTTTGTAGAACTCACACCTCTGCCATGCTCCTGAGGCCTGAACCCATTGTCATATGCATTTTATATTCCCTCTGAACAGTCGCCCTGCTCAATGGTATCACTGGAATCGCAGTGACGGCTGTGGGATATGAACGCACACCTTTCACCCTATGCGGCTCTGACACTTCTAGTTTTTACATTGAGGGAACAACACAGTAGCAAGGAATGGATATTGTGAGGCTCTGCAATGTTGAACACTGCCATATGCATGGTTAATATGCTGCCATATGCATGGTTAATACGCCGCCTCTGGTTGTTCATTAACGTGTAATACCACATAGGTCCCAGTTATCGGTGTTGTGGTGTCATTGTGGCTCTAAGTCACACTTTGGAAGTCCCTACGCCCTCCTCGTTGGTCTCTAAGTTGTATTTAGTTATATATTTTGCGGCCATGACTACTAGTTTATTTTGCAGTGTCTATTTAGTTTATGATGAATTTCCCCGTTGATTCATATGTTGTTCATTTTAATACATGCAATGCCTATTCTTCGACTGGAGAATCCTTCTCACTTCCTAGTATGGTGAAATAATATGCGCCATACCTCCAAAAGCTCCATGCCATATGCTGCCATACACTCCATAAGCTCCATACACTCCATACGCTCGGTCCATATGCTCACCCCATCCACACAGTACAACCTACAGAATGTAATAATATCCCGGTGGCTGGGCATCATTGGAGCCTCCCAAAGGTTCAGGTTTCAAGGAATGATTATGTGTGGCATCTATGAAAGGCAGACAGAGCGAATTGTCAGATTATGAAACAATTTTTTCCATACTCTAGTGCTGATTACTATCTGTTATAACCTGCAAAAAAAAAATTGATGAGGAAGAGATTTGAATTTTTTTTTAGAGTGCATAGCTGATCTGAATATTTCTTTGGGAAATGTTTTATAATAATCAATTTTCATTTATTATTTTTTGGTTTCATCTTTAGCATTAAAGACAAAGATAGTACAAAGCCCTATATGGAGAGAATGCAAAGGGACAGATTCTTTTCCAATTGGTATCACGTTGATAGTAAAGTGTTTTGAAGACTCCGCCATACGATGTCATGGTACCTCTAAGATATACATCAAAAATATATTTTACTAGAGTGCATTTTTTTTCTCTTTTACACAGCAAGTGCAAATTGTTTTACCAGTAGAAGAGTGATTTTTTTTCCCATAGTACACAAATCTTACAATTCATTCAATCATATCTATTGTGGGAATAGTTCTCACTGGCAAGGAGAAATATCCTAAGTGGTCCCGGATGATAAAGCACACCCTCATTTTCAATGAGTTGTGGAAAGGAGTGTGTGTTGGAGACGGAGACAAAGAGCCAGAACAACCTACCTCAGACAAAGAGTTCACCATTTGGGAAAATAAGAACAGAAAATCTTATGCATTAATTGCAACATCTGTAAGTGAAGAGGTGAGTCGTCATATTTCGCCATTTTCAACTACTTTCGAAGCCTTGCAAAAGCTGAAAGAAATCATTCTACACTTGAAGTTGTTCAACTCATTATTAAACTCATGACTCTTGAATTACAAAATAATGATCCTCTTGCTCTTGCATCCGAAGTAAAATCTATAATGCATGATATCAAAGACACTAAGGTTGAATTGGATATTCCTCTTATCGCTTTTCTCAAGGCACTTTATCCTACTTATTCCAATTATCTTGAGTCATTGCAAGCAAATGGAAATATCAAAGATATTACCTTTGACTGTCTTGTGAAAAAATTTGCTGAAAGAGAGAAAGCTTTGGGAAAGAAGACAACCCCTGAATCTTCTGAAGAGGTTGTGTGCCTTGATCATAAAGAAAAGAATCTTGCCCAAGATTCTTCCAGAGGAAGGGGTGGTCGAAGAGGAAGAGGAAGATATTTCAGAGGCAGGGGGGCAAATACTCTCAAGGAGAAAAGTCAGATTTTCACTGCATACACTGCAAAAGAAATGGATCACATGATACCTCTACATGCAGGTTACCTTGGGACAAAATTGAGCAGCAAAGAAACCAACCCAAAGGTAAAACTAATGACTCAGACAAAGGTAAAGCACTTGAATCCGCTTATTATGTTGTGGCACAATGTAATATCAGAGTAAATGAAGATTTATTTAATGCTTCACTTGCTTGTTAGAAAAATGATTGGTTGCTTGATTCAGGAGAAACTTGCCACATGACTGATAGAAAAGATTTTTTTGAGGAATTTACTGACAATGTTGATGGAGCAGTATACTTTGTAGACCAATCAAAACTCAAGCCATCAGGGCTTGGCACAATCAGGCTCAAATTTCCTAGTCTTCCAGACTTTCTTTTGCATCATGTTCTATATCTCCCATAGGTGAAGAGAAAGTTTCTGTCCTTGGTCCACATCCGCCAACAAGGTCACTCCATTCATATGTTTGATGGCAAGCTTGAGGTGAGAAAAGCATCTGACCACTCACTTGTCATGATGGGGATAGAAGAAGAAAGGCTTCTCAAGCTGCAGGGTACATCTGCTCATGCACAACATTTCTCATACAATTCTCATTATGAAGAAGGTACACTTCCATCACGTTTATTATGGCATGCTAGATTTGGACATTTGAACTATGACCGCCTCCGCTTGTTGAAGAAAAATGTTGTTGTTGGTTTGCCTACAATTCCTAGGAAACTTAAGCAATGTGATGCTTGTATTTTAGGAAAGCATAACAAACAATATTTTCATGATTCACATTCAAGAGCACATAGAAAACTTGAACTCATTCATTCAGATTTATGTGGTCTAATGCATGTTCCTTCTGCAAATGGAAATAAATATATGATGACATTTATTGATGACTACACCAAAATGTGTTGGATTTATTTATTGAAGAACAAATCTGATGCTTTTCAAACATTCAAGAACTTTCATACATGGATTGAAAATGATGCACAATCTCATATTGGCTCTATTCGCACTGATAATGGAAAAGAATATACTTCAAATGAATTTGAAAACTATCTTCGCCAACATGGGATCAAACATCAAACAATTGTGCCTTATAATCCCCAATAGAACGGTGTAGCTGAAAGAATGAATAGGACAATCTTAAATATGGTGTGCTCCATGATGTTTTTCAAAAATGTAAAATTGATGTTTTGGGTTGATGCAATTCTATGTGCTATATATATAAAGAATATATGTCCATCTAATGCTATTAGAAACAAGACTCCATATGAAATGTGGTATGGGCACATTCCTTCGGTAAAGCATCTCAGGGTCTTTGGTTCCACCTGTTATGCCCTGATACCAAAGGTACATAGAAACAAATTTGGTGCAAGAAGTTGTAAGTGTATCTTCCTGGGGTATTCAAACACCTCCAAAGCATACCGTCTCTATGATGAAGTCAATAAAAAGTTTGTTGTATCTAGAGATGTAATCTTTCTTGAATCATCCAAAACCGACAATGTTGTTGAGCGGAAACTTGATCGCTTGGATAGATTCGCAAATGCAAAATCATTTCAAGAATTTGATAATCAAATTCCACATCTTGGAGGGGGGATTTCTATCCTAGATCAACCTGTGGAATCTTCTTCTGAAGAGCTCTCTCCCCCGCATGAAACTCCAACAACGGATGATACTTTAAGTGATGTGATTGATAGAATTGAGAGACTCAATCTTGATTCAGTCCCAACTCAATCAATGGAGCAACCTGGACCATCTGAGAAAGGTCCCCAAAAGTGGTTGACAAAGACACTTGAAAGTGTTCATCCTAATGAGGTTGGAAAGATAGGAACTAGAAATTCAAACCGATAAAATGGAGGTGATGTAGATGACTTTGATTCACCTGTTGATATGGATGTTTCTTATGATTGTGAATTGAATTTGTCTACAGGTTTCGAACCAACTACCTTCAAAGAAGCTGCTTCTCATGATGAATGGAAAGAAGCGATTCATCCTAATGAGGTTGGAAAGACAGGAACTATAAATTCAAACCAGCAAAATAAAGGTGATGTAGATGACTCTGATTCACTTGTTGATATGGATGTTTCTTATGATTGTGAATTTAATTTGTCTACAGATTTCGAACCAACTTCCTTCAAAGAAGCTGCTTCTCATGATGAATGGAAAGAAGCGATGCAAAAGGAGTATGATGCCTTGATAAAGAATGACACTTGGAAGCTAGTTGATCCTCCATTAGGAACCAAACCAATTGGCTGCAAGTGGGTCTACAAGAACAAGTATAAAGCAGATGGCTCACTTGACAAGCACAAAGCCAGGCTTGTGGCAAAAGGTTTTTCACAGAAGGAAGGGGTCGATTATGAGTAGACTTTTTCCCCCACAGAAAAATGGGCTACCATCCGAACACTCTTTGCTTGAGTAGCTTAGAACGGTTGGAAAGTCCATCAAATGGATGTAAAAACTGCTTTCTTGAATGGAGATCTAAAAGAGAATGTTTTTATGTCTCAGCTTGAAGGATTTGTTGTGAAAGGACATGAACATAAAGTATGCAAACTTGTGAAATCCTTGTATGGCCTCAAACAAGCACCGCGAGCTTGGTATGAAAAACTAACTGAACATCTTCTGAAACTCAATTTCAAACATTATGATCTTGATGATGCAACTTTATTCGTCAAGAAAGTTGGTAAAACAGTTGTATATCTTGTGGTATATGTAGATGATCTTTTGATGACAGGGAACAATGAAAGCTACATTGCATCCATAAAGAAGGAATTGAGGAAAGGTTTTGAAATGACTGATTTGGGCTATGTTTATTACTATCTTAGTATTGAAGTAACTCAACATCCGAAGTCCATATTTCTTTCTCAAAAGAAGTACATTGGAGATCTGTTGAATAGGTTTGGTATGAAAAAATGTAATCCTCTTACTACTCCAATGGAACAAAAATTAAAGCTCACATCCATTGAAGGAAAAGAATTTGAGGATGCAACAAAGTATAGACAGCTTGTAGGAAGTCTCAACTACCTAACTACTACCAGACAAAACATCTCATTTACTATTGGAATCCTCTCCAGGTTTATGTAAAAGCCTTGTGAGGGACATTGGTCTGCTGCAAAAAGAGTTCAAGGTACTTGAAGGGCATTCAAGACTTTGGAATCAAGTATACGTAGGTGGACGACTTCAACTTGATTGGATACTCTGATTCAGACTTCGATGGAGACAAAAAAAACTGGGGTATCTACTTCAGGTTATGCTATGAGTCTTGGATCAGGAACTGTCTCTTGGAGATCAGACAAACAATCAGTTCCAGCAGATTCCACAACAGAAGAAGAATATGTGGCAACAGCTGAAGCAACAAAAGAAATTGTGTGGCTCAGGAAAATTCTTGAAGATTTGAAGGTAAAACAAGTACAATTGACTCCACTCATGATTGTCAATACCTCAACAATAAAGTTGGCCAAGAACCCAAAGTTCCATGATCGAACGAAGCACATCAATATTAAATATCATCTGATTTGACATCATGTTGAGGCCAAAACAATCCATCTCCGCCATTGTTCCAGTAATGAGCAAATTGCAAGCATCGTCACCAAAGCACTTGGAAGAGAAAAGATTGAACGATTCAGAACGATGCTTGGACTCACCAACATCCCTTTAGATTAAGAGGGGGGGGGGATGTTGACACCTAATCATCAAGATTGGGTGAATAAGTGTAACTGATGTAAATAAATAATAAAAAATATGAATAGTCATCGAGAGATGAAGTGAACAGTCTCTCCCTCATGTATATAATAAAGACCAACCTGAATGAATAAGAACGAATTGATTTTGAGGAGTTACTGCCTGGTCTGGCCGCCTCTTGCACAAGCAAGGTATGAATTATTTAGAGTTAAGTTAGGTGTGATAGAAAACGCACTTCTCCATTAAGGGGGAGAGTTAGAATAATGGAATATAATGGAGAAATGTCTCGTTAAGATTCTCTATTTTAAATAGGTTTTAGATCATATTTATGAGGAGGTTGTTCTCTATTTTAAATAGGTTTTAGATCATATTTATGAAGAGGTTGTTCAAACTCCTGGACTCATTTGTAATCTTATAAATGTATATGTTTGTTAGTTGAATGAATCAAATTATGTTAAATTTTTTCCTACTTTCTCATCTCTCTTCTTCAATACTTTTTCTCTATATATAGATGAGACAACATAAAGAATATCAAGATATTCCCTTATAAATATTTACTATGCCGCATAGTAATAAAAACATTTTTTAAACTATTTTTAACATATATTTTATTATTCTATTTTATATTATTGAGAAATTTAAATTTGTATGGCTATCTTATTTATCAATATCTTCTCAGTAAATTTAAAAAATATATTTAAAAATGAAAACGAAATTAATATACATATTATAAATTTTAACAGAAAAATATATATATATATATATATATATATATATATATATATATATATTCCCTAATTCTGGAATGACACTTAATTTCACAGTGGCAATAATTTATTATGTTTCCGGTTTTACAAAACAACCTAAAATCAAACTAGTCGTGTATGAGCCACATGTAACACTCTACTAAATGTGATCATGTTGCATGTGAAAAAATTATATTAGATGGTAAATGTATACAAACAGGGGTTAAAAGATCAAGCTTCGGTGAGAGGTTTGGATCAGAATTTTGGATCAGATCTTAAATCCGGTGAGAGGTTTGGATCAGAATTTTTAATAGAACTTTGTAAAACACGTTTTGTGAAAAACAGTTTTAAAGAAACGCGTAGTCTACGTTTTCAGTGGGAGGAAAATTAAGTAGAAAATGTTGAAAATTTAAGTTATAATGGTTAATTTTAGTATTTTGTGTAATTTAAAGTGTTTAATGGTGCTAAATCTAATTCAAGCTATAACAAGGGATTTAAACGCTACAACCCCACAGTAAAATTTCTTAAAAAAAAATCTAACAAAATTCCAGCCAAAAATTCACCGTGGAGTGAAATTGTGACTCTGTTAGACAACACCTTCACGAAATAAGAAAAACTGGCTAGTTAAATTATATGAAAACTGACCAAATGTGTGAAAATGTGATAGTGGCAGAACATCCCAAAAGTAGTAATAGAATATATAATCTACTGCTCACCTTTAGCCATGTTACGGAGAAGTTTTTGCCGAAATTTATAAAATAACCATGTCCATCGTTCCATGTGGCCTGACCAGCAACACCGCCTATTTTGGACGCCATTGTTGCACATCCCTACCAACGAATATGGGCATTGAAATGTCAACTGTGTTCGGGACTAGGTTATACTTACATGGAAATGATGGGCCTGGTTCACAGAGAATATCAGAATTACGTTATCAAATCGATGAAAAGCTTCATTGAGAACGCTCTCATTTCTGGGCTGAGTTGCCCACATTCCTCGTTCAACCGACAGTTGTAAATTTTCTAGATTGTTGCTCTTCATAACAAAATACCTGCTTCAAAATAATGGTGGAAATAAGTATCTATATTATTAGAGATGGACATGTAACAAGTGCACATATAAGTGTTCAACTTGGTCTAAACAAATTTACACAGTAAATTAGAAAATGCAATGTAGAAAACCTTGAAGTTCCTTGTGGCAGGCTCCAACTTAAGGAATTAGGTATCCTCTTGGTTTGGCCGTATCTGGATTTGATATTATTGGATGCTTTCTGCGTTTTAATGATCTCCAAAACATCTTCCATAGGAGGCGGTGGACCGGGAAGCTTGTTATGCTTGTAACGACAATTAGGGCCATTGGGACAGAAACCAAAGTTATACCTGCATTTATGCGAACAGATTAACCTCATTTAGAATTCCCAAACCAATTAAAATAAAGCGAACAGATTAACTTGTTTAAATATTACTTACATGAAGCACTCTTGGGCAACTTCGTCTCTTGCTAAACAATGCTGGTGATTGGAACACTCTTCGTCTCTTGTGAAGTATGGGCAGATAGGCATCCTAGAGTCATCAGTACACAAATTCTGGGACCATTTCCCACATATCATCTGTTTATTGTTTTCTGCGTTTTGTGAGAATAGTCTGTGGCTACCCGCAAAGGGCTTGCGCCACCATCTTGATCTAGTGAACTCTCATGCTCCATATCACCTTTCTTGTTATTGTTGCCGTCTACCACCCAATCTTATGTGAAGTTTTATCCTCCCTATCAGCGTTCTTGTTATTGTCTGCATATCTCACAATTCAATCTCCTATTAGTAACTATGTTACCGTCCGTATCCGTCCAGCAGTAGTTTATATCACTATCTGTATTTGTAGTATGTACTGTTATATGGAAAGCTCAATTTTGGTGGCCACGCTCAGCAGTAAATTATATCACTATATGGAGAGCTTAATTTTGGCGGCCACGCTGGGTGAGCGTGGAACTGGATATGCACGGTCATGCACCATTCAATGCTGATCGTCCATCGCTTGTCCACCACCACTTTATTGCATCCATCATGATGGTAAGTTTTTGGTTGGAAAATAATGGAAATTTTAACAGGATTTAGATGAACTTTAACAACTTTTTTTTTGGAAATTCTAATTACAACGACCCCCAACAAAATTCAATGACTCGAAAAAACTAATCAAATACTCCCACAATCAATTTATTTTAAAGAAAAATGGCTTCCGGAATAAATGGCGGCGAAATTGTAATGGCCTCAAAAATTATTCACCTTGCAGAAAAGTACGGGGCCTTACAGGTTTTGCATACGGACCATTAATTCATCTCACTTTATAGTTCATGGTTTCACCCCTGATATTTATTGGAGGGTAACTTCATAGGTCACTATTTCACTCATGATATTTATTGGAGGGAATAGTTAAAAAATCATAAACCGTGGGAAAATTTTAAGAGGGATTATGCACAGTGAAAAAATCATAAATCGTGAGAAAATTTTACGGAGGGAATGGTAAAGGGCAAGGTCACATCTTAATGTAATCGTACAGTGCGTTTGAATGCGACCACCAATATTTAACGAAAGAGTTTTTAGTGTAACAAAATGGAGAAATTGGTGCCTTGAAACTGATAATAGTATGGGAATAGTTTGGTGACTTCTTCTATATGCGGGCCCTCGATCTTTCCTTTCCGTCGTTCGCCTTCCGACCTGTTCAAATTCTGTCTAGCGGGCCCCTGTTTGTCCCTCTCTAGCGTGCACCTTCCTGTTTTGTCTCCTCCACGACCCCCTACATTAACTCCTCCCATATCCTTCAACAATTTCAAATTGGTTATTCTGTCCCTCTCTATCGTGCACCTTCCCGTTTTCTCTCCTCCACCACCCCCTACATTAACTCCTCTTGGTATCCTTCCACAATTTCAAATTGGTTATTTCCCCGCACGAACATTTAAACGGACTCTTCAAGGACGGGAGAAAGGATATTGCCATCAGAGCAGAATTCCCGACCGACCGGTAAGTAATGCCCCTCCCACTACACAAACTTCTTCTCTCCCTTGAATTGTGTCCTATAGACTTGCAGAGATGTCGTTCCACAATGGAAGAGTCTTTACCTCTAGAGTCTAGTTCCTCGAAAGCTCTAATGGGCTTATGGAAATCCCATTCTAAATCCCAATTTTGTCAAAACATTGGTGTGAAAAGATGTGTGCCCAAGGTCTTGATACACAACAATAAGAACACGTTAGGGAAAAAATAATGATTAATTGCATACTTATCTATGATTGTCGAGCATAACAAACACTTTATGCAATTTTCTCTTATTACTCTTCTAATTGTCGAGCATAACAAACACTTTATGCAATTTGCTTTTGTTACTCTTCTAATTCTTTTATGGGAATGTATATTATGTAGTAGAACAGAGTACACTGACCATCGTAAGACTCATAGCTAGCAATGGGCTACATTCAAAGTAGTATTTTTCAAAGAACAATATCAAATCCAGATCAGTACATTACACATGAGATCTTATTTTACTGATGTCTGGACTTTAGTGTATGAATTGATTTATATTACACATTCTAGAGAATTTTTCCACGATGGTACTTGAGAATCCTAATTGCTTTACATTTTTCATTCACAAATCATGATATGGGATTGAAATATTGTTTCTTAATTTTTTTTAATTTGACATGCGTCGTTGCCCATAAAAGCCCTTGTTGTATTTGTATGGCATGTATCAGCTGCTTAATCATTTGCAGGTTATGTGGGGTAATCATGTTTTAGATGGTTAATCATTTGCAATCTGTATGCATAACCAGACTCTAGATTACAAGTATGGGGGCACCAATATTGTTGCTATTGGTCTTCATGAAAAATGGTATGTATGTTGTTGTAGGGAAAAGTATCCGACTCGGATGACCCTATCCCACTCTAAGGGTGACAGTTCCTTAGCAACAACTGTAAAACAAACTACTTAAGGTTTACTTCTTTATGAAAGCAAAAGAGAATGGAGAAAGCACTAACCGTTGCCTTGCGCTTAATGTCGAATCCAAACTCTTCTCTTTGGCCGCTTGCTCCTAGCTCTTTGTTCTTCTGCTCGCCCAGCTACAATGAGATCCTGCAAAATAACAAAGAAGGAAACTACAAGAGGCATGCAATCATAACTGGTTCATGGATTAGTGTAAACCAAACATGCAATCATCACAATATATAATTGAAACAAGAGCACATAGAAGAACCTCAATAGCTTTTATTAATGAAGAAATAAAGGTTCTGAGAGTATTACAACCATTGAAGGCTCCAACCCAGCAACACCTCCCAGCAGAAAGAATTGCTCTTCTTCACCTCTCTCAAACAATCACCCAATAACTCAATAGTGAAACCAACAGCATATCATTACTTTGCACAAAATTCCAGCCTCCTGAGCTCATAGGAGAGAGCTCAATATATAGATGAATTGAGAAATGATGAGTCAGCTTGCAACTGATGTGTAGCTGCCTTGTGTCCTCTCTCTCTTCAGTTAATCTTTAGTTGATCTTCAGTTCTTGAGTCCACTTGGTGAACCTTGCTTCCACTTGGAGAAACAAAGCCTCTGACTCATCACAAGGCGAAATCCCTGATCCAAGTGTCATTTTTGGAAGATTCCAAAGCAATGACTCACTGTGCCACTTGTCCCTTCTCGCTCAGCGCAGGTGGCCTTTGTCCCACTTGCTTTGCAACGCAGGTACACCATGGAGCAACTGAGTTTCAGCGCAGAAACCTAGTGGAGCACCTGCTTTGATTTCAGGATTGCTTGTTTTTGAGTGTTTTCAGGTGGAGAACTGATCTGAGAGCTGTTGGTTTGCTGACCTTGTTCCTCTAGGGGTAGGAACATCATGTTTAGGGAACTATGTATCCCTTGGATTATTGACAATTCATGCTTGTTGCTGTAAGGCACAAAATTGTCTATAACAGATGCCCCCTAAAGTATGAGGTCGTTTATCGGGTGAAATGCTTTATTGAGAGGATCCGAAGTTCATTCAATCTGCTGAGAAGTGTCATGTAATAAGATACAATACAATACATTATTTTTCATACATTTTTCATGATCTAGCTGAGGCGGGTATTCCCATGCTCAGCTTTATAAATACATTTTGGTACATAGAACAGGCGATCGTCTGATTGTAGACTGATAATTCTCTGCTGAAATTATCATCCTTTGAGAAGGATGATCATCTGCTGTAATGATGTACATATCAAATGTCTTTATGTCCTGAATATATATCGCAGCCCGGATGGATGAAACTAGATTCGGGGTCTTCAATCTCTTCTGATCTTCACTCGATGTACAAGTCGATCCATGTGAGAATTTCTTGAAGTCGAACATGGAAAGACATCGCTTGATTACCGGTCAATGATGTAAACCGTTAACAAGCGCGAGAGGAGTCACCGATAAGGATGATGACCCTCAAGGTACGGCAGTACAATCCACATGGTGGGAATAAAGGACTTGGCGTCGACCACCATGCAAAATCTTCTGGTCGAAGGTCATTGATGTATACCTGTCGCCGGAAGTGAGAAACTTGCCATTGAGGCATGCAAGCTTCAAAGTACTGAGGGGGGTGTTCCTAGATCAACTCCTTGGATAATGAGCTGATGTCGACAAGGAGCGATCCGTCAAAGGAGGGCCTTAATGAATCCCACATCAGTGACACGGAACGGAGCTAGTGATTGTGATGAGGTGAAAACAAACTGTGATGTATGATTCAGGGTGGCGGTCATGAAGTGGATGAAGGATAATGTATGGCAGTGGGTGGAACACGGTTGACTCTTTACAGAACCACATCTCTTGAACATATAACGACATTGATGTGATGGATTGGTAGCATTACCCCAATTGTGGATGGTGTGGCGAGGACCATGGTTATGAGACCGGTGAATGAAACAACCCAACCTGATGTGATACGGAGGACAAAGTGTCATGTTCAAGAGCGACTTGCTACCATTAATGCTGTGAGGTTCTCCCAATTTTTCCCCAGTCATTGCTGACCAGTACCTCTTTATTTTTGTCAAGCTTGAGGAGGATAACATATGCTTGTTCTATAACCTGCCCTTCGGGCAAGCCCATCGCTATGTTTTAACGAGCCTAGCGATAGGGAAACTCGTTCTCGTCTAAAGACAAGTTTGTCGCTATTTAATCATTTTAACGAGTCTAACGACAAAGAAAACTCGGTCCTTTTCATTTTTAGAGAGTCTGAAAAGGTACGAAAAGTTAACTCCAAAATTCCTTTTTCGTCTTCTAATCCCTTAAGTCCGAAAAAGTATAAAACAATACAGAAGGGATGAATTTTCGATTTCTTTAACGAGCCGAACAAAACAAGCGCTCGATCTTTTTGTGTAATAATCCCTCAGGTCCAAAAAGATTAAAATCTAGAGGAGGGATAGCTCTTCTTGTCCTTTAACAAGCTGGAAGGCCAAAACTCGGCAAACTTTTCATATTTTACGAGTCAGTGAAAAGAGCTTAAAGAAGACTCGTCTTTTGAGGAACGAGTGATGAACAGGGATAGCAGCAGATTCCAGGTACAGGTTGGAATTCTCCAATCACGGCAGTGTCACAAGGATGGCTAAGTGAAATCACTCTTCGCAGCTGTTCCTCAAAATGGGTAAACAAACATATGGAGGTGAACGATTGGCCAAATGAACGGATGGAGGTGATGGCATATAAACACGACCAAGGGCTTTTAATATGGCTTTCAAAGGTTACATTTCTCCAGGTTATTTACCGGTTCATTTTTTCTGGATGAGCTTGAACTATAGGGAAAGATTGCTCACAACTTGTGTTTATTTTTTAACGAGCATGAACTCTGTACAAAACTGCTCGATTCTTGCGTTTATTTTTTAACGAGCATGAACATTGCTAAAACTGCTCGAATTATACCAGTCTTAATACAAGGAATGCTTTAGGTGAGGTAATCTTATTTAAGGAGCGATACCTCACTAATTACTCCAATTTGGCAGGTTTTAACTTTTGCCCTTCATCCTTTCTTTATGCAAGCTGGAAATGGCTAATCCTACGAGTTTAACGGGTTAGACCTACAGGTTTAAAGGGAGGACCTAAAAATTTAAAAAATAAATAGTCGTCCCGTGCTTGCACTCCAAAAGGTTTGCATGCCCCCAGGTATAAAGTATAATTTCAAGGTTCTTCTTCTCCTCTGTCCCACCTTTGTTTTTCTACTTGTCGTCTTGCTATATTTTTAACGATACTTGTCTTCTCATTATTTTTCGGTGCCGATGGTACTTGTCTTCCCATCAGTTCACTTTTTGATTTTTGCAAGATTGCAACAGATAAAACATTGGTGTTACGGGGGAGAGGTCCTCTTACTTATTATCCGAAAAATGGTTTTGTTTGCTGCCACAAACTAAACTCTCTTTTCGGCGATGTCTATCATTAGGTTGCTAAGGATGGTGACTACTTGTTGCAGCAATTTCCTCTCTTTCTTTGAAGACTGCCCCTACTTCTCTTTTAAAACATATTGTTTTAATGGGTGAGGCTTGACATTCAAAGATGGTGCCTTCTTGCTGCCACAAATAGATCCCCTCCTTAGGAGAGCCCACTTCTTTAGACAAAGGGAGCGATTCTTCCGCTTCAACATAACTTTGACAAAAGAATTTTATCCTAGAACAACCCTCTCTTCCTTTTTCGGACGGGGTACGGACTAGCCCATTCTTCTGCGGAAATTAACTTTATACCTAAGGTTTTCTCTGCCCGAGGCAGGCCAGGGTGCATGCCCCCTGGGTCCCCATTCTTTTCTTCTCGAATTACTCGCATTCATCGGGAAGTAGAACCGGGGGCGGTGGCATTCCTTGAGTGAATAAACCGTTAAGGGATGGTATTTGACTATTTGCAATGCGTGATCCTGGAAATGAAAGTTGGTCTACGAGCTTGACCATTCTTCCTTCGTGCGGAAAACACATGACTCTAAAGAGCGAGGACACTATTGCCTCCATGCAATATATATAGTCTCGTCCAAGGAGTAAGTTATATGCCAAGGGTCCCTGGACGACCATGATGTTCATATGAACTGTCTTCCCTTTCAATGTAACTGGAACATTGGGGAGAATCCCTAACGAGTGACTGGTTCCTTTATCAAAACCTGATAGATTTCTCATCTCAGGTAAAAGCGCCGGGCAACCCAGTGCTTTCCAAGCAACAGAGGAAAGGATACTCACAGATGCCCCTTCATCAATGATAGTTCCAGCCATCACCATTCTGTAGATTTGGACTATGATTATGAATGGGATACTGGCTGGTAACCGGGGTCTGCCTAGTTGATTCCAATCAAAGGATACAACTAGGTTGCTTGGTGGTGGGACCGAATATACGGCCGGATACGACCCTGACGATGTTCCTTCCTGCGATAAAGGAATGGGCGCATTGCCCTGATGCTCATCAGAGTCTGTGTTGATGAAAAGGATATGGACGGTGTCATCTTTATCCTCTTCAGTGAGGGTGTCATTTGAAGATGGGTCTTCAATGACGGAGTCATTGGATGATGAAACCTCTGAAGGAAGAACCGGGTCAACTGCCGTTTCGACCTTTAGACTTTCGTCTGGTCTGGATTCAGTAGGTTCATTCTCAATGACCGACACTTCAGCCGACCACATGAGCGGGTCAGCTGGATTTTCAACTACCGAGGGATTAGGCACGAGTTTTTGGTATCCAGGAGGAAGTCGTAACGGTGAAACCGGACGATCTTCTAAAACTCTCTTTGCCTCATCTAAGAATGGACATCGGTGGATGGCATGCTCGCCTTCACACAATATACAGGGTGATCTTGGTCTCCCTCTTCGTCCTTAACTCTCGCTAGTTGACGGACTGCAATCAACATGACTACCAGAGGTTGATGCTATCGGATTGTGCAACCTTGGGGACCAGTCCCTTTGTATCCGGGGAATACAGGGACAATCACGATGGAAGTGGGCCCCTTTGCAAATGACACATGGCGATTTAGGCCCGGTCGGTGCAGTGTGTGGGTTTTTGTCAGCTGTCTTTTGCTTGCCCCCAGTCGCCTTCGCCATAGGCCCCTTCTGCTTCTTTTCTCTCTTCTTCTTTTCCTTCTTCTCCATGGGAGGCTGACTTTTGCCGGCTCTACCTTGTGAAGATGAAGGATCAGAGGAAGAATTGTAAGAAGTGGAAGGCTGGTGGGTAGCTCTAGACTGTTCTGACTGTTGATTCGACTGCTCAGGATTAGTGGCGATCTGGACTACATTAGTTGAAAAGAGCCATACAGGTAGGCTAATTGTCAATCCTGGAAGTGACAATGTTGCCATATGAGGCGCACCAACATCTCCCCAAGAGGAGAAGGGATTTGGACTTCCTCCAAGGTTATGTCCTTGGTTGGTGGGCTCCATACTTTTCAACTGAAAGATCAACGTGGGAATAACAGGTGATTATGTTCCGCTTAAAATAAATTTTATTAACGACGCTTTTAGACACAAACTTGCTTTTTCATGTTTTAAGAGTCGAGAAAAAGCTAAAGATGACTCTAGTCGCCTTCGATGTTTTAACGAGCCCGAAGTGACAAATGCTCGGATGGACTTTTTCAGTTATAGAGTTTGAAAAAGGCCAAAAGAAACTTCTCTGGAGTTCTAGGCAGAGGGTGTGCCAAACTTTTCGCGAAACCACAGAATACGTTTTACGGTACGGGTGGTCGATCTTCGTGAATGCTGTGTTCACTGCATCGCGATCAGTAGGGCGGTCGACACGGCTTCCTATGGATAAAGGATAATTGCCTATAGGGGTCTCCCAATATATACTCGACGGTACGTAGGAGCACAAGTCCGTATTAGTGCCACCGACTCTCAGGAGGAATCACCCACCTTCGTAGAGATCGACAGTCACTATGTTTAACGACACCGGAACACGTCTCTACCTAGACCTCTATGTGTTTGCGTTATGTTACAAAGCGTTGTTATGTAAATTGGATTTATTTTAATGTTGATCTTGCTTATCAGTTTGCCTTTAAGGATCACCACGAGATGTATATAACAAATTCCCGAATGCAGTCTAAGATGAGAAGCAAACTTTTCAATCTTTCAACTTTGAAAACCTTAACTACTGAGGGAAAAGAAAGGCAAATCTTTTCACACAGATCATAGAGCACACACTAAAATGCAAATTTTTCCTAAATCGTCAAGCACACAGTCAAATGCAAAATGCACAATGCATGTATTTTCTTTTCCCTTTCTTAATGTGGATGGATTACAAAAAGAAAGTGGTTATATAACTTTGATTTCGATTTAAAGCGAAAGTAAACAAGTTTGTCCAAAATCAAAAGACACCTTAAGATTCACTTGCTTAATCACTGGAAATACATGAAATCAAACCATACTAACGAAAGTAAAATGACTAATCAGCTATGGACAGCAAACAAGCTAACTCTTTAGACCAGCAAAATGCCTAACACAGGTTCAGATCTAAGAGGCCAAAAGCATGACTAGTTTACTTTTCGTTATGGGAAATTGTAAATGAGTAAGAAATACAAAGAACAAGTACAATTTCGTTATATAACAGAGGCAGAATGATGGCAAGTAATATTGATTTCAAAACAGGCACAAGACTGACACCTAGCAGCAAAACTAAGTGAAAACAGGCAAGAGAAAGGAGGAAACCCCAAATGCACTAGGCAAATTTGGGCCAACGCAGGCTCTGCACAGCCAAACTGGCTCTCAGCGCAGGTGGTCCCTTCGGGACCTGCGTTGCAAAGCAGGTAGCCTGTGTACTACCTGCTTTGGAAAACGAGAATTGCGTTTTCACAGTTTCCGGGTCATAATTTTCTCAAAAATGCACGGTTTTTGCTCAAATCAGAAGCAATCAGTCAAGCACACTCAAACGGATGATTAAAAAGGTGCAAAGCTATCACTAAGAGCTTACAAGGATCTTTGTAGATCAGCTCTTCAAATCATGAACTTGCTCAGAAATGAGCTAGAGTAGCTGCCCTCTACTTCGCTTTTGATATAGTCAAAAGCTTTTCGATTTGGTACTCTTTTGTTCAGGAAATGAATAGCAAAATACTACAAACACAATCAAACGGATACGATCCCCAGTGGAGTCGCCAGTTTGTTGTAGGGAAAAGTGTCCGACTCGGATGACCCTATCCCACTCTAAGGGTGACAGTTCCTTAGCAACAACTGTAAAACAAACTACTTAAGGTTTACTTCTTTATGAAAGCAAAAGAGAATGGAGAAAGCACTAACCGTTGCCTTGCGCTTAATGTCGAATCCAAACTCTTCTCTTTGGCCGCTTGCTCCTAGCTCTTTGTTCTTCTGCTCGCCCAGCTACAATGAGAGCCTGCAAAATAACAAAGAAGGAAACTACAAGAGGCATACAATCATAACTGGTTCATGGATTAGTGTAAACCAAACATGCAATCATCACAATATATAATTGAAACAAGAGCACATAGAAGAATCTCAATAGCTTTTATTAATGAAGAAATAAAGGTTCTGAGAGTATTACAACCATTGAAGGCTCCAACCCAGCAACACCTCCCAGCAGAAAGAATTGCTCTTCTTCACCTCTCTCAAACAATCACCCAATAACTCAATAGTGAAACCAACAGCATATCATTACTTTGCACAAAATTCCAGCCTCCTGAGCTCATAGGAGAGAGCTCAATATATAGATGAATTGAGAAAGGATGAGTCAGCTTGCAACTGATGTGTAGCTGCCTTGTGTCCTCTCTCTCTTCAGTTAATCTTTAGTTGATCTTCAGTTCTTGAGTCCACTTGGTGAACCTTGCTTCCACTTGGAGAAACAAAGCCTCTGACTCATCACAAGGCGAAATCCCTGATCCAAGTGTCATTTTTGGAAGATTCCAAAGCAATGACTCACTGTGCCACTTGTCCCTTCTCGCTCAGTGCAGGTGGCCTTTGTCCCACTTGCTTTGCAACACAGGTACACCATGGAGCAACTGAGTTTCAGCGCAGAAACCTAGTGGAGCACCTGCTTTGATTTCAGGATTGCTTGTTTTTGAGTGTTTTCAGGTGGAGAACTGATCTGAGAGCTGTTGGTTTGCTGACCTTGTTCCTCTAGGGGTAGGAACATCATGTTTAGGGAACTTTGGATCCCTTGGATTATTGACAATTCATGCTTGTTGCTGTAAGGCACAAAATTGTCTATAACATATGTATACTGGCAGGACTATCTGTAGGGCATGAGAAGTATAGATCACAATGTCAGGAATTGAGACTGTTCAGATTATAGCATTGTGTGCACGTTCTTGTCTATTCTTTTCCCTATTAATATATCACATCAGAAAGGCTATCAAGAAGAGAACATATTAACATTTGTAACAACTTGCTGGTTCTCGGCAGGATGGAGCAACATCCTCAGGGAGTTGAGATTAATATATCATACATGGAAATCATATAGGTGTTTTGGAATGCAACGAAAAATTATAGGATAGAAAATTACGAGGCTGGTAGTATCACAGTGGTTGATTAGGTGGTAGAATTAATATAGCCAAAACATCAAGTATAATGGCCATTGGTTCATGTATAACATGGAATGTTGCAAGCATTGTTAATATGGTTCAGGAAGTTAATGGTGGATCACCTATGATAGCACACACTGCAAAAACGTTAGATGCAGTAACGATGGGTGACATCCAGTAGAGTATTACACCATACGTTCTATTAGATTGTGCATAAGACAACCATTTGAAATTGACATCTCAGAGATTTTCTATCAGCTCTTTGAATTTCTCTTCCCATGCTTGTAGTTTGATCATTTTCGTACCATTAAGAATTCCAGATGTTACTCAAAGTCTTTCACCCTGTGCAATCATGAATTCATCTTGGGATTTTTGGAGGGATTTTTCGAGAGGATTATTGAGAATGACAATGAGAACAATGATTATAAAATGTTGGGTCCCTATAATACTAGTGATTACCCCATTAGTATTGTAGTTGCATCCCTTATTAATATTTTTGTGCCCCTATTATTCTCATATTGTTATCTCTGTGCCTCATAGAATCCCTCTATTGTTATTTTTGTGGCTTTACATTATTATTTTTAGGTCGGCTGGGTTATATTGTAACTCCTTAGACTCCTATATTTAGAAAGGAGGTTTTGTCATTTATCATCCAAGAATTGTTCATTTATGTAATGTAAAGGAGGTTGCCCCCTTGAAGACGCTGAATTCTAAGGCATTGATCTATCTTTTATATCTTTTCTTGAGCTGGTTTCATAACATTTGGTATCAGAGCTTTGGATTCTAGGGTTTCACTGCTCCAAATAGGTCATTGTGGCATTTTCGCAATAAATTTTTTCTCCGACGTTTTAGAAGCTAAAAAAAAAATCCATTTGAGACAAAATCGCACTGAACCTCGGGACCGAATTTCAGAGCTTTTCGCTCTATATTTGTGGAGATATGATCTAAGGAAGTTGGTCTTTTTGTAGACTCCTGAATTACATTCCAAATAGGTGACCTGGGGAAAATCGTCATAACTTTCTCTATGAGCATCAGATTGAAATTTCGTCAGAAGGTACAGAAAGAGGACAAACTGTAGTTTCTTGTATGTATTTTTCAGAGCCAAAGGTCGAAACCGTGACTTGTGGCACGTCATACAAGTTCGCTCTAATGAACTAGTCTATAATCAGGTCACTGTGAGAGATTTCGCATAAATCTTCCTTGGAGAATCCAATTTGGATCAGATTAGTGGCAATGGAAAGAGGAAACAGAGGGCTACTGCAGGTCGCAATTTTAGAACTGGAAGATCCGAAAGTACAAAGATACATCGGAGGCAATATTGAGCTACAAAGTGAAAAAATGTGTGTAGATTCTTTTAAATTTTTGCTTAAAATTGGTTTGAAAATTTATTTTGAAGGAATTCAAAGGGCATAGTAGAGCATTATTATCGATAACTGATGCTTCGTGGAAAGAAAATGCAAACACCTAGTAAGCAACCTGAAAGCTCTAGCATGACTCATGAAGAAGAGGAAGAAATGCTACATGATATATCAAAATTACAAGAACAAGTGCAACAAATGTCACTCTCACAAAAGCTAGCAGAAGCTAAGATAAATGGCATGGAGTCTAAGATAAGGGCGTGGAATCTAAGATAAGGGCGTGGAAGCTAAGATGGATGATTTGAAGATAGATTTTAAGAGAGACATGGCAGATTTGAAGACCAATTTGAAGACAGACATGGCAAATTTGACAAATTTTCTTCAAGAAATACATACTAATGGTGAAAATGTAGTAAATGAAACTCATGATGCGAACAAAAGAAATGCTAATAATGATTTCATAGACTCTAATGTGGGTTCGAAGACCCACCATATTCCAAAAATCGATATGAGGAAGTTTGATGGCAAGGATCCCGCAACATGGATATTACAGATGGAGCAATTTTTCTATCTCAATAATGTGCAAAACACACAAAAGGTACGTATTGCAACTTTATATTTGGAACCAAATCAGTTTGTATGGTATCAATGGCTTTGCTCTCGTAAACAAATTATCACTTGGGCAATTTTTACAGAAGAATTGACAGCACATTATGAGGATACAAAAAGCAACACTTTTTTTAGCCAATTGATAAGTCTCAAACAAAAGGGTTCAATAATGGAGCACATTGAGGAGTTCCAAAAATTGAACACAAGGGTAAAAAATATTCTAGAGGAGCATAGGATTGATGTGTTCATAGGGACTTTAAAAGATAATATCCAACATGATGTTCGCCTTTGGGAACCTGATTCATTAGAGAAGACATTCAGGTTAGCAAGAAAAATGGAAAGCAAAATTATGGCAACTAGGAAGCATACCACTCACAACTATAAATATGGAAATGTTGTTGCCCCTAGTCTTCCACAACCTATAAGGTTGACACCACAACAATTGGAAGAAAAAAGAGCAAAAGGGCTTTGTTACAGTTGTGATAGCAAATACATTAAAGGTCATAAGTGTGCTGAGAAGAAATTATTCTACATAGATTGCGAAGAGGAAGAAGAAAAGAAGCAAGAAAGGTCAAAAAAAGAGGATATACTCCAAGAACAAAGCCTAGATAAAGAAGAAATGAATGCGAATATATATTGTAATTCATTGGCGGGAATTACCACTCCTCAAACCATCAAGATAGAAGAACAAATCAAAATGAAAAATGTAATAGTGTTGATTGATTCATGAAATAACCAAAATTTTATTCATTGTAAGGTAGCAAAAGAATTGAATTGCTTCTTATATCCAGCGCCAGAGTGTCAAGTGATGGTTGCAAATGAAGGAACAATAAATTTCTCTGGAAAGTGCCATAATATCAAGCTATCGATGGGAGAATATGTATTGACTAGCCCAATGCTTTCCATTCCAATGGGAGGTGTTGATGTTGTACTAGGATTCCAATGGCTACAATCCTTGGGTACAATAGCTTTTAATTTTCAAGAACTTTTCATGAAATTTCTGTGGAAGGAAAGGAAGTTGAATTAAAGGGTATTGCAAGGAAATCGGGAAAGATAATCAGCTCTAATGGTATGACAAAGCTTCTAAAAAAGGAACAAAGGGGTGTAATTGCACAATTATGTTCTCTAGATGTTTCCACATTGAAATCATCTATTTCTACAGATCTCCAAATAGTCTTGGACAATCATTCCAAGGTATTTGAGACTCCCAAAGGTCTCCCACCTATTCGTGATCATGATCATGCTATTCATCTGATTCCAAGAAGTGTTCCTCCAAACATCAGGCCGTACAGATATCCTTATGCCCAAAAGAGTGAAATTGAACGTACGGTTGCAGAAATGCTAGAGGTTGGTATAATTCAACCGAGTCAAAGTTCTTTCTCTGCTCCAGTAGTATTAGTGCATAAGAATGATGGATCATGGTGCATGTGTCCGAATTATAGGGAGCTCAACAAGCTCACTATTAAAGATAAGTTTCACATTCGTGTCATTGATGAATTACTGGATGAATTGCATGGATCAATTTACTTGGCCTAGTTGGATCTTCATTTAGGATATCATCAAATCAGAATGAAGACTGAAGACATTCCGAAAACAACATTTAAAACTCATGAGGGACATTATGAATTTTTGGTCATGCCTTTTGGCCTTACCAATGCACCTGCAACATTTCAAGGTTTGATGAATTCCATTTTCAAACCATTCCTTAGAAAATTTGTGTTAGTATTTTTTGATGATATACTAATCTACAGCAAGTCTTGGAAGGATCATGTTGAACATGTTGACAAGGTGCTACAACTATTGGAGGAGAAACAATTATATGCAAAAAGATACAAATGTTTCTTTGGAGTATAAGAGGTGGAATATCTGGGTCATATTGTATCTCATGAAGGAGTTAAGGTAGACCCTAGCAAAATTAAAGCCATTAAAGAATGGAAAATCCCCACATCCATAAAGCATCTACGAGGATTTCTGGGGTTGATAGGTATTATCGCAAGTTTGTTAAGAATTATGGGAGAATAGCAGCACCTCTAACAACATTATTGAAGAAAGATGCATTTTCATGGACTCCAAAAGCAACAAAGGCCTTCGAACATCTTAAAGACGCAATGTTCCAAGCACTAGTCTTAGCTATACCGGACTTCACAAAAACCTTTATTGTGGAATGTGATGCTTCAGGAAATGGAATTGGTGTTGTTTTAATGCAAGATGAAAGACCCATTTCTTTTGAAAGTCGTCCAATCAAGGGAAAATTTTTACAAAAAACTATTTATGAGAAGGAAATGTTGGCAATACTCCATGCACTTAAGAAATGGCGACCCTACCTAATGGGAAGACATTTCAAGGTGAAAACGGATCATGATAGCCTTAAATAATTTTTAGAACAAAGATTATCCTCTGAAGAGCAACAAAAATGGGTCACAAAGATGTTGGGTTATGACTTTGAAATCATCTACAAAAAAGGGAAGCAAAATGTGGTGGCAGATGCGCTCTCGAGAAAGGATGAGGCCGTGGAAACATTGTTGTGTGCCATTTCTATTATCCAACCAAATTGGATAAACGAAGCAAGGGAGGCATGGAAGAATGACGAAGAAGTGTGGGAACTTATTCGAAAGTTACAACAAGATTCTAGTACGTCTACTACATTTAGCTGGCAAAATGATTCTTTATGGTACAAATATCGCTTATACCTCTATAAGAATTCCCAACTAAAACAAAAGATTCTTATGGAATTGCACACTTCTCCCTTAGGAGGGCACTCAGGATTTTTAAAAACTTACCACAGGGTTGAGAAGGAATTTTTTTGGGATGGCCTTAAATCAGATATTCAAAAATTTGTGGCGGAATGTTTGGTTTGCCAACAAAATAAAGTTTCAATAATTAAGACATCGGGTCTATTACAACCTTTATCCATTCCAAGCCAATGTTGGGAGGAGGTTTCAATGGATTTTATCACAGGTTTACCCAAGTCTAAGGGAAAGAGTGTCATCATGGTGGTAGTTGACAAACTTACCAAGTATGCACACTTTTGTGCATTATCACATCCATTTAAATCCATTACAGTTTCTACTGCATTTATGGAAACAATTCAAAAGCTACATGGAAACCCAAAGATTATTGTAAGTGGCAGAGATCCCATTTCACTGGAAATTTTTGGACAGAATTATTTTCTTGTCTTGGTACTTCGTTAGTTCATAGCTCATCTTATCATCCTCAATCTGATGGGCAAACTGAGATAGTAAACAAATGTTTGGAAGGATATCTTCGTTGCTTTGTATCTGATAAACAGACACAATGGGTCAAATGGTTGCCTCTGGCTGAATGGTGGTATAACACTTCCTTCCATACAACAACAAAAATGACCCCATTTATGGCACTTTATGGATATCAGCCACCATCCATCACATCATATTTAAGAGAAAATTATAAGGTTCAAGCAGTGGAACATCACATTGAACATCAACAACAAGTCCTCCAACTCTTAAAGAATAACCTCATGTTGGCACATAATAGAATGAAACAACAGGCAGATCAACATCGTAGCGAAAGAAGTTTTGATGTAGGTGATTGGGTATTCCTACGACTACAACCATATAAGCAAATGCCCCTCAAGCAAGCTAAGAAGGATAATAAGTTATCACCAAAGTATTATGGTCCGTACAAGGTGTTGCAAAAGATTGGTACTATGGCATACAAATTGGTGCTTTCTGCAGCTTCTCGATTGCACCCAATTTTCCATGTTTCATGTTTAAAGAAGGTTATAGGTGACAAGCTCCTAGTTTAAACAATATTTCCAGAACTTGACGAGGAAGGAAAAATTATATTGGAACTGGAAGCAGTCACAGAAACAAGAACTCGACAACTACGAAATCGATCAATTTCAGAGTATCTTATCAAGTGGAAGAACTTATCTGCTGAAGATTCCACATGGGAGGATGAGAATTTTATATAGAAGCATCCAGAACTGCTCAAGCATTGAGGACAACACTTTTTTGAAGGAGAGGGGCATGTTGGGTCCCTATAATACTAGTGATTACCCCATTACTATTGTAGTTGCATCCCTTTATTAATATTGTTGTGCCCCTATTATCCCCATATTGTTATTACTGTGCCGCATAGAATCCCTCTATTGTTATTTTTGTGGCTTTACATTATTATTGTTAGGTCGGTTGGGTTATATTGTGACTCCTTAGACTCCTATATATAGAGAGGAGGTTTTGTCATTTATCATCCAAGAATTGTTCATTTATGTAATGTAAAGGAGGTTTCCCCCTCGAAGAGGCTGAATTCTAAGGCGTTGATCTATCTTTTCTATCTTTTCTTGAGATGGTTTCATAACAGAAACCTGTAACAGTTGCCCATCCAACTATAACCCAAAACTCAAAAGGGGTAGTGGCAAACACAAGATAGGAAAACAAGATAGGAAAACACATTTTTTTCTCACAATGCTCTCAAATCAGCGCATTTGCCTATCTATGGAGGGATGCATCCATGCAACCTGTTCTCATGAAAAGCTTTGAAGACTTGCAATACACATTATTGCCTAAATAGAAAATTTGATATAACTCAAGGGAATTATAAATAGGCCAAAACATAAGTAATTTCTAATGCAGAGGTGGAATCAGGACATACAATCTGTGCATCTTGTTCAATTATGCAATAAACTAAACCATTCATTTCTTAAATCCAATCACATTACTTCATGCTTGACTTCCGACTCAACCAAGTTTTTTTTTGAGATATTGAGCAAACTCGAGCAATACGTCTTCGCTTGCAATTTTCACATGCCCATCCAACATGGAGATTGGAAACAAATCAATGGAATATTCTTCTCAATTGAAACTTAAATACTCACATCATTTTAGGTGGAGATCAGTTACATTGCCCATTGGGAGATCTCGTATATTAATGGCCATCAATCGTTATCTCACAAGTATCAGTAGGTTGCACCTTCTGATTATCAATACTATTATTTAACCATGATTCCCTAACAACATCGATTCATTTTTCCCTGCAGGTAAAACAATACTTTAAACAAAATCACGTGGAAGACATTTCATAGCAAACCTTAAATCTGACTACATCTTCTATGAAACTACATTTAACTACTCCTCGCAAGGAAGCAATAGTTTGTAATCATTAACAAACTTGAGGTATGACACAATGATATTTGAGGTCGAATTATAAAATTTGAATGGTTTCATGGGCTGCAAAAAGGACAAATCTGTCCTAAATCAGTTTAACAACACATATTCTAATTATGGCTAAATGAACTTAATTTGATACTCATATACAAGCATATATCTCTGAAGGATATTGTTATACTTGTCAAAAAAATTCTATGTTGTTATATATGTTGTAAAGTATTAGATTCAATACTTATAACAAGGAATGGATTTGTTGATTAGATTAATAATTACTTATGTCTCCCCCCTTTTTCATGTCTAATTAGTGAGAAGATAAAGTATATTTCCTATTTGTATTGATGTTGTTTCGAGAAATAGGGAATTACCAAAGAAGCCATATATTTATATGGGCATGTGATAATGCTACAACCCAAGTATGTGTAGATGACTTGTTTTGGCTAGAGCTAATAGTGAGATGCATTGTTTGTGGACAAAATTTAAGAGAGAATGTTGATTTATGCATGTTCCATTTAGGGTTTGAAAACTTAATTTTATTGATGAGAAGAGAGGATTTTTGACAGCTCAATTTCATTTAAGAGTAGAGAGTATTGTTGAGAAGTCAAAATTGTTGGGGTCTGCTAAGTAGAGAGTGTGTTGGTGCTTCTACTTTGTCCAACTAGGGTTTGTTGTTGATGTTGAGAAGAAGTAGTGGACTTGATAGACTTTATGCTACTAGGGTTTGATCTCTTGAGTAGAAGCAAAGGTTTTCTCATTGATATAGAGACAAAGTTGTTGCAACACTGCTGGGTTGTTGAGTACTATTGGATTGACTATATAGGGTTTAATCCTTGTGTAGTGAGAGGTTGTGTTGTTGTTGATGTCCTTCTGCCCTATTGACAGAGTTAGCAAGTTGTTTTATTTTATTTATATTACCTTGAGCAGAGGTGGATCCAACAACAAACTTTACATGCCTTACTGCTAGAAAATGAGGAAAAGTGTAGGAAGGCCTATTTTTTATGCATGTAACACACCAAAACAAACAAGGACATGT
The DNA here is from genome assembly GCA_031772625.1 of Pinus tabuliformis. Classification (NCBI taxonomy): domain Eukaryota; kingdom Viridiplantae; phylum Streptophyta; class Pinopsida; order Pinales; family Pinaceae; genus Pinus; species Pinus tabuliformis. Next base: position 474,303,732 of record CM062816.1, read on the forward strand.
AGGCAAACATAACTGATTGAATGTTATTTTATGTCTCTAAGGAGACATATAAGACAAATTTCGTTGAATGTTTGAATGTATAAGCCATATAAATGCCTACTTGTCTAATATGAATTTATTTTTGTTTTATTTTCGATGTCTTCTAAGCATAGAGAATGGTGGAAAAGTGGACGATGTGCCTTGTCGTCCAAATCCAGGTCAAGCCACCATTAAATATGTGCTTCATAATGCGGAAACAAATCATGTGGTGCATAGAAATATAGAAGTGCATGGGAGGACAATGAATAATGAAGCCTACTATATTCCCTTGTTGAGGGCTTAAAATAGGCAAAAAATAATGTTGTGAGTGATATTGTAACTTTTACAAACTCGCAACTCATATGAAATCAGATCAATGACATCTATGAAGTTCAAAAAGAGAATTTAAAACTGCCTCACAAGAAAGCAATAATGTGGGGATCTCAGTTTCAATCTTTTAGCATACAATATCAAGCAGACATTCATATGATGTCCATTGATATATTGATGAAAGGAATGTCAAGTGTAGATGCAGGTCCCAGAGATGACACCAGGTCACGATTTATTGCAAGAGAAGTCATTAATCAACATCAACATAAGTCCCTAATATGTGAATATGTTATTGTTATCATTTTCCTTGGGGCTATGATGGCATGATTTGTTCACTACAAAAGAACCTAATTATATGTTCTTTTTCCGAAACCCGCGATCATTGGGGTGTTTTGTATGGGTGACAAGTTTATGGAAAAATGTAATATATTCCATGCATATGAACAAATGTAATATTTGCATTGTTCACGATATAATAGATGAATGTTTTGTATGTTATAATTATTTTTTGTTGTGTTATTTTACCATGTCTCATGAACATTTTCAACCTCCAATTTATTATTTTTGTGCAAAGGACAAATACTTTCCACTAGGCATTTCATTATTCAATGTTGTCATAATGACCATGCAGGTAGTATAACTTTATTTCTATGCACTTCTATTTTTCTTTCCGTAGAACATTGGAGAGCTTGAATGATGGAATATTATAATTGCTTTCACTTTAAAGAAAATTATTGTTCTCATAATTCCATGTAGTTGATGATTTGAGTTTCATATTTATGTTTCAAATTCTTAGTGTGTGTGTCTGTTTCAAATTTTTTCCCTTTGCATTGGTAGGCACATTCATACAAAAGAATGTAGGTACATTCTTGGGGCACATATTTATGCTAAAACACTAACAATTTCAACCTTATGTTCTGTCAAATTTCCATTATAAGCAAATGTTGGAAATATCATTACTCAAGTACTCAATTATTGGACTGCTGAAATACTTTATTTATATATAAAAGATGAAGTACATGTGCATACTTCCAACTTATGGAACAATTTTAAGCTCTCCTAACCCTAGCTAGGGAAAACAAGAAAATCCTAACAAAAAACTCCTCCTGGCTAGGAATCACACCTAACCAAAGTCGGTCAATCCACCAAGAATCCTCAACAACCTAGCATCATCAACCACAATGACATTCATGGCATGAATGTTGGTATGTGGGAGATTAAAGAAGAAGAAGCTGCATTTTCTCTCACAATTTGTTTGAGAAGCCAATTTGCATGTTGTCTCTAGTTTCTGTGATGTCAATGACCCATTCATATATGGATTGAGGGGGATCCATTGAAGAAGTTGTTGGATCTATAAGATAACAATGTAATTTCCATCAGAGAAAATAATAACATGTGAAGTAATACATGCATCAAAATACGTCGTACATCAATTAGGAGTCTTTTCAAATGCACCTTGACTAATGTGATAAGTAGAGAGATGGTGGGTCGGTCTATGTTCTTCAAGTGAAAGCACAATATTGGGATGATGTAGCTCTGCAAACATTCACACATCACATTAACAACATCAACAACAACTAGTGCACAAAGTTAATAGGAAAGACATAGCAACAAACCTGGAAAATCACCAATCTGTGTGATGTTAGTGACCCAATCATGTTCGGATCAAGGGGGATCCATTGAAGAAGCTATTGTATCTATAAGATAACAATTCAATTTACATAAGAGAAAATAAGAACATGTGAAGTAATACATGCACCATAATACAAAGTACATCAATTAGAAGTCTCGTCAAATGCACCCTGACTGATGTGATAAGTAGAGCGATGGTGGGTCTGTCTACGTGCTTCAAGTGAAATCATAGTATTGGGATGTTGCAACCCTGCAAACTTTCACACACTACATTAACAACATAAAAAACAACCAATGCAAAATTAAGAGCAAAGGCATATGAACAAACCTAGAAAATCACCAATTTGTGTGATGTCAGTGACCCCATCATGTTCAGATTGAGGGGGATCCATTGAAGAAGTTGTTGTATCTATAAGATAAAAAAGGAATTTCCATCAAATCAAATAATAACATGTGAAGTAATACATGCATCAAAATACAGAGTAGAACAATTAGGAGTCTCTTCAAATGCACCTTGACTAATGTGATAAGTAGAGCGATGGTGGGTCTGTCTACATGCTTCAATTGAAAGAACATTATTGGGATGTTGCAGCCCTTCAAACATTCACACACTACATTAACAACATCATTAACAACCATTGCACAAAATTAAGAGCAAAGACATAGAAGCAAACCTAGAAAATCACCAATTTGTGTGATGTCAGTGACCTAATAATGTTCAGATCAAGGGGGATTCATTGAAGAAGTTGTGTTGTCTGTAAGATAACAATGAAATTTCCATTAGAGAAAATAATAACATGTGAAGTAATACATGCATCAAAATAAAAAGTACATCAATTAGGAGTCTCGTCAAATGCACCTTGACTGATGTGATAAGTAGAGAGATGGTGGGTCTATCTACGTGCTTCAACCGAAAGCATAATATTAAGATGATGCAGCCCTGCAAACATTCACAAACTACATTAACAACATCAACAACAACCAGTGCACAAAATTAAGATCAAAGACATGGCAACAAACCTGGAAAATCACCAATTTGTGTGATGTCAATGACCCAATCATGTTCAGATCGAGGGGGATCAATTGAAGAAGCTGCAGTATGTGTAAGATAAGAATGAAATTTCCATCAGAGCAAATAATAACATTTGATGTAATACATGCATCAAAGTACAAAGTACATCAATTAGGAGTCTCGTCAAATATACCTTGATTGATGTGATAAGTAGAGTGATGGTGAATCTGTCTACGTGCTTCAATTGAAAGTACAATATTTGGGTCTTGCAGCCCTGCAAACATTCACACACTACATTAACAACATCAACAACAACCAATGCACAAAATTAAGAGCAAATACATAGCAACAAACATGGAAATTATGACATTTTGATCTAAACATATTGATATCATCTCCCTATAGAACTTAGTTGGTATAGTAGAGGATGCATTGTTGGAGTGAGGAAAACCACGCTTGTTGAGGTTTTGAAACTAAGATGGTTCATCTTCGGATGAAGGGACATTCAAATCAATATCCAAGATGAAATTTTTTTTGTTCTTTTATTTTTCTTTTTAGGACTAAGGAAACTCTTCTTCCTCTTCAAAGATGACACATAAGCACCCAACCCAAGGGTGAAGTCATAATCCATAATATGAAGATCATTAGCATCATCCACAATTTTTTTAGCCAAATCAATCATTTTGTCTTTCTCATAGTAGAAGGAGGATTATTCCGAAATAGGTCTAGATAGCCAAACAACTACTCTCTCAAAAAATTAAGTTCTTCGACATTGTCATCATCCATATTAGTTGTGCTAGTATCTGCATCAAGGTTTGGTGCCTCTATACTTATCTCAGGAGGGGCATTCAAAGTATTGGGTGTGGTATCAAGATCCAATAAAGGGTTTGAATCCATTAAGGATGAATGCAACCAATCTACCTTTATGGCATGCTTGCAAATGTTGCCACGCATAGACCATAGGAAATCACAAGTGATAAAATTTGTATGATGCCATATGATAAGATATTCCTTATCAGGTTTACTTTGACTCCTCACCCAATAAGCATGAGATATGCTCTCATGAGGCCTGTAATAATTTTCTGTAATTATTCTAGACTTTTCCATTGATGATTCAAGCTGCATCTATTTCTTGTGGTTGTTCAAATATCCTTCCTTTTTCAGAATTGCCTTGAATCGATAACATGGCTCAACATTTTTTAGGAGAGTATATAATAGCCAATCCATCCTACAAAAACAATTATTTCATCTATCACATAGAAAGGTTGTCTTGAGACAACCATGGTATGATTCCACAACATTATTTTTCTCCTAGTTTGAATGAGGAAAATCTCGGCAACCTTTAACCCACATCCCTAATTGGAAAAACTCAATTGGTAATATATCTTGTCCCAATGAAACAAAAAAATGTACAAACAAAAGAAATAGTATGCAAACTTACGAATCTTGTCATCGACAACCCAATCCTTGTGGAAATAGTCCAAAACTTCTCCTTAGTTGCAAATTTAGTGAAAATCCATTGATTTCATTATCCACTTGATGACTAGAAAAATCTTTCATGATATGACCAAGTTCATTGACCATCTGTTTTGGTTTTTTTGAGCTACTGACCAACTGATTAACTTTCTTTATCCATGCCCTCCTTATGTGCCAAATGCACAAGATCACTCACATTTGGTGATTCTTCTACCACATTTAATTCATTTTAAGTGATAAATTTTTAGAATGAATGCAACTTGCAATGTCAAATAAGAATATTGATTAGATATCATTTTTTGGATTCAACTGCGTTAAGTAAGTCGTTCATCTATGACCACTTCTATGAGAGGTAGTTGTAACTGACTAATTTCTCTGGATTTTTGAATAGTCCACTTAGCACTCATTGCATCAAGTGATGCTCACAGGGGTGAAGAAGTGGGATTGAAACTAGTGAAATAAATCACATAGCATCAATCATCACTTCCAGGGCTTGCACTTGGTAACCAGGACTTCCCGGGAGGTCACCCATCCCAGATTGCCTCTGGCTCAAGCGTGCTTAACTGTGGAGTTTTCCCCACAACCAAGCCTACTTAGCTTGCTACCCCATTTGCAAAAGCTTAGCAAGTGTTGTGCCTCATGAATCATTCAAGTAGAGTTCCCTTAATGCAATGATTTCAGCCATAGCATCATCAATCATGAAGGCACTGACCTTCCAATTAGGATAAAGCTGAAAACACCTATGCATGAGGTTCTCCAGCCATAGTGCTATATATTGTGATGTATTACATTACATCACCACCCATGCAACTAGTACCCCACATTGTTGCTCATCAAACACCACTAGCGTGTACAACTGATACGTTAATATTAAATAAAATAAATTTAATTTTAAGTCATTAATCATATTGAATCATTATAACCAAAATGATTTTATTATAACAATCATTGAAAAAGATACTCACCCCTTATTTATTTGTATTGAACGTTGAGTCCATCGCTATCAAGCTATTATGGGATAAATTGACCATAGTTTCCAACATCCATTTAGTTTATATCTTAGCTGTAAAATGGATCTCTCCACCATTGGGCTTCTGGTAGAAGAAGAAATCATTATGGTGTTTTGGATACAAGAGATTCACACTCATTTCATCTTTTCTATTAAGTTGATAATTTTCTTTCGTTAGACGATTATAGATGTTTACAATATCTTTTTAGATTAAGAAACAATACCTATCTCGAGATGTAGCATCTATGTTAAGATATTTCTTAATATGTAGTTTACAAACAGAGTCAATTGGAAGTTGAAGAAAAAAAGAAATCTTGTCCCTTGAAAGTCTTGGATTCTTCTGAGGAACATCATCCCATGAAGTGTTTTTTTGCCATGACAAGGCCATCCTTACCCATATTCATGATCATTTATGTTGTATGGTATTACTGCTGTGTCGAGATCCTGAATTATAACCTTCATGATAAAATGGCATTGGCAACCCCTCTTTTTGGAAATTGAATGCCTTGGTTTGGTTTTCCATTATTCTCTCTTGTCATCTGGACCATATGAGCAATGATAACTACAAAATAAATTTTGAAATGTCAACACATCTAATAAATGATAAATCTCTATTAATATCAATATCCAAACAATGCTTTTCTAAAATACTTACAGTTCCCATCGTAAGGAAGCACTGACCCTTGTGCTCGGGGATTTTCTTTTTCGATGTTGGAAGGAACATGGAGCATCTCAATTCGATTCCTCTCCTTTAATAAAATCAATAATTCTTTCTTTGGAATTTTTGCAACCCAGTCAATATTCATGTTTTTCTTGTATATTTCAGACAAAACCAAATCTTTACTAGAAAACATGATTTTCTCTTTAGGGTATTGCACCTCAAGACCCATGATTGTCTGCTATTTCTTTTCCATGTTTTCTCAATGTCTGCAAAAAATGTCAAAACATATTAGGAAGCTGAATGGATGCAAATCTATAGCATAGGTCAAAACACACTTTAAATCAAGGCTCCAACATTATTAAATTAATGGAAATGTCAATATAGAGCCAAACACACCCTAAGGTGCTAGGACAAACCACGCAAAGTGATTCTTCCTACAAGCTCCGTTATTTTTTGTTCCTCTGTAATTTGAGTCCCACCAGCTTGAGGTCTAAATTGATATGTGTTAGGTACTAACTGTGTTCTCTTGATCAATTGTGTTGGTAGTGTTATCCTCCTATTGCAATAGGTTTCATATTTCATGATTGACAGTGGAAGTGCAAAAAATGTTCATCTTTTCCATGCTGCAAAAGTTCCATTTTTGAAAGATTTCTCGATTAAGGGAAGGCCAAACAACTTAATCTTGGCTTCCCTAGGTTTAAATTGCTTGTTTTAGAGATAGAGAATAAATGTCTGTCCAAACTATTTAATCTTGGCAGATTGTTAGGTATGTAGAGAAATGAAGGAGCCCAACTGCTTAATCTGGGCCCTTGGAAGATATAAGGCTAGATTTAGATAGGAGGACAGCCAGAAGAAAAGTTGAAAAGCTGGGTTTGCTAGTTCAAGTGCACCCAAACCAAAAAGAAGGGAAAATGCTAGGTAAGCAGGCTGGGTAGGTAGTTTTGTGATGGCAGAATGAGGAACTGTGATCCATTTTATGTTTTCAAGTGTTATATCCATTGAGATCACAAGTATGAGGTAATTTTCCCTTGGATCAGCTCAAGCGAGGTATGTCTAACTTTCCCATTCTTACTTTCCCCAAATTATTCACTAACTTCCCCTAAAGAGGTCAAGATCTGCTTGATATCTCTTGAATTCATCATTTTTCATAATATTTGCCTAAGTAAAGATATGCTTTACTTATGGATCTCATATTTCTTCTACAAGTACTATTTCCCCTTTAGAGCCTAATATTTCCATACTTAGTGCTTTCTTCATCAATCCCATATTAACTTCTAATTCTATTTATATAGCTCCCTAGCTACTTTCCCATCCCTAATTGCTACAAAAACTATATAAAATCCTAAAAATATTACTTATCCCACCCTATAGCACTATAGCTATGTACATACAGTTCTGGGAAATAATAGTCCACCTGGGACTATTATGAACCCATCCGTGTCATAACTCTGGGATTGGTCTAAACCTCTGGTTAGGCCAATAACCGATATCTACCCCTTCACCCTTAAAACCTTACTATTCTACCATTTCGCGCTCATTGTTTAAAGTTCAGTGTTTAAATGTTTATTCAAACATTGAAAGTTACCTGCATAACACATAAAACCCACATTTCCAAAGTTTTGGACCCCCCCTCCACTTGTAATAAAACATTAATAAAAGGCGGGCCCGCTCCAAAGTTGCACGCCACCCCATTTAACCCGCCAGCCGTCCGATGCACAACACTTCAGATCCAACGGTGGGTTGTGCCCTGATCCGTCAGAGGTTAACATCTGAGGGATGGGTGGTTTCCCTGTAGTACCCCCGCCACATGTTGGCCTCCCGGCGTGTTCGGAGTCCCCTCCCCCAATACCACCTACGCTAAAAAGTGGTGCGGGAGAAAACCGGATACCGCTCCCCACCTGTGATGTCACCGCCACGTCATCAACCTGCATCGGCCTCCCGCCACCATGTCCTGTGCCACGTCGCTGCCACTGTAATGCCACGTCATCACCCTGTCGTACTGCCACGTCACCATGCCGTACTGGGACCCACCGCTGACATCATCACCAAAAAGGGCGCGAAGCGCAAAAATTGCAGCAAAGGATGCTCGGAATGAAGAACCGAGGCAGTTTTCGATGCGCGATTAGCGCTTATTGCTATCGCGCATCGCTAAGAAAAATTGGTCAAAATGGAAGCCCTCTCATGGCTCAGCTACCAGCAGGCCTGAAAATTCGCGGAGGCAACATGATCTTTTCATATATGTTCGTATTCAATCGGTCAGCGCCGACAACATTCTACAGGCCATGAAAAACATCTGCAGCAGCCATGTTTGCCTTGAAAAGACAGAAAAGGGGAAATTTGATAGTTCTAAACACAACAAGGGAGAGAAAGCGGACCGATTCAACTGTGAAAGAGTATCAGAGGAAAGATGAAGCCCTGATCAAATCAAAGAGTATCAGTGAAGCGGCAAAGAGTATCAGATCGGCAATACCAAAGCAGGTGAACATTAAGGGCCCCCAAGCAAAGTCAAAGAAAGCGGTGAAGCCATTTAAAGTTCACCAGATCAAAGTTAATGCATAAGGCCACCTAAAGGCAGCACTGCAGAAATCAAAGCATAGTTATGGCCAAATGCCAGCACAGAGCTCTAAGGACATCATAGTTACTCATTTTTGAGGCAGTTGCCCCCAGCGCAACATTAGATAGATATTTTGGCATTTGTTTCAAGCATATGTTAGGTTAAAGACACTTATTGCATCAGATCTGATTCTTGTAGATATTTGGCTTATATAAACCACCCTGATTCATTGTTTAAGGGTTGGTTGGGTGATACGCTCCACTAGAGACTCGCTCTGTATAGTTGATGTTTTAATTAATCAAAGACTGTTGAAAGCTTGGAGGATGGACTGTTTGTTGTTTGTTTAATGGTTGAAGAGTGATTATGGAATTCTTGTGCTAGAACATGACTCAATAAGTGTTTCCTATCTCTGTTTTCCATTGATATATGCTCATATCATACATATGTCACTGTCTAAAATAGCAGGAAAGATGAATAGCTTAGGCTTTGTTTAACCACACTCTATGCTCAATTTCTGCTGTTTCTTTATGTTTTCATCTGAATTGGTAATGAATATGAATTCCATTTGGCTCATATTTCCCTAATTCACCCATGTTTGACAGTTATCTAGGGATTCTTCATTGCCCCTAGATAGAGCTCATTCACCTTCTCTCTGTTAAGCTGAACAAGAGATTCTTAATTGCCTCTCATTCCTTGGCCTTCAATCCATCTCCATTTAGCTTGAATATTGTTTCATGTGTAGCTATCTTGCTCCATATTCCTCTTGTGACCAAGAAAACGCACCAGCAGTCCTACTCCTTGACTCCATGCCCAATGGTTTGAAATTCTCATACTATACCTACCTCTCTACTTGAAAGCATCATCCTTCACACCAAAACTTAAACAAAACCCATGTGCATCATATCTAGCCTAAGAATCATCCCTTAAACAAAGCTAAATTATAAAGAGAGAGCCCTCTCTGATTGCAGGTAGGCTAGGACCTGCAGTCCAAAGATTGGTTAGTGGTTACCTCGGCCGTATTCCCTTGGGAGTCAAAGGGAAAAACCTGAGTGATAACAGGTAGATGGAATTCATTGAAATTGATTGGTATTCAATAAATAATACTATGGTGGTGCCTAATATATTGTAGCGTGTTTCTCTTCTACTTGTTTCATTATTGTGTGTTTCATATGATTCACATTTTAGCTTCATGATTCTTGGATTTTATTAACATTTTTTTATTATTTACTCTATTAAATCCCATGGACATCATAACCAAGTTGACCAACTGATCAAGGCAATAGCAGGATTTTTCTTAACAACCATTTTGGGAAAGATAGATGGTTTTTTTCTGAATAGTAATAGAATTTCATGTTCCGTTGAAACATGTACTGAAGGTTGTTGAGTCTTATTTGGTGACTTAAAAATAAGATGTGGTTTTAGTGCTCAATTTCTCTTATAATATGATTTACTAGTTATGAGGCTAGAGGGGTTAGATTATTTATTCCATTTCATCATATATCTTGTTGGCAATGTTAGGAAAAACTCACTTTTCTTTCCCTAAGCCTTGCAAATCTACCTCAAAAAAGCATTGGAAAATGATTTTCCAGCACCTACATGAAAATATTTATATGCATCCACACTACCATTATACAATAATTTATTCTTTACTTGATGAATATAGTGCTTACCCATATCCATGGGAAGAAAGCAAGCTGTAAATCATTCTTCATAACATAAGGTAACCATCAAGTAATTGGTACTTGCATAAAAAGTTAGTGTACAAGATTTAGAAATTTAGTTTGTTAATGGAAATTTGGTGTGCATATCATTTTGATACCTAGAAAAGAGTGAAATTGATCAAGAAAAGGATAAGTTGAGGGCGATTGAACCAAAACAGTTCATTTGTTCGTTGCACACTTAGGGTTCCTTTAACGACAACATGCCTCTCTTGAATTTCTAAGGGAAACTCTATTATTATAACTTGTATCTTTGTTCCAACAAACAAAAATATTTGTACATTGTGGATATCAAATGACAATAAACCCAAAGAACTCAAACAAAAACCTTGCTAAGATTATTAAATCTTATCATCAGAAACTCAATGTCATAGTAGTCCATGCATTTTGTGCACTTACAACTAAGGGAAGTAAAGAGAGCCAAAAGTATGAATACCACCCTACTCAGAGAAATAAATCCAACCAAAAAAGAGGATGCATATGCTAAGTGTAGATCAATTTAGATCACTTATGGCAGGGTTCTCATAACTTTTGGTGGGAGTGACTAGCTAGGTGGAGACTAGACAAAGGTCCACATATTTACAGTCAGTATTTCATGAGGAGATATATACAGGATATAATAGTGCATAACATGTAGAATTTGCGATTCTATAAACCCCATTCTCAAACTTGATTCCATGAAAATAATTTCCTACCAAAACTAGATGATGCAACCATTCCCATCGTATACAACAATCATCTATTACAATGTGAAGGTGTATGGCTTGGTTTAAATTGAAGGGTGTAGTGAGTCACAAAACAAGAATTCAATGGCATAGTGTGGGATCCAACCTTGGTGGTAGTTTATGTAAAAGATCAATCTGAGTAGCAAGTCCATTCTATAAATGCAAATTGACACCCCTTAAGTATACATAGTAACCTAACTTTTGAGTTATCCATGCCACTACTTATTACAGGTATCTCTTTACTCATTTGAAACCAAAATCTAAATCGAATAGACTACAATTTCTTCTCTTCAGTGATGGGAGCATCAGGATAAGCTCCTAACCCCATGCCTTTTGGTCTTTTCTCCACAACTAGCAGTTTAGGATGGCATTGTTCATTTGCATCTTTGGGCCTATAGAAAGTGTAATACAATGAGATATTTTCTCTTTTAGGTTGTGGGTGAGAAAATAATTCTACCATGGTCTTGTTAGGATCTAACTCCGTAGCCACGATTTCTTCCACCTCCATATATGAGTGTAGATTTTCAAATAGTTCCTTTTATGGCCTACTCTCATGATCATTTGGCCCTATTTTATGATTTACCTTTATTACTACTATGAAAAAAGGGGGATCATACTTCCAAGACTTGTATAAGGGAAACTTCATCTCATCCATTATTATTGTAGCCTCCCTACCACCTTTCTTGTTTGAGAAGGCATATCCCCCATGGAAATGGGGTAAGTGATATGACTCTTCTTCTTTGACTTCAAAAAACATTCTTCAATAATATACAACAATTGCCTTACATATTATAATACCAAAATCGTAGGAATAAGGAGCATGAGAAGCTTATAATAAGCTAACTCTGAACCACACATTTTGATATTTTTTAAGTATTCGCCTGAAAATAATGCCCCCCCCTCCTATGCTTATTGCTCACTTGAACGTAGAGATTAATTTTTTCTGCCATCCTTCTCAGATCCTTACTTGTTATGACTGAATGATGTATATATAAACCTATTGATGTAATTGATTAGGGAAGAGTCCTTCTCATCTTTCCTAACCCATGGTATCCAATCAATACACCTAGTTAGTTTACCATCTTGAAATAGCTGCAAATGTAAGTGGTCCAGCGAGTTGTTTTGGTATAATATGAAGAGGTAAATGAGGTAAGAGGGATATTGGAAAAGCTTCTCGGTATTCTCAACTTACTAATTTAATTGGTCCCTCATACTTTTGGAAATTGATTTAGCATATTAAAAAGTGTAAACCTAGTGGCTCTGAAATCTATATAGGAGGTCTAGCATAGCTTCATATATATTAGAGTTGTAGTTCCTCCCTAACATGATGGTTAACAGAGCCACCGACTTTTGGAAACACTTGTGAAAGTTCTGTGTTCTATACAAGATGGGTTGGTTTGGTGAAGGGCCCTAGTTATGTATTAGCCTTCAGAGTAGGCTCTTCCTCTGGTTATTAGCTAGGGAGAGGTACTGGTTTCTCTATTCTTCAAAAACCTTGCCAAGATTATTAACTCCTATCATTAGTAATTCAATGTCATAGTAGTCCAAGGATTTCGTACACTTACAACTAAGGGAACTAAAGAGAGCCAAAAGTATGAATACCACCCTACTTAGAGAAATAAAGCCAAACAAAAAAGAGGCTGTTAGCTTAAACAACATTGAAAACTCATTTTAAGAATATAAAAAATAAAGGCATTGGAGGCGGAGATAGAGTGCTGAAGAATTATTATACACATTAGGAAGAAAACAATTACAACAAAAAACCACAAGGGAGGACTGTAGATAATGCAATGAAGGGTATGTGTTAGGTAAAAATGAAGAGGGGGTTTTTAGAAAAACCAAGGGGATGGAAATAAAGTTTCTTACATCAATTCCATGGGTAGAAATAGAGGACCCAAATCTATAGCTTCACATCAGATTAATAAAGCCAATATGTAGCTTCATATACAAGAGGCATTAGAAAATGATTTTTAGCACTTCCTGTAGGTGTTGGAAATATCAAACACCTACAAGAGTGCTAGAAAATCATTTTCCAGCGCCTACAGGACTTTGTGAAACATTGTTATAAGATTCAAAACGAGTCAAAAGTGGTCAATTAAAACTTTAAAATTTTGGATATCATCATCATGGTCAATTAAAGCATTGAAGCTTTGGATATCATTTCACTTTGGAAAAGTGAAAAGGTAAAAGGTAAAGCGATGGTAACAAGGCGGTGGTGTGAATGTGTTAAGGCGATGGTAATAAGGCGATGTAGTGGTAATGATTTCAAAAGAAATGGAGAACCCAAACCTAAATGCTAATATGCAAGAGACAATAGTTACTCGGTCATTCTCAGGATCTGGCAACAGTGGAAACCTAAGGAGAAGCGTTATGAGCTGGTATGAATTAAACCAAAAACCGTGAATTTAGTTCATTTTTTTTACTGCGTGAAATTAAATATATTACATGATATACTACATAAGCGAATTAAAAGTGTGTTTTCAATGTTTTTTTTAAATAAAGTTGGAAAAATAAATTGGCTGTTATGAAACTAGCTCACAAAAAGATAGAAAAGAGAGATCAACGCCATAGAATTCAGCCTCTTCGAGGGGGCAACATCCTTTACATTACACACATGAACAATTTTTGGATGATTCAAATGAAAAAACCTGCTTTCTATATATAGGAGTCTATGGAGTCACAATATAACCCAACCGACCTAACAATAATAATATAAAGCCACAAAAATAACAATAGAGGGATTGTATGGGGCACAGTAATAAAAATATGGGGACAATAGGGGCTCATTAATATTAATAAGGGATACAACTACAATAGTAATGGGGTAATCACTAGTATTATAGGGACCTAACATGCCCCTCTCCTTCAAAAAAGTGTTGTGCTCAACGCTTGAGTAGTTTTGGATGCTTCTGTATAAAATTCTCATCCTCCCATGTGGAATCTTCAGCGGATAAGTTCTTCCACTTGATGAGATACTCCGAAATTGATCGATTTCGTAGCTGTCAAGTTCTTATTTATGTGACTGCTTCCAGTTCCAATATAATTTTTCCTTCCTCGTCAAGTTCTGGCAATATTGTGAACTGGGCACTTGTCACCTATAACCTTCTTTAAACATGAAACATGGAAAACTGGGTGCACTCGAGACGCTGCAGGAAGCTCCAATTTGTATGCCATAGTACCAATCTTTTACAACACCTTGTACGGACCATAATACTTTGGTGATAATTTATTATCCTTCTTAGATTGCTTGAGGGAAATTTGTTTATATGGTTGTAGTCGTAGGAATACCCAATCACCTACATCAAAACTTCTTTCGCTGCAATGTTGATTTGCTTGTTGTTTCATTCTATTATGTGCCAACACAAGGTTATCCTTTAAGAGTTGGAGGACTTGTTGTTGGTGTTCGATGTGATGTTCCATTGCTTGAACCTTATAATTTTCTCTTAAATATGATGTGATGGATGGTGGCTGATATCCATAAAGTGCCATAAATGGGGTCATTTTTGTTGTTGTATGGAAGGAAGTGTTATACCACCATTCAGCTAGAGGCAACCATTTGACCCATTGTGTTTGTTTATCATATACAAAGCAACGAAGATATCCTTCCAAACATTTGTTTACTATCTCAGTTTGCCCATCAAATTGAGGATGATAAGATGAGCTATGAGCTAACTGAGTACCAAGACAAGAAAATAATTCTGTCCGAAAATTTCCAGTGAAAATGGGATCTCTGTCACTTACAATAATCTTTGGGTTTCCATGTAGCTTTTGAATTGTTTCCCTAAATGCAGTAGAAACTGTACTAGCTTTAAATGGATGTGATAATGCACAAAAGTGTTCATACTTGGTAAGTCTGTCAACTACCACCATGATGACACTCTTTCCCTCGGACTTGGGTAAACCTGTGATAAAATCCATTGAAACCTCATCCCAACGTTGGCTTGGAATGGATAAAGGTTGTAATAGACCCGGGGTCTTAATTGTTTCAACTTTATTTTGTTGGCAAACCAAACAATCCGCCACAAACTTTTGAATATCTGATTTAAGACCATCCCAAAAAAATTCCTTCTTAACCCTGTGGTAAGTTTCTAAAAATCCTGAGTTCCCTCCTAAGGGAGAAGTGTGCAATTCCATAAGAATTTTTTGTTTGAGTTGCAAATTCTTACAGAGGTATAAGCGATCTTTGTACCATAATGAATAATTTTGCCAGCTAAATGTATCAAATGTACTCGAATCTTGTTGTAAATTTCGAATAAGTGCCCATACTTCATCATTCTTCCATTCCTCCCTTGCTTCGTTTATCCAATCTGGTTGGGTAATAGAAATGGCGCACAACAATGCTTCCACATCCTCATCCTTTCTTGAGAGTGCATTTGCCACCACATTTTGCTTCCCTTTTTTATAGATGATTTCAAAGTCATAACCCAACATCTTTGTGACCCACTTTTGTTGCTCTTCAGAGGATAATCTTTGTTCTAAAAAGTATTTAAGGCTATCAGGATCCGTTTTTACCTTGAAGTGTCTTCCCATTAGGTAGGGTCATCATTTCTTAAGTGCATGTAGTATTGCCAACATTTCCTTCTCATAAATAGCTTTGTGTAAAAACTTTCCCTTGATTGGATGAATTTCAAAAGCAATGGGTCTTTCATCTTGCATTAAAATAGCACCAATTCCATTTCCTGAAGCATCACATTCCACAATAAAGGTTTTTTAGAAGTCCAGTGTAGCTAAGACTGGTGCTTGGCATATTGCCTCTTTAAGATGTTCGAAGGCCTTTGTTGCTTCTGGAGTCCATGAAAATGCATCTTTCTTCAATAATGTTTTTAGAGGTGCTGCTATTCTCCCATAATTCTTAACAAACTTGCGATAATACCTTGTCAACTCGAGAAATCCTCACAGATGCTTTATGGATGTGGGGATTTTCCATTCCTTAATGGCTTTAATTTTGCTAGGGTATACCTTAACTCCTTCATGAGATACAATATGACCCATATATTCCACCTCTTGTACTCCAAAGAAACATTTGGATCTTTTTGCATATAATTGTTTCTCCTCCAATAGTTGTAGCACCCTGTCAACATGTTCAACATGATCCTTCCCATACTTGATGTAGATTAGTATATCATCAAAAAATACTAACACAAATTTTCTAAGGAAGGGTTTGAAAATGAAATTCATCAAACCTTGAAATGTAGAAGGTGCATTGGTAAGTCCAAAAGGCATGACCAAAAAATTCATAATGACCCTCATGAGTTCTAAACGTTGTTTTCGGAATGTCTTCAGTATTCATTTTGATTTGTTGATATCTTGAATGAAGATCCAACTTGGTGAGGTAAATTGATCCATGCAATTCATCCAGTAATTCATCAATGACAAGAATGGGAACTTATCTTTTATAGTGAGCTTGTTGAGCTCCCTATAATCTGGACACATGCACCATGATCCATCCTTCTTGTGCACCAATACTACTGGAGTAGAGAAAGAACTTTGACTAGGTTGAATTATACTGGTCTCTAGCATTTCTGCAACCATACGTTCAATTTCACTCTTTTTGCCATAGGGATATCTGTACGGCCTGATGTTTGGAGGAACACTTCCTGGAATCAGATGGATAGCACGATCATGATCATGAATAGGTGGGAGACCTTTGGGAGTCTCAAATACCTTGGAATGATTGTCCAAGACTTTTTGGAGATCTGGAGAAATAGATGATTCCGATGTGGAAACATCTAGTGAACATAATTGAGCAATTACACCTCTTTGTTCGTTTTTTAGAAGCTTTGTCATACCGTTAGAGCTGATTATCTTTCCCAGTTTCCCTGCAATACCCCTTAATTCAACTTCCTTTCCTTCGGCAGAAAATTTCATGAAACGTTCTTGAAAATTAAAAGCTATTGTACCCAAGGATTGTAGCCATTGGACTCCTAGTACAACATCAGCACCTCCCATTGGAATGGAAAGAATTGGGCTAGTCAATACATATTCTCCCATGGATAGCTTGATATTATGGCACTTTCCCGAGTAATTTATTGTTCCTCCATTTGCAATCATCACTTGACACTCTGGTGCTGGATATAGGAAGCAATTCAATTCTTGTGCTACCTTACAATGAATAAAATTGTGGGTACTTCCTGAATCAATCAACACTATTACCTTTTTCTTCTTGATTTGTCCTTCTATCTTGATGGTTTGAGGAGTGGTAATTCCCGTCAATGCATTACAAGATATGGTCAGATTCATTTCTTCTTTATCTAGGCTTTGTTCCTGAAGTATATCCTCTTCCTTTGACCTTTCTTGCTCCTTTTATTCTTCCTCTTCACAATCTATGTAGAATAATTTATTCTCAGCACACTTATGACCTTTAGTGAATTTGCTATCACAATTGTAACAAAGCCCTTTTGCTCTTTTTTCTTCCAATTGTTGTGGTGTCAACCTTACAGGTTGTGGAAGGCTAGGGGTAACAACACTTCCATCTTTATAGTTGTGACTGGTATGCTTCTTGGTTGCCATAATTTTTCTTTCCATTTTTCTTGCTAACCTTAATGCCTTCTCTAATGAATCAGGTTCCCAAAGGCGAACATCATGTTGGATATTATCCTTTAAAGTCCCTATGAACACATCAATCCCATGCTCCTTTGGAATATTTTTTACCCTTATGTTCAATTTTTGGAACTCCTCAATATGCTCCATTATTGAACCCTTTTGTTTGAGACTTATCAATTGGCTAAAAAAAGTGTTGCTTTTTGTATCCTCATAATGTGCTGTCAATTCTTCCGTAAAAATTGCCCAAGTGATAATTTGTTTACGAGAGAAAAGCCATTGATACCATACAAACTGATTTGGTTCCAAATATAAAGTTGCAATACGTACCTTTTGTGTGTTTTTCACATTATTGAGATCGAAAAATTGCTCCATCTATAATATCCATGTTGCGGGATCCTTGCCATAAAACTTCCTCATATCGATTTTTGGAATATGGTAGGTCTTCGATCCAACATTAGAGTCTATGGAATCATGATTAACATTTTTTTTGTTCTCATCATGAGTTTCCTTTACTACCCTTTCACCATTAGTGACCATTCCTTGTAGCAACTTATTCATATTTATCTTCAATTTTTCCATCTTATCATCCATGCCATCCATTTTAGCGTCCATGCCATTCATCTTAGCTTCCATGCCATCCATATTAGCTTCTACACCTTTCTTTAAACAATCCATCTTAGCTTCTACACCTTTCTTTAAACCATCCATCTTAGCTTCTACATCTTTCATCTTAGATTCCATTACTTTTTGTGCAAGTGACACTTGTTGCACTTGGTCTCGTAATTTTGATATATCATGTTGCATTTCTTCCTCTTCTTCATGAGTCATGCTAGAGCTTTCAGGTTGCTTACTAGGTGTTTGCATTTTCTTTCCTCGGGGCATTAATTACTGATAATAATGCTTTACTATGCCCTTTGAATTCCTTCAAACTAATTTTTCAAACCAAGCTTAAGCAAAAATTAAAAAAAAAACTACACACCTTTTTTTACTTTGTAGGAGCTTGTTATTGAATCTGATGTATCTTTGTAATTTCGGATCATCCAGTTCTAAAATTATGACCTATAGTAGCCCTCTCCATCCTCTTTCCAATGCCACCAGTCTGATCCAAATTGGATTCTCCAAGAAAGAGTTATGTACGATCTCCCAAGATGACCTGATTATAGACCTTTCCAGAAGAGAAAAATTGTATGAAGTGCCACGTGTCACTATTTCAACCTATGGCATTGCAAAATATATACAAGAAAGTACAGTCCGTCCTCTTTCTGTACCTTCTTACAAAATTTCAATCCGATGCTTAGAGAGAAAGTTATGATGATTTTCCCCAGGTCACCTGTTTGGAATGTAATTCAGGAGTCTACAAAAAGAACAACTTCCTCAGATCATATCTCTGTAAATATAGCGCGAAAAGCTATGAAATTCAGACCCAAGGTTCAGTGCGATTTCTTTTCAAATGGGTTTTTTCTTTCGCTTCTGAAATGTCGCAGAAAAAGTTATAACGAAAATTCCACAATGACCTATTTGGAATAGCGAAACCCTAGAATCCAAAGCTCTGATACCAAATGTTATGAAACCAGCTCACAAAAAGATAGAAAAGAGAGATCAACGCCTTATAATTTAGCCACTTTGAGGGGGAAATCTCCTTTACATTACACAAATGAACAATTCTTGGATGATTCAAACGACAAAACCTCATTTCTATATATAGGAGTATATGGAGTCACAATATAACCCAGCCGACCTAACAATAATAATATAAAGCCACAAAAATAACAATAGAGGGATTCTATGGGGCACAATAATAAAAATATGGGGACAATAGGGGCTCAACAATATTAATAAGGGATACAACTACAATAGTAATGGGGTAATCACTGGTATTATAGGGACCTAACATTGGCATTGATACTTCAATAGTTCATTTCCAAAGTGGTGGATCACACAAAGGATACTCCATAGCAGACATCGAGGCAATTGCTCAATTTTTTTTTTAGGACATGGGAATAATTAGATAGATGGGAAAGAATGGAAACCTAAAGCGTTATGAACCGGATGGAGCAGTCGTGTTCCATATTTATGATGCTGAGGAATTCCCAACTTTTAAAGAAGCAGGCTGGGAGCCCATCAGTCACCTATTTGTCAGGTATAAAACTAAAGTCTCTTCTGATTTCACTGATTATTTTGATAGTACTAGTGCTAGGGTTGAGGGGCTAGGGTTTCCTGTAACATAGGAAAGCACTGCATTAGCAACCAAAACACCAATCGACGGAGAGACATGGTTCAGAAGGAAGCCAGTATAGGGGTAAACCTTATTTTTTTCCTAAAAGACAATTGTCATGACCCTTCCTGGAGCTTGGGGATCCACTGTGACATTTTAAAACTAGAGTGGGTTAAACCAGTGCGACATATTCAACTTTATTTGACATGTGATGGCCAATTCTCTAAGGTATTTTTGTATCACATGATATTTCTGGTACACATGGTTGGTTTCAATAGGATGAATCTCCCTTATTTCTTGCATCAAAGCTTAGTTAAAATGGTGGCATGTGCAAGAAAAAGGAAGGTTTTATATCCCCATTATGTCTACCACCACGTCCTCATTCAAATCATGTTCCTACATGCATTAGACAAGCAAACACAATAGTTGAGGAAGAGGGTAATGAGACAAACCTTTCCTAGAAAACATAAGAAGGAAAGGGATCTAGCTATAGAGGCCGAGAGTAGTCACCAAGCTGCTACAAAAGCCACAGAAAACCCTAATAGAATGAAAAACCCTAGGTTTATAATAGGAGGAGTAGAGGACACCAGACATAAGTACGGGATAAGAAGAAAGATGGAACCATTGAAGAAGATGGAAATAAGGGTGTAGATCTTGGAGAATTTCATCATGCAACAGATTACTCAAGGAGGCCACGAACCAGGCCCACAATGCAGGTTGAAAGCTAAACTAAATCTGAAGATAAAGGAACCAATTTTCATTATCAATGAGAAAGAAGAAGGGTTTTCTAAGGCTGAGTAGGGACTTCTAGTAGAATATGAACCAAAACCTCAAACAATTCCCAAAACCGCACAAAAAAGGGCAGAAGAATTAGTAGGGCATTGGCCAAGAAGGACACGCTTAGAATCTTTGCAGAGGCAACAGTGGCTGTTGAAAACTAAAACAGGGTAAGCTTAGAGTTTTTTTAACCTTGGGGGGTTTGCCAAGTAATTTAACAATTTGATGTTATGACAATTTTTGGGATCACTTCAAGAAGATATGGAGAAGAAGTGGTTATGGCGCGTGTTAGTGATGTACCTAGTGTCAAAAATTTTGTGCATGCAAAATTTAGTATAGTCAGTTGTTGTTAAGGGGGTTAATCTGGTTTAATGCCTTTGGACAATTAAACTTTGGACTTTAGTCCTAATCTGGTTTAAAATACTAGTTTGTTCTCTATCGAATAACCAATTGCAAGGAAAATATCTTATGCAAATGAAGCAAGATGTCTATATTGTTAGATATCATTTTTGGGATTCAACTGCGTTAAGTAAGTCATTCAAACGTATGACCATTTCCATGAGAGGTAGTCGTAACTGACTAATTTCTCATGATTTTTGAATAGTTCACTTAGCACTCATTGCATCGGGTGATGCTCACAGGGGTGAAGAAGTGGGATTGAAACTAGTGAAATGTGGAGAACGAATCACATAGCATCAATCATCACTTCCGGGGCTTGCACCCGGTAACCAGGACTTCCCAGGAGGTCACCCATCCCAGAACTCCTCTATATTGTTGTTTTGTGGCTAAGATTCCATGCTATGATATGTGTATTTATGCTGTCAAAGTCACCTAGGACATGAACCTGGCCTCATCTGGACCCACTTGAAGGTTTTTCCTTCTTGCAAAGATGGTTGTATAATATAAGCTTTTTATTTCCATCTAGCAGTGATATATCACATAACTTCATATAATTAGCACTTATGTGATATATAATCATAACTTCTGTTGATATTAATAGGTTCACTTTCCCTCATAATTATCACATTACTTGATATATTTTATGGCCATGTGATATTGGTGTTTTGCATTAGATTTTTTCCCTGTTTGTAAGTGTTGGTTTTCTAAATTTCAGTTCACATGATCATAATGCTTATGTGCAATATTGTTATTGATCAAAGCTAACTATTTTCCGCTAACGATGAACAAACTGATTTTACTATAACACATCTTGTTTTGACACTCTCTTTTTGATGTGCAACATCAGTGTTACTGATGATTATGTATGTTGTTAGACAAGATTAGTAGTAGGGAGGTATCAAAAGAAACTTTTAATGAATTGTTAGTATCAAGATATTTTTATTAAATAAATATTGGAACGATAAAGTTACCTTATACTTCTAAGTTGGAAAATTTACCTTATTGCATGGGTTAAGAGTGGGTGGAGCAAAGCATGGCCAGGGGAAGCAGTTATGTATCTCTTGTAGAAAAAAGAAGTAGGCTAAAGTTATGATTTGATGGAAATTGTTAGGTCAATGATATTCCAAGGAACTTATTAGATTTCAAAGCTAGCCAAATAAACTTCATTAACATTGGTGGACAATTGAAGTTGGGAAAGATGTGATACCATGGTGCATTAGGTCTCCTTGAAGGGGCTTTCTGCAACAATCAAATAACTAGAATCGAAATGAGACTTGACTTTTCAAGCACTGGTCTTCAATTTATTTTCACAACATTTCATTCATATTTTACACTATTCATTTGTAACTTTATGGATTATGTTGCATTCTAGATCAATAGTTGGCACAATTATGTTGCAAGTTCCTATGAACATGATCTTTGGACATGGTTCATTTAAGGACTCAAAATTATGTGACAGTGTAGTTGTTTTCATGTATTGTTGACATTCCTATTTCATGAAAGTTTGTATTTAAAAATCACTTTTTCATGGATTGACCTCCATGATCCTTCTTTGACCCACCAAAATCAAGACTTGAATTTTTCCTACAACAAAACGTGATATTATGGATGAAAATAGTTATGATGAATTTCTTGCTCCAATAGTTGTCAAAATGATTGAAATTAATGCATATAAAATAGCTCTCTTAAAGGATTCATTGAAAAAAATTGTTTGCTACCTGCTAAGCGACAACTAGCCTAGACTACCCGAAAGTGGTTCGATAATAAATTATTCTTCTAAATTCTGATCAGAGTGATTCCAAGGAAAAAAATAAAGTATTTTCATAGGGATATATGTAGTACAAATTGGTTTTGAAATTGAATTGAGATGGCATAGAAAAATGATGAGAAACAAAATACAGACATAGTTACTTTTCATATGTATCATAGAACAACAACATTGGCTGTGTCATATTCTTTGCATTATATGTTGCATGGGGGTTTAGAGGAAATTCCCCTAAAATTATTTGCTTGGGTAGCTTTTTGGGTCATTTTTTAGCTGCTTTTGGCACTCAATTTTCTTAAAATCAGTTTTGTAGTGCATGGTGGTTTTTCCCATGGTCTTTTAGTTTTGATTAAGGAAATAAAATTATATTATAATCTAGGAAATTGTATTGATCAAAGCTAACTATTTTCTGCTACTGGTGAACAAACTACTTTTACTGTAACACACCTTGTTTGGACACTCTCTTTTTGATGTGCAACATCAGTGTTATTGATTGTTATGTATGTTGTATCTTCCATTCCCAAATGAATATGGATTCTATTATTCATGCATAATTTGATAACCACTGTCCATACATACACAAATGATAAAGAAGGTGGAATATAAATAAGAATAATTCTCTATATAAATAACCCTATCATTTCCTAAATATGTTTACTTGTGAGAATGTTAATATATATCTATATATATATATATATATATATATATATATATATATATATATATATATATATATATATATATATATATATATATATATATATATATATCTTACTTACATGAAGCACTCTTGGGCAACTTCGTCTCTTGTGAAGCAACGCTGGTGATTGGAACACTTTTCGTCTCTTGTGAAGTATGTGTAGATATGCATCCTAGAGTCATCAGTACACAAATTCTGGGACCATTTCCCACATACCATCAATTTATTGTTTTCTGCCTTTTTGTGAGAATAGTCTTTGGCTACCCGCAAAGGGCTTGCGCCACCATCTTGATCTAGTGAACTCTCATGCTCCATATCACCTTTCTTGTTATTTTTTGCGGCTACAACCCAATATTCTGTGAAGTTTTATCCTCCCTATCAGCTTTCTTGTTATTGTTGCCGCCTACAACTCAAGTCTGCATATGTAGCAATTCAATCTCCTATTAGTAAATATGTTACTGTCAGTATCCGTCCCTCAGTAAATTATATCGCTTTTGGTATTTTTAGTATGTACTGTTATATGGAGAGCTCAATTTTTGGCGGCAACGCTGCGTGAGCGTGCAACTGGATATGCATCGGTCATGAACCATTCAATGTTGATCGTCGATCGTTATCGAAGCCCACTTTATTTCATCCATCATAATGGTAATTTTTTGCTTAAAAAATAATGGAAATTTTAACATGATTTTGATAATATTTTTTTGGAAATTTAGTTACATTTATATAGCTTAAAGATTTCTAGCGCTCCAAAATTTTAATGATGCTAAAAACTAATCAAATACTCACACAATCAATTTATTTTAAAGAAAAATGGCTTCAGGGAAAAAATGGCCATGAAATTGTAACGGCCTAAAAAATTATTAACCGTGCAGAAAAGTGTCGTGCCTTACACGTTTTGCATAAGCACCATTAATTCATGTCACTTTATAGTTCATGGTTCCACGATCGATATTTATTAGAGGGTCACTTCATAGGTCAACCTTTCGCTCATGATATTTATTGGAGGGATTATGCATGGTTAGAAAATCATAAATGGTGGGTCACTATTTCACTGATGATATTTATTGGAGGGATTATGCATGTTTAGAAAATCATAAATCGTGGGAAAATTTTTCGGAGGGAATGGTAAAGGGAAAGGTCACATCTTAATGTAATATTACATCGTGCATTTATTAGTTAGAATTCAATAACCAATATTTAATGGAAGAGTTTGAGTCTTTAGTGTAATGAAATGGAGAAATTAGCACCTGGAAAACATAATAGTTTGGTGGTTTCGTCTGTTTGCGGGCCCCCGATCTTTCCTCTCCGGCATTTGCTTTCCGACTTGTTCAACTCCCGTCTGGCGGGCCCCTCGTCAGTCCCCCTCTGGCATGCACCTTCCCGTTCGCTCCCCTCCTCCACCCCCTGTATTAAATCCTCCCGTTATCCTTCAACAATTTCAAATTGGTTATTTTCCTGCACGAACATTCAGATGAACTCTTCAAGGACAGGAGAACGAACATTGCCATCAGAGTAGAATCCCCGACAAACCGTAAGTAATGCCCCTCCCACTACACAAATTTCTTCCCTCGCCTAAATTGTGTCCTTTGGGCTTGCAAATATGTTGTTCCACAATGGAAGATTATTTAGCTCTAGAATCTTCATCCTCAAAATATCTAATGGGCTTATGGAAATCCCACTCTAAATCCCAATTCTGTCAAGACATTGGTGTGAAAAGATCTGTGCTCAAGGTCTGGATGCACAACAATAAGAACACGTTAGGGAAAAAAGAATGATTAATTGCATACTTATCTATGATTTTCGAGCATAACAAACACTTACACAATTTTCTCTTATTGCTCTTCTAATTCTTTTCTAGGTATGCATATTATGTAGTAGAATATACTGAACTGGCCACTGTAAGACTCATAGCTAGCAATGGGTTGCATTCAATGTAGTGTTTTTCAAAAAAAAATATCAAATCTAGATCAGTACATTACACATGAGATCTTATTTTACTAATGTCTGGACTTTACTGTATGAATTGATTTATGTTACAAATTCCTGATAATTTCACCACAATGGTACTTGAGAATCCTAATTACTTTACATTTCTCATTCACAAATCATGATATGGAATTGAAATATTGTTTCTTAATTTTTTAACTTTGACATGCATCGATGCCCATGAAAGCCCTTGTGGTATTTGTATGACATGTATTAGCTCCTTAATCATTTGCAAGTTATGTGGGTTAATAATGTTTCAGATGGTTAATCATTTGCAATATTTATGCATAACCAGACTCTAGATTACAAGTATGGGGGCACCAATATTGTTGCTATTGATCTTCATGAAAAATGGTATGTATGTATACTTGCAAGGCTATCTGTAGGGTGTGAGAAGTATAGATTATGATGTTAGGAACTGAGATTTTTCATATTATAGCACTGTGTGCATGTGCTTGTCTAGTATTCACCCTTTTAATATATGACATCAAAAAAACTATCAAGAAGAGAACATATTAACATTTGTAACAACTTGATGGTTCTCGGCAAGATGGAGAAACATCCTCAAGGAGTTGAGATTAATATATCATATATGGAAACCATATAGGTGTTTTGGAAAGCATCGAAAAATTGTAGGGTAGAAAATTACGAGGATGGTAGTATCATGGTCATTGATTAGGAGGTTGAATTAATATAGCCAAAACGTAAAGTAAAATGGCCATTGGTTCATGTATGACATGGAATGTTGCAAGCAGTGTTAATATGGTTCAGGAAGTTAAGGGTGGATCACCTATGATAGCACAGGCTGCAAAAAATTTAGATACAGTAACGATGGGTGACATCTAGTAGAGTATTACACCATACATTATATTAAACTGTGCATAAGACAACCATTTGAACTTGAAATCTCGGAGATTTTATATTAGCTCTTTGAATTTTTCTTCCCATGCTTGTAGTTTTATTATTTTCATACCATTAAGAATTCCATATGTTACTCTGAGTCTTTCACCTTGTGCAATCATGAACTCAGTTTGGCACTTCTGGAGGGATTTTTCCAGAGGATTATTTAGAATGACAGTGAGAACGATGATTAGAAAATCTGGAACAGTTTCCCATCCAACTATAGCCAAAAACTCAAAAGGGGGAGTGGCTGACAGCATTTCCATATTTTCAGCAGAAAATCTCTTTTGCATTTAACAAGTTTTTGACCAAGTTCTACATTAGTAAAAACAGAGATGAATCAAGATAGGAAAATGAGGTTTTTCTGACAATGCTCTCAAATCAATGCATTTTCCTATCTCTAGAGGGATGCATCCATGCAACCTGTTCTCATGAAGAGCTTGGCAGACCCACAATACACATTATTGCCTAAACAAAAAATTTGATATAACTCAAGGGAATTCTGAATAGGCCAAAACATAAGTAATTTCCAATGCAGAGGTGGAATAAGGACATACAATCTGTGCATATTGTTCAATTATGCAATAAAATGAACCATTTGTTGCCTAAATCCAAGCACATTACCTCATGCTTGACTTCCGGCTCAGCCAAGTTTTTTTTTTGAGTTATTGAGAAAACTTGAGCAATACATCTTCACCTAAAATTTTCACATGCCCATCCAACATGGGGATTGGAAACAAATCAATGGAATATTCTTCTTAATTGAAACTTAAATACTCACATCATTTTAGGTGGAGATCAGTGACATTGCCCATTGGGAGATTTGGTATATTAATGGCCATCAGTCGTTATCTCACAAGTCTCAGTAGGCTGCACCTTCTGATTATCAATACTATTATTTAACCACGATTCCCTAACAACATGGATTCATTTTTCCCTGCAGGTAAAACAATACCTTAGACAAAATTGCGTGGAATACATTTCATAGCAAACCTTAAATCCGAATACATCTTCTAGGAAGCTACATTAACTACTCCTCGCAAGGAAGCATCAATGTGTAATCATAACAAACTTGAGGTATGACACAATGATATTTGAGGTCGAATTCTAAAATTTGAATGGTTTCATGGGTTGCAAAAAGGACAAACCTATCCTAAATAAGTTTAACGAGACATATTATTATCAGGGCTAAATGAACTTGATTTAATACTCATATACATGCATATATCTCTGAAGGATATTATTATACTTGTCAAAAAAATTCTATGTTGCTAGATATGTTGTAAAGTATTAGATTCAATACTTATAACAAGGAATGGATTTTTTGATAAGATTAATAATTAGTTATGTCTCCCCCCTTGTTCATGTTTTCTTAGTAAGAAGACAAAGTATATTTCCTATTTGTATTGATGTTGTTTTGAATAATATGGAATTACTAAAGCAAGCATATATTTATATGGGCATGTGATAATGCTGCAACCCAAGTATGTGTATATGACTTGTTTTTGCTAGAGCTGACAATGAGATGCATTGTTTGTGGACAAAATTTAAGAGAGAATGTTGATGTATGCACGTTCTAGTTAGGTTTGAAAACTTAATGTTATTGATGAGAAGAGAGGATTTTTTACAACTCAATGTCATTCAAGAGTAGAGAGTATTGTTGAGAAGTCAAAATTGTTGAGGTCTGTTGAGTAGAGAGTGTTGGGTGCTTCTACTTTGTCCAACTAGGGTTTGTTGTTGATGTTGAGACGAAGTAGTGGACTTGATAGACTTTATGCTACTAGGGTTTAATCTCTTGAGTAGAAGAAAAGGTTTTCTCATTGATATAGAGATAAAGTTGTTGCAGCACTACTGGATTGTTGAGTACTATTGGATTGACTAGCTAGGTTTTAATCCTTGTGCAATGAGAGGTTGTGTTGTTGCTGATTTCCTTGTGCCATAGTGACAGAGTTAGCAAGTTGTTTTATTTATATTATTTTGAGTATAGGTGGATCCAACAACAAACTTTACATACCTTACTGCTGGAAAATGAGGAAAAGTGTAGGAAAGCCTATTTTTTTTCATGTAGCACACTAAAACAAACAAGGACATGTAGGCAAACATAATAGATTGAATGTTATTTTATGTTTCTAAAGATATGTACAGGACAAATTTCATTCAATGTTTGAATGTATAAGCCAAATAAATGCCTACTTGTCTAATATGAATTTATTGTTGTTTTATTTTCTAGGTCTTCAAAGCATAGAGAATGGTGGAAAAGTGGACGTTATGCATCAAAGTGTCTTGTTGTCCAAATCTAGGTCAAGCCACCATTAATATGTGCTTCATAATGCAGAAACAAATCACGTGGTTCATAGAAAGATAGAAGTGCACAAGAGAACAATGAATAATGAAGCCTACTATATTGCCCTTGTTGAGGGCTTAAACTAGGCAAAAAATAATGTTGTCAGTGATATTGCAATTTTCAGGAACTCGCAACTCATATGCAATCAGATCAATGACATCTATGAAGTTCGAAAAGAGAATATAAAACCACTTCACAAGGAAGCAATAATGTGGAGATCTCAATTTCAATATTTTAACATACAATATCATGCAGACATTCATATGATGTCCATTGATATATTGATGGAAGGAATGTCAAATGTAGATGCGAGTCCTAGAGATGAGATCAGGTCATGATCTATTGCAAGAAAAGTCATTAATCATAATCAACATAAGTCCATAATATGTGAATGTGTTACTGTTATCATTTTACTTGGGGCTATCATGGCATGGTTTGTTCACTACAGAAGAACCCAATGAAATGTTCTTTTTCCGAAACCTGCGATAATTGGGGTTTTTTATATGGGTGAGAAGTTTATGGACAAATGTAATATATTCCATGCATATGAACAAATGTAATATTTTCATGGTTCGTGATATAATAGGTGAATGTTTTTGATGTTATACTTATTTTTTGTTGTGTTATTTTACCATGTCTCATGAACATTTTCAACCTCCAATTTAATATTATTGTGTAAAGGACAAATATTTTCCACTAGGAATTTCATTATTCAATATTGTCATAACGACCATGCAGGTAGTATAACATTATTTCTATGCATTTCTATTTGTCTTTCCATAGAACATTGGAGATCTTGAAGGATGGAATGTTATAATTTCTTTCATTTAAAAAAAAAATAATTGTTCTCATAATTCCATGTAGTTGATGATTTGAGTTTCTTATTTATGTTTCAAATTCTTAGTGTGTGTGTGTGTTTCAAATTTTTTCCCTTTGCATTGGTAGGTACATTCATACAAAATAAAGTAGGTACATTCTTGGGGCACATATATATGCTAAAACACTCACAGTTTAAACCTTATGTTCTATAAAATTTCCATTATAAGCAAATGTTGGAAATCTCATTACTCAAGTACTCAATTATTGCACTGCTGAAACACTTTATTTATATAGAAACGATGAAGTACATGTGCATACTTCCAACTTATCAAAATATGGAACAATTTTAAGCTCTTCTAACCCTAGCTATGGAAACCAAGAAAGCCTAACAAAAAACTCTTCCTAGCTAGGAATCACACTTAACCAAAGTCGGTCGCTCCACCAAGAATCCTCAACAACCTAGCATCATCAACTGCAATGAAATTCATGGCATGAATGTTTGTACGTGGGAGATTAAAGAAGAAGAAGCTACATTTTCTCTCACAACTTGTTTGAGAATCCAATTTGCATGTTGTCTGCAATTTCTGTGATGTCAATGGCCCATTCATGTACGAATCAAGGGGGATCCATTGAATAAGTTGTTGTATCTATAAGATAAAAATGTAATTTCCATCAGAGAAAATAATAAAATGTGAAGTAATACATGCATCACAATACAAAGTACATTAGTTAGGAGTCTTGTCAAATGCACTTTGATTGATGTGATAAGTAAAGTGATGGTGGGCCGGTTTATGTTTTTCAAGTGAAAGCACAATATTGGGATCCTGTAGCCCTACAAACATTCACACATTACATTAACAACATCAACAACAACAAGTGCATAAAGTTAATAGGACAGACATAGCAACAAACCTGGAAAATCACCAATTTGTGTGATGTTAGTGACCCAATCATGTTCGGTTCGAGGGGGGTCCATTGAAGAAGCTATTGTATCTATAAGATAATAATGCAATTTCCATCAGAGAAAATAATAACATGTGAAGTAATACATGCACCATAATACAAAGTACATCAATTAGAAGTCCAGTCAAATTCACCTTGACTGATGTGATAAGTAGAGTGATTGTGGGTCTATCTACGCGCTTCAAGTGAAAGCATAGTATTGGGATGTTGCGACCCTGCAAACATTCACACACTACATTAACAACATAAAAAAAAAAAAAAAAAAAAAAAAAACCAACGCACAAAATTAAGAGTAAAGACATATCAACAAACGTGGAAAATCACAATTTTTTGTGATGTCAATGACCCAATCATGTTCAGATCGAGGGGGATCGATTGAAGAAGTTGTTGTATCTGTAAGATAAAAAAAGGAATTTCCATTAGAGCAAATAATAACATGTGAAGTAATACATGCATCATAATACAAAGTAGATCAATTAGGAGTCTCGTCAAATGCACCTTGACTGATGGGATAAGTAGAGCGATGGTGGGTCTGTCTACATGCTTCACTTAAAAGCACATTATTAGGATGTTGCAGCACTGCAAACATTCGCACACTACATTAACAACATCAACAACAACCATTGCACAAAATTAAGAGCAAAGACATAGAAACAAACCTAGAAAATCACCAATTTGTGTGATGTCAGTGACCTAATCATGTTCGGATCGAGGGGGATCCATTGAAGATGTTGATGTGTCTGTAAGATAACAATGCAATTTCCATTAGAGAAAATAATAACATGTGATGTACTACATGCATCAGAATACAAAGTACATCAATTAGGAGTCCCATCAAATGAACCTTGACTGATGTGATAAGTAGAGCGATGGTGGGTCTATCTACGTTTTTCAGCCGAAAGCACAGTTTTAGGATGATGCATCCCTGCAAACATTCACAAACTACATTAACAACATCAACAACAACCAATGCACAAAATTAAGAGAAAATACATAGCAACAAACCTGGAAAATCACCAATTTGTGTGATGTCAGTGACCCAATCATGTTCGGATTGAGGGGGATCCATTGAAGAAGCTGCAGTATCTATAAGATAACAATGGAATTTCCATCATAGCAAATATTAACATGTGAAGTAATACATGCATCAAATTACAAAGTAAATCAATTAGGAGTCTCATCAAATGCACCTTGATGGATATGATAAGTAGAGCGATGGTGGATCTGTCTACGTGCTTGAACTGAAAGTACAGTATTGGGATGCTGCAACCCTGCAAACATTCACACACTACATTAACAACATCAACAACAACCAATGGACAAAATTAAGAGAAAATACATAGCAACAAACATGGAAATTATGACATTTTGATCTAAACATATTGATATCATCTCCCTATAGAGCTTACTCGGGATAATAGAGGATGCATTGTTGGAGCGAGGAAGACCACACTTGTTGAGGTGTTGAAACTAAGATGGTACATCTTCGGATGAAGGGACATTTGAATCAATATCCAAGATAACTTTTTTTTTCTTATTTTATTTTTCTTTTTAGGACTAAGGAAACTCTTCTTCCTCTTCAAAGATGACACATAAGCACCCAACCTAAGGGTGAAGTCATAATCCATAATACGAAGATCATTAGCATCATCCACAAAAGTTTTAGCGAAATCAATCATTTTTTCATTCTCATCGTATAAGGAGGATTCAA
Source organism: Pinus tabuliformis (assembly GCA_031772625.1). NCBI lineage: Eukaryota > Viridiplantae > Streptophyta > Pinopsida > Pinales > Pinaceae > Pinus > Pinus tabuliformis. The sequence continues at coordinate 474,335,989 of CM062816.1, forward strand.
ATAAATGTTTGATTGAGATCAGATAAAGGTTTGGTTTTGATGCGAATACTTATCTCAGGAGGGGCATTCAAAGTATTGGGTGTGGTATCAAGATCCAATAAAGGGTATGAATCCATTAAGGATGAATGCAACCAATCTACCTGTAGGTTTTAACCCCGTATATAAATTACCTACATACGAATTCTAAAAACAGAAAATAAACAATGGTGAGAGCATAACCATAAAATAAATATACACAAATATTTTCACTTGGATCCCAAAACCGGGACTGCCAGATTGATTTTTCATTATGTTCCTTTCAATGTTACAATATATATATATATATATATATATATATATATATATATATATATATATATATATATATATACATATCGAAGAATCCATAAACCCCAATCCATTAACCCTGGATTAGAACATAACTGTAGTTCCCTTGACTGAATCTACAAAATACCATGGGCTGAAAACCATCATGCCCAAGTGATATAATTTGTATGATGCATATGATAAGATATTCCTTATCAGGTTTATTTTGCCTCCTCACCCAATAAGCATGAGATATGCTCTCATGAGGCCTGCAATCATTGTCTGTAATTATTCTAGACTTTTCCATTGATGATTCAAGCTGCATCTCTTTCTTGTGGTTGCTCAAATATCCTTCTTTTTTTAGAATTGCCTTGAATCTATAACATGGCTCAACATTTTTTAGGAGAGTATAGAATAGTCAATCCATCCTACAAGAAGATTTATTTTGTCTATCACATAGAAAGGTTTTCGTGAGATAAACGTGGTATGACTCCACAACATTATTTTTCTCCTAGTTTGCATGAGGAAAATCTCAGCAACCTTTAACCCACATCCCTATATGGAAAAACTCAATTAGTAAATATATCTTGTCCCGATGAAACCAAAAATGTACAAACAGAAGAAATAGTATACAAACTTACCAATCTTGTCATTGGAAACCCAATTCTTGTGGAAATAGTCCAAAAGATTCTCCTCAGTTGCAAATTTGGTGAAAAATCCATTGATTGCATTATCCACTTCATGACTAGAACAATATTTCATGATATGACTGTTGGCATTATGACATAGGTGTTGTCTTTGATGGCAACTCACTCAGATGACAGATCACAGTACAACAGGTTAATAGCACAGAGTTATAGATCATACTTCACATAATGAATAAAGAGAGGTATACGCAGGTTCATCATTGGCCAAGCTGCGTATACACGCGGGTTCATTGCATACAAGTCGCGTATATATACACACACACTTTCACAAAAGTAAAGGCGCATATACCTTGGAAAACTAAGTTTTCGGTCTGAAGTATTTGGTCCATGGTATTTTGATCCATGGTATTGGTCCAAGGTATCGGGTCCGAGGTATTGACCCTAGGTATTTGGTCCAAGGTATTGGTCCTAAGAGGTTTTGGTCCACGGTATTGAGAAAGACCTAAAACTATAAAAGGAGGGGAAGATCATTAGGCCAACAAACACAAGCATTGAATATTTGATGAAGTGTGAGATCTAGTATGCAAATTATTGGGTTATGTTGCATTGCTGGATCGGAACCAAGGATGAACCTTAGTGTTTGATGAAAGATAAGATCTAATGACGTATCAGGATCTTAAGGCTTGAAGTGAATTATCTTTATGTGGTTTGATCATGAATCTGAATAACTGGCACATGTTGTAGTCTATAAATATGATGATCTGGGTATGACTAAAGTCTGGAATTGTTGTAATGTCTAAATCATCATTTACAGATCTGTACATAGGTTCACCTTAGAAAAGGAGTGTATACACGCTGGTTCTGCATATCAAAACATCGTATACATCAAAAATTTGATTTGCAGATCTGTATGCTGGTTCCCTTTGAGGAATGCACGTATGCACGAAGGTTCGACACATGGAAGTAGCGTATGCCTCATAAAATATGTTTAAGCTACTTCTGTTTGTTGTTGCAGTGTTCTGGGTACTGGCTTTGGTTCTGGTTACTATATTCTAATGACAGCATTCTAAGAGATCAACTTGATGGGTTGTCAAAGTGATTGATTGATTTGGTTGTGGTTGGTTCAATCAGAGATTGGTTGATGCAGATATATTTGATGATTGAATGATGTTGTTGATGGATCCAGTCTGAAAATTTATGAATGTGGTCCCTGGAAGAAAAGAGAAGGTTGTAGCCTTCTGTAGGCTGGCATCTACGTACTAGTTATCATATCAGCCAATATAAGAGCTAGGGGGTTGTAGCTCCCTTCCAGTAGAAGCTGGAGAATGAGAGAAGGTTGTAGCCTTCTGCAGGTAGAAGCCTGCGTACTAGTATAAGACTGCACCAATACAAAAAATTGTAAACAGATTTTTCTTATTAATAAAAGAAGACAAAGACGACAGTAGCAGGTGGTTTCACCCACATTGGATTTACACCTTATATCTTGGTGTTCTTGTGTGTTGCTTATGTGTGATGCTTTATTCGGCTTTTACTGCAGTGTCTACTGAATTCCTAATATACTGGTTAAAGTTCAATGCATGATAATTTGGGTAAATCAAAAGATCTCTGCATATACGCTGGTTGCATTAAGTATAGTTGCATATACACACTAGTTCACTAAGCTGAAGTAGCGTATACAAATCAATTTTGAAAATTAAATTATTGATATAATAACACTGATTCACCCCCCGCCCCCCCTCAGTATTATTTCCAACAATTGGTATCAGAGCAGGTCCTTCAAAAGAAGCTTGATCACTTGAAGGAAGATCCATCATCATGAGTAATCAAGAAAGCAGGGGATCCATCAGACTAACATATTTGATGGAAGAAACTTTGTTTATTGGAAGGTAAGAACCATAGCCTATCTTCAATCACTTGGAACATATGTCTGGGAAATCGTGGAAGGAGGATATACATGTCCATCAGAATACAACAGGTAAAAAGCAATATGAAACCAATGCCAAGGCTGTCAATACATTGTTGGGAAGTCTGTCACAATCAGAGTTTGTCAAAGTTATGCAGATCAAATCCGCCAAAGAAATATGGGACAAAATCATTCTAAGCTATGAAGGAGACTCTCAGGTAAAACGTGCTAAACTGCAAACTCTCAGAATTCAATACGAAACTCTCAAGATTTACAATGATGAAAGTATAACTAGTTACTTCTTACGTATAGATGAGATTGTTAATTGCATGAAGAATCTGGGTGAAGAGATAAAGGAAGTTACCTTAGTTGAAAAAGTTTTAAGATCCTTGTCTGCTAAGTTTGAATCAAAAGTATCTGCCATAGAAGAAAATCAGGATCTACAAACTATTACTATGACATAGTTGCACGAAATCTTAACTGCCTTTGAGATGAGAAAAGGAGGTCCATCAGATGTGAGAGAAGCTGCATTCAAAGCTTCAGCAAAAGGAAAAGAAGAACTCAATGAATCAGGACATATTTTAGAAGAAGAAGAGTAAGTAAACTTTGTCAAGAAGCTTCAACGAGGTTCCGGAAGATTCAGAGGTAAACTACCTTTCAAATGTTTTGCCTGTGGCATAGTCAATCATTATGCTTCCAAATGTCCTCATAAAGATAAATATGATAAAGGGAAGGAATATGCAAAATGGAATAGAAAAAAAGTGTAAGTAAAAAGAGCTACTATACTCATGAAGATAGCGATGGTTTATAAATTAGTGATGAAGATGAAAATAGTAATGACTATAGACTTCTGATGGCTTATGAAGATGATGATTTTTTGGATGCTTTAGATGAATATGACCTTTATGAAGAAATCTATAAACTCAAAATCTGTCTAGAAGAAAAGAATATGATTATAGATACCTTGACATACCAACTTTTTGAAAGAGAAAAGCACAATGAAAAACTAGAATGTGAAATTGTGGGTCTCAGAAAGGATCTTGAGAAAACAAAATCTCTCAATCTTAGATTTGCTAAAGGATCATAAACCTTAAATGAAATTATCAAAATGTAGTGTTCTCCTCTGATAAAGACAGGTCTTGGATATACTGAAGAAGCATCTCAAGCACAGAAGCCGTCAACCTCCACTAAAAGCTATCTTGATGTAGCAAACAACAGTGAATAGGTTGACAATCGTCAGCAAAGGCATAAAGAAGGCCACCATGTAAATCAGGCTCAATTTACTTCAAGGATTAACAGAATCCACAACCAACCTCAGGTAAATCGTACTCAATTTTCTTCAAAGATGAATAGAAACTATAATCATCAGGTCAGTATATTCGATAATCACAGGAACTTCTTTAATGGTCAATGTTTCTCATGTCATAATTTTGGACACAAAGTTGCTCAATGTGTTGCTTACAAAACCATCATGACTAGAGAAGCACGAAATCAAAGGAATGTGACAGGGATAAAGAAAAGTTCCTATAATAACTTTTCTCTTCTTGAAAATGAAATAGAATGCTCAATCTGTAACAACTTTGGCCATGAAGAATTTGAATGTAGGAGTAAATTTCACCAAATATCTCAAGAGGAGAAAACTCCATTAAACCCCAAGATATGGAGAAAGAAAGAACCGAAAATAGAAAGATGTGGTATAGCCTTGTATGCAGAAGGACAAGAAAACCAGTGGTACATCGACAGTGGATGCTCAAAACACATGATAGGTGACAAAGAAAAACTACACTCATATAATGCCTTAGAAAAGGAAAAGAGTGTTTCATTTGGAAACGACACTCCTACTGTCATAAAAGGTAAAGGATCTGTTTTCTTGAAAGAAAAAGTTAAAACTGGGAATGTTATGTATGTTGATGGCTTAAAGCATAACCTGTTGAGTGTGAGTCAAATGTGTGATTAAGGAAATGAAGTAGTGTTTTGATCGAATGGATGTGTTGTTCGTGTGCTTGATATAGGAGAAACCATGATGAAAGGAACAAGAACTAAAAACAACCTATACATACTCAAGGGAGGACAAAAACAGTGCTATCTACGCAAAAATGATGAAAACTGGCTATGGAACAGAAGATTGGGACATCTAAGCTTTTCTCAAATAATAAAAGCATGCAGATTCCATGCTATTCGTGATCTTCTAGATATCAACATTCCTTAAAATACTATATACAAATCATGTCAATTCGGTAAGAAAACTAGATCTCAATTCATCGAAAAGGAAGGGTCAGCTAGTAAGCCTCTTGAACTTGCTCATACTGATTTATGTGGACCATCAAGGAAAAAGTCACCTCATGGAGAAGAATACTTTATATTGTTCATGGATGATTTTTCCAGAATGTGTTGGATAGGTCTTCTAAAGCATAAAGATGAAGCATTTGAAAAGTTCAAAGCCTTCAAAGCTTTGGTTGAAAATGAATCAGATCACAAAATCAAATGTCTCAAATCTGATGGAGGAGGGGAATTTACCTGGGATGAATTCTTTGACTTTTGTGAACAACATGGAATAAAAAGGCAGTTCTCCACCACAAGGACTCCTCAGCAAAATGGAGTGGTAGAAAGGATGAATAGAACTATTCAACAAATGGCTCATGCTATGCTAGATGAATCTGGAACTCCTGCAACCTTTTGGGGTGAAGCTGCATTTGTTGCCGTCACTATTCTCAACCAAGAAAATGTTCGGGTAAACAACACTCAAACTCCACATGAACTTTGGTATGGTAAGACTCCTACTGTAAAATACTTCAAAGTTTTTGGAAGAAAATGTTACATCAAAAGGACTGATGAAAAACTTGGTAAGTTTGAACCCAGAGCAGATGAAGGTATTCTTCTTGGCTACTCTTCCCGAAGTAAAGGATATAAATGTTATAATAAAAGACTTGGGAAAATTATTGAAAGTATTGATGTTGTGGTTGATGAAGCATGCAAAAATCCAAAATAGATAAAAACCGAAGATTATGACAATGAAGAAGATGAGGATCATTTTCCCACATCAAATCATATTGATTCTGAAGAAGAAACCAATGAAGCACCAGAAGAAGAGATAGTGATAGAAGAAAAGACTCCATCTAGGTATGTTCAGAAAAATCATCCAAAAACTCAAATTTTAGGGGAAAAAGGGGCAGGTGTGCAGACAAGAAGAACCATTTCTGAAGCCTCAAGCTATCTAGCATTACTATCTTCCACTGAACCTCAAAATGTAAATGAAGCATGCAGAGATGAATGTTGGGTCAAGGCCATGAATGAAGAACTTGAGAAAATTGAAAAGAATAATACTTGGGAATTAGTTCCTAGACCTCATAATAAGATTATCATAGGAACCAAATGGATATTCAAAAACAAGCTGAACAAAAATGGAGAAGTTATCAGAAACAAGGCCAGACTCATCTGCAAAGGATATGCTCAACAAGAAGGTATAGATTTTAAAGAAAATTTTGCACCTGTTGCTAGACTTGAAGCCATAAGAATGTTTCATGCTTATTCTAGTTTTCAGAAATTCAAAGTATACCAAATGGATGTAAAATCTACCTTTCTTAATGGAGACTTAGAAGAAGAAGTCTATATTGAACAACCAAAAGGATTCATTCTTGGAAATTATGAAAAACTTGTATGCAAACTCAGAAAGGCTCTCTATGGTCTAAAACAGGCTTCAAGAGCCTGGTATTACTGTCTTGACAAACATCTCCACCAACAGGGTTTTTCAAAGGGGTCAGCAAATAACAATCTATATACAAAGATAGAAACTGATAAATTGCTAATAATTGTTGTGTATTTTGATGATATCATTTTTGGTAGCAATGAAGAACCCATGAGTCAGAATTTTGCTTCAGTAATGCAGCAAGAATTTGAAATGTCCTTGCTTGGTGAGCTTACCTATTTTCTTGGTCTACAAGTTCAACAAAATAAAGATGGTATTTTTCTCTCACAAACCAAATATCTCCAACAGATCCTGAAAAAGTACGGCATGGAAGATTCTAAACCAGTATCTACCACAATGGTAACAGGATGCAGCCTTAGCTCAAATGATGAATCAACAGCAGTACATCGACCAACTTACCGATCCATGATTGGTTGTCTGCTTTATCAAACAGGTACCCGACCGGACATCATGCATGTACTGGGAATAGTTGGAAGATTCCAAGCAAATCCAAAGGAAGCACACCTTCAGGCAGTCCAAAGGATTTTCAAATATCTTCAAGGAACACAGAACTTTGGTTTATGGTATCCTAGAGATACAGATCTTACACTTCATGCATATACAGATGCAGATTGGGGAGGAAGTGTTGATGACAGAAAAAGAACTAGTGGTGGTGCATTCTATATGGGTTCCAGGTTAGTGTCTTGGTTTAACAAGAAACAAAGTTCAATTGCATTATCTACAGCTGAAGCAGAATATGTGGTTACTACATAGTGTTGCACACAACTACTTTGGATGATGCAAACCTTGCAAGACATTCAGATCACATGTACTCCACCCATCTCCATTCTATGTGATAATACAAGTGCCATTAGTATTTCAAAGAATCCAGTCATGCACTCCAGGACCAAGCACATACCCATCAAATATCATTTTCTATGTGAACAAGTTCTTGAACAAAAGGTCAAATTGGAGTATGTTCCCTCCAAAGAACATGTTGCTGATATATTCACTAAACCACTGCCTAGAGAGACATTTGAATATCTCAGGCAAAAGCTGGGAGTAGTTGTTGCATAATCCTACTATTAAAACCTATTTTCTTTAGAAAGGTGGTTATACGCGAGTTTCATAAAGCGTAGTCGCATACATACGCGGGTTTCTGTGGGCACAGATGTGTATATGTTGGTTTAAAGAAAAGCAGTGGGCCAGAATCAAAAAAAGGGGGTCTGCTATGGTTCTGTCAATTATCTACTCTATTTGATGATGTTTTCAATCTGTTGATAACATGTGGAAATATATTGGTCCTCATAAAGTTTTTGATAACTTAATATATATCTGATTGACGATGATTCCTTGATAACTCTTCTGATATATGAAATGATCAGATCTGACAGTGAACATCTGACGCAGGTTCAGGGGGAGCATATGCTTCTAATAATGCATCATTGTTGGCATTATCTTAGAAGATCTCGGTACACATTCACATAGTTGTTTTTGATTAAGGTGGAACAAGTTCAAAGCGAGAACATGGTTGCTAGTCTGGATGTTGATTGACAGATGCTGCTGTTGATAGTTGTTGATGACTATCATGGTCTTGTTTAAGATATTTGGTCTCTGTTATATATGTCATGTATATCATTTAATGTAAAGGTCATGAAAAGACCAAATTTGTAACCCCACTATGCATGGGACAGATGATGTAATGTTTCTTGTATAAATAATTGGTATATCCCAACTTGGTTGGGTGGATGAGTTGAATTTGGTATATCCTCATTTGATTGGGAGATGGATGTATGTATGAGTCTTTGGTGATAGGAAGGTCATTGGTGATGTATGTATAGAGTCACGTTATCTTTTTGCAAACCTTGCTTGTGCTTAGGGGGAGCATGGACTCGATCATAGGAGCTCAATCAACACACTTCAGCATATCATGAAATTTCAGCATGTACTCAGGGGGAGCATGACCCTTTGCCCTTGATGACAAAGGGGGAGAGTGACTTGGTGTTGCCATCAGGTCCAAAGAGGGAGATTGTTGGCATTATGACACAAGTGTTTTCCTTGATGGCAACTCACTTAGATGGCAGATCATAGTACAACAGGTTAATAGAGTAGAGTTACAGATCAGACTTCACAGAATGAAGAAAGAGACGTATACACAGGTTCACCATTGGCCAAGCCACGTATACACCTGGGTTCACTATATACAAGTCGCGTATATGTACACATGCACTTTCACAAAAGGAAAAGCGCGTATACCTTGGAAAACTAAGTTTTTGGTCCGAAGTATTTGGCCCATGGTATTTTGATCCTTAGTATTGGTCCAAGGTATCGGGTCCGAGGTATTGACCCTAGGTATTTGGTCCAAGGTATTGGTCCTAAGTGGTTTTGGTCCATGGTATTGAGAAAGGCCTAAGACTATAAAAGGAGGAGAAGATCCTTAGGTCAAGGTACACAAGCATTGAATATCTGATGAAGTGTGAGATCTAGTATGTAGATTATTGGGTTATGGTGCATTGTTGGATCGGAACCAAGGATGAACCTTAGCATTTAATGAAAGATAAGATCTAATGATGTATCGGGATCTTAAGGCTTGAAGTGAATTATCTTTATGTGGTTTGATCATGAATCTGAATAACTGGCACATGTTGTAGTCTGTAAATATCATGATCTGCGTATGGCTGAAGTCTGGAATTGTTGTAATGTTTAAATCATCATTTACAAATATATACGTAGGTTCACCTTAGAAAAGGAGCATATACACGCTGTTTCTGCATATCAAAACAACGTACATACATCATAAATTTGATTTGCAGATCTGTACATTGGTTCGCTTTGAGGAAAGCGTGTATGCACGCAGGTTCGACACATGGAAGTAGCGTATACCTCATAACATATGTTTTAGCTGCTTTAGTTTGTTGTTGGAGTGTTCTGGGTATTGGCTTGGGTTCTGGTTATTTTATTCTGGTGACAGCATTTTGAGACATCAAACTGATGGGTTGTCAAAGTGATTGATTAATTTGGTTGTGGTTGGTTCAATGGGAGATTGGTTGATGTAGATATATTTGATGATTGAATGATGTTGTTGATGGATCCAGTCTGAAAAATTATGAAACGTGGTCCCTGGAAGAAAACAGAAGGTTGTAGCCTTCTGTAGGCCAGCACCTACATACTAGTAATCATATTAGCTAGTATAAGAGCTAGGGGGTTATAGTTCCCTTCCAGTAGAAGCTGGAGAATGACAGAAGGTTGTAGCCTTTTGCAGGTAGAAGCATGCATACTGGTATAAGACTGCACCAGTACCAAAAATTGTAAACAATTTTTTCTTATTATTAAAAGAAGACAAAGACGACAGCAGCAAGTGGTTTTCACCCACATTGGGTTTCCACCTTATATCTTGGTGTTCTTGCGTGTTGCTTATGTGTGATGCTTTTTTCTAGTTTTACTGCATTGTCTACTGAATTCCTGATATATTGGTTAAAGTTCAATGCATGATAATTTGGGTAAATCAAAAGATCTCTGCATATACACTGGTTGCATTAAGTATAGTTGTGTATACACGCTAGTTCACTAAGCTGAAGTAGCGTATATAAATCAGTTTTGAAAATTAAATTATTGATCTAATAATATTGATTCACCCCCCCTCTCAATATTATTTCCAACAATGACCAAGTTCATTGAACATCTCTTTTGTTTTTATAAGCTACTGACCAATTGATTAACATTCTTTATCCATGCCCTCCTTATGTTCCAAATACACAAGATCACTTCACATTTGGTAATTCTCCTGCCACATTTAATTCATTTTAAGTGAGAAATTTTTAGAATGAATGAAACCTGCAATGTCAAATAAGAATATTGATGTTACCTCAAAATAATTATCTCAGCCATAGCATCATCAACCATGAAGGCATTGACCTTCCAATTAGGACGAAGCTGAAAACACCTATGCATGAGGTTCTCCCACCATAGTGCTATATCTTATGATGTATTACATGACATCACCACCCATGCAAATAGTACCCCACTTTGTTTCTCATCAAACACCTCTAGCGTGTACAACTGATACTTTCATATTAAATAAAATGAAGTTAATTTTAAGTCATTAATCATATTGAATCGTTATAACCAAAATGATTTTATTAAAGCAATCATTGAAAAAGATACTCACCCCATATTTATTTGTACTAAACGTTGAGTCCATGGCTATCCAGCTATTGTGGGATAAATTGACCATAGTTTCCAACATCCATTTAGTTTTTATTCTAGTTGTAAAAGAGATCTCTCCACCATTGGGATTCTGGTAGAAGAAGAAATAATTATGGTGTTTTTGATACAAGAGATTCACACTCATTTCATCTTTGCTATGAAGTTGATAATTTTCTTTCTTCAAGCGATTATAAATGTTTACAATATCTTTTCTGATTAATAAAAAATCCTTATATTGATATGTAGCATCTATGTTAAGATATTTCTAAATATGCAGTTTACAAATAGAGTCAATTGGCAGTTCAATAAAAAGAAACTTTCTAAATAAGAAATCTTGTCCATTGAAAGTCTTGGCTTCTTCTAAGGAAAATCATCATATAAAGTGTTTTTTTTGCCATGATAAGGCCATCCTTTCCAATCTTCATGCTCATACATGTTATATGTTATTACTAATGTGTCAAGATCCTGAACTATAAACTTCATGATAAAATGGCATTGGCAACCCCTCTTTTTGGCAATTGAACGCCTTGGTTTGGTTTTCCATACTTCTCTCTTGTCATCTAGACCATATGTGCAATGATAACTACAAAATAAATTTTGAAATGTCAACACATCTGATAAATGATAAATCACTATTAATATCAAAATCTAAACAATGCTTTTCAAAATACTCATAATTCCCATTGTAAGGAAGTACTGGCCCTTGTGCTTAGGGGTTTTCTTTTTCAATGCATGAAGGAACATGGAGCATCTCAATTCGATTCCTCTCCTTTAATAAAATAAGTAATTCTTTCTTTGGAATTTTTGCAACCCGGTCAATATTCATGTTTTTCTTGTATATTTCAGACCAAACCAAATATTTACTAGAAAAAATGATTTTCTCTTTAGGGTATTGCACCTCAAGACCCATGACTGTATTCCATTTTTTTTCCATGTTGTATCAATGTCTGCAAAAAATGTCGAAACATATTAGGAAGATGAATGGATGAAAATCTATAGCATAGGTCAAAACACACTTTAAATCAAGGCTCCAACGCTATTAAATTAATGGAAATGTCAATATAGAGCCAAACAAGCCCTAAGGTGCTAGGACAAACCACACCAAGTGATTCTTCCCACAAGCTCTGTTATTTTTTGTTCCTCTGTAATTTGAGTCCCACCATCTTGAGGTCTAAATTGATATGTGTTAAGTAGTAATTGTGTTCTCTTGATCAGTTGTGTTGGTAGATGGAATTCATTGAAATTTATTAGTATTCAATAAATAATACTATAGTGCTACCTAATATATTGCAATGTATTTCGCTTATACTTGTTTCATTACTGTGTGTTGCATATGATTCACATTGTAGCTTCATGATTCTTGGATTTTATTAACATTTTTTTTATTAGTTGCTTTATTAAATCCCATGGACATCATAACCAAGTTGATCAATTGATTAAGGAAATAGCAGGATCTTTCTTAACAACCATCTTGGGAAAGATAAATGGTTTTTTTTTTAATAGTAATAGAATTTCATGTTCTATTGAAACATGTACTGAAGATTGTTGAGTCTCTTTGGTGACTTAAAAATCAATTGTGGTTTTAGTGCTCAATTTCTCTTATAATATGGTTTACTAATTATAAGGATAGAGGGATTATATTATTTATTCCATTTCATCATGACTAATCGTATATCTTGTTGGAAATGTCAGGCCAAACTCAGTTTTCTTTCCCTAAGCCTTGCAAATTTACCTTAGAAAAGAATTGGAAAATGATTTTCCTGCACCTATAAGAAGCGTTGGATAATCATTTTCCAGCGCCTACATGAAAATATTTATATTCATCCATACCATCATTATACAATAATTTATTCTTTACTGGATGAAGATAGTGCTTACCCATATCCACAAGAAGAAAGAAAGCTGGAAATCATTCTTCATAACATAAGGTAACCATCAAGTAATTGGTACTCTCATAAAAAAATAATGAACAAGATTTAGAAATTTAGTTTGTTAATGGAAATTTGGTCTGAAAATCATTTTGATACCTAGAAAAGAGTGAAATGGATCTAGAAAAGGATAAGTTGAGGGTGATTGAAACAAAACAGTTCATTTGTTGGCTGCACACTTGGGGTTCCTTTAACGACAATATGCCTCTCTTGAATTTCTAAGGGAAATGCTATTATCATAACTTGTATCTTTGTTCCAACAAAAAAAACTATCTATACATTGTGGATATCAAATGACAATAAACCCAAAAAACTCGAACAAAAACCTTGCCAAGATTATTAAATGCTATCATAAGTAACTCAATGTCATAGTAGTCCAGGGATTTTGTGCACTTACAACTAAGGGAACTAAAGAGAGCCAAAAGCATGAATACCGCCTTACTTAGAGAAATAAATCCAACCAAAAAAGAGGATGCATATGCTAAGTGTAGATTAGTTCAGATCACTTATGGTAGCTTTGCCATAACTTTTGGTGGGAGTGACTAACTAGGTGGAGACTAGACAAAGGTCCTCATATTTACTGTCAACCTTTCATGAGGAGATATATAAAGGATGTAATAGTGGATAACATGTATAATTGGTGATTCTATAAACCCCATTCTCAAACTTGATTCCATGAAAATAATCTCCTACCAAAACCAGATGTTGCAACCATTCCCATCGTATACAACAATCATCTATTACAATGTGAAGGTGTATGACTTAGTTTACATTGAAGGGTGTAGTGAGTCACAAAACAAGCATTCGGTGGTATAGTCTAGGATCCAACCTTGGTGGTAGTTTATGTAAAAGATCAATCTAAGTAGCAAGTCCATTCTATAAATGCAAATTGACACCCCTTAAGTATACACAATAACCTAACTTTTGAGTTATCCATGCCACTACTTATTACAGGTATATCTTTACTCATTTCAAACCAAAATCTAAATCTAGTAGACTACAATTTCTTCTCTTCAATGATGGGAGCATCAGGATAATCTCCTAACCCCATGCCTTTTGGTTTTTTCTCCACAACTAGCAGTTTAGGATGCCATTGTTCATTTTCATCTTTGGGGCTGTAGAACATGTAATACAATGAGATATTTTCTCCTTTAGGTTGTGGGTGAGAAAATAATTCTACCATGGTCTTGTTAGGATCTAACTCTGTAGCCATGATTTCTTTCACATCCATCTATGAGTGTATATTTTCAAATAGTTCCTTTTACGGCCTACTCTCAAGATCATTTGGCCCTATTTTATGATTTCCCTTTATTACTACTATGAAAAAATGGAGATCATACCTCCAACGCTTGTGTAAGGGAAACTTCATCTCTTCCATGATTATTGTAGCCTCCCTACCACCTTTCTTGTTTGAGAAGGCATACCCCCCATGGAAATGTGGTGAGTGATATGACTCTTCTTCTTTGACTTCAAAAAAAAGTTTATCAATATACAACAATTTCCTTACATATTCTAATACCAAAATCATAGGAATGAGCATGAGAATCCTATAATGAGCCAACTCTGACCCATACATTTTGATATTTTTTAAGTATTCCCCTAAAAATAATGCCTCCCCTCCTATTATTAGTTCTCACTTGAACGTAGAGATTGATTTCTTGGGCCATCCTTCTTGGATCCTTCCTTGTTATGACTGAAAATGATGTATACATAATCCTATTGATGTAATTGATTAGGGAAGATTCCTTCTCATCTTTCCTAACCTAGGGTATCCAATCAAATACACCTGGTTAGTTTAGCATATTGAAATCACTGCAAATGTAGGTGGGCCAGGGAGTTATTTTGGTAGACGATGAAGAGGTAAATGAGGTAAGAGGGATATTGGAAAATCTCGTCGGTCTTCTCAACTTAGTAATTTAATTGTTCCCTCATGCTTTTGGAAATTGATTTAGGATACTGAAAAGTGTAAACCTAGTGGCTCTGAAATCTATATAGGAGGTCTAGCATAGCTTCATATATAATAGAGTTGTAATCCCTTCCTAACATAATGGTTAATAGAGCCACCGACTTTTGGAAACACTCATGAAATTTCTGGGTTCTATACAAGAGGGGTTGGTTTGGTGAAGGGACTTAGTTACACATTAACCTTAAGAGTAGGCTATTCGTCTGGTTATTAGCTAAGGAGAGGTATTGGTTTCTCTATTCCTCAAAAACCTTGCCAAGATTATTAACTCCTATCATCAAGAACTCAATGTCATAGTAGTCCAAGGATTTTGTACACTTACAACCAAGGGAACTAAAGAGAGCCAAAAGTATGAATACCACTGTTAGGTCCATATACTACTAGTGTAACCCCTTATTGTTATTATTACAACCCCCTTATTATATTGTTGTGCTCATGTAATCCCCATATTATTATTATTGTGCCCCATAGAGGCCCACTATTGTTATTAATGTGCCCTTACATTATTATTGTTATGTCAGCTCTAATTATATTATGACCCCTTAGACTCCAATATATAGAAAGGAGGTCTTGTCATTTGTATCATCCAAGAATTGTTAATTTGTGTAATGTAAAGTAAGTTTCCCCCTCGAAGAGGCTTATTTCTAAGGCGTTGATACAACTTTTCTATCCTTTTGTGAGCTGGTTTCATAACATTTGGTATCAAAGCTTGGGACTCTAGGGTTTTTCTGCTCCAAACAGGTCATCATGGAAATTTTGCTATAACTTAGTTTCTGCGACGTTTCAGAAGATAAAACAAAAACCCATTTGAACTGAAGTCAGGTTCGAATTTCATATCTTGTCTCACTATATTTATGGAGATATGATCTAAGGAAGTTAGGGTTTTTGTAAGCTCCAAAATTCCATCTCAAAGAGGCCATTGTGGAAATTTCACTATAATTTGTTTTCTACAAAGCTTCAAACTCTGAAATTAAAACCCATTTGATCTGAAATCATGGTGAAGCTCGGACCCTAATTTCAGATCTTGTTTCTCTATATTTTTGGAGATACAGTCCAAGACATTTAGGGTTTTTGCAGGATCCTGAATTACATACCAAACAGGTGGCTTGGTGAAAATCATCATAACTCTCTCGTTGAGAATCAGATTGAAATTTCGTAAGAAGTTAAAGAAAAAGGACATACTATAGCTTGCTATGTATCATTCGTAGATCAAAAGGTCAAAACAGTGACACGTGGTGCTTCGTACACGTTCACTCTTCTGAAAAGGTATATAATCAGGTCATCTTGGGAGATTATGCATAACTCTTTGTTGGAGAATCCAATTTCGATCAGACTGGGGGAATTGGAAAGAGGACATGGAGGGCTACCGCAGGTCGCAATTTTAGAATTGGGAGATCCAAAATTACATAGTTATAGTCGTTTCAAGATTGAGCTCCTAAAATCAAGAAAAGGCGATATGAGGAAGTTTTATGGCAAGGATGCGGTAAAATGGATACTACAGATGTAACAATATTTTGATCTACATGAGGTGAAACTGTTAAAAAAGGTACCTATTGCATCTGTATATTTAGAACCAAATCAATTTTTATGGTATGAAGGGCTTTAATCTCATAAACCACTTGTCACGTGGTCAATTGTCATGGAGGAAATGATAACACATTATGAGGATACAAAGAGAAACACCTCCTTTAGCCAATTGATAAATCTCAAACAAAAGGGTTCAATGGAAGAGCACATTGAGAGCTTTCAAAAATTGAATATAAGGGTAAATGATATTCTAGAGAAGCAAAGGATTGATGTCTTCATAGGGAATTTAAAATATAACTTTCAACATGAGGTTCGTCTTTGGGAACCTGATTCATTGGAGAAGGCATTCAGGTTGGCAAGAAAAATTGAAAGTGAAATTATGGAAACAAGGAATCGCACCACTCATGACTATAATTATGGAAGTGTTTTTTCTCCTAGCCTTCCACAACTTACAAGGTTTACACCACAACAATTGGAAGAAAAAAGAGAAAAAGAGCTTTGTTACAATTGTGATAGAAAATACACTAAAGGTCATAAGTGTGCTGAGAAGAAATTATTTTACATAGATTATGAAAAGGAGGAAGAAAAGGATCAAGAAACATCAAAAGAACAGGATATACACCAGGGACCAATCCTAGAGAAAGAAGAAATGAATCTGACCATATCGTTTAAAGCATTGGCAAGAATTACCACTCCTCAAACTCTGAAGATAGAAGCACATATCAAGAAGAAAAAGGTTCAAAAAGTGAGATTTCACATTGAGAAAGAAGAAATAAATCCAACCATATCTTCTAATGCATTGGCCGGAATTACCACTCCTCAAACTATCAATATAGAAGGACATATCAAGAAGGAAAATTTTCAAAAAGTGAAAGATCACATCAAGCATTAAAAAATGAATCTGACCATATCTTGTAATGCATTGGAAGAAATTACCACTCGTCAAACTCTCAAGATAGAAGGGCATATCAAGAAAAAGATTCAAGCAATGAAATATCACATCGAGCATCAACAACAAGTTCTCCAACTTTTAAAGGATAACGCCACTTTGGCGCAAAATCGAATGAAACAACAGGGAGATCAACATCGCAGTGAAAGAAGTTTTGATGTAGGTGATTGGGTGTTTTTATGGCTACATCTCAAGTAAGACATTTATGAGAAGGAAATGTTGGCAATAGTACATGCACTTAAGAAATGGCGACCTTGCCTAATGGGAAGACACTTCAAGGTAAATATGGATCATGATAGTATTAAATACATTTTAGAACAAAGATTATCTTTAGAAGAAAAAAAAATGGTTCACAAATATATTGGGTAATGACTTTGAAATCATATACAAAAAAGGGAAGCAAAATGTTTTTGCGGATGCACTCTCAAAAAAGGATGAGGATGTGGAAGCATTATTTTGTGCTATTTCTATTATCCAACCAAATTGGATAAATAAAGCAAGGGATGAATGGAAGAAGGATGAAGAAGTGTGGCCACTCATTCAAAAGTTGCAAAAGATCCCAGTTCAAACAATATTGGCAAAACTTGACGAGGAAGGAAAAATCATATTGGAACCTGGAGCAGTCACATAAACAATAACCCGATAGCTACTAAATCGATCAATTTCAGAGTATCTCATCAAATGGAAGAACTTACCCACTGAATATTCCACATGGGAGGACAAGAATTTTATACGAAGCATCAAGAACTACTCAAGTGTTGAGGACAACACTTTTGAAGGAGAGCGACATGTTAGGTCCCTATACTACTAGTGTAACCCCTTATTGTTATTAGTACACCACCCTTATTATATTGTTGTTCCCATGTAGTTCCCATATTGTTCTTATTGTGCCCCACAAAAGCCCACTATTGTTATTATTGTGCCCTTACATTATTATTGTTATGTCGGCTCTGATTATTTTATGACTCCTTAGACTCCTATATATAGAAAGGAGGTCTTGTCATTTGTATCAACCAATAATTGTTCATTAGTGTAATGTAAAGGAGGTTTCCCCCCTTGAAGAGGCTTATTTCTAAGGTGTTGATCTATCTTTTCTATCTTTTTGTGAGTTGGTGTCATAACAACCACTCTGCTCAGAGAAAACAATGTAAACTTTGAAATAGGAAACATCAAAAACAGTGCTAAAAACGAAAAGTGTGTATACTGGAATGATGGTTGTTTTTAGGGTCAATTTTGAACATGTTTTTAAAATGGCAGTGAAAACAAACTTTTTGTGCAAAAATTGTGAAAAAAACACCCTAAAAACGGAAAGTGTTGATACTGGAACGATGTTTTTTTTTAGGGTCAATTTTCAACATTTTTAAAAAATGCCTTTAAAACCGAATTTTTATGTGCAAAAAAACAACTGTTTTTGAGGAAAAAAACATGCTAATGTTTTTAGTAGAATAGCATTTTTCTTTCCTAAGTATAATTTCAACATGTTTTAGTAATGATGATAAAGATAAAATAATGGGATCTGAAACACATTAATGTTCTATTAGTTTTCATCCATGTTGTTAAACATATAATAACGTGACACTAAAGATCGCTAATATTCTAATTGTTTTCAACCATAACATTAAAGATACAAAAAAAATTGGAAAATTTTCAACCATAAAATTAAAAAACCATGACATTATGAACAAATTACATGACTAAATTAATTAAAATGTCATTATTTGTAGATTGAATGAAACATACATTATATCTCTAAGTTATTGTTGCATTGTAGATATTATAAACAATAAAAATCATCATAATTAAAGCATATAATCCAATAACATAAAAATGACTCAAAACGTCTGATTTAACACCATATGGAAATCAAAATTTTTATTTCAAGATACGATGCAAACATCAGTTATATAAACTAACTTAGACAATTATTCAAAATCACTCATATTTTCTTGAACACCATCAGAATTCACATCTTCAGATGAATGAATGGATGCAGATGAAGATGTTCCATATTCTTCTCTTTCTTCAACTAGTGCCCCATCTGAGTCCACATGCATGTGCACTATTTCAGGTTTCAAAATTATTCTGGATCTATGACTGGTTTCAACAGACTCCCATATTAGCATTGTTCTTTCTGATAACAACCTTTTCATAATCTCTATCGTCTTGAAGCAAATAATTCCTCTCTTTTTTAAATTGAAGTCATAAGAAAGTATGTCAACATCCTCCAATTTTAAGATGTCTATGCAACAACGATTTATATTTGTACCCTTATTTTTCTCTTTCAGCCAATTTTTTTATCAACTACCATCTCTGGCTTATACACACCATTGAATGGGTGTGTATTTTTGGCATACCAATGTACTTCAACACCTATAACATCTTCATTTTCTGTAATGGCCTTTATAACCTTAGCAACTCAGAATGGATAGCCATTGGGATCTCCATCTGCTAGCACTATGATCATGAAACCCTCCTTAATATCCTGTATTGAACCCCTGTAAAGGTCTTCCATGGCTTGATGTTGTGCATGAGATCTTTTGGAACCAATATAATCTCTCTTTCCTCTTCCTATGAAGAATTAATAATACGTTGAGATTGTTGTTGTTCAACAATGTTTCTTTCCTCATGTTCATTTGACACATTTTGTGGCCAAATAAATGGATTTTTCAAAGATATATCTTCATTTTTTGTTCTTGAAATGATATCACTTTGATTATTGAAAACAAACTCCCACCAAACTGAATCAACAATATCAAAGTACTCATATGTATATCTAATACATTTTTTTATTTCTTCTAGGCAATCGGAATAATTTATATATCTATTCTGTATGTGTGCATTATGAACTTCAGCAACTGACTGTAATAACAATATATTTGATGCAAATATTGGATGATCTGGAATGAACTTAAAAAATTCCAAACCTGATTACGGTGCCCATTCTGCAGTAGTTGAATACTTCTTGCCCCATATTAGTGTTTTCCCATCAATTTTTTTGATACGAAATCGATGTTGGAAGCTAATTTCATTAAGTTTTTCAATGCATTTCTCCTCGCCATGTGATCCTAGAATAAACCTTCAAATGTCAATAGGTTCTTCCAACACATAAAAAGTAGGCTTTGGCATGTATGATTTCTTAATACATTCAATTAATGATGGAAAGCTCCCAACTTCCTTCCTCCTCAATGTGACTGAAAAAAAACTGAACATCTGATCAATATGGTCATGAGTATGCCCAACAAGAAGGAAACCAACATCTACCTTTTGAAAAATTCTCAATTCAACAAGCACGTTTAGATATCCAAAAACAATATGAGTTTTGTTTTCACGGCAAGTGTTGTACAATTGTAGATAGAAAACTTCAGGAAGATTACGAGATCAATGATAAAACATATCATGAATTATGGTTATTGTTAGATTTGCATCATTATGAATATTTGGAGCTGTGAAGTACACCGTTGGTAAAATTTCCCATTGAAGACCATACAACCGACCAAGTGATACTGAATTAAATTTTCCTCCTGTAAATTTTTCGGTGTGCGAACAAAATGTGGTAAATGTGTTTTTTTCTAGTCCATACCATCAATTATAAAACCCAAATATTTATTCGGATTATCATAACACTTCTTTCAATGCTTGTACAACCTTTTCCTTTCACTTGTTTGTTGTTTGTGATGCTCCTGAAGTTCTTTGACAATGGAATCTACATAACATAAAAGAAATTCATTAAGAAATATGTTTTCATTTTTGATGACTATACAATTGTAAAAGTTAAAGTTATGAATGCTTACTTCTTCTGACCCTTCACATTTATCCCTTTTTTATTTAAGAGAATCACATGTACTACAAATCCCCATCCTTGTCTTCTTAGGAATACAGACATTGTTGAATTATTATTTCTTCCATACCTTCACAAAATATCGAGATGTAATAAATCAACCATGTCCCTCAACACCTTCTGCATATTCTTTGTATAAGTTGTAGATTTCTCGTCTTGAGAAATTATCTGGAATATGTATTGTCTCTCTATTTGGCATACACTCTCCATGCTTTGAAAAGAAATCTTTCATCAATGACATTGCAGTATTTGATAATGGCCCAAATTGTCATTTATGACGTACTTTTGAATAAAATGTGGGATCCTTTTCCAATTTTTCTTGGATTCCTGAGAGATGAAAATTACCCATTGAATGAAACATTTTGAAAGCCTTTCTATAGATAAATAAAGACCCAATATGATAATCATAACTTGATAATGTAGATTGGATGCACCCCACTAAATATGAATTTTGCATGCTTTTATTCATTGACAAATATCTCTTCCTTTTCTCTAATGCAAACTTGAAATCCATATGTTTCAAGCAATATTTTTGACAAAATTCACTTGAAATGAGGGTGTTGATAGAACTTCTTCTCGTTAGATACTCTGCTCTACCACTTATATAACTAGAACATCTTGGATTGATATGAAAAAGTCTTCTCCTGTTCCTCGATACAATATTTCCTGGAAACATATCCATCATTGGATCATCATTTGTATAAGCATTTTCATCATCATTCAGAGGAATGTTATCCTCACTATGATCATCTAAGCTTTTGAAATACTGACTTGGAGGATATTATTCATCTTTCCCTTCTTTAGTGCTACTGTCATAGTCCTTAGAATTAGGACTAAATGGAAAATTTGACTCGATGTTTATTGGATATTCTTCATCATGTGCATTGTTAGTGTTGCTCTCATAGTCCATAGGATTAGGAATACATTGAAAATGTGACTGTTTACTTACTAAAAATTCTACATCCTGCCCTTTGTCACTGCTACTCTCATAGTCGTTAGGATTAAGACTAAGTGATTCATCATGTCCTTCGTCACTACTGCTCTCATAGTCCTTAGGATTAGGACTAAGTGGAAACTGTGACTATTTATTTGAAAATCTTCATCATGGTCTTCATCACTGCTTCTCTCATAGTCCATAGGATTAGGACTAAGTGGACACCATGACACTCTATTCATTTGAAATTCTTCATCACTGTTTCTTTCATAGTCCATAGGATTAGGACTAAGTGGACACTGTGACACTCTATTCATTTTAAATTATTCATCATTCTCTTCATCACTGCTACTCTCATAATCCATAGAATTAGGACTAAGTGGACACTGTGGCACTTCATTTTTTTGAAATTCTTCATCACGCTCTTCATCACTGCTTATTTCATAGTCCATAGGATTAGGACTAAGTGGACATTATGACACTCTATTCATTTGAAATTCGTCATCATGCTCTTCATAACTGCTACTCTCATAGTCCATTAGATTAGGACTAAGTGGACACCATGACACTCCATTCTTTCAAAATTCTTCATCATTATTGTTGTCATAGTCCATAGGATTAGGACTAAGTGGACACCATGACACTCCATTCTTTTGAAATTCTTCATCATTCTCTTCATAATTGTTGCTCTCATAGTCCATAGGATTAGGACTAAGCGGACATCATGACACTCCATTCTTTTGAAATTCTTCATCATTCCCTTCATCACTGCTGCTCTCATAGTCCATAGGATTAAGACTAAGTGGACACTGTGACACTCCATTCTTTTTGAATTCTTCATCATTGCTGCTCTCATAATCCATAAGATTAGGACTAAGTAGAAACTTCGACTCTTTATTTATTTGAAATTCTTCATCTCATCTTTCATCAATGTTTCTCTCATAGTCCTTAGGATTAGGACTAAGTGGAAGATTTGACTCTCTATTCATAGTGGAAGAATTTATGTTATATTCATCAATATGAATAGAGTTGTTACGTGACGAAGATGTTGATGCTTCACAAAGTGAAACTTCACTATCAGAAGAATCCATGCCTTTCAAACAGAAGAGGTTGAATGATACAAATGTAGAGTCTCCTAATGATAATATATAGCTTAAAGAATGAAAATTTCCATCCAAAGTTTCCCTCCAAAAAATTTCGCCAAAACCTTTCCCTCCAAAAAATTTGTTTCATGTATTTCCCTCCATAATTTTCTTCTACAATTTATTGAAAATTTTTAACTAAAATTTTCTTATGAAATAAATCTTTTAAATGAAAATTGTAAACTAAATCTTTTACTTAAATTAATTTATTACTTAAAATATATATTATTTACTAGACAATTGAATGTTTTTTTTAAATTTTATTATACATTCTAAAACAAATTAATCCCACATTCACAGTACTGTAAAACAATTCTGTAATGTCTGCTTTATCATAGTTCCCTATATCACCATAACAAAATTTACATGTCAAAGTTTTTATAAAAAAAAATTAGTCCCACATTAACAGTACAGTAAAACAATTCCGTAATTTTCGCTATATAATAAATTTGATTATCACTATTCTTCACATCACATCAAGGTTTTTCGAGGTTCGTTAAAAAGCTTGGAGTGAATTTGTGGATTAGCTACATTGTTATCAACAACATATTCAACGGAGGATTATCGCATTTGAAAGGTTAGTTTCTTTTTTTCTTGTGTGCAAATTTTAAAATTAAATAAATCTAATGATTTTTTTTATTTTTTTTTTAGAAATTAAAAATTTCAATGATACAGATTTACCCACTACATTCGCAATGGGTGTGGTGGCACCAATCATGCTCCCGGTGACCCAACGTCTTGCCGGGGTGGCGGGTCGATTTCGAGAATTGGTCCGCCACCCCGGCGGGTTGTTGGGCCACTAGAGTGGGGTGGGGGCTGGCCGCTAGCCCCCCTCTGCCACATGTAGGCGACCCAACCCCTACCCCACCATGGCGATCCAACGACCCATCGAGGTGGGGTGAGCAGGTTGGGCACCATTCCTGCCGCCCCACCCCAACAGACCATTGAGCTGATGGGATGGGGTGGGGGGCTAGCCGCTAGACTGCACCCCACCCCGGTGACCTGACGACCGGTCGGGGTGGCGAGCCATTGGGCCACAGGGGTGGGGCGCGGGGCTGGGAGTGGGGAGGGAGGATGGTAGTTGGGCCACCGAGGTGGGGTAGGGGGCCTGGTGCTCATTTCCCCGCTAACTTCAACTACCAAATGACCAGCCTGGGTGGCGGGTTGATTACCGAGGTGGGGCGGTAGGGGGCTGTATTTTTTAAATTGTTATGTTTTAAAAAATTAATTATAATTTATCATTTTGTTTGTTAATTTAAGCTATTATCTTTTTGTAATTTATTGATTTATATATGTGTCTTTCTTTGCAGGAAAATGGCATCAAAGAATATTTCTGTGAATCTTTCTAGACCAAAGATTGTTAAAGGTGGATCCTCAAAAAACATTGTTGAATGAACCAAACCTGAGCCGATAGCTACAAATATTTTAAGTGCCTCAAACGATAAGAAGACGATTTCATACTAGAAGAAATCAAAATAAGTGAAACATCCAAAAAATGTATGGTATGTGAAAAAAAGAAAGCATAGATGTGCAAATATATCTATATGCTGATATACCTAATGATAATGGAATTTATGAGGTGCTAGGAAAGGTCATAGACATGTGTTTGGTATCGGACAGTGAAGTTGTTTATATACTTACAAAACTGCCCAGTTCACATGAAAGGATTAAATATCAGTTATTATATTCATTAGATGACACGAGAGAGGTATCTACAAATTTGTGTAAACAAATTGTAAATGAGATTACACAAAATATTGTAAGTATTGTTATTTATATTTTGGTTTTGCGTTATTGTAACTGTCTCATTATATTTTTATAACTTAGTTTTTATTAACATAGGATATTTTGTTTGACATAATTTTGTTGAAAGTGTTTCAATTATGTTGGGAGGCATTCATTTCATTGAGCATGATATTATGAATGTTGTCAGCAATTTTTACTCAATGTCAGAAGAAGATATGGGAAACAAGTAAAAGGTAGTAATTCATGATGATACAAAACTACATCCAAGGGATCAGAAAAAAATGTCTCTAGTGGATAAATCTGGCAAAGGTAGACGGGCTACTTTTGAAGATGACAGAGTTGAAACTGACACTGAAGAATATGTTATCGTTACTGACAATGAGATTGGAACTAATATTAAAAAGGGGAAGAGCTGTAAAAAACCAAAAGTAACAATGCCCAAGAATAAATTTGTTCTATTTAATGATGAGAATGATATGAGGAAGAAAAGTAAAGTTGAACATTCTCAAGTAGTCATTACCAACAGTGAAGATCCTAGGGAAACTTCAAAAGAAAGCAGAGAAATCATTACACCAGGAGTTGATTTAAAAGATGGCGTTATTAAATCAAAACAAAATTCCATTAGATAGAACTTGACAAAGAGAAACTTAATTCAGGGTGGTCATACATTTCAGCTTAGTGTGAGACAAATCTATAAGGCAAGTGAAGGACAATGTAAATATCAAATCATAAAGCCACACCACCTACATGTTCACAACTTGAAGACCTTGATGAGGTACAATCCATATGCTCATGTGGTTAATTATGTGCTTCTTGTTGATCTAGTTCAAGTTCCCAACAAATAAGCATTTGATAAGTCAAAATGTTTTGAATATAATTATTATGTGCTTGGGGGGGAACCATTTTATAGAAGCTCAAAGATGATTTATGAAGGAGTATCCCAATAACCCGCATTTTAAAACAATGAAATGTATCATTTATGTTGGTTTATCAAATACAGAAGCAAAGTTAGTGGCATGGGATCATAATTCAGATAATGAATATAGGATGTCTATGATTTTCATCCAAAGGGTTAGATTTATTCATAGTTAATTTGAAGAAAAGTGTGGTCGGGATAAGATAAATGTTATTGCAGATTTTTGAAAGGAATGTTGTATGGAAATAGGCTATCAAATTGAGGAGACAATAAATTCAAAAGGCGACAGAGTAAATACTAATTTATTTAGAGGTATTGATAACATTTTCTAGTTGGTATTTAGAACTAGAGAGATATGGGAATTGATTAATGAAATTTTTAGCATGTGAGAGAACATTGGCATTAAAAACCAGAAGGCCAAAAGGTCTAAATCATTGATATGTAGCAACAGTAAATCAGATACTAAAATGAAGCAACTTCTAGAAGATATGACTATCACACCTTGGAGAGCATTGCAAGGAATGAAGGACGAAAAACTTGTCAAAGCAATATTATCTCGTGTGAGATCAGGGGAATTATCATTGGAGGAAATGTCTGAGGAATTTCAAAAGTAATTTTGTTGTATTATTTTTACTTATTTCTAGATTATAATTTTCCTTTAAATATAACATATTTTTCTTGGTAGTATTTGTTATATATATCATTATATTAACGTTTTTTACTTTATCCATACAGTCATGAAGTTTACATGAAAATACAAGAACAAATGGTTAAATTGTTGAATGAAGATAGTTGGGATGATGTTGTACGCAAGTATCCAGATTCAAGTTCTACATCAACACAATATATATATATATATATATATATATATATATATATATATATATATATCTTGCATTTAAAAAGGTATGTTGATTTATACATTCATTTTTTTTCATCTATATACTAATTTTATTTTATATATATATATATATATATATATATATAATTTTATTTTATTAAATATGAGGAAGGATGCAAATGGAGCACTAGATAGTTTCAAAACCTTTATTGAAAAAATTAAGATCGAAAAACTAAAGAAGCAACGTCTTAGGAATGTTGAACTTGATCCAACTCTTACTCATTTCATTTGGAATGGGATTGACACTATTCAATATCAAGTAATACAAGGTGACTGTGAAGACATTACTAAATTCATACATAAAAGGGATTATGCGCTAGTTATTGTAGATATTCTCCATGGTTTCAGTATCCCTAACATTGACTATGATAGTGACCCTTATACTTATCAATATCTTAGTAAAGTTGTTGCGGGATTTCTAGAAGTCACATCATCACCATTATGGAGATTTGTGACATTTCATTTAGACATAAAATTGGCAATGTTATTGTCAAGCTTCAAGGGGAATACAAACTCAAGGATGCATCTTACATGGTAAGATGTTGAAAATGTATATTTGATTAATGTTAAAAAATTCATTTATGTACAAGTTAATTGAACTTTTACTATTTCATGTTACAACCAAAAGTCAAATCTTCTTAACTGTGAAGATCAACCATTTATAAATGATTGTGAGTTCATCCATATTGATAGTTGGGCAAAAGATGATAGCTATATGTCTATGATTTTTAATCGAATAGATGGAAAGAGTCATAGCCAAGTACTGGCTTATGATTTTGTTGTGAGAAACTAACATATGAAGACAAAGAAGCAAAAAGAGAGATAGTTAACATTTATCAAAAACCACAGTTATTGATTAACTATCTTATAAACATATGTTCAAATGAAGGAGATTGGGTTCTGGATTTATTTTCTGGCTCAGATAAGTTTTATTATATGAAATTGAATTTCAATATCTTATTTCTTAATTTATATGTCATTATATTAATTTACTACATTATTTATTTTGTGCTTGATAATTAGGTACAGCACTAGCATGTTGCCTTCAAAAAGGAAGAAATTGCATTGCCATTGAAAATGATCCAATACAGTGCAATTTTATACAGCAAAGAATTAGTGATCTTCAATTTCTTCCAGATGAAATGCAAGAAATTGGGTTGAAGAAGGGGGATTTTAGTGAATCGTGTCTGGCAAAAAAGGCAAAGGAACCTCAACCACCATTACATGGAATGATTGAAAAGGCATACATTGGGATATTCACAGACATCAAAGATTCATTAGAAAAGCAAAATGAGCAAAATGAAGTAGAAAATATTGTGGAAGAAGGCAATTATGAAACTCTAGAGGATGAAGGTTTGGATTACGTGATATTGTTGATTAAATTTAAGTTATGCTTGGAAATCAAGCTCATTTTTTGTAACTATTAATTAGTTATACTTGTAATGTTTTGACTTTGACATTTTATGAGAAGAATAAGCATTCAATTAATGTTGTTATGTGTTCAATATTTGTATTATGTGCTTTTCGAATTAATTTTTATGTTAATAATTATTTTTCGAAAAAAAAGTGATTATTATTATTTTTTTGACATGAAATTCATTAAAAAAAAAACTATTATTTAACCATTTTTTGTTAAATTTTTCCTATAAAAATTGTGATTTTGACATGTCATTTCTAGCAAAAAATTATCAAAATGTGTAATTTTTTAGTTATATTTATGTTGAAAATGGTTATTTTTATGTCAATTGTTAAAAATTATTGTTTATTAGAGACAATTATTTGATGTGCAATGAAAAATTAATTAACAAGGTATAAATATGTAGAATATTGAAACTTTAAAATATCGACCTTCTTATTTAAATATGAAAAATAATAAAAACCTTACTACAAAAAAAAAACAGGAAAATATGAAGAAGAAGACCACTTCAAAAATTGTAAAATTTAGAAAATAATTATTTACATTTCATACATCAAAAAACAAGTCTTTTAAAAAAAGGCCCTCCTGCAAAATCACCACTTTTTAAAATCAACATGCAAATCACTAACATTGTAAAAAGTAATGTACATAAAAAAAATTAAAGTGCCAAAAACTATGCTTAAAAGAAATATGTGTATTCTACATCGCCCCTTTTCAAAATCAGTTCACCTTTTTGCTACCTCTATGAAACGGGTAATCGTATCAATTATCATTTCAAAGTTTACATTATTAGAAATAAATCCAACCAAAAAAGAGGATGTTAGCTTAAACAACAACGAAAACTCCTTTTAAGAATACGCAAAATAAAGGCATTGGAGGTAGAGATAGAGTGTTGAAGAATTACCATAGACATTAAGAAGAAGAAAAATTACAACAAAACCGACAAGGGAGGACTGCAGATAATGCAGTGAAGGGTATGTGTTAGGTAAAAATGAAGAGGAGGTTTTCAGAAAAACCAAGGGGATGGAAAAAAAATTTCTTATATCAATCCCATGGGTAGAAATAGAGGACCCAAATTTATAGCTTCACATCAGATCAGTAAATCCAATATGTAGCTTCATATACTGTAGGCACTGGAAAATGATTTATAGCACTTCCTATAGGTGCTGGAAAAATCCAACACCTACAGGAGTGCTGGAAAATCATTTTCCAACGCCTACAGAACTTTGCGAAACATTGTTATAAGAGTGAAAAGGAGTCAAAAGTGGTCAAGAGTCAAAAGTGGTCAATTAAAATTTTAAAACTTTGGATATCATCATTATGGTCAATTAAAAAATTAAAACTTTGGATATCATTTCACTTTGGAAAAATGAAAAGGTAAAAGGTAAAGCAATGGTAATAAGGCAGTGGTGTGAATGTGTTAAGGCGGTGTAGTGGTAATGATTTCCAAAGCGTTGGAGCACCCAAACCTAAATGCTAATATGCAGGAGACAACAGTTACTCGGTCATTCTCAGGACATGGAAATAGTGGAAATCTAAGGATAAGCCTTATGAGCTGGTATGAATTGAACCCAAAAACATGAATTTAGTTTATTTTTTATACTGCGTCAAATTAAACATATTGCATGATATACTGCATAAGCACATTAAAAGTGTGTTTTCAATGTTTTTTAAATAAAGTTGGAAAAATAAATTGACATTGATACTTCAATAGTTCATTTCCAAAGTGGTGGAGCACACAAAGGCTGCTCTACAACAGACATCAAGGCAGTTGCTCAGTTTTTTTTTAGGACTTGGGAATAATTAGATAGATGGGCAAGAGTGGAAACCTAAAGTGTTTTGAACCATATGGAGTAGTGATGTTCCATACTTATGGTGCTGAGGAATTCCCAATTTTCAGATAAGCAGGTTGGGAGCCCATCATTCACCTGTTCATCGAGTATAAAACTAAAGTCTCTTCTGGTTTCATTGATTATTTTGATGATACTAACGTTAGGGTTGAGGGGCTATGGTTTCTTGTAACAGAGGAAAGCATTGCAGAAGAAACCAAAATACTAGTTGAGGGAGAGAGATGGTTCAAAAGGAAGCCAATATAGGGGTAAACCTTTTTTTCTAAAAGACAATTGTCATGACCCTTCCTGGAGCCTGGAGATCCACTGTGACATTTTAAAACTAGAGTGGGTTAAACCCATGTGACAGATTCAACTTTATCTGACATGTGATGGCTGATTCTCTAAGGTCTTTTTGTATCAGATTATATTTCTGGTACACATTGTTGGTTTCAGTTGGATGAATCTCCCTTATTTCCTGCATCAAAGCTTAATTAAAATCGTGGCACATGCAAGAAAAAAGAAGGTTTTATATCCCCATGATTTCTACCACCACGACCTCATTCAAATCTTGTACCTACATGCATTAAACAAGAAAACACAATAGTTGAGGAAGATGGTAATGAGACAAACCTTTCCTAGAAAAAATAAGAAGGAAAGGACCCTAGATACAAAGGCCGAGAGCAGTCACCACGCTGTTGCAAAATCCACATAAAACCCTAACAGATTGAAAAGCCCTATGGTTTATAATAAGAGGAGTATAGGGAACCAAACAAAAGTACAAGACAACAAGAAAGATGGAACCATTGAAGAAGTTGGAAAGAAGGGTGGAGATCTTAGAGAATTTCATCATGCAACAGATTACTCAATGACGAAAGTTTGAAAGCTAAACTAAATCCCAAGCTAAAGGAACCAATTTTCATTATCGATGAGAAAGAAGAAGGGTTTTCTAAAGTTGAGCAGGGGTTTCCAGTAGAATATGAACCACAACCTCAAACAATTCCCAAAACCATGCAGAAAAAGGGCAGAAGAATCAGTGGGGCATTGGCCAAGAAGGACAATATTAGAATCCTTATAGAAGCAAGAAACATTGTTGAAAACTAAAACAAGGTAATCTTGGAGTTTTTTAACCTTGAGGGGTTTGCCAAGTAATATAACAATTTGATCTTATGACAGGTTTTCGGATCACTTCAAGAAGATATAGACAGGAAGTGGTTATGGCACGTGTCAGTGATGCACCTAGAGTCAAATTTTTTGTGCATGCAAAATGTAGTATAGTCAGTTGTTGTTAAGGGGGTTAATTTGGTTTAATGCCTTTGGACAGTTAAACTTTGGACTTTAGTCCTAAGATGGTTTAAAATATTAGTTTGTTCACTATCGAATCATCATTTGCAAGGAACATATCTTATGCAAATGAAGAAAGATGTCTATATTGTTGTTTTGTGGATAAGTTTCCATGCTATGAGATGTGTATTTATGTTGTCAAAGTCACCTAGGGCATGAACCTAGCCTCATTTAGACCCACTTGAAGGTTTTTCCTTCTTGCAAAGATGGTTGTATAATATAATATTTTTATTTCCATCCAGCTGTGATATATCACATAATTTGATATAATTATCACTTATGTGATATATAATCATAACTTATGTTGATATTAATAGGTTCACTTTCCCTCATAATTATCACATAACTTGACATATTTTATGGCCATGTGATATTGGTGTTTGGAATTGGATTTTTTCCCTGTTTGTAAGTGTTGGTTTTCTAAATTTCAGCTCACACGATCATAATGCTTATGTGCAATATTTATTGATCAAAGCTAACTATTTTCTGCTACCGGTGAACAAACTATTTTTACTGTAACACACCTTGTTTTGACACTCTCTTTTTTATGTGCAACATCAATGTTACTGATTATTATGTATGTTGTTAGACAAGATTAGTAGTAGGGAAGTAGCAAAATAAACTTTTAATGAATTGTTAGCATCAAGATATTTTTATTAAATAAATATTGGAGCGATAAAGGTACCTTGTACTTGTAAGTTGGACAAGTTACCTTATTGAATGGGTTAAGAGTGGGTGGAGCGAAGCATGGCCAGGGGAAGAAGTTATGGATCTCTTGTTGAAAAAAGAAGTAGGCTAAAGTTATGATTTTATGGAAATTGTTAGGTCAATGATATTCCAAGGAAATTATTAGATTTCAAAGTTAACCAAATAGGCCAAATAAAATTCATTAACTTTGGTGGACAATTGGAGTTGGGAAAGATGTGATACCATGGTGTTTTAGGTCTCCTTGAAGGGGCTTTCTGCAACAATCAAAAACCTAGAATAGCAATGAGACTTGACTTTTCAACCACTAGTCTTCAATTTATTTTCACAACTTTCATTCATATTGTACACTATTCATTCGTAACTTTATGGATTATGTTGCATTCTAGGTCAATAGTTGGCACAATTATGTTGCAAGTTCCTAAGAACATGATCTTTGGACACGGTTCATTGAAGGACTCAAAATTACGTGATAGTGTAGTTGTTTTCATGTATTGGTGACATTCCTATTTCATGAAAGTTTGTATTTAAAAATAATTTTTTCATGGATTGACCTCCATGATCCTTCTTTGACCCACCAAAATAAAGACTTGAATTTTTCCTACAACATAATGTGAGATTATGGATGAAAATAGTTATGATGAATTTATTGCTCCAATAGTTGTCAAAATGATTGCAATTAAAGCAAATAAAATAGCTCTCTTAAAGGATTCATTGAAAAAAATTGTTTGCTACTTTCTAAGCGACAACTAGCCTAGACTACCCAAAAGTGATTTGATAATAAATTATTCTTCTAAATTCTGATTAGAGTGATTCCAAGGAAAAAATAAAGTATTTTCATAGGGATATATGTAGTACAAATTGGTTTTGAAATTGAATTGAGATGGCATAGAAAAATTATGAGAAACAAAATACAGACAGAGTTGTTTTTCATATGTATCATAGAACAACAACATTGGGTGTGTCATATTCTTTGCATTATATGTTGCATGGGGGTTTAGAGGAAATTCCCCTAAAAATATTTGTTTGGTTCATTTTTTGGCTGGTTTTGGCACTCAATTTTGCTAAAATCAGTTTTGTGGTGCATGGTGGTTTTTCCCACGGTCTTTTAGTTTTGATTAAGGAAATAAATTTGTATTATAATCTAGGAAATTGTATTGATCAAAGCTAACTATTTTCCGCTACTGATGAGCAACGTACTTTTACTGTAACACACCTTGTTTGGACATTCTCTTTTTTATGTGCAACATCAGTGTTACTGATTGTTATGTATGTTGTATCTTCCATTCCCAAATGAATATGGATTCTATTGTTCATGTGTAATTTGATAACCAGTGTCCATACATACAAGAATGATAAAGAAGGTGGAATACAAATAAGAATAATTCTCTATATAAATAATCCTATCTTTGCCCAGATATGTTTACTTGTAAGGATGTTTAATGCTTGGGTAGGATCCTTGGTGAATAGGCGCTGGAAAATGATCACTTGGACTATTTCTCAAATTTATATGTTCACTTGAGGGTTGACCATGAGATGAGTAAAAGTTCATTAGTTACATCAAGGTAGAGATCTCTTTGGAGGCTGAGGCCTCTTTACTCGTGGTTTCTACCCCATCGGTGTCATGTGAACATGTGAGACAATCTGTATTTAGAGGGCCATTTTTGATAGATCAAAATCCATGGAAAATGATTAGTGTATAAAATATCCAAAGGATCATACAAACCAATGACCGTTTATCCATTTTGCTTCCAATTGTGAAACTTTTCATTTTTTTACGTTAATCTTAGATATGGTAAGTTAAGACATATTTCGGGAAATTTGTATAGACAAAAAGTTAAGTCAAGATAAGTTACCTATAAAAGAAAATGAAGGAATATCATGTAATGTTAAGGAAATTGATCTTATTTTTCCTTCTTTTTTTCTCAAGTTTTCTTTGCACAATTCATATATTTAAATAGGTATACCATACCTATTTTCACTATATGCTTCATAATGTACTGAAAGGTAACCCAAATTTATTCCCGAGCACCTAGAAAATTAAGTAAATATGATTATTTAGGCACCAAAAAAAATTAAGTAAATATGATTTCACACTGTGAAAATCTACATACCCTAACCCAAATTTCTTCCCTTCATTACCATCCTGGAATTGAGGGAAACGTTGAATCCATTCATAGGGTTTCGCTTCCAACTTTCCACCACTCCATATATGTTTTTCTATAGCTTTGATTCATTTCACATTCATCCCGAGGGCCTGTCCATGTCCATCTAGATAATGTTTTTTGCCCTGACATCTCTCATGCCAAACTTATGTTTTTCTTTAAGGAATTTGGGACCACCTTAATGAGCTACACAAAGCCATTAAATTTATGGGATCACCTTAATGAGCTACACAAGGCCGTTCAATTTATGGGACACTTTAATGAGCTACACAAAGCCATTCAATTTTGTGAAGCAAAATTGGTTAATGTAGATCCCAAATACACATCTTCTAGCCCTGCACTATACGCACATGTTTATTCTGTGGGACAAGAAATATGTTGAAAATTTCTTGTGAAGTTCAATGGGAACTCTCATTATTTGCCTATGTTATATGTCAACATCTTCCCTAATTGCAAAAATGTGGCCTTCTACACTACAGAAATTGGTTCCCGAAGTACTTATGTATAAATGAAAAGAATAGATTAATCATTGATAGGGCTAGTTTCACATCATCCATTGTCAGAAAAATTATGGTGATTGATGTATTTTTATTTGCTGAGACAAAAAAATTCTGGTGTGTGTCACGTTCCTGTAATTTGCTTGATTATGTACAATGGTGGGAGGCTGATTTTCATTATGTACTCGAATTACTTGCTTTTATCGAGTGTTGTACACCTACTATGAAACATTTATTCACCATTGTTTGATTTTATTTTTCTGTGCTCGCCTCCTATGTGGGCTATGCAGGGATGTTGGTGTGTATGAATAAAATATCATTCATGCCTATGTTATACATCTTGTTGTTATTTCAGCTTCTTCCTCTCTAAAAATTCATGTGGTGTATGTACTATGATCTAGTTTACCATGCTCCATGACTCCAAGAATGCGGGCCCCTTTGGTGCCATGGAAAATGTATTCAGTATATTGTTGTTTCTTAAAACCATGTTACTAGCATAGTCCAATTTAAAACCTAATTTATTGAGCACTGATTTATTTAAAAGGAAAACCATATTACTAACATAGTTCAATTTAAAACATTGCCATCAGAGCAGGATCCTTGACACAGTTTGTCCAAATTGCTTGTATTTGATTTGCATCGTTTAGTTAACAACAAGAAACCAGTGAATCACACCATATCTTTCGATAACACACTTTCATATAGGAAGAATTTGGGACCTGTGGAAAATTTAACATGGAAGGCTACGTATGAGTGTTGAAAATCTTCCCTCAGGACGTCCCAATTGAGCCTCTAGCATTCGCAATGTTCTTGAAGCGGAATGGTCTATTTGTAAGAATTGGAATTACAGTATTTTTGGTGTGCGAAAATTCTGGTTTGAAATTTTTGAAGGAGGAGAGTGGGAGGAGTTAATGGACGGGGTGGAAAAAGGGTTGGGGGGTGGTGGAGGGGAGTGAACGAGAAGGAAAATTTCAGAGGGAGACGAAGAAGGGGCCCACCTGATGGGAGTTTCATGGGTTAAAAAGCAAACATCGAAGGGGAGGGATGAGGGTGGCGTAGATAGATGGATTCATCGGACCGTTACTGGTTTCGGGGCGTCGGTTTCTCCATTTCGTCGCACTAAAGACTCTTCCATATTTAACAGGCTATAGGTCCATTAATGCGGTTGGGTTGTATATGCCCGCCGCTAGATAATGTACTTGTTTAAATTGGGTCACATTTGCCAACAAGCATTTAGTGTTTCTTGAAATGAATGTATTAATAATTGCCCCTAAAGGTGTAAAGGTACACAGAAGGAATAAAATATTTGGGAAGTTCATCTCACTACAAATAGAGCCCACTTCTCATGTTCAATGTTCTTAAATAATATAGCTCAAATAAAGATAATTTAAACTCTTCAAATCTAATGAGGATAATAAGATTATGAAAGAACCGTTGAAACCCAAATGTGCAATGAATATAAAATAAATTTCTCAACCCAAGGATGAAATGCATATATGATAAATTTCTTAAATCACGTGTGTCATATTTAAAGAAAGAAGATCAATGAAAAAAAACAATAAACAAAGACTTGAGTTGGAACAAATAGCTATCCTCAATTATTTGACTAGGATTTTACAAATAGCATCTAAGTTACGCAAAGAGAAACAAATAAAACAATGATGCACACCCAATGAAGAAGTGGCAACTAACTCTTAATTAATAGTAGAAGGGCCTAAGGGGCAGGAAAAAGCAGTAAATCATTCGCAAGAAAATTGGAAAAGTGAGGGATGGGCGTTATGTGATGCGCCTTTGTAGCTAAGTGAAGCCATTTGTGAACTTTAATCGATTCCAACATTATCATGACATGTTTCCTCGCCATGTTAGCTACCACCTAGCATGCCATTTCCTATATCCATGTGTGCACCTTTTCATGGTTCATTAGTACCAGGGGAAATCTCAATAATTGGGTCATGTTTTCTTAATAAATGGCCTCTAAAATCCTAACGATTAATAGCATATATCTAATCTCTATCAACCATCTCTCATAAAGCACTCTTCTTTGATAACATTAGGTTCTATGTATATCCTGGATACCATGTCATCCTATGTCTTTGTTCACCCAACATCCTAATGAAGTGTTGGCTTAAAGGTCGATAATCCACCATTACATGGCACACTCCTTGACAACTTCATTGATGTGGGTGTAGAAGGAATGTTGGTCATTAGGACACTGTGCATGCAATGTAAAGTATGATAAGATGGGCATACTAGAGTTGTCATAGCGTTAAGAAAAGGTGCAGATAGAGTCATGAGCACACAATTTTTTGGGACCATTGCCCACATACCATGTGCTTATTGTTTTCTGGTTTTTTGTGAAAATAGTCTATGGTTACAAACAAAAGTCTTGCACCACCATTCTGATCTAGTGAACTCACATTCTCAATATGACCTTTCTTGTTATTATTGTTGGCTACAACTCAATCTTATATGAAGGTTTATTCTAGGTATTGACCTTTTTTTTATTGCTTCTAGCTATAGCTTATTTTTCATATCACCTCCATGGTAGGAATTTCAAATCTGAAACACCCAGTTTCTGCCCGTTTAATCATTTCATGTGAAGGATTATTCTGCATATTAACCTTTTTTTATTGTTGCTAGCTATAGCTCAATTTTTCATATCACCTCCACGGTAGGAATTTCAAATCTGAAACACCCAATTTCTATAACTTTAGTGAATTTTTAATCATTTCAACAAAGAATATTGATTGGAAGAAAAAAAAAATAACTCTTTTTAATAACTAATTAATTACCCCACTATGGAAAATTTTCGCATCAAATTCTATTCTAGTTCACCTTTCCTGTCACTTTTACTAACTACAATTCAATCTCCTATTAGTAAACTATATTATTGTCTGTATCCATTTGTGAGTGAATTCATCGCTATGGGTATTTGTACTATTATATTCAATGTTTCTTAGCATGCAACGCAACATTGATATTGATCGTCCAATGTTGGCGCCACCCATTTTATTGCGATCTTCGTAAAGGAAAAGATTATTCACCGTGTAAAAATCAGTTGTGCTAGTAGTGCAGCTTTGGCTGCCCTTACAAGTTTTGCATATGAATTATTAACTCAAGTCACTTCATAGTTCATGGTTTCGTTTGGGATATTTATTCCCGGGATTATGCACGCTTCGAAATTCATAAATCTTAGGAAAAGTTTGACAAGGGGATGGTAAACAACAAGCAGTACAATGCTGACTCATGACTCACGTTGCCAACACGCATTTAGGGCTGCCTGAAATGAACATATTATCCACCCTGAGGTCACCAACAATGACGCAAGAGACATATGGTATGGTACGACTATTCACAATCAAAGCCCAAGTTTTTCACGTATGTATGTGAAGACGTGTGATTTTATTCATGTCCAATAAGTGGAAATATATATATCTATATTATTAGATATGGACATGTAACAAGTGCACAAATACGTGTTCAACTTGGACTAAACAAATTTACACCGTAAATTAGAAAATGCAAATGTAGGAAACCTTGAAGTTCCTTGTGGTAGGCTCCAAGTTAAGGATTTAAGTTTCCTCATGGTTTGGTCGTATCTAGATTTATTATTGGATGCTTTATGATTTTTAATGATTTATAAAACATCTTTGACAAGAGGCGGTGGACCAGGAACTTTGTTATGCGTGTAATGTCAATTAGGTCCATTTGGACAAAAACCAAAATTATACCTCTATTTATACAAATAGAGTAACCTCATTTAAAATTCCCAAACTAATTAAAATGCAAAAAACGTGTTAAGGAGAAACCTATGATAACTTGTTTAGATTGAACTCTAATATATATATATATTTATTGAACTCTAATATATATATATATATATATATATATATAGTACTTACATGAAGCACTCCTTGGCAACTTCAGTGATGTGGGTGTAGAAGCAATGCTGGTCATTGGAACACTCTTTGTCTCTTGTAAAGTTTGCGTAGATAGGCATCCCATAGTCATCAATACACAAATTCTGGGACCATTCCCCACATACCATCTGATTATTGTTTTCTGGCTTTTTGTGAGAATACTCTATGGCCACTAGCAAAGGGAATGTGCCACCATCCCGATCTAGTGAAATCTCATCTTTCATATCACCTTTCTTGTTATTTTTGCAAGCCACAACTCAATCTTATGTGAATTTTTATCCTTCGTATCAACTTTCTTGTTATTGTTGCAAGATACAACTCAATTATGCATATCACCTTTCTTGTTAGTGTCATTGACTTACATTCAATATGTTACTATATCACTGTCCCTATCCCTCCATGAGTAAACTATATCGCTATTAGTATTTGTATTGTTATATTGAGAGCTCAACTTTGGTGGCGATGTTGCTTCAGCGTGGATATGCATCGATCATGTATCATTCAATGTTGCGTAGCAGCAATGCAACATGGATATTGATCGTCCAACGTTGGCGTCGCCCATTTTATTGTGTTCATAATAAAGGAAAATATTCACGTAATCTAATGAGTGATGTGTTTTCCTGGAAAATAATCGAAATTATCTAATGATTTTGACAAAACTTAGTAGATATTTTGGAAATTCTAATTAAGCTTTAGGATTTGACCTCTTTAGAATTTTGGGTGCCTGAGGTTTTTGGGCGAACAATATATATGGAGCTCCATTAATGGGCAGGGCAATATATTCCACCCTTCCGATAATGGACTTGGTTAAATCAGACGCGTGGCATATACTACCCCGCTCATTGGAGCAATAGCTCCATATATATTGGTTGCCCAAATTTTTAATGGTGTTGAGTATGTTTTCATATAAAAACAATTCAAACACTCCCATAATCAATTTTTTTTAAGTGGTGAATTGTAACAGTCGAAACAATTATTGACCATGCATGTTGTGGCATTACATGTCTTGCATAAGAGCCTTAGTAATTCATATGATATTTATTCGAGGGATTATTCATGCTTACAAAATCATAAATCATGGGGAAATTTTGTGGAGGGGATGCTAAATGACAAGTTCACATCTTAAATGTAGTAGTACATTGCGTGTTTGTCAGCAAGAATGTGACGGTGACATGCAATGTGATTCATATATTTACTGGGCCATAGGCCCATTAATGCGAGGGTTGTATATGTCCACCGCTGGATAATGTAATTGCTTAAATCCAACAATGGACATATACAACTCTAGGACGTGGTAAATATTGGTTGCATACATGCAAGAGGGGTCACATTGGCCAACAATCATTTAGGGTTGTCTGAAATGGATATATTATTTACACTAAATGCATGAGAAATGACGCAACAACCATGTCGTACGACCACTCACAATCAAAGCACAAGTTTGTCATGTATTTATGTCAATACATGTGATTCTACTATCCAATCAGCGTACCAAGTTAACATTCAACTTATATTTTAAATTTAATATAAATTAGTTTTTCATTATCCATTATTTAACACAAATTATTTCATATAATATAAATTAAATGTGCAATGTCCACCATTTACAACAAATTGTTTCATATGAAATAATCTTTTCATTATTTATTTCATAAATATTTTGCATTGCTTAAAAATATTGAGTATATATTAAATCATGTACTTTTGGACAACTTAGTCAATCCCAAAATCCCAAAATCAAACCAGAGCTAGAGTATTAATAATTCTAAAAGATTGAGGACATATTTCTACTTTTTGATATAAAAATAAAAAATGAGCCACATACGTGATTTATAGACTCAAAAATAAGGCATGAAGGAATAAGATAGAAAGAGACTAGTCAAGGAGATTTGTCATGCTTTCTTGAGGGGAGATTCCTCAAAGGATTTCCACGAGGAGGAGCTACGTGAAGTTGACATTCCCGATTGGATAACTTATCCTCACTTATCTGCAATTTATTTCTAGTTCTTTTGATGTCAGTAGCGATGATCACCAGAATGGGAGGAAGGAGCAATGTTACTTGTGTGAGTAAGCTTTCATGTCTCCAACTGTAAGATATTTTACTAATCTAGGAGCCCAATAGAGTTTCAATTCTCCAACTACAAGATATTTTTCTAATCGAGGAGCCATGTAGGATCTTGCAGATCATGTTTATAATGAGTTGAGAATCACCTGCGATCATAAATTTGGTGCAGCATTTAGTTTGAGAAATCAATAGTCCTTAAATAAATTTAGATAGGTGATCCCAAATAATCTTTAAAAATACTTCCATTGCCCGCATCGCTTAGGTTACATTTTAAAGCACCATCACAATTGAACTTTACAAAATTAGATGGAGGATGACTCCATGAGGAGAGAATAGGCTTGTAGCAAGAAAAAGAGAGAGGGAAATAGTGACTCCTAGAGTAACTAGTTATGAAGTATGTGACAATTGATTCATTTACATTATTTTGAACTATGATCCAAACATATTTGTAAGGGAGGGAGTGATTCTTGAATATGGAATGATTCCCCCCTTTCCAAATAGCCCAAATGGTTCAAGATAGGATTATTAAAAGCTTGATCCCTCTAATTTTTAATGGTGTGAGGGATACTGGATAGGTCACAATCATATATCTTCATGCTAAGTTCTAGATTACTCCATAAGTCATTGGAATGGGGGAAACTATTGAAGAGGTGCTCCATATTTTCAACTTCATAAAGGCACAAAGAATAGAGGAGGGGATCATATGTTTATGTTTCTGAATGTTGTCCCAGGTTACGGTCTTCCATTGAACTAGGAGCAACGGAAGATGGAAACTTTTGGCCATAGATTTATATGCTAGATGCACATCCAAATGGAATCTTTTAGAAATTCTTTGAAACCTTCGTATAGGATATACACCTCACAAATCGAAAATAAACCACTTGGGTCGTAACCCCATTGCATTTTATTGGCTATGTTGGATATCAAGATGAATCTTTGCTAAAGTTTCCACCAAAATTTTGACCAAGTATCCTCCCTGGGCTTCGGGTTCCATTCCTTTAGAATTAATGTTTGATTGAGGCATCCCAATAGTCTTTGACTTTGTGAAGGCCATGGGAATCCATGTGTATGCACATATCCCTTAAGTCATTTTGGTCTTGGAATTTTGGGACTTGTTTCCACAAGACCTATGAAAACATGGTTTTTTTGTCCATCACAAATTCTCAAAAGTAGTTTTGTTGTATTAAATTCATTCATTTTTTTTGCTAGATTCCAAATGGAGGATATTTCTTGGGAGAATGGAATTTTATGAGTTTCCCAATAGGAATGTTCTTTGAATATCTTGTCATCAAGATAAATTTCCAAAAGTCTTGACATGCTTGGAATCAATTCTTTCATTGTTACTAATATTTTATAGTTTCCATTATTAATCATCCACACCTAATTTAAAAGGACATTGGTGTTTTAAAATATTCTATCATATTGAGTCATTATTTTTTCTTAAATTATCCTATTATGTTTTTTTATGATTATTTAATGTGTTTTAAATAATTGTGTGTCATTTCTATGAATACAATATTGTTGTGGTTAATTCTAGCCATTAGATTTTAGTCACAATTAAAAAATACTAGAGCAATTACTTGTAAAATAAGAAAGGAGAAAAAATAAAGTTGTTGAGAAATTGACTAATTAATTAAGGAATTAATTTGAATTATTTAAAAAAAATAAAAAAAATAAAAATGTGACTACGATATATATACTCTTCAAGAGTAAGAACCAAGTTAAATTAGATTGGAATTCCAAGAGTTGCACCCAATTATCTATAAATGCGCTTTGCCTACTTGGAATGTAAGTCAACATTGGATTGGTAGACCCAAGGTTAACAAAATATCTAATAATTGAGTGAATTGGAAATAGGTGGAGA
The DNA here is from genome assembly GCA_031772625.1 of Pinus tabuliformis. Classification (NCBI taxonomy): domain Eukaryota; kingdom Viridiplantae; phylum Streptophyta; class Pinopsida; order Pinales; family Pinaceae; genus Pinus; species Pinus tabuliformis. The sequence continues at coordinate 474,378,386 of CM062816.1, forward strand.
TAGGAATTAGTAAAATTGATTAGCATCTATCACATGCTGAAAAAATCAATTAAACATAGTCAAACACAAAAATAGGTGTAAAATTCAACTAACAAGGGAAGGAAAAATAAAAATGGTGCCCAACTGCTAAAAAGTGGGGAGGAATTACACATTCACAATAGGAAGGCCTATACATGAGGGAATTAATATTAATTAAGTATAATTATCCATTTCCTCCTCCAACTAATGTCATTCAATGTTACATGTCATCCTAGGTGGTACCCCTTGATAAAAATAGACCCAATGATAATATAAAACCTTGAAAATCGAAAATGTCCAAATGAAATGGAATTTCTAGTACTAAATGAAAAGTGGTCATATGCGCTCCTAATAATGTATTGGAATATGGTATAATAATGGCTAAAGTGCAAGACCTCCTAAGGTCCTAATGAACTACTAAATTGCAATGTTCCCCAACACCCCCCTAAAGCTCAACCAAGAAGTATGCTAGTGAATAAGTCTTGATAATTCTTGGTCATGTTAAGTACTCAATATATGTAAAAAAAATCAAAGAATCCTAGAAATTTTCAATTATGTTAGGTACTCATAAAACAACATATGCAAGACACAATATGAGAAGAGCGAGGTAAAGTGGGAAAACCCACTCAAAAGAAAACTATAAGGTACCTAACCCCCAATTCCTAATTAGGGCTTCGTGGTGACTAAAATTGACCTCCTTCGCCACCTTATGGTAGTGGATTTATCTAAATTTCAGCATTCTTTAATCACCCCAATTTTTTTTGTCAAATCAACATTGCCTTCTACTCATCGAAAGCTTTTCAACAATATAAATTCCACTTGAATCCCTACCTATTCACACAAAGTTATGTTGGAAATAACACTGAGAGGGGGGGTGAATCAGTATTATTAGATCAATAATTTTATTTCACAAACATATTTATATATGCTACTTCAATGAAGTGAACTAACTTGTACACGCAACTGTGAGAAACCAACATATATCCAGAGAACTTGTGATTTAGACAATTTATCATGTGTTGATCTTAAACCAGTACATCAGAAACTTATTAGACAGTGCAGTAAAAGTAGAATAAAGCATCACACATAAGCAACAGATGCTGAGTACCAGTATTGCAGCAAGAATGCTGCAACTCCTGGGCTTCCAACTTTACTTTTATCAACCCAGTAGTTCGTAACAAACTTGGAAGCGTCGGTGTTATATGCACAAGTAGTATCTCTCACTGCAGGTTGTCACTTGGTCAGCCGGCGCGAGATCACTGGGAGCTCATGTTATGAAACCAGCTCACAAAAAGATAGAAAAGATAGATCAACGCCCTAGAAATAAGCCTCTTCGAGGGGGCAGCCTTCTTTACATTACACAAATGAACAATTCTTGGATGATACAAATGACAAGGCCTCTTTTCTATATATAGGAGTCTAAGGGGTCATAATATAATCAAAGGCGACATAACAATAATAATGTAAGGGCACAAGGATTCAACGCTAGGGTTTCTGCGAACACCTGCAACGGCAGGACATTTGGACGGAAGCCACCAGATCTGATAGCGGCAGCGCAGCAGCTCACAGGCTGCAGGCTTTGGCAGACGGCAATGATGAACCCCCGCCAGGGGGAAGGAGGGATGCCTCCTCCAGTAAACGACATCCAGCCAGGGCATAGCGAAGGTCCAGAAAAGGAACAGGGGCGTACTGAGAGGAATAACGACAATAGTCAGCAAAAGCAGACAGAACAGGCACAGCCAGACAAGCCAAAAGTAAGCTCATCTACATGTAAGCCAGTAGCCACGATACGGCCAAAAGTGGAGCTACCCAGTCATCGAATCAACGCCAGAATTCAATATATGAGAGATCATGCTCTCATAGGTAAATTTATAGGTTTTTGGCCAAATGAGAAAGCCTTGAGAGCCTGGATCAATGTTAAATGGCACCCAAAAGGACACATATCCTTGCATCTTGGGCCGAAGGGGTTCTTTACCGCAGTCTTCAACTGCTTGGAAGACAGAAACAGAGTATTTGAGGGAGGGCCGTACTTCTTCAACTCTGTCGGGCTATTTCTCAGAGAATGGGTCGCACGATTCAATCCGGATAAGGAAGATCTAAGCTGGGCACCAGTATGGATCAAGCTGTATGGATTTCCATAGGAGTACTAGGAAGAAGACTCGCTCAAAGCTATCGGCAAGGTATTGGGAGATTTTGTGAAGGTAGCGGAAGACACAAAAACGCAGAGATACACCTCTTACGCACGGATCTGCGTCTACATGGATCTGAAGCAACCCCTGCCTGATACGGTAAGTCTCGATCATGAAGATACGGAATGGATCCAGTTAATTGATTATGAGCATGTACCCTTTAGGTGTAGAAAATGTCATGATCTAGGCCACCTTTATAGAGATTGCCCGTTAAACAGCAATCCTCCAGCGCAAGTTGACCAGGAAAACCAGCCATTGGACGGTTTTACAAAGGTGACAAATCGAAGAAGAGGACATAAAAAACCTGCAGTCCAGACAAAGGCAGCCCAAAAGGACCCATCAAAGCCCTCCACAAGCAACAGCTTTGAAGTCTTGGCAAATGAAGAGGTGCAGGATCCGGATCTCTTGACCTCCAAAGGAAAAATATCTACCCAGGACAAAACTGAAGGAACCCAATCTCAAACGGGGGAAAAGAAGGCGGAACAAGATGGCAATACTACCAAGACCGCGTCAAAAACCTGGAACCTCCCGGAAATGGAGATAGATAATACGGACCCAGTTACAGGAAAAGAGAAGGAGGGAGAAGGAAGTCATCAAGAACCTCAGATCATGGATGAGGACACAGAATCAATAGATATTGGCGAGCTCGATATTCTGGGTCTAGAACAAGCATGCAAAACAGGGAATTTCGACAAAATACCTGATAGACAGGTGGATAACCTAGTGGAAGTTCTTAACAAAGCCCAAAATAAATACTCCTTAGGGGTTCAAATCGGCAGTCAATGGGATGGGAAATTCATCACCAAAGACAGCAAAAAGCGAGGAAGAAAAACGGCTTTAGAAAGAACCATCAAGATCGGTGAAGTCTTGGTTGAATCAGGCAGATATGCCAAGCTAACAAAGTACTACAAAAACAACCCCAAACCTTCCCAATGAAGATGATTTCTTGGAATATAAGAGGGCTCAATGGCCCAAAGAAAGGAAGACTTTTAAAAAATATGCTTATGGAAGAAAAACCAGCAATCCTTTTTTTGCAGGAGACAAAATGTAACTTGGCAGTCTTGGAAAAAGTTGCAGCAAAAGCCTGGCCGGGGGGGCTAGTCACAGCTGTAGATGCTCAGGGAGCCTCAGGAGGACTTGCAGTGCTCTGGGATGCAAGAATGATCCAATTAAGTAACATACATGCTAACAAAAACTTCATACAGGCTATTTTTCATATTTTGGGGACTAATATCCATGGCCACATAACAAATGTGTACTTCCCTCAAGAAAGCCAGCACAAGATAGAAATCCTGGAAGCCTTAACGCAGCTTAATGCAGAAAGGACTTATCCGCTATGGGTCTCAGGCGGAGATTTTAACATGATCGCTTCTATAGAGGAAAAGAAGGGAGGGAGATGCAGAAAAAACAGGGACGGCTCAATATTAAAAGATTTCATTCAAAATAACTGGTTAATAGATATTCCTACAAACAACGGCCTCCACACTTGGAATAACAAAAGAGCAGCACCTATGCAAGTAGCCTCGCGCCTAGATCGATTTCTGATTTCCGACAATGCAGTGCATATAGGGGGAGAATTTACAGCCTCCATCCTCCCTTACTCAGGTTCGGACCATTGGCCCATAGCCCTACACTGGAACCGACCGGGTAGTAGCATACGACGGCCATTTCGGTTTGAGGCTTTCTGGTTGACACATCCGGAATTCCATGAATTTATCAGATCAACTTGGAAAAATTTCAATCCAACGGATGGGACAAAAATGTCTATATTCCACAGGAAGTTGAAGCACCTCAAAGAGAAAATAAAGTGCTGGAACAAATCCATTTTTGGCAACATATTCAAATCAAAGGAACTCCTCACCCAAGAAATGAAAGATATTCAGCAAAAAATGATCTCTGAAGGACGTACAGAAGAATTAGTCCAGAAGGAGCAGGTTATAGAGAATAAAATCCTTGAACGAGACCTCCAGGAGGAAACTCTCTGGAAGCAGAAATCGAGAGTCAGATGGTTGAAGGAAGGTGAAAAGAATACGAAATTCTTTCACAAAACCACCATCCAAAGAAGAATGATCAACCAAATCTCCTATGTCTACAATGAACAGGGAACCAAAATTGAAACCCATGAAGGAATAGAACAGGAGTTTATCAACTATTTCAAGAAGATGAATCAAGAACCCAATATAGATAGAACAGAGGCCATTGACACCATCATCGGGCAGATACCAAGATTAATCACTGAAGATCACAACACTCTCCTTCTCAAACCTGTTAGTCTTCAAGAGGTCGAAACCGCGGTGAATCAACTCAAAGCAGGGAAAGCGCCAGGACCAGATGGGTTTACTTCTAATTTTTTTCAGCACTTCTGGGAACTAATCAAATGGGAAGTCTGGCAGGTGGTGGAAGAATCGCGTACGCTCAGATGGATGTATCCAGCCCTGAATGCAACTTTCATTGCCTTAATTCCCAAAGCAGAGGAATCCAATACTCCAGATAAGTACAGACCTATCGCTTTATGCAACATCATATACAAGATTGTCTCCAAGGTCATAGCATTGAGACTGAAGCCCATGCTTCCGCTCATTATATCTCCAGAACAATCTGGTTACGTAGAAGGAAGACAGATCACGGATGGGATTATTTTAACCCATGAAATAATACATTCCCTCAAGCAATCAAAACAACCAGGTATGCTTCTAAAAATTGACTTATCTAAAGCTTTTGACAGCATCTGCTGGGATTATTTGCAAAAAATCCTCAAAGCTTTTGGCTTCGCCCCCCCCTGGATCAGATGGATCAGCAATCTTCTATCTTCCTCGTTCTTTTCCATTCTCATCAATGGCCTTCCGTCCCCCACCTTTCGTCCCTCTAGGGGCATTAGACAAGGGGACCCTTTATCGCCCTTTTTGTTTGTCATCTTAGCAGAAGGCCTAGGACGCAGCATAAAATCGGCCATTCTCTCCCGCAATCTAAAAGGTCTAGCCCTCCACCAAGCCCCCACTGTCTCGCACCAACAATTTGTTGACGATAATATGTTATTCGGTCACCCTTTTGTGCAAGAAGCGCGCTCTTTTAAAGCCATTCTTGATAATTTTTCGAACGCCTCAGGAGCCCTCATTAATAATGTCAAATCTCAGATCTTCTTTTTTAACACTCCTCCCTCTACCCAACGAGCTATAGCACGCATTCTCGGTTTCACCATAGCGTCCCTTCCTTCTAAATACTTAGGAGCTCCTCTAATCGCTTCAGCTCTCAAGCATTCTTCTTGGACCAGCCTTTTAGAAAAATTGGAGGCCAGACTATTCCTCTGGACACACAGAGCTTTAAATCTGGCCAGTAGGACAGTGCTAATTAAAGCGGTTCTGCAATCTATGCCTCTCTACCTTTTCTCCATCCTGGCAGCACCGAAATGGGTTCTCAAAGCCATCAAGCAGCTGCAGCGTAACTTCCTATGGGGAAGCTCGGGGCCAAATAGAAAGTGGGCTTTAGTCAAGTGGGAGAAGGCTTGCTTACCTAAAAAAGCAGGAGGGATTGGGCTAAGAGATCCTGAACAAAGCAACAAAACTATGGGGGCAAAAATCTGGTGGAGGTGGCTCTCAAACTCAAACACCCCCTGGGCAGTCTTATGGACAGCGAAATATGCTAGAAACTTGCCCTTAGAGGAGAGAATTAGAATGTCGGAAGTCAGTAAAGGCTCGATCATCTGGAATTCAGCAATCCAACATCGAGACTTAATTCAAAAACACAGCTTCTGGGAAGTGAAAGATGGCCTTTCAGCACGGTTTTGGGAAGACTCATGACAGCAGCTTCCAAATCTCAAAGATAGCATACAGGGAATTTCAGAACGAGAAATCAACCAGCTTGACAAGGTAAGATACTTCTGGAAATCACAAACCACCCAAGAATATAGAGAATGGAAAGAAGCTAGTCATATCTTACCTTATAGCTCGGAGCAGATTCAACTTTCTCTATCCTCAGAGCTTCAAAAACGAAAAATTCTAAAGCTAGCAGGTATGGATACTCTTAGATGGGGATATGAGGAAAAGGGGATCTTCACAACCAAGGAAGCTTACAAAATCATCATTAAAGACAGAGTAGTCAAAGACAAAATATGGGACAGAATTTGGAATCCTCCTATTTGGCCAAAAGTTTCAACCTTTCTGTGGCTTCTTTCACACAATAGAGTTCTAACATGGGACAACCTCAGGAAAAGAAATTTCTATGGGCCATCTATATGTCTCAACTGTAATCAGGAAGAAGAATCAGCTTTACACCTCATGCAAAACTGTCAGCTCGGAAGGAAATTGTGGGAAAAGGTAATATTCCGATGTCAGAGGGATGGCAGAGTGATGGGGGATATCACCGGTACCCTCCGCAACTGGACTCAAGAGCCATATCAAAGCAAGGTTCTAAACACTCTTTGGCAAATCATACCGGGACTACTGATGTGGAACATTTGGAAGGAGAGAAACAGAAGAATTTTCAAAAATCAATCAATGACATTGGAGCAGATATGGAAGGGGATACACCATAACATCAGAGAAACTTTATCTATTAAAGGCTGGTCTAAGGAGGACTTCCCATCGCATCCGCAGGAAAAAGCGATATGGGACAATTGGCAGATAAAATTACAAGATCCAACTTCTGCCAATGGAAATACATCTAATCATCAAGGGAACTGCGCGAGCTGGTCCCCGCCACCAATCAATGTGTTTCAACTTAATTTTGATGGAGCGTCGAAAGGAAATCCTGGTCAAACAGGATATGGCGGAGTCATCAGAGATTACAAGGGTAAGCCCCTCATATCATTCTTTGGTTCAATAGGTTGGAATACCAATAACGCAGTGGAATTGGAAGGCCTATGGAGAGGACTAACTCTAGCACAGGAGCAAAAGCTCTTCCCTCTGATAGTTGAAGGGGACTCCCAAATTCTTATCAATATGGCATTAAAAATTCAACAGGGATCCCCGGTACAGAAGGTCAGCAGTAGCTGGAGAATGGCCACTAGATTGGAGCGTCTTCAACAATGGCTCAACAACAACCAAGCTATCTCCTTCAAGCATATCCGAAGAGAAGGGAACAAACTTGCAGATTTTCTTGCCAATATTGGCGTGGACAGTGGGAAAGAATTCTTTGCAGGATCACTACAAGACATAGCCTCGGAGAACCAAATTTCTACCTTCCATTCCATATTAACAAGAGATATGCAGTCAGGACAAGAACCACACCCGGATGCGGGTGTCAACATGAGAAGTTAATGTCACTACATGAGAAGATGGTAGCGGGCGAGGTGATAAGCTGGCGCATGCGGCATAAGGTGGGCATTTATGGTTCATTAATGCTGGCATGCTATCAAGCTACGCTGAGGGAGGAGATCAGTACGAGCGACGCCAGCATGGGACGCCATCGTAGAGCAAGTAGGCGACTTTTGTCAGAGCATCAAGTCCCATTAATGAGGAATTGGGTGAACAGCAAGTGCGGTAAGTACTTCAGGATGATAAGATCTAGATCTATATCAATTGTCCATAGCCCGGCACTCTCTCTGGCTCATTCTAGCAGAGATATCCCAGGTTGTATTGGTTCACAGGAGTTAGGTATAGGGCCAAGCATTTGGAGGCCATCAGCGCTCCACCGAAACCTGCAACAGGTCGGCCTCATCTGCTTACCTCTTCTTGCTAGTATGGCTCGACCTCACGGTGGTTCCCGAAGGGGAAGAAATTCAGGCACATGGGGGAGGGTTAGAGGAAGGGGAGGTCCTGCTCCTCGACGCATCTCCCAGTTTGTCTCAGTCTCACCTGCTTCTCCACCTTTCGACCACTCTGGTCCATCCCACTCCAGTTCTTTCCACACCTCCCGCTACACTTTCAAGAGCAAGCTTCACCAGCCTACTATCTCTGCCACTATCACGGTCATCTTCTCAGAGGAAGAAGATGACCTTCCTGGCTCTGTCGAACATTCAATTGATCGAAATCTCTCCCAGAATTCCAAGGACACTCAAGGAGGCAGGGTAGAGGTTACCCACAATCTTCCAGAGATGCAGCAAGATGAAGGTCATGAAGAGGATGAAGGTCTTCAGAAAACTTCCTCACACGAGGAGGTCATTTTCTGTGCACCTGCGCAGTTCTCCGGCACTGTTCTGTATCCGGTGATGCCTCCTGGGCGCAGTATTACGGACGTTGAAGATAATGTAATGATTGAGTGGGTCAGTTCTCCGGGCAAGGCCAATAGCGATGATGCAGAGTTACCACCTCGGGCAGAATCAATCAACGGCGAGGATTGATGGAGAAGATCGAACGGCGGAGGAGGATTTCGAAAGGCCTTTTTTGGCGGAACTTTACGCCCCAAAAAGTCAGACTTGATGACGTCAGGCGAAAGCCACGCGTCAACAGGAGGCTTTATCGGGCTTGTCCTTACGGAAACCGCTTGTTCGTCGACGGCGGTCCGATAAAATGGTGGTTTTTGTTACGTGGTTTTGTGCTGCCGCGGATGTCCTCGTCAGCCTTTTTTCATTGTAATGCTCTATCGTCCTCTTGTTTGTGCTTTTTGGTGGTGATGTACATGGATAATGAGTCCTGGGCTCTCGTTTTTATTTATGTAAACAATCAGTCAAGCGCCGAGGGTCGGAATTTTTCAGACAGAGGGCTGGCTTTAGCCCCCTCAGAGGCTGCTACCTCTTTGTAAATATTTTTCTCTTTTCTTTTACTTAATAGAATAGTCTTTACTCAGAAAAAAATAAAAAATAATGTAAGGGCACAATAATAACAATAGTGGGCTTCTATGGGGCACAATAATAACAATATGGGGACTACATGGGAACAACAATATAATAAGGGGGCTGTACTAATAACAATAAGGGGTTACACTAGTAGTATAGGGACATAACATGCCCCTCCTTCAAAAACTGTTGTCCTCAATGCTTGAGTAGTTCTTGATGCTTCTGTATAAATTCTTGTCCTCCCATGTGGAATCTTTAGCAGGTAAGTTGTTGGGTCCCTATAATACTAATGATTACCCCATTACTATTGTAGTTATACCCCTTATTTATATTGTTGTGCCCCCATTGCCCCCATATTGTTATTAATGTGCACATAGAATCCCTCTATTGTTATTTTTGTGGCTTTATATTATTATTGTTAGGTCGGCTGGATTATATTGTGACTCCTTAGACTCCTATATATAGAAAGGAGGTTTTGTCATTTGAATCATCCAAGAATTGTTCATTTATGTAATGTAAAGGAGGTTTCCCCCTCGAAGAGGCTGAATTCTAAGGCGCTGATCTATCTTTTCTATCTTTTCTTGAGCTGCTTTCATAACATTTGGTATCAGATCTTTGGATTCTAGGGTTTCGCTGCTCCAAATAGGTCATCGTGGCATTTTCGCTATAACGTTTTTCTGTGACGTTTCAGAAGTCGCAAAAAAAACCCATTTGAGAAGAAATCGCGCTGAACCTTAGGTCCGAATTTCAGAGATTTTCGCGTGATATTTTTGGAGATATGATCTGAGGAAGTTGGTCTTATTGCAGACTCCTGAATTACACTCAAAACAGGTGACCTGGGGAAAATCGTCATAACTTTCTTTCTGAGCATCGGATTGAAATTTCGTAAGAAGGTAAAGAAAGAGGACGGAATTTAGTTTTCTTTTATATATTTTTCAGAGTCAAAGGTTGAAACAGTGACACGTGGGACTTCATACAAGTTCGCTCTACTGAACTAGTCTATAAGCAGGTCACTGCGGGAGAAACAATTATATGCCAAAAGATCCAAATGTTTTTTTGGAGTCCAGGAGGTGGAATATTTGGGTCATATTGTATCTCATGAAGGAGTTAAGGTAGACCCTAGCAAAATTAAAGCCATTAAGGAATGGAAAATCCCCACATCCATAAAGCATTTGCGCGGATTTCTTGGGTTGACAGGGTATTATCGCAAGTTTGTTAAGAATTATGGGAGAATAGCAGCACCTCTAACGACATTATTGAAGAAAGATGCATTTTCATGGACTCCGGAAGCAACAAAGGCCTTTGAACATCTTAAAGAGGCAATGTGCCAAGCATCGGTCTTAGCTACACCGGACTTCACAAAAACCTTTATTGTGGAATGTGATGCTTCAGGAAATGGAATTGGTGCTGTTCTAATGCAAGATGAAAGACCCATTGCTTTTGAAAGTCGTCCAATCAAAGGAAAGTTTCTAAGAAAAGCTATTTATGAGAAGGAAATGTTGGCAATGCTCCATGCACTTAAGAAATGGCGACCCTACCTAATGGGAAGACACTTCAAGGTAAAAACGGATCATGATAGCCTTAAATACTTTTTAGAACAAAGATTATCCTTTGAAGAGCAACAAAAGTGGGTCACAAATATGTTGGGTTATGACTTTGAAATCATCTACAAAAAAGGGAAGCAAAATGTGGTGGCAGATGCACTCTCAAGAAAGGATGAGGATGTGGAAGCATTGTTGTGCACTATTTCTATCATCCAACCAGATTGGATAAATGAATCAAGGGAGGAATGGAAGAATGACGAAGTAGTGTGGGCACTTATTCGAAAGCTACAACAAGATTCCAGTACGTCTGATACATTTAGCTGGAAAAATGATTCGTTATGGTACAAAGATCGCTTATACCTCTGTAAGAATTACCGCTTAGGAGGGCACTCAGGATTTTTAAAAACTTACCACAGGGTTAAGAAGGAATTTTTTTGGGATGGCCTTAAATTAGATATTCAAAAGTTTGTGGCAAAATGTTTGGTTTGCCAACAAAATAAAGTTGAAACAATTAAGACACCAGGTCTATTACTACCTTTATCCATTCCAAACCAACGTTGGGAGGAGGTATCAATGGATTTTATCACAGGTTTACCCAAGTCTGAGGGAAAGAGTGTCATCATGGTGGTAGTTGACAGACTTACCAAGTATGCACACTATTGTGCATTATCACATCCATTTACAGCCAGTACAGTTTCTACTTCATTTATGGAAACAATTCAAAAGCTACATGGAAACCCAAAGATTATTGTAAGTGACAGAGATCCCATTTTCACTGGAAATTTTTGGACAGAATTATTTTCTCGTCTTGGTACTCAGTTAGCTCATAGCTCATCTTATCATCCTCAATCTGATGGGCAAACTGAGATAGTAAACAAATGTTTGGAAGGATATCTTCGTTGCTTTGTATCTGATAAATAGACACAATAGGTCAAATGGTTGCCTCTAGCTGAATGGTGGTATAACACTTCCTTTCATACAGCAACAAAAATGACCCCATTTATGGAACTTTATGGGTATCAACCACCATCCATCACATCATATTTAAGAGAAAATTCTAAGGTTCAGGCAGTGGAACATCACATCGAACATCAACAACAAGTCCTCCAACTCTTAAAGGATAACCTCGTGTTGGCACAAAATAGAATGAAACAACAAGCAGATTAACATCGCATTGAAAGAAGTTTTGATGTAGGTGATTGGGTATTCCTACGGCTACAACCATATAAGAAAATGTCCCTCAAGCAAGCTAAGAAGGATAATAAATTATCACCAAAGTATTATGGTCCGTAAAAGGTGTTGCAAAAGATTGGTACTATGGCATACAAATTGGAGCTTCCTGCAGCTTCTCGATTGCACCCAGTTTTCCATGTTTCATGCTTAAAGAAGGTTATAGGCAACAAGCTCCCAGTTCAAACAATATTGCCAGAACTTGACGAGGAAGGAAAAATTATATTGGAACCGGAAGCAGTTATAGAAACAAGAACTCGATAGCTACGAAATCGATCAATTTCAGAGTACCTTATCAAGTGGAAGAACTTATCCGCTGAAGATTCCACATGGGAGGATGAGAATTTTATGCAGAAATATCCAGAACTACTCAAGCATTGAGGACAAAACTTTTTTGAAGGAGAGGGGCATGTTGGGTCCCTATAATACTAGTGATTACCCCATTACTATTGTAGTTATACCCCTTATTTATATTGTTGTGCCCCCATTGCCCCCATATTGTTATTAATGTGCACATAGAATCCCTCTATTGCTATTTTTGTGGCTTTATATTATTATTTTTAGGTCGGCTGGATTATATTGTGACTCCTATATATAGAAAGGAGGTTTTGTCATTTGAATCATCCAAGAATTTTTCATTTATGTAATGTAAAGGAGGTTGCCCCCTCGAAGAGGCTGAATTCTAAGGCGTTGATCTATCTTTTCTATCTTTTCTTGAGCTGCTTTCATAACATAAGTTCTTCCACTTGATGAGATACTATGAAATTGATCTATTTCCTAGCTTTCAATTTCTCGGTTCTGTGACTGCTTCAGGTTCCAATATGATTTTTCCTTCCTTGTCAAGTTCTCGCAATACCGTTTGAATTGGGATCTTTTGCAACTTTTGAATGAGTTCCCACTCCTTTTGACATATGGATATATGTAAGGCCTGATGTTTGGAGGAACACTTTGTGGAATAAAATGAATAGCATGATCATGATCACGAATAGGTGGGAGGCCTTTAGGAGTCTCAAATACCTTGAAATGATTGTCCAAAACATTTTGGGGATCTGGAGAAATACCTGATTTCAATGTGGGATCCTCTAGTGAAGATAATTGTGCAATTACACCTCGTTGTTCTTTATTTAGAAGCTTTGTCATGCCATTAGAGTTGATTATCTTTCCAGGTTTTCCTTTGATACCCCTTAATTCAACTTCCTTTCCTTCCGCAGAAAATTTATGAAAAGTTCTTGAAAATTAAAAGCTATTGTACCCAATGTAGCCATTGGACTCCTAGTACAACATCAACACCACCCATTGGAATGGAAAGCATTTGGCTATTCAATACATATTATCCCATGGATATCTTGATATTATGGCACTTTCCAAAGCAATTTATGGTTCCTCCACTTGCAACCCTCACTTGACACTCTGGTGCTGGATATAAGAAGCAATTGAATTCTTTTGCTATCTTACAATGAATAAAATTGTGGGTACTTCCTAAATCAATCAACACTATTACCCTTTTATTCTTGATACGTCCTTTTATCTTGATGGTTTGAGGAGTGGTAATTCCAGCCAATGCATTACAAGATAAGGTCGGATTCATTTCTTCTTTATCTAGGGTTTGTTCCTGGAGTATATCCTCTTCTTTTGAAATTTCTTGTTCATTTTCTTCCTCCTCTTTACAATCTATGTAGAATAATTTCTTCTCAGCACACTTATGACCTTTAGTGTATTTTCTATCACAACTGTAACAAAGCCCTTTTGCTCTTTTTTATTCTAATTGTTGTGGTGTCAACCTTGTAGGTTGTGGAAGGCTAGGGGCAACAACACTTCGTTGTGAGTGGTAGGCTTCCTGGTTGCCATAATTTTTCTTTCCATTTTTCTTGCTAACTTGAATGCCTTCTCCAATGAATCAAGTTCCCAAAGGCAAACTGCATGTTCGATATTATCCTTTAAAGTCCCTATGAACACATCAATCCTATGCTCCTCTAGAATATCTTTTACCCTTATGTTCAATTTTTGTAAGTCCTCAATGTGCTCCATCATTAAACCCTTTTGTTTGAGATTTATTAATTGGCTAAAAAAAGTGTTTCTTTTTGTATCCTCATAATGTGTTGTCATTTCTTCCGTAAAAATTGCCCAAGCAACAGTTTGTTTATGAGAGAAAAGCCATCGATACCATATAAACTGATTTGGTTCCAAATATAAAGTTGCAATACGTACCTTTTGTGTGTTTTGCACATTATGGAGATTGAAAAATTGCTCCATCTGTAGTATCCATGTTTCGGGATCCTTGCCATCAAAATTCCTCATATCGATCTTTGGAACATGGTGGTTCTTCGATCCAATGTTAGATTCTATGAAATCATGATTAACATTTATTTTGTTTTCATCATGAGTTTTTTTTACTACCCTTTCGTTATTAGTAAGCATTTCTTGTAGAAACGTTTTCAAATCTGTCTTCAAATCTTCCATCTTAGCTTCCACACCATTCATCTTAGCTTCTATGCCTTTCTTTAAACCATCCATGTTAGCTTCCATGCCTTTCTATAAACTATTCATCGTAGCTTCTACATATTTATTTAAACCATCCATATTAGATTCTATTACTTTTTGTGCGAGAGATATTTGTTGCACTTGGTCTTGTAATTTTGATATATCATGTTGCATTTCTTCCTCTTCTTCATGAGTCATGCTAGAGCTTTCAGGTTGCTTACTAGGTGTTTCTATTTTCTTTCTTCGAGGTATCAATTACCGATAATAATTCTTCACTATGCCCTTTGAATTCCTTCAAACTAATTTTTCAAACCAAGCTTATGCAAAAATTTAAAAAAAAATCTACACACCTTTTTTTTCACTTTGCAGGAGCTTGATATTTCATCTGATGTATATCTGTAATTTCAGATCTTCCAGTTCTGAAATTGTGACCTGCAGTAGCCCTCTACATCCTCTTTCCAATGACACCAGTCTGATCGAATTTAGATTCTCCAAGAAAGAGTTATGCACAATCGCTCAAGATGACCTGATTATATACCTTTTAAGAATAGCGAACTTGTATGAAGTGCCACGTGTCCTTGTTTTGACCTTAGAATCTAAAAAATATACACATGAAACTACAGTCTGTCCACTTTTTGTACCTTCTTACGAAATTTTTAATCTGATGCTCAAAACAAAAGTTATGACAATTTTCCCCAGGTCACTTGTTTGGAATGTAGTTTGGGATTCTACAAAAAGGTCAATTTCCTCAGATCATATCTCCGCAAATATAGTGCGAAAAGTTCTGAAATTCGAACCTAAGGTTCAAAACGATTTCAACCCAAATGGGTTTTTTTTTTCGCATTTGAAACATCGCAGAAAAAAAAAATTATAGCACAAATGCCATGATGACTTGTTTGGAGTAGCGAAACCCTAGAATCCAAAGCTCTGATACCAAATGTTATGAAACCAGCTCACACAAAGATAGAAAAGATAGATCAATGCCTTACAAATAAGCCTCTTCGATGGGGCAACCTCCTTTACATTACAAAAATGAAAAATTCTTGGATGATACAAATGACAAGACCTCCTTTATATATATAGGAGTCTAAGGGGTCATAATATAATCAATGCCGACATAACAATAATAATGTAAGGGCACAATAATAACAATATGGGGACTACATGGGAACAATAATATAATAAGGGGGTTGTACTAATGAAAATAAGGGGTTACAGTGGTAGAATTGAGGTGAGGTTTGGGAGACCTGTAGGGCATGGATCAGATGGAGGGTGTGATTTTTGGTAAGCTGGCCTACTGCTGGAAGAGATCTACTGCATAGAAACTAACAGTCAACCAAGAAAATCAAGCAACCAATGAAATGAGTGCATCCTAGGAAAAATAGAGTTTTGCATGAAAATGGCCTAAACTGTGATGTATAGAAGAAAATGTTGGGAAATGTTGTAAGAAAGGAAAGCATGCAAAAGGACTATTGCAAATTAGGAAGTGAACATGATAAAGAAGATCTAAAGCAAATCAAAACTCAACTATCAACCTACTGAAGAGCTGCAAACACTAGAAGTCATAGGAATGAGGAAAATCTGTGTTTTTGGGGCAGCAAGAGAGTCTTTTCCTCAAATCATGGTCCCAGAGGGAGAAAGAGAGGCCAAGGCACTATTGCTAGCCTTTTGAATCCTTTTTTATCACTGCTTAACCTGCTACAGAAAGCATAAATGGAAGCAAACTACTAAATCATCAAAAGCAACCTATTCTTAACCATAAAAGAAATACATCTAACAACAAACTAATCTACAAACTGAAGTAAAGCATACAAATACAAGTAAAGAGAAGCTTGGCTACTTGGATTGGGCCCTAACCCAACAGCTTCAGCCCTTTGAGGTAACTTAGTGCTAGCTCAAAAAGGATTCCATCTTCATTATCAAAAAATAGCAAAATTACATGAAACTGTCACAAAATAATAAGCTCAAAATTTGAGCAGAGTTTACATAAGCAAAACAAAGTCAACCCTAGTGAGGCCCTAGGTCTATCTACTTATACATCTGAAGCTACCAACAGCTTTCTTAAAATCAGGGTGACTTGGCTCCCAAAACTCGAGATAACTCTCAATCATCTTCCACTTGCTTGGTTGCCTTCTAGTGCATGATTTGGTTGCTTGTACTCCGAGCTTAATGAAGGGGAATTCGAAGTGAGGAGCAATAAATGAGGGGGATTCCCTCCTATAAGTCCTGTCCTCTCTCTACTTCAAGTTATTGTTGCAATTGGACCATTAAATCCTTGACTTTGACCTCGAAATCCATCAATAATCTGCATTAAATACATGTTAAACCACATGGCATAATAACTAACTCAACTCACCCTATAAGCATAAATGTAATCAGAAAATCATACAATAAGCTAAGAGAATGGTTGATTTGACTAGGTTAGGAGGTAAAATGAGCCCATATAATTACCCATTTATGAGGCTTATCGTCACCCCCCTACTGAAGGTGTTTCTCATCCTCTGAGCAACCTAGTCAATCTCTTCATCTTTTATGGCTCTGGCGGCCTCCCTAGCATTCCAGGCTTCTAATGTGGTCTGCTCATGTTCTCCATAGAATCCTGTCTTTCTGTCTATGTCCTTCCACTGCTCCTTCTTTTCTTCTTCTCTTCTACCTTCCAACATGCCTAATATGAGTGGAGGACTCAGTTTGAGGCCAATCCAGTTGACCTTCAGTGTTTGCATGGAGCAATTGTACATTGGCACTCTTTTCAATCCCTCCTTCAGCCTCATGGGGGAATGGTATTCCCTGATCTGCAAGCTGTGGGGTAGGGTGTTCCATCTTCTCATGCATGCATGCACACAGTCCTCCCCAAGTAGCCTAAACATATCTTCAAAGTGTGCAATGGCTTGTCCCTGATTAGCTAGATGCTTAGGGGAAATCTGAAGGTCATTGGCAAGCAGATTGTGTGTGCTAATAAGTGCCATAAGATCTTATGGATTAGCTCTTATCATAAATGGTTCATTCTGCTCTTTTATTAACAATATTTTCATTTCCGCTGCCCTCAATTCTTCATGGTTCATCCATGAGACCATGGCCATTAATTTTAGATCCCCTAGCTTGGCATTTGGGTCCCAAACATTCAGGTCTGTGAGGGCCATGTTGTGTAGATAAAATTCTGCCATCTTTGCTTTGTCCTCAGAGGTGCTTTGGTCACACAAATCCATGAACTGCTGGTAGTCTTGGAAAGGCAATGTGCCTCTTTGTGCCAAAGTTTTTATTTGGAATTGAAGCCATTGATCCTTCAGATAGAGGCCATAATATTTGGTTGGTGTTCTACATTGTAATGCTTCCATGGATAAGCTAGTCGTGTATGCCAAATGAGTCTCTTTCTCCTGCAGCTTCCTCCTTTGTTTTTCATTCTCATTCTCAAGGTGGCTTCTTGTGATGGTTTCTCTGTCTCTGAGAGCACTCAATTCCCTTCCCATTTCCCTGAGTTTGTTTTCCATATGGCCAATATCTCATATCCTTTGGACTTGGCTATCTGCATCCACCTATGCATTCTCACTCTTTCTTTTTCCAATTCGAAAAACAGTGGAATTGCAAATTTCTGTGAGATTATCTTGCCTCCCTCAAGTAGATTGTAATAGGAGGCGAGATTTGGCTGGGGGTCAGGTTCTTGTAGCTATTGTGCTTCCTCATTCATCTCTGGTTGTCCTCCTATCTTTTCCTCAAGTCTTTTTGTCTCCTGTAGTCTGGACAGTGTCCACTATAGTACTGTTTCAGCCTTCTGTAGGTCTGGTTTGGGGTCTTGTAGTATTGCCTTTCCCTTCCATGTAGAAGATTTTGGAGTCCCCCTTTCATAGGTTATGGGTGTCTTGAAAGGAGATTCTTTGACCTTGGCAGATGGTGAATCTTCAATGGTAATGGGAGTATTTGATGAGGGTTGAGGTTTGCCTGTTTTAATTCTTGTACTCTTCCTTGCCCTGAAATACATGGAGGTTTTTCTTTTCCTCTTCTGCTTCTGGTTGATTGGTGCACTGAGGGAAGTGAGGGTAGTTGCTACTTCTCTTTCCAAAGTTTCAGGGGACTCTTGTCTTTGCTCTTCTCTCTCTGCCTTCGTTTCTTCTTCTTCTGTATCTTTTTCCTTTCCCTCCTTTGTTTCTTTTCTTTCCTCCTTCCTTTCTTGCTCTGCTATGTCACCACTGGCCTCATCTTCTCCTCCTTATTTTTCTTCCTCCTCACTGACAACAGGACTGACATCATAGGTTAATTCCTTTATGTTATCCTCAGTTGTCATATTTCTGAAAACTTCCCATGCTATAGGGAGTGTAAGTGTATGGAGGGCTTCTTCTACTAGGATTTTGATTAGGCCATGGTGAGCTAGCTGCTGTGAATTTCCTGCTTGTACCTTGGTGTTGGAGTTAATGAGGGACTAAAGGAGAAAGGAAGGGATACTGAGCTTCTGAGGTGCTAGGGTATCCATGCCATATCTCAAGTCATGGAGGTTTTTGAAATGATATCCATAAACAATGTTGTGCCTCCCCTCACAAGAAATGTATTTGATCACTTGGTAGCTAACCTCATCCCAGGGATATGGTATACTAGCCCTCCTAATTCCATTCTTATCTTCAACAGGGGTTTCATTATCTTAGAAAAATTTCTTCTTGGCAACCTGGCCAATTGGTTTCTCATCTTTACTCCAAGGCAACCAAGAGGAAGGGTAGTGACCCTACTGATGAATTCAGGGGTTATTTCAATGGAGAGGCCTCTAATGGTTACAGTAGCATGAGTTCTTATGTGAGGGACTGGAGAGAGAGCAAATTTTTGGGCAATTTCAACATCAAACCCTCTAAACTTCTCAAAGAAATTCATCCAGTTTACCCTTGTAAATATGTCCACCACTTGAGGATGTGCATGGAGTCTAGTGGAGTTAGTGGCCTTTTTTCTCATAAACCCCCCTGTCATACTACCTATACTTCTTTTGAAAAACCAAATATAGAGTTGGAGACAAAGAATTTTGAGTGAAATAGAAAAACAGAGGAGACTATGTGTTTTTTTTAAAACAAACAGATTATATATATATATATATTCTACCCCCTTTATCTTCAATTCGAGACCAACTCTTTCACATTTTGATATATAATCAGAGGGCATTCATGAACCCTACCTCTTCAGACTGAAATTCGTGCCAAAAATCACATTTTCTCCCTTCAAAATGACTCACTGCCTCTCCTGTAGAAGCCTGTAGGTGCTCCTATAGATTTCCTATAGGTGCTCCTGTAGAAAATGCCAAGATCAAGAATGTGGAGGAAATAGATGGAGGATGGTGGTTACGAAGATATGGGGGCATAAGAGGACTGTTGTGTGGCTGAGTTACGAGGAGGAAATGAAGAAAAGACGATGAGAATGCGCGGGGAGGAGTGATCATTACCTTTTATGGATATTTTCTGTAATGAGCGCTGAGCTGGCAAGGTGTACGTTGCTCGGATTAAGACTGTTGGTCCCCACCTTCTTGGTCATCATGTCCCTTCCTCGTAATCGTCCCTCATCATTGCATTGGATTTAACTCTTACTCCCACTACCTGTCCTTGGCATCTTTTTCTTGAGTTGACTGTGCGAATGTGTGGGTGATATCTCGGTTAAGTGGAGTAAACTAAATGAAGGTGGCCAAGTTAACTGGCCACCTTTTCCTCTTTCGATTTCAACCATCTCATTGCCTTTGTATGATTCCTAATTACACAGATGTAGATAGAGGAGTGACTTATTTATTGACCTGTGATATAAGTGTATTTGTTGCCATCAACTGTGAGGTGTTGTGGCTTTCTCTGTTGCATGCCTTCATTTTTCTTCATGCATGATGTCTCTGCTTGTTGATGTGTTGTTGTGTGCTTTTGCAAGTTCTTCTATTGTTGGATCTGAGCTGCATGTGCCTTTTCAACCTATAGATGTACACTCCCTTGTTGCTAGTACTGGACTTCTATGGGATCAGCTGCTACAGGAATTACTACAGGAGCTCCTGTAGCTGCTTCTCCCCTTGAAACTTCAGCTATTTCCCTGTGCTTGGATCTCGAGAATGATGCCAAAGGTGTAGATAAAGATAGAGGGATAGTAGGTAAGCTTCAGCTGAAGTTGATGGTTCCTTTTCTCTTTTATTTTTTTGCTATTTTTTTAAAACTGAAAAACTGTTTTTCTGTGGTTTTTTCTTGGAAAGGAAAAAATAATAATGATTCTTGGAGTGTGATGCAAGCTTGGAAATGATGGCAAGGAGGTTTGGAGATGGTAAGAGGGATTATAGGTTCCTCATGAAGCTTTCCTTGTCCCTCAAACTTCCTCCTGTAGACACTTTTGGCTCTCTGTAATTCCTACAGGAGCCTCCTGTAGAAAACATAGTTTTGGAAAAAGAGGTACAGTGGAGTGAAAGAGATGCCAAAAATGATGGAGCAAGGTGTGGAGAAGATGAGATGGATGCTGGTGTGAATGTCAGGGTCCCCTTGGCAACTTCTTCTACTCCCTTTACTTCTCCTACAAACCCGAAATGCAATAAAAAAATCATTTTTTTTCTCATTTATTATTATTAGTATTATTATTTGAAAACAACTAGGGCGCCTCAGAGAGGTTTTCACCTTAATTGCCTACCCTGGGTGCCTCCAAGGGATGTTTTCACCCAGGGATCTTATTCTTTCTTTTTTTTTTGACATCATTGGGCTGCCTCAGAAGAGGTTTTCAACCCAATGATGGGACTCAAGCGCCTCATGGAGGTTTTCACTTGAGTCCTTCTTTTTTATTTTTTCTTCAGTGATTGGGTGAAGTGGAAGCTAAGATATGCTCCACTACCATCATTGTTTTATTCAAATCTTCAATAAATTCTCGCTTGGAGAGGGGTTTCTTGTAGACTTTCAACCGATGTCCATTGACAAGCATGGGGATGGCTTCATCATCAATGGTTCTGATCAGAATTGAACCATTTTCATTGCATTTCTCCAGAGTGTAGGGTCCCAACCATCTTGTCCTCAGCTTGCCTTTGAAATCCTTCTATCTTGAGTCATAGAGTAGTGCCCAATCTCCCTCTTGGAATTGATTCTCCCTGATATTTCTGTCATGCCATATCTTTCTCTGAAGCTGAACTACCTTTGTATGCAGAAGGGCTTGCAATCTGTATTCATCCAATCCATTGAGCTGAAGGAATCTCTCCTTCTATGCATGGCTGAGGTCTAGATCCAGCTGAGCTGCCATCCTCAAGGTATTGAATTCAAACTCTATTGACAGCAAATCCTTCTTCCCATAGACCAGTTCATAGGGGGTGAACTCGGTGGTGGTCTTCCATGTTGTGTTGTAGGCCCAAGGCCTCAACAAATCTGTCTACCCAGTATTTTCTGCTGCTTCTCACTACCTTGGTTAGGTTCCCTTCCAATACTTTGTTAGTGACCTCCACCTGCCCATTGGCTTGTGGATGGTAAGGGGTGGAAGTGTTGTGCTTGATCTTATGATGTGTGAGCATGTCTTCAATTAGGTTGGAATTCAACTGACTTCCTTGGTCTGTGAGCAACTTTCTCGGATACCCAAACTTGTAGAATATGTTTTCCCTCAAAAACTCAACTACTTTTTCCTCTATTGCTACTTTGATTGCTTTTGTCTCTACCCACTTTGTCAGGTAGTTGGTGCGCACAATGATGTACTGCTTCTGCTTTGAAGGGGGGTTGATAGGCCCCACAAAGTCCATGCCCCACTTTCAAATGGCTCAAAGGTCACTTGAGGTTTCATGGGAATTTCATCCTTTGGAGTGGGTTTCCCCAACCTCTGACACCAATCACACTAGCTCGTGTATCTCCTCACATCTTGATGAAGAGTGGGCTAGTAGTAGCCTACTTGCAATATTTTGAAGGATATTCTTTTTGCTGCAAAATGACCTCCACAAGGCCCATCATGATAGGTCAGGAGGATGTCAAAGAATTCCTCCTCCCTGAGACATCTTATCAAGATCTAATTGGGGCCAAGTTTGAAGGGATTTCCTCCTATCCAAGTGAAAGGGGCGCTTTTCCTTACTATCTTGTTCTTCTCTTTTGAGAATATGTGTAGTGGGAATTGTGGTGAAACCAAGTAGTTTGCTATATCAGCAAACCATAGAGAGAGTACTGATATAGCAAATGGGTGTTCATCTGGCATTTGGTCATCCACCATTCCTTCTTCACTTGCAGGAAAATTTACTCTAGACAAAAAGTCAGCAACAACATTTTATTTACCAAGCTTATCAATAATGGTCAGATCAAACTGCTGCAGTAAAAACAACCATATAATAATGCGAGCATTTACATCTGGTTTGTTCATTAAATATCTAATTACAGCATGATCAGTGTGCACAAAGGTTTGATAGCCTG
The DNA here is from genome assembly GCA_031772625.1 of Pinus tabuliformis. Lineage (NCBI taxonomy): Eukaryota > Viridiplantae > Streptophyta > Pinopsida > Pinales > Pinaceae > Pinus > Pinus tabuliformis. The sequence goes on from CM062816.1 coordinate 474,400,917, forward strand.
CGATATAATGTATGAATTTTTTTAAGGAATGCATGACAGCTAGGAGTTCCTTCTCGGTCACTGTATAGTTTAACTTTGCCTTTGAAAAGTTTTTTCTTATAAAATATATTGCATAAGGTAACTTTTGATGAACTTGTCCTAAGGCTGCTCCTATTGCTTTGTTCGAGGCATCTGTGTGAATGTGAAAGGGTAGGGCCCAGTTTGGGCCTCTGCGAATTGGGGTAGTCACTAGCTTTCTCTTCAAGATATCTAGGGCTTCTTGACAGTTTTCCGACCATATGAACTCAACATCTTTGCCTAGGAGGCCAAACAAAGGAGAGGCTATCTTGTTGAAGTCTTTAATGAATATCATGTAATATCCAGCTAAGCCTAGGAAACTTCTGACATCTCTCACCTTTTGAGGAGGTGGGACCCTTTGGATGATGGCAATTTTGTTGGGGTCCACCTGTAGTCCTTGTTGAGATATTGCATGACCTAGCACGGTCCCTTCAGTCATCAAAAATTCACATTTTTCTGGACTGAGGGACAGGTTCATCTCAATCCACTTATCTAGAAATTCTCCTAGGTTAGATAAAGCTTCCTGAAAGTCATAGCCTTAAGGAGTAAAATCATCCATGTATATTTTTACTGCAGCATGAACTAGTTCAGAAAATATACTCAATACTGCTCTTTGGAAAGTGGTTGGAGCATTGCACAAACCAAAAGGAAGGACCTGGCATGCAAAGGTACCCCAAGGACAAGTGAAAGTGGTCTTATCTTGGTCTTTCAGGCTGATTTGAATCTGAATGTACCTGCTAAACCCATCTAAGAAGGAGAAAAACTTTTTCCTTGCCAGACCGTCTAACACTTGATCTATGAAAGGTAAAGGAAAATGGTCCTTTTTAGTGGCTTTGTTCAATTCCTGATAGTCGACACATATTCTCCACTTACCATTTTTCTTTGGCACTAGCACCAAAGGAGAGACCCATTCACTGTCAGAGATGGGATAGATGAATCCTACATCAAGCAATTTCTACAGTTCTTCCTTAACAATATCTTTAAGTGTTGGGTTCATCCTCCTTTGAAGCTGCCTCACTAGCTTGCAATCTTCCTTGATGTATATATGATGAGTACATACTGAAGGGTGCACTTCCTTCATCTCCTTATAACTCCAGGCGAAGGTGTTTATATGTTTTCTCAATATGCTGCATAGCTCCTTCTCCTGGGAAGTAGATAGGGATGGATTGATCTTCAATGTTCTTTTTGGGCCAAACTCTATATTTTTAACACGAAGAGAAGTAGGGTCGGCCACATAGAGATCAGTTGAGGGGTTGCTTTGGGTTTCTCTTACTATGTCTTCTAATGATTATACACTGGGAGGTGGATTCTAAATCAAATTTTCAATCATATCATCCTCATCTCGCTGTTTCCCCCATGGCGATTTCTAATGTACAAAGTGGTGCAGAATAAACTTCATCCTTATCCTCCTCCTCCAACGAGAGAGGTAGATCATGTTCTAACAAGGGTTGGGCAGGAGGATATAGGGTTAACTGCTTGGACATGTGCCCTTTTTTTATGGTCATGTTCCCAGCTCGGCAGCTGATGTAGGCATCGGCTATAGCCAAGCAGGGTCTTCCCAGAATAAGAGGATACCCAGTGAACTTTGCCTTTGGCTAGAGAACTAAGAAATTAGTAGGGTACTCCCAAGAATAAATGGAGACCATCACATCTTCCACAATCCCCTCAGGGGTCACTGTGGAGCAGTCTGTTAGCTACAGCACTATCGTGGTCTTCCTCAAGGAGCCTTGGAGGTTAAGTTTGAGCATCATGTCCTTTTTCATTACATTAATGGAAGATCCCAGATCAATCAAGGTATGGGGGACCATTGTGCCATTGATGTGGACATCAACTACTGGGCTTCTAGGGTCTAGATATTTTAGACAGATTGTTTACCCCAACATCAAGTCGGACAGTTGTCTTATGACATTGATGGTTTGGGCATCTCTCTTGCGCCTTCCTAGATGCCTAAAGCACTTCTCTTTGATCAACCTATTGTATATAGGCACATCTTTTATTTCTTGGAGAAGTGATATCTTCACACATAAATGTTTCAATTCTCCCAGGATTTCAGTCTCTTCTGGGGTAGGTTGGATTGTCATGGATAGTCTCTGAGGAAAGGGTGGATTTTCTTTAGGTTCGCTTTCCTCTTTATCTTCTTCAACCTCCCTGGGTGGAGGCTGGCTATCTGGGAGAACTTTCCCAGATCGCAAGTTAATTTCTTGAATCTCCATAGCATAATTTGGGCATGATGGTTCCCCACTATACACTTGTTGAGCCTGTCTGTTGTTTGGGTTTGGATTTGGCTAGGTAAGCATTTTGGGTTGCCTTGGTGGAGCAAAAGGTAATGGTTGTGGTTGGGCAAGTGGTGGAGGTAGAAGAGCGGGAAGAGAGTTGTATTGGGGCCTCCACCCTTGATGAGATGCATTCCACTGAGGTTACAACTGAGCATAGGATTGGAATGAATGGGTGGTTGGTTGGGCATGATATTGAGATGTGAAGGACCAAGGAGGAGGCATGGACCAGGAAGGATGAACAGGGGGGCCCCAAGAAGGTATGGAGGTGACTTGGTTGGGGTTGTACTATGCCTGAGGTATCCCTTGCATCCCCTGCTGGTATGGTCTAGGTCCATGCGGCCTCCTTTGGTTTATGTAATAGATCTGTTTAGTGACTCCTTCAGCCCCTTAGTATATAGCTTTAAGTCCGAGCAAGGAAGGGCACTTATCTATAGAATGATCTTCTTCACAGATTGAACAAACCTCTATAGAGTTCAATGGGCATTCATTCTTAGGATGCCTCCTTGTGCATCTAGGGCAAAAAATGGCCAAAGCCCTCTTTGCTTCCTCTTGTTTTCTTTTGATATGTAAGGTATCCATTTGCATGGCAAGAGTCTGCAGCATCTCACTCTTGAAGTCTTCCGGTATGTTTCCAGTTTCTCCTTTAATAGATGAATTGGAAGAAGAGGTACTGGCTATGGGTTGACTTCCCCTACTTTTCTTTATGGCTGCTCTAGAATGGTTTCTAAAAACAGTCTTTATGTCATCATAGGATAGTTGGTATATGTCTCCCCTGGTCAGTAGATGGAGGGTGTCTAAAATATCTTCCCGAATTCCCCTAAGTAGGACCAACTTCAGAGATTCAGGCTCAAGTGTACACATGGCCCTTTTGTAACTGAGTTGGAACCTCTCTTTATAGTCTTCTAGGGATTCATCACTTCCTATGGTCATTCGGAAGATTTCTTTTTTCGTATCTTTTGACCTACAATAGTCTTGATACTTGTTGTTAAAGGCCTGCTGCATCTAAGCCCAAGTTGTGATGCTATTGCCAGGTAATCCCATGAACTAGTGCAGTGTTGTGTCCTTGAGAGTAGAAGGGAACAGTTTCAACTTTTTCTCATCTTCGGCATAGTCATAAGTTCGACAGATGATAGCAAACTCGAACAAGAAGGTGTTAGGATCTTCTATAGTCAGACCATCGAAGTGAAGTAGGGTTGAAGGGCTTATATTCTTCATTTTGGTGTCCCCATTGGTCTCCCAAATGGAGAAGGTACCCTCTATTCTCTCTCCATTTCCCCTAGCATTTCTATTTTTAGCCATTGGCTCTAGAGGAATGTTTTCTTCTTCTTCTTCCCCTATAGGTTCTTCAAATATGTCTAGCTATTCACCTAAGGGTTCTTCTTGATTGCAGCCACCGAAGAAGAGAGAAGGTTGGTTGTGTGAAGCAATGGGGGTCTTGGGCAAAATTTTTCGTGAGTTATCTGTATTCCTACAAGGCATGAAAGGAAATATTTTTGGTTGGTTTTTGTTTCTTTTCCCCACACTGGAAGTACCTGCAGAAACCGAAATTTTTATTGAACAAACAAATTGCAACTAGCTGAAATGAACTTGCTGAATGGAAATTTGCAGAATTGAAAAGGAAGCAAGGAAATGTGGAACTGAAAGAAAAGAAATGACTAGTCTACTTTTGCCGAAATAAACTATTAGTAGAATGTTGCAATAGAAAATAGAAGAAAGCAGTAATCATAGAATACTCTAACGCTTCCTTGGAAACAACACCAAAAAGTGGTGAGCGCCAGTATTGCATCAAGAATGCTGCAACTCCTAGGCTTCCAACTTTACTTTTATCAACACGGTAGTTCGTAACAAACTTGGAAGCGTCGGTGCTATATGCACAAGTACTAGATCTCACTGCAGGTTGTCACTTGGTCAGTTGACGCGAGATCACTGGGAGCTCAAGGCAATTTCTATAGATTTCAGAAGAAGCTCTATGTGATTAAAGGAAAGAAAGATTACTCTACAGATGCTATTCTGACTGCAAAAAGGAGAAAGACTGGAATATAAAGCAAAACCTAGTAAACCCTAATTAACAAGCTAATTCTGCTTTTGCCAAAAACACTATGAAAACCATGAAAGAAATGCCATTACCTACTCAAGGAATTAAACAATATCTAACCATGCTAGTTCTGGAAGTAAATAAGCAAAAACATGTTTTCGGATTTTTGTGTGTTTTTATGTGAATTTAACATGCATCTAATTTATTGTGTGTGAGTGTGGCAGTGAACAGGTGGCGTTAGAGGGCGGTTTTGGAGCTTGGGAGGATGTAGGATGGTGTGTATGGGTCATAGGAGGTCTTAGGTGGCCTTCTGGAGGCTTTTCCCACACTCGGATTTCCAAAGAAAGCCTATAGGAAAAACTACAGGAGGACACAGGGAAACTACAGGAGGAAAACAGGGAAACTACAAGAGGCCTACAGGAGGAGGCCGAGAGCAGTTTTCGTTGTTTTGAGGGTGTGAGAGTGGGTGAAAAAGGTGGATGAAGGTTGGAATGAGGTGTTAGGGCACCTAAGGTCTTACATGAATCACCAGGAGAGAGAGAGAGAGATGATTCGGTTTGCTCAAGGAGAGAGGAAGAAGTTCTATGAAAAATGCAGAAAACTAGGGCAAAATTGAGGTGAGGTTTGGGAGACCTGTAGGGCATGGAGCAGATGGAGGGTGTGATTGTTGGTAATTTGGCTTACTGCTGGAAGAAATCTACTGCATAGAAACTCACAGTTAACCAAAAAAATCAAGCAACCAATGAAATGAGTGCATCCTAGGAAAAACAGAGTTTTGCGTGAAAATGGCCTAAACTGTGATGTATAGAAGGAAATGCTGGGAAATGCAAAAGGAATATTGCAAATCAGAAATTCAACATGAAAAATAAGATCTAAAGCAAAGAAAAACTGGACTATCAACCTACTAAAGAGCTGGAAACACTAGAAGTCCTAGGAATGAGGAAAATCTGTGTTTTTGGGGCAACAAGAGAGTCTTTGCCTCAAATCATGGTCCCAGAGGGAGGAATAAAGGCCAAGGCACTATTGCTAGCCTTTTGAATCTTTTCTAATCACTGCATAACCTGCTACAGAAAGCACAAATGGAAGCCAACAACTAAATCATCAAAAACAACCTATTCTTAACCATAAAAGAAATACATCTAACAGCGAACTAATCTACAAACTGAAGTAAAGCATACAAATAGAAGTAAAGAGAAGCTTGGCTGCTTGGATTAGGCCCTATCCCAAGAGCTTTATCCCTCTGAGGTAACTCAGTGCTAGCTCAAAAAGGATTCCATCTTCATTATCAAAAAATAGCAAGATTACATGAAACTGTCACAAAATAGTAAGCTTGAAATTTGAGCAGAGTTTACATAAGCAAAAAAAAGCCGACCCTAGTGAGGCCCTAGGCCTCTCTACTTATACATCTAAATAGATTCCTTAAAATCAGGGAGACTTGGCTCCCAAAACTCGAGATAAATCTCAATCATCTTCCACTTGCTCGGCTACCTTCTAGTGCATGATTCGGCTGCTTGTACTCTGAGTTGAATGAAGGGGAATTCGAAGTGAGGAGAAATAAATGAAGGTGATTCCCTCCTATAAGTCCTTTGTTCTGTCTACTTCGAGTTCTTGTTGTAGTTGGACCATTACATCCTTGACTTTGACCTCGAAATCCATCAATAATCTGCATTAAATACATGTTAGACCACATGGCATAATAACTAACTCAACTCACCCTATAAGCATAAATATAATCATAAAATCATACAATAAGCTAAGAGAATGGTTGATTTGACTAGGTTAGGAGGTAAAATGAGCCCATATAATTACCATTTATGAGGCTCATCAACAGACATGAACACCAATATTTAATGTGGAAACTCAATGTGGGGGAAAACCACCTGTTGTTGTCGTCTCTGTCTTCTTTTAATAATAAGAAAATTTGTTTATAATCTTGTACTGGTGCAGAATTATATTAGTACGCAAGCTTCTACCTATAGAAGGTTACAACCTTCTCTCGTTCTCCAGATTATACTAGAAGGGAGCTACAACCCCCTAGCTCTTGTACTAGCCAATATGTTTACTAATACGTAGGTGCCAGCCTACAGAAAAACTCCATTCTTCCACCAGGGATCACGTTTCATGAATTTTCAGACTGGATGCTCCTGGCACATATCAAGACATATGAAGACCTTGACTCATCAATAACCCATCAGAAATTTAGAAACTCGGACTTCATCAACAAACATGCAATTAAACAATCAGATCACTATCACCAAAACACTGTGCTGAACCCAAAAACTTGCATCATCATTCAAAACTAGTTGTAACCTAAGAAACCATGCATCAAACTTTATACGCTACTTAGCTGAACCCAAACCACGTGTATATGCTACTTCCATTAATCAAACCTGCGTATACCTCCAAAGCTACTACAAACGTAAACTTTTGAATCAAGTCTGTACCAACCAACAATATGATGAACATCTATTGTCAACTTACAGAGCTTTACATAGGCAACAACAAAGATCACTTCTTCTTACTTATACAATCAATCTATCAAAAATAAAACTCCTTATTCATTTAGTTTTAGATTTAGATCTAAGAAGACTTCATTGACAGATAACAGTAAAGCAGCAGCACTGAACTGATAGATGAGTCATCCTTGAACATCAAGCTTTTCTTTTGCATATGTTACTTGGAAGAGCCAAACCAACGTGTATACGCACCTTCACCTAAGCCAATCAGTGTACATATTTGCAAATACTTACTTCATAACTTCACTGCACCTCCGGACTTCAAACATACTCAGATCAGAACATTTACAGTGTAAATCATCCATTAGCATTCAAATCTAGACTATCCATGATCAAATAATAATAATTCATTTTAGGTCTCAAGATCATTAGATCTCATCCCCATCAACCGCTAAGGTTCATCCTTAGTTCAGATCAAGCAAAGAACCATAAACCCATAACATGCATATTTTCTTTTGATCTCACTCTTCATAAGATATTCACTACTTGTACAATTAGCCCTTTGATCTTCTCCTCCTTATATAATTAGATCCTTTGTCAATACCTCGGACCAAAACCACTTAGGACCAATACCTTGGACCAAAACCTTGGTTTTCCAACATGTACGCTCTTTTCCTCTTGTGGGAGTGCGTGTATACGTATACGCTCTTTTTCTTTTGTGGACCAGCGTGTATACGTTGTTTTGACTAAATGGACCTGTGTATACTTCTTAAACTGCTTTACATCAACCTTTTCCTTTACCTTCTTTATTATAATCAGTAGACCTTAGTTCCATCTTCCTATTCTTCTGCACCATTGCCATGTAACCTCTGAATATACCTGTTGTACTATGAGTTGCTTTTTACCAAAACTGAATTGACCTATGAGTGAGTTGCCATCAAGGATAACACTTTTATCATAATGCCAACAATTTCCCCCTTTGGACTTGATGGCAACCATGATGGTGTTGATTTCTTAAAGTTGTAGAAACTGTTAGAGATAACAATCAACACCGAAATTCTCTCCCACTTTGACATCCAGGGCAAAGGTAAAACCAAGATACTCTTCATATCTGAACAGCTGAATACGATCATGATCCCCCTAGGCACATGCTGAATTATCTTATTAAACTCCCTCTTTGTGCATGTTCTGATATCATTGTACATGTTGTGATGCACTAACCGTCCATGCTCCCCCTGAGCACATGCAGAGTCTATAAAAATATTTTCCAAAATAATAACATGACTCTATAGCTCAACTATGTGATTTTGACCTTCCTCTCACCAATGATTCATACATACATTAATCTCCCAATCAAGTGCAGGGATACCAAATTTGACTCATCCACCCAACCAAGTGGGGATATACCAATTGTTTATACATGACAGAAATACAATAAATATTAAATCATCCATCCCATTGCAAAGTGGGGATACAAATTACATCATTTGTCCAATAGGACTCATTCAAATGTATGAGAAGTCATATTGCACCCTAGAATTTTACATGACTGGAGCAAAAAATGGTATAAATATCTAAAGCCGTAGCTAGACTCATCAACCATAATGCCAACAATGCAGAATGCGTGTGAAGGCTAATGCTCCCCCTGAACCTGTGCTACCTGTGCATTGTTAACAAGTCATTAACCAAGGCATATTTTTAAGTCAGATAAAAATTAATGAACAAAACATATCGTTAGACTATAATCATCTACATCATACAAAGCACCCATATCAAAGTCTGACCCGCAGTTTTTCCTGTCCGAAAAACATGTACGCCTCTTCAGCCACAGAAAGCCGTGTGTATATGTAACTATACTTCATGAAACCTCCATATAATAACCTTCCTCTGAAAAACTGGATTTAACAATAGGATGATGCAGCAAATACTCCCAGTTTTTGTCTGAGATATTCAAATGTTTCTCTGGGCAGTGGTTTAGTGAATATATCAGCAACCTGTTCTTTGGAGGGGACATACTCCAATTTGACCTTTTGTTCAAGCACTTGTTCTCGTAGAAAATGGTACTTGATGGGTATGTTCTTGGTCTTGGAGTGCATGACAAGATTCTTTGAAATATTGATGGCAATTGTATTATCACATAGAATGGAGATGGGTGGAGTACATGTGATCTGAATGTCTTGCAAAGTTTGCATCATCCAAAGTAGTTGTGTGCAGCAAGATTTAGCAGCCACATATTTTTCTTCAGTGGTAGATAAAGCAATTGAACTTTGTTTCTTGCTGAACCAAGACACTAACCTGGAACCCATATAGAATGCACCACCACTAGTGCTTTTTATATCATCAACTCTTCCTGCCCAATCTGCATCTATATATGCTTGAAGAGTAAGATTTGCATCTCTAGGATACCATAGTCCAAAGTTCTGAGTTCCTTGAAGATATTTGAAAATTCTTTTGACTGCCTGAAGGTGTGATTCCCTTGGATTTGCTTAGAATCTTCCAACTATTCCTACTGCATGCATGATGTCAGGTCAGGTACTTGTTAGATAAAGCAGACTGCCAATCATGGATCTGTAAGTTGGTTGATGTACTGCTACTGATTCATCATTTGATCTGAGATTGCATCCTGTTACCATTGGAGTATATACAGGTTTAGAATCTTCCATTCCATACTTTTTCAAGATCTACTTGAGATATTTGGTTTGTGGAAGAAAAATACCATCTTTAGTTTGTTGAACTTGTAGACCAAGAAAATAGGTGAGTTCACCAAGCAAGGACATTTCAAATTTTTGCTGCATTACTCAAGAAAAACTCTGACTCCCAAGTGTCATTTTTTTTGAATTTGCTCAAGTTCTTCATCCATGGCCTTGACCCGACATTCATCTTTGCATGTTTCATTTACATTTTGAGATTCGATGGAGGATAATAATGCTAGATAGCTTGAGGTCCCTGTAATAGTTCTTCTTGTCTATACACCAACCTCCTTTTCTCCTAAAATTTGAGTTTCTTGATGATTTTTCTGAACATACTTGGATGGAGTCTTTTCTTCTACCATTATATCTTCTTATGGTGCTCCATTGGTTTCTACTTCAATATAATTTTGATTTGATGTGGGAAAGTAATCCCCATCTTCCTCATTGTCATAATCTTCTGTTGATTTTATCTGTTTTGGATTTCTGCATGCTTCATCAACTACAACATCAATGCTTTCAACAATTTTCCCAAGTCTTTTATTATAACATTTATATCCTTTACTTCTAGAAGAATAACCAAGAAGAATCCCTTCATCTGCTCTGGGTTCAAACTTACCAAGTTTTTCATCAGTCCTTTTGATAAAACATTTGCTTCCAAAAACTTTAAAATATTTTACAGTAGGAGTCTTACCATACCAAAGTTCATGTGGAGTTTGAGTGCTATTTACCCGAACATTTGCTTTGTTGAGAATAGTCACGGCAGCAAATGCAACTTCACCCCAGAAGGTTGCAGGAGTTCCAGATTCATCTAGCATATCTTGAGCCATTTGTTGAACTGTTCTGTTCATCCTTTCTACCACACCATTTTGTTGAGGAGTTCTTGCAGTGGAGAATTGCCTTTTTATTCCATGTTTCTCACAAAAGTCAAAGAATTCATCTGATATAAATTCCCCTCCTCGATCAGATCTGAGGCATTTGATTTTTCGATCTCATTCATTTTCAACCAAAGCTTTAAAGGCTTGGAACTTTTCAAATGCTTCATCTTTATGCTTTAGAAGACCTATCCAACACATTCTGAAAAAATCATCAATGAAAAAAATAAAGTATTCTTCTCCACGAGGTGACTTTTTCCTTGTTGGTCCACATAAATCAGTATGGATAAGTTCAAGAGGCTTACTAGTTGACCCTTCTTTTTCCATGAAGTGAACTCTGGTTTGCTTACTGATTTGACATGGTTTGCATATTGTATTTTCTGGGATGTTGATATCTGGAAGATCAAGAACAACCTTGAGTCTGCATGATTTTATTATTTGAGAAAAGCTTAGATGTCCCAATCTTCTGTGCCACAACTAGTTTTCATCATTTTTGCTTAGATAGCACTGTTGTTGTCCTCTTTTGAGTATGTATAAGTTGTTTGGAGTTCTTGTACCTTTGATCACGATCTCTAATATATCAAGCTCATGAACAACACATCTGTTTGATCGAAACACCACTTCATTTCCTTGATCACACATTTGACTGACACTCAACAGGTTATGCTTTAAACCACCTACATACATAACATTTCCAGCTTTAACCTTTTATTTCAAGAAAACAAAACCTTGACCTTTTATGACAGCTATAGTGTCATTTCCAAATGAAACATTCTTTACTTTTTCTAAGGCATTATATGAGTGAAGTTTCTCTTTGTCACCTGTCATATGTTTGGAGCATCCACTCTCGATGTACCACTTATTTTCTTTTCCTTCTTCATACAAAGCTATACCAAATCTTTCTGTTTGAGATTCTTTCCTTCTCCATATCTTGGAATTTAATGGAATTTGTTCCTTTTGAGGTTTTTGCCAAAATTTTCTCCTGCATTCAGATTATTCATGACAAAAGTTGTTACAAATTGAGCATTCTATTTCATTTTCAAGAGGAGAAAAGTTATTATAGGAACTTCGTTTGATCCCTCTTACATTCCTTTGATTTTGTATTTCTCTGACCATGATGGTTTTGTAATAACCGCATTGAGTAGCTTTGTGCCCAAAATTATGACATGAAAAACATTGCCCATTAAAGAATTTTCTACGACTATCGAATATATTTACCTGTTGATTGTAGTTTCTATTGATATTCATGTTTGGAGCAAATTGAGTATGATTTTCCTGAGGTTGGTTGTGGCTTTTATTGATATTTATCCTTGGAGAAAATTGAGTATGATTTACCTGGTGATCAGCTTTATGCCTTTGTTGACGATTGTCATATTGTTTATTGGTCTTTGCTGCATCAAGATAGCTTTTGGTGGAGGTTGATGGATTCTATGATTGAGATGCTTCTTTAGTATATCCAAGACTTGTCTTTATTAGAGGAGAACGCTGAAATTTGATAATTTCATTTAAAGTTTCTAATCCTTTAGCAAATCTAAGATTGAGAGATTTTGTTTTCTCAAGATCTTTTCTTAGACCCACAATTTCACATTCTAGTGTTTCATTGCGTTTTTATTTTTCATCAAGTTGGTATGTCAAGGTATCTATGATCATATTCTTTTCTTCTAAACAAATTTTGAGTTTAGAGATTTTTTCATGAAAGTTTTCCTCTTCTAAAGCATCCAAAAATCATCATTGTCATAAGCCATGAGAATTCTATAATCATCACTATTAGATAAACCATCACTATCCTCTTCTAAACTATCACAAAAATCATCGCTATCATAAGCCATGAGAAGTCTGTAATATTGACCAATTTCATATTCATCACTATTAGTTAAACCATCGCTATCTTCATGAGTATAGTAACTCCTTCTATTCACAACTTGTTTCCTATTCCCTTTTGCATATTCCTTTGCTTTTTCATATTTATCTTTATGAGGACATCTGGCAGCATAATGACCGACTCTACCACAAGCAAAGCATTTGAAAGGTAGCTTACCTCTGAACCTTCCAGAACCCTGTTGAAGCTTCTTGCCAAAATTTACCTCATCTTCTTTATCTGAAATATGTCCTGATTCATTGTGTTCTTCCTTTTCTTTTCCTTTTGTTAAAGCTTTAAATGCGGCTTCTCTCATATCTGATGGACCTCCTTTTCTCATCTCAAAGGCAATTAGGATTCTATAAAGCTGTGTCATAGTGATATTTTGCAGATCCTGTTTTTCTTCTATGGCAGACACTTTTGATTCAAATTTAGCAGACAAGGATCTCAAAATTTTCACAACTAAGGAAACTTCCTTTATTTCTTCACCCAGATTTTTCATATAATTAACAACCTCATCTATATGTAAGAAGTAACTAGCTATACTCTCATCACTATGATTCTTAAGAGTTTCATACTGAATTCTGAGAGTTTGAAGCTTAGCAAGTTTTACCTAAGAGTCGACTTCATAGTTCTGAACAATTTTGTCCCATATCTCTTTGGCTGATTTGAGCTGCATGACTTTGACAAACTCTGATTGTGACAAACTTCCCAATAAAGTATTGACAGCTTTAGCATTAGTTTCATATTTCCTTTTATCTGTCGTGTCTGCAGGAATTATTGTTGGAAATTTATATCTTCCTTATAAAATTTCCCAGACATCTATTCCAAGATATTGTAGATAGGTTTTGGTTCTTATTTTCCAATAAACAAAGTTGCTCCCATCGAAGATTGGCAATCTGATGGATCCCATGCTTTTGTGATTATTCATCTTGATGGACCTTCCTTCAAGCGATCAAGCTTCTTCTGAAGGACCTACACTGATTCCAATTGTTGGAAATAATACTGAGAGGGGTGAATCAGTATTATCAGATCAATAATTTTATTTCTCAAATAGATTTATATACGCTACTTCAATGAAATGAACTAGCGTGTACATGCAACTGTGATTAGAGAAACCAGCGTATATCCAAAGAACTTGTGATTTAGACAATTTATCATGTGTTGATCTTAAACCAGTACATCAATAACTTTTTAGACAGTACAGTAAAAGCGGAATAAAGCATCACACATAAGCAACACACATGAACACCAAGATTTAAGGTGGAAACCCAATGTGGGTGAAAACCACTTGTTGTTGTCGTCTCTGTCTTCTTTTAATAATAAGAAAAAAAATTTACAATCTTGTACTAGTGCAGACTTATACCAGTACACAGGCTTTTACCTACAGAAGGTTACAACCTTCTCTCGTTCTCCAGCTTCTACTGGAAGGGAGCTACAACCCCCTAGCTCTTGTACTAGCCACTATGTTTACTAATACGTAGGTGCCAGCCTACAGAAAAAATCCACTCTTCCACCAGGGACCACATTTCCTGAATTTTCAGACTGGATGCTCCTAGCACATATCAAGACATATGAAGACCTTGGCTCATCAATAACCCATCAGAAATTTAGAAACTCAAACTTCATCAACCAACATGCAGTTAAACAATCAGATCACTGTCACCAGAACACTGTGCTGAACCCAAAAACCTGCATCATCATTTAGAACCAGTTGTAACCTTAGAAACCATGCATCAGAATTTATATGCTACTTGGCTGAACCCAAACTGCGTGTATACACTACTTCCGTTAATCAAACTTGCGTATACCTCCAAAGCTCCTGCAAACATAAACTTTTGAATCAAGTCTGTACCAACCAACAATATACTAAACATCTACTGTCAACTTACAGAGCTTTACACAGGCAACAACAGAGATCACTTCATCTCACTTATACAATCAATCTATCAAATATCAAACTCCTTATTCATTCAGTTTTACATTCAGATCTAAGAAGACTTCATTGGCAAACAATAGTAAAACAGCAGCACTGATCTAATAGATCAGTGATCCTTGAACATCAAGCTTTTCTTTTGCATACTCTACTTGGAAGACCCGAACCAACATGTATATGCACCTTCACCTAAGCGAATCAGCGTACATATATGCAAATACTTACTTCATAACTTCGCTGCACCTCCGGACTTCAGAGATACTCAGATCAAAACATTCAGTGTAAATCATGTGTTAGCATTCAGATCTAGAATATCCATAATCAAATAATAATAATTCATTTTAGGTCTCATAATCATTAGATCTCATCTCCATCAACCACTAAGGTTCATCCATAGTTCAAATAAAGCAAAGCACCATAAACCCATAACATGCATATTTGCTTTTGATATCACTCTTCATAAGATATTCGTTACTTGTACACTTAGCCCTTTGATCTTCTCCTCCTTATATACTTAGATCCTTTGTCAATACCTCGGACCAAAACCACTTAGGACCAATACCTTGGACCAAATACCTAGGGTCAATACCTTGAACCAAATATCTTGGACCAATACCTTGGACCAAAGCCTTGGTTTTCTAACATGTACACGCTTTTCCTCTTGTGGGAGTGCATGTATACGTATACACTCTTTTTGTTCTGTGGACCAACATGTTTACATTGTTTTGACTAAATGGACCTTTGTATACTTATTAAAATGATTTACATAAACCTTTTCCTTTACCTTCTTTATTTTGATCAGTAGACCTTAGTTCTATCTTCCTGTTCTTCTATACCATTTCCATGTAACCTCTGAATATACTGGTTGTACTGTGAGTTGCCTTTTACCAAAACTAAATTGACCTGTGAGTGAGTTGTCATCAAGGACAACACTTGTATCATAATGCCAACAATCTCCCCCTTTGGACTTGATGGCAACCATGATGGTGTTGATTTCTGAAAGCTGTAGAAACTGTTAGAGATAACAATCAACACCAAAATTCTCTCCCCCTTTGAAATCTAGGGAAAAGGGAAAACCAGGATACTATTCATATATGAACAGCTGATTATGATCATGCTCCCCCTAGGCACATGCTGAATTCTCTGATTAAACTCCCTCTTTGCGCACGTTCTGATATCATTATACATGTTGTGATGCACTAACCGTCCATGCTCCCTCTGAGCACATGCAGAGTCTGCAAAAATATTTTCCAAAAGAATAACATGACTCTATAACTCAACTATGTGAGTTTGACCTTCCTATCACCAATGACTCATACATATATCAATCTCCCAATCGAGTGGGAAGCTACCAAATTTGACTCATCCACCCAACCAAGTGGGGATATACCAATTGTTTATACATGACAGAAATACAATAAATATTACATCATCCATCCCATGCAAAGTGGGGATACAAATTACATCATTTGTCCAATAGGACTCATTCAAATGTATGAGAAGTCATATCACACCCTAGAATTTTACATGACTAAAGCAAAAAATGGTATAAATATTTTAAGCCATAGCTAGACTCATCAACCATAATGCCAACAATGCAAAATGCGTGTGAAGGCTAATGCTCCCCCTGAACCTGTGCTACCAGTGCATTGTTAACAAGTCATTAACCAAGGCATCTTTTTCAGTCAGATAAAAATTAATGAACAAAACATATCGTTAGACTGTAGTCATCATCAGATAGAGCGCCCATATCAGAGACAGACCCACTATTTTTCCTGTAAGAAAAACATATATGCCTCTTCAGCCACAGAAACCCACGTGTATACGCGACTATACTTCATGAAACCCGTGTATGATAATCTTCCTCTGAAAAACTGGATTTAACAGTAGGATGATGCAGCAACTACTCCCAGCTTTTTTCTGAGATATTCAAATGTTTCTCTGGGAATTGGTTTAGTGAATATATCAGCAACCTGTTCTTTGGAGAGGACATACTCCAATTTGACCTTTTGTCCAAGCACTTGTTCTCGTAGAAAATGGTACTTGATGGGTATGTGCTTGATCTTGGAGTGCATGACAGGATTCTTTGAAATATTGATGGCACTTGTATTATCACATAGAATGGAGATGGGTGGATCACATGTGATTTGAATGTCTTCCAAAGTTTCCATCATCCAAAGTAGTTGTGTGTAGGAAGATGCAGCAGCCACATATTCTGTTTCAGCTGTAGATAAAGCAATTGAACTTTTTTTCTTTCTGAACCAAGACACTAACCTGGAACCCATATAAAATGCACCACCACTAGTGCTTTTTTATCATCAACACTTCCTGCCCAATATGCGTCTGTATATGCTTGAAGAGTAAGATCTGCATCTCTAGGATACCATAGTCCAAAGTCCTAAGTTCCTTGGATATATTTGAAAATTCTTTTAACTGCCTGAAGGTGTGATTCCTTTGGAGTTTCTTGGAATCTTCCATTTATTCCTACTGCATGTATGATGTCAGGTTAGGTACCTATTAGATAAAGCAGACTACCAATCATGGATCTATAAGGTGGTTGATGTACTGTTCCTGATTCATCATTTGAGCTAAGACTGCATCCTTTTACCATTGGAGTATATACAAGTTTAGAATCTTCCATTCTGTACTTTTTTAATATCTGCTTGAGATATTTGGTTTGTGAAAGAAAAATACCATCTTTAGTTTGTTGAACTTGTAGACCAAGTAAATAGGTAAGTTCACCAAGCAAGGACATTTCAAATTCTTGCTGCATTACTGAAGAAAAATTATGACTCATGGATTCTTCATTGCTACCAAAAATGATATCATCAACATGAATAATAATAATTAGCAATTTATCATTTTCAATCTTTGTATATAAATTGCTATCTGCGGAACCTTTTGTAAAACCTTGTTGGTGTAGATATTTGTCAAGGTAGTAATACCAAGCCCTTGGAGCTTGTTTCAGACCATAGAGAGCCTTTTTTAGTCTGCATACAAGTTTTGCTTCATTTCCAAGAATGAATCCTTCTGGCTATTCAATATAAACTTCTTCTTCTAAATCTCCATTAAGGAAGGTTGATTTTACATCCATTTGGTATACTTTGAATTTCCGAAAACTAAAAAGAGAAAGAAACCTTCTTATGGCTTCAAGTCTTGCAACAGGTCCAAAAGTTTCTTCAAAATCTATACCTTCTTATTGAGCATACCCTTTAAAAACAAGTTTGACCTTGTTTCTAATTACTTCTCCCTTTTCATTCAGCTTGTTCTTGAATATCCATTTAGTTCCTATAATATTTTTATCATGAGGTCTAGGAACTAATTCCCAAGTGTCATTTTTTTCAATTTGCTCAGGTTCTTCATCCATGGCCTTGACCCAACATTCATCTTTGCATGCTTCATTTACATTTTGAGGTTCGGTGGAGGATAGTAATGCTAGATAGCTTGAGGTCCCTGTAATAGTTCTTCTTGTCTATACACCAGCCTCCTTTTCTCCTAAAATTTGAGTTTCTGGATGATTTTTCTGAACATCCCTGGACAAAGTCTTTTCTTCTACCAGTATATCTTCTTATGGTGCTTCATTGGTTTCTTCTTCAATATAATTTTGATTTGATGTGGGAAAGTAATCCCCATCTTCCTCATTATCATAATCTTCTGTTGATTTTATCTGTTTTGGATTTCTGCATGCTTCATCAACTACAACATCAATGCTTTCAACAATTTTCCCAAGTCTTTTATTATAACATTTATATCTTTTACTTCTAGAATAATAACTAAGAAGAATCCCTTCATCTACTCTGGGTTCAAACTTACCAAGTTTTTCATCAGTCCTTTTGATAAAACATTTGCATCCAAAAACTTTAAAATATTTTACAGTAGGAGTCTTACCATATGAAAGTTCATCTGGAGTGTTGGCTAGTTGAATTTTTTATTGATTAACAATCAAGTACCACATTAAATTGTCAACCTGGGAAAGTCTTTTATTTCAAAGGCTACCGCGTACTGTATGTACTTAACTCTAAAAGCATCAAAAAGTTGTAGTATACGTAATTCTCACGCTATGTTATAGCAGTGCTTTGCAAAGTTAAAATGAAAACAGTTAATTAAGATTATAAATCTGAAAAGAAAAGTGATGGATGCTCTGTTAGCAGAGGATCAGGACCCTATCCTCCAAGCAAGGACGTTCAGCACCTGCCCCTGTAACCAGATTGCTAACACACACTGCAATTCTAATTCACCGGTGAAGTACAGTTTCAAACGATTAACAAAACAGAGTGCCAGCAAAAAGGAAATTATCAGAGGTAATGCTACAGAATCCAAAACAGAGTATCAGCAAAAAGAAATTACCAAACACACTTACACACTTGACAGAAAAGTAAATGGGTGAATCTTGTGAGGAAGGTGGGCCCGGTCCCTCTCACAAGATTCCCCAGAACACAATGGCTAGATTAGGTGCTCAGAACAATCTTCTATTCATCTATCAAAAGATCCAGTTACAATAAAAGTTCAGACTTTGTTGTTGTCTTTCAAAATTCCCCTTACAAAACTATTTTTCTTCCCCCCCTTCTCTAATGTAGATGTCTCCTCTTTATAGAGGAGACATCTATTACAATAGATTATCACAGTTCATTCAGTTAGACCTTTTTGTCAAAAATAAGAGTTACCGGATGCTGTTACAACAGTATGACAATGTATTCTTTCTTGGGTTTCTTGCTGTTACACAGCTGGTAACCGCACTTCGACCGTCTTCTTGGGATCCTCGCACTATCCTTTGTCGTTTCCCCATGGTTGCTGATTTAGTAAACCCGTGCTGTTCTTGATATTTTAGCAACTGTAACTGTGTTTTGCCCTTTTGGACAGTTGTTGATCATGCCGCATCAGCGTGGAATTCTGGCGATCTCCAGATAGTTGCCGTTTGTTATTTCCAGTTGTTGCAAAAATAGCATTCCCCTACTTTAGATGGTTGCCGTTGCTGGCTGTAGCAACTGCGTAGTTGCTGCTTCTGGTGTTGCAGCAACTGCGTAGTTGTTGTTTCTGGTGTTACAGCAACTATGAATTATAATTCCTGCAGACTTTAGACAGTCCAGCAGTTACTTGGCAGCTTAATTAGCTTTTCCAAAGATAAATATAAAGATATTCATGAATATGCAATGAGAAATTAAACATATAGATATGCGGACAGTTACTTCGTACCTTGGGGTGATTAAGTCATTATGTAATCAAAGCTTTCAACCTATGACTGAAAAAGGATAATATTATGGCAAAAATATAAGGTCAAAATTGGTCAATTCTGAGTCCTAACATCCCCCCCAACTGAAGAGATTGCATGTCCTCATGCAATGCTTACTCTGAGTCTGAGTCGGAGTACTGGAATGAATAGTGTAGATTACTGAGACGATAGTTATAGGAAGTGGCATCAAACTTCTTTCTGAACCCACAGACAGTCTGTATTTGCCTCCATGTTGTTGCTTCTTCCTTGTTGGATAATCCAAATTGGCCCTTGTATTGTTCACCAGATAACCATAGAAGTGGAAATTTAAATCTGTAGCCAATCCAATTTTCAGCACAGTGTTGCATGCATCTAACATAGTAAGGTACCCTTGAGAGTGATACCTGTAAATTAGGTGGATTATAAGGGTGATATTCCTGCCTCTCCTTGGGGCAGTTTTCCCAAAACAAGTTATTTGCCTTGACAACCAAGGGTGCCTTAGTTCTCACATAGTGTTGACAATCTCTCAGGACCACTGCTTGTAGTTGCCCGACGTGGTCCTTCATTTCAGGATCACTAATCATTCTTTGATGTTGTGTGATGAAGGTGGTTGCGTTCTGAGGTTCAGCCCTAATCCACAGAAGGCAATTCTATTCATTATGTTGAGCTGAGGTAAAGGCGTTCTGCCATGGAAGTTGGTTAGCTAAAAAGGAGATGAAAGCTCTCAGCTGTATGTCGCCAACAACAGGTATCATATTCATGTTTCTTTCTTCGGACATGGCTTCATTATGGAGATAAAGCTCGCATAACAAATTTTGATCATTTTTGTGTGCCTCTGCAAAGGTTTGCATAAATTGCTCTGATGTAACAACCTGATGAGGTCTACCTTCTCTAACAGCCTTTATCTGTAAGAATGTGAGTCTTTACCTAAAAAATGTTGCATCATTGAAAGAGGGTTTCCTTGTGGCAAGTATTCTTTGGAATAACTCAAACATCTGGGACAATCTGGCTTTTAATTCCTTAATTTCTTTGTACTGAGCTCTACACTGCTCAAGTGCTTCCCAGTTCTTATATGCATAATTGAACCAGGTCCCCTTTTGCTGTTAGAATGCTTTTCCTTGTGACAGCTCGTATTCTCTCCACCATTTTCCTTTTAATTTTTGAAAACTATCTGTTTCTGTGCATGCATCACTAACAGAAGGAAGTTCTGTTTGTGTAAAGGAATCAACAAGGATAATCTGCTCTGTGATAATTGGAGTAGACCGGGATGATCCAATATCTTCCTTTTCATTTCCAGCTACTGTTTCTTCTTCATGTTCTATATTCTGTACTGATTCCTGTGTATCTGCTTCCTTTTCTTGTTCCATGGCGATTTGGGTAGGCCTGGGTGAGTCTATGTCTTCTTCTTCATTTCCTTCTTTTTCTTCTTGTTCCATGGCAATTTGAATAGGCCTGGGTGAGTCTATATTTTCTTCATTTCCTCCTGTAACTATTTCTTCCTCTCATTCCATGGAAGTTTGAGTAGGCCGGAGTGAGTCTATGTTTTCTTCTTCATTTCCTGATTCTTGTGTAACTGCTTCCTCCTCTTTCTCCATAGCAATTTGGGTAGGCCGGGGTGTTGTGGGGAAAAGTATCCGATGCGGATGACCCTATCCCTACTCTAAAGGTGACAGTCTTTAGCAACAACTGAAAGTAAAGTTTTGATGATTTCCTTTATGAAAGTACAGAGAGAATGAAGAAAGATTAACCAACCTGGTGTCTTTCGCTTAGTCGATCCGTGTCCTCTCTCTTTGTCTCTTGTTCCCAGCTCCTTGCTCTCTTTGCCGGTCCAGCCACACACAGATCCTGCACAAACAAGAGAGCAAACTACAAGATACATGTACTCATAACTGAAGCATGGATTAGGATGAATCAAATATACATGTAAATACAATACATCAATGCAATACAAGTATATAGGAGAACATGCAAAACTTTATTGATAGAAGTAACAGGGTTCTGAGAAGGTTACAACCAATAATGGCTCCAATCCAGCAGCACCTCCCCAGCAGCAAGAACTCTCCTCTTCACCTCTAGTAAAACAATCACCCAATAGCTCTAACTGTAAACCAACAGCACCTCCTTACTTTACACAAAATTCCAGCCCCTTTAGACCTCATAGAAGAGCTCTATATATAGGATAGAAGAAGAAAGGATGAGTCAGCTTGAGACTGACATGAAGCTGCCTTGTGTCCTCTCCCTCTTCAGTTAATCTTCAGTTCTTGAGTCCACTTGGAGATCCTTGCTTACACATGGTGATCAAGTACCTCTTACTCATCACAGGGCGAATCTCATGAACCAAGTGTCAGTTTGGAAGCTTCCTGGGCAGTTGACACCTTGCAGGATGACTGTGCCACTTGGCCAATCTCGCCCAGCGCAGGTAGCCTTCATTAATCTTGACTTCCAGCGCAGGTACAAGGAGGGACAGTTGCATTCCAGCGCAGAAGCTCAGTGGAGCAGCTGACATGATCCAAAATAAGCCTGTTTTGAAGTGTTTTCAGGTGGAGAACTGATTGGAAGTGCTGTTGTTTGATGACCTTGTTCTTTTAGGGGTAAGAACAACATGTTTAGGGACTGAGGATCCCTGTGATTATTGACATTTCATGCTCCATGATGCGAGGCACAAAAATGTCTATAACACGGGGTGACTTTATATCTTCCTCTTCTTCATTCCTTGTTACTTTCTGCATAGTTTCTGGAGAACTTGCTGATTCTTGTGTTTCAGCAAGTTCTTCTGTTTGCTCCCGTGCAGTTTCTGGAGAACTTACTGGTTCTTGTGTATCAGCAAGCTCTTCTGTTTACTCTTGTGCAGTTTCTGGAGAATTTACTGGTTCTTGTGTGTCAGTAAGTTCTTCTGTTTGCTCCTGTGCAGTTTCTAGAGAACTTACTGGTTCTTGTGTGTCAGCAAGTTCTTCTGTCTGCTCCTGCACCTTTTCTGGAGAGCCTGTTGGTTCATGTGTGACAACAGGTTCTTCTGTCTGCTCCTGCACCTTTTATGGAGAGCCTGTTGGTTCTTGTGTGACAACAGGTTCTTCTGTCTGTTCCTGCACCGTTTCTGGAGAGCCTGTTGGTTCTTGTGTGACCACAGGTTCTTCTGTCTGAGAAAAGGGTTGTGGTGTTTCCGTCTGTGTAACAACAGGTTCTTTTGTTTCAACCACAACAGCAGGGACGTCATTCATTGGTTCTGCCACTACCTTGTATCCTGCTTGAGTAAATATCTCACCACAATTGGCACACACATATTCATTGTCCTTACTCTTCTCTGCTGCAGATGCTACTCGTGCTAAAATATGCAGGCTAAATTCATTTTGATAGGCTTCTTTGACCCTTATTATTTCCTCCTGGTAGTCCTGAATCTGGGACTTCAGAAATTCAATTTCTTCCTGCATAGCAGATATGGTAGGCTGAGCTTGTGGAGTAGCAGGTTCTAGTGGAGGCAGAGGTTGTGCTTCATCATTGATTTGATCCCTTATACCCTCGACAGGTGGTTCTTGTGTGTCACCTGGGGTAGTGGTTGTTTCTTGTGTTGCAGCTTCTTGGCCAATATTACATTGGGTGTCGGCAGCTGGTTCTTGTGTGTCAGCTGCCTTAAAATATGATGTCACGAAACTGTGAACACTCTGCATCTCAGCCTCCGAGGGTGAGGGAGAGGAATTTCCAGGGCTGGTGGGAATGCGGGTTTTTAAGGTGATGGGTGGTGAGCTAGGTATGGCTAGGAATTTCAGCTATTACAGACGACCGAGTCCTTTGCTTTGGTAGAGAAGCAGGGAATTCAGACATTTTTCTTTTCCGGCTGGCTTTCTTTAAGATAGGGATGGCAGCAGAAATAGCAGCTGCTTTAGCCGAAGCCCTAGTTCTTCTTCTTTTTGGTGGGGTTCCCTTTTTCTGCTGTATTTTCCGTTTGAGGAGAGTAATAGGGATGTTATCCTCAGAGTCCTCGGTAGAAATACCAAGTATGGGAATGGAAGGATTGGTTCTATTGGGGGGTGGGATTGTTTCCGCGGGTATTTCTACCACTGATTGTTCATTTTCAGCAACTTGTGGGGGTGTTTGCTGGAGGACTTCTTTGGACATTTGTTCTGGAATGTCGTCTGCTTGCTGAGGGATTTCTACGGGTATTTTCTCAGGAATGTCCTCTGTTTTCTGAGGGATTTCTACGGGTATTTGCTCAGGAATGTCCTCTGTGATGTTTCAGCCTTTGAGATGATTTCGTCAATAAAAGTTTTTCTTCCTCCTCCGCCTTTGCCGCCTGTAAAATTAGGTTTCCTGCGTCCTCTCATGCACCTGTTATTCTCAAAAAGAAATCATTAATGCTTTTAGAAATCTTTAGTCGCCTTCCCCGGCAACGGCGCCAAAATGTTGGCTAGTTGAATTGTTTATTGATTAACAATCAAGTACCACATTAAATTGTCAACCTGGGAAAGTCTTTTATTTCAAAGGCTACCGCGTACTGTATGTACTTAACTCTAAAAGCATCAAAAAGCTGTAGTATACGTAATTCTCACACTATGTTATAGCAGTGCTTTGCAAAGTTAAAATGAAAACAATTAATTAAGATTATAAATCTGAAAAGAAAAGTGATGGATGCTCTGTTAGCAGAGGATCAGGACCCTATCCTCCAAGCAAGGACGTTCAGCACCTGCCCCTGTAACCATATTGCTAACACACACTGCAATTCTAATTCACCGGTGAAGTACAGTTTCAAACGATTAACAAAACAGAGTGCCAGCAAAAAGGAAATTATCAGAGGTAATGCTACAAAATCCAAAACAGAGTATCAGCAGAAAGAAATTACCAAACACACTTACACACTTGACAGAAAAGTAAATGGGTGAATCTTGTGAGGAAGGTGGGCCTGGTCCCTCTCACAAGATTCCCCAGAACACAATGGCTAGATTAGGTGCTCAGAACAATCTTCTATTCATCTATCAAAAGATCCAGTTACAATAAAAGTTCAGACTTTTCTGTTGTCTTTCAGAATTCCCCTTACAAAACTATTTTTCTTCCCCCCCTTCTCTAATGTAGATGTCTCCTCTTTATAGAGGAGACATCTATTACAATAGATTATCACAGTTCATTCAGTTAGACCTTTCTGTCAAAAATAAGAGTTACCGGATGTTGTTACAATAGCGTGACAATGTATTCTTTCTTGGGTTTCTTGCTGTTACACAGCTGGTAACCGCACTTCGACCGTCTTCTTGGGATCCTCACACTATCCTTTGTCGTTTCCCCATGGTTGTTGATTTAGTAAACCCGTGCTGTTCCTGATATTTTAGCAACTGTAACTGTGTTTTGCCCTTTTGGACAGTTGCTGATCATGCCGCGTCAGCGTGGAATTCTGGCAATCTCCAGATAGTTGCCGTTTGTTATTTCCAGTTGTTGCAAAAATAGCGTTCCCCTGCTTTAGATGGTTGCCGTTGCTGGCTGTAGCAACTGCGTAGTTGCTGCTTCTAGTGTTGCAGTAACTGCGTAGTTGTTGTTTCTGGTATTACAACAACTATGAATTATAATTCCTGCAGACTTTAGACAGTCCAGCAGTT
The DNA here is from genome assembly GCA_031772625.1 of Pinus tabuliformis. Lineage (NCBI taxonomy): Eukaryota > Viridiplantae > Streptophyta > Pinopsida > Pinales > Pinaceae > Pinus > Pinus tabuliformis. The sequence continues at coordinate 474,425,885 of CM062816.1, forward strand.
ACTTGGCAGCTTAATTAGCTTTTCCAAAGATAAATATAAAGATATTCATGAATATGCAATGAGCAATCAAACATATAGATATGAGGAGAGTTACTTCGTACCTTGGGGTGATTAAGTCATTATGTAATCAAAGCTTTCAACCTATGACTGAAAAAGGATAATATTATGGCAAAAATATAAGGTCAAAATTGGTCAATTCTGAGTCCTAACATCCCCCCCAACTGAAGAGATTGCATGTCGTCATGCAATGCTTACTCTGAGTCTGAGTCGGAGTACTGGGATGAACAGTGTAGATTACTGAGACAATAGTTATAGGAAGTGGCATCAAACTTCTTTCTGAACCCATAGACAGTCTGTATTTGCCTCCATGCTACTGCTTCTTCCTTGTTGGATAATCCAAACTGGCCTTTGTATTGTTCACTAGATAAGCATAGAAGTGGAAATTTAAATCTGTAGACAATCCAATTTTCAGCACAGTGTTGCATGCATCTAACATAGTAAGGTACCCTTGAGAGTGCTACCTGTAAATTAGGTGGATTATAAGGGTGATATTCCTGCCTCTCCTTGGGGCAGTTTTCCCAAAACAAGTTATTTGCCTTGACAGCCAAGGGTGCCTTAGTTCTCACATAGTGTTGATAATCTCTCAGGACCACTGCTTGTAGTTGCCTGACGTGGTCCTTCATTTCAGGATCACTAATCATTCTTTGATGTTGTACGATGAAGGTGGCTGCGTTCTGAGGTTCAGCCCTAATCCACAGAAGGCAATTCTGTTCATTATGTTGAGCTGAGGTAAAGGCATTCTGCCATGTAAGTTGGTTAGCTAAAAAGGAGATGAAAGCTCTCCACTGTATGTCGCCAACAACAGGTATCATATTCATGTTTCTTTCTTCGGACATGGCTTCATTATGGAGATAAAGCTCGCATAACAAATTTTGATCATTTTTAGGTGCCTCTGCAAAGGTTTGCATAAATTGCTCTGATGTAACCACTTGGTGAGGTCTACCTTCTCTAATAGCCTTTATCTGTAAGAATGTGAGTCTTTCCCTCAAAAATGTTGCATCATTGAAAGAGGGTTTCCTTGTGGCAAGTATTCTTTGGAATAACTAAAACATCTGGGACAATCTGGCTTTTAATTCCTTAATTTCTTTGTACTGAGCTCTACACTGCTCAAGTGCTTCCCAGTTCTTATATGCATAATTGAACTAGGTCCCCTTTTGCTGTTGGAATGCTTTGCCTTGTGACAGCTCATATTCTCTCCACCATTTTCCTTTTAATTTTTGAAAACTATCTGTTTCTGTGCATGCATCACTAACAGAAGGAAGTTCTGTTTGTGTAAAGGCATCAACAAGGATAATCTGCTCTGTGATAATTGGAGTAGGCCGGGATGATCCAATATCTTCCTTTTCATTTCCAGCTACTGTTTCTTCTTCATGTTCTATATTCTGTATTGATTCCTGTGTATCTGCTTCCTTTTCTTGTTCCATGGCGATTTGGGTAGGCCTGGGTGAGTCTATGTCTTCTTCTTCATTTCCTTCTTTTTCTTCTTGTTCCATGGCAATTTGAATAGGCCTGGGTGAGTCTATATTTTCTTCATTTCCTCCTGTAACTATTTCTTCCTCTCGTTCCATGGAAGTTTGAGTAGGCCGGAGTGAGTCAATGTTTCCTTCTTCATTTCCTGATTCTTGTGTAACTGCTTCCTCCTCTTTCTCCATAGCAATTTGGGTAGGCCGGGGTGACTTTATATCTTCCTCTTCTTCATTCCCTGTTACTTTCTGCATAGTTTCTGGAGAACTTGCTGGTTCTTGTGTTTCAGCAAGTTCTTCTGTTTGCTCCCGTGCAGTTTCTGGAGAACTTACTGGTTCTTGTGTATCAGCAAGCTCTTCTGTTTGCTCTTGTGCAGTTTCTGGAGAATTTACTGGTTCTTGTGTGTCAGTAAGTTCTTCTGTTTGCTCCTGTGCAGTTTCTGGAGAACTTACTGGTTCTTGTGTGTCAGCAAGTTCTTCTGTCTGCTCCTGCACTTTTTTTGGAGAGCCTGTTGGTTCTTGTGTGACAACAAGTTCTTCTGTCTGCTCCTGCACCTTTTCCGGAGAGCTTGTTGGTTCTTGTGTGACAACAGGTTCTTCTGTCTGTTCCTGCACTGTTTCTGGAGAGCCTGTTGGTTCTTGTGTGACAACAGGTTCTTCTGTCTGAGCAAAGGGTTGTGGTGTTTCCGTCTGTGTAACAACAGGTTCTTTTGTTTCAACCACAACAGCAGGGACTTCATTCATTGGTTCTGCCACTACCTTGTATCCTGCTTGAGTAAATATCTCACCACAATTGGCACACACATATTCATTGTCCTTACTCTTCTCTGCTGCAGATGCTACTCGTGCTAAAATATGCAAGCTAAATTCATTTTGATAGGCTTCCTTGACCCTTATTATTTCCTCCTGGTAGTCCTGAATCTGGGACTTCAGAAATTCAATTTCTTCCTGCAGAGCAGATATGGTAGGCTGAGCTTGTGGAGTAGCAGGTTCCAGTGGAGGCAGAGGTTGTGCTTCATCATTGATTTGATCCCTTATACCCTCGACAGGTGGTTCTTGTGTGTCACCTGGGGTAGTGGTTGTTTCTTGTGTTGCAGCTTCTTGGCCAATATTACCTTAGGTGTCAGCAGCTGGTTCTTGTGTGTCAGCTGCCTTAAAATATGATGTCACGAAACTGTGAACACTCTGCATCTCAGCCTCCGAGGGTGAGGGAGAGGAGTTTCCAGGGCTGGTGGGAATGCGGGTTTTTAAGGTGATGGGTGGTGAGCTAGGTATGGCTAGGAATTTCAGCTATTACAGACGACCGAGTCCTTTGCTTTGGTAGAGAAGCAGGGAATTCAGACATTTTTCTTTTCCGGCTGGCTTTCTTTAAGATAGGGATGGTGGCAGAAATAGCAGCTGCTTTAGCCGAAGCCCTAGTTCTTCTTCTTTTTGGTGGGGTTCCCTTTTTCTGCTGTATTTTCCGTTTGAGGAGAGTAATAGGGATGTTATCCTCAGAGTCCTCGGTAGAAATACCAAGTATGGGAATGGAAGGATTGGTTCTATTGGGGGATGGGATTGTTTCCGCGGGTATTTCTACCGCTGATTGTTCATTTTCAGCAACTTGTGGGGGTGTTTGCTGGAGGACTTATTTGGACATTTGTTCTGGAATGTCGTCTGCTTGCTGAGGGATTTCTACGGGTATTTGCTCAGGAATGTCCTCTGTTTGCTGAGGGATTTCTACGGGTATTTGCTCAGGAATGTCCTCTGTGATGTTTCGGCCTTTGAGATGATTTCATCAATAAAAGTTTTTCTTCCTCCTCCGCCTTTGCCGCCTGTAAAATTAGGTTTCCTGCGTCCTCTCATGCACCTGTTATTCTCAAAAAGAAATCATTAATGCTTTTAGAAATCTTTAGTCGCCTTCCCCGGTAACGGCGCCAAAATGTTGGCTAGTTGAATTGTTTATTGATTAACAATCAAGTACCACATTAAATTGTCAACCTGGGAAAGTCTTTTATTTCAAAGGCTACCGCGTACTGTATGTACTTAACTCTAAAAGCATCAAAAAGCTGTAGTATACGTAATTCTCACGCTATGTTATAGCAGTGCTTTGCAAAGTTAAAATGAAAACAGTTAATTAAGATTATAAATCTGAAAAGAAAAGTGATGGATGCTCTGTTAGCAGAGGATCAGGACCCTATCCTCCAAGCAAGGACGTTCAGCACCTGCCCCTGTAACCATATTGCTAACACACACTGCAATTCTAATTCACCGGTGAAGTACAGTTTCAAACGATTAACAAAACAGAGTGCCAGCAAAAAGGAAATTATCAGAGGTAATGCTACACTATCCAAAACAGAGTATCAGCAGAAAGAAATTACCAAACACACTTACACACTTGACAGAAAAGTAAATGGGTGAATCTTGTGAGGAAGGTGGGCCCGGTCCCTCTCACAAGATTCCCCAGAACACAATGGCTAGATTATGTGCTCAGAACAATCTTCTATTCATCTGTCAAATGATCCAGTTACAATAAAAGTTCAGACTTTGCTGTTGTCTTTCAAAATTCCCCTTACAAAACTATTTTTCTTCCCCCCCTTCTCTAATGTAGATGTCTCCTCTTTATAGAGGAGACATCTATTACAATAGATTATCACAGTTCATTCAGTTAGACCTTTCTGTAAAAAATAAGAGTTACCGGATGCTGTTACAACAGTGTGACAATGTATTCTTTCTTGGGTTTCTTGCTGTTACACAGCTGGTAACCGCACTTCGACCGTCTTCTTGGGATCCTCGCACTATCCTTTGCCGTTTCCCCATGGTTGTTGATTTAGTAAACCCGTGCTATTCCTGATATTTTAGCAACTGTAACTGTGTTTTGCCTTTCTGGACAGTTGCTGATCATGCCGCGTAAGCGTGGAATTCTGGCGATCTCCAGATAGTTGCCGTTTGTTATTTCCAGTTGTTGCAAAAATAGCATTCCCCTGCTTTAGATGGTTGTCATTGCTGGCTGTAGCAACTGCGTAGTTGCTGCTTCTTGTGTTGCAGCAACTGCGTAGTTGCTGTTTTTGGTGTTACAGCAACTATGAATTATAATTCCTGTAGACTTTAGACAGTCCAGCGGTTACTTGGCAGCTTAATTAGCTTTTCCAAAGATAAATATAAAGATATTCATGAATATGCAATGAGCAATTAAACATATAGATATGCGGAGAGTTACTTCGTACCTTGGGGTGATTAAGTCATTATGTAATCAAAGCTTTCAACCTATGACTGAAAAAGGATAATATTATGGCAAAAATATAAGGTCAAAATTGGTCAATTCTGAGTCCTAACATGGAGTTTGAGTGCTATTTACTCGAACATTTACTTTGTTGAGAATAGTCACAGCAACAAATGTAGCTTCACCCCAAAAGGTTGCAGGAGTTCCAGATTCATCTAGCATAGCTCGAGCCATTTGCTGAACTATTTTGTTCATCCTTTCTACCACACCATTTTGCTAAGGAGTTCTTGTGGTGGAGAATTGCCTTTTTATTCCATGTTGCTCACAAAAGTCAAAGAATTCATCCGATATAAATTACCCTCCTCGATCAGATCTGAAGCATTTGATTTTTAGATCTGATTCATTTTCAACCAAAGCTTTGAAGGCTTGGAACTTTTCAAATGCTTCATATTTATGCTTTAGAAGACCTATCCAACACATTCTGAAAAAATCGTCAATGAAAAAACTAAAGTATTCTTCTCCACGAGGTGACTTTTTCCTTGTTGGTCCACATAAATCAGTATGGATAAGTTCAAGAGGCTTACTAGCTGACCCTTCTTTTTCCATGAAGTGAACTTTGGTTTGCTTACCGATTTGACATGGTTTACATATTGTCTTTTCTGGGACGCTGATATCTAGAAGATCACGAAAAACCTTGAGTCTGCATGCTTTTCTTATTTGAGAAAAGCATAGATGTCCCAATCTTCTATGACAACCAGTTTTCATTATTTTTGCTTAGATAGAACTGTTGTTGTCCTCCTTTGAGTATGTATAATTTATTTTGAGTTCTTTTACCTTTGGTCACGGTCTCTCCTGTATCAAGCTCACGAACAACACATCCGTTTGATCAAAACACCACTTCATTTCCTTGATCACACATTTGACTGACACTCAACAGGTTATGCTTTAAACCATATACATTCATAACATATCCAGCTTTAACCTTTTCTTTTAAGAAAACAGAACCTTTACCTTTTATGACAGCTGGAGTGTCATTTCCAAATGAGACATTCTTTTCTTTTTCTTAGGCATTATATGAGTGAAGTTTCTCTTTATCACTTGTCATATGTTTGGAGCATCCACAGTCGATGTACCACTGATTTTCTTTTCCTTCTGCATACAAGGTTATACCACATATTTCTGTTTGAGATTCTTTCCTTCTCCATATCTTGGGATTTAATAGCATTTTCTCCTTTTGAGGTGTTCGCCGAACTTTTCTCCTGCATTTAGATTCTGCATGACCAAAGTTGTTACAAATTGAGCATTCTATTTCATTTTCAAGAGGAGAAAAGTTATTATAGGAACTTCTTTTGATCCCTGTTATAGTCCTTTGATTTTAGGATTCTCTGGTCATGATGGTTTTGTTAGAAACACATTGAGCAGCTTTGTGCCCAAAATTATAACATGAAAAACACTGCCCATTAAAGAGGTTTTTGCGACTATCAAATCTATTTACCTGTTGATTGTAGTTTCTATTGATATTCATCTTTGGAGCAAATTGAGTATGATTTTCCTGAGGTTGGTTGTGGCTTCTATTGATATTCATCCTTGGAGAAAATTGAGTATGATTTCCCTGGTGATCAGCTTTATGCCTTTGCTGACGATTGTCATATTGTTTACTGGTCTTTGCTACATGAAGATAGCTTTTGGGAAAGGTTGACAGCTTCTGTGATTGAGATGCTTCTTCAGTATATCCAAGACCTGTCTTTATTAGAGGAGAACACTAAACTTTGATAATTTTGTTTAAAATTTCTGATCCTTTAGCAAATCTAAGATTGAGAGATTTTGTTTTCTCACAATCTTTTCTTAGACCTACAATTTCACATTCTAGTGTTTCATTGTGTTTTTATTTTTCAACAAGTTGGTATGTCAAGGTATCTATGATCATATTCATTTCTTCTAAATAGATTTTGAGTTTATATATTTCTTCATGAAAGTTCTCCTCTTCTGAAGCATCCCAAAAATCATCATTTCCATAAGCCATGAGAAGTCTATAATCATCACTATTAGATAAACCATCAATATCCTCTTCTAAACTATCCCAAAAACCATTGCTATCATAATCCATGAGAAGTCTATAATCTTGACCAGTTTCATCTTCATCACTATTAGATAAACCATCGCTATCTTCATGAGTATAGTAACTCCTTCTATTCACAACTTGTTTCCTATTCCCTTTTGCATATTCCTTTCCTTTTTCATATTTATCTTTATGAGGACATCTGGCAGCATAATGACCGACACTACCACAAGCAAAGCATTTGAAAGGTAGCTTATCTCTGAACCTTCCAGAACCCTGTTGAATCTTCTTGACAAAATTTACCTCATCTTCTTTATCTGAAATGTGTCATTATTCATTGTGTTCTTCCTTTTCTTTTCCTTTTGTTGAAGCTTTAAATGCAGCTTCTCTCATATTTGATGGACCTCTTTTTCTCATCTCAAAGGCAATTAGGATTTCGTGAAGCTGTGTCATAGCAACATTCTGCAGATCCTATTTTTCTTCTATTGCAGACACTTTTGATTCAAATTTAGTAGACAAGGATCTCAAAATTTTCTCAACTAAGGTAACTTCCTTTATTTCTTCACCCAGATTCTTCATACAATTAACAACCTCATCTATACGTAAGAAGTAACTAGGTATACTCTCATCACTATGAATATGAAGAGTTTCATACTGAATTCTGAGAGTTTGAAGCTTAGCTCATTTTACCTGGGAGTCTCCTTCGTAGCTCTAAACAATTTTGTCCCATATCTCTTTGGCTGATTTGAGCTGCATGACTTTGACAAACTCTGATTGTGACAAACTTCTCAATAATGTATTGACAACTTTATCATTGGTTTCATATTGCTTTTTATCTGCCATGTCTGTAGGAATTGTCCTCCTTCCACAATTTCACAGAAATCTGTTCCAAGAGATTGTAGATAGGCTGTGGTTCTTATTTTCCAATAAACAAAGTTGCTCCCATCGAAGATTAGCAGTCATATGGATCCCATGCTTTCGTGATTATTCATCTTGATGGATCTTCCTTCAAGAGATCAAGCTTCTTCTGAACGACCTGCTCTGATTCCAATTGTTGGAAATAATACTGAGAGGGGGTGAACCAGTACTATCAGATCAATAATTTTATTTCTCAAACAGATTTATATATGCTACTTCAGTGAAGTGAACGAGCGTGTACACACAACTGTGATTAGAGAAACCAACATATATCCAGAGAACTTGTGATTTAGACAATTTATCATGTGTTGATCTTAAACCAGTACATCAGTAACTTATTAGGCAATGCAGTAAAAGCGGAATAAAGCATCACACATAAGCAACACACATGAACACCAAGATTTAAGGTGGAAACCCAATGTGGGTGAAAACCACCTGCTACTATCATCTCTGTCTTATTTTAATAATAATAAAATCTGTTTACAATCTTGTACTGGTGCAGAATTATATCAGTACGTAGGCAGAAGGTTACAACCTTCTCTTGTTCTCTAGCTTCTACTGTAAGGGAGCTACAACCCCCTAGCTCTTGTACTAGCTAATATGTTTACTAGTACGTAGGTGCCAGCCTATAGAAAAACTCCACTCTTCCACCAGGAACCACGTTTCATGAATTTTCAGACTGGATGCTCCTGGCACATATCAAGACATATGAAGACCTTGACTCATCAATAACCCATCAGAAATTTAGAAACACAAACTTCATCAACCAACATACAATTAAACAATCAAATCACTGTCACCAGAACATTGTGCTGAACCCAGAAATCTGCATCATCATTTAGAACCAGCTGTAACCTCAGAAACCATGCATCAGATTTTATACACTACCTGGATGAACCCAAACTGCATGTATACGCTACTTCCATTAATCAAACTTGCGTATACATCCAAAGCTACTGCAAACATAAACTTTTGAATCAAATTTGTACCAACCAGCAATATACTGAACATCTACTGTCAACTTACAGAGCTTTATACAGGGAACAATAGAGATCACTTCTTCTCACTTATACAATCAATCTATCAAATATCAAACTCCCTATTCATTCGGTTTTACATTCAGATCTAAGAAGACTTCATTGACAGACAGCAGTAAAACAGCAGCACTAATCTAATATATCAGTCATCCTTGAACATCAAGCTTTTCTTTTGCATACGCTACTTGGAAGAATCGAACCAGCATGTATATGCACCTTCACCTAAGCAAATCAGCGTACAGATCTGCAAGTACTTACTTCATAACTTCGTTGCACCTCTAGACTTCAAACATACTCAGATCAGAACATTTACAGTATAAATCATGCGTTAGCATTTAGATCTAGACTATCCATGATCAAATAATAATAATTCATTTTAAGTCTCATGATCATTAGATCTCATCCCCATCAACCGCTAAGGTTCATCCTTATTTCAGATCAAGTAAAGAACCATAAACCCATAACATGCATACTTGCTTTTGATCTCACTCTTCATAAGATATTAATTACTTGTACACTTAGCCCTTTGATTTTCTCCTCCTTATATACTTAGATCCTTTGTCAATACCTCGGACCAAAACCACTTAGGACCAAATACCTAGGGTCAATACCTCGGACCAAATATCTTAGACCAAAACCTTAGTTTTCCAACATGTACGTGCTTTTCCTCTTGTGGAAGTTTGTGTATACATATACGCTCTTTTTGTTCTGTGTACCAACGTGTATACGTTGTTTTGACTAAATGGACCTGTGTATACTTCTTAAACTACTTTACATCAACCTTTTCCTCTACCTTCTTTATTCTGATTAGTAGACCTTAGTTCCATCTTCCTATTCTTCTGTACAGTTGCCATGTAACCTCTGAATATACCTGGTGTACTATGAGCTGCCTTTTACCAAAACTGAATTGACCTGTGAGTGAGTTGCCATCAAGGACAACACTTGTATCATAATGCCAACAAGTTATGACCACTTGAATACTATCCTCAAAGGCTAGATCAATATATTTATAGAACCATGTGGAAAAACGCATTCATGTGTCACCATCACATTGATCCATGCCATATCAACGACAATAATGGCCTACCTAGGCAGCTTGGCGTTCTATCAACTATTAGCACACAAAGCAATACTTCACCAAATTTTCCTAATTCATTTCCAATTAACCAATTTGGATATTGGGCCATTAGTTATAAAAAGTCCTCCTTTCATCACCTGCCACTCTATCAACTGAGTTCCCAAGCCTCTGGGACACACTAGAATTCCATTTTTTGTTCCTCCAAACACTTGATAACCTGATCTGATAATGGATTATCACTAGATGGAGACTCCACTTCTCGTCATTCATTTTTTTGTGTATTGGGCCCCTAGGCCACCAACCACTAGGCATAACTCATTGTTGTAATTCTAGAATCTATCGATAACTAACACCTGGCATGCCGATAGGTCGATATCTCAAGATGTCAATAGGCAAATAGCTTGACATGTCAATAGATCGATAGTTTTCTATCAAGATACCATTCCCCTAAGAAATTTGAGGAAGTCCTCAACTACCGATACCTGATAGTCTGACATCCTAACATCCATGTCACTAATACCTTGGGTGCCACCTAGTCACCATCTTAACACCATTGTGCACTATGATCCACAATGTCCCACCACATTAGCTACCACACCATTAAAAATCTATCCTTGTGCCACTTCATCATAACTAGTTACCTTGGCACATCAGCTACTACGTAGTGTGCCATATTACCAGGTCTAATATTCTAGCATGCCATGTCCCCTAGCCCATGTATGCACTTTATTTAGTGTCATCAGTATTGATAAAAAATCACAATGGTTGGGTCATCGTCTCCCAATACCAAACAATTGATGACCAATATTCGATCTCCATCTGTCATCTATAATAAACCACTCCCATCTAATAACATATTAGCTTCTATTTATTGAGGTTTCCTTCGAATCTTCATTTTTTATCAAATGAAATCCTAATAAATGGAGATTCGAAAGGGTGATAAGTGACCCTTCATTACCCCAAAGTCAATACATGATCACCCAATACCATACCTTTCCTATCAGTATGAGGGCTTGTTGTCGAGATATGATGTCGTAGAAAGATAATGGAAATGTCCCTAACATTCAATGGTTATCATTGGGATCTATTAATATCATGTTATTCTCATTGGTATTTGTTATCCCATGTCCTAATATCTGATACCAGATACTTTGACAAACTATATGTCGGCTAATTAATACACTATGTTGGAGTTCGCTTGTAATAGAGGTATTCATTATGTCATTAGCCCAATACCTGAAAAATGATATTATGTCCTTTGGTTCTTAATATCCATTTTGGATAGCTCTTGGTAATATCCCCCCTTATTGGACATATTACCAAGCATTGAGGCTAGGACCCCCAAACACCAAATTTCCAAATAGTCAAAAAATCTAAAGGGGAACCAATCTCTAAATTTCTCCAAGGCAAATAGGCATGTAGAATGGATTTGATTTATTTGTATCCAAAGATGAAATATATTTTTACAAGGCATGGGTCTACCAAAATGACTTCTAAAACTACAAAATTCCTTGTTATCCTTGAATGTATCCATACTCCTTCATCTAACTACAATATTCTAGGCCTTTCCTTTAGTTTCTTTAGTATACTTTACCAACTCGAGAGTTCTTTAGTGAAATCTTTAATACTTTCCACCAAATGTTATGAGAATACTCTTTCCCTTAAGTATAATTTTCTGAGATCAAGGCTTATATTTTTGTCTCAAAGTCTATATCATCCACAAGACTCTTTTATCAGTTCAATAAACTTAGAGAATTTTTGTCCCCTTTACGAATTTACTATGAACATGTTATGCAACCAGCTCAAAAAATAGAAGAAAATATAGATAAACGACTTCAAAATCAGCCTCTTCGAGGGGGAAACCTCCTTTACATTACACAAATGAATAATTGTTAGATTATACAAATGAAAAGACCTCCTTTCTATATATAGGAGTCTAAGGGGTCACAATATAATCAGAGCCGACATAACAATAATAATGTAAGGGCACAACAATAACAATAGTTGGCTTATATGGGGCACAATAATAACAATATGGGGACAACATGGGAAAAGCAATAACAATAAGGGGCTACAATGACACTAATAATAAGGGAATACACTAGTATTACAGGGACCTAACATGCACCTCTCCTTCAAAAAAAAATTGTCCTCAACACTTCAGTAGTTATGGATGCTTCTGTATAAAATTTTCATCCTCCCATGTGGAATCTTCAGCGGGTAAGTTCTTCCAGTTGATGAGATACTCTGAAATTGCTCGACTTCGTAGATGTCAAGTTATTGTTTCAGTGATTTCTTTAGGTTCCAATATGATTTTTCCTTTCTCATCAAGTTCTGGAAATATTGTTTGAACTGGGAGCTTGTCACCTATAACCTTCTTTAAGCATGAAACATGGAAAACTGGGTGCACTCGAGAAGATGTAGGAAGTTCCAATTTGTATGCCATCGTACCAATATTTTGCAACACCTTGTATGGACCATAATACTTTGGTTATAATTTATTATCCTTCTTAGCTTGGTTGAGGGACATTTCTTTGTATGGTTGTAATCATAGAAATACCCAGTCACCTACATCAAAACTTCTTTTGTTGCGATGTTGATATGCCTGTTGTTTCATTCTATTTTGCGCCAAAGTCAAGTTATCCTTTAAGAGTTGGATAACTTTTTGTTGATGCTTGATGTGATCTTCCACTGCTTGAACCTTAGAATTTTCTCTTAAATATGATGTGATGGACGGTGGACGATATCCATAAAGTGCCATAAATGGGTTCATTTTTGCTGCAGTATGGAAGGAAGTGTTAGACCACCATTCAGCGAGAAGCAACCATTTGACCCATTGTGTCTGTTTATCAGATACAAAACAACTAATATATCCTTCCAAAAATTTGTTCAGTATCTCAGTTTTCCCATCAGATTGAGGATGATAAGATGAGGTATGAGCTAACTAAGTATCGAGACAAGAAGATAATTTTATCCAAAAATTTCCAGTGAAAGGATCTATGTCACTTACAATAATCTTTGGGTTTCCATGTAGCTTTTGAATTGTTTCCATAAATGCAGTAGCAACTGTACTGGACTTAAATGGATGAGATAATGCACAAAAGTATCCATACTTGGTAAGTCTATCAACTACCACCATGATGACACTCTTTCCTTTGGACTTGGGTAAACCTATGATAAAATCCATTGAAACCTCCTCCCAACGTTGAATTGGAATGGTTAAAGGTTGTAATAGACCTGGGATCTTAATTGTATCAACTTTATTTTGTTGGAAAACCAAAAATTCCGCCACAAACTTTTGAATATCAAATTTAAGTCCATCCCAAAAAAAATCCTTGTTAACCATGTGGTAAGAAATTGAGAAATCGTAGGCTACTACATCTCACCTTCAACGTGGGTCTATCTCTTTGGAAGCCCACCGGGAAGGAGTGAGAGGAATTTCGGAACAAGCTATGAAAGTATTGACTGATTACATGACCCAGATGGAGAAACAAAATCAGAAACAGGAAAAGAAGCCGAAAAAGATTGAGGAATTAGAAGAGCAAGTGCAGCTACTGAAGGCTAATAGATGAAATATTTTCTCTAGCGCAGTAAGTGATGGCGTGCCGACCTCCTGCTCATAGTTATTCTTTGTTGCCCCATGAAAAGTACATGTTCTTCTATTTGGAGAGCATCTATTAGAAGATAAGCCATGAAATCCAATATTTCATACAGTTTTTGCGGATCTAGAGGGGTCACAATATCTTGAACCAACACTTAATGTGAGAACTCTACATGCATGATTATTTTCTGAGGACCGATTAATTGTTCAATCCAGTTCCATATGTGGGGAATATTCAGTTGAGATACTTCACCTCCTTCACGATTAACCAAGTTAAATGGAAGAAATCCTTCGACACGTTTAAAGAGAACCAAGTGAACAGGCACTTGTAGTTCGAGCAAAACATTGTTAGGTTGTGAATATTTCAACAAACATCGTACCTTCTTGGTAATAGAAGGAGGAAAGGATCAGATGATGGCAACACAGAAGTGGTGCACCGACCTTTATACAAAGAAAATTTTTACTTATTAGGAGGAGGCTTGGTCCGGCTATTAGAAACGATGGGTGTTGTCGTCATCTGTAGTAAGGATACGTGAACCTTTTGGGGCCACTAATTTTGTTCGGGCTTTGAATAGAATACCACATTATATCACATGTATTCAGACCTGTGGGACCCGATGGATGGGTTTGAGATTTTGGTTCCCCATTGTTTGGCTGCCAGCTAAGAAATACACACCAACTTATGTGGTACACAAGGATTAGTGGAAGGAAATCCTTCACACAGATGGATATAAGGTTCCCAGAACATAAATGGCCACGAAATATGACTTCACACAACTCCATGTTGACCACAATAGCTCTAACCCAAATCTGCCAGAAGATGAGTTGCATGAGGACATGCAGAAAGGCTAGTTGGGGGAAGATGTTGGTTGCTAAATTTGCCCACTTTTTACCCACCTTTTTATCCCTTTCCTATACTCATTTCATGTCCTTGTTGGTCGATTTGTATTCTAAACAACAAAGGTATACCTATTGTCATGTCTTTGTGAATTTTTAATCGATGAAGTGTAGTCGTAGGGGATTATTGCCTAAAGCGACTTGCTAACTTAAGTTTCCTTGCATATTTGAAGGAATGATGATCAAGACCATGATTCAACATATGATGACTATCGAGTTGGCAGCACTATCTTTGGATATCAGCTGCAACAGTGGTTCAACTTATCGACCAGCACAAGTGTTATCTTTATATTATGTTATATCTCAAGAATCACTATGCATTTGTAGGCAAACAACTATCGTAATCTTAGGCACTGTTAGTTGTTAAATGAAATGTATAAGTAGTGTTACGGGGCTGGGAAAGCCACCGCTAAGAGATACACAAGAATTCTGAGTTGTAACAACAAACCTCTGTAATGTTATTTTGATTAATATAATTTATGATCTTCTGAGAATTTTATAGTTCTTGATCTTGCCACAACCTTGATCAGGGATTTGGGCCCACTCTCTTGACCAAGCGTTGTTGGATTAGTTATGTGCATAGGTTTATTTTTTTTGTCTTATTTCCTTGCTATGCAATGATTTTAGTGTGTTGTTGTGAGGCTTAACTTGTTGTTACTCTGATTGTTGTTACAGTTATTACTTGTTGTTACACATTGTTATGTTATGATTTGAATGTTCAATGTTGGGTAGGGAAATTGTGGCCTGCATATACCTTGTATGATAGCCTTGGAATAACCCGTCAAGCCCCAGGTTGAAAATTAATGTGGAATTGGGTGAATTGTATGGTTCATATCTAAAAACCAACATTAAGGACTTGGTCTCTCGATGTTTCCCCCAAGGGTTTTTATCTGAGAGAAATATTTTTGAGATGATGCAGTAGGAGTGGGCACGAATGTGTGTTTCCTTTATGGAAGGTTTTCTTTGAGAAATAATTTCCTCTAAGGTGGGTTTCCTACGAGGAGGGATTTCATCGAGAATTTTTTGCTTCAAGATAGTTTTCTCTGAGGTGAGTTTCTTTTGAGATGAGAGTTTCCTCTAGGGTGACGTGGACCTTGGGACCACAAACCTCAAAACCTATGAACCTAAACGATTAAATACTTGGTCTCCTGGATTTTCTCCTGAGAGGTTTCATCCGAGAGAGTTATCTTCGAGGTGACGTGGTGGTAATGGGTCGAGTGCATGTTTCTGCATATCATGCAAGGACATTTGGAGAGGGGCTGTCAATGCACTTATTTAAGAGTGGGACACGAATGGGTTAATAGCTAATACAACACTACCAAGTGGTGGTTAGTGTTGAAAATAGCAACAAGAAATGCTAAAAATAGCACTGCTATAAATAGAATTTCGAGATCCATTGCAATTTTAGTTAGTTCGTGAACTAAAATTGAGAATTAAAATTCGAATTTGATCTTAGCAGTCGTTTGTAAAATAATTAATTAATTCATCTTGAGTTAATTAGTTGTAGAAAATCAAACATGAACTCATGTGAAGACATGCAACAGTTTTTCCTTTGATTGAGGAAGTTATCCCTTAATTAAGGAGATCAAGATGATTTGTACTTTGAGTTGTAATTAGTTAGCTCAGTTAACTGAGTTAAGTCTAGTTAGATTAGTTCCAACAGTTTGTGGAACTGATTGTGAGTTCAGTTAGTTAATGCATGCATGCATGTAACTACTGCACTTCAGATAACTAAATATTCTCTCATAAATAACTCATGCATGTCAGTTCAGTCAGAGACCCAGTTGAGATCAGATGATGGGTCAGTGTACTATCAATTGCAGGGATATTCCATTAAGGATATCTCTTGCATGCAGAAGGAATTCATTCCTTGGAGATTGCGCAGTTACTTCTAAGTTTGGTGAGTTGTGTGAGAGGTAAGTTCACACAGGTGGCAGCAAGAGGACCCAGGAAAAACTGTGCAAGGAAATAGGAGGCTTGGAGGACTGAGGGAAGGAATATGTTGTGTCTATTTAGTCTATGAGCAACATTGAGGGATTGTACTAAGAGCTAGATAGCTTGTGAGCTAAAGCTTTGTGTAATCCGGACATATTTCCACTTGTATGATAATACAAAGATCAGGGTTTTTAGCTAAGGCTTTCCCCAGAGTATTCTTCCGTGTTCATGTGTGATTGATTTCTCATTCTCTGTTAATGTGTTCTATTTGATCTTGCTCAAAATCGACTAAGCTTTTGCAAGTTTGTTTGTAGAATTAGATCAAGTATTTTTCTTTATTATATTGCATTAATAGGTGATCTACAGTGGGAAATTCTACAGTTAGGGGGTCATCACTGGTATAGCCACATGGGGACCACATAAATTCCATGTGGCATGTTAATTATGTGATACTAAAATTAAAATGGTCATATATTTCGATCCAAAGGTTGGACTGGAACAAAATTTACATCACCAAAAACTTCATGATGAGACAAATGCAATGGAACCATCTATTTGAAGTTTTGAGGAGGCTGAAAAAGATAAAAAAATTTAGACCCCATTTCCATAACGCTAAATTAGATCTTGGGTAAACATAGTAACCACCTCCTTCTAGCCTATGTTTTGGGTTGGTGTGAGGAGGGTGCCCATTATAGAGTGGTATCAGAGCATCCATGTTCAACACTTGGACCATTACAGAGTGGTATCAAAGAATCCATGTTCAACACTTGGACTGGATGGGCTCTATCATGGATAAAATAATGGCAAAGTTCGTTCCAATCCCTCAGGAATAATTTGGTGCTCTGTTACAAAGTTAATAGGTCAAAGGGGTTTCATATTGAATTCTAGAAAATGGATAAAGCAAATTATTGGGTGTTAAAAGCAAGTCTACGGTTGATTGATGGCATATATGGTTGATATTATTACCTTGTGATTTAATTATGTAGCATGGTACTAACGATTGATATTATCTTATTTTTATTGATGTGATAACTTACAATATGTTTCTCAGCAAGCCTTGTACAAATGGACTTCCAATAACAAGCTAAGGTGATCATGCTTATTATGTTTTGAGGTTGTTGAAATATAAAAATGATATGTGTGTGTGTGATAGAACATAAAAGACGCCAAGATTTAAAGAGATGATGACAAGAATGGTGCAATATAGCTTTGACCAATCACAACATGGATATGAAGAATAAAGAACAAATGAGGAGGGAAGATTAATTAATCAATGAGGAATAGTAGACTCTCCTGATTGGATGAAAACACTAAGAAGCCTAAAAGTAGAAAGAAGAAGTTGTAAATTTGAAAATGAGAAGCTTGTCAAAGCACAAGAGACACAAGCAGAAGTGAATGCAATCTATTTCATAATATTTCAGAACTACAAAGGCAAATAAAACATGATTTGGGAGCTAGTCATAGTGACAAGAAGAGTCCCTTAGAGAAAGAAGAAAGAATCAATGGGGCATATGGGAGAATCTCAAAAACGATACAAAGAATTACAAGATAAGATATGGTGAAAGGAGGTACTTTACTAGGCACCCCAGAGAAGGGGACCAACACACACGAGCATCAGCTTAAAGGCACTCCCAAAATGCATTATCATCATCATCATCATGATAGGAGGGGAAAATAATATGTACCAGAGGAATTTAAGAAAGTTAAGATTCCTACCTTTGATGATGAGATGAAGAGGTCAGACGGTGGAAAATATTGGCTATTGGGAATGAGTAAGTTCTTTAGAGTACACGACTATTCTGAGAACATGAAAGTGAATATAGTTTCTTTCAGCATAATGGATAAGGATGATATCTAGTGCGAATATCTGAAAAATGTGAAAGGCATAAAAGAGGACAAGTTATATTAGAAGGAATTTGAGGGATATTTTAGGGACAAGTATCTATTTGAGAGATACTTTGACAGCAAGGCTAAAGAATTTTATGAGCTCAAGCTAGGATCAATGTTAGACGAAGAGTATACCATCAAATTCCTAGATCTATTAAGATATGTTCCCTACCTCAAGGATGAAAAGGAAAAGATTTAGAAATACATCAGTGGGCTTCCATTAGCATTTAAATATTAAATTGAATTCAATGAGACAAAAACCCTTGACGAGGCAATCAAAAAGTTGAAATGCTTCTATGGGTAGTCTACACATAGGTCGGAGCTTAAGACTGACTTGAAGTCAAAAGGAAGTCTTGAAATTAAATAAAAAATGTAGGGAAGTTTAGGAAAATAGCCTAGGGAGAAGACAAGAAATTCCACCACTAGTAGAGGTGAACCCTAACAGAAGATCAACATAGCCTCTGAAGGTCAACATTCCCATATCAAAGAAGAGGACGAGTCCTAAAAGAAGCCCATAGTATGTTGTATATATGGGGATAACCATCTTCATAGAGATTGCCCCCATATACAAATAAATCAACCGAGATTTCATACTTGCAAGGAGCACAAATGTTGGAGGGAATAGCTTGAAATGTGCCCAGAACCTACGAAGTTGTGGAGGACAAGTATGTTGGCCACCTAGCATAAAGGGTTGATATGTTTGATTAGATATAGATTATGTATCCATTTTGTTATTGTTGAAGCAATATAATTAATTGTAAACAGATTGTGTGGTTGAGTTTATTGTTGTGGTTGGTTGTAGTAGAAGATATTGAATGAAATAGTTGAAAGGGCTCGAGTTGAGCCTTACTCTTGAAGCATTGAGGGATGTCAGAACTCATGGTAATTATTTTTCTTATGTTGTTAAATATTTTATGTTTATTACCTAAATTGATTTATGTTTGAATTTCCCTTTCATTGTTGGATTATGCATGGCCATGCTATTTTTGTTGTGTGATTTTATGATTGTTGTCATGAGTTCTTTTCTTTTGCATTTACCCTCTTTTCCTTTGGATTTTTCCTTTCGTTCTTCATGCCTTAGGTCCCTTTGAAACATTGGTTGTCATGGAAGGAAGGCCACGAATCTCTAATAAGAGAGCTAATAAATACCAATAAAAAAATGATCTAGAAGAGGCCCTACGAATAATAAAGAGCATGAACAAAAAAAATTGATGAGAAAGGATGGGTTTGGGTGAGGGGTTTGGAAATACCATCACTACTGTATGTGGGGGAATCACTCCTAAATATGGCAGTAAGAAGAAAAGAAAATATGTGCAGGCTGAAAACTATTGTGTGAATCACAACAAGTACAATACAAGGAGTCCTCTAAATCTTTGGTTTTATCTGATATGCATTAATGTATGATATGTCCTTGATTAAGTGGAACCCAGTATGATAATCAATAAGGTTGGTTTGTTCCATGGGGATAATGGAAAGGAGGATGAAAACCATGAGAATGACTCAAAGGAGGTTTTCTCAACCTTGGCCCTAACTACATATAAGATTGTGTGTTCACGACCATGCTGATATATATATATATATATATATATATATATATATATATATATATATATATATATATATATATATATATATATAGATATCTCTGTGTGTGTGTGTGTGTGTTTATTGTGACTGACTAGGTATTTTTAGGAATCATTCTTGTGGAAGAATGATTGTATAAATTTAATTGATGTAAATGTAAATGGCTATATGGGATGACATGATAAGTTGTCCAATGAGATTCCTAGTTGAAAGAGGAATCAATGGGGCAGGGAAGCCCTAGATGACCAATTATTTTAAATAAGAATATGATTGTATATTCTCATTTTGTTTCGCGTGGATGAGAAGGAAATGTTTATGGTTATGGTAGCATGTATATTAACTAATAAGTAGAATCCTTGATTGCAATATTGGATATGTACTCCACTAAGCATCATGTTGATGCCATAAGGGAGTTTGGTGGAGTAGAGAAACTCTAATGATATCATAGTTGATTAATAGATGAGGCTAGTTGGCTGATAATCACGGAGCATATAAACTGTGGTGTTAGAATAGCTACGAAACCCAAAAGTATTACTGGCTAATAATCATAGAGGAGCTCTGATGATAGCACAACTAAGAAACCCATGAGGCTTGTTGGCTGATAATCACAGTGTAATCTCAGATGATAGCTCAGCTGAGGGACCCAAGAGGCTTGTTGTCTGATAATTAATGAGTAGTGGTTGTGCCTTATGGGCTAATAAATCCACTAGAGATTATGCGGTTTGATAACTTCTAGGAGGATGAGGCACCCAAGACTAGTGGGTTGATAACACTTGATGGTAATTCCATAAGGTTGGGATGAGAACACATGTGGTAGGTCCACTTAAAAGTGTCAGAGAGTGAACTCTTAGTCCTTCAGGAGTAATGCAGGTGATAAAAACTCTTCATTATTAACTTTATCTCTCTCTCCAAGGCTAAATTGAGACTCTTTATGCTCTTCTTGAACCTCTGCGCTAAACTATGGCCACTGTGGTGTAACGACAAGGGCATATTGAAAACATCTGATAAGTGGGCTTTGTTAAAGATATTTGTGTGAATGGTTGGGCAACCATTCAAAGGATAAGGCAAGAGGTATATGTTAATTTTTGCAAAGTTTCTATAATGAATCTAATGAAAGATTGTATGGCATGTTACAAGAAAGCATGGGAATCACTTGGTCGAGGTGAATGAAGCTGACTGAAAGAGGACTACTACAACTTGGACATATTAGAGTGCACAATAAAAGCACCAATAAAGTTTGAAAAGAGCCACTAAAATATGGGTATATATATATATATATATATATATATATGGCCATTCATGTCCAACCTTATTAAATCATAGTCAACCATGATCATCCCTTCTCAACTATAACTAAACATGGCTAAGAAATGTAAACCCTCATAAACTATTGTTAATGAAATAAAGCATAGTTAACCAAAATCAACTATAGTAAAGAACTATGGACCATAATCAATCATAATAAATCATACCACTTATAATCAAATAAAGTCAACCTCAACCAACCAAATTAAAAGTACATTCAAATTTAGATAATTAAATTTAAGGGTTATCAAAAGTCGTTCATGTTAATTACATCTTTAAATTATGCTTAACCACCAGCTAATCACATCAACAATAAAAACATACTCAACCATACTAAAATATGTCAACTATATTTCACCATATTCAAGCATGATCAAGTAAATCCAACAATAATCAACTAAATTCAATTATTGTAAAACATGATCAAACAACAACCACACATCATCAATCATAACTAAATATGGTAAACTATTTCCAACCATAGTTAATTATAGTCAAATATGGTAAACCATGGTTAGTTATGTCCATCCATTGTGAATTATCATGAAAGGATGACCAAATATTGCCAATGATAGTGAAACAAGGTTAACTATGGACAACTATATCCAACCACAAACAACGATCATTAAAAATATTCAACCATGTTCAAACATAGTCAACCATCGTTATCCACACAACTATAACCAAACATGGCTAAGCAATGTAAAAAATCAACAACCATGGTTAACAAAGACAAAAAATGATCAACTAAAGTGAACATAATCAAGAAAACCCAATTATTCTAAAATATGTTTTCCTGGACTCATTTAGAAAATCCATAATGAAATTTGGTCAACCATAATTAGTTATAATTACCTTTGTTGTACCATAATGAACTATATTGAAAGTTAGTTGAGTGGAATTTGTATGTGATATAAATATTAGAGAATGTAAAAATTCAACCATACTCAAACATAGTTAATATTAATAAACCTTAATCAATTATGATTAAACATGGTTAATCGTATTCATTTATAATTAAATGTGTCTAACCATAATTAATTATGATCAACTAATTTGAATCTTCATCAACTATTACTTTTCAAACACAATTCAAATGATTTTTTATATGTTATTTTATTACTTCATAACCACATCTAATATATATATATGGAAATCATTTCCAAAATCATGGAATATTTAACCCTACAAATGTAAAACTTATTGTTTGCATTAAACATATAATTGATAAGACACTTGAAAAAGGCTATGTTAAATCAATGTCCTCGGCCCCACGAGAGGAAACCTTTGAAAATTTGAATTTAAACTAAATGGTAAAAAAAAGTACATGGTTTTCATATAGATGGGCAAAATGTTTCCAGTTTTCGCATAATATATGAAAAGTTGGAAGATAATTAAATGTGAACCAAAATTTAGGTTGTTAGAAAAATGATATTTTTTTATGATGGAAATAAAAATGTTAAAGATAGCAAAAAGCTTTAATGTAAACCTTTCATGCAGTTATTCCCCAAAAAAAAATAAAAATGAAAGGAATATTTGACTATGTAATTATCATACACATATTCAAACTTTTACTTCAATTATTATTTATGCTTATGACAGGGAATAAAATTCCTAGGTTATATTTTGAGCTTTTATGCTTTTGTATTCTTCGATTGTATTGTAATAAGAAACTAACATGAGTGTTAGAGTTATGTAACATCATGGTTCTTGAAATTCTCTTCCCAAGCACTTATAATTATTTGAGATCTTCATGTCCATGGTTGAGATCCTTCCTCAACCTATTCCTTGTTTTGGTACATAAAACATATTTTGAGTTTTTATCTCCTAAGTTTCTTGACGTAAACTTATTTTGTAAAACCTATACAAATTACTTCCTTATTCAATAAATAATAGCTAAATATTAGTATTTTCTCACTTCTTTTTATATATAAAACTTTGATTAACAAATTTACCACATCAACAATATTATAACAACTTTTTATATATAAAACTTTGATTAAACAAATTTACCACATCAACAATATTATATCAAATCCCTTAAGTTTTACTCTTTTCCATTATTTATACTCTCTCTAATAGAAATTTAACATTGGTTAAAAGTCATTTTTCTACATCTTGAAACTCTGGTACTAATTGTAAAAGCTAACTAGAATAAATTTAACTATTATTAAAATATAGTTTTTCATCTAATATATTCAATTCTATCGTATATTCTTTATACACATTATAATTACACTTAATTTATAACCATACGAGTATAGTTGGACATATTCGTGGCCTCGTGGGTTGCATTCATATACTCGATGTGTATGATCCTTATCGTGAACGAGAGCGCTTTTGGCAACAACTGGTTGAGTCGAAGCTACTTGACCTTTCCTCTCTTGTTTTGGCAGGTGACCTAAACTGCACAGTTGGCGCACATGATATCTGGGGCCGAACTAGAAGAGTCGATGTCATGGTGGACATGTTTAAGGACTTAATCTTGGATCATAACTTGGTGGATATCACTCCAACCACTATAAGTCCCACTTGGTATAATGGTCGATTGGGTGTGAGATACATTGCAAAGAGACTTGACCGCTTCCTCCTTTATGAACAGATCATCGAAAGACTGGGGTTCGTCTCATATGATATTATCAGCTGCCACATATCTGACCACCACCCAAACGCTCTCCACTGGGGCAAGGATGAATTCCGAGGTGGTTTTCCCTTCAAATTCAACCAGACATGGTTGGAAGATCCCGCTTATATCGACCTGGTTAGGGATGTTTGGGGCAGAGAAGTGAATAAACATCCCTCCCATATGGCGACTTTTCTTGAAAAACTAAGGATCTTGCCACTAGAGACCAAGCAATGGGAGATTAGAAAGAAGTGATATTTGAATAGAGAACTTGCAGCTATCAATAACGAACTACAGGAGACCCGCCCACTCCTATTTGGATACTCGCTCCTGGATGACATTAGAAGTCGCATATAGGAATTGGAACTACAAAGACAAGATTTGCTACTCATAAAGGAGACCACTTGGAGATTGAAGACTAGAGTTGTCTGGCTCCAGGAAGGTGACCGAAATACAAAGTTCTTCCATAGATACACAAATTTCAGGCACCGCACCAATTCTATATGGGAGATCTATGATACGGATGGAAACAAATACCAAACTCAAAATGATATTGGTCGGGCTACCATCACTTTTTTTCAATAATCTTACTATCGTAGAACATTGGACAGCCCTGAGGATCAACTTTGGGGGATACAACACTACCCCAACATGTTTGACAATGATGCAAATCGTGACCTATACAAATGTATCTCTGCAGAGGAAAATATTGAGGTCCTCAAATCTTTCAAGGGTGACAAGAGCCCCGACCCCGACAGTTGGATTGTTGAACTGTTCACACATTTTTTTGACCTCTTTCAGGCTGCTATGGTAAATTTGGTTGAAGAATCTAGGATTCAGCGATATGTTCATCCCCTTATAAACTCAACTTATATTGCTTTGATCCCTAAGAAGCCTATTTCTCATTCCTTCTCTGACTTCCACCCAATTTCTCTTTGTAATCTTGTTTATAAAATTATCTCAAAGACCATTGCTAATCGTTTGAGGCTCACTCTCTCCTCGTTCATCACCCCACAACAATTCGGTTTTCTGAAAAATCGACAGATTCATGATGTTGTCGCAATAGCACAGGGATTTCTACATTCTATTCATTCTAAGAATCTTAATGTTGCTATTATGAAAGTGGACCTTAAAAAAGCATTTGACTGTCTAAATTGGGGTTAATTTTGTATGGTCCTTCACAAAGTGGGTATTCAATCCTCTGTCGTTGAGTGGATCATGGCTTGTGTATCAAATGTGCAATATGCGGTAATTATAAATGGATACCCGACGACTTTCTTTAAGGCCGGGAGGGGACTCCGACAAGGTTTTTCTCTTTCTCCCCTCCTCTTTATTCTGGCATTGGATGGTCTGAGTCTCCATATAACAAATGCAATTGCTGGTGGACATTTCCAACCACTCCACATCGGCAGAAACATTCGGATCTCCCACAACTTCTTTGTGGATTACGTGCTCATCATGGGGATGCTCAATAGATTTTCTTGGCTACACCTCTTTCAAATTTCATTAAATTCCGAAATGTTATTGGCCTTATGATGAATCAAAGTAAATCAGTTATTATACATGCTCATGGTGATAGGGACATTAATGACTATATTTCTAATCTATTTGGAATTGTTTTTGAGAACATGTCTGGTGGGTTGAAATATCTTAGGTCCACATTAAGCCTTGTAAGTACAGAGTTTTGGATTGGCAATGGCTTGTTGACTGATTTTATTGGAAAATATCGGGTTGGGAATTCAGATGTCTTTCTATGGGTGAGCGCTTCACTCTTACGCAGGTTGTGATTACCCAGATGGGTGTGTACTGGGCACACTTATTCCATCTGCCTATCTCCATCATCAAGAAATTAAACGGGATTATAGCCCACTTCATCTGGTTTGGTATGTGGCAGAAGCAAAAATTTCATCTTACAAAACTTGAACATATCTCCATGCCGAAGTGGCTGGGAGGTTGGGGTATCCTGCACTTAAAAAGATTTGGACATGCCCTCTTGCTCAAGTCTTTATGGTGCGGGATCTTTGGAGCTGACATTTGGAGTCAAATCATAAACCATAAATACCTAAAGGACATGGATTTTCAGGTCTGGCTGCGTAGAGGGTGCATTCGTTGTAATTCCAGTTCAGCAGTATGGTGCAGTTTTAAGAAGATAAATCATCTATTTATATCCATGCTTACATGGAGACTGGGCACAGGTCATCACATTACTATTGGACAGGACAGTATCTGGGGACTTGAGGATATCGACACTCTCTCGGACCCTCTCATACACGGTCTAAATGAATTGGGTATTTTCTTTTGGCAACAAGTCATTATGGCTTGGCATAACAACTACCCCATTTAGAAGCAATCCACGGAGCTGGGACTACATGGACAGTTCGCCGAGGAATGGGAATTGATTCGCATGCAACTCCAGCTGACTAGGATCCGCATAGACTCGACTAGAGACTCGATCACATGGTAAGGCAAGATGAAGGCGGATAACATTATGGTGGCAGATACATATCAAAGACTATGTTGTTTAGAAGACAATCACATTGAGGTATTTTGGTTTTCAAAATTCTTGAGTTCCCACATACCTACTAAAACAACTCTTTTTCTCTAGTTAGTTTGGAGGAACAAAAACTTGACATGGCCAAACCTACAAAAAAGAAGCAGCGCACTTTATGTAGAAATGCACTTTAGACCTAGGTTTTGCACTTTATGTAGAAATGCAAAAGAGGATAATTGGCATCTGTTCATCAACTGCCCCAAGGTTTCAAAAATCTAGAATATCCTAGATGTCCCATTTGGTCTCCAACTCCCACTGTTCACTGATATTCCTGACTATCTTGAATGGTGGAGTAAACAGCACAAAACAAGGCGCTTCATACCTCCTATTTTCCTTTGGGAGATCTGGAGGTGGAGGAACAAAATTTTCAATGAATTCTGAGAAAGCTAGGCATTGGTGATGGAAATAATTAGAAGCATAGCCTCGGGGAACTACATGCTGGCACTTCCACTAAAGTGTCCACAAAATCCAAATTTGGACCGGAGATCACCTACCCTGCTGAGTTTTTTGATGGCACATCAAAGCGCATCATTTGTGGATGCGGATTCATAATCCTATACTCACTAGTGTTGACATATCATGTACACTAGGGGGCTGGAAATGGCACCAACACAAATGTCAAGGCCATGGCATTATGGGGACTCCTCTGGTTCATACACTTTCTGGATATTCCATATGTTCACATCTATGGTGACTTTAAGGTCATCATAGACTATTTCGGAGGCAAGGCTAGCTACAACAGATCACTACAATCTGGAGTTCACTACAACACTCCTCCATACAGCATATCAGCAAGGACTTCAATACAGAGGCTGACGGTCTCTCCAAAAAAGGCATCATGGAAAAACTGGATGGTCTCCACATAGAGATAAAGATGGACGAGACTTGGTTGGAGGCCGGGATTCTGCCATTACCAGGATAACTTCTAAACCGGACATTCTCCTTTTTTTATAGCAGATTGATCTTCTCTGTTTTTTACCTTGTTCTACAAGTAGTGAAAACAATACAGATGTGCTACATATTGTCTATCATCTACTAGACATGCTATACTGAAATATTAAGATATATCTTGCAATCCACAATTAGTATAGAATAGATTTTGATTTTGATTCCTGGACTGGCTATAGGGACAATTTTTGATGCATGATCGCAGTTTTGCTCGGATAAATCTCTCTGTACTGCTACTGTTTGAGATACATGGCCATGAAGAATATGTAACTTTCACATAATGGATATATCACTTTTTTCATCTAAAAAGAAGAAGAAGAAGAAGAGAGTTTAGCTTTTGCTTCAACCATCAAAATTATTGCCTTAACGGACAAAATTGCATCCAATTGCACTTCTAGATCGTTGGTATAACAACAATACAAGTGAAATTATTCCATGAATCGGAGGCATCTATTTCAACCAATTAACATTTTACAACACACCCTTTCTCTTAATTATTATTTTTTCTTTTTATTTTATTAAAGAGGAGTTTCATGCATGAAAGGGCAAGAAAGATCATCGCCCACATAACTATAAGAGAAGAAAAAATAGACAATACCAAAAAATAACTAGAGAGTTTCTCTGCAATGCATTGAGGAAACAAAACTAATGTTGAGTCCATTCGGGGGCAAAAAAATGCAAAGAATCCCTCACACGCAACAAACAAAAAGCAACCAGATAAAAATACTATTTTCTCGATCTAGATATCGAAGGAGCCTAATTCATAGAAAAAACCTTCTTACAGTAATTCGAAAACCATCAACCCGGGGAGGAGTGGAACCCCAAGTTTGCACTGGGCATCCTCCACCATGTTTTGCTCGCAGTACACATGAGCGTTGAATTTCCACCTCTATGTGCAATATACAACCATAAGGCCACCGTATGGTATCTATAGCCCCTAAATTGATTTAGAATGTCTATATAATCATTGGAGGCAACCGCCAATTGTAATGGTACAACTGTTAAGCCATCATACAATTTTAATTGTTAATTATAGATATTTAATTATTAATTATATATTTTTAATTTTTGAAAATATTTTTAGTAAAAAAAGTTTCAGTAAAAATCATATTAAAGAAATTATATTAACATTTTTCGAACCATCCATTCTGATTTATTTTCAAAACAAAATTTCAATATTTTCAATATTGTTTATTTCATTTTATAATAATACAACAATTTTATATCAACAATATAATTGACTAAATAGTGTTAAGTTAAAATATTACTTAATTTTAAAACCTTCATTGAGTTGTTTTGGATTAAGTTATCCAGTTTTTTATTAATAAAACAACAAGTTACTTCCTTAGTTTTTCCAGCCATAGTATGACACTAGGAAACTAGAGGACCACTGAAGAAAAGCTTTTATGTTCCGAAGACATAATAATAAAATGTTAAACTACTAATAGCACTATTGAGCGAACTATAAACTTAATAACTATGGCTAAACATGACTACAAAAAAGCATAAAAACCTATACATAAATACATCATCATATTGTTATCATATTGCCAATAAGAAACATAAAGCATCATAACAAATAAGGAAGCGGACACCAAGAAGGATGGAGGAACTATAGTACATTTCTTGGCAACCTTCAAATACTTGCAAACTTATAATATTAAATAATTAAAAAAAGTTATATTAAATTATTTTGTATTTTAAAATATATAAAATATCATTTCGTAAATAAATTAAAATCATATAATATACAATATAATATATTTAAGCAGTACTAATTTAGAAATCATAAATATGACTATTTTATATATATATATTATTTTATCATTTAATTATATATAATATATTAATTATTGAATTTTAAATCATTACATAAAATAAGAATTTCACTTTATGTTAGATTTTAGATTTTTGTGATCTATATTGATAATAAGTTTGTCTTTTAAATTAATCACATTGTAGAGATTTGGTCGACATTTCGAACCAACTACCAACTAATATAGTTCGACAAATGGTGAAGATGAACCACATTAGTTAGTTCCAAACATCAACCAAATCTCGACAATGTTATTAATCCCAAAAAAAACTTATTAACTTCATTTTAAATTAACTAAAAAAACATATATTTAATGTTACATATATGTATATAATTAATTATTATTATTTAAAATAAGTATAAAATTATTTAATAGCCCCAAGGGTTAGCTTAACCAGTCGAGTCCCCGTTAAGTACCTCGTCGATCGGGAGGTCACACGGTCAATTCTCCTCGATGCCCTTAGGGTTGGCCCTACTAGACGGGCTTTAAAAGATCCCCTTCGGGGTTGATTGACGCCCTTGGGGTTGGCCCTGCTAGAGGAGCTTTAAAATATTCCTTTCGAGGTTAATTGACGCCCTTTGGTTGGCCCTGCTAGACAAGATTTAAAAGATTCTCTTCGAGGTTGATCTACCCAGATATTCTGTGGACAGGCTTTAAGATTCCCTTTGGGGTTGATCGATGCCCTTAGGGTTGGCCCTGCAAGACAGGCTTTAAAAGATTCCCTTTGAGGTTGATTGACGTCCTTTGGTTCGCCCTGCTAGACGGGCTTTAAAAGATTCTCTTCGAGGTTGATCTGCCCAGATTTTCCATGGACAGGCTTTAAGATTCCCTTCGGAGTTGATTGATGCCCTTGGGGTTGGCCCTGCTAGACGGGCTTTAAAAGATTCCCTTCGAAGTTGATCTGCGCAGATTTTCCGTGGACAAGCTTTAAAAGATTCCCTTCGAAGTTGATCTGCCAAAATTTTGTGTGGATGTAGCGCCACCTAGTATCTGAACCACCAGTAAAATATATATATATATAATTATCTGTAAAATATAAACTTTATCATCTTACATAACTAAACATAAAATTATATATATATATAACTTTATTAATTTTTTATATATTATTTATATTTTTTAATAACAAACACACACATATATATATATATATATATAAAACTTTATTAAATATTATTAATTTTTTTATATTATTTATACTTTTTAATAACAAACATTAATTCACTTAAGAATTAAAGGTAAAATTAAATATAAATTAATTGCAGAATTCATTCTAAATCATAAGTCTTGTATATTATTTTGACATAACACTGTAGGCTGCACATACCAAAACCATATAACCGAGTATCTTATAAACCTTCTCTTCTTCACTGTAATAAAGATGTTTGCGTGAGCCCAAAACTGCTTCATCAGCGCAATACCATGGATGGCGTTTGGTAAAACGAATTTACTTGAATATCATTTGCATGGATTCTAGATTCCTCCTTGATCACAATAAACCATACCACTACCCTACCACAAAATTTACATCTTTCTCCAGAAAGAGCAGCGAAACCAACTGCTGTCCCACTGAAGGCTCTAATTCCTGGCAATCTCGGCTAATCTGTACAGAGAAAACACGTTTAGTAAGTAATCCTTGAATACTACTAGAGTTGCCCAGTGTGATTGACAAATAGTGAGAAGATATAAACACCTGTACAGGTAAGTTGCTATTGTAGGGATTGATCAAATGCCGGGTCTTTCGAAAGGGTAACGCACATTGCTGCACACAAATTAAGATTAGTACGTACCAATTATTAAAGGTAGATTTTTTTGAATATTTTGGAATATAATGCTTAACAAAGGTTAATTATTTGAACTTCATTAATCATTAAATCTCTAAATATTCCAGAATATAATCAACATAAAAATACCCTAAATAAAAAATTTAACATTCCTTGATATAATCAACGTAAAAATGCCCTAAATAAAAAAATCTAACATTTCATTGGCTAACCCAAAAAAAAATTAAACTTACCGGATAGGAAAAAATGTCCTAAATAAAGGGTCCACCATTCCACTTGCTAAGCAGAAAGAAGAAAAGTTATTCAATAAAAATCAACAAGTTCTTACCATCACTGGGCCGTAAGAGAATCAACAGGGTGTTTTGATCCATATTACATTAAGAATAGCCTTTTTGGTAGAGCAAATTTTTTTCTATATGATTTTTACCAAAAAGAGTCTTCTTAATCAACAAGTTCTTACAAATTTGAATTTTGTTCTATTTATTAAACTGAAATTAATATTACCATCTATCTAATAGATTAGACTCATGATGTCAACTTTCTAACTGACGGACTAGACTCTTAAGGTCACTTATCTAGCAAAGTGCTCACCACTTACCATCTATCTAATAGATTAGACTCATGATGTCAACTTTCTAACTGACAGAATGGACTCTTAAGGTCACTTATCTAGCAAAGTGCTCACCACATCTTTTCATGGAAAGAAAAATTATAATTTTTCTTTTTCTTTTTTAAAGCTAAAAAATCACATTCTTCATATGTCTTTATTAGCCATCTTTACTTGGCAATAACTTTTTATTTATTTATTTCTGATTTCTTACACACATGTCCTGGCCATGTAAGGTTCAGTGAAATCTAACTAAAAATACAGATTCAGATTGGTAAACTAGGTCTCTTTGCGTCAGTGTTTTCACCTACATAAAAACCAGCACAAGGAAAAAGAGAGTTTCTACAACACATTTAGCATCATCCGATATGGCATTACCTAAGAGTGGACAATAGGGATAGGTTTTGGGTTCAGAAGGAAGAAATGATCAGGATCTTTAGCATGCGAGTAATAGTTAATGTACAGAGGGTGATGATGATCATTCATTATATTTGGGAAGATATGATTCAGAAATCATACATCAAATTGGAATCCATGAGCATTTCTTGTGACGTGAAGGTTGAGGACAACAGCTAGCTTTGTTGCAAAAGGGACAAATTCTAATAGAATTTTTATCTCATTAATAAAGATCATTCATAATAAGTCTTGAGGATGTGGTTCAATGGTTAAGTGGGGAGGTTTGCGGGTCAATGATTAAGTGGGGAGGTTTGGTCTTCCCAACTCAGTTATAAAATGTGTAATATAAAAAATAAATTAAAATAAATAAATACAATATAGTACTTATAAGTGATTGGAGATCGAAGGCTTTCACAGTCGTTGATATTGTTAGAGATTTCCAGACTCACAAAGTGAGCTTGATTACTGTATTAGGCATCGCTATTATTTA
This sequence comes from Pinus tabuliformis, assembly GCA_031772625.1. Lineage (NCBI taxonomy): Eukaryota > Viridiplantae > Streptophyta > Pinopsida > Pinales > Pinaceae > Pinus > Pinus tabuliformis. The sequence goes on from CM062816.1 coordinate 474,458,127, forward strand.
TACATCCATGAACCGAAGAATCAACAGTTATTTCCACCGAACCTTATCGACTATTGATTACCCTGCCGACTAACAATGATCTCGCCGCCATAAGAACAGGGCACGTCGATGTCATGAACAGGGATCAAGATTAATACTCTAACACTTCCCCTTAATAATGACAACCTAAACTTTAAGGTGACTGTTGGTCTCAGTCTCAACAAATGCTTACAAATAATAGGGCTTTCATTTTTTGTTGTTGGTTTCACACAGCACAACCTTCTTTAGTGGATGCTCGGTTGCAGACACTCCTATCTACTAACACTCCACTAGAACCTCTCTGCGATCTACGCCACATAGACATCACAGTCGGCACAACCCTCTTCAGCGGGCACTTGGTTGCAGATGCTCCTATCTGCCAACACTCCACTAGAAACTCTTTGTGATCTACACCACACAAGCGTCACGGTCGGCACAACCCTCTTTAATGGACACTCGGTTGCAGACACTCCTATCTGCCAACACTCCACTCGAAACTCCCCACAATCTACACCACATAGGCATCATGGTTGGCACAACCCTCTTCATCGGACACTTGGTTGCAGATACTCCTATCTGCCAACACTCCACTGGAAATTCTCTACGCCACACAGCGGTCATGGTCAATGCAAACCTCTTCATCTGACACTCAGTTGTAGACACTTCTATCTGCCAACACTCCACTAGAAACTCTTTGCGATCTACATTGTTCTTCGGGCTCCTCGATTCACGTAGCTCACATGCTCGATACTCTACCACACTTGGCATCTCAAGACAAACACTTGGATCACACTTAGTGGCCTCACAACAGCTCACCACTGGAGCTGCGAGAACACTGAACAAAACAACTTTACTGACCTACAACGCCACAGGTTCACAAAAACAGAGGATGCTCTCTTCTGTGAGCAAAGATTCGGCACCAGATCTCGGCATCCTCCTCATACAACGCCACACCAAACACAAGATTATGCACTAGATCACACACTACAACTGAACATCACAACCTATGGCAGACCTCCATGTGGGCAGCGACTCCTCAACAAACCTCAACACCCACCAAACATAGTGAATTACTCCTTTGGAAAAAAATTTCCATGATTGAGAAGACAATTGTCTGGTGCACAAGGTCTGATTGTGGATTTAATGCAAGCCACGGTCTCCTTAGCCATACAAAATAGCCCACACGCATTTCTAATAAATGGGCTTCAAAACAAATTTCAAAGTTGTTCTAGACTCTCATGCTCATACAACAACTTTTGCTTCAGCTTAACACGTCTCTAAAGCCTCCACGGAGCTCACATCTACAATATCACAACGCTACAGGTTCACGAACAACGAATTTGGAGCAAAGTTGAAAACATCAAGTTTAGAGCAATGTCAATTTACAAATAACTGTTTAGCAGCACACGCTGGCCGCTTCTCCAGACGGCTCCTCATGGCTCCAACGCTTTCATTACAACCTCAACACTACACATTTTTGACTTAAGAACCAAAGGTTCTCTCCATGTAATGGGCCTCCACCTTGACTGCAATTAAACACAGAGATTCAACCGCTTGACAGACTTACTCTGCTTCCAGCTTCATAACCCTCACAAATCTCAACCCTCTAGAGTTGCAACGACACAAACATCACACAACTCCAATGCATAATGCCCTCTTCAAACAACGCTTAGGGCTCAACACACCTCAGTGCTCACACTCTATCATAACTCAGAAGCACTATTTGTGGATTGAACAACACCTTCAATCGGCCTTTAAACTTTTCACGTTGCACCAATCATCCAAAACACACTACAGGTTCTCCTCCAAAAGCATAACTAGGTAGATCAGATATCCATGTTGACAAACACTCCTTCACGCTGAGCACAACGTTCTCACGCTTCAACTCCGCAACAACTTCTCCACACACGGAGAACTGCCCACAAATAAGCTTGACCTTGTGGGTTGCTGCGGCCTCTTTCAATCACATAATTGATCTTCGTTGGCCTCTTTCAATCACAAAACTGATCACACACGGATCGTCCCTCCTCTTACTCATGGTTTATATTCCTTCAGCATGCATAACAGTGAACACCTAGCCATGCGACGGAGCATAACATCTCTACAACCAAGCATCATGAATTTCCAACCTGAGAGCACTCAAATCAATAGCTTATACACACATTGTGAGTTCTCTAGAACGCTCTTCCACTTCGGCTTCAGGCTTACACATAGCCACACCACAAAGCCCTCACGACTCCTCACACCTTACAACGGACAGATCTATGACTCTTCTCCAACATCGTCTGTGTAGTGACTCTTGTGATGCATTTTTAGTGTCTGCGGATTCTTGAAAGTCTTGTCACAACCATTGTAGGCGCACTTAAAGGGCCACTTGTTTTGGATCATATTGACTGCCACAATCGCGATATGTCAATCCTCTCAATCCTCCTCGTCCCCGCCCACCTTGGGACTTCGCCTGGATTTCTATTGTCCTTGCTTCTTCTTGCAGGGGTTTTCACTATTGTACTACTGCTGCACGGCTCGCTGGAACCCTGCTTCAGACTGATAATTCAGAAACCCATCATCGGAAGTGAGGCCTATGTCCTTGAACCGTGATGAGGCGTCTGCAAAAAGTGTAGGTCATCCTCCATTTTCTGTTGGGATATGATGTTCTTGAGCATGGAAACCAGGTTGGGATGCATCGTGGGCGCGTTAAAGGCTCTATGTTGACTCACATGCCAACTATTCAACAAAACACGGAGCCCTCAAGAGTTCACTCCACCGAGCTTACTTGAACATTGCTCTGATACCATGTTAGAACTATGAAGACTCACCGAGTGAGCTTCATTATTGCATTAGCCATCGCTAGTATTTATACATCCATGCGCCGGAGAATCAACAATGATCTCCACCGACTCTTACCGACTATTGATTACCATGCCGACTAATAGTGAGTTTGTCGTCATAAGAACAGGGTTTGTTGGCGTTGTGAACAAGCATTGCGATTAATACTCTAACAAAGTGGGGAGGTTTGTGTCTCAATGGTTAAGTGGGGAGGTTTGGTCTTCACACCTCAGTTATAAAAATTGTAATATAAAAATAAAATAAAAAATAAATACAATACAATACAGTACTTATAAGTTAAATTAAAAAAAAATACAATACAATACTTATATGTGATTGGAAATCGCAGGTTTTCACAATTGTTAATATTGTTAGAGATTTCCAGAACGTTTAGAATGATTACTCCATCCATTATCATGAACTACAAGTTGTTGATCCCCAATAACAAATGGAGATAACAAATGGAGATCAAAAATATTAGACTAACTAAATCAGTGCACAGTGCTCTTCTAGAAATCTCTAAAAATACAATAATTCTCATCTAACAATATAGTACTGGTCAAACGAACTAAATCAATACACAATTCTCTTTCAAAATAAAATATTCAAATAAAAAATTCAAAAAAATAACAGTACGAGTGTACTTTTCACATCCTGGCAAGATTGTTTTATTTAATGCAATGGAAAAACTGTGCCCGACTGTTTAATGTATTGTACGTACATGAATCACTGTATGAATGCAACTCCCTTCGAACCAATAGCCTCGACCTGGGTGATTCTTTTATACGCTACATTTACGCCAACGAATTCATTAATTAAACTCATAAATCTTCAGCTTCTCGTTCATTTGACATCATTAAATTATGTTCCATGGTTTATGACACTAAAGTTGGTTGTTAAAGTTGTAATTTTCCAAGTTTATTCGTAATGGACTTAAAATGACAATTCCAATTCCAATGACATTCAAAAGTCATGTTAGGTTTAGGTTAGGCAATTAAGAATAATAATTATTAAATATATGTCAAAAAGCATGCTAATATAATATTGTTTAATTTATTAAGAGGGAAGTTTATCAAAATGTAAATATTTTTTTTTTTTTTTTAATTATAATGTAAATCATGAAATAAATTGTCTATAAGGATTTTGTAGTATATGTTTGTATGGGGTAAGTGAATTACTTAACAAAGGTAGCCTTAAATTCCAAAATAAATAAATTTTGATGTGATTTATGTAATAAGAGGTTAATTTTGAATCATCATAAATAATTTTTCCAATTTTTTTATGGTAAGGACTTTATTTGGATTTCATGTTGTGTGTGCACTTAAACATAATTTCATGAATCTTTTGAGTTTTTGAATCTTTTGAGTTTTCTAAGTGACAAGTGTGGTTTCTCAAAATAAAATAATGTTGCTTTCCTTTCTCAAATCTTGGTTTACCCCTTTTCCTTAGGTAGAAGAGTTCCTACTCTCACTAAATTTCATAATTATATTTTTAATAATCTTATTTTTTGATATCATAATTATATTTTTAATAATCTTATTTTTTGTGTTTAAGATTGCTGTGTAGCATTTCAGTTAAGATGTTCAATTTTATAATATTATTATGCTTTAAAATTGGAGTGAGTGGTGAAACCTTAGGGTTAATCTAACTTTATAATTCTTAAAGCAAGAAAAACTACTTCTATAATAATAGTTTTATACATGAATCAACATAAAGTTGATTTGGTTTTCAGTTTATTTAATATTAATTTTACTACTCAACATAACAATATAACTAAAAAAATATATTAAAAATAATTATCTATATAAACCATTTTTGAAATAATAATAGTGTTTTTTTTTTCAATAATTCTAATAACTTTTATTATAAAAAAAATTCAAATACTAAGTAACAAAATACATATTACATTTATTTGTTACGCATTATTGGTGAAAATATTATAAAAAATATATAAATATTATAAAAATATTCTCTTTATTATGTTCTTATGGTGTTTTGACCCAAAGCATATAACATACCAAGAACCTCAATTATATCATGGCAAGGGTAATTTCAAAACAATATATATTCTTTTGGTGCTTTGACCCAAAAGCATATAACATACAAGAACCTCAATTATATCATGGGAAGGGTAATTTCAAAACAATATATATGTAAACTTATATTTTAAATTTAAATATTTAGTAGTTTTATAAATTTATTAAAATAGAGTACAAGATTATATTATATTTTTAAGATTGCTTTGATTCTTCCCAACACTATTTTAGTTTTCTAAAAACTTGGTTGTATATGGTAAACAATTTAAAAACACGGATTTTTTCTAATTTAATTTATATATATATATATATATATATATATATATAATTTTAAAATTTTATTTTTATAAAATTAATTTAGATTTATTTTATTTATCTATTGTTTAGATGTATCAAATATTTTAAGGTGCAATTCACTTTTTTGAGTGTAAATATGAGGAAAGATTTTCACTTTGAGAGATTTGATCCCTCTCAGTGTTTGATAAATTTGGGGTTAAATGGATCTAGGTTGGTTTCAAGCACGCACGATGACACAAAATTTGTTGAACATTTAATTATTCTGATCATTTTAAATATATTAAATACATTAAAGATTAAATTGTTCATTTTAATTTTAAATTGTGTCCAATTACCTTGGTTTGTTGAGATGATAGATAAGAAATTTAATGATGAAAAATAATGAAGTAAAATTTTTGAATGCACGGTGACAATGCAATAATGTTGAATTGAAGAATGTAGTCAATTATAAATAGTCTTCATTGTGATCAATTTCAAATTATTTCATTTTATTGTTGTTATTGTCACTCCTATTAGTTTTGTCATCTTTTCATATGTATGAAAAGGGCAGTTGAAATTGCCCTTACTTACATGGAGTGTTAAACACCATGTAAGTAAGAATAGTAGTTGTTTTTGTTGTAAATATGTTGTCATTGATGGGAAAGGAAAATCATTGATGATGTTGTCGTTGATGGCAAAGGAAAAGCATTGATAATGTTGTCATTTATGGACAAAGAAAAACATTGATGGCAAAGGCAACAAAGATGATAAGAGGTGTCAATGATGGTGTATACAGATCAAAGGTACTACATTGGAAAAAGCAAAGAAGACTGCATGAAGAAGGAAGATCAACACACATATGGCCAAGGTGTTGCAAAACTCAGATGTTTACAAGAAGAATGGTGAATAATAGTTGTGTAGCTAATCTGTTAAGGTGCATAAACTTTGGAGCCATCTCTTGTACAATAGATCATCTCAAATGCAGTTGATACCCACTCAAATGGATAGAGATCTGAAAGATATTTTCAGTGGTATATGGAAAATCAGAATTGTACTCTTGGACTGAAAGTTATGGCTAGTCAAATGAGGGATCCCCAACATCAAAGATTGCAGAGTTAAACTAGAGAAGGACCCCTTGGAGCAAGTAAGTTTGGCACGTTTCCAAACATGGAAAATTCTTTAGCGAAGCAACCAAATATAATGATTAGGTGGACGTGGCTTGACAATAAAGCAGTGGAGAGCATTTCCATTGGTGGTCGATGGAGCCAGTTAACATACAACCCTAGCGGATACTTTCCTGGAAGAAACTGAGAAGTGTGCACGGGTGATAAAGCCGAGAAGGCGAGATTCAGGGAGTTAGGGAAACAAGAAGCTAGGAAGTCAGTAAGTTGAGAGTCAGAAGTCTGGAACTGGAAGAAAAGTGTGCAACATAGAGTCGGGGAGCTTGGAGCCAAGAAGTTGGGGCAGTTGTAGACCAGAAGGTACTTCCCTGGAAGAAAAGTGTGCAACACAAAGCCGGGGAGTCGGGGATGAAAATCCAGGAAGTCAGGGGTAGTCGCAAAGGTATAGGAGGACTTTCCTAGAAGAAAAAATTACATAACTCGGAAGTAACTCCCGATAGGATGCCAGAAGGCACTTACGTGGAAGAAAAATCCTAAAAAGAAAAAATCATGGAAGACTCTACCCAAGAGGAAAAACAAAGGGTTAAAAAAAGAAATAGCCAGGATGATGAGCCTAGGGAATAGGAAAGGTGGCTAACAAGTGATGTTCCTTCAGGTGACAGAGATCATACCCAGGTCGTGGTTTTGTTGTGTTTTATGTGTAATGAACCGAGGGCCTTCGGGATAGTTACAAGGGAAAATACCACATTCACATTGAAAAAGGCTTAGGGCCTTTGCATGAGCAAGTCAAAAACTATAAAGTCCTTTGGGGCTAATATAAAGAAATTGTGAGCTATGGATGTATAGTCTTGATTTTTATTAAAAGAATGTAAGCCATGGGCTCGCGGACATATATAGTGGATGAGGACTAAAAGTTAGAGCTAAATAAGGAACGAATGAGTTGGCAACTTAGAATAGAAAAAAAACAATGAAGTGGAATATTTGGTAGCTAAGCCAAACTTGGAGATTCAACAGAATTAGAAGACCTCTGCAACTTGTAGGAATTCCAGAAAGTAAATTTGAGTAGTTAAGTTTAGTTTATCAAGCAGAAATATTTAAGGAGAGTTTGATTACTTGAATATTAGATGCATATGACTCAATTGAATAAGACAAAGGAAAAAAATAAGACATTCATTCAAAGATCAAAGTGCAAGATAACAAGATTCTTAATTCCAAAAATATCAGTCCAATTTCCTTTATAAGGATAATCGAGTTTGAAACGTTTGGGGTGTGTCCAAGAGCCCAACCATTTTGGTTTTTAGAGAGGGAAGTTGTTGGTGCAACATGATGCATAATGAGAATATGCATCAAAGGTGGATCAAAGATCAAATTTGATATTAGAAGAGGTGAATTTGGTGATATGGTTTGAATGGTGTTTTATGAAGAGGATTTTATGGTGATGTTGCTGGTATAATTGGTGATTTGATCAATGATTAGTGATTTCTAGTATAGTTGTTGTTTATCAGTAATAAAGGATTGTTGAAGATGTTTGTATGATTGTTTTGGTGAGTAGTTGAGTGTTACAAATAGCAACAAGAAATTCCAATTTAATTTGTCCTTGAATTAAATTGTGAATTAAATCGAAATTCTATTCTTATAGCAACTTGTAATAGTTAATTAAGTTAAATTGACTTAATTAACTTAGGAAATTCGAGTTGGGGGTATATATAGAGTCATGTAGAGTGACCCCTAAATTGTAGGGGGCCAGGTTGAGTTCTTTTGAGTTGTAATTAGACAACTCAGTCTAACTGAGATATAGTCAGTTAAAATAGCTCTAACTGTTGGAGGAACTAGTGGAAGGTCTAGTAGTGGGGACAATACCACACTAGTTAACTAAAGATTCACTCATAAATAACTCATGCATGTCATTTTAGAGGAAGATCCAGTTGAGATTAGAGTTCAGGCACAATGTACTATCGGTTGTATAATTTTCCAAGTTATACAGATGGTGCATGCAATCAGTTGAGGGCTTATGGATGGATTGTGCAGTTAAGGAGAGTGGATTTCCCAATTAAATATGTGATAATTCTCTTATGAGTTGCACAAGGTAGTAGGAGCTTGGTAGGCAACAAAATTGGCTAAGTGTTGGCTTGAGCTGGAATTAGGAGAAATTGGAAGTCTAAAATGGGCCTTCTAAGGAAATTATAAAATAATAGTGGAAATAATAAAATTAGATTACATCTTCAAATTTTAGAGGGAAAAAAGTAAAAACTAGTTTTTCAACTTCTATTCTCAACTCATCTCCTTATGGGTTTACTCAAATTTAGAGTGAAAACACTCATTGGATGCAAAATTTGATTCCTCATCCAAGGTATACACGTGTTGCATACTTTTATTGGACCCTACTACATGAAAAATGAGAAATACATGAAAAACATGATTACAATCACATTTTTGCATGTATTTCTCATTTTTCGTGTAGCAGGGTCCATCAAAAGTATGCAATATGGGTACTCCTTGGATGAGAAATTAAATTTTTCATCCAACAAGTACTCCTGCTCAAACTTTGAGCAAAATCTTAAGGAGATAAGTTGAAAATACGAGTTTAAAAAGTTATTAAGTTATTTTATTATTTTTTAATATCTTTACTTCTTTACTCCAAAAATGGTGAATCATCCCCCATGGTTGACATCATCATCTTGAATCATATTGGTTCTAAAACGTTTATATTAGTTATACATTTTTCTTAGGAGGCCCATTTTAGACCTCAAAATTCCCCTAATGTTTGTGAGGCACAGAGATAGATTGTACTAGTGCAGAAATTGTTCGGGTTGAACAAGAATTATATTTTCTTCTCAGATATTCTAGTTAATTCAATATAGATAGTCGACGTTTTTAGCAGTTTCTTTCCCCAGAGAAATATTGTGTTATGTGTTATTGATGTTCTTCATTTTCTTCTTATTATTTTCATCGATCAATTTTGGTTTCTGCTGAAGAGTAGAGTAGATTCTTGTCTTGTGTTTTAAAATATGACATAAGTTGTTGAATCTACATTGAAAATCTACATGGTATCGGAGTTGAAGACAGTATAGAAGAGGAGAATTCGAGTTTGTTGTGCAGGGGAAATCGAATTTGCAAGTTACTACTTCAGAATCAACAATATGTCATTCTACGACCTAAGACTTGAGTATGTTGTGAAGGGCAGCTCGAATTACATAGCTTGGAAGGACAGGATGGAGGCAGTGCTAGAGGAAAATGGCCTCAAGGAATTCATAGATCATGACATTCGTAAGCCTCCAACATCTGATGCTAAAGATCTGGCTGAATGGAGAAAGTGTATGGCAAAAGCGAGAAGGATTATCCTGGAAGGAGTTCGATATCACATTGTCTCAAGTCTTGACAATAAGGAAACTCCATATGCAATGTGGAAGGCATTGATGAACCTGCTTCAAAATAGTAGTGACCATAGGAAGTTGGAACTAAAGGAAAAACTCAGAACGATCAATATGGAGAAGGGCGACTCAATTTCGAAGTACTTGGCCAAGTTCACCCATTGCTAGGATGAGCTTGGAAGTGTCGAGATTATTGTTGTCGAAAACGATATGGTGAGCCTAGCACTTTTAGGACTTCCCAAGAGCTGGTACACTTACCAGGACTCAGTTAATGGGAGGTAGAAGCTACCAGATTGGGAGCGGTTGTGGTCTAATTTGGTACAACAAGAGATTCAATAGAACACCAGAGACAGATCCTCATCAAAGGCTGATGATGAGGATAATTGTGCCTTAGTGGGTAAGGCAAAGAAAGGGAAGGGGAAGTAATCCCATTCCAAATCATATTCTTGTCAGGGAGGCGAGAATAAGGACATGTCTAAAGTCAAGTGCTTTCACTCTCACGAGATGGGACATTTTTCCACAAAGTGTTCGCTCAAGAAGGCTGGTAAGAAGCCCTCGGGAGGAGCAGTGAGTGAGGCTCTTGCCTCAAAATTTGAACTGGACTTTACCCTCATCGCTTGTATGGTGTCATTGATGATGAGTATTGTATGGTACCTAGAAAGTGGAGCTTCTTTCCACATGACTGGTAACAAAGAGCTATTAAGTAACCTGGAGGAGAAGTATCTCTAGATGCATATCGAGATGGGTGATGATGGGAGGTATAGTGCTATCGGCTTCGGTACAGTTACCTTTGAAATGGGGTCGGGTTCTCCCCTCACTTTACGAGATGTTATGTATGTTCCTATTTTGAAAAAGAACTTGGTATATATTTCCAAGTTGGAAGATAGAATCTATAATATGATATTTAGTAAGGGAAAGGAATCCCTTCGTCACATAGCCACATGATAGGTGAAGCAGATAGGGGTTCGAGTGAAGAATCTCTACAAGTTGGAGGTAGAAGATTGTGCTGCCTTGAGCATGAAAGCGGAGAAGGTGCAGAGCCGATACATTGGTGAGTTGTGGCACAGGAGGTTGGGTCACTTGCACCATGGTGCTTCGAAAATCATGCAACAAACTTGTACCAGTCTTCCCAAGGGTGCACTAGAGCAGATTGACAGATGCAAAGGGTGTACATTGGTAAAGTACACCAATGCTTCCTTTCATTAAATAGACAGTCAAGAACAAGCGATCCTCGATCGAGTTCACTCAGATTTGTGTGGACCATTCTCGATAGAACCCACAACCAAGCACATGTATTATGTTATATTTTTTGACGATTTTTCTCATAAGTGTTGGATTTGTAGGTTTTAACCCCATACAAAAATTACCTATATACAAATTCTAAAATTAGAAAATAAACAATGGTGAGAGAATAACACATAAAACAAATATACACAGAGATTTTCCCTTGGATCCCAAAACTGGGACTACCAGATTTATTTTTCATTATATTGCTTTCAATGTTACAATACATATATATACATGCCGAAGAATCCACAAACCCCAATCCATTAACCATAAATTAGAACATAACCGTAGTTCCCTTGACTAGATCTACAAAATACCATGGAGCGAAAACCATCGCGCCCAAAACCATGTGCGAAATCCATGCACAAAACCATAGGTAGGTTCCCCTACCTAATATAACACAACCCAACATTCTCCCACGTGTTCTTTTATTTCCATAGGGGGACAGAGGAGAGCTTAGCCATTGATCCAACCCTGCAATGCCCATTGTTTCTCTACACCAAGAGAACTTCTCAGTGCTCATAGGCTTTGTCAATGCATCTACAGTATTCTTCAAAGTGTCCACCTTTACCAGCAACACCTTTTTGTCTTCTACTATATCCCTCACAAAATGATACTGAACATCAATGTGCTTTGTCTTTGAATGATAATCAAGGTTCTTTGCCAAGAAAAATTCATTTTCGTTGTGACAATCTATCCTTATAGCTCGTTGTACTAACCCCATACTTAAACACAATCTCTGCAACCAAACTGCTTCCTTGCTTGCATGAGTGGCTGCCATGTATTCTACCTATATAGTTGAAAGTGCCACTACAGATTGTCTCTTACTCATCCAACTGACTGCACCTCCAAATAGGTTAAACACATATCCACTTGTAGATCTTCTCTGATCTAGATCTCCAGCCCAGTCTGCATCAACAAAGCCATGGATGTCCAAAAATTTGTCCAATCCTAGTCTTCCTTGGTAGCACAAACCATAATCACTAGTGCCACGCAAATACCTGAAAACCTACTTCATTACTGTCCAATGCTCCTTTCCTGGTTTTGACATAAACCTGCTCAATACTCCCACTGCATGTGCAATGTCTAGTCTAGTACAGACCATCGCATACATCAAGCTACCGACTGCACTTGCATATGGAACAAGGGACATGTTCTCTTCCTCTTCTTGTGTCCTGGGACACTATTTAGTAGATAACTTTACACCTACAGAAATAGGAACCTTCACCGGTTTACTATCCTTCATATTAAACCTCTACAGTATTGTCTCTACATACTTCCTCTGGTTTAACCAGAGATTCCTCTTTGCCCGATCTCGTTTAATTTCCATGCCCAAAATATAGTTTACAGAACAAAGATCTTTCATGTCGAATTTGGAGGAAAATTTGGTCTTCAAATCCTCGATAATTTCTTTGCCATTTCCAACTAGCAACATATCATCCACATACAAGACCAGATAAATAACATGGTCACCAATTAATTTAAAATTTACACAGTGATCTACTTTGCTTTTGGTGAAGCCAAGTCCCTGTATAAATGTATCAAATTTCTAATACCACATTCTTGGTGACTATTTTAACCCATACAAAGACTTTTTAACTTGCATACTAGTTCTTTATTACCCTTCACCCCAAAGCCTTCAGGTTGCTTCATGTAGATTTCTTCTTCTAAATCCCCATGAAGAAATTTTTTCTTCATATCCATCTATTCTACCTCAAAATCAAAAGAAGCAACAAAAAAAAAGGTAATCTAATAGAAGCTACCTTGGCAACAGGAGAAAAAATATCACCAAAATCAATTCTCGGCACTTGGGAATAACCTTTTACTACCAACCGAGATTTGTATTTCTCCATCTTTCCTTTTGCATTCATCTTCTTCTTGAACACCCATTTGCTGCCAATGGGTTTCCTTCCAGCTGACAACTCTACTAGATCCCAAGCCACATTTTTGTGTAAATATGCCATTTCATCAACCATGGCCTCTTTCCAGAGTTTTCCATCCTCTGAATCTACTGCTTCCGTCACAGTTTTGGGATAATCATCAGTAATATATTAGGAAAAATTTGAACAAAAAGCAAATGGACTATACCTTTCTAGCTACCTTCTTTCTCGAACTGAATTTCTTATAACCAGATTTTGTGGCTCTTCATCTTCTGATTCCTCTTCTGTTGTAGAGCCTAATTCTTCCTCTTTAGCTCAAACTCTATATTCTTAGGTTCCTTTGGTAGGACTTCATTTTTAATAACATATTTCAGCTCTCTAAACACCACATATAGGTTGTACAAATCCTTCCTTATTACTGGGTTCCAAAGCTTATAACCTTTTAAACCATCCTTATACCCAATAAAGATGCACTTTTCATATTTACTATCAAACTTTGTTCTTTTCTCCTTTGGAACATGTACATATGCATCACATCCAAATACCCTCTGATGTAGAAGAGAAGGTTTATTACTAGTCCATACCTCTTGTGGAGTCTTATCCTCCAACGCTGATGAAGGTGATCTATTGACCAGGTAACATGCAGTCTCCACCGCCTCTGCCCAGACTTCCTGTCCTAACCTGGCACCACTAAGCAGGCTTCTCGCCCTTTCCATCGACTTCTTGTTCATTCTTTCTGCAAATCCATTTTGCACAGGTGTGTATGGATTAATCTTCTTCCGTGCTATACCACAATTCTTACAGAACTCTTCAAAATCCTTCTTATAAAACTCTCCACCATTATTTGTCCTCATCACCTTTATCTTCTCTTCTATCTGGTTTTCCACCAGAGCCTTAAATTCTTTAAACTTGTCAAAGACTTCATATTTCTTCTTGAGGAAATATATCCATGTATTCCTTGAGTAGTCATCTATAAATGATACATAGTACATGAACTTACCCAGTGATGGGACTGACATAGGTCCAAACACATCACTGTGCACAAGCTCTAATATTTGTTTTGCCCTCTTATCACCAAAGGGGAAATCGCCCGATTCTGCTTCCTGTATACACAATTTTCAAAGAAATCAAAATGCAAATATTTATTAGACATACCTTCTACCATACCTTTACCATGAGGTATTCGAAGGCCCTTCTCTCCAATATGTCCTAGCCTTTGATGCCATAGCATGGTCTTTTCTCCAGAGACCACTAGATTTTATGCTCCACTTTTAGGAACCACAGAACTGTTGCACCCATAAATAACAGTGCTACCTTGCAGCTTGTATAGAGTTCCAATACGAACTCCCCCATCAATACTAGTGCTCCCTGAACCATCTTGCAGGTATCTTTCTTTAACATTATTTTTACACGTGCATCATTGAGCTTGCTTACAAAAATTAGATTTCTGGCTAATGCAGGAATATGCAGAACACCCCGAAGTGTTCTAATCCTTCCACCTTGCAACTTCAACTTGACTTTTCTGCAACCAATGATTCTAGCCTTCCTGTCATCCCCTGAGAATACATCACCACCATCATATTTCTCATACTCGCATAACCACTCTCTATGGGGAGTGAAATGAAAGGATGCACCTGAGTTAATCAACCATGCCTCATGATTTACACGTGTTCTTGAAGAAGAAGCCAACTACACATCGCCACCTTCATCTGAGGTGGTTTTAACCTTTTCATAAGGAGAACCATCAGATCCCTTTCCTCTCTCAGGAGCTTTAGATTTATAGTCCCTTTTGTAGTGCCCTTCCTTTCCGCATTTCTAGCACACCTTTACAAGTTTTCCTGGAGATTTAGATCTCCCTTTAGATTTAAATCTCCCACTCGAAGACTTACTTTTGTTTTTGTTTTGGGATCGTCCTCGTACAAACAAGGCATCACCATTCTGGCTCCATATTCTTCCGTCTCATCTCCTCCGTCAGCAAGGATGAGACTATTTCATCAAACTGCAAGGCAATTTCGTTGCTACCTATTGCAACAACTAGACTATCCCACGAATTTGGTAGAGAACACAACAAACCGATGCACTTATCATCATCTAAAATTTTAATATCAACACGATAATAACTGGCTTACCACAGTATTAAATGCATTTAGACGCTCTGTCACCAAGTCTCCATCTTTCAGCCTCAGGTTATACAGTTTTTCCGTAGGAATAGTTTATTCACCAGAGACTTATATTGGTACAAAGTCCCTAACTTGTCCCACAAATCCTTTGCCGTAGCTTCCCTTGATACATTCAGCAATACTGAATCTGAGACACACAATCATATTGTGATTTTTGCCTTCCGATCCAACTTTTTCCATTCTTCATCAGACAATGTTGTTGGTTTAGTACCTGGATCTACCATGATCCATTGATCTTTATCCACCAGCAGATCCTCCATCTTGAGTTTCCACAACTCAAAACTCTGACCATTAAATTTCTCGATCTCTATATTTCCACCACTCGCCATCTTCTTTCACCACAAGAATCGTTACCGCAGATCTCTCACTGAATAGGGTCTACCACAGGCCTGAGAAAAACCCCTCAACAGCAAAGGCATCCCCTTGAATCCAAAACAACCCTGATACCAAATGTAGGTTTTAACTCCGTACAAAAATTACCAGCATAAAAATTCTAAAAATAGAAAATAAACAATGGCGAGAGCATAACCCATAAAATAAATATACACAAATATTTTCCCCAGGATCCAAAAATCGGGACTACCAGATTGATTTTTTATTATATTCCTTTCAATGTTACAATACATACATATACATGCCGAAGCATCCATAAACCCCAATCCATTAACCCTAGATTAGAACATAACCATAGTTCCCTTGTCCAAATCTACAAAATACCATGGACCAAAAAGCATCACGCCCAAAAACATGTGCGAAATACATGCACAAAATCATAGGTAGGTCTGCTCACCTAATATAGGGTCCAATTTTTTTTTCCTGGGGTGCTGCCCCAAACCCCTTGTAGGGGGGCTACCACCCCCCTACATACCGCCCAGGCAACACCCAATGCAACGTACAAGGGGGGCTGCCACCCCTCCGCGTGTGGACTAGTTGTGGAAAGAATATAATGCAACCCAATAGGATCTTCTTCATGCAACAGAAAGATCAGACTTTTGCAAAGTTTTGTGAATTTAAAGCACTAGTCGAGAAAGATACTAGAAGGAAGGTTAAAGATATCATGAGTGATAAAGGTGGAGAGTATGTGTCGAATGAGTTCAAAAACTTTTGTGCATCATAAGGCATTCGACGTAACTTGATAGCACCTCATAACCCATAGCAGAATGGGGTGGCTAAAAGGAAAAATAGAAGCATTGTAGGAGCGACACAGGCGATGTTGCATGATTAGGGCCTACCACTACACTTGTGGGTTGAAGCATGCAACACAGTTTTTTATTTGCAGAACATAAGCCCTCATCCAATTATTGGGATGAGTACACATTAGAAGAAGCTTTTTCAGGGAAGAAACCAGATGTGGGACACTTCAGGATTTTTGGTTCATTAGTCTACTGCTAGGTAACCAATGATGCATGGAAGAATCTTGAGCCAACAAAAATGGCTCAACATATTTGGGGATATTTGTTGGGTACACTGATACACCTCACAACTATCGGGTGTACCTTCCAACCAACAAGATGACAGTGGTTCACAGAGATCTATAATTCGATGAAGAGAAGGCCATGATATGTTCCCTTGAGAGGTAGCTTCAGCTACATGCGATTGAGGAGCTTCTAACCCCTAAGGAGGAACTTTAGGATGATGTGGAGCAACCACATGTAGAGGATCAGGGAATTGAGACACCCACTCATGCAAAGTCTTCTAGAGATGCGAGAAAGCGCACTAGAGAGGCTGACAGGTTATTGCATGATCCTCTAGAGAATGTGGGAGCACCCACATCACAGCGCATGCAGAGGAGGTCACTGGAGAGATACATTCGCTACATGGCTCTGATGAGCGGGATGTGTAGAGAGTGATCCATCGTCTTTTGAGGAAGCAGTGTAGCATCTAGTTTGAGTTGATGCCATGGTTGAGGAGTATGTCTCCATTGTCAGGAACAGTGTTTGGGATGTGGTCCCAAGACCAACGAACAAGTTAGTGGTGAGTTCTATATAGCTTTACAAGGTAAAGCAAGTAGCAGATGGTAGTGTGGAGAACACAAGGCCAGGTTTGTTGCCAGAGGTTTTTCTCCAGTGGAAGGGATTGATTACAATGAAATTTTTGCTCCTGTAGCAAGGTACTCATAAAACACTGTCAACACAGATGGGATGGAAGATACATCGGATGGATGCAAAGACATCATTCCTCAATGACATGATTGAGGAATAGGTGTATATTGAGCATCATGGAGTATTTGAGACCTTCAATAGAGAGTCACATGCATAACGACTCAAGCGAGAATTGTATGGGCTAAAACGAGCACCCTGTGATTAGTACACCAGGATCGATATCTATTTCACTAGGTTGGGCTTCACCAAAAGTGAAGCAAATGCAAACCTTTACCATATTGTCGTTGAAGGTAAATTGTTGATTATTGTCGATGATTTGATTCTGACAAGTGATGACAAGTTGATCAAGTCTTCCAAAGAGGATCTTGCAAGAAAGTTTGAAATGAAGGACTTGGGGCTCATGCACTACTTTCTGGGCCTGGAAGTATGGCAAGGTGATGAGGAACTTTTTATCTCTCAGGGAAAGTATGCCAATGAGATGGTCAAAAGGTTCGACATGGAGAGTAGTAAACCCATGGAGATTCCTATAGCAGATAACTAGAGGAAGGAGGATGCTACTTCCGGTGAAGTAGTGGAGACTACTATTTACAGGTGGCTTGTGGGTTCACTCATGTATTTGATGAACACACGACCATACATTTGTTATGCAATTAACCAACTTAGTAAAGTGATGGTTAAGCTGACCAAGTTGTATTGGAAGGAAGCCACACATGTGTTGAGATACCTCAAAGGCACTAATCAATATGGCTTATGGTACAAAATGGATAGAGGGATTGAAGCTTAAAGGCCTCATCGATGCAGATTGGGTAGGGAGTCCATTTGATAGGAATAGAACATCAGGTGGGATCTTTAGTATTGGGTCAGCAACTGTTTCTTGGTACAACATTAAACACATATAAATTGCACTCAGTTTAGCAGAAGCAGAGTACATGGCTGTTAGTCAAGCAACTTGTGAGGCTATCTGGATGAGGAAGATTCTTATTGGATTGTTTGGTCAGCAGATGGATCCAACTGTGATTTACTGTGACAATCAGAGTTGTATCAAACTCTCTGAGAATCCATTTTTTCATGATCAGTCCAAGCATATTGATATCTGGTATCATCATATTCGAGATTGTGTGCAGAGGAGAATTATGTTGTTGGGGTACATTCCACAGAGGAGCATGATGCAGATATTTTGACAAAGGCATTGTCAAGATGAAAATGTGAGTTTCATAGAGGCAAGATCGTGGTAGCAGACAATATCGTTCATGTTGAGAGGGAGTGTTAAAAATATCATCAAGATATTCTAATTTAATTTGTCCTTGAATTAAAGAGTGAATTAAATCGAAATTCTATTCTCCTAGAAACTTGTAATAGTTAATTAAGTTAAATTGACTAAGGAAATTTGAGTTGGAATTATATATAGAGTCATGTAGAGTGACCTATAAGTTTTAGGGGCCCAAGTTGAGTTCCTTTGAGTTGTAATTAGATAATTCAATCTAACTGAGTTATATTCAGTTAAACTAGTTCTGACTGTTGGAGGAACTAGTAGGAGTTCTAGTAGTGGGGACGGGCACTAATGCATCCTTAGTACCACACTAGTTAACTGAAGGTTCAATCATAAATAACTCATGCATATTAGTTCAGAGGAAGACCCAGTTGAGATTAGAGTCCAGGGACAATGTACTATCAGTTGTATACCTTTCCAAGTTGTACAGATGGTGCATGATATCAGTTGAGGGCATATGGACGGATTGCGCAGTTATGGAGAGTGAATTTCCAAATTAAATATGGGCTAATTCTCTTAGGAATTACACAAGGAAGTAGGGGCTTGGAAAGTAGAAGAATTGGCTAAGTGTTGGCTTGAGCTGGTTTGTGAAGCACACAGAGAGATTTTACTAGTGCTCAAATTGTTTTGGTTGAACAAGAATTGTATTTTCTTCTGAGATCTTCTGATTAATGCAATATAGATAGTCAGGGTTTTTATAAATTGCTTTCCCCAAAGAAATATTTTGCTATGTGAGATTGATATTATTCCTTTTCTTCTTATTGTTTTCATCGATCAATTTTGGTTTCTGCTGAAGAGTAGAGTATATTCTTGTCTTGTGTTTTAGCATATCACATAAGTTGTTGAATCTACAGTAAAAATCTACATTGAGGTGAGAAATTTACTTGTTTATGAAAAGAGAAGTGGTCTACTGGTTCTAGTTTTAAGATGGATGAAAGATGGATCAACAAGGCTAACAAGTGGTAGCTTGCATTTGAGGGGAAAGAGTTGCAAGAGTCCCTTTCAAAAGAGGTTGATAAACAGGCAAGTGCAAGAGTCCCTTTCAACAAAGTTTGATAAAAAAACAGGGGAAAGATTCTCTTTCAACAACAACAGATAAATGAGTAGGGGTAGTAGTCCCTTTCAATGAAAACTAATAAATGAGAAGGGGTAGAAATCCATTTCAGTGAATACTGATAAACAAGGAGGGATAGAAGTTATTTCCAGTAGCACCTGATAAACCTACAAGCAATGGCTTGTAGAGTAATGACGTAATCAAGTTGTAGCTTGTATTTTCCAAAGTAATAAAAGGAATATTGATGTCTTGTCGTTATGTTGCACATGTTCTTAATGGTGATAATGATGTTATGTTTTATAGGATTGAGTTATGATGTTAATTACATGAGTGATTGGTAAAGTAATTGAAAAGTATAATTTGTGAAGAGTGTATAATTTTGTCACACTATTGATTCACCCCACTATTAGTAGTGTCCCATCTTCCTTTGTTTATAACAATTGGTATTAGAGACACTACATTCAAGATCATTTCAAAACTATAAGGGAGATCAAGGATCATGGAGAAGTTGGACTAGATTACCTCAAATCGAGTTCCATTTTTGAGTGGGCCAAATTATATAACGTAGAAGGTAGGAATGAGAATCTACTTGCAAGTTATTTATTTAGATGTATGGTTATTTGTAAAGAATGGATTAATAGATCGTGAGGTTGATGAACAAGCTAAGGAGGAAATCTTGATAGGGTTGTCCATGTCATATATTGAGAAATTAATCTATTGTGAGACTACCAAAGAGATATGGAAAGACTTGCAGTCCATCCATGATATAGGCATACAAGTTGCATGTGATGTCAAGGGGATTTCCTTGGAGGGTGGAGTAGTAAAAGATTCACATAGTATTGAATATCATGAATCAAAGGATGATTCTCTTATATCAAGAGGCCAGGTTGTTGATCAACACATAGAAGTTTTAGAGGATATATAATCTGCAAGTAAGTTGATGTTCTGTTGTTATTGTAGAATAATTTGCCATTTGTCTTCAAGTTGTTCAATTTCAAGAACTAGTGAAAGAGAGAGTTGCTCATATAGTTATAGTGAAGAAGGAACTACCTTAATAGCAATAGCATGTCTAAACATTGTTCAAGTAGAAAATGGGTGCACCTCTAAAAGAGAACAAGATATAACACCACATGTGTCAGGAGAAGACTCCCTAGAGTCAAGGTAACAATCTCTTGAACAAAATGTGAGTGAAATAGACACTAGTGGTGAATCTAGTGGCTCATTTACTGATTTGGAATATATTGAAGAAAAGATCTGTTTGAAAAGGCAGCTCATATTAGCCATTAAGGAGGTAAATAATCTTATAGCCATCAATATGGAGTTGGAAGTGTAGAATATAACATTAAAGGAGCAGTTGATCAAGTTTTAGAATTTTGATGTGTTGGAAGAAATCCAAACCATCAATTGCCACCCTCATGAGGTCAAGACAATATTGAAAGATGACAAAGACTCTTTAGCAACATTAAAAGGACTCACCAACTTTGTTAAAGAAATATCTAACAACACTACGAATTCAAAACAACGCCAAGGATACAAAAGGCATTGTAGGAATCAAGTCAAAGGTATCAACTCCTCATATGTTTTTGTTGTGGTAACATAGGGAACATTGCCTCTAATTTTCCATAGAGGAAAAAGAAGTTGCAGCAACATAAGTGGAACACTCTATTTCAATAATAGCCATGAGTTGCTCAAAGAAATTCGAACAACCATGTACAAAGAGCCTTCCCCCCTCAAAGGAAATATTATTAGTGGTCCAATAGCACTAGGAGAGAGAGTATTAGTCTAGCAAATTGGATGAGCATAATATTTGGTAAGAATAATTCCTTCCCCCCCTTTGTGAATAAAATTGTATGCTACATGTGTAAGAAGTATGGGCACAAATTAGTTGCATGCAAACTTGGAAAGATTCACCTCCTTTCCGGAACAAGTCAAATAGAGGCAAGAATCATGTGGAAATCCAACAAAGAGGACTATGTAGGAGTTGTTTCAACACTCATAAGAGAGCCAAAAAGAATGGTGTATGGAAGCAACATAGACCATTGTTTAGATTTGAATATGTTTACAAAATATTAGTAGATCAAAGCCATAAATTATTGAGGTGGATGTCTCCCATATAATTGCAATAAACAATGACCCCAATCAAACAAAAGGAGAAACAAATTTGCTAGTTCTTCATTGCAGAAGGAAGACACATACAATGAGAAAGAAGAGTAAGATGTTATTTGAAGATTATCTTTAATTGGTGCTACCAAGAGGAATAATCAATGGTTTGGTAGGAAGTCATTCAGTTAGGAAATAATACTAGACTAGCGCAAGAAATCATCTCATGTTGCTGACCAAACTCGCATGCCCAGGTGTGGATGAAAAAGGGAGATAATATACTCAGGGGGAGTAGAGTCCTTGTTCCTCTTCGTTAAAAAGAAGAGGTTGGCTTCAAGAGAAGCCATAGAGGTTAGATTAAAGGACCAGAAAGGAAAATCTCTAATATTGCATCTGAAGGTTAAGGGAAGTATGTTATTTTTGTTTTTTTCCTGACTTTATAAAATCGTTGAAGAAGACTAGTGTTGTTGAGTATTGTGTTCTTGTGGTTTATTTAATGTTGTTGTCAAATTAGATTGATAGTCTAAGTATATATAGATGGTGATGACATAATAGGGATGTGTTTACTCTTAAATATTCCCTGTCTTGTGTAAGTATGATTACAAATTCTTAATGTCACTGAAGGAGCATAACCACAAGGGGAGCATACTCAAGTTGAGATTCAAGTATCAATTTATTCCATTAACAATTGGTACCATATTTGGCATCAATTGCTTGCTACTTAAGGACAAGAATGAAAGAAAGAGGCTAATGGTGTTTGTTGCATATTAATGTTGTCTGAATGATCAATTTTTGATTTGCCGATATATGGTTTGACTGTTATTTCTTTCAGACTATTCCAATTAGGAATTGGTATCAAACATCAATTTTTTGGAGAGAACTCATTTTGGTGAAAAGAGAATGATCATAGGTGGAGAACACTCAGTTATCAAATGCTCAACAATTGTATCAATGGCATCAATTTAACACTTGGTATCAAAGGTATTATCAATTGGTATTAATTGCCATTAATTTTTGTCAGAGTGTGGTGTTCATGTTGTCCGTATGAGACTATCTGTCCAAGTATTGATGAAATATTCCTTTATTTGAATTCTACTATTGTTCATGTTGACAAAAATCCATATGGTGAGTGTGATACCATTAGGAGTATGTAAACCAAGAGTCTACGTTGAGTTATTGATATAGGCATGCATTTGTGAGAATCCATTTATGCGTATCAAATAAGCACTTCTAAGCGTTGCATTTTGTTATCAATAAATTGACAAGTTGATGGTGTCAATCATGCATAGGATAGGTCACAATTATTACTAGAGGTTAGGTGTATATGTCCAGGAGAAGGAATTATTATGAATGTAAACCTAGATGAGACTTAAACCATCAAGAATTATTTTCCTCATGCCTTAGTTGTACAATCATGTTTTATTTTAGCAAGAGATCTCTCTTGACTACTTGAGGCAGAGATTGGGAGTAAGAAATCCTCTCCTCTAAACTCAATCTTTTTCACATGATAAAAAGAAAGTTGCTTAGATCATATCAGAGATACTTGAAGTTTTCAACATAGGAAGAAGCGGTTGACAGGTCCACGGAATCATAAAGACAAAGGGATATTATTCATTGGGGGAGCATGTTGGTATATTTTCCATTGATGTCAAGGGGGAAGAGGTATTGTTAATCAAACAAAATATGGAGTAGAAATTCATACTAAGAGGGATAATTATTGGTGATAAATCAATAGTGAGAAGTATTGGTGATAAATAAAAAGGAAAAGTTCACCAAGAAAATTTTATCAGAGCAATAGTACACAAAGGAGAAAAATCCAAAGGAGGATAAGACAAATAGTACACTTATCTTTGCTTGTTCCATTATGATGTTGTTTTTTTTATCGTGGAGTTGTCATTAATGCCAAGGGAGGAGATTGTTGGAAATATATTGTCATTGATGGAAAATGAAAAGCATTGATGATGTTTTTATTTATGGAAAAATAAAAGCATTTCTGGAAAATGAAAAAAAGATGATATGAGGTGTAAATCATGGTGTATCTAGATCAAAATTACAACAATGTAAAAAGTAGAGAAGACTGAAAGAAGAAGGAAGATCAACACATGTATAGCCAAGGTGTTGCAAAGCTCAAATGTTTACAAGCATAATGGTGAAAAATAGTGGTGGAGCTAATTTTGTTAAGGTGTTGAGACTTTGGAACAATATCTTGTATAAAAGATAATCTTAGATGCATTTGAGACCCACTCGGATAGAGCTCTGAAAGAAATTTCCAGTGGTATATAGAAGATAAGAAATGGTCTCCCAGATTGAAAGTTATGGCCAGTCAAAGGAGGGACCCCCAATGTCAAAGGCTGCAAAGTTAAAATGGAGAAGGACGCCTTGGAGAAAGTAAGTTTGGTGCATTGAAAAACATGGCAAAGTCCTTAGTGGAGACACAAAATCCAAAGATCGAGCAACCTTGGAGGTGTGAGCCTCTCTGATCAACTACAATCGCTCACCTTTAGGAACACATAACTTATCTAGCTTGTATAGTAACCAATCCTGGAGATGGTAATCAACCGTGCTATCTCCATCATGCACGACTTTGACTCTGCAACTGTTGATACACCTCCTTGAAGTCCTCATCTTCTGAATATGCCTATCTATATGCATCATGGGTGAATGGATCCATGTGCATAAGAGTCCCCAAAGTTGTGGTATTTGATGTGGGTGGCCTTAAAAGCATGTTTGCCAACTTGTTTGTGCTTCCATTTTATACTTGATCACCAAATGAAACTGTTGTTAAAACACCATCCACTTGTAATGCTTTGTCTATTGTAGCTTACTATGGTCCTCCAAGTACTGTAACTACTAGTGATTTGTGTGGATTATTGTCTCCTTTCCCATTAGCTAGTGCTTCCACTTCTTCACAACTTGTACCATGGCATATAGCTCCTTGTCATAGGTGTGGTAGTTAAGAACTGCTTCATGAAATACTTTAGAATGATAGCATACATGTCTTCCTCCCTACATCAAGAAAACTCCCATAGCATACCCAGCCACATCTGTCTCTACTTCAAAGGGTCACTGGAAATTTGGTAATGCTAGAATTGGTGCTTGGTTGATCTTCTTATTTAGCTCTTTGAAATCCCTTCACTGACCTCTTCTCCACTAGAAACTCTTGCCACTTGCTACCATTGAAAATGAGGCTATGAACTTCTTCTAGTACTGTGTTGCCCCAACGAAACACTTGACCTCAGAAAAATTAGTAGGTACCAACCATTTCATGATGGCCTCCATCTTGGAAGGATTTATCTTCAACTCTCCTCCACCGATCACATACCTTAGATACACCAAGGATTGTTGTGAAAGCTCACACCTATTGAGATTTTCTAGCAGTGGGTGCTTCTTCAATGTTTCCAGCACCCGCGTCAAATGTGGCATATGCTCCTCCCATGTAGCACTATATACCAATGTATCTTCCAAATAGAAAATAAGAAATGAATCTATAAAAGGGAACAAGACATCATTAATTAATCTCATAAATGTAGCTGGTGCATTACATAGGCCAAATGGCATAACTAACCACTCATACAAATCTTGTCAAGTATTGAAGTTAGTCTTCCATGTATCTTCTTCTTTGAATCTAACCTAGATATATTCAGGCTTCAAGTCCATCTTGGTGAAGTACTTCTTTTTCTACAACTGATCTAGCAGATCATTTATCTTGGGCAAGGGGTATATGTTATTGAGCATGATTTTGTTCAACATCTTGTAATCTATGCACATCCGCCAAGTCCCGTCCTTATTTGGCACAATGATGATGAGTGACCCACATGGCCATGTACTTAGTGAAATGACACCTTGTTCCAGTAGCTAATGCAACTGTTTATTCACCTCACTGTCTTCTATAATAAACTGTTTGTACAACCCAATATTTGGCAATGGGGAGTCTGGCAATAATTGGATCTCATGCTCCACTTATCTCTTAGGTGGTAACCCTTTAAGCTATCAGAACATATCCTTGTATGTCTGTAACAACTCCTCAATTTTATTTTATTTTATGTTTCTTACTACACCCCCCAGGTATTCCTTGCCTCTTATTGACTCATTTTCAGATTGAATTTCTCTTAAAAACAATAAAACCTACTTCTTGTTGGAATTGATCAATTTCTTGGCTTGGTTAGCACTTACTAGTGATATTTTTGACTTCTCTTTGTGTGCATTGATGATGAACGATTTTCCATCCTTGAAGAGTCAATACTGGTTGGATATCCTCATGAATATTTCATCACGCGTGAACATTTACGGACTCCCAAACAAAATTCCACATACATCAAGGGGAACCACATCTAGGTCTACTTCATCAATAAAATCAGCACTGATAACAAATCTAATGTTAAATTGTTTTGTTATCTTCAACTTTGCTTCCTTATTTCCCCATCCTAATGGATATGGGTTTGGATAATCATGAACTTCCAACCCCAACTTCTTGACCAACTTTTTTGCAATGAGATTCGCTTGTGATCCCAAGTTAAATAGAGCATCAATCTTTGTCTTCTTGTCCTGCATCTTTATATGGAAGAGCTTGATCATTTCTTTCTCTTCATGTTGCTGAAGGCTACTCAGATTCATCTCCTTCTGTACTGAAGTAAAAAGGATCTTCGCATCCACATCCAAGCTTCTTTCAACTTGGTTTCTCGAATCAATGGCCATGAGATTCTTCTTATTATCTTTCTTCTTGTTCTTCGGGTTTAGCTTTGGATGCAATTTCCATCATTTTTCCTCTATATGGCCATTGATGTTGCAATGGTTTCTAGGGAATTTGCACTTGGTGTGTTGTGTTTGTTGTCTTCTTATATTTTCCTCGTTTTTTCTTCTTCTCCCCCTACTTAGAAGTTTCTTGTTTCTCCTTCTGCTTCAATCCACTTGATTTTGCTCTCTTCAGGCCTATGTTATCTGTGTACTATTCTTGTACACAAGCCTCTGTTGAGATTGCATGGGAGATTGTTCCTAGACCAGAAGGGAAATTAGTGGTGGGTTCGAGATGGATCTACAAGGTCAAGCAGGCAGCTGACGGGAGTGTGGGGAAGTACAAGGCAAGATTTGTTGCCCGAGGCTTTTCACAGATAGAGGGGATCGATTATGAGGAGACCTTTGCACCTGTCGCAAGGTATTCTTCCATACGGACGATTCTTGCTCTCTCAGCGCAGATGGGATTGCACATTCATCAGATGGATGTGAAGACTGTGTTCCTCAATGGAGTCATTGAGGAGGAGGTGTACATTGAGCAGCCCGAAGGCTTTGAGGTCTTCACCAGCGAGTCGCATGTGTGCGGGCTCAAGAGAGCGCTGTATGGGTTGAAGCAAGCACCACGTGCTTGGTACACACGGATAGACAACTATTTCACAGGACTTGGATTCTCCAAGAGCGAGGCAGATCCTAACCTATACCAGATTGTGGTGGAGGGTAAGTTGCTTATCATTGTACTGTATGTTGATGATTTGATTCTAACGGGTGATGAGCTGTTGATACTGTCATGCAAGAAGGATCTTGCTACAGAGTTTGAGATGAAGGACTTGGGCCTCCTTCACTATTTCCTAGGATTGGAAATATGGCAGTGCAGTGGTGGACAGTTTGTTTCTCAGGGCAAGTATGCTCGGGAGATACTGGAGAAGTTCAACATGCATGGCTGCAAGCCTGTTGATACTCCTCTTCCTGGAGGTTGGAAGAAGGAGGATGCCACTTCGGGAGAAGAAGTGGATGCCACTATTTATCGACAGTTGGTGGGGTCACTGATGTATTTGGTCAATACACAACTTGATATATGCTATGCAGTTAACCAGCTTTCACAAGCTATGGTTAAGCCTACCAAGCTCTTCTGGAAGGCGGGCAAGCATGTATTGCGCTAATTGAAAGGCACATCGGGATATGGTTTGTGGTACAGACAGGAGGATGAGGTGAAGCTATGTGGCTTCACGGATGTAGATTGGGCAGGGAGCCCAACGGACAGAAAGAGCACATCAGGAGGGGTCTTCAATATTGGATCGACAGTAGTTTCTTGGTACAGCCGGAAGCAGAGATCTATGTGGATGAGGATGATCCTGGTCGGGTTGTTCGAGTCCAAGCACATCAGGTACCATCATATCAGAGATTGTGTGCAGCGGAGGATCATGTTGCTTTCATACATTCCAATGGAGGATCAGGATGCTGATATTCGGACGAAGGCTCTCACCAGGAGAAAATTCGAGTACCACCGAGGCAGGATAGGGGTTGCTGATAATCCATATCTTGTTGAGAGGGAGTGTTGAGATTGCAACAAGATGATGGAGCTTAGTGAAAAGATTCTCCTTCACTAAGTGGGCCCGCATGCAAATTATGGCGCAAGTTCTATTTTTGATCACAGTGTGGATGATCACAGTGTGGGTGACCATAATGTGAGTGATCACAGTGTGAGTGATCACAATGTGGGTGACCAAACTGTGGGTGACCAAAGTGTGGGTGATCAAAGTCTATTTTTAGACTGGCTGTCAAAAATAGAAAAGTCAAATATTATTGTCTCATAATAATATTTGGACTATAAACTTGATCTTATTCTCTTGGAGCACTTCAGTTTGAGCTACAGATGTGGCCCATGCAGCTGTCAGAAGGAAGTACACTTTTCTTATGAGTCAGTTGAGTTTTTGCATGCATGACTTCAGTTAGAACTCAATCAGTTGAGTTTGGTGGAGTTGATTGTGGAGTTGATGGAGTTGTGTTCAGTTTGACTTGGTTAAACTAGTTGTAGTTAGTCTAACTGCAGATAGACTAATGATGAGTTGTTAAACTAATTATTAACTCATAATACAACTATAGAATACATCAGTTAACTCAGTTGCATGTCAGTGCATGTTCAGTTCAGTAGGGACAGGTGTTAGAGAATCAGATTGCTATTAGTTGTGACTATAGTTGTGCATCAGATCTTGCACAATCAAAGGATTGAGTATGCCAATGAGTTTGCTCATGTATTTGCCCAGTTTGTAGCTTCTTCTCACGTCTTACACATTGTGAGTGATTCTTTGGAGGTGAAATACGAGTTTGGTAGACCATTCTCATTCAGCCTTGAGTAGGTATTGAGCAGTGGAGGCAGGCAAGCAGTGGAATAGATTTGGAGATCAGATCTTAGCTGTATTGTGTGTAACAGGTGGAGCTGGTACTGGATTGCTTGTGATAAGCATTGTACTTTGTAATGTTACATGGTATCAATCATTAATATACGGATAGTGTGGGGTTTTTAGCGAGATGATTTCCCCAGGTTACATACTGTGTTAATGTGTGAATGCTCTTGATGTTTTATTGTTATTGATGCTGCTATATTGATGATCAACGTAGAGGAGCTTAAGTATTGTATATGTATTCCGCAATAGTACATGATCAGGATAATCTCCATTGAATATGTGTTAAATTATTCAAAATTTCTACATGGTATCAGAGGTGTTGATCATCAGATCTACTATTCAGGAAGTGTTTACATTCTATTTCTTCAGGCAGAGTCTGTAATCGGGCCAGGTAGCCTTTGGATTCATCCTTCCTTTGGAAGGTGAGATATCCAGTGAATGCCCATACAGTCAATCTCTGTACGAGAAATATTGTGTTCTCACGAATTTTAGATCGGAAGCGGTTGAGTTGGAGCTGGTGGAAAATCGAATTTGCAGTAATGTTGTTGAAATGTCTTTCAACAGATTGCAAATGTTATTCCAAAGCAAGAGCGACCTGGCGCTCAAGGATAAACTCAGAAACAATAAAGGTGAGAATGGATCTTCATCAAAGGTATCTGATGAAGAGAATTGTGCTTTGGCTGCCAAAGCAAAGAAAGGGAAGAGCAAGAAAGCTTCTCAGTCTGGTGCGAAAGGCAAGAAGGAGGATATGTCCAAGGTGAAGTGTTTTCACTGTCACCAGCATGGACACTATGCCACTAATTGTCCGTAGAAGAAGAAGAACAAGCAGGCTGCTGGATCTTCAGCAGGAGAGGCTCTAGCCTCACAGTTTCAGCTTGATTTTTCATTGATCGCATGCTTCGTTTCAAGTGTGATGGGATCAGTGTGGTTCTTGGATAGTGGTGCGTCTTTTCACATGACGGGAGATAGAGATTTGTTCTCTGATCTGGAGGACAAAGATCTTGGAGTGCACATCGAGATGGGCGATGATGGTAGATACAGTGCGACCGGTATCGGTACCATTTCCTTTGAGAGGGAGTCTGGTAAACCCTTGGTATTGAAGGAAGTCATGCATGTTCCAGGATTGACGAAGAATCTCATCTCAGTGGCAATGTTAGAAGACAAGGGGTATGATGTTGATTTCAGCGAGGGAAAGGTTTTCCTGCGCAGCAAGACAACTGGTGAGACCCGGAAGATAGGGGTTCGAGTGAGGAACCTTTATCAGTTGCATGTAGATGGATGCGCAGCAATGGCGGGCAAGGCAGAAGGATTGGTGAGCTGGGATGATGGCGAGTTGTGGCACAGGAGATTGGGTCACCTTCACCATGGAGCCTTGAAGATACTGCAGCAGATCACTACAAGGCTTCCTAAAGGCACACTTGCGCAGTCAGATCAATGCAAGGGGTGTACTTTGGGGAAGTTTGTGAAAGACACCTTTCACGAGAAGGATAGTCGCGCCACGACGATCCTTGAGAGAATTCACACAGATGTGTGTGGAACTTTCTCAGTTGCTTCGACAGCAAAACACAGGTATTATGTGATTTTTGTTGATGATTTCTCTCATAAGTGTTGGATCTTCTTCATGCAGAAGAAGAGCGATACATATTCAAAGTTCTGTGAATTCAAAGCACTGGTCGAGAAGGAGTCGGGGAAGAAGGTGAAGGCTCTTAGGAGCGATAATGGTGGTGAATACATCTCGGACGAGTTCAAGGATTTCTGCAAGGCAGAAGGGATTCGTAGAGAGCTCATAGCTCCCCATAACCCACAGCAGAACGGGGTAGCTGAGCGGAAGAACATAACGATTGTGGGTGCTGCACGGGCAATGTTGCATGATCAGGGCCTACCCCTTCACTTGTGGGCGGAAGCATGCAATACAACAGTTTATGTGCATAACCGTTGTCCTCATAGGATACTTGGCATGAGTACACCTGAGGAGACTTATTCTGGTAAGAAGCCTGATCTTTCTCATTTGAGGATTTTTGGTGCTAACGTTTACATGCATGTGACGAAGGATGCCAGGAAGAAGTTGGAGCCGACCGCAGAGGTTCGGATATTTGTGGGGTACACTGATACGCCCCACAACTATCGTGTGTATTTGCCAGACAGTGCTAAAACTGTTGTGCAACGGGATATAAAATTTTAGGAGAAGAAAGCCATGAAGTGTTCGCTCGAGAGGGAGCTACACTTGCATGCAGATGAGGAGCTATTAGTTCCTAAGGATGAGCTTTAGGATGTGGATCAGCCACAGGACGAGGTTCATGGAGTGGAAGAGACCACTCATGCAGCGCCAACCATCAGAGGGTGAAAGCGCTTGACAGAAGCTGAGCGACTGGCTCAAGATGCAGAGAAAGTTGTAGGACCACCTACAGCCCAACGCAGGCAGAGATAGTCACCTGATCGGTACACTGGATACATGGCTCTCATGAGCAAGTGTGTTGTGACTGAGCCATCCTCTTTCGAGGAAGATGTGGAGGATCCCGCATGGGTAGACGCCATGGTGGAAGAGTATGATTCTATTGTCAGAAACAGTGCATGGGAGATTGTTCCTAGACCAGAAGGGAAATCAGTGGTGGGTTCGAGATGGATCTACAAGGTCAAGCAGGCAGCTGACGAGAGTGTGGAGAAGCACAAGGCAAGATTTGTTGCCCGAGGCTTTTCACAGATAGAGGGGATCGATTATGAGGAGACCTTTGCACCTGTTGCAAGGTATTCTTCCATACAGACGATTCTTGCTCTCTCAGCGCAGATGGGATGGCACATTCATCAGATGGATGTGAAGACTGCCTTCCTCAATGGAGTCATTGAGGAGGAGGTGTACATTAAGCAGCCCGAAGGCTTTGAGGTCTTCACCAGCGAGTCGCATGTGTGCAGGCTCAAGAGAGCGTTGTATGGGTTGAAGCAAGAACCACGTGCTTGGTACACACGGATAGACAACTATTTCATAGGACTTGGATTCTCCAAGAGCGAGGTGGATCCTAACCTATACCAGATTGTGGTGGAGGGTAAGTTGCTTATCATTGTACTGTATGTTGATGATTTGATTCTAACGGGTGATGAGCTGTTGATACTGTCATGCAAGAAGGATCTTGCTACAGAGTTTGAGATGAAGGACTTGGGCCTCCTTCACTATTTCCTAGGATTGGAAATATGGCAGCGCAGTGGTGGATTGTTTGTTTCTCAGGGCAAGTATGCTCGGGAGATACTGGAGAAGTTCAACATGCATGGCTACAAGCCTGTTGATACTCCTCTTCCTGGAGGTTGGAGGAAGAAGGATGCCACTTCGGGAGAAGAAGTGGATGCCACTGTTTATCGACAGTTGGTGGGGTCGCTGATGTATTTGGTCAATACACGACCTGATATATGCTATGTAGTTAACCAGCTTTCACAAGCTATGGTTAAGCCTACCAAGCTCTTCTGGAAGGCGAGCAAGCATGTATTTCGCTACTTGAAAGGCACATCGGGATATGGTTTGTGGTACAGACAAGAGGATGAGGTGAAGCTATGTGGCTTCACGGATGCAGATTGGGCAGGGAGCCCAATGGACAGAAAGAGCACATCAGGAGGGGTCTTCAGTATTGGATCGACAGTAGTTTCTTGGTACAACAGGAAGCAGAGATCTATGTGGATGAGGATGATCCTGGTCGGGTTGTTCGAGTCCAAGCACATCAGGTACCATCATATCAGAGATTGTGTGCAGCGGAGGATCATGTTGCTTTCATACATTCCAACGAAGGATCAGGATGCTGATATTCTGACGAAGGCTCTCACTAGGAGAAAATTCAAGTACCACCGAGGCAGGATAGGGGTTGCTGATAATCCATATCTTGTCGAGAGGGAGTGTTGAGATTGCAACAAGATGATGGAGCTTAGTGAAAAGAGTCGCCTTCACTAAGTGGGCCCGCAGGCAAATTATGGTGCAAGTTCTATTTTTGATCACAGTGTGGATGATCACAGTGTGGATGATCACAGTGTGGGTGACCACAGTGTGAGTGATCACAATGTGGGTGACCAAAGTGTGGGTGATCAATGTCTATTTTTAGACTGGCTGTCAAAAATAGAAAAGTCAAATATTATTGTCTCATAATAATATTTGGACTATATACTTGATCTTATTCTCTTGGAGCACTTCAATTTGAGCTACAGATGTGGCCCATGCAGCTGTCAGAAGGAAGTACGCTTTTCTTATGAGTCAGTTGAGTTGTTGCATGCATGACTTCAGTTAGAACTCAATCAGTTGAGTTTGGTGGAGTTGATTGTGGAGTTGATGGAGTTGTGTTCAGTTTGACTTGGTTAAACTAGTTGTAGTTAGTCTAACTGCAGATAGACTAATGATGAGTTGTTAGACTAATTATTAACTCATAATACAACTATAGAATACATCAGTTAACTCAGTTGCATGTCAATGAATTTTCAGTTCAACAGGGACATGTGTTAGAGAATTAGATTGCTATCAGTTGTGACTATAGTTGTGCATCAGATCTTGCACAATCAAAGGATTGAGTATGCCAATGAGTTTGCCCATGTATTTGCCCAGTTTTTAGCTTCTGCTCACGTCTTACACATTGTGAGTGATTCTTTGGAGGTGAAATACGAGTTTGGTAGACCATTCTCATTCATTCTTGAGCTGGTATTGAGCAGTGGAGGCAGGCAAGCAGTGGAATAGATTTGGAGATCAGATCTTAGCTGTATTGTGTGTAACAGGTGGAGCTGGTACTGGATTGCTTGTGATAAGCATTGTACTTTGTAATGTTACATGGTCTCAATCATTAATATACAGATAGTGTGGGGTTTTTAGCGAGATGCTTTCCCCGGGTTACATACTGTGTTAATGTGTGAATGCTCTTGATGTTTTATTGTTATTGATGCTGTTATATTGATGATCAATGTAGAGGAGCTTACGTATTGTGTATGTATTTCGCAATAGTACATGATCAGGATAATATCCATTGAATATGTGTTAAATTATTCAAAATTTCTACAGCCTCGTCGACCGATTTGGGCTTGAACAACATTACCTGTTCACGGATATGGCAGTGCATAGCCCACAAATACTTGAGGAGTACATCTGAGTTATTTGGAGAGATATCCTACATTATAGCCATCTTCCTGAATTACGAGGTGTACTCATGCAAGCTTTGGCACGACTTTTGCTTGAAGTAATTCCATCGGATCCACTGGTCCTGGACATACCCAATGGGATAAAATTGTGACTTAATGAGGTTTTGAAATCCTCTGACTGAGTCACTAGTGATTTGAAAGTGGAATAGGGGATTTCTGCCTCTCTTTCCAAAATCAAATGAAACAAAAACTAGGACTATGTTGATGCTTTGCAAGTATGAAAATGGGTCTTCATATGCAACATATTTTTTTAGTGTCCCTTCAAGCATTAATTAGTTCCCATGTGCAAGTTAATCATAATGAACATAAAACTTATAATTCATGTAGGCATAGAGAAGAGAAACACAAGGTATGATGACAGAATTCACCCCTCCTAGGCTACATCTCTGGGTCTGTCAATATGACTAGAAAACTCATATTCCAATGTAAAAATGAAAGACATAAAGTATGCTGATGACCATGTGGCTATTTCCCCTTCAAGGAAATTTTCTCCAGTAGATAAATCTCACATAAAAACAACATGATAACCTACAATCACCATGTAAACTACAACAATACAAGGAGTCTTGAACAAAGACCCTAGACTTAATCTGAAAGTAAGAACACATGCAAAAAGATGGACATAATCAAAGCTTCCCTCAACTTGACATAGAAAGAAAAATGTCTGAGAGCTCAACCCTGCAAGTATTAGCTACTGCAAATGAATTATGAAGGTGAAGAAACCCCTACAAGGTCTTCTTCCTGCTCAATACCCTCAGGAAATGCTACCAAACTTTGCTTGATCCATACACCTCTCTTAACATCCAACATGAAAAAAGGCCATCTAGATGTACTCAAAACATAAACATTAGGTCAGCAATGGATTCAACGCATCCAAAAACCTCCAGGTAGCCTCTTTCTGAGCTCAATTTGGTGAAAAACTCAAATATTTATGAGCTACAAGGTCATCCATGAACTTGACTGTTAAACATCCCACAATTTCGACTTTCTGGCTAACTGTCCTACAAATATGCCATGAAAATCGCTAACTGAGCGACAAATTCACCCTTCGTGGGTGAAATTTGTTGGACCTTTAATTCACCCTCTAACTCCTTAGGGCCGGAAATTATGGACGTATGGGCCACGGGGCCAAGGGATGGGCTAACCACCCACCCTTCCCGCTATGACCCTTTTCCTTCAATGTTGGGATACATTAGGCACATATGCCCTGTGGCTGGCCCCCCTCAGTAA
Source organism: Pinus tabuliformis (assembly GCA_031772625.1). Classification (NCBI taxonomy): domain Eukaryota; kingdom Viridiplantae; phylum Streptophyta; class Pinopsida; order Pinales; family Pinaceae; genus Pinus; species Pinus tabuliformis. Next base: position 474,493,171 of record CM062816.1, read on the forward strand.
GCACCTTTCCGCTGGATACTTTTCCGCGTGCTAGTGGTCACATAGTGGGTCATACGACCCGGGGTTTTCCCCTTATGGCTCACCCTCCAAACTATGTCACGCTCCTAGTCATGACGTATGCACATATGGTGATGTTAATGGCCACGAGGGTTGGGATAGGCCCTAGCCATTGGCCCCATGCCTATGGTCCTGTGGCGCATGGGTGGACAGGGCTGGGGCTTAGCTCGACCGCTCCCCAAATGCACATTTCACCAAACTTAAATACGAACATTCGACATCCTTTAAACAAGAAACATGTTGGTGCAATGGTGTTGGCCCTTGGTTGTTTGGCATGAGGTCTCGGTTTCAATCCCCAGGGATGTTGTTCGGCATCCAAAAAAAATTTGGCCACCATAAGGATGTCACATGGGAGCGACTGGTTGGCCCACATGGCACTCCCAATTGGGCCATCTCAACACAATTATCAACCAATGAAATTCAACCGAATCCGAACCACTAAGATTCTGCCACTTGTCAGCCAACCATTGGTCGATGATGCTCCTATCACCCTACCATGTCATGGTCCAGTTAGCAGTACAGACTGCTGACTGGACCATGACATGGCATATGGACTACTGACTAGGCATCTCTGCTACTCAAATTCCAAAATTTTTAGTTATTTCCCAAAATAATCAGAACATGATTCTAGGAGCATCTGATGTCGAATTTGAGTGAAACGAGTTGCGTTGGATTTAGATCAGAGAGTTATTTTATTTGGCTTTGGTTTCAAGAAGTTCTAGGAACTTTCATTTTTAAGCCTAAAATTGATCACCTGATCACACCTCCCCACTAGGAAATTTTGGACTCCAAAAGTTTTACTTCCCTACTTCATATGAAGAGATTGGAAATAAAAAAATACCCAACAACTCAATCTAAATTTCAAAATTTTCAATTGTGCCCTTCAAGCCCCAACCTAGGCACTTCACTTATCATCCTCATGAAGACCTGCTGCAAAAATTTTCAATGACAACATTGGTCTTGCCTACAAACACAATCATCTTTTACAATCTTGAAAAAAAATATTTGATTCACACACGTTTCATCTTGAATACCTGTATTAGTGAATCTTGTGACAATTTGTAGACAAATTTGGACGAAAAACTTTGTACATTCACTAAAAAGTCCTTGAACATGTGTACTTATAAAAATCCAGTACTTACATAAATGAAAACACCTATTTGTTGAAAATAGTGACAATGATGTTCACTTTACAAAAGTACCTAAATAGGTAATGAAAACAAGTATTTACAAACAATTTACGAAAAATCTTTACAACAAGTCTACCCAAATCTTTCCTCTCTTAGGCTTTTAGTTTCTCTTCTTGCAAAAGAAAGTCGTTATGTTTGATTCCTAGAATTTAATTCATTCTTTTAACCATTACTAGGCGTTTCTCGCACAACTACGCAATGGTCAGAAGCATCAAAAAATGTACAAGGGTATTGATTCCACATGTATTCAAAATTTCCATGCATTGGAATGTTATACCTATCTTTGGAGTTGCAACTTCGACGGTTGTCACAAAGTGGTGACATCTCATGCTCACATGTTTGATGTACTTCAAGCATTTTGGATAATTCTCCAGACTCCCTCTGGCTATATCCCAATCCTTGGTATTTTGGTCTTTCCTCAACCATAATAATATTGATAATACCTTGACAATTTTTGCAAAGACCTCCACCTTCATATCCCATCTTAGAGAGAAATTTCATAACTATACCCTCGATATGTTGCTCAAATAAAGCAAAAGAGTTATTATGCAAATGAATGCAAGAAGAAGTACTTGAGATATTGATTACTACTTTAAACTTGTCATGCATCCTTTCTTCCTTTGATGGCGACGATGACTGCCAACTTGTAGATGAATCTAACCATCCACTCTTGTCCACTGCCATAGGTTGTTCTTCTTGGAGATGATTGAAAAAATCACATGCACCATCTTCTACATATGGGCCAAAACCACTATTTGAACCATGAGAACATATTGGCTTCATCTTAGAGGTCTCTTTTTCTGGTGTAGGAGTAACACTTTCTACAGGTTTCTCATCAAGAACTTGTTGCAACACAAAGTGCATGTGCCTCTTCTCCTCTTTAGCTATCTCCAAAATATTTTTCAACTCTATATTCTCCATATAAAGAGCCAAATTTCGCTCTTCAAGCTCTTGAATACTCTTTTTTCTGCCCATATTGCAACTTGGTCAACTTGTGCTCTGATACCAAACTGATCTGAAAGTGGAATAGGTGATTTCTGCCTCTCTTTCCAAAATCAAATGAAACAAAAACTAGGACCGTGTTGACGCTTTGCAAGCATGAAAATGGGTCTTCATAAGAAACATATTTCTTTAGTTTCCCTTCAAGCATGAATTAGTTCCCATGTGCAAGTTAATCATAATGAACATAACACATAATTAATGTAGGCATAGAGAAGAGAAACACAAGGTTTGATGACGGAGTTCACCCCTCTTGGGCTACATCTCTGGGTCTATCAACATGACTAGACCATTCATATTTCAATATAAAAATGAAATACATAAAGTATGTTGATGACCATGTGGCTATTTCCCCTTCAAGGGGATGTTCTCCTATAGAGAACTCTCACATAAAAACAACATGATAACCTCCAATCACCATGCAAACTACAACAATACAAAGAGTCTTCAACAAAGACCGTAGACTTCATCTGAAAGTGAGCATACATGCAAAAAGGACATAATACAAGCTTCCCTCAACTTGAATTAGAGAGAATAATGTCCAAGGGCTCAACCTTGCAAGTATCAGCTACTACAAATGGATTCTGAAGGTGAAGAAACCCATCCAAGGTCTTTTTCATGCTCAATACACTCAGCAAATGCTACCAAACTCTGCTTGATCCATACACCTCTTAGCCTCCAACCTAAAAAAAGGCCATCTAGATGTGTTCAAAACAAAAAAAAAGCTGAGGTCACTAATGGATTCAGAGCATCCAAAAACCTCCAGGTAGCCTCTTTCTGAGCTCAATTTGGTGAAAAACTCAAATGAGCTACAATCTCATCCATGAACTTGACTGTTAAACATCCAAAAATTTCGACTTTCTAGCTAACTGTCCTACAAATATTCCCCAAAAATTACTAACAGAGCGACAAATTCACCCTTCACAGGTGAAATTTGTTGGACCATTTATTCGCCCTTTAACTCGTTAGGGCTGAAAATTGGTGGGCGTATGGGCCACGGGGCCAAGGGTTGGGCTAACTGCTCGCCCTAACCATCGGGCCCCTTTTCCTTAGACACTGGGTCACATTAGGCGCATATGCCTTGGGGTTGGCGCCCCCTTTTCAAGCACCTTTCTGCTGGCTCCTTTTCTGTGTACTAGTGGTCACATAGTGGGTCATACGACATGGGACTGGCCCCTTGTGGCTGGCCCTCCAAACTATGTCATGCTCCTGGTCATGACATATGGCCATATGGCGATGTTAATGAATGTGAGGGCTAGGCTAGGACCTAGCACTATTCCTCCCTCCCATGGTCCTGTGGAGCAAGGGTGGCCAGGGTTAGGTCTTAGCCTGACCTCTCCCCGAATGTGCATTTCACCAAACTTAAATATGACCATTCGACATTCTTTAAACAAGAAACATGTTGGCACAATGGCGTTGGCCCTTGGTTGTTTGGCAAGGGGTCTCGGTTTCGATCTCCAGGGGTGATGTTTAACCTCCAATTTTCTTTTGGCTGCCATGAGGATGCCACATGGCAGTTACTGGTTGGTCCACGTGGCACTCCCTCACTGGACCACCTCAACACAATCATCAACCAATGAAATTCAACCAAATTCAAACCACTAAGATTCTGCCAGTTGTCAACCAGGCATTGGCTGATGGTGGTCCAGTCACCCAACCATGTCATGGTCCAGTTAGCAGTACAGATTGTTGACTGGGCATCGCTGCAACTCAAATTCCAAATTTTTTAGTTATTTCCCAAAACGATCAAAACATGATTTTGGGAGCATCCAATGTCGAATTTGAGTGAAACGAGTTGCATTGGATTTAGATCGGTAAGCTCTTAGATTTGGCACTAGTTTCAAGAAGTTCTGCGCACTTTCATTTTTGAGCCTAAAACTAATCACCTGATCAACTGGAGGTTCTCCCTCCAACCTCAAGGTTTCCATGTGGCTCTCCCACTAAGTCAGTGTATGGCCCTCTAAGTTTAGTCGCACGAATGAGATCTTTTCTGCTTCCTCAATCTGATGGACATTGAAATAAAATTCTAGTTGCTCCAACTAGTGGTTCAGCTTCAAAGGGTCAATCTCACTATGGTACGGCTTGATATCACATTTTGCCTCCATTTTAAATAGGGATTGTGATTGGTTCATGGCACTCGAACTAGGTTGATCTTTTTCGGGTCCTTTCTTCGACTGATTCTCTATTTCTCCCCGATCTTATGATCCTCGATCTAATTTGTCCTCTACATTTGAACCCTCATCTTCTCCAAATATCCTGAAATTGTTTTTCAAGACCTCCATGAGGAGGCTTACATTGCAATTGATATATGTGACTTGTTGTTCCAACTGCGTAAGCCTCACCTTCGCAGGATCACGAGGTTCGTTTATACATTCAATGACCATGATTATGGTTTTACGATTTTCGGCCTCGCCGATCTAGATCACTACACTCTCCACAAAGTACCCAAAGAAACCTTCTCTGATACCAAATGATCCATAAACTACCATGGATTTTCCACTCGATAGTTCGTCACAACTGATATGATAATATTATATTAAAAATATAAGATTCTATGGTATTACAATTTTATTAAACTTTAATATCTGTAGATTTAACTGTAATTAGTGCATGCATGCGAATAGAAATTGTGCAAAAAAGTAGAGAACGACAAAATAAGCTCACATAAGACACAAGATATGCTCTCTGGGAAACTCTCTCGGGAGAAAACACAGCTGAAAGGTGAGGTTGCTTCTCTCTCTTTCTTTGTCTAGAAATATGGCTACAGGTACAAAGAAGTAATGTTTGTGGCCCATGGACTACTACAGTACACAAATCCTCTCTATTTTCTCTACCTCTTATCTCTCATAACTATCTTTTCTTAGGTATGGAACAAAATGCTCTCGAAAGAATGGAATGCTTCTTCCTCCTAGTGGCTCAGTTATAACACAACCCGATAGCCTACTAGGGGTTAATTTTGACTACATCAACTTTTAATTAGAGTTACAATAGACTATTCTAGAGACTTTTACACCATAATCACATGGATAGCCCCTTTTCCATGAATAATGAGTGCTAATGTAACATCCTCCCAAATTATAGGTGTGAAAACAGGAAGGTCAACTTCTGAGTGGCATAATTTTTGCATACGTACTATGATTGATGCAAATCTTATGTCGTTGGAAATATCTCTGTGTGTAAAATAGCATGAAATAGTGCCACGTTAAAATGAAAATTTTGTATCCCCAAAAACATCGTTTGATGCCTCAAAACACTTTGAGAAGGTGTCAGACTCCGTCTTACTAAACTAGGTCCCACTGGTAAAAACAATCCCGTGAAATGATTCTTCCACTTTTTCCACTCCAAATGCATCAAGATGGATGACAAACATTATAACGATCCAATCCAGATCACTATTGGGTTTCATCTCTCAATGTATTTTTGTCTTCTAATTCCCTTTATTTTGTTATTTACAAAATTTAGATGGATTTACCTGATCCCAAAGATTAGGTGTCAACAACTTTGAAGAAGCTAATGAACATGTAGAATGGAGAAATGAAATGAAGGAAGAATGTGATTCGAAAAAGAGAAATGATACTTGGGAATTAACATAATTTCCTAAAAAAATACTCATAGAATGTGAATGGTTGTTCAAAACCAAATTTAAAGCCGATGGGAGTGTGGATAAATATAAATCGAGATTGGTTGCTGAAGATTGTTCACAAAAATACATAATTGATTATGATGAAGCATTTGCACCTATAGCTAAGTTAAATATAATTAGATTGATCATTGCTGTTGCTACAAAACATAAATGGAAACTTCATTAGATGGTTGTTAAGTTTGCATTTTTAAATGAGGAACTAAAAGAAAAAGTATATCTTGTTCATCCATAAGGTTTTGTTAAAAAGGGTCAAGAACACCTTGTTGGTAAATTAAAGAAACCTTTATATGGGTAAACAACCACCAAGATCATGGTATGAGAAGATGAATTAGCTATTTCTTCATAAAGGTTTTATGAAAAGTCAAAGTGATCTTAATCTATATATCAAAACAAATTAGAAGAGGCATTCTATTTTGATTTCCCTATATGTTGTTGTTCTTATAATAACAAGAAATGCTTATAAATTAATTAATGAAGTTAAAGGGTAGGTGTCACATGTGTTTGAAATGAAAGATCTTGGTGAATTGCATTTTTATTCAGATCTTGAGATGTGAATAGAAGTTGGACAAACATTGGTTAAACAAAGCTAATCAAATGGTTCGAAATGGATCAATTTAAAGCAGTGTTAGTACCTTTAGAAAATAATGTCGAAATCTACAATGATGATGGCGCAAGAGAGGTGGATGGAACATTGTATCATCAGTTGGTGGGAAGTTTGAACTATCTTGCTACAAACAAGCTAGACATTACCTCTTTAGTCAACATTTTGAGTCATTTCATGGCCAAGCCTCTTGAAACCCAATGGTAAGTAGCAAAGAGGTTTCTTCGATATCTTAAGGGGACTATTAATTATGGCATTAAATACATTGATGCTTTTGAAGTTATGTTGGAAGGTTATTTTGATTCATATTGGGTCAGAAACCTGGATGACAAAAGATCAACTTCAAGATATGGATTTAGACTTGGATCCAAGATCGTGGCATGGAGCAGCAAAAAACAACTAATTATTTCTTTATCTTCAACTAAAGAAAAATATGAAGTTTTATGTAGTGTTACATGTGAAGGAGTTTGTTTGTGGCGAATTCTTGAAGATGTTGGAGAAGTATAGAAGATGCCAATGATTATCAAATTTGATATCAAAGTTCCATCAAATTGGAAAATCATACCATGCAAGATCAAAACATATCGAAACTCATCACCATTTTTTCACGGAAAATATGCAATCTAAAGAAAATTACTTTAATTTTTTATAATACCAATGGAAATGTGGTTGACATATTTACAAAGCCTCTTGCACATGCAAAGTATGAATTATTTATAGTTAAGTTAGGTGTGATAGAAAACACACTTCTCCATTAAGGGGGAGAGTTAGAATAATGGAATATAATGGAGAAATGTCTCGTTAAGATTCTCTGTTTTAAATAGGTTTTATATCATATATATGAGGAAGTTGTTCGAGCTCCTCAACTCATTTGTAATCTTGTAAATGTATGTGCTTTCCAGTATATGAGGGAGATGTGAGGGTAAGCCCAATTTATGAGGGAGATGTCACGTAACCTTACATTATAAAATATTACATTAGCAAATATTAAAAAATATATGTGTTAGCTAATATATATTAATTAAATAAAAATTGTGTGTCAGCTAATATTAACAAACTCGATTTTGAAAACATCGAATAAAAAAAAAAATAGGCAAAGGAAGGAGCATTCAATTGGGCATATCCTGTAATAATAACAAGGTTCAGCCCAATATATGAGGGTGAAGCCCAGTATATGAGGGAGATGTGAGGGTTGTAATAATAACAAGGTTCAGCCCAATATATGAGGGTGAAGCCCAGTATATGAGGGAGATGTGAGGGTAAGCCCAGTATACGAGGGAGATGTTGTCACGTAACGTTACATTAAAAAATATTACATTAACAAATATTAAAAAATATATGTGTTAGCTAATATATATTGTATATGCTGAAGATATTAATTAAATAAAAAATGTGTGTTGGCTAATATTAACAAACTCGATTTTGAAAACATTGAATAAAAAAAATTAGGTAAAGGAAGGGGTATTCAATTGGGCATATCCTCTAATAATAAGAAGGTAAATTTCGTGGCGTTTCTATAATAATAATAATAATAAGGTAAGGTAAACTCAATATAATGGAAAGTGCTCAATAAAATTAGTAGGAGTGGGGAAATATTGAGTAAAATGTAATATTTAGGGTCGGGTGTGATGTGAAATATTAAGTAAAATTTAATAATATTATATTTTAATTAGTATTTTTCCCCACCTTTGGCCACTATTTATGGGGAACATATAATATTGTAATATTATATTTTATGTAATCAATATATTTGTAAGAATTAATATAGATGTGTTCCATTTATAAATTTAATTAATAAGTGGATAAAAACTTAATATTTACAATATGACAAGATTTTGAATCATGAAAATTTACCATGGCTATTATTAACTTCTAAGTAAGTTTTTTTACAATACCACGGGCCAATACCCACAAAAGAGAGGGAGAGGAGAGAAGAAAATTATAATACCATGGGCTACTACCATGGGCCATCTAGACTTTGGATTATTATGTTATGGATCTAGGCTTTTAATTGTTACAATACCATGGCTTATCAATACCGCATGCCCAAAACAATAACTTATTTCAAAATAAAAATATTTAACAAATATTTTATTTTAATTTAATTTTATAACATTTTTTAATTAAGTCTAAGAGCAAAAAGGTTATAATTAGCTTTGAGGTATATCTTAACCCTCCATGCCAAAAACAATAACTTATTTCAAAATAAAAATATTTTATCTTAATTTAATTTTATAACATTTTTTAATTAAATCTAAGAGCAAAAATGTTATAATTACTTTTGAGGTATATCTAAACCCTCCATCCTCACGACTACTAACAATATTTTCATAGAGATTAAATGGAAGTTTTAATAAATTAAAAAATGAGAATACTTTTATATATACAAATGTGAAATTTATATAATATAAATAATATTATAAAGAACTGGGATAGATGCATCTTAATCAAGGATCCAAGCGATGAGAAAGCAAACTGATTAACAATAATAGAGGAAACATAGTACGTGATTATTTTAATTTTTTTTATTATTGTATTTTCTTTAACATGATTGATTCGAAATATAGGTTTAATATTTTACAACTAACTATGTTTTTTTATTAATTTAGATACTTTTTAAATTACAATACAATGGGAGTATATTTAAGAAAGAGAGTGAGATGGAAGGGGGAATAGAGTCTGGGAGATACATAGAGGTGAGATACACAGTGACAGAGAGAAAGGAAGAGAGAGAGGAGGGGGAGAGAGGGAGGGAGAGAGATGGATTTGGAGGGGGAAAGAGAGGGAGTGACAAGGAAGATATGAAGATGGAATGAGGGAGAGAGGAGATGAGGGAAGAGAGGGAAAAGGAGAGGATAAAGATAGGGAAAGAAGGGGAAGAGAGAGACAGGTATACATAGATATGGATGGGGGAGAGGAGGAGAGGGAGAAGGAGAGAGGGAGGTAGATAGTGACAAAGTTGGAGGGTGGAGAGAGAGAGTGTGTGTCATGGGGGAAGAAATGGAGGGAGATGGGAGAGAAAGGGAGAGAGAGGAAGGAAAAAGAGAGAGGACTTAAGAGAGGAGAGAGAGAGGGGGAGAGAGAGATGGAGTTGGAAGGGGAAGAAAGACATTGAGAGAGAAATCTAGAGAGGGAGTGACAAGGGAAAGATGGAGAGTAGGTGGGTGGGGGGGGAGGGGGGGGGAGAGATAAGGCAGAGACAGAGAGGGAGAGGAAGAGGGAGGGAGAGAGAGAGAGATATATAGAGAGAGTGTGTATGTTTTGGGGTGAGAAGGAGAGACAAGGGGAGATAGAGATATAGATGGGGCAAGGGAGGCGGTAGAAGAGAGAGGCAAAGAGAGGGAGGGAGGAAGAGGGATAGATGGGAGATAGAGATATAGATGGAGAGAGAGAGAGAGAGAGAGAGAGAGAGAGAAAGAGAGAAGGGGAAGATATAGAGAGGTAAAGGAAGAGGAAGAGATAGATAGATATGAGGAGAGAGAGATATAGATGGGGCAAGGGAGGCGGTAGAAGAGAGAGGCAAAGAGAGGGAGGAAGGAAGAGGGATGGATGGGAGATAGAGATATAGATGGAGAGGGTAGAGAGAGAGAGAGAGAGAGAGAGAAAGAGAGAAGGGGAAGATATAGAGAGGGAAAGGAAGAGGGAGAGATAAATAGATATGAGGAGAGAGAGAAGGCAGAGACAGAGAGGGAGAGGAAGAGGGAGAGAGAGAGAGATAAATATATAGAGAGAGTGTGTATGTTTTGGGGTGAGAAGGAGAGACAAGGGGAGATAGAGATATAGATGGGGCAAGGGAGGCGGTAGAAGAGAGAGGCAAAGAGAGGGAGGGAGGAAGAGGGATAGATGGGAGATAGAGATATAGATGGAGAGGGTAGAGAGAGAGAGAGAGAAAGAGCAAAGGGGAAGATATAGAGAGGGAAAGGAAGAGGGAGAGATAGATAGATATGAGGGGAGAGAGAGAGTGTGTGACATATGTTTAGGGGGTTGAGATAGAGAGACAAATAAGGAGAGATGGAGGGAGGTATAAATATAGATAACAGGGGGAGAGAGGAAAGAAGAGAGATAGAGAAAGTTAGGGAGAGGAAGATAAAGTGAGATGGGGGAGAGAGGGAGGGGAAGAGAGAGAAGGAGAAGAGGGGGAGATAGACACAGAATGGAAGGTGGACAGAGAGAGAAGAAGAAAGAGTCTCACAGAGACAAATACAGACATATAAGTTAGATCTAGAAAGTCATGAATATTTTAGATTTTCAATGTGGTTGTTGATTTCTAATCCTATTTGATCACATGCAATATATGCATTGATTTTAGTGTAGATGTCGATTTATAATTCTAATTAATACCTTACACTAGATGCATTGATTTCAATGTCGATGTTGATTTCTAATCCTATTTGATTGCTTGTAGAGGATGCATTGTTTTAGTGTAGATATTGATTTTTAATCCTATTTGATTGCTTGCACTAGATGCATTGATTTCAGTTTAGATGTCGATTTCTAATCATATTTAATACCTCGCACTAGATGCATTGATTTTAGCATAGATGTTGATTTCTATTGATATTTGATTGCTTGCATTAGATGCATTGGTTGCAGTGTAGATATTGATTTCTAATCCTATTTGATTGCTTGCACTAGATGCATTGATTTCAATATATATGTTGATTTCTAATCCTATTTGATTGTTTGCATTAAATGCATTGATTTTAGTGTAGATGTTGATTTCTGATTTGATGCAACAAGATGTATGATGTGCATTAATTTCAAAGTAATTAGATTAATAGTGTGGATTGATTTTAGTGTCAACACATATCTACCTCCTCCATCTATATCTCTATCTCCCATTGTCTCTTTTTTATATCTCTATCTTAGCCCCTAAACATACACACTCTCTCTCCATATCTATCTCTCTCTCTCTCTCTTCCTACCTCCTTTTCCCCTCCCTCTCTCTCTCTTCTACTTCTCTCTCTCTCTAACATTTCTCTCTCCATATCTATATCTCTTCCTCCCTCCCTATCTTTTCCTATCTCTTCCCCTTGTATCTCCTTCTCACACCCAAAACATATACACTCTCTCTCAGTGTAAGCACATAAAAATTATTCAACCATAAATACAATACTTTAATTTTCATCCTAAATAAAATGTTTGCTTACCCCAAATGTTTTCTTTTTGAAACTATAAACTATTTATAGTTGGGTACATTCTTATTATTCCCATTTTCCATCATTCAACATTGTTAATTACTTTGCATTCAAACGCGGTAATAGAAAATAAATACCATTGAAAATTATTTGGGGTTTGACACTCCATAAGTCACAATGATTGAATTTCGAGAATACTACTATTAATATTGGAGAGAAACAGAGACAATGTATGTTGTTTAGTACATTAGCTCGAGTTAAATATTTGAATGGTCTATGATTCCAACTACTCTTTTCATATGATTGATATGAGAAAATGGAAAAACTTATAGGTGTGACAATGGGAACAGTAGAAGAAAATAGTTATAGATTTATTGCAATGAAGATTGTTTGTAATTGACTGTATTCTTAGTATTCACATTGTCTATCTATAAAAATTGTTACATTGACACTCTGCACTCAAAATTTGTATTTCATCATTCAAGTTACTAACAATTTCTCTCATCTCAAAAAACTGAAGTAACTAAGCAAATTTAAATTAAATTGACCAAAATAATCTTAAGACATATTTAGAATATTTAAAATGATCAAAACAATTAGATGTTGAACAAATTTTGTATGACCAAACATGACTGAAACCAGCCTAAATCCATCTTAACACCGAATCTATCAAGCACCGAGAGGGATCAAATCTCTCGAGGTGCAAACCTTTCCTCAAGTTTTTCACTCAAAAAATAGGTTTGCACCTCGAGAGATTTGATCCCTCTCGGCGCTTGATAGATCCGGTGTTAAGATGGATCTAGGATGGTTAATACCATACAAAAAAAAACATTATTAACCCTAATATTAATATTAAAATATTATTATTATTATTATTATTAAATCTAATATTCATATTAATATATTATAATATTAATATGATTAAATTTAATAACTTTAGATTAATACAATATTAAATTTATTATATTTTAATATATATTAATGTATCCTGACATATATTATCTCTAGATATATATGGGAGGGAAGAACAAAGACAGAGTGGTAGAGGTGCAGAGATAGGGGGAGTGACAAGGGAGAGATGGAGATAGACTTAAGGATAGGGGAGAGGAGGAATGAAGAGAGAGAGAGGGAGATGCGTGAGAGATGTAGAGAAGGGTAAGAGAGGGAGAGAGAGACACAAAGATGGAGGGGGATATAGAGAAGGAGAGAGGGAGGGAGATAGTGAGAGGATTGGAGGGCGGAGAGAGAGAGATGGGCGAAGAGAGAGGAAGGTATGAGAGAAAGGGAGAGAGAGGAATTGCAAAAGAGGAGGGGACAGGGAGGGAAGAAGAAAGACAAACAGTGATAAGTGGAGAGATAGGGAGTGACAAGGGAGAGATGGAGAGAGAGAGAGAGAGTATGTTTATGGGTGAGATAAAGAGATAAGGAAAGAGAGATAGAGAGAACGGGGGAGAGAAGGAGAGGGGGGGATATAGTAACATAGTTGGAGAGAGAGAGCGAGTGATGGGGAAAGAAATAGAGAGAGAGAGAGAGAAAGAGAGAGGATTGGAGGGAAAAGAGAGAGACAGAGAGAGAGTGAGTGATGGGGGAAGAGAGAGAGAGAGGATTGGAGGGAAGAGAGAGAGAGAGGGAGAGAGAGAAGAAGAACGAGAGACAATACTTTAGAGAGAGGAGAAGAGTGATGGGGAAAGAGAGAGGGAGGTAGGAGAGAGGGAGTACGAGAGACCACACTTGAGAGAGAGGAGAGAGGGAGGAAAGAAGAAATACATAAAGTGAGAAGTGGAGAGAGACAGAGAGTAACAAGGGAGAGATGGAGAGAGAGTGTGTATGTTTGGGGTGATAAATGGGGGAGAGAAGGAGATAGGAGAGAGGGAAGGATATAGTAACAGAGTTGGAGAATGAAAAAAGAGAGAGGATTCAACACTATTACATTGTCACTTTACATTAAAAAAATTTATTTCATCATTTTTTATCATTGAAGTTATTCACAATATTTATCATCTCAACAAACTGAGATAACTAAGTAAATTTAAAATTAAAATGACCAGATTAATCTAAGACATATTTAATATATTTAAAATTATTATATTAATATTAGATAATTTTACATATTATTAATAAAATAAATCATTTGTTCATTAGATTTTCTTTGGCAGAAACCAACCTAAATCCATCTTAACTCTGGATGTATCAAGCACTGAAAGGGATCAAATCTCTTGAGGTGTAAACCTTTCCTCAAGTTTTCCTCGAGATATTTGATCCCTTTGGGCACTTGATAGATCTGGAGTTAAGCTGATATTGTATATACAACAACATGAAAAATATCAAAATATTCCCTTATAAATATTTACTATACCACATGATAATAAGAACATTTTTTAAATTATTTTTAACATATATTTTATTATTCTATTTTATATTATTAAGAAAATTAAATTTATGTTGTTATCTCAGTGATCAATATCTTCTCAGTAAATTTAAAAAAACTGATCTAGAAATAAAAACAAAATTAATATACATGTTATAAATTTTAACAGAAAAATTATATATATATATATATATATATCTATATAATAAATTTAAATAATTTTCCTTTTTCCCTAATTCTGGAATGCACTTAATTTCAGAGTGGCAATGATTTATTATGTTTTTGTTTTCACAAAACAAACTAAAATCAAACTAGTCGTGTATATTATATTTTCAAAGCAACGAAAGACCCGCATGTACTATATGTGATCATGTTGCATGTGAAAAATATCAAAGAGCAGAGACACATAAACACAGAACTCACAACTTGCTTCCATTCATCGATTAAACAGGTATTTATACAGGATGAAGAAACTTCTGGAGATCGATTGGGGCGGTGGCTTCTTCAGGAAGCTTGCCCCTTTTCAACGAATTCCAGAACCCGCATTAAAATCATTTGTTGAATTCTAGGTGTTGTAATAAAGATGGTAGTTGGAATTAGTTCTAGTTCCTTCCAACACTCCCCCTTAATTCCAACTATATAACAGACATCTGATATGCCTGCTAGTCTAAGTATCAGCTAGGCTTACAACATAATTTGGATTTTCTACAATGCACAACTTATTTCTACACATTTCAAATTTAGCCTTTCCAAGAGGCTTGGTGATATGTCAGCCGCATTTTCATTTGTATTATAATATGATAAGTCAATTTATTTTGATTGCAATTTTTCTCTTACAAAATGATGTTGTGTGTCAATGTGTTTTGTCCTTGCATGATATATCGGATTGTTTGTCAATTTGATAGTGTTTGATTGTCACATCTGATTACTGTAGGTGCTTGTTGTGTTTCTCCAACATCTTCAAGTATCGTCCTAAGCCATATTGCTTCACAGGTAGCACTGCATAATGATTTATATTCAGCTTCAGTGGATGACAATGAAACAATTGGTTGTTTCTTACTGCTCCATGATATTGGTCCTGAACCAATATTGAACACGTATCCAGTAGTAGATTTACTATCATCTAGATTTCTAGCCCAGTCAGAATCAGAATAACCTGCCAATTCAACATCAAATTCATCAGTATACATAATACCAAAATTAAGTGTTCCTTTCAGATATCGAAGGACTTTCTTTGCTGCTTTCCAATGGCTTTCACAAGGATTAGCCATGAACTGACTAAGTATGTTGACAGAATATGCTATATCTGGCCTGATAGTGGTGAGATAGTTCAAACTTCCCCCCAGTTGACGGTACATAGTTCCATTCACCTCTTTGGTTCCATAATCACTGCACAATTTGACATTCTGTTCTAAAGGAGTAGATGTTGCTTTGCATTTAATCATATTGAATCTTTTAAGGATTTCCCTTGTATATTTTCTTTGTGTGATTAGTGTCTTACCAGATTCCCTCCAAACTTCAAGACCTAAACAATAAGGCAATTCACCAAAATCCTTCATCTCAAATACATGTGACAACTGATTTTTAATTTCTTCAATCAGCTTGCATGCATTTCCTGTTATGATAAGATCGTCAACATATACAGATATTAAAGCAACATTCTTGCCTTCATCTTCCTTGATGTATAAGTAGGATCATTTTTGCTTCTCATAAAACCTTTCTCATAAAAAAAGAATCAATTTTCACATACCATGATCTTGGATATTTAAGCTATGATGAAGCTAAAGAATATGAAGAATGGAGAGATGCAATGAATGAAGAATATAACTCTATAATGAAGAATGACACATGAGAATTAACAAAATTGCCTAAAAACAAAGTTCCCATAGGATGAAAATGGCTTTATAAATCTAAATTTAATGCTGATGGAAGTGTTGATAAACATAAAGCTAGATTCATTGCAAAAGGATATTCACAAAATGAGGGAATTGATTATGAAGATACTTTTGCACTTGTAGCTAAGTTGAACACAATTAGAATCATGATTGCATTAGCTACAAAATATAATTGGAAAATGCATCAGTTAGATGTCTACATTTTTGAATTGTGAGTTAAAAGAAGAAGTTTATTTAATACAGCCTGAAGGGTTTGTAAAACAGGGACAGGAGCATCTAGTTTGTAGGTTAAAGAGAGCTTTATATGGCTTTATATGGCACCAAGATCATGGTATGTGAAAATTGATTCTTTTTTTTAATATGAGAAAGGTTTTATGAGAAGCAAAAATGATCCTAACTTATACATCAAGGAAGATGAAGGCAAGAATGTTGCTTTAATATCTGTATATGTTGATGATCTTATCATAACAGGAAATGCATGCAGGCTGATTGAAGAAATTAAAAATCAGTTGTCACATGTATTTGAGATGAAGGATTTTGGTGAATTGCCTTATTGTTTAGGTCTTGAAGTTTGGAGGGAATCTGGTAAGACACTAATCACACAAAGAAAATATACAAGGGAAATCCTTAAAAGATTCAATATGATTAAATGCAAAGCAACATCTACTCCTTTAGAACAGAATGTCAAATTGTGCAGTGATTATGGAACCAAAGAGGTGAATGGAATTATGTACCGTCAACTGGGGGGAAGTTTGAACTATCTCACCACTATCAGGCCAGATATAGCATATTCTGTCAACATACTTAGTCAGTTCATGGCTAATCCTTGTGAAAGCCATTGGAAAGCAGCAAAGAAAGTCCTTCGATATCTGAAAGGAACACTTAATTTTGGTATTATGTATACTGATGAATTTGATGTTGAATTGGCAGGTTATTCTGATTCTGACTGGGCTAGAAATCTAGATGATAGGAAATCTACTACTGGATACGTGTTCAATATTGGTTCAGGACCAATATCATGGAGCAGTAAGAAACAACCAATTGTTTCATTGTCATCCACTGAAGCTGAATATAAAGCATTATGCAGTGCTACCTGTGAAGCAATATGGCTTAGGAGGATACTTGAAGATGTTGGAGAAACACAACAAGCACCTACAGTAATCAGATGTGACAATCAAACACTATCAAATTGACAAACAATCCGATATATCATGCAAGGACAAAACACATTGACACACAACATCATTTTGTAAGAGAAAAATTGCAATCAAAATAAATTGACTTATCATATTGTAATACAAATGAAAATGCGGCTGACATATCACCAAGCCTCTTGGAAAGGCTAAATTTGAAATGTGTAGAAATAAGTTGTGCATTGTAGAAAATCCAAATTATGTTGTAAGCCTAGCTGAGACTTAGACTAGCAGGCATATCAGATGTCTGTTATATAGTTGGAATTAAGGGGGAGTGTTGGAAGGAACTAGAACTAATTCCAACTACCATCTTTATTACAACACTTAGAATTCAACAAATGATTTTAATGCAGGTTCTGGAATTCGTTGAAAAGGGGCAAGCTTCCTGAAGAAGCCACCGCCCCAATCGATCTCCAGAAGTTTCTTCATCCTGTATAAATACCTGTTTAATCGATGAATGGAAGCAAGTTGTGAGTTCTGTGTTTATGTGTCTCTGCTCTTTGATATTTTTCACATGCAACATGATCACATATAGTACATGCGGGTCTTTCGTTGCTTTGAAAATATAATATACACGACTAGTTTGATTTTAGGTTGTTTTGTGAAAACAAAAACATAATAAATCATTGCCACTCTGAAATTAAGTGCATTCCAGAATTAGGGAAAAAGGAAAATTATTTAAATTTATTATATAGATATATATATAATAACCTACAAACTAGATGCTCCTGTCCCTATTTTACAAACCCTTCAGGCTGTATTAAATAAACTTCTTCTTTTAACTCACAATTCAAAAATGAAGACATCTAACTGATGCATTTTCCAATTGTATTTTGTAGCTAATGCAATCATGATTCTAATTGTGTTCAACTTAGCTACAGGTGCAAAAGTATCTTCATAATCAATTCCCTCATTTTGTGAATATCCTTTTGCAATGAATCTAGCTTTATGTTTATCAACACTTCCATCAGCATTAAATTTAGATTTATAAAGCCATTTTCATCCTATGGGAACTTTGTTTTTAGGCAATTTTGTTAATTCTCATGTGTCATTCTTCATTATAGAGTTATATTCTTCATTCATTGCATCTCTCCATTCTTCATATTCTTTAGCTTCATCATAGCTTAAAGGTTCTACAACATTCATAACAAGAGACATTAATGCATAATCTTTATACCTTACAGGGACCTGACTTTGACGTGATGACCTTCTTGGAGTTTTATTGCTTTCATCTTTCTTTCGGCTTTGTAGAGTCTCCTCTCCTCTCCTTGGAGTGTCATGACTTCTTGATGCTACTTGCTCTTGAAATTGTACTTGTTCTGTGCTTGTTCTTGTTCTTGTTCAACACTTGTATCTAATTTGACATAATCATCAATATCATGCCATACACTAGTATTATTTATTTTATCACATTCATTTGCATTCTCATGAAACACCACATCCCTACTTGCAAGCAGTCTATGAGTACTGGGATCAAACAACTTGTATGCTTTCTGTTTATCACAATAACCAATAAATATGCACTTAATTGACTTTGAATCAAGTTTTCTTCTTTCATCTTTTGGAATATGAGCAAATGCCTTGCAACCAAAAACTCTTAAATGACTCACTTTTGGTTTGTACCCATAAAATGCTTCAAAAGGTGTTTTAAGCTCTAAACTTTTGGTTGGACTCTTATTTTTCAAATGAACAACAGTATTAATGGCTTCAGCCCAAAAAACATTAGAGATATTTTTACCTTGAAGCATACTACGTGCACATTCAACTAGTGCTCTGTTTTTCCTCTCAGCAACTCCATTTTGCTGAGGTGTATGTGGCACTATAAATTGTTGCAGAATCCCATTGCTTTTACAATATTTATTAAATTCTCTTGATTTGAATTCTCCCTCTTGATCAGATCTCAAAATTTTGATGTAATTACCAGCTTTTTTTTCCACCATATTCTTAAATTCTTTAAAGTACTCAAAAACATCACTCTTCTTTCTTATGAAATAAACCCATGTATACCTAGATCTATCATCCAAAAAAATAAGAAAATACCATGCTCCACCAATAGATCTAGTTTTTATAGGTCCACATACATCAATATGAATTAATTCAAGTATTTCCCTTTGCCTTTTTTCTTTATGTATAGGAAATTCCTCCCTATGTTGCTTGCCAAGTACACATGCTTCACATTCAACATGATCATTCTTCAAGACAGGAAACCCTTCAACCATAGTGTTCTTTTGAAGTAGCATTAAATCTTTGTGATTTAGATGTCCATACCTTTGATGCCATAAATCTACTGTTGATATTGTTGTAGATGCCAACGCTTGATGACTTTTCCTGGTCACATCCAACTTATACAAGCCTCCAACTCTGGTTCCTGTGGCAATAACCTTGTACTTATCTTGAATGTCTTTCACTACACATTGTGATTTAACAAATTCCACCTTCAAATCTTGGTCAGTAATAGTAGAAACATAAATTAAATTCTTTTTGATATCAGGAACATACATCACATTATGGATCTGTTTCTCTTGTCCATTAGGCAAATTCACACCTATTACTCCATAACCTTGAACTTTAAGTGATCTATTATCTCCTAGACAAACATATGTTCCATCAATGTTTTCATAATATTCATCAAACCACTCCTTATTACAAGACATATGGAGTGATGCACCAGAATCAATGAACCAAGCATTCTTATCATCATTTTCCACAGACAATGCAACATCAAAAACAAACAATTTAAGATTTTTAAATCTATCACTGATTGAGGCATCTTTGTCCAAAAAATTTCCATTATGCCTTCTGTTTCTTTGTCTAGACTCATTATATTTCCTTTTATAACAATCTTTAGAATGGTGCCCAGGTTTGCCACAATAATAACAATCATCATTTCTCTTATGGATTGGAAATTTAGACTATCATACATTTTTGTTTTTCTTGAAACTAGCCTCCTTTGTTCTTGTCTCGTGGCTTGTCTCTGTATGGATATTTTCCCTTAGCCACCAATGCCAAATTTGAACTGCTAGAACCCAAATTAAAGCTCTTCATCCTCTCCTCCTCTTGTAGAAAAATTCCTGTCAATTCATCAAATGTAGGGGGTTTTTCTCTAGCTGCAAGAATTGAAACAAAAATTTTATAATCTTGCACTAAGCCATTTAATGTGATGGTGACTAAGTCAGTACTAGACACCTTTTCACCAATATCTCCTAACTTATCACTTAAATCTTTGACACAGATATGAAATTGCTTATATTTTCATTTGCTTCCATTTTTAGAGATAAAAGCTTAGTCTTCAAAAACAAGATCCAATTTGTATTTGTTGTTTCGTACAAACCCTTCAACGTATCCCATGTTTCTTTTGATGTCTTGCAATCTATGATGTGAGGAATAATGTTGTACTTTACGGGCATACGCAACAACACCTTTTCTTTTGTCTCCCTTCTCTCCCAATCTGGAATAGAACCTGCAACAATGGGTTTGGGCTCATCCCCACTCACAATGGACCACAAATTATTACCTTCTAAAATAGTCATTAAATTGAATGTCCAATTCACATAATTTTCTCCATAAGTTTGGTGGATTCATTCAAATAAGTATCAGGCAACAAATTTTCCATGATGAAAAAAAAAACTTTCTCCAATCACCAAAATGCAAATTTTTTTTTCTTTTTCTTTCACAACTTCAATAACAACCCGAGGGAACCATATATCTTCCTTGAGTTTTGAAATTTCAGTAATTCGTTAAAAATTCAAAACTAGAGACAACCATATATCTTGATTGCGTTCTAAAATTTCAGTAATGCAAAAGCTAGCTATATCATGGAGAAACCTCGAATACCAATTCTATGGCAAACTACATAAGACCATACTAAACAGGAAATCTTTCGATGTTGCTATAATAAACTCAGCAGACATACATAACAACAATATTTTTTATTAAAATTGGAACAGAACAATGGAGTCGGCCACAGAGGGGGATTCGTCCTTTCTGGCAACTGTCCAGGAGCCTTAACTTTTGCTGATCCAACAAAATCTGGAAATGCTCACTTCAATGCTTTCTCGTTCCAATTATGCATCAACATCATCTACTACAAAATCAGATAATGTAGAACCAGATTCTAAAACAGAATGCATAATGAGAAATGACAGTTATAAAACCGAATGAAAACTTGCACACAATCCTTTGTCCAGGATTGCCCTGCACCGCCCTGCACCAGAGTTTTATCTGCTACAAACAAACTTCTTTGGAACATGGGAGAGGACTCAAGCAAATTTCTCTGCAACAGATATCTCACACTGGCTACACACAGGAAATAGCTTACTCAAACTTCTTCGGCACGCTCACCATCAACACGCCGTTCTCCAAGCTCACAGCACAACCGGCGCTCCCAATCTCTGTCTGCAGTCTCTTTGTAGCAACACTTCACTAGCACACCCTTACACGTTTTCAGCAAGTTCGATTGCACCAAAACTGTCACAGCAGCGTGTTCGATCCACGCTCAATGCACCACTTGCAACAAAACACTTTCAACAATTAACACAGCTCACAGCTCCTTTGCTTGACTCCTCTGCAACACACAACTATATTTCACTCACGCTGATAGCTCACCTCAAACACACGGAGCGTGGGAATATTACACACACCACTGAGCTTCACACAGAGCTCTAATACCATATCAGAGAGCAAAGACACATAAACACAAAACTCACAACTTGCTTCCATTCATCGATTAAACAGGATTTTATACAGGATGAAGAAACTTCTAGAGATTGATTGGGGCGGTGGCTTGCCCCTTTTCAACGAATTCCAGAACCTACATTAAAATCATTTGTTGAATTCTGTAGTTGGAATTAGTTCTAGTTCCTTCCAACAAAAAAGTATATTAGATTATGTGCAACCATGGGTAAATGTATACAAAGGGGTTAAAAGATCAAACCTGCAGTCATTACTTAACTTATAACTCATTTCTCACAGAACACTTCTCGCATAACGATGGAAAAAAAAAAAAAAAAAAAAAAACTACCGAGCAAGAAACGGCCTTGAATGTGCGTGAGCTTGTGTTTGACTCTTAAATCCAGAGAGAGGTTTAGGTTAGAAGTTTTAACAGGTTACGTTTTCAGTTGGAAACAAAATTAGGTAGATTTTTTGAAATTCCTAATTATGGACGTTAATTTTAAGATTCCGGGTGATTTAACGTTAATGGATTATGGTGCTGAATTTATTTCAAACCATAAAAAAATACAATTTAAACACTACAATCACACAATAAAACATCTTGAAGAAATTCTAACAAGATTTCAGCCAGAAATTTACCCTATGGTAAAATTGTGAACTTATAAAAAATTTTGAAGATATTCTCATAAGATTTCAGCCAGAAATTTATAGTTAGATTTCAGCCAGAAATTTACCCTATAATAAAATTGTGAACTCATAAAATTTTTTGAAGATATTCTAATAAGATTTCAGCCAGAAATTTACCCTATTGTAAAATTGAAAACTTGTTAGACAACGCCTTTGAGAAATAAGAAAAGCTAGCTACTTAAATTATATGAAAATTGTTTATATTCAGTATTGGCAGGAATGAGAAGAATGAGTATCAAATGGTGGATTGGAAAACTTCACAAGAAAATGTTATCCTTGCATAACATTCCAAAAGTAGTAATAGAATAAATAATCTACTGCTAACCTTTAGCCATGTTACGGAGAAGTTTTTGCCGAAATTTATAAAATAACCATGTCCATCGTTCCATGTGGCCTGACCAGCAACACCGCCTATTTTGGACGCCATTGTTGCACATCCCTACCAACGAATTTGGGCAGTGAAATGTTAACTGTGTTCGGGATGTTGCTAAACCGCCTCCATATCACTCATGACTAGTTATACTTACATGGAAATGATGGGCCTGGTTCACAGAGAATATCAGAATTACGTTATCAAATCGATGAAAAGCTTCATTGAGAAGACTCTCATTTCTGGGCTGAGTTGCCCACATTCCTCGTTCGACCGAGAGTTGTAAATTGTCTAGATTGTTGCTTTTCATAACAAAATACCTGCATAAAAAAAATGGTGGAAATAAATAAGTGTAACAAGTGCACATATAAGTGTTCAACTTGGTCTAAACAAATTTACACAGTAAATTAGAAAATGCAAATGTAGAAAACCTTGAAGTTCCTTGTGGCAGGCTCCACCTTAACGAATTATGTTTCTGCCTTTTAATAATCTCCAAAACATCTTCCACAGGAGGCGGTGGACCGGGAAGCTTGTTATGCTTGTAACGACAATTAGGTCCATTGGGACAGAAACCAAAGTTATACCTGCATTTATACGAACAGAGTAACCTCATTTAGAATTCCCAAACTAATCAAAATAAAGCGCAACGTGTCTTGTAGAAACCTATTATGACTTTTGTTTAGATTCAATTCTATAATATATATATATATTACTTACATAGAGCACTCTTGGCCAACTTCGTCTCTTGCAAAACAATGCTGGTGATTGGAACACTCTTCATCTCTTGTGAAGTATGGGCAGATAGGCATCTTAGAGTCCTCATTACACAAATTCTGGGACCATTTCCCACCTACCAGCTGTTTATTGTTTTCTGCCTTTTTGTGAGAATAGTCTGTGGCAACCGGCAAAGGGCTTGGGCCACCATCCTGATCTAGTGAACTCTCATGCTCCATATCACCTTTCTTGTTATTGTTGTCGGCAACAACTCAATCTTATGTGAAGTTCTATGCTCCCTATCAGCTTTCTTGTTATTGTTGCCCGCTAGAACGCTAGAACTCAAGCCTGCATATCTCACAATTCAATCTCCTATTATATGGCCCGATAGAATGGGATTTATTGGTCCCCATTAATAACTATGTTACCGTCCGTATCCGTCCAGCGGTAAATTATATCACTATCGGTATTTATAGTATGTACTGTTATATGGAGAGCTCAATTTGGCGGCCACTCTGGGTGAGCGTGGAATTGGATATGCATCGGTCATGCACCATTCAATGCTGATCCATCGCTTGTCCACGACCACTTTATTGCATCCATCATGATGTAATTTTTTGGTTAGAAAATAATGGAAATTTTATAAAATTTGACGACTGTTTTTTTGGAAATTCTAATTACAGCTATATATGGCTTAAAGATTTCTGGCGGCCCCCCTCCCCCACAAACAAAATTCAATGATGCGAAAAAACTTATCGAAAACTCCCACAATCAATTTATTTTAAAGAAAATGGCTTAGGGAATAAATGGCGGCCATATTGTAACGGCCTCAAAAATTATTCACCTTGCAGAAAAGTACGGGGCCTTACAGGTTTTGCATACGGACCATTAATTCATCTCACTTTATAGTTCATGGTTTCAGGCTTGATATTTATTGGAGGGTCACTTCATAGGTCACTGTTCCACTCATAATATTTATTGGAGGGATCATGCACTGTTAAAAAATCATAAATCGTAGGAAAATTTAGCAGAGGGAACGGTAAAGGGCAAGGTCACATCTTAATGTAATAGTACGGTGCGTTTGAATGCGAACACCAATATTTAACGAAAGAGTTTTTAGCGTAACTAAATGGAGAAATTGGTGCCTTGAAACCGGTAATAGTCCGGGTAGAGTTTTTAGCGTAAAGAAATGGAGAAATTGGTGCCCTAGTAATAGTCCAGTGGCTTTGTCCATATGCGGGCCCTTGGTCCTTCCTTTTCGGCGTTTGCCTTTTGACCTGTTCAAATTCTGTCTGGCGGGCCCCCCCTCTATCCCCCTTTAGTGTGCACCTTCCCGTTTTCTCTCCTCCGTCACCCTCTACATCAACTCCTCCCGTTATCCTTTAACAATTTCAAATTGGTTATTTCTCGGCACGAACATTTAAACACACTCTTCCGAGACGGGAGAAAGAACATTGCTATCAAAGCAGAATCCCCGACCCACCGGTAAGTAATGCCCCTACCGCTACACAAATTTCTTCTCCCCTGAATTGTGTCCTTTAGGCTTGTAGAGATGTTGTTCCACAATGGAAGAGTCTTTACCTCTAGAGTCTGCATCTTTGAAAGCTCTAATGGGCTTATGACGATGCCACTCTAAATTCCAATTTTGTGAAGACATTGGTGTGAAAACACGTTAGGGAAAAAAGAATGATTAATTGCATACTTATTTATGATTTTCGAGTATAACAAACACTTAGGCAATTTGCTCTTATTGCCCTTCTAATTCCTTTCTAGATATGCATATTATGTAGTAGAACAGAGTGAACTGGCCACTATAAAACTCATAGCTAGCAATGAGCTGCATTCAAAGTAGTATTTTTCAAAGAACAATATCAAATCTAGATCAATACATTACACATGAGATCTTATTTTATTGATGTCTGGACTTTAGTGTATGAATTGATTTATATTACACATTCTAGAGAATTTCTCCATGATGGTTAATCATTTGCAGGGTATGTGGGTTAATCATGTTTTAGATGGTTAATAATTTGCAATATTTATGCATAACCAGACTCTAGATTACAAGTATGGGGGCACCAATATTGTTGCTATTGATCTTCATGAAAAATGGTATGTATGTACTCTCGCAGGGCTATCCATAGGGCGTGAGAAGTATAGATCACGATGTGAGAAACTGGGACTATTCAGATTATAACACTGTGTGCATGTGCTTGTCTATTCTTTTCCCTATTAATATATCACATCAGAAAGGCTATCAAGAAGAGAACATATTAACATTTGTAACAACTCGCTGGTTCTCGACAAGATGGAGCAACATCCTCAGGGAGTTGAGATTAATATATCATATGTGGAAATCATATAGGTGTTTTGGAAAGCAATGAAAAATTATAGGGTAGAAAATTACGAGGCTGGTAGTATCACAGTCGTTGGTTAGGTGGTAGAATTAATATAGCCAAAACATCAAGCAGAATGGCCATTGGTTCATGTATGACATGGAATGTTGCAAGCACTGTTAATATGGTTCAGGAAGTTAAGGGTAGATCACCTATGATAGCACACGCTGCAAAAACGTTAGATGCAGTAACGATGGGTGACATCCAGTAGAGTATTACACCATACATTCTATTAGACTGTGCATAAGACAACCATTTGAAATTGACATATTGGAGATTTTCTATCAGCTCTTTGAATTCTTCTTCCCATGCTTGTAGTTTGATTATTTTCATACCATTAAGAATTCCAGATGTTACTCTGAATCTTTCACCCTGTGCAATCATGAACTCATCTTGGCACTTTTGGAGGGATTTTTCGAGAGGATTATTTAGAATGACAGTGAGAACAATGATTAGAAAACCTAGCACAGTTTCCCATCCAACTATAATCCAAAATTGAAAAGGGGTAGTGGCTCACAGCAGGCCCATATTTTCAGCGAAAAATCTCTTATGCATTTAACAAGTTTTTGACCTTCTACATTAGTGAAAACAAAGGCAAATCAAGATAGGAAAACATGTTTTTTCTCACAATGCTCTCAATTAAGTGCATTTTCCTGTCTATGGAGG
This sequence comes from Pinus tabuliformis, assembly GCA_031772625.1. Taxonomy (NCBI): domain Eukaryota; kingdom Viridiplantae; phylum Streptophyta; class Pinopsida; order Pinales; family Pinaceae; genus Pinus; species Pinus tabuliformis. The sequence continues at coordinate 474,519,759 of CM062816.1, forward strand.
GATGCATCCATGCAACCTATTCTCATGAAGAGCTTTGCAGACTCGCAATACACATTATTTCCTAAACAAAAAATTTGATATAACTCAAGGGAATTCTAAATAGGCCAAAACATAAGTAATTTCCAATGCAGAGGTGGAATCAGGACATACAATCTGTGCATCTTGTTCAATTATGCAATAAACTGAACCATTTGTTTCTTAAATCCAATCACATTACCTCATGCTTGACTTCCAACTCAGCCAAGTTTTTTTTTGAGATATTGAGCAAACTCGAGCAATATGTCTTCGCCTGCAATTTTCACATGCCCATCCAACATGGAGATTGGAAACAAATGAATGGAATATTTTTCTCAATTAAAACTTTAATACTCACATCGTTTTAGGTGGAGATCAGTTACATTTCCCATTGGGAGATTTGGTATATTAATGGTCATTAGTCGTTATCTCACAAGTCCCAGTAGGTTGCACCTTCTGATTATCAATACTATTATTTAACCATGATTCCCTAACAACATGGATTCATTTTCCCCCGTAGGTAAAACAATACCTTAGACAAAATCGTGTGGAAGACATTTCATAGCAAACCTTAAATCTGAATACATCTTATAGGAAACTAAATTTAACTACTCCTTGCAAGGAAGCAAGCGTGTGTAATCATTAACAGACTTGAGATATGACACAATGATATTTGAGGTTGAATTCTAAAATTTGAATGGTTTCATGGGCTGCAAAAAATACAAATCTATCCTAAATCAGTGTAACAACACATACTCTGATAAGGGCTAAATGAACTTGATTTGATACTCATATACATGCATATATCTCTGAAGGATATATTATACTTGTCAAAAAAAATTTATGTTGCTATATATGTTGTAAAGTATTAGATTCAATATTTATAACAAGGAATGGATTTGTTGATCAGATTAATAATTAGTTATGTCTCCCCCTTGTTCATGCTTAATTAGTAAGAAGATAAAGTATATTTGCTATTTGTACTGATGTTGTTTCGAGGAATAGGGAATTACTAAAGAAGCCATATATTTATATGGGCATGTGATAATGCTACAACTCAAGTATGTGTAGATGACTTGTTTTTGCTAGAGCTGACAGTGAGATGCATTGTTTATGGACAAAATTTAAGAGAGAATGTTGATTTATGCACGTTCCATTTAGGGTTTGAAAACTTAATTTTATTGATGAGAAGAGAGGATTTTTGACAGCTCAATTTCATTGAAGAGTAGAGAGTATTGTTGAGAAGTCAAAATTGTTGAGGTCTGCTGAGTAGAGAGTGTGTTGGTGCTTCTACTTTTTCCAACTAGGGTTTGTTGTTGATGTTGAGAAGAAGTAGTGGACTTGATAGACTTTATGCTACTAGGGTTTGATCTCTTGAGTAGAAGCAAAGGTTTTCTCATTGATATAAAGACAAAGTTGTTGTGGCACTACTGGGTTGTTGAGTACTATTGGATTGACTAGCTAGGGTTTAATCCTTGTGCAGTGAGAGGTTGTGTTGTTGCTCATGTCCTTGTGCCATATTGACAGAGTTAGCAAGTTGTTTTACTTTATTTATATTATCTTGAGCAGAGGTGGATCCAAAAACAAACATTACATACCTTATTGCTAGAAAATGAGGAAAAGTGTAGGGAGGCCTATTTTTTATGCATGTAACACACCAAAACAAACAAGGACATGTAGGCAAACATCACTGATTTTATGTCTCTAAGGAGATGTATAAGACAAATTCATTGAATGTTTGAATGTATAAGCCAGATAAATGTCTACTTGTCTAATATGAATTTATTGTTGTTTTATTTTCGATATCTTCTAAGCATAGAGAATGGTGGGAAAGTGGACGTTGTGCATCGAAGTGTCTTGGCATCCAAATCCAGGTCAAGCCACCATTAAACATGTGCTTCATAATGCGGAAACAAATCATGTGGTGCATAGAAATATATAAGTGCACGAGAGGAAAATGAATAACGAAGCCTACTATATTGCCCTTGTTGAGGGCTTAAAATAGGCAAAAAAATAATGTTGTGAGTGATATTGTAACTTTTACGAACTCACAGCTCATATGAAATCAGATCAATGACATTTATGAAGTTCGAAAAGATAATTTATAACTGCTTCATACGAAAGCAATAATGTGGAGATCTCAGTTTCAATCTTTTAACATACAATATCATGCAGACATTCATATTATATCCACTGATATATTGATGGAAGGAATGTTAAGTGTAGATGCAGGTCCCAGAGATGACACCGGGTCACGATCTATTGCAAGAGAAGTCATTAATCAAAATCAACATAAGTCCTTAATATGTGAATATGTTATTGTTATCATTTTCCTTGGGGCTATCATGGCATGGTTTGTTCACTACAAAAGAACCCAATGATATGTTATTTTTTCAAAACCTGCGATAATTGGGATGTTTTGTATGGGTGACAAGTTTATGGAAAAATGTAATATATTCCATGCATACGAACAAATGTAATATTTGCATGGATCACGATATAACATATGAATGTTTTATATGTTATCATTATTTTTTGTTGTGTTATTTTACCATGTCTCATGAACATTTTCAACCTCAAATTTATTATTGTTGTGAAAAGGACAAATATTTTCCACTAGGCATTTCATTATTCAATGTTGTCATAATGACCATGCAGGTAGTATAACTTTATTTCTATGCATTGCTATTTGTCTTTCCGTAGAACATTGGAGAGCTTGAAAGATGGAATGTTATAATTGCTTTCATTTTAAAGAAAATTATTGTTCTCATAATTCCATGTAGTTGATGATTTGAGTTTGCTATTTATGTTTCAAATTCTTAGTGTATGTGTCTGTTTCAAATTTGGTCCCCTTGCATTGGTAGGTACATTCATACAAAAGAAAGTAGGTACATTATTGGGGCACATATATATGCTAAAAAACTAACAATTTCAACCTTATGTAGAGCATTGGAGAGCTTGAAGGATGGAAAGTTATAATTGCTTTCATTTTAAAGAAAATTATTGTTCTCATAATTCCATGTAGTTGATGATTTGAGTTTCATATTTATGTTTCAAATTCTTAGTGTGTGTGTGTGTGTTTCAAATTTTGTCCCTTTGCATTGGTAGGTACATTCATACAAAATAAAATAGGAACATTCTTGGGGCACATATATATGCTAAAACACTAACAATTTCAATATGTTCTGTCAAATTTCCATTATAAGCAAATGTTGGAAATATCATTACTCAAGTACTCAATTATTGCACTGCTGAAACACTTTATTTATATAGAAACGATGAAGTACATGTGAATACTTCCAACTTATCAAAATATGGAACAATTTTAAGCTCTCCTAACCCTAGCTATGGAAACCAAGAAAACCCTAACAAAAAACTCCTCCTGGCTAGGAATCACACTTAACCAAAGCCGATCACTCCACAAGGAATCCTCAACAACCTAGCATCATCAACTACAATGACATTCATGACATGAATGTTGGTATGCGTGAGATTAAAGAAGAAGAAGCTACATTTTCTCTCACAACTTGTTTGAGAAGACAATTTGCATGTTGTTTGCAATTTCTGTGATGTCAATGGCCCATTCATGTATGGATCAAGGGGGATCCATTGAAGAAGTTGTTGTATCTATAAGATAACAATGTAATTTCCATCAGAGAAAATAATAACATGTGAAGTAATACATGCATCAGAACACGTAGTACATCAATTAGGAGTCTTGTCAAATGCACCTTGACTAATGTGATAAGTAGAGCGATGGTGGGTCGGTCTATGTTCTTCAAGTGAAAGCACAATATTGGGATGTTGTAGTTATGCAAACATTCACACATCACATTAACAACATCAACAACAACCAGTGCACAAATTTAATAGGAAATACATGATAGAAACAAACTTGGAAAATCACCAATTTGTGTGATGTCAGTGACCCAATCATGTTCGGATCAAGGGGGATCCATTGAAGAAGCTATTGTATCTATAATATAACAATGCAATTTCCATAAGAGAAAATAATAAGATGTGAAGTAATACATGCACCATAATACAAAGTACATCAATTAGAGGTCTCGTCAGATGCACCTTGACTGATGTGATAAGTAGAGCGATGGTGGGTCTGTCTACGTGCTTCAAGTGAAATCACAGTATTGGGATGTTGCAACCCGGCAAACTTTCGCACACTACATTAACAACATTAAAAACAACTAATGCACAAAATTAAGAGCAAATGCATATGAAAAAACCTGGAAAATCACCAAGTGTGATGTCAGTGACCCAATCATGTTCAAATCGAGGGGGATCCATTGAAGAAGTTGTTGTATCTGTAAGATAAAAAAGGAATTTCCATCAGAGCAAATAATAACATGTGAAGTAATACATGCATCAAAAAACAGAGTAGATCAATTAGGAGTCTCATCAAATGCAACTTGACTAATGTGATAAGTAGAGAGATGGTGGGTCTGTCTACATGCTTCAATTGAAAGAACATTATTGGGATGTTGCAGCCCTTCAAACATTCACACACTACATTATCAACATCATTAACAACCATTGCACAAAATTAAGAGAAAATACATAGAAACAAACCTATAAAATCACCAATTTGTGTGATGTCACTGACCTAATCATGTTCAAATTGAGGGGGATCCATTGAAGAAGTTGTTGTGTATGTAAGATAACAATGAAATTTCCATTAGAGAAAATAATAACATGTGAAGTAATACATGCATCAGAATACAAAGTACATCAATTGGGAGTCCTGTCAAATGCACCTTGATTGATGTGATAAGTAGAGCGATGGTGGGTCTATATACGTGCTTCAACCAAAGCCACAATATTAGGATGATGTAGCCCTACAAACATTCACAAACTAAATTAACAACATCAACAACAACCAATGCAAAAAATTAAGAGAAAATACATGGAAACAAACCTGGAAAATCACCAATTTGTGTGATGTCAGTGACCCAATCATGTTCGGATCGAGGGGGATCCATTGAAGAAGCTGCAGTATTTGTGAGATAACAATGAAATTTCCATCAAAGCAAATAATAACATGTGATGCAATACATGCATCATAATACAAAGTATATCAATTAGGAGTCTCATCAAATGCACCTTGATTGATATGATAAGTAGAGCGATGGTGAATCTGTCTACATGCTTGAACTGAAAGTACAGTATTGGGATGCTGCAGCGCTGGAAACATTCACACACTACATTAACAACATCAACAACCACCAATGGAAAAAATTAAGAGCAAATACATAGCAACAAACATGGAAATTATGACATTTTGATCTAAACATATTGATATCATCTCCCTATAGAACTTACTTGGGATAGTAGTGGATGCATTGTTGGATCAAGGATGACCACGCTTGTTAAGGTTTTGAAACTAAGATGGTTCATCTTCGGATGAAGGGACATTCAAATCAATAACCAAGATGACATTTTTTTCTTCTTTTATTTTTCTTTTTAGGACTAAGGAAACTCTTCTTCCTCTTCAAAGATGACACATAAGCACCCAACCCAAGGGTGAAGTCATAATCCATAATATGAAGATCATTAGCATCATCCACAATTTTTTTAGCCAAATCAATCATTTTGTCTTTCTCACGGTAGAAGGAGGATTATTCCGAAATAGGTCTAGATAGGCAAACAACTACTCTCTCAAAAAATTAAGTTCTTCAACATTGTCATCATCCATATTAGTTGTGCTAGTATTTTCATCAAGGTTTGGTGCCTCTATACTTATCTCAGGAGGGGCATTCAAAGTATTGGGTGTGGTATCAAGATCCAATAAAGGGTCTGAATCCATTAAGGATGAATGCAACCAATCTACCTTTATGGCATGATTGCAAATGTTGCCATGAATAGACCATGGGAAATCACAAGTGGTAAAATTTGTATGATGCCATATGATAAGATATTCCTTATCAAGTTTACTTTTACTCCTCACCCAATAAGCATGAGATACACTCTCATGAGGCCTGCAATCATTGTCTGTAATTATTCTAGACTTTTCCATTGATGATTCAAGCTGCATCTCTTTCTTGTGGTTGTTCAAATATCTTTATTTTTTCAGAATTGCCTTGAATCGATAACATGGCTCAAAATTTTTGCGGAGAGTATAGAATAGCTAATCCATCCCACAAAAACATTTATTTCGTCTATCACATAGAAAGGTTGTCTTGAGATAACCGTGGTATGATTCCACAACATTATTTTTCTCCTAGTTTGCATGAGGAAAATCTAGGCAACCTTTAACCCACATCCCTAATTGAAAAAACTCAATTAGTAAATATATCTTTTCTTGATGAAACAAAAAATGTACAAATGGAAGAAATAGTATGCAAACTTACAAATCTTGTCATAGACAACCCAATTCTTGTGGAAATAGTCCAAAAACTTCTCCTCAGTTGCAAATTTGGTGAAAAATCCATTGATTGCATTATCCACTTCATGACTAGAACAATATTTCATGATATGACCAAGTTCATTAAACATCTCTTTTGGTTTTTCTGAGCTACTGACCAATTGATTAACATTATTTATCCATGCCCTCCTTATGTGCCAAATACACAAGATCAATTCACATTTGGTGATTCTCCTGCCACATTTAATTCATTTAAGTGATAAATTTTTGGAATGAATGAAACTTGCAATGTCAAATAAGAATATTGATTAGATATCCTTTTTGGGATTCAACTGCATTAACTAAGTCATTCATCTATGACCATTTCCATGAGAGGTAGTCGTAACTGACTAATTTCTCAGGATTTTTGAATATTCCACTTAGCACTCATTGCATCGAGTGATGCTCACAGGGGTGAAGAAGTGGGATTGAAACTAGTGGAATAAATCACGTAGCATCAGTCATCACTTCCAGGGCTTGCACTCGGTAACCAGGACTTCCGAGGAGGTCACCCATCCCAAATCGCCTCTGGCTCAAGCGTGCTTAACTGTGGAGTTTTCCCCACAATCAAGCCCACTTAGCTTGCTAACCCATTTGCAAAACCTTAGCAAGTGTTGTGCCTCATGAATCATTCAAGTAGAGTTCCCTTCTCTCTTTTGAATTAAGTATTAGGGGTTTCCACAGTGCATTATATTAGATATCATTGATGTTACCTCAAAGTAATGATTTCAGCCATAGCATCATCAACCATGAAGGCATTGACCTTCCAATTAGGAAGAAGCTGAAAACATCTATGCATGAGGTTCTCTAGCCATAGTGCTATATCTTGTGATGTATTACGTGACATCACCACCCATGCAACTAGTACCCCACATTGTTGCTCATCAAACACCGCTAGCGTGTAAAATTGATACGTTCATATTAAATAAAGTAAAGTTAATTTTAAGTCATTAATCATATTGAATCATTATAACCAAAATGATTTTATTATAGCAATCATTGAAAAAGATACTCACCCCATATTTATTTGTATTGAACGTTGAGTCCATGGCTATCAAGCTATTATGGGATAAATTGACCATAGTTTCCAACATCCATTTAGTTTTTATTTTAGCTGTAAAAGGGATCTCTCCACCATTGGGCTTCTGGTAGAAGAAGAAATCATTATGGTGTTTTTGATACAAGAGATTCACACTCATTTCATCTTTTCTATGAAGTTGATAATTTTCTTTCATTAGACGATTATATAGATGTTTACAATATATTTTCCGATTAAGAAAAAATACCTATCTTGAGTTGTAGCATCTATGTTAAGATATTTCTTAATATGTAGTTTACAAACAGAGTCAATTGATAGTTGAAGAAAAAAGAAACTTTCTAAAAAAGAAATCTTGTCCCTTGAAAGTCTTGGATTCTTCTGAGGAACATCATCATATCAAGTGTTTTTTTTCCATGACAAGGCCATCCTTGCCCATCTTCATGATCATTTATGTTGTATGTTATTACTGCTATGTCGGGATCCTGAACTATAACCTTCATGATAAAATGGCATTGGCAACCCCTCTTTTTGGAAATTGAATGCCTTGGATTGGTTTTTCATTATTCTCTCTTGTCATCTGGACCATATGAGAAATGATAACTACAAAATAAATTTTGAAATTTCAACACATCTGATAAACGATAAATCACTATTAATATCAACATCTAAACAATGTTTTTCTAAAATACTTACAGTTTCCATCGTAAGGAAGCACTGACCCTTGTGCTTGGGGATTTTATTTTTCGATGCTGGAAGGAACATGGAGCATCGCAATTCGATTCCTCTCCTTTAATAAAATCAACAATTCTTTCTTTGGAATTTTTGCAACCCGGTCAATATTCATGTTTTTCTTGTATATTTCAGACCAAACCAAATCTTTACTAGAAAAAATGATTTTCTCTTTAGGGTATTACACCTCAAGGTCCATGATTCTCTACCATTTCTTTTCCATGTTTTCTCAATGTCTGCAAAAAATGTTGAAACATATTAGGAAGTTGAATGGTTGAAAATCTATAGAATAGGTCAAAACACACTTTAAATCAAGGCTCCAACACTATTAAATTAATGGAAATGTTAATATAGAGCCAAACAAGCCCTAAGGTGCTAGGACAAACCACACCAAGTGATTCTTCCTACAAGCTCTGTTATTTTTTTTCCTCTATAATTTGAGTCCCACCAGCTTGAGGTCTAAATTGAGATGTGTTAACTAGTAACTGTGTTCTCTTGATCAATTGTGTTGGTAGATGGAATTCATTGAAATTGATTGGTATTCAATAAATAATACTATAGTGGTGCCTAATATATTGCAGTGTGTTTCTCTTCTACTTGTTTCATTACTGTGTGTTTCATATGATTCACATTTTGGCTTCATGATTCTTGGATTTTATTAACATTTTTTTTTTATTATTTGCTATATTAAATCCCATGGACATCATCACCAAGTTGATCAATTGATCAAGGCAATAGCACGATTTTTCTTAACAACCATCTTGGGAAAGATAGATGGTTTTTTTCTGAATAGTAATAGAATTTCATGTTCTGTTGAAACATGTACTGAAGGTTGTTGAGTCTTTTTTGGTGACTTTAAAATCAGATGTGGTTTTAGTGCTCAGTTTCTCTTATAATATGCTTTACTAATTATGAGGCTAGAGGGGTTAGACTATTTATTCCATTTCATCATGGCTAATCATATATCTTGTTGGCAATGTTAGGCCAAACTCACTTTTCTTTCCCTAAGCCTTGCAAATCTACCTCAGAAAAGCGCTGGAAAATTATTTTCCAACGCCTACAAGAAGCGTTGGAAAGTCATTTTCCAGCGCCTAAATGAAAATATTTATATGCATCCACACTATCATTATACAATAATTTATTCTTTACTTGATGAAGACAATGCTTACCCATATCCACAGAAAGAAAGAAAGCTGGAAATCATTCTTCGTAACATAAGGTAACCATCAAGTAATTGGTACTCGCATAAAAAGTTAGTGAGCAAGATTTAGAAATTTAGTTTGTCAATGAAAATTTGGTGTGCATATCATTTTGATACCTAGAAAAGAGTGAAATTGATCAAGAAAAGGATAAGTTGAGGGCAATTGAACCAAAATAGTTCATTTGTTCACTGCACACTTGGGGTTCCTTTAACAACAACATGCCTCTCTTGAATTTCTAAGGGAAACTCTATTATATAACTTGTATCTTTGTTCCAACAAACAAAAATATCTGTACATTGTGGATATCAAATGACAATAAACCCAAAGAACTCAAACAAAAACCTTGCCAAGATTGTTAAATCCTATCATCAGAAACTCAATGTCATAGTAGTCCAGGGATTTTGTGCATTTACAACTAAGGGAACTAAAGATAGCCAAAAGTATGAATACCACCCTACTCAGAGAAATAAATCCAACCAAAAAAGAGGATGCATATGCTAAGTGTAGATCAGTTTAGATAAGTTATGGTAGTTTTCTCATAACTTTTGGTGGGAGTGACTAGCTAGGTGGAGACTAGACAAAGGTCCTCATATTTACAGTCAATATTTCATGAGGAGATATATGCAGGATGTAATAGTGCATAACATGTAGAATTTGTGATTCTATAAACCCCATTCTCAAACTTGATTCCATGAAAATAATTTCCTACCAAAACCAGATGTTGCAACCATTCCCATCGCATACAACAATCATCTATTACAATGTGAAGGTGTATGGCTTGGTTTAAATTGAGTCACAAAACAAGCATTCAATGCTATAGTTTGGGATCCAACCTGGGTGGTAGTTTATGTAAAATATCAATCTGAGTAGCAAGTCCATTCTATAAACGCAAATTGACACCCCTTAAGTATACACAGTAACCTAACTTTTGAGTTATCCATGCCACTATTTATTACAGGTACCTCTTTACTCATTTCAAACAAAAATCTAAATCCAATGGACTAAAATTTATCCCCTTCTGTGATGGGAGCATCAGGATAAGCTCCTAGCCCCATGCCTTTTGGTCTTTTCTCCACAGCTAGCAGTTTAGGATGGCATTGTTCATTTGCATCTTTGGGCCTATAGAAAGTGTAATACGATGAGATATTTTCTCTTTTAGGTTGTGGGTGAGAAAATAATTCTACCATGGTCTTGTTAGGATCTTACTCCATAGCCATGATTTCTTTCACCTCCATCTATGAGTGTAGATTTTCAAATAGTTCCTTTTATGGCCTACTCTCATGATAATTTGGCCCTATTTTATGATTTACCTTTATTACTACTATGAAAAAAGGGGGATCATACTTCCAATGCTTGCATAAGGGAAAATTCATCTCTTCCATGATTATTGTAGCCTCCCTACCACATTTCTTGTTTGAGAAGGCATATCCCCCATGGAAATGGGGTAAGTGATATGACTGTTCTTCTTTGACTTCAAAAAACATGCTTCAATAATATACAACAATTGCCTTACATATTCTAATACCAAAATTGTAGGAATAAGGAGCATGAGAAGCTTATAATGAGCCAACTCTGAGCTATACATTTTGATATTTTTTAAGTATTCCCCTGAAAATAATGCCCCCCTCCTATGCTTAGTGCTCACTTGAACGTAGAGATTAATTTTTTCGGCCATCCTTCTCAGATCCTTCCTTGTTATGACTGAATGATGTATATATAAATCTATTGATGTAATTGATTAGGGAAGAGTCCTTCTCATCTTTCCTAACCCATGGTATCCAATCAATACACCCAGTTAATTTACCATCTTGAAATAGTTGCAAATGTAGGTGGTCCAGCGAGTTGTTTTGGTAGAATATGAAGAGGTAAATAAGGTAAGAGGGATATTGGAAAAGCTTCTCGGTCTTCTCAACTTACTAATTTAATTGTTCCCTCATGCTTTTGGAAATTGATTTAGCATACTAAAAACTGTAAACCTAGTGGATCTGAAATCTATATAGGAAGTCTGGCATAGCTTCATATATATTAGAGTTGTAATCCCTCCCTAACATGATGGTTAACATAGCCACCGACTTTTGGAAACACTTGTGAAAGTTCTGGGTTCTATACAAGACGGGTTGGTTTGGTGAAGGCCCTAGTTATGCATTAGCCTTAAGAGTAGGCTCTTCCTTTGGTTATTAGCTAGGTAGAGGTATTGGTTTCTCTATTCCTCAAAAACCTTGCCAAGATTATTAACTCCTGTCATCAGTAACTCAATGTCATAGTAGTCCAAGGATTTTGTACACTTACAAATAAGGGAACTAAAGAGAGCTAAAAGTATGAATACCACCCTGCTCAGAGAAATAAAGCCAACCAAAAAAGAGGATGTTAGCTTAAACAACATCGAAGACTCCTTTTAAGAATAAGCAAATAAAGGAATTGGAGGCAGAGATAGAGTGTTGAAGAATTACTATACACATTAAGAAGAAAAAAAATTACAACAAAAACCCACAAGGGAGGACTGCAGATAATACAGTGAAGGGTATGTGATAGGTAAAAATGAAGAGGAGATTTTCAGAAAAACCAAGGGGATGGAGAAAAAGTTTCTTACATCCATTCCATGGGTAGAAATAGAGGACCCAAATATATAGCTTCACATCAGATCAGTAAAGCCAATATGTAGCTTCATATACAAGAGGCACTAGAAAATTATTTTCAACACTTCCTATAGGCACTGGAAACATCTGACACCTACAAGAGTCCTGGAAAATCATTTTCCAACGCCTACAGGACTTTGCGAGACGTTGTTATAAGAGTCAAAAGTGGTCAAGAATCAAAAGTGGTCAATTAAAACTTTAAAACTTTGGATATCATCATTATGGTCAATTAAAACATTAAAACTTTGGATATCATTTCACTTTGGAAAAATGAAAAGGTAAAAGGTAAAGCGAAGGTAACAAGGCAGTGGTGTGAATGTGTTAAGGCGATGGTAACAAGGCGGTGTAGTGGTAATGATTTCGAAAGCGCTGGAGCACCCAAACCTAAATGCTAATCTGCAAGAGACAACAATTACTTAGTCATTCTCAAGATGTGGCAACAGTGGAAACCTAAGGAGAAGCATTATGAGCCAGTATGAATTAAACAAAAAAACGTGAATTTAGTTAATTTTTTTATTGCGTGAAAATAAACATACTACATGATATACTGCATAAGTGCATTAAAAGTGTGTTTTCAATGTTTTTTTTTAAATAAAGATGGAAAGAGAAATTGACATTGATACTTCAATAGTTCATTTCCAAAGTGGTGGAGCACACAAAGGCTACTCCACACCAAACATCGAGGCAGTTTCTCAATTTTTTCTTAGGACGTGGGAATAATTAGATAGATGGGCAAGAGTGGAAACCTAAAACGTTATGAACCAGATGGAGCAGTCGTGTTCGATATTTATGGTGCTGAGGAATTCCCAATTTTCAGAGAAGCAGGCTGGGAGCCCATCATTCACTTGTTCGTTAGGTATAAAACTAAAGTCTTTTTTGATTTCGTTGATTATTTTGATGCTACTAGCGCTAGGTTTGAGGGGCTAGGGTTTCTTGTAACAGATGAAAGCATTGCATAAGAAACCAAAACACCAACCGAGGGAGAGACATGGTTTAAAAGGAAGCCAGTATAGGGGTAAACCTTATTTTTTTCCTAAAATACAGTTGTCATGACCCTTCCTGGAGCTTGGGGATCCACTGTGACATTTTAAAACTAGAGCGGGTTAAACTAGTGTGACATATTCAACTTTATCTGACATGTGATGACCAATTCTCTAAGGTATTTTTGTATCACATGATATTTCTGGTACACATGGTTGGTTTCAATCCGATGAATCTCCCTTATCTCCTGCATCAAAGCTTAATTAAAATGGTGGCATGTGCAAGAAAAAGGAAGGTTTTGTATCCCCATGATGTCTACCACCACGATCTCATTTAAATCATGTTCATACATTCATTAAACAAGCAAACATAGTAGTCGAGGAAGAGGGTAATGAGACAAACCTTTCCTAGAAAACATAAGAAGGAAAGGGCTCTAGCTACAGAGGCCGAGAGCAGTCACCAAGCTACTGCAAAAGCCACAGAAAACCCTAATAGAATGAAAATCCCTAGGATTTATAATAGGAGCAGTAGAGGACACCAGACATAAGTACAGGACAAGAAGAAAGATGGAACCATTGAAGAAGATGGAAAGAAGGGTGTAGATCTTGGAGAATTTCATCATGCAACAGATTACTCAAGGAGGCCACGAACCAGGCGCACAAACAAACTGAGGCCAGGTTGAAATCTAAAATAAATTTGAAGATAAAGGAACCAATTTTCATTATCGATGAGAAAGAAGAAGGGTTTTCTAAAGATGAGCAGGGGCTTCCAGTAGAATATGAACCACAACATCAAACAATTCCCAAAACCATGCAGAAAAGGGCAGAAGAATTAGTAGGGCATTGGCCAAGAAGGACAAGCTTAGAATCTTTGCAGAGGCAACATTGGTTGTTGAAAACTAAAACAGGGTAAGCTTGGAGTTTTTCAACCTTGGGGGGTTTTCCAAGTAATATAACAATTTGATCTTATGACAGGTTTTGGGATCACTTCAAGAAGATATGGACAAGAAGTGGTTATGGCACATGTCAGTGATGCACCTAGTGTCAAAATTTTTGTGCATGCAAAATGTGGTACAGTCAGTTGTTGTTAAGGGGGTTAATCTGGTTTAATGCCTTTGGACAATTAAACTTTGGACTTTAGTCCTAATCTGGTTTAAAATACTAGTTTGTTCTCTATCGAATCACCATTTGCAAGGAAAATATCTTATGCAAATGAAGCAAGATGTCTACATTGTTGTTTTGTGGCTAAGATTCCATGCTATGAGACGTGTGTTTATGTTGTCAAAGTCACCTAGGGCATGAACCTGGCCTCATATGGACCCACTTGAAGGTTTTTCCTTATTGTAAAGATGGTTGTATAATATAAGCTTTTTATTTCCATCCAGCAGTGATATATCACATAACTTCATATAATTAGCAATTACGTGATATATAATCATTTCTTATGTTGATATTAATAGGTTCACTTTCCCTCATAATTATCACATAACTTGATATATTTTATGGCCATGTGATATTGGTGTTTGGCATTAGATTTTTTCCCTGTTTGTAAGTGTTGGTTTTCTAAATTTCAGCTCACATGATCATAATGCTTATGTGCAATATTGTTATTGATCAAAGCTAACTATTTTCCACTAATGGTGAACAAACTGATTTTACAGTAACACACCTTGTTTTGACACTCTCTTTTTGATGTGAAACATCAGTGTTATTGATTATTATGTATGTTGTTAGACAAGATTAGTAGTAGGGAGGTAGCAAAAGAAACTTTTAATGAATTGTTAGTATCAACATATTTTTATTAAATAAGTATTGGAATGATAAAGGTACCTTATACTTGTAAGTTGGACAAGTTACCTTATTGCATGGGTTAAGAGTGGTGGAGCAAAGCATGGCCAGGGGAAGCAGTTATGTATCTCTTGTAGAAAAAATAAGTAGGTTAAAGTTATGATTTGATGGAAATTGTTAGGTCAATGATATTCCAAGGAAATTATTAGATTTCAAAGTTAACCAAATAGGCCAAAGAAACTTCATTAACTTTGGTGGACAATTGGAGTTGGGAAAGATGTGAGACCATGGTGCATTAGGTCTTCTTGAAGGGGCCTTCTGCAACAATCAAATAACTAGAATAGCAATGAGACTTGACTTTTCAAGCACTAGTCTTCAATTTATTTTCACAACATTTCATTCATATTGTACACTATTCATTTGTAACTTTATGGATTATGTTGCATTCTAGGTCAATAGTTGGCACAATTATGTTGCAAGTTCCTAAGAACGTGATCTTTGGACACGGTTCATTTAAGGACACAAAATTACGTGATAGTGTAGTTGTTTTCATGTATTGCTGGAATTCCTATTTCATGAAAGTTTGTATTTAAAAATCACGTTTTCATGGATTGACCTCCATGGTCCTTCTTTGACCCACCAAAATAAAGACTTGAATTTTTCCTACAACAAAATGTGAGATTATGGATGAAAATAGTTATGATGAATTTCTTGCTCCAATAGTTGTCAAAATGATTGAAATTAATGCATATAAAATATCTCTCTTTAAGGATTCATTGAAAAAAAATCTTTGCTACTTTCTAAGCGACAACTAGCTTAGACTACTCGAAAGTGATTCGATAATAAATTATTCTTCTAAATTCTGATCAGAGTGATTCCAAGGAAAAAATAAACTATTTTCATAGGGATATATGTAGTACAAATTGGTTTTGAAATTGAATTGAGATGGCATAGAAAAATGATGAGAAACAAAATACAGACATAGTCGTTTTTCATATGTATCATAGAACAACATCATTGGCCGTGTCATATTCTTTGCATTATATGTTGCACGGGGGTTTAGAGGCAATTCCCCTAAAATTATTTGCTTGGGTAACTTTTTGGGTCATTTTTTGGTTGCTTTTGGCACTCAATTCGTTAAAATCAGTTTTGTGGTGTATGGTGGTTTTTTCCCATGGTATTTTAGTTTTGATTAAGAAAATAAAATTGTATTATAATATAGGAAATTGTATTGATCAAAGCTAACTATTTTTCGCTACTGGTGAAGAAACTACTTTTACTGTAACACACCTTGTTTGGACACTCTCTTTTTGATGTGCAACATCAGTGTTACTGATTCTCATGTATGTTGTGTCTTCCATTCCCAAATGAATATGGATTCTATTGTTCATGCGTAATTTGATAACCATTGTCCATACATACACGAATGATAAAGAAGGTGGAATATAAATAAGAATAATTCTCTATATAAATAACCCTATCTTTGCCTAAATATGTTTACTTGTAAGAATTCTAATTAATATCTATATATATATATATATATATATATATATATATATATATATATATATATATATATATATATTACATGAAGCACTCTTGGGCAACTTCGTCTCTTGCGAAGCAATGCTGGTTATTGGAACACTCTTCGTCTCTTGTGAAGTATGGGCAGATAGGCATCCTAGAGTCCTCCATACACAAATTCTGGGACCATTTCCCACATACCATCTGTTTATTGTTTTCTACCTTTTTGTGAGAATAGTCTTTGGCTACCTGCAAAGGGCTTGGGCCACCATCTTGATCTAGTGAACTCTCATGCTCCATATCACCTTTCTTGTTATTGTTGCCGGCTACAACCCAATCTTATGTGAAGTTTTATCCTCCCTATCACCTTTCTTTTTATTGTTGCCTACTACAACTCAAGTCTGAATATATAGAAATTCAATCTCCTATTAGTAAATATGTTACTGTACGTATCCATCCCTCGGTAAATTATATCACTATCGGTATTTGTAGTATGTACTATTATATGGAGAGCTCAATTTTGGGCAGCGACGCTACATGAGCATGGAACTAGATATGCATCGGTCATGAACCATTCAATGTTGATCGTCCATCGTTGTCGAATCCCACTTTATTGCATCCATCATAATGGTAGTTTTTTTTATTAAAAATAATGGAAATTTTAACATGATTTTGATAAATTTTGATAATATTTTTTTGGAAATTTAGTTACATCTATATAGCTTAAAGATTTATGGCGCTCCAAAATTTTTAATGATGCAAAAAACTAATCAAATACTCACACAATCAATTTATTTTAAAGAAAAATGGCTTCGGGGAAAAAATGGCCGCGAAATTGTAACAACCTAAAAAATTATTAACCGTGCACAAAAGTGTTGTGCCTTACATGTTTTGCATATTAAGTACCATTAATTCATGTCACTTTATAGTTCATGGTTTCACGGTTGATATTTATTGGAGGGTCACTTCATAGGTCACCCGTTCACTCATGATATTTATTGGAGGGATTATGCATGGTTAGAAAATCATAAATGGTGGGTCACTGTTTCACTCATGATATTTATTAGAGGGATTATATATGGTTAGAAAATCATAAATCATGGGAAAATTTTGCGGAGGGAATGGTAAATGGCAAGGTCACATCTTAATGTAATAGTACATCGTGCATTTATTAGTTAGAATGTAATAACCAATATTTAATGGAAGAGTTTGAGTCTTTATTGTAATGAAATGGAGAGATTAGTGCCTGGAAACCGGTAATAGTTTGGTGATTTCATCCGTTTGCGGGCCCCCGGTCTTTCCTCTCTGGTGTTTGCTTTCTGACCTGTTCAACTCCCATCTAGTGGCCCCCCTGTTTGTCCCCCTCTGGCATGCACCTTCCTGTTCGCTCCCCTCTGCCACCCCCTACATTAACTCCTCCCGTTATCCTTTAACAGTTTCAAATTGGTTATTTTCCTGCACGAACATTGAGATGGACTCTTCAAGGACGGGAGAACGAACATTGCCATCAGAGCAGAATCCCCGACTGACCGTAAGTAATGACCCTCCCACTACGAAAATTTCTTCTCTCACCTAAATTGTGTCCTTTGGGCTTGCAGAGATGTCGTTCCACAATGGAAGATTCTTTAGCTCTAGAGTCTGCATCCTCGAAATATCTAATGGGCTTATGGAAATCCCACTCTAAATCCTAGTTCTGTCAAGACATTGGTGTGAAAAGACATGTGCTCAAGCTCTAGATGCACAAAAATAAGAACACGTTAAGGAAAAAATAATGATTAATTGCATACTTATTTATGATTTTTGAGCATAACAAACACTTACACAATTTTCTCTTATTGATCTTCTAATTCCTTTCTAGGTACGCATATTATGTAGTAGAATAGAGTGAACTGGCCACTATAAGACTCATAGCTAGCAATGAGTTGCATCCAAAGTAGTATTTTTCAAAGAACAATATCAAATCTAAATCACTACATTACACATGAGATCTTATTTTATTGATGTTTGGACTTTAGTGTATGAGTTGATTTATATTACACATTCTAGAGAATTTCTCCATGATGGTACTTGAGAATCCTAATTGCTTTACATTTCTCATTCACAAATCATGATATGGAATTAAAATATTGTTTCTTAATTTTTTTAACTTTGACATGCGTCATTGCCCATGAAAGTCCTTGTGGTATTTATATGGCGTGTATCAGCTCCTTAATCATTTGCAGGTTATGTGGGTTAATAATGTTTCGTATGGTTAATCCTTTGCAATATTTATGCATAACCAGACTCTAGATTACAAGTATGGGGGCACCAATATTGTTGCTATTGATCTTCATGAAAAATGGTATGTATGTATACTTCCAGGGCTATCTGTAGGGCGTGAGAAGTATAGATCATGATGTCAGGAACTGAGACTGTTCATATTATAGCACTGTGTGCATGTGCTTGTCTATTATTCACCCTTTTAATATATGACATCATAAAGCTATCAAGAAGAGAACATATTAACATTTGTGGCAACTTGATGGTTCTCGGCAGTATGGAGCAACATCCTAAGAGAGTTGAGATTAATATATCATATATGGAAACCATATAGGTGTTTTGGAAAGCATTGAAAAATTGTAGGGTAGAAAATTACGAGGCTGGTAGTATTATGGTCGTTGATTAGGTGGTATAATCAATATAGCCAAAACGTCAAGTAAAATGGCCATTGGTTCATGTATGACATGGAATGTTGCAAGCATTGTTAATATGGTTTAGGAAGTTAAGGGTGGATCACCTATGATAGCACAGGCTGCAAAAACTTTAGATGCAGTAATAATGGGTGACATCCAGTAGAGTATTACACCATACATTCTATTGAACTGTGCATAAGACAACCATTTCAACTTGACATCTCAGAGATTTTCTATCAACTCTTTGAATTTTTCTTCCCATGCTTGTAGTTTTATTATTTTCATACCATTAAGAATTCCAGATGTTACTTTGAGTCTTTCACCTTGTGCAATCATGAACTCAGCTTGACACTTCTGGAGGGATTTTCCAGAGGATTATTTAGGTTGACAGTGAGAACGATGATTAGAAAATCTGGAATAGTTTCCCATCCAGCTATAGCCCAAAACTCAATAGGGGGAGTGGCTGACAACAGACCCATATTTTCAATAGAAAATCTCTTATGCATTTAACAAGTTTTTGACCAAGTTCTACATTATTAAAAACAGATACAAATCAAGACAGGAAAACGAGGTTTTTCTCACAATGCTCTCAACTCAGTGCATTTTCCTATCTCTGGAGGGATGCATCCATGCAACTTGTTCTCATGAAGAGCTTTGCAGACCTGCAATAAACATTATTGCCTAAACAAAAAATTTGATATAACTCAAGGGAATTCTGAATAGGCCAAAACATAAGTAATTTCCAATGTAGAGGTGGAATAAGGACATGCAATCTGTGCATATTGTTCAATTATGCAATAAACTGAACCATTTGTTGCTTAAATCCAAGCACATTACCTCATGCTTGACTTCCGACTCAGCCAAGTTTTTTTTTGAGTTATTGAGAAAACTTGAGCAATACGTCTTCGCCTGTAATTTTCACATGCCCATCCAACATGGAGATTGGAAACAAATCAACAGAATATTCTTCTCAATCTAAACTTAAATACTCACATCATTTTAGGTGGAGATAAGTTACATTGCCCATTGGGAGATCTGGTATATTAATGGCCATCAGTCGTTATCTCACAAGTCTCAGTAGGCTGCACCTTCTGATTATCAATACTATTATTTAACCATGATTCCCTAACAACATGGATTCATTTTTCCCTGCAGGTAAAACAATACCTTAGACAAAATAGCATGGAAGACATTTCATAGCAAACCTTAAATCTGAATACATCTTCTGGGAAGCTACATTAACTACTCCTCGCAAGGAAGCACCAATGTGTAATCGTTAACAGACTTGAGGTATGACACAATGATATTTGAGGTCGAATTCTAAAATTTGAATGGTTTCATGGGCTGCAAAAAGGACAAACCTATCCTAAATCAATTTAACAACACATACTGTAATCAGGGCTAAATGAACTTGATTTGATACTCATATACATGCATATATCTCTGAATGATATTATTATACTTGTCAAAAAAATTCTATGTTTCTATATATGTTATAAAGTATTAAATTCAATACTTATAACAAGGAATGGATTTGTTGATCAGATTAATAATTAGTTATGTCTCCCCCCTTTTTCATGTTTTCTTAGTAAGAATACAAAGTATATTTCCTATTTGTATTGATGTTGTTTCGAAGAATATGGGATTACTAAAGGAGCCATATGTTTATATGGGCATGTGATAATGCTACAACCCAAGTATGTGTAGATGACTTGTTTTTGCTAGAGCTGACATTGAGATGCATTGTTTGTGGACAAAATTTAAGAGATAATGTTGATGTATGCACGTTCCAGTTATGGTTTGAAAACTTAATGTTATTGATGAGAAGAGAGGATTTTTTACAACTCAATTTCATTCAAGAGTAGAGAGTATTGTTGAGAAGTCAAAATTGTTGAGGTCTGCTGAGTAGAGAGTGTTGGGTGCTTCTACTTTGTCCAACTAGGGTTTGTTGTTGATGTTGAGAAGAAGTAGTGGACTTGATAGACTTTACGCTACTAGGGTTTGATCTCTTGAGCAAAAGCAAAGGTTTTCTCATTGATATAAATATAAAGTTGTTGTGGCACTACTGGATTGTTGAGTACTATTGAATTGACTAGCTAGGGTTTAAACCTTGTGCAGTGAGAGGTTGTGTTGTTGCTGGTGTCCTTGTGCCATAGTGACAGAGTTAGAAAGTTGTTTTATTTATATTATTTTGAGTAGAGGTGGATCCAACAACAAACTTTACATACCTTACTGTTGGAAAATGAGGAAAACTGAAGGAAAGCCTATTTTTTCTACATGTAACGCACCAAAACAAATAAGGATATTTAGGCAAACTTAATAGATTGAATGTTATTTTATGTTTCTAAGGATATGTATAAGAAAAATTTCATTTAATGTTTGAATGTATAAGCCAAATAAATGCCTACTTGTCTAACATGAACTTATTGTTGTTTTATTTTCTAGGTCTTCTAAGCGTAGAGAATGGTGGAAAAGTGGACGTTGTGCATCGAAGTGTCTTGTCATCCAAATCTAGGTCAAGCCACCATTAAATATGTGCTTCATAATGTGGAAACAAATCATGTGGTGCACAAGAGGACAATGAATACCGAAGCCTACTATATTGCCCTTGTTGAGGGCTTAAAATAGGCAAAAAATAATGTTGTGAGTTATATTTCAATTTTCATGAACTCGCAACTCATATGCAATCAGATCAATGACATCTATGAAGTTCGAAAAAAGAATTTAAAACCGCTTCACAAGGAAGCAATAATGTGGAGATTCAATTTCAATATTTTAACATACAATATCATTTTAGAGAGATTTTTCGGCGAAAATCACATGGAATACCATTTGTCGACGCGTTTCGAACCAACAAGTGTGGTTCATCGTCACGACAAGTTGAAGAAACAGATCCAGCTAAGCAAGTTAAATAGGCAGAACGGAGCCTGACCAACGGCTAGTTTGACTCTAGGACCGGGGTCAAAAATATTTTATTAGCTTAGTTAGTAAGAATTAGGACTAAAACATATTATTGAAGGGTACTTAGTTCACAAATATTAATAAAAATTAGAAATTAGTTAAATAATGGTCCCTAAAAGCAATATATAAAATAATCTTATTTAAAAATATTATTAAAAATTATAAAATAATAATAAATAGATGCATCAAAGACCTAACAAATGTCAAAACGAGGTTAGGTTAGTTAGGAAAAAATTAGTTAAAAATATTCAAAATAAAACTAATAAATAGATAAATGAAAATTAAATTAAAAATAAATAAGTAAATAAATCAATAAATAAATTAGTTACTACGAAAAACATAATAATAATAATAATAATAATAATAATAATAATAATAATAATAATAAAATAATAAATAAATAAAATAACAATAAAGATAAAATACTCAAAATAAATTAAAATGAATAAAAATAAAATAATCAAATCAAAAAACAAAGGACCTAAAAATTAAAAGCCTATAAATATTATTAAAAATTATCAATTAATTAATAATAAAATGGAAGAAAACCACAGAGGTTAGGTTAGTTAGAAAAATAAGTCAAAATAAAATAAAAATAAAAATAAAAATTAGTTAAAAATGGTAATAAGAATAAAATAAATAGGTTAGTTAGAAAAAATTAGTTAAAAAGTCTCAGAAAATAAAAATAATAAAACGAATAAATAAATAAAATAAAAACAAAATAAATAAATAAAATTAATAATTAAGAGGTTAGGTTAGATAGAAAATTAGTTAAAAATGGTAATAATAGAACGAATAAATAAATAAAATAAGAATAAAAATAATAAATTAGTTAAAAAGACTCAAAAAATATAAAGGAATAATAGAACGAATCAATAAAAATAAATCAATAAAACATAAATCAGTTAAAATAAATAAGTTAATATTAAATAAATAATAAATAAATAATAATAAAAATAATAAATAAAAGAAATTAACCCTAAGGAGGAGGGCGGAAACCAACTAGGAAGAGAGAGCAGGGACCCAACATCTACTAACTTTCCAGCCATCGTCTCTATTAAGATTGCAAGGCCTTTTTTCAATCTCAAGCGCTTCCCTAAATTTACGATGATGGAAATGCGAAACCCTAGCAATAACACTAGCCTCCTCAATACAAACATGATGATTGGTTTTCTCAGCATGTTCAGCTAAAGCGGAAGACTTAGCTCTCCTATGTTTAAGGTCCGCAGCGTGTTCGCTAATCCTTTGATTAATGGAGCGACCAGTCTCTCCAATATAGGGGGTCCCACAGGAACAAGGGATCAAATAAACACCTTTCATATGACATTCATATGATGTCCATTGATATATTGATGGAAGGAATGTCAAATGTAGATGCAGGTCCCAGAGATGACATCAGGTCACGATCTATTGCAAGAGAAGTCATTAATCATCATCAACATAAGTCCCTAATATGTGAATGTGTTATTTTTATCATTTTACTTGGGGTTATCATGGCATGGTTTGTTCACTACAGAAGAACCCAATGAAATGTTCTTTTTCCGAAACCTGCAATAATTGGGGTGTTTTGTATGGGTGACAAGTTTATGGACAAATGTAATATATTCCATGCATATGAACAAATGTAATATTTTCATGGTTCGCGATATAATAGGTGAATGTTTATGATGTTATAATTATTTTTTTGTTATGTTATTTTACCATGTCTCATGAACATTTTCAACCTCCAATTTATTATTATTGTGCAAAGGACAAATATTTTCCACTAGGAGTTTCATTATTCAATGTTGTCATAATGACCATGCAGGTAGTATACCTTTATTTCTATGAATTTATATTTGTCTTTACATAGAACATTGGAGAGCTTGAAGGATGGAATGTTATAATTGCTTTCATTTTAAAGAAAATTATTGTTCTCATAATTCCATGTAGTTGATGATTTGAGTTTCATATTTATGTTTCAAATTCTTAGTGTGTGTGTGTGTTTCAAATTTTGTCCCTTTGCATTGGTAGGTACGTTCATACAAAATAAAATAGGAACATTCTTGGGGCACATATATATGCTAAAACACTAACAATTTCAACCTTATGTTCTGTCAAATTTCCATTATAAGCAAACGTTGGGAATATCATTACTTATGTACTCAATTATTGCACTGCTGAAACACTTTATTTATATAGAAACAATGAAGTACATGTGCATACTTCCAACTTATCAAAATATGGAACAATTTTAAGCTCTCCTAACCCTAGCTATGGAAACCGAGAGAACCCTAACAAAAAACTCCTCCTGGCTAGGAATCACACTTAACCAAAGCCGATCACTCCACCAGGAATCCTCAACAACCTAGCATCATCAACTGCAATGACATTCATGACATGAATGTTGGTATGTGGGAGATTAAAGAAGAAGAAGCTACATTTTCTCTCACAACTTGTTTGAGAAGCCAATTTGCATGTTATTTGCAATTTCTGTGATGCCAATGGCCCATTCATGTATGGATCGAGGGGGATCCATTGAAGAAGTTTTTGTATCTATAAGATAACAATGTAATTTCCATCAGAGAAAATAATAACATGTGAAGTAATACATGCATCACAATACAGAGTACATCAATTAGGAGTCTTGTCAAATGCACTTTGACTGATGTGATAAGTAGAGTGGTGGTGGGTTGGTCTATGTTCTTCAAGTGAGAGCACAATATTAGGATCCTGTAGCCCTACAAACATTCACGCATTACATTAACAACATCAAAAACAACTAGTGCACAAAGTTAATAGGAAAAACATAGCGACAAACCTGGAAAATCACCAATTTATGTGATGTCAGTGACCCAATCATGTTTGGATTGAGGGGGGTCCATTGAAGAAGCTATTGTATCTATAAGATAACAATGCAATTTCCATCAGAGCAAATAATAACATGTGAAGTAATACATGCATCATAATACAAAGTACATCAATTAGAAGTCCAGTCAAATTCACCTTGACTGATGTGATAAGTAGAGTGATGGTGGGTCTATCTACGTGCTTCAAGTGAAAGCACAGTATTGGGATGTTGCAACCCTGCAAACATTCACACACTACATTAACAACATCAAAAACAACCGATGTACAAAATTAAGAGCAAAGGCATATCAACAAATGTGGAAAATTATCATTTTTTGTGATGTCAGTAACCCAATCATGTTCAGATCGAGGGGGATCCATTAAAGAAGTTGTTGTATCTGTAAGGTAAAAAAGGAATTTCCATCAGAGAAAATAATAACATGTGAAGTAATGCATGCATCAAAGTACAGAGTAGATCAATTAGGAGTCTCGTCAAATGCACCTTGACTAATGGGATAAGTAGAGCGATGGTGGGTCTATATACGTGCTTCAATTGAAAGCACATTATTAGGATGTTGCAGCCCTGCAAAAATTCGCACACTACATTAACAACATCAACAAAAAACATTTCACAAAATTAAGAGCAAAGACATAGAAACAAACCTAGAAAATCACCAATTTGTGTGATGTGAGTGACCTAATCATGTTCGGATTGAGGGGGATCCATTGAAGAAGTTGATGTGTCTGTAAGATAACAATGAAATTTCCATTAGAGAAAATAATAACATGTGAAGTAATACATGCATCAGAATACAAAGTACATCAATTAGGACTCCCACCATATGAACCTTGACTGATGTGATAAGTAGGGCGATGGTGGGTCTATCTACGTGATTCAACCCAAAGCACAATATGAGGATGATGCAGCCCTACAAACATTCACAAAATACATTAACAACATCAACAACAACCAATGCACAAAATTAAGAGAAGAGACATAGAAACAAACCTGGAAAATCACCAATTTGTGTGATGTCAGTGACCCAATCATGTTCGGATTGAGGGGGATCCATTGAAGAAATTGCAGTATCTGTAAGATAGCAATGAAATTTCTATCATAGCAAATAATAACATGTGAAGTAATACATGCATCATAATACAAAGTAAATCAATTAGGAGTCTCATCAAGTGCACCTTGATTGATATGATAAGTAGAGCAATGGTGGATCTATCTACATGCTTGAATTGAAAGTACAGTATTGGGATGTTGCAGCCCTGCAAACATTCACACACTACATTAACAACATCAGGAACGACCAATGGACAAAATTAAGAGCAAATACATATCAACAAACATGGAAATTATGACATTTTGATCTAAACATATTGATATCGTCTCCCTATAGAACTTACTTGGGATAGTAGAGGATGCATTGTTGGAGCAAGGACGACCACACTTGTTGAGGTGTTGAAACTAAGATGGTTCATCTTCAGATGGAGGGACATTCGAATCAATATCCAAGATAACATTTTTTTTCTTCTTTTATTTTTCTTTTTAGGACTAAGGAAACTCTTCTTTCTCTTCAAATATGACACATAAGCACCCAACCTAAGGGTGAAGTCATAATCCATAATATGAAGATCATTAGCATCACCCACAAATTTTTTAGCCAAATCAATCGTTTTGTCTTTCTCACAGTAGAAGGAGGATGCAAGTAAAGGTTTGATTGAGATAAGATAAATGTTTGGTTTTGATGCAGATACTTATCTCAGGAGGGGCATTCAAAGTATTGGGTGTGGTATCAAGATTCAATAAAGGGTCTGAATCCATTAAGGAGGAATGCAACCAATCTACCTGTAGGTTTTAATCCTGTACAGAAATTACCTGCATACGAATTCTAAAAACAGAAAATAAACAATGGCGAGAGCATAACACATAAAACAAATATACATAGATATTTTCACCTGGATCCCAAAATCGGGACTACTAATATATATATACCAAGGCATCCATAAACCCCACTCCATTAACCCTAGATTAGAACATAACCGTAGTTCCCTTGACTGGATCTACAAAATACCATGGACCGAAAACCATTGTGCCCAAGTGATAAAATTTTTATGATGGCATATGATAAGATATTCCTTATCAGGTTTATTTTGACTCCTCACCCAATAAGCATGAGATATGCTCTCATGAGGCCTGCAATCATTGTCTGTAATTATTCTAGACTTTTCCATTGATGATTCAAGCTGCATCTCTTTCTTGTGGTTGTTCAAATATCCCTCTCTTTTCAGAATTGCGTTGAATCGATAACATGGCTCAACATTTTTTAGGAGAGTATAGAATAGCCAATCCATCCTACAAGAACATTTATTTTGTCTATCACATAGAAAGGTTGTATGAGATAACCATGGTTTGACTCCACAACATTATTTGTCTCCTAGTTTGCATGAGGAAAATATCGGCAACCTTTAACCAACATCCCTAAATGGAAAAACTCAATTAGTAAATATATCTTGTCCCGATGAAACAAAAAATGTACAAATAGAAGAAATAGTATACAAACTTACGAATCTTGTCATCGACAACCCAATTCTTATTGAAATAGTCCAAAAACTTCTCCTCAGTTGCAAATTTGGTGAAAAATCCATTAATTGCATTATCCACTTCATGACTACAACAATCTTTCATGATATGACCAAGTTCATTAAACATCTCTTTTGTTTTTTCTGAGCTACTGACCAACTAATTAACATTCTTTTATCCATGCCCTCCTTATGTTCCAAATACACAAGATCACTTCACATTTGGTGATTCTCCTGCCACATTTAATTCATTTTAAGTGAGAAATTTTTAGAATGAATGCAACTTGCAATGTCAAATAAGAATATTGATGTTACCACAAAATAATGATTTCAGCCATAACATCATCAACCTTGAAGGCATTTACCTTTCAATTAGGATGAAGCTGAAAACACCTATGCATGAGGTTCTCCAGCCATAGTGCTATATCATATGATGTATTATGTGACATCACCACCCATGCAAATAGTACCCCACTCTGTTTCTCATCAAACACCACTAGCGTGTACAACTGATACTTTCATATTAAATAAACTGAAGTTAATTTTAAGTCATTAATCATATTGAATCATTATAACCAAAATGATTTTATTAAAGCAATCATTGAAAAAGATACTCACCCCATATTTATTTGTATTGAACGTTGAGTCCATGGCTATCTAGCTATTGTGGGATAAATTGACCATAGTTTCTGACATCCATTTAGTTTTTATTCTAGTTGTAAAAGAGATCTCTCCACCATTGGGCTTCTGGTAGAAGAAAAATTAATTATGGTGTTTTTGATACAAGAGATTCACACTCATTTCATCTTTGATATGAAGTTGATAATTTTCTTCCGTCAGACGATTATAGATGTTTACAATATCTTTTCTGATTAATAAAAAATCCTTATCTCAAGTTGTAGCATCTATGTTAAGATATTTCTTAATATTTAGTTTACAAACAGAGTCAATTGGCAGTTCAATAAAAAGAAACTTTCTAAATAAGAAATCCTATCCATTGAAAGTGTTGGCTTCTTCTGAGGAACATCATCATATAAAGTGTTTTTTTTGCCATGACAAGGCCATCCTTTCCAATCTTCATGATCATACATGTTATATGTTATTACTACTATGTCAGGATCCTGAACTATAAACTTCATGATAAAGTGGCATTGGCAACCCCTCTTTTTGGCAATTGAACTCCTTGGTTTGGTTTTCCATTCTTTTCTCTTGTCATCTGGACCATATGAGCAATGATAACTACAAAATAAATTTTGAAATGTCAACACATCTGATAAATGATAAATCACTATTAATATCAAAATATAAACAATGATTTTCCTAAATAATTACAATTCCCATTGTAAGGAAGCACTAGCCCGTGTGCTTGGGGGTTTTCTTTTTCAATGCATGAAGGAACATGGATAATCTGAATTTGATTCCTCTCCTTTAATAAAATCAGTAATTCTTTCTTTGGAATTTTTGAAACCCGGTCAATATTCATGTTTTTCTTGTATATTTCAGACCAAACCAAATATTTACTAGAAAAAATGATTTTCTCTTTAGCGTATTGCACCTCAAGACCCATGATTGTATGCCATTTCTTTTCCATGTTGTATCAATGTCTGCAAAAAATTTCAAAACATATTAGGAAGCTGAATGGATGCAAATATATAACATAGGTCAAAACACACTTTAAATCAAGGCTCCAACACTATTAAATTAATGGAAATGTCAACATGGAGCCAAACAAGCCCTAAGGTGCTAGTGTTGGAAATAATATTGAGAGGGGGGTGAATTAGTATTATCAGATCAATAAATTTATTTCCCAAACAGATTTATATATGCTACTTCAGTGAAGTGAACTAGCGTGTACACGCGATTGTGTTTAAAGAAACCAACATATATGCAGAGAACTTGTGATTTAGACAGTTTATCATGTGTTGAGCTTGAACCAGTATATCAGAGATTTATTAAACAGTGCAGAAAAAGAAGAATAAAGCATCACACATAAGAAACACACATGAACACCAAGATTTAAGGTGGAAACCCAATGTGGGTAACCACCTGCTGTTGTCATCTCTATCTTCTTTTAATAATAATAAAATCTGTTTACAATCTTGTACTAGTGCAGACTCATACCAGTACACAGGCTTCTACCTGCAGAAGGTTACAACCTTCTCTCATTTTCTAGTTTCTACTGGAAGGGAGTTGCAACCCCCTAACTCTTGTACTAGCCAATATGTTTACTAGTACGTAGGTGCCAGCCTACAGAAAACTCCACTCTTCGACCAGGGACCATGTTTCATGAATTTTCAGACTGGATAATCCTGGATCACAACACCACAAGGTGAAGGCTACGTTTCATCAAATTTTCACACTGGACGCATCAAAGTCTTTTAAACTTAAACTGTATCAACCAATATTCAGTTAATCTGAACAATCAGATCATTGACACCAGAGCACTATGCTGAACCCAAAACCCTGCATCATCATCCAGAACCAGCTGTAACCTCTAAAATCATGCATTAGAGTGTATACGTTACTTGTTTGAACCCAACCTGCTTGTATACGCTACTTCCTTTAACCCAACTTGCGTATATCTCTAAAGATACTAAATCATAAGCCTATGAACCACACACTGTACCAATCAGTGACATTCTAAAGATCTATTGTCATATCACAGAGTTCAAAATAGATAGCAGCAAGGAACAACCTTCCTTCTCAATCAATCAATCAATCAGACTCAATTTCCTTATACAACAGTTCTACGTTCAGATCTAAGAGGACTTAATTGATAGACAACAGTAAAATAACAGAATTTGAACAAATAGATAAGTCACATCTAAACAAAAGTTTTTTCTTTTTGTATACGCTACTTGAAAGAGTCGAACCTGCGTGTACACACGCTTTGGTTGAGACGAACCTGTGTACAGATCTGCAAATTTTGACTCAGAACTTTGCTGTAATTTCAGACTTCAGACAAACCCAGATCATGATAGATAACAAGTAGAACAAGCACAAAACATCAGATCCGTTCTCAACCAATATCAGATCATTCAAGAATAAGTCATTTCAAGTCTCATGATTCCCGATCCAATGTTGAACTCAAGGTGCACATGAAAATTTCAGATCCAGTCCCAAACATAACCCTGCAACATAATATATACTTTAGATAGAAGTATTCCTTAGAATCTCATTGCTTGCACACCCTCGCCTAATGATCCTCTCTTCCTTATATACTCTTAGGCCTTGCTCAATACCTTGGACCAAAACCACTTAGGATCAATACCTTGGACCCAATACCTAAGGTCAATACCTTGGACCAAATGCCTCAGACCAATTACCTTGGGTCAAAATACCTTGGATCAAATACCTTGGAACAAAAACTTGGTTTTCCAACATGTACGCGCTTTTCCTTCTGTGAAAGTGTGTGTATACGTTATATGCTACTTTTGTTCTGTTAAACTGTGTGTATACGCACCTTGGAGTGAACCAGCATATACCTCTCTTTCTTCATTCTTTGGAGTCTGATCTGTAATCCTTGCTGTTGACCTACTGCACTGTGAACTTTCATCTGAGTGAGTTGCCATCAAGGACAACACCTGTATCATAATGCCAACAATCTCCCCCTTTGGACTTGATGGCAACAACAACACCAAGACACTCTCCCCCTTTGACATCAAGGGCAAAGGGCGGACCAAGATATTCTCTCCCCTATGTTGTTCATGCCCCCCCAAGTACATGCTGAATTGTCTGATTGAGCTCCCCTTTGTACATGTTGAGATGTACTGAAATCGTCCATGCTCCCCCTGAGCACAAGCAAAGTCTGCAAAAAAATATTCTCCAAGAGAATAACATGACTCTATTACTCAACTATGTGAGTATGACATTCCTATCACCAATGACTCATACATACATTCATCTCCCAACCAAGCGGGGATTTACCAATTGTTTATACATGACAGAAATATAATTACATCATCTATTTCATGCAAAGTGGGGATACAAATTACATCATTTGTCCAATAGTACTCATTCAAATGTATGAGAAGACATATCACACCCTATACTTTTACATGACTTAAGCAAAAAAAGGGATACATATTTGAAGCCATAGCAGGACTCAGCAACCATAATGCCAACAATGCAGAATGTGAGTGAAGGCTAATGCTCCCCTTGAACCTATACTACCTGTGCATGGTTAACAAGTGAATGATCAAGGCATCTTTGTTAGTAATATAAAAATTAATGAACATAGCATATCAATAGACTGTAATCATCATAATCAGACAGAGAACCCATATTAGAGCCTACACCACTGTTTTTCTTGTTTGAAAAACATATACACTTCTTGACCCACAGAAACCTGCGTGTGTACGGGACTAAACTTCATGAAACACACGTATAATAACCTTTCTCTGGAAAATTAGATTTAACAACAGGATGATGCAGCAATTACTCCCATCTTTTGTCTCAGATATTCAAATGTTTCTCTGGGTAGTGGTTTAGTGAATATATTAGCAACCTGTTCTTTGAAGGGAACATACTCCAATTTGACTTTTTGTTCAAGCACTTGTTCACGGAGAAAATGGTATTTGATGGGTATGTGCTTGGTCTTGGAGTGCATGACTGGATTCTTTGAAATACTGATGGCACTTGTATTATCACATAGAATGGAGATGGGTGGAGTATATGTGATTTGAATGTCTTGCAAGGTTTGCATCATCCAAAGTTGTTGTGTGCAGTGAGATGCAGCAGCCACATATTCTGCTTTAGCTGTAGATAAAGCAATTGAACTTTGTTTCTTGCTTAACTAAGACACTAACCTGGAACCCATATAGAATGCACCACCACTAGTGATTTTTCTGTCATCAACACTTCCTGCCCAATTTGCATCTATATATGCATGAAGAGTAAGATCTGCATCTCTAGGACACCATAAACCAAAGTCATGAGTTCCTTGAAGATATTTGAAAATTCTTTTGACTGCCTGATGGTGTGATTCCTTTGGAGTTGCTTGGAATCTTCCAACTATTCCTACTGCATGCATGATGTCAGGTCGGGTACCTGTTAGATAAAGCAGACTGTTGATCGTGGATCTGTAAGTTGGTTGATGTACTACTGCTGATCCATCATTTGAACTGAGACTACATCCTGTTACCATTGGGGTACACACAGCTTTAGAATCTTCCATTCCGTACCTTTTCAAGATCTGTTTGAGATATTTGGTTTGTGAAAGAAAAATACCATCTTTATTTTTTTGAACTTGTAGACCAAGAAAATAGGTAAGTTCACCAAGCAAGGACATTTCAAATTCTTTTTGCATTACTGAAGAAAAATTATAACTCATGGATTCTTCATTGCTACCAAAAATGATATCATCAACATAAACAATAATAATTAGCAATTTATCAGTTTCAATCTTTGTATATAGATTTGGTGTAAATATTTGTCAATGTGGTATTACCAGGCCCTTGGAGTTTGTTTCAGACCATAGAGGGCGTTTTTGAGTCTGCATACAAGTTTTGCATCATTTCCAATAATGAATCCTTCTGGATGTTCAATATAAAATTCTTCTTCTAAATCTCCATTCAGGAAGGCTGATTTTACATCCATTTGGTATACCTTGAATTTTTGAAAGCTAGAAAGAGCAAGAAACATCCTTATGGCTTCAATTCTGGCAACAGGTGAAAAAGTTTCTTCAAAATCTATACCTTCTGGTTGAGCATACCCTTTACAAACAAGTCTAGCCTTGTGTTTAATGACTTCTATATTTTCATTCAGCTTTTTTTTGAATACCCATTTAGTTCCTATAATATTTTTATCATGAGGTCTAGGAACTAATTCCCAAGTATCATTTTTTTCAATTTGCTCAAGTTCTTCATCCATTGAATTGATCCAACATTCATATTTGCATGCTTATTTTACATTTTGAGGTTCAGTGGAGGATAGTAATGCTAGATAGCTTGAGGTCCCTGTAATAGTTCTTCTTGTCTGTACACTTGCCTCTTTTTCCCCTAAAATTTGAGTTTCTGAATGATTTTTATGAACATACCTAGACGAAGTCTTTTATTCTACCATTATCTCTTCTTCTGGTGCTTCATTGGTTTCTTCTTCAATATGATATGGATTTGATGTGGGAAAATAATCCCCATCTTCTTCATTGTCATAATCTTCTATTGATTTTATCTATTTTGGACTTTTGCATGTTTCATCAACTACAACATCAATGCTTTCAACAATTTTTCCAAGTCTTTTATTATAACATTTATATCCTTTACTTTTGGAAGAATAACCAAGAAGAATACCTTCATCTACTATGGGTTCAAACCTACCAAGTTTTTCATCAGTGCTTTTGATATAACATTTTCTTCCAAAAACTTTAAAGTATTTTACAGTAGGAGTCTTACCATACCAAAGTTCATGTGGAGTTTGAGTGTTGTTTACCCGAACATTTGATTCATTGAGAATAGTTACGACAATGAATGTAGCTTCACCCCAAAAGGTTGCAGGAGTTCCAGATTCATCTAGCATAGCTCGAGCCATTTTTTGAACTGTTCTATTGATTCTTTCAACCACACCATTTTGCTAAGGAGTCCATGCGGTGGATAATTATCTTTTTATCCCATGTTGTTCACAAAAGTCAAATAATTCATCTGAGGTAAATTCCCCTCCTTGATCAGATCTGAGTCATTTGATTTTTCGATTTTATTCATTTTCAACCAAAGCTTTGACGGCTTGGAAATTTTCAAAAGCTTCATCTTTATGCTTTAGAAGACTTATCCAACACATTCTGGAAAAATAATTAATGAACAAAATAAAGTATTCTTCTCCATGAGGTGAATTTTTCCTTGATGGTCCACATAAATTAGTATGGACAAGTTCAAGAGGCTTACTAGCTGACCCTTCCTTTTCCATGAAGTGAGCTCTGGTTTGCTTTCCGATTTGACATGGTTTGCATATTGTATTTTTTGGAATGCTGATATTTGGAAGTTCACGAACAACCTTGAATCTGCATGCTTTTCTTATTTGAGAAAAGCTTAGATGTCCCAATCTTCTATGCCACAGCCAATTTTCATCATTTTTGCTTAGATAGCACTGTTGTTGTCCTCCCTTGAGTATGTATAAGTTGTTTGGAGTTCTTGTACCTTTTATTACGGTCTCTCCTGTATCAAGCTCATGAATAACACATGTGTTTTATCGAAACACAACTTCATTTCCTTGATCACACATTTGACTGACACTCAATAGGTTATGCTTTAAACTGCCAACATACATAACATTTCCAGCTTTAACCTTTTCTTTCAAGAAAACAAAGCCTTTACCTTTTATGACAGCAGGAGTGTCATTCCCAAATGAGACATTCTTTTCCTTTTCTAAAGAATTATATGAGTGAATTTTTTCTTTGTCACCTGTCATGTGTTTTGAGCATCCACTGTCGATGTACCACTTCTTTTCTTGTCCTTCTACATACAAGGATATACCACATATTTCTGTTTGAGATTCTTTCCTTCTCCATACCTTGGGATTTAATGGCGTTTGCTCCTTTTGAGATGTTTGCCGAAATTTGCTCCAGCATTCAAATTCTTCATGACCAAAGTTGTTACAGATTGAGCATTCTATTTCATTTTCAAGAGGAGAAAAGTTATTATAGGAAATTATCTTGATCCCTGTTACATTCCTTTGATTTCGTGCTTCTCTATTCATGATGGTTTTGTAAGCAACGGATTGAGCTGCTTTGTGCCCAAAATTATGACATGAAAAGCATTTCCCATTAAAGAAGTTCTTGCGGCTATTGAATCTATTAACTTGGTGATTGAAGTTTCTTTTGATATTCATCTTTGGAGAAAACTGAATATGATTTTCCTGAGGTTGGTTGTGGCTTTTGTTCATCTTGGAGTAAATTGAGTATGAATTACTTGGTGATTTACTTTATGCCTTTGCTGAAGATTTTCATACTGGTCACTAGTATTTGTTGCATCAAGATAGCTTTTGGTGGAGGTTGATGGCTTCTGTGATTGAGATGATTCTTTAGTATATCCAAGACCTGTCTTTATCAAAGGAGAACACTGAACTTTGATCATTTCATTTAAAGTTTCCAATCCTTTAGCAAATCTAAGATTGAGAGATTTAGTTTTCTCAAGATCCTTTCTTAGACCCACAATTTCACATTCTAGTTTTTCATTGTGTTTTTCCTTTTCAGCAAGTTGGTATGTCAAGGTATCTATAATCATATTCTTTTCTTCCAAACAGATTTTGAGTTTAGATATTTTGTCATGAAGGTCTTCCTCTTCTAAAGCATCCCAAAAATTATCATCATCGTAAGCCATGAGAAGTTTGTAATCTTGTCCAGTTTCATCTTCATCACTATTAGATAAACCATCACTATCTTCATGAGTATAGTAACTCCTTTTATTCACAACTTGTTTTCTATTCCCTTTTGCACATTCCTTTCCTTTTTCATATTTATCTTTATGAGGACATTTGGCAACATAATGACCGACTCTACCACAAGCAAAGCATTTGAAAGGTAACTTACCTCTAAGCCTTCTAGAACCCCGTAGAAGTTTCTTGACAAAGTTTACCTCATCTTCTTCTTCTGAAATATGTCCTGATTCATTGTGTTCTTCCTTTCCTTTCGCTGAGGCTTTAAATGCAACTTCTCTCATATATGATGGTCCTTCTTTTCTCATTTCGAAGGCAGTTAGGATTTCGTGAAGCTATGTCATAGTGATATTCTGTAGATCCTAGTTTTCTTCTATGGTAGACACTTTGGATTCAAATTTAGCAGACAAGGATCTCAAAACTTTCTCAACTAAGGTAACTTCCTTTATTTCTTCACCCAGATTCTTCATACAATTAACAACCTCATCTATACATAAGAAGTAACTAGCTATACTTTCATCACTCTGCATCTTAAGAGTTTCATACTGAATTCTGAGAGCTTGAAGCTTAGCACGTTTTACCTGAGAGTCTCCTTCGTAGCTCAGAACGATTTTATCCCATATTTCTTTGGCTGATTTGAGTTGCATGATTTTGACAAACTCTGATTATTACAGAATTCCCAATAAAGTATTGACAGCTTTGGCATTGGTTTCATATTGCTTTTTACCTATCGCATATGTAGGAATTGCTGTTGGAAATGTATATCCTCCTTCCACAATTTCCCAGACATCGGTTCCAAGCGATTATAGATAGGTTGTGGTTCTTATCTTCCAATAAACAAAGTTGCTCCCATCGAATATTGGCGATCTGGTGGATCCCATGCTTTCTTGATTATTCATGTTGATGGATTTCCCTTCAAGCGATCAAGCTTCTTCTGAAGGACCTGCTCTGATACCAATTGTTGGAAATAATACTGAGAAGGCGGTGAATCAGTATTATCATATCAATAATTTTAGTTCCCAAACAGATTTATATACGCTACTTCAGTGAAGTGAACTAGCACGTACACGTGACCATTTTTAAAGAAACCAACGTATAAGAAAAGAACTTGTGATTTAGATAGTTTATCATGTGTTGAGATTAAACCAGTATATCAGAGATTTATTAGATAGTGCAGTAAAAGCAGAATAAAGAATCACACATAAGCAACACACATGAAAACCAAGATTTAAGGTGGAAACCCATTGTGGGTAAAAACCACCTGCTGCTGTCGTCTCTGTCTTCTTTTCTTAATAAGAAATTCTGTTTACAATCTTGTATTGGTGCATACTCATACCAGTACGCAGGCTTCTACGTGCAGAAGGTTACAAACTTCTCTCGTTTTCCAATTTCTACTGGAAGGGAGCTACAACCCCCTAGCTCTTGTACTAGCCAATATGTTTACTAGTATGTAGGTGCCAGCCTACATAAAACTCCACTCTTCCACCAGGGACCACATTTCATGAATTTTCAGACTGGATACTCCTGGATCACAACACCACAAGATGAAGGCCACGTTTCATCAAATTTTCACATTGGATCCATCAAAGTATTTTAAACTTAAACTGCATCAACCAAATTTCAATTAATCTGAACAATCAGATCACTGACACCAGAACACTTTGCTGAACCCAGAACCCTGCATCATCACCTAGAACAAGCTGTAACCTCTAAAATCATGCATTAAAGTGTATACGCTACTTGGTTGAACCCAACCTATGTGTATACGCTACTTCCTTTAACCTAAACTGCGTATATCTCTAAAGATATTGAATCATAAACTTCTCAACCACAAACTATACCAATCAGTGACATTCTGAAGATGTACTGTCATATTACAGAGTTCAAAATAGATAGCAGCAAGGAACACCCTTCCTTCTCAATCAATTAATCAGACTCAATTTCCTTATACAACAGTTCTACGTTCAAATCTAAGAGGACTTCATTGACAGACAACAGTAAAACAATAGAATTTGAACAGATAGATCAGTCAGATCTGAACAATTTTTTTTTTCTTTTTGTATATTCTACTTGAAAGAATCGAACATGTGTGTACACGTGCTTTGGCTGAGACGAACCTACGTACATATCTACAAATTTTGATTCAGAACTTTGCTACAATTTCAGACTTCAGAAAAACCTAGATCATGATAGATAACAAGTAGAACAGGCGCAAAACATCAAATCTGGTCTCAACCAATATCAGATCATTCAAGAATAAGTCATTTCAAGTCTCATGATTCCTGATCCAATGTTGAACTCAAGGTCACATGAAAATTTCAGATCTAGTCCCAAACATAACCCTGCAACATAATATATATTTCAGATAGAAGTATTCCTCAGAATCTCATTGCTTACACACCCTAGCCTAATGATCTTCTCTTCCTTATATACTCTTAGGCCTTTCTCAATACCTTGGACCAAAACCACTTAGGACCAATACCTTGGACCCAATACCTAGGGTCAATACCTTGGACCAAAAACTTGGTTTTCCAACATGTTTGTGCTTTTCCTTCTGTGAAAGTGCGTGTATACGTTATACGCTACTTTTGTTCTGTTAAACCGTGTGTATATGCACCTTGGACAAAGTGAACCAACGTATACCTCTCTTTCTTCATTCTTTGGAGTCTGATCTGTAATCCTTTGTTGTTGATCTGCTGCACTGTGAACTTTCATCTGAGTGAGTTGCCATCAAGGACAACACCTGTATCATAATGCCGACAGCTAGGACAAACCATGCCAAGTGATTCTTCCTACAAGCTCTATTATTTTTGGTTCCTTTGTAGTTTGAGTCCCACCAGCTTGAGGTCTAAATTGAGATGTGTTAAGTAGTAACTGTGTTCTCTTGATCAATTTTGTTGGTAGATGGAATTCATTGAAATTGATAAGTATTCATTAAATAATACTATAGTGGTGCCTAATATATTGCAGTGTCTTTCTCTTCAACTTGTTTCATTAGTGTGTGTTGCATATGATTCACATTTTAGCTTCATGATTCTAGGATTTTATTAACATTTTTTTTATTTGTTGCTCTATTCAATCCCATGGACATTATAACCAAGTTGATCAATTGATTAAGGCAATAGCAGTATTTTTCTTAACAACCATCTTCAGAAAGATAAATGGTTTTTTTCTAAATAGTAATAGAATTTCATGTTCTGTTGAAACATGTACTAAAGGTTGTTGAGTCTTTTTGGTGACATAAAAATCAGATGTGGTTTTAGTGCTTAGTTTCTCTTATAATATGGTTTACTAATTATAAGGATAGAGGGGTTATATTATTTATTCCATTTCACTAGGACTAATTGTATATCTTGTTGGACATGTCAGGCCAAACTCAGTTTTCTTTTCCTGAGCCTTGGAAATCTACCTCAGAAAAGTGTTGGAAAATGATTTTCCAGCGCCTACAGGAAGCGTTGGAAAATCATTTTCCAGCGCCTACAAGAAAATAGTTATATGCATTCACACCATCATTATACAATAATTTATTCTTTACTGGATGAAGATAGTGCTTACCCATATCCACAAGAAGAAAGCAAGCTGGAAATAATTCTTCATAACATAAGGTAACCATCAAGTAATTGGTACTCTCATAAAAAAATAGTGAACAAGATTTAGAAATTTAGTTTGTTAATGGAAATTTCGTGTGAAAATCATTTTGATACCTAGAGAAGAGTGAAATGGATCAAGAAAAGGATAAGTTGAGGGTGATTGAAACAAAATAGTTCATTTGTTGGTTGTAGACTTGGGGTTCCTTTAATGACAACATGCCTCTCTTGAATTTGTAAGGGAAACTCTATTATTATAACTTGTGTCTTTATTCTAACAAACAAAACTATCTATACAATGTGGATATCAAATGACAATAAACCCAAAGAACTCAAACAAAAACCTTGCCAAGATTATTAAATCCTATCATCAATAACTCAATATCATAGTAGTCTAGGGATTTTGTGCACTTACAACTAAGGGAACTAAAGAGAGCCAAAAGCATGAATACCACCCTACTCAGAGAAATAAATCCAACCAACAAAGAGGATGCATATGCTAAGTGTAGATTAGTTCAGATCATTTATGGTAGCTTTGTCATAACTTTTGGTGGGAGTGACTAACCAGGTGGAGACTAGACAAAGGTCCTCATATTCACTGTCAACCTTTCATGAGGAGATATATACAGGATTTAATAGTGGATAACATGTATAATTGGCGATTCTATAAACCCCATTCTCAAACTTGATTCCATGAAAATAATGTCCCACCAAAACCAGATGTTGCAACCATTCCCATCGTATACAACAATCATCTATTACAATGTGAAGGTGTATGGCTTAGTTTACATTGAAGGGTGTAGTGAGTCACAAAACAAGCATTCAGTGGTATAGTCTGGGATCCAACCTTGGTGGTAGTTTATGTAAAAGATCAATCTGAATAGCAAGTCCATTCTATAAACACAAATTGACACCCCTTAAGTATACACAGTAACCTAAATTTTGAGTTATCCATGCCACTACTTATTACAAGTATCTCTTTACTCATTTCAAACCAAAATCTAAATCTAGTAGACTACAATTTCTTCTCTTCAGTGATGGGAGCATCAGGATAAGCTCCTAACCCCATGCCTTTTGGTTTTTTCTCCACAGCTAGCAGTTTAGGATGCCATTGTTCATTTGCATCTTTGGGCTTGTGGAAAGTGTAATACAATGAGATATTTTCTCCTTTAGGTTGTGGGTGAGAAAATAATTCTACCATGGTCTTGTTAGGATATAACTCCATAGCCATGATTTCTTTCACCTCCATCTATGAGCGTAGATTTTCAAATAGTTCCTTTTATGGCCCTATTTTATGATTTCCATTTATTACTACAATGAATAAAGGGGGATCATACTTCCAATGCGTTTATAAGGGAAACTTCATCTTTTCCATGATTATTGTAGCCTCCCTACCACCTTTCTTGTTTGATAAGGCATATCCCC
This sequence comes from Pinus tabuliformis, assembly GCA_031772625.1. Lineage (NCBI taxonomy): Eukaryota > Viridiplantae > Streptophyta > Pinopsida > Pinales > Pinaceae > Pinus > Pinus tabuliformis. The sequence continues at coordinate 474,560,517 of CM062816.1, forward strand.
CATGGAAATGGGGTGCGTGATATGACTCTTCTTCTTTGAGTTCAAAAAAATGTTTATTAATATACAACAATTTCCTTACATATTCTAATACCAAAATTGTAGGAATAAGGAGCATGAGAAGCCTATAATGAACCAACTCTGACCCATACATTTTGATATTTTTTAAGTATTCCCCTAAAAATAATGCTTCCCCTCCTACGTTTAGTTCTCACTTGAATGTAGAGATTGATTTGTTTGGCCATCCTTCTTGGATCCTTCCTTGTTATGACTAAAAATGATGTATACATAATCCTATTGATGTAATTGATTAGGGAAGATTCCTTCTCATCTTTCCTAACCCAGGGTATCCAATCAATACACCTGGTTAGTTTATTATATGGAAATTGTTGCAAATGTAGGTGGGCCAGAGAGTTATTTTGGTAGAAGATGAAGAGGTAAATGAGGTAAGAGGAATATTTTAGAAGCTTCTTGGTCTTCTCAACTTACTAATTTAATTATTCCCTCATGCTTTCGGAAATTGATTTAAGATACTGAAAAGTGTAAACCTAGTGGCTCTGAAATCTATATAGGAGGTCTAGCATAGCTTCATATATATTAGAGCTGTAATCCCTTCCTAACATGATGGTTAACAAAGCCACTGACCTTTGGAAACACTTGTGAAAGTTCTCGGTTCTATACAAGAGGGGTTGGTTTGGTGAAGGGACTTAGTTACACATAGCCTTAAGAGTAGGCTATTCCTCTGGTTATTAGCTAAGGAGAGATATTGGTTTCTCTATTCCTCAAAAACCTTTCCAAGATTATTAACTCCTATCATCAGGAACTCAATGTAATAGTAGTCCAAGGATTTTGTACACTTACAACCAAGGGAACTAAAGAGAGCCAAGAGTATGAATACCACTGTTAGGTCCATATACTACTAGTGTAACCCCCTATTGTTATTAGTACAACCCCCTTATTATATTGTTGTGCCCATGTATTCCCCATACTGTTATTATTGTGCCCCATAGAAGCCCATTATTGTTATTATTGTGCCCTTACATTATTATTGTTATGTCAGCTTTGATTATATTATGACCCCTTAGACTCCTATATATAGAAAGGAGGTCTTGTCATTTGTATCATCCAATAATTGTTCATGTGTGTAATGTAAAGGAAGTTTCCCCCTCCAAGAGGCTTATTTCTAAGGCGTTGATACAACTTTTCTATCTTTTTGTGAGTTGGTTTCATAACATTTGGTATCAGAGCTTTGGACTTTAGGGTTTCGCTGCTCCAAACAGGTCATCGTGGAAATTTTTCTATAACTTTGTTTCTACGATGTTTCAGAAGATAAAACAAAAACCCATTTGAAATGAAGTCAGGTTAGAATTTCATATCTTGTCTCACTATATTTGCGAAGATTTGAGGAAGTTAGGGTTTTTGCAAGCTCCAAAATTCCATCTCGAACAGGTCATCGTGGAATTTTCACTATAATTTGTTTTCTGCGAAGTTTCAAACTCTGAAATTAAAACCCATTAGATCCAAAATTGTGGTGAAGCTTGGGCCTGAATTTCAGATCTTGTTTCTCTATATTTTCAGAGATATAGTCCAAGACATTTAGGGTTTCTGCAGGCTCCCAAATTACATCCAAAATAGGTGGCTTGGGGAAAATCGTCATAACTATCTCGCTGAGCATCAGATTGAAATTTCGTAAGAAGTTAAAGAAAGAGGACAAACTATAGTTTTTTGTGTATCATTTGTAGATCCGAAGGTCGAAACAGTGACACGTGGTGCTTCGTACACGTTCTCTCTTTTGAAAAGGTATATAATCATGTCATCTTGGGAGATTGTGCATAGCTCTTTCTTGGAGAATCTAATTTCGATTAGACTGGTGGCATTGGAAAGAGGACGCGGAGGGCTACCGCAAGTCACAATTTTAGAACTGGGAGATCCAAAGTTACAAAGTTATAGTTGTTTCGAGATCGAGCTCCTAAAATTAAGAAAAGGTGATATGAGGGAGTTTGATGGCAAGGATCCGGTAAAATGGATACTACAGATG